>JBANSL010000013.1:40829687-42119687 GCA_037127255.1 Persicaria tinctoria
CTCTCATTGCAACTGTTTGATCAGATGTCTACTTTCGGGGAAACGAGACCCAATGGGGCTTCTTTTGTTAGTGACTAACATCATGTATTCATGTGGTCATTTAGAATGACTTGATAAAGGTAGAGAGATACATTTTTGTATAAACAGCGATAGGATCTGGATTTTTATGTCATTCAAATGCAATTATGGGGGTTTTTAACTTTAGATTGCAAGTTTGAGGCTAATTAGAGGTTGTTTGTTGTCTTCAATTTGATGTTTTGGTGCTGACTTCTGTCATGAATATTGCAATAAAAGATTCTGAATTTTTAAGAGTCCTCCTGAATTCTTTATATTTAAGTGCAACATTAGATAGAAAATATGCATATATAAGGTGTAATTATGCATATTTAATATAATGAAATGCAACATGAGATAGGTAGAGAAGCAGAATCGCCTCTTTTTATTGTATGTGTAAAGCGAGCTCCCAGATCAACAACGTGAATAGTTATTATGCAATTTCAGGCTTGGGGTGTTCTAAAGCAAACAACTGTCAACTCATGAGCGGCCAGAAGATTATTCAAATCTTATCTGAATGCATTCTAAATATGCACAATTGTATCTTCCTTTTGCACACTTGTATTCTAAATCTGCACAATTGTATCTTACTTTTGCACACTTGTATTCTAAATTTGCAATTGTATTCTAAATCTGCACAACAATTAATTAAAGCTAACACAATAAGAAAATTGTATTCTAAATCTGCACAACAATTAATTAAAGCTAACACAATAGTTCTAAACACAACAAGAGCAATTCAAAACAATCTCTAAAACACCGTATCTCAGTAGATCACAACAATTAATTATAGAGTCTTCAGCACTTGTCATTACTTGCCACCTAACACTAAAGCTAACACAATAAGAAAATTGTAGAGACATCAGCACAAAGCCATTGACAAACCTATCGCAGAGAGCAACATTAATTGTGTGGATAAGCTCATCCATGAAGCCCAACAGTTGACTCTTTCTAGCACTTGTCATAACCTCACATAAACCAATGCAAACACTGTAACATTTTATTATGAGAACTAAAGGATGCCATAACATTACCACGATATTTTGGTATTGATAACTAATAACAAAGATCCAGGAAGATAATCCTGAAAACAAATCTAATGATTAACTTAGAAAAACACCTCACTTAGATTTAAACTATAATAACAAGGATCTATCGAAACATTATGTAAGTTTTCACACTCTTCTTATTAAAAAGAGCCAATAAAAAGCCATAAATATTCACTACTAGAAAACTTCAATTAGACATCTGTTGTCAACAGATGTCTTTCAAAAAAAATTCCGATCTCTTTGTGCGTGTAGTAAAAGATCAACTTTTCCATATCGGTTTTAAGCTGATGTCTTTTCTTAGTTAAAACATCTGTTTTATTTTAAATATAGATATAAATTAACCCCTCAAATTTATTTTTGACATGTTCATTGTTGATAAAAATATCCATGATTTTTCATTTACAAGCTTTTAAAGATGTCAAAACTAAGCCTAAATTTTACATTTACATCACTATTTTTAAAATAATCAATGTATTAAAACCAAATAGACATCTTTTTTATTATATTGATTGGGTGTATAGTCATTTCATATATATAATTTGTGATTTTTTTTTATTGTTTTAAATATTCGATCGCATGAAATATGTACATAACCAATGTATTAAGGTGATATATACATCGGTTTTTATTTTTATGACGATGTTATTGTTATTAATATATATCAATTTATGTTCACATTTTAATGTAAAAACATGTGTTACACATTGATTTAAGTTAATAGGATGATGTCTGTAACAATATCAGCATCGGTTTTCATATAATAGTTTGATTTCAAAGGTATGAAATCACTTCATTTTTTCATTTATAATCCGATGTTTTTTAGTTTGATACACAACATCATTTGCTCGATATAAGACAATTTTTCTTATGGAAATGAAAGAATCGATACTTTGATTAACTTATTAAAATGCAATAAACGTACATTTAATAGCTTAGCTAAAAGGCCAATTAGAAAGTTAAAGTCATCATGAGCCTTGCCACACTCGAGGTACTATCAATTACCAGCGGCATAAAAGAGGCTTTACTAGCTATCAAAATAATCCAAAAATAAAACAAATTTTCACTTGAGACATACCATTTCCAAACAGGAAGCTAAATGACCAAATATTTCAGCTTCTCAGATCTTTTAGAGTTTATGGACCACAACAGAATTAGCAAGACCCGCCTGCTCAATGGTTTGGTTGGGATCGTTTAGTGGCATCCAAGGGAAACCCACGTCTTGAAGCTGGTAAGTCCTGCTCCTTCATGGCCTTGATGAGTCAATAAAGCCGCGTCTATCATTGATGGTGTGGTGGTAGTTGAAGTGTGATATCATCCGGGTCCCATCTGCCAGCCTCAGTTGAATTGAAGTCTTTTGTTTTGTGTCATCGACAACAAGGCTGGCAGGAGCAGGAGCAGAAGCTGAGCAGCTTACATTCACGGGTAGAGCAGCAGCCATTGGCTCTAATGATGCTGGGGTTGTGCTACCGCCAAGAGTTCTCCCCAAGCCCTATAAGGCAACGATGCGCCTCTCAGGCTCCTAAACCAGGAAAGAAATAACTGAGAAATTTGGCATTTATCTGTAGGTGCTGAATGATAATAATATCAAGCACATAAAACCGAGAATGAAGTCATGGATTATATTGAAAGCTTAAATAGAGGGAAATAGCAAAAACTGGCTTCAATTTGCCCCTGCTAAAATGCATTGAATGAAATAAAAGATGAATCGTGAACATGCTTCTTTAGCTAAGAAGAGAGAGAAGGCATTGAAATGTAAAATTGAAGCTTATGGGGCAATTCTCTTCCCTCTTTAAACTTCATCGGACACTCCAATTTCCTGATGCTCTACATTTAGCATAAAGATATACACACCTAAGCTCCAACGAATCCATTCTCTCAGTTTCTTGATGTTCCTTTGAACACTCCGATTTACTGATGCCCTACAAAATCTAACAAGAGTAATAAATCTAGCCAAAGGTCATGTAGTAAAATGGAGACAGAAGCAAAGCATAATAAAGATCCTCTGACCTAATACAAGGTTCATTAAATGGGGATTAAAAAACCATTACAAACATCAAACACAACTAATAACCAATAATTAAGATTTTTTTTACCTTTTATGCGGATATTACTTTAGTATATATATGCTAATCCTTATTATCCTTTATCAATTCTAGTACTTGCTAACATGACGGAGTTCCGATTGTTGAATTTGAATAACAATAGTTTTTACGAAAAAGCATTTCCTCAATGCTTGCTCCTTAAATTTCACATGCTAAAACTACTAATAAATAGTAAGGGTACAACTGCATATAGCAATTCTTGAGGTCCAGAGTGTGGGCTCATTCTAAATTATATGATGAAGAGCACTTTATCGAAGTTACTTCTAGTACAGATTCTCAAATATATGCTTCATCACAGAAAAATTATGGAGAATAGCTCAATAGTTATGATTAAGACGAACACAATAGAAAATTCATAAACACGATAATACCAAGCAAACCAGCCATATAGCGAGGCATCTTCTGTTTTTTCTCTAGCCCCTGTCTCGGTATAAAACTCGCCTTTTCCCTAGGATATTTGTGCCCTGCAAAATAAGAGCATAATAGCATAATAAATAATCAAACATAAAACAACCAAAGATTTTCATGAAATTTATTGGACAAAAGAAGGCTATAATGTCCTTTCACCATATGCTTATATTATGATGCACTTATAAAAAATCCCAGAAATTGACAGCAATGAGAAGCAAAAGAAGAGCTAGGATATGTAAAATTTAAGAACGAATTGAAAAAAAAATTGACCCCCAGAAAACGGCAAATGATGGAACACAATTGCATCTTAAAGTTGCTAGGACATTTAAGAGTACTCGGAACACCTAGGGAATCCAAACATAGAAATGGGTGATTCTTTACTTTAACGTGGCAAAAAAAGTATAATGATGCAGCATATTGCCTAAATTTAATAGAGGATGGAAGATGAAAAATCTCAAAATTGAGTAATGGGAAGTATCAATCATAAGAACAACCTAGGGAACCAAATGATGAAACAGATAAGTTGGAAAGGAGTAGAACTGAGTCCATTAAATAGTAGTTCAGTTAGTATGTTACTCTGTTTGTTTTCCAGCCAAATCTGAGAGCTGAGCTATCTGATGCTCTTCATTAGGTACCTCCTTATTCTCATCCGAGAACAACAAGGATGTAGGAGCAAAACCGGTCTGTTCATGATATTCTTCCTGCAGCATTTTGATTTAGAAGATGTTTTAATTAGATTATACGAAGTACTAAGAAAAGAATAAGGTGATAATATAAACATTGAATAAAAATCAAATAGTAGAATCTCTAAACACGTGCTGACCTCGTAACTTCCAGCAAGGCCCTTTTTGCTCTTGTTATCATCCTGCAAAATAAACACAAATCAGAGCCTAAAGAGAAAGTGATTTTACCTATGATAACAAGGAGATATATTGGAACTATGCTTAACAAATCCTCAAACTTCCTTGGTGCCTTGGACGGTAACTTAGCAACCCTCTGAATATCATCAAAATGCCCCTGGAAATAGGGGCAAGTAATTAATTCTTCTATATGCATATATACAACAAGTGTGGAAACAAAAATACCAAAATCAAGAAACCATTAAAGACATGAAGGTTATTTTTTTTTTGTAAGCATAGAACACAGGGTTCTGCCTCAACTATTCATTTCTTAATAATTTCTTTAACTGATGTTGTGAATTCCTTTGTGATGGCAGGATGAGGCCTAACATTATGATCAAAGTTGATATTTTTACTATTTAGCTACCTTTTAGCTACAATCACCTAGTTCTAATTCATAGAGAATAATCTTAAACATCTATTAGAAAATACTCCAAAGCCCCCCCCCCCCCCCCCCCCCCCTCAAAAGAGCAAGGCCAAATACCTCCCTCAAGTTGTATTAGGTAGAAATACAGCAGCGCTATTTGAACAACTTCACCTGTTGGAGTAATTTAAGACAACTTGTCTTCTCCGATCAGGATTACAACACAGCTCTTGTATAAGGATTTTTTTAATAATAAATGGCCTAAAACCCACCGTTTCGAAATCATGAGAAATTTCAATGACCCAAGAAATGCCTCAAATAGAGGGAAGCATCCCACTTAGTAGTTACAATAGTTCAAAGACTTAATAATTAATACAAATCTCAGAAGGCGATACATATGATTTGTGGAGAATCAACTCAATTACTCATGTCAATGAGTTCAGTACATTTATTTTCTAGTTGATTCATTTCTAAATTGTCTATGCAAATTCAATATCTTTTGATCCATTTTACCATCTCTTGAGATTGTTTTAATTGTTTACCCATAATTTTTGCAGTGGTTTCATAATTACAACTAGTTAATAGTTATCTCCAAATCATAGCTCTTGGTACTAGACATAAATGCCCTACTTAATCCTTCATAAAGGATAATGATTGTACCATAGAACAAGCAAGTGTAGAGCTGCAAGATTAATGTCATAGAGTTTCATTCATATTCTCAATTATTCATTGTCTCCCACCAAGCATTTAAAATCCACACATTACATATTCATTGCAACACTCATCAAAATTTTAGACTAAGCAATTCTGAATCACACAACTCAGTGAAATAAAAAACTAACCTCTCTTGATAAAAAAAGGTTTTCTTGGCCATCTCAGTATGCAATACAACCTTCGTTTTGGCGTCAAAAACCTTATCCTGTCAGATTAATAAAAAACAGAAAAATTAGCATCCAAAATAAGAAATTGGAAACCATTTAACAAATCTAACCCTAGTTGATCCCTAGTAGAGCGGAAAGGGAGAAAGGGAAAACCTGGCGAGCATCTTTGGCGGCATTAGCATATTCTGCAACTCCTTCATATCAGCTGAAAATCTCAGCATAAAATTACAAAAAATGTCAAAAACCCTAAAATTTGCGGAGAAGAAAAGCCAAATCAAACACCAAATTGAACGACAAAGAAAATTACCGGCTTTGCACGAGAGACGCTAGCAGTGAAATAGATGGACGGAGGAGGGAACTTTGACAATAGTGACTCAGGTGAGGGGGACACGGGACACCAAGACAGGGATTCGGGTGTAGAGAACCAAAAACCAGGTCGTTGAGGCGGGAGTCCCGTCAAGTGATGGAGGGAGGGAGACGACGGCGAGGAGGAGATGAAGAGACTATGTGAGAGGCCAGCGAGGAGGAGGAGATCTCAGATCTGAAGGGAGGGAGATGGTTGCGAGGAGGAGGTGAAGTGATGATGTGAGTGTGAAGTGATGATGTGAGTGTCCGGTGAGCAGAAGGAGATTTCAGATCTGGAGAGAGGGAGACGGCGGCGAGAAAGGGGTGAAGAGATGGTGTGAGTTGCCGGCGAGGAGGACGAGATCTCGAATCTTGAGGGAGGGAGACGGTGGCGAGGAGAAGGTGAAGAGATGGTGTGAGTAGATGGCGAGGAGGAGGAGATCTCAGATCTGGAGAGAGGGAGACGGCAGCAAGGAGTAGCACTGAACCGAGGAGGACGGTCGCCGGAGAGGAAGCTCGGATCTGAAGAGAGAGATGATCGAAGACGAAGTTGGAGATTTGGGGGCTCGGGTCTTGAGAGAGAGTAGAACAAGGTTTCAGGGAGTGAGGGGAGAGAGAGCTCCAATTTTTTTTAAGTGTTAATATTACTTCAAAATTTGAAAGACCGGGCTCCAAATTTTTTCCTAAGTGTTTTC
The DNA here is from genome assembly GCA_037127255.1 of Persicaria tinctoria. NCBI lineage: Eukaryota > Viridiplantae > Streptophyta > Magnoliopsida > Caryophyllales > Polygonaceae > Persicaria > Persicaria tinctoria. The sequence goes on from JBANSL010000013.1 coordinate 40,836,488, forward strand.
ATCGCGCCTTTTCCCTTGAAGGCGCGTTTGTGTTTTTTTTTTAAACTAACAATTTCACATATGTCCATATATTTGAGCATTGTGTAAACTATTATAAACATCACAAAAAAAAATATTGATGTGAAAAATTAATGTAACATCTGTCGATTCGTTGACAGACTTAAATCACATGATGTCTAATTGTAGTATTCTAGTAGTGATTCAGATGAGTGGGGGATATAAGATTTACCTTTTGTTTTTTTAATTCATCATCTCAGGAAAATAAGAAGAAAGCACCACAACTAATCTGGGCTCTCTCTCCAGACGTGAGTAGATTCAACTGAAACTTTCAAGTAAATTCTTGGAGACAAACTGTGTAATGAATTCTTCTCTATTGTAACAAGAAGCTCTAACTTGAAACCTGACATCTTTATGTCTCCTCCTTTTCCCAGCCTCTATTAATTGTAAATCAACTGCTATAGGTACCTTATTTGCATTTACGCACGAAAATGTGATAGGATGACTCAAAAAAGTAACATACAAGAGCATACTTATTAGGGTTCAACAAGAGAAACGAACCTGTAATAGCCAAAGCCATATGATCTGAATTTGGAGACTATGGAACAATTGAAGATGATAGGCGGCACTGTGAAGACATCAAAGTGGGAACAAGAGCTTAAAAATAAAGAAAATGCTTAAAACATCCATATGAATTAAAAAGAGCTCATCCCCAATAAAATTCCAGTGTAATATGAAGCACATGAAAGGGAAAAGGCCAATCAGAGCAGTAACTAAAGATGCTGAAAAAAACAAAGTGTAGTTTGTAGAAGAATCTAGTACAAAAGATAAAAAGGAATGCAAAATCATACTTGTAAATGCTGAGGTCAAGATGGTCAAGTGGTATCCTGAGATCAGACTCAATGTACCGTTTAGGTTTATGCATTTTTATCCAGAGAGGTAACTGAATATCTTGCGAATCTACCAACAAGATGCAATAATAGCAATGGAGTAACAATAACAATAATCATAATAATGGACAAGGATCACAAAATAAGCATTGCTCATAATCACATATGCTCCCCATTTCACCAAAAATGAAGACGAATGTAACATTAGTGATAAGCCGATAACAAACTAATTTTATAGAGGTTAAACATAGTCATGCACTAATCGATCATTTACATTTCAAGAACAGAATGGTGCTTCTTTGTAGTTGCCAAAATTCATTTAAACAGCAAAATACAACAACCATTTCATTTGTCAAAAACAATATGAAAGCAAGATCACCAAGGGAGGCTTCAAACATAATATTACAAAAGGATAAGCCCAATTTTATCGGGCGATTCAACTCGGCAATCCCAAATTCTAATCATTCAATTCAGATGCATTGCAATCACAAACAGATTGCAGGATCTCAGTAGATAAGATAACTCGAAAATTAGCAACTAAAGTAGAAACCAGTAAATAAGATGAAGGTAGAAAGCGAAGGGTTTGAAGAGGGGGACATACAACGAGATGAGAAGGAACCATAAAGGTACAGGATACTCGACCGGGTTCAACTCGGTCAACGCGGATACCCCTGAGAGCAAACTCTTCTTAGAAACTGGGGCCGACTAGGTGCAGATGGGAGGGAACTCTGAGCGCCGACACTCGTTCAGCGTCTTCTTCGCTAAGTTGTACCTAGCGATTTTGAGCGAGAGTGCAAAACGGAGAGCGAGCGAGATCGAGAACGATTGACAGCGTTGGTGAGGGAGAGGAGAAACAGATGGCGTTGGGAGGACGTACGGGTAGAAAAGGGGAAACGGGCCGCCCAGAATAAAAACGAATCGGATCCGCGTGTATATACCCTCAAATTAGGCTATTTTCATTTTAAACCAAATTTTCATTTGAAGTCCCATTTTTATTTGAACCTTTACCTATATATATATATATATATATATATATGAGAAGAGTTAAAATGGAAAATTGTCATAGAGTGTAAAATGCTTAAAGTGTAAAATTTTGGAAAATCGGACACGTGCCCTATGTTTTTTTTTAAAAAAAAAACGAACCGATTTGTGAAAAAAAAAGGTGAACTGTCCTCCATCCCCATCTCTCTCCCTCTGCGCACAGAACTCGGAAGCGGGCATGGCAGGAGGCGCCGAGGCGGTGACATCGAGCATGGCAGAAGGCAGGGAATCGACCATCGAACTGGGAGAAGTCTCAATCGTCGGAATATTCCTCCTCGTAATCACCGGAATCCTCGCAATCGTCGAAATCGAGCATCGTGCATTGGTCAATTCGACAAGGCAGACGTGGATCCGGATTCCCCCCCTCGCAATTGCTGGAATCCCCATCGGAATCGTCGGAATCACCAGCTGACCACACCCCCTTGCCCAGCAACACCGGAGCGCCGCTTCGCCGCCTTCGACCGCCGTCTTACTGCCACCAGAGATTGCCACCAACGGACTCGCCACGCCACCACGGTCCCGTATCTGCCTCCCCCTTGCTCCGCCGTACCCTAGGCTGCCACCGGGAGCCTGCCGATGTCCACTATGCAACCGCCGTTTCTATGAAGAGGGTTACAGTGTCGATGTGAGGAAGATGATGATAAAATTATAATTTTTGACCCATATTTTCCCTTTCTTCTAAAATACGCCCTTGTCTCACTTTAATAAATTACAAAATTATTCCGTAGTTTATAAATGTTCAACATAATATTATATTGGACAATTTGCATGGATATACCAAAAAAAAATTAACTTTGCAAAAATAACCATTGGGTGTAGAATTTGCAAGGGGGTAGCAAAATATTATGTTTGCAAATAAATTGGACACCTTTACAGCCGGTGGAAGGTAAAGGCTACAGAGGGAGAAAGAGACCAATTTTAATTGTTTTAAACTAAATTTCAGCAATTTTTGTTTGTTAAAATTAAAAAATAAATTAATTTTTGAACTTAATTTAATTTTATCTATCTATAGACACCCACTTTATATATGTTTATGGAAAAAAAAAATCGAACTAAAGTTGGGTGTATATCGTATCTTGATCTCAATTTGGAGTATGGCATGGATAACCATTTGGATGGCAAAGATAACAATTTAGCTGGCACGGAAATTCACACAACTGGCAAGATAAACCAGAAAACCTAGGCAGAACCGACAATCGTTTCTCCGGAGATGAAAGGTAAAGCTACCAACGTGGATATGGAGAAGGGGGCAATGCTCATAGAGAAGAGCATGTCGTTTGGGTCCGTCAGGAGCAAGATAATATAGACAAGCAGGTACCCGTCTCGAGAATAGTTCCTTCACCGGAAGCGTCGGAGGACATAAGCAAGCGTGTGGTGGTAAGGTGAAGAAATCGATGTCTAGTGGGATAACTCTTCTTTTGCGTAGTCGAATGTAGTATTTTGTTAGTTTGCTTCTAACTCACTAACACTTTGGGGTTTTGGTGGTTTTGAATGTACATAACTGACCCTAGAAACAAACCTACATTACTCTCAAATGACATCGTCCATTGTAACATTAATGGTTTCAATCACAACATACTTCAACACATAGAAAGAAATTTACAACGATGTATAAGTATAATCCATTGCGTTGTATGCTTACTAGCCAGTAAATACTATTATCTAGCCAGTGACAATGATGTCTTAGCCGATAAAAGAATAACACCTGACATATTTTATCTATCTCAGAAACTTCCCAACCTAAGAATATCGGCCAGTAAACCCAAATGAAATGCGTTATACCACAACATTCACAACAACCATCCATAATGAATATAAAAAAGTGTCCACAACATATCTTATCAGTCATCAAATACAAGTCATCCAAAAGGTGGAAATGATTAAATGTTTAACAAGTAAACCAAACACTACGAAGTACTAAAGTTCCCTTCCAAAGAAGCTTTGAATGTCATCTTTATGATTCTCCTCCTCAAAGTCCCGATTTTTTCTAGCACATTTGAGGTCGGTGATGAGGCAAAATTCCTTGATGGTAAACCGGAGGAGTCGCCCCTGGAGCTCGTACCATGTCTCTCACACATCTCAAATACTTTTCCAGAGGAAGGGCTAGTGTTGGCTGCAAAAATATCACACGACACGACATGTTTAACATCACCAAGACAAAAAGAAGGTCTTTAATCTGTCCGAGAAGTGATTACAGTTAATACCTTGTCGTTCGACGGCGTCGCTACTTTTTTTCTTTTCAATTTTCTCATTGTCTACTTAATCTGTCATACAGGTGTTCAGATAATACCCATTTTAACAATAATCCTAGCCAGTATATACATATGTCTAGCCAGTCAAAATAATGTTTATGTCAAAACATATAACATTACACAAATGACACAACTACACAAATGTCATGAATACAAATGTTCACATATTCATATGTCCGACAAATACACATGTTCAAATAATCTCAAAATGGTAACTCACACAAGTAAAGAATGAAATAAACACCACACATACACAACTACACAATAGTGTCAACAATAAAAAAAACTTATGTAATACACATATGACAACCCTAGAAACAAACCTACATTACTCTCAAATGACATCGTCCAGTGTAACATTAATGGTTTCAATCACAACATATTTCAACACATAGAAACAAACTTACAATGATGTACAAGTATAACCCATTATTAGCATTATATTTTGAAGGTAATTAGTCACTAAACACCCCCGATCTTGGAATCCACAAAAAGTTTCTGATTTCCAAAATAATACGCACTCATTCCATCTACCATTCACCTTCCCCTTTACCACATCCAACATCATTCCATACCCATCTCAGCAGGACAACAAAACACACACGAAAAGACACAACATCACCATTGTTGCTGGTCAAACAAAAATCCGTGCCAGTAAAGAAAAAAATATGTGCCAGTAAAGAAAAAAATGCGAGACAGAAAAATGTATGACAATAAAAAATCAGTGATGTTAACTATTTCCCCATTCCAAAATTCACCAATCAATCGAGATTTTCAGTTCGATTCACTCATGTTCAGACCTTCAATTTCAATTTCGTCTTCAGATCCCTGATGACTTCCATGTCCATTTGAAAATCACAACTTCCTCAATTTCCCCAAATCTTCCAACTCCCACAAAGTTAGGGTTTCAAAAATATTTCAATCCGATTTCTCCCCAACCTGGCTGATTATCTACAATAGGACAATCTACAAAATTTTCGAGTTCAATAGAGGGAGGATGAGTACTTACTTGGTTTCTGCGTGGGCGGGGGATTGTTCTTCTTCAATCGCCTTCAATATTTCTCGGGGGGGGGGGGGGGGTTCTTCTTCTTCGAAACTCCTCCAAAGCTTCTTCCTTTAATTTCTTCATTGTCTTCTCCCTTATGGAATCGCCTCCCGGGCTTCTCTCTTTGTTGGATGGGCGGTTGAGGGTGGCGGTTCGAACGGTGGTGGTTGGGTGGGCATGAACCGGGTGGGTTATGGGCTCAGTGGGTGCGCCGGAGAGAGAGGGTTCGAACGGAGGTGGTTGGGTGGCCGGAGGTGGCTCGTGGAGGGCGGGGAATGACCGGAGAGAAGGCGGAGCGGTGAAGGCTCAATTCAACAGGAAGGGTAACCTGTGAAAAGAGGTGATGGCCACCGGTTATTTTTGCAAATGTTTGGACCTATTTGGTACTTTTGCAAATTTTAGAAGGGGGGTGTCATTTTTGCAAGAGGCTCAAAGTTTTGGTATATTCCCTATCATTTTCTCTATTATATTTACACAACTTAAAATTATATTTGCACAAAATAGTGTCATATGTGCACATCATAATATTATATGTGCACTTTATCATTTTATTTATGCACTTTATTATTTTATTATTGCACTTTATAATCTTATTCATGAGCGGGCACATCACTTTATTATTTACCCATAAATTAGGCCTATATTAATTATAAAAATGACAAATTTTTATAATTTAAATGGACTTGATATTGTTATACGTAAAAAATAGATAGACGATATGTCCGTTTAAAATAAACATTGCATACCGTGTGTTTGCTTAAGACATGAACTAGTCCTTTTTGACCCGCGACCTTGCGCGATTTCTTAATAAATTATACTGTATTTTAGGGTGTTGATATATACACCACAAATCTCAGGTAAAAAATGCACGTCCTTAAGTCTTGTGACTAATTAACATTTAAAAAAAATTAATTAACCCCTTTTAACTAAGGACGTGCATGATTTTGGGTGTATATAGCGAGTACGAGTATTTTATTACTTCATTTATAGTTACAGTATTTTTTTTTAAACTATGAAGATTAAATTTATGTCAATGAACCTTTATTCTATGGAAGAACGAAGGTTAGGTTATTTTCATTTAAAAACAATATATGGACAACATGAATAAAAAAAAAATTAACGAATCCCTTCGTAACAAGTTGAAAAATGAAAATTTAAAAACAATATATGGACAACATGTATAAAAAAAATTAACGAATCCGTTCGTAACAACTTGAAAAATGAAAAGATATATCATAATACCATGTATGATAAGGGGAAAAAGATTAATCTATTTAGTAAAAATACTTAATTATATAATTTGTATTATGTTTTAAACATATGCATGCATAAAAAAAATTACCTTAATTTAAAATTATATTTCCATCTTCTTCATTTCTTTCTTTCAAAAGATCTTTATTTTTACCTTGAAAGGATCATAATTATCTTTTATTCCTAACGAGGAGCATCAACATTTGCAAATTAATATAGTTACATATTGATTTTATAATATATATATATATATATATATATATATATATATATATATATATATATATATATATATATATATATATATATATATATATATTTAAGCACTTTAATCAAATTTAATGATTGATATTTAAAATCTTTTAAAAGTTTATTGTTTTGTTTAAGATTCAATAACTCCTATTACTATCAAAATAGAATATTCAAGATCCCAACTCTATTAGGTTAGTCTTAGTAAAATTTAATAACAATTTTAAAATTAAATTTGTTTCGAACCGACAAAAATGTATAAACATAATTTGTGTTGTATAAGATGTATTCTTCTATCCTTAGTTTTAATTGATGAAATATGATTGGTGGGTGTCTATATGCCAAAACAATTCCATATCTCGATTTAAAAAAAATAAAAGCGTGTATTTTTATCCCAGCTAAAAAAAAAAAATTTTTTTAAAATAATACTTATAATTTATTGAGGTAATTTGGTAGAATAGACCTTTTAAAAACCTTCATTAGGTAATTAACCCCCTAAGAAAAAAAAAATTAGGCGCACTAAACCCTTTTGAAAATAAATTAGCCTCCCAAACCCTACCCCGTTGGCTCTCTCTTGCGCTCTCTACGCTCTTACGAACTGTTGAAGGAGGCTCGCGAGATGCGCACATCTACCATCCCGATTGCATCCTTCCATGGCTATCCTTGTGAATTTCGGACCCCTTGTGCTGCTTTGATCTACTCGCGGAGGCCGAAGAAGGCGGTGGTACCTGTCAATATGGAAGGTGTTCCTCCTTGAGGCTGAGCGACATCTTCTTCTGTGCGTTGTTGTCATCCATTGAGCAAGGTACTCTTTTTCCCTCTCTTTCTCCTCACCTACTCATTCGTTTCTCCTTCATTCAGATCTTGTTCTCGGATTTGATTCTGAAACCCTCGTTTTTTTATTCGTCGATCAGACATTAGGGTGCTTCCGTGCTTGTGGTTGAGTGGAATCTCGGGATCCATAGCCTATAATTGGGCTCGTTCGGCCATGAAAACCAGCGTTAAGATCATCCACGCCAGTAATTTTCTAATTTTGATGCATAAGAATCTATAGTTCCTCCTAAATTGGGAATCGCAAGTTAGATTTTGACTTATCAGTTGTCAATTTTGGTCACAGTTTGATAATTTTTGTTGAATTGGGATGTTCAACCTGAACTAGTGCGATTGAATTTAGGTTATCTTCTCTATTTAGGAAGCTGGGGGATTTTGGATGTGCTAACTGCTGACCATTGCACTTGTTATCTTTTTGTATGTAAAGAACCTTGTTGACAATCTAACAGATGATGATCTTAGAGAGAAATTATCTGAATTTAGGATTGTTTGCAATGCTGTTATCATGAGACATGGTGAGGGCAAGCCAAAGGGATTTGCCTTCATCAACTATGAATCATTTGAAGAAGCAATAAAGGGAGTTGAGGCATTGAATGGTTCAGAATTTGGTAATAATTTGGGTTTAATATGATCCATATTTTGTGTTTACATGTGTGTATGCCTGAGATTCAGAAATCGAGGCTCCTTTGAATTTAGATCCTGATTCCATTGATGGATGTGATTATCCCTTCTCGAACGGTGAGTTTTCAAATTCTTCGATGATTCTAATTGTACTTGCTAGCATGTCCCTGAATTTGGATAGGATGGGTATTCAGTCTAGTTACTTGCGTGAGGAATTGAGGCCTGAGAACAATGGTTTTGTTCTTGAATTTTTTGAAATTTCAGTGTGTAAGTATGCTTATAAGATGTTTTGTAAAAATTCTTAGTTTGGGGGCCAGTGCATCTCTAGATGTTTGTAAAAATGCTTAGTTTGGGAACAGTGGTTTTGTTCGTGAATTTTCGATTCTGGCCTTTGTCTTCAAAGGTGATTAGGGACCTACTTCTATCTACATTGTCATGCTTGAACGAGATCTGTTGTCAATGAAATCTTTATGCATTGAATTTGGAATTATTGTGAAATATTTCTGGTGTTTTTACCTTTACTTTATGGATAAGTGTATACTACAAGTAGCAACTGAAATTAAGTTTAATATCTCTCATATTGTTAACTTGTAATTCAGTATCTGGTGGAGTGAGATGCATCATAAGGTTGAATCAATAGTTTTTCTCTTGGATGTTTTTTTATGCATTGGTTCTTTCATCTAATGTTTATCTTCCATTGGTTCAGAAATCTGAAGCCTCTCTCTTCACATGGGTACCTTGGATAAAAGTGATACCAACGCACATGTAGTTAGCTAAAGTTTCATCTACTTGTGAATTGATATTATTCACTTTTGTCAGAAAGAGATGTTGGTACTTGCTTACAGATGGGGAAAAGTTGTATCTTTTTTCTTTCTATTCTACATTGGACTAACCTGGCATCTTGTTTACAAGTGGGTATAGCTGATGCCATTTCATCTACCATGTTTTCACTTCAGACGATTAAGAATTCGCATACTCTGGCCATATCGGATGAGGAATGATTTGTGAGATGTTGGTACTTGTTTTTCAATTATAAGCTTTTAGATTATGTCTTGATAATGTAGTTTTCACTTGGAATCTTGATTAATTGACAATTTCAGTAGAGCCCTTGTCTATAGAGGGGCTGAGATGCTTTTGGTTTTTGTATGCCTTATTCAGTTTTATGAGTTCCTTTAGATCATAGACATTGCTGGGATGTTGCTGCAAGTTGATCATATAAAATGTTCTCTCTTGTTTTTGTACACATATCAGGTGTATAAATTCTTCAAGGAGGAGGTAATCAATAACTTTCTCTTTTTTGAAAATTAGGGTTTATGGGTACCAAATTAGGAGATTTGTTGTTGACTTCAATTAATAATCATAAAGCTCTTGAAGAGGTGATTCTTTACTGTAGAATGATGAAACGGATTTGTAAAATGACCCTTTACTCTTTCATCTTTGTAGATGAATTGAGCAAGAGTTGTTTTCCCAAGGTTTGCCATCCCTATGATGGGGAGTACAAGAACTTGGACATCATCCAAGCAAGTGTTGTGAACCTAATTTGTCATGTTTTACACTTACTTATATATCGATTTCTGCATGCATTTCATACATTTGGGTAAGAAGAGTACAGATTCTGTGTAGTTTACACTTATTTTCCAAATTATGGAGGCTACACTAGTTTTTGTTTAATTTTGCAGAAATCGGACGCACATTGGAGCTTAAAGGAAAGTTATGAAGAAGCTAAGGATGGTGCCGATGGAGAAAATGTCATTTTTCACCATTCATCGTTCTGAATCAAGTTATAATGTCTTCATGAGAGTTGTAGCCCTCGAAAAGAGCTTTCCAACGCATGCTCAGATGCGTCAATCCGACGAACGAGGACTCGGGAAAGGGCGTTTCAAGAACAGAGCAGAATACTGAGAGTGAACCAGTTCTACTCGACGTCGACCAATTCTAGTCGAAGTCGAGTACATCAAGCCCAGAAATTCTACACGAAGTCGAGCAGAGTCACTCGAGCAGAACAATCCTACTTGACGTCGAGGAGTTTTGGTCGACGTCGAGTACACCCGACGAGTCCGAATCTTGCTCGATCTTGAGTGCAATCTGAGGGAAGAAAAATCCTACTCGACGTCGAGGAGACATGGTCGACGTCGAGGACAATCCAGTCGAGTCCGAGTCCGAGATCAAGTTGATACGAGAAGATGGAATTACTTGCAAGAGAAGATATTTGGAATTCTATCCATTCACATCATGATCTATAAAGAGAAGGAAGATTTATCCACTTTAGTCTTACTTTCCTTTAGGGATTTATTTGTTTTATTTCCAAATTTAATCATTAAGCTTTAGATAGATAAATTTAGATATAGATAGATAGTTCTTTCATAGAATAGCTAGGATTGGAGCCTATAAATAAAGCCCTAGGGGGGCTGATTTTTAGACATTCAAGACAAGACGTCTTCGGGCGCAAGGAAAGAGGAGAGAGAGAGAGGAGGCAAGAGAGAAGAGAGAGGAGGAACGTTTGGAAGGTTTTGTAAGTTTAAGTTTTATTTTTAATGTTAAAGTTAGTTTCTTTTATGATGTTTGCTTTCTAATTTCCTTCTTCTAGGGTAGGGATGAGCCCGACGATAGTCATGCACACTTGAGATAAAGTTTTGATATTTATTATGTTTTGATTATCCACTGTCTTTTATATGTTTATTGCCTACTCGAAAGAATAGAGATTCATGTTAACAACTTGAATTATAAACATAAAATGGGTAGATACAATTAGGGTTACTTGAAAGGGTTATCTAATTGTTGTAAAAGGCGAAAGCTTACTCCTTTGATGTGATTACATAACTATTCTATCTTATCTTTTATGTGTTTGATTATCGTTGCGGTGATCCCTTACCTTGGAAGTTTGCACCCTTATTACTTTATTTCTTTATTTACATTCTGCACAGATTTTACCCGACATCAACCACCATTCCCTATCCATCCTTCGACATCGACCCATTCTTAGCCGACGTCGACAACATCCCTCATCACCTTTTCCCGCTATCCTTGAACCCCAAAACACACTAAACCTAGAACCGCTAACTTCTCTCTTGAGGACGAACCTGACTCCGCTATACTATAGCGGGGGCCTTGACTACAAATTTATTTGGTCGAGAAACCCTCTCGTCAGCAAGTATGTTGCTTTTTTCATCATGCCTGTCGAACAGATCTGAAGTATTATGTGTTTGGTGAGCTTTTTTGGGTTCAAGATGAGCTTTTCCCCTGCTGCCATTCGTACTGAAATGGAAGCTGGCTTTCTCTTATGAGATGGCAACCATTTTTGAGGTGATCTTCTTTATACTTTTGGCAGTGTCATGTAGCTCGAGGGTTGAAATTTTTTTGCTATGTATTTTTTTTTTGAGTTGATGACATGTTATAATAGGGGTTTTTACGTATACACCAAATATTAATGTCATAGTTTCAAAGACCTTGTATTTTTATATGTATAATAAGATGACTCTATTTTGATTCCACGTTTTAAGCTCCTATAGTCCTATGTCATCAATTATATAAAGATGTCATCAGAAACGATTGATATCAATGAAGTGTAATAACTAATGTCATTAATGAATAATAATCATCAATAAAAAGATGTCATTAATGAAGTGTAATCACATTTTATGCTCCTATTTTACCAATCCTATTAAACTAATAAAACCATTTCATCAATGAATAAAAGTTATTAATAAAATATGTCATCAATCAAGTTTAATCACATTTTATGCTCTTGTGTCATCAATGAATAAAAATGTAATAAACATGTCCCCACAAGTGAATGCATCAATGAAGTGTAATCACCAACGTGTCATCAGTAAATAAAAGTAGAATCGATGAAAATATATCGATATACAATTGATTAAATTTAAAAAGTGGCATCAAACGATTTGATTAAAAAAAGTGGCATCAAATATAATTATATTAGAAAAATGGCATTAAAACAGTACTTTGAAAAAACATGGCCTGACGGTAAACAAATATCATAAAAAAAATTGATATAAACAAAAGTGGAATCAGTAGTCAACAGAAAAAAATGGCATCAATGGTCAACCAGACGTCACAGTGGCATCAAGGTTTTAAAAAAGCGGCATTAAAAAAGTGTCATAAAACCATTTCATTAAAAAAGTGACATCAAAGTGAAAATAAAATATAATAAACGAAATGGCATCAAAACGATAAAAAGTTTCATCACAAATAATGTCACCACTAAAAAAATAAAAAAAAAATTCAAATGATTTGGTCAATGTTGACCGGTCAACGGTCAAACAGTTGACCATTCTACCCTATTTGGATGGGGTCTACCAAAACTAATTAAATTAGTGTGGAGTCTACGTACCTAATTAAACATTGAAAAGGGTCTATGTACCAAAATCATCCTATTTTATTTTATATTATTTCTAAATTTATAAAATAAAATAAGTTTATCAACAAACCGTGCAAATGGGGTAACTATATACATGCATATATTTTTTCTATTTAATATATATATATATATATATAATTATTTTTTCTATTTATTAATATAAAGGAGATTTGTAATTTAACTTTTACTAATTTAACCTAATCTAAATAGTGATCAAAATTATATGTTTTTTTTCTATTTTTTGTTATATATATAAAGATCATTTGTATACAATCATTAGTATATAAAGTTAAGAAGAAATTTGGCCCATAGGCCTTCGGCCTTTAGGCCAAATTTATCATAAGGTTTTGCCTTTGCTAGTAAATTTTCAAAAACATTTCATAATACAATCTTTACCCTCGCCTTTAATTTGCAGATCTTTCTCGGTCAGATCTGGGTGATAAAGGGCGAGAACTCGTCGAAACCGCGACCTCGCCATCTCCGTGTTTCAATTCTCCACCTCCTCTGATCATCTCCTACTTGTGTCTATCTAGGTATGATCCGGTTGCTTTCATCTTCAATTTGTTTTTCTAGCTTGATTTTGATTTTGTTTCGTTGCTTGTGTATTGCTCTGTTTCGATTTGGTTTCGCTGTTTCATTTGGCAATGGCGGCAATTTGCAGGTCGCTGGACTGGAGGATGCCAACCTTCACTACTATAGCTCTGGAGCGGTTTCTAGAGCCAGGAGATTCAAGAGCGGCTTCCGATTCAAAGGTGGATCGTGGCAATTCCACGCCGGTGAGGGCCAATGGCGTCGTCGGTAATAATTCCAGGCCGGTCTCGGTCCCTAATCGGAAGCCGTCTATTCCGTTGCCTCCAATGACGCATCAGAATGCGTTGAATTGGAACTCCTTGTCGTCGTCGAGGACGGCGGCTGAAAAGGAGAAGCCATGTTTCAATAAGGGAAGATGTTGTGCACTGATGTGCGCTTAATTTGTCATGTTTTGCATTAAGGTTTGTATCGATTTCTGTCTGCAATTCATATTTCTGGGTTTGATTTATACAGAATTTGTGTAGTTTATGTTTATTTGCAATATACGGAGGTCTACACAAGTTTTTGTTATATTTCCCAGAAATCGGACACACTTTGGAGGTTAAAGGAAAGTCATGAAGAAGCTAGGGATGGTGCAGCCGGAGAAAAGCCCACTTTTCACCATTCATCATTTTGAATCAAGTTTTGTTGTCTTCATGAGAGTTGTAGCTCTCAAAAAGAGCTTTCCAACACATACTCATATGCGTCAATCGAACAAACAATGACTTGGGAAAGTGCTTTTCAAGATGGATGCAGAATGCTGGAAACTATCAAAGAGATCGATATCGACATAACTTGGTCAATATCGAGTGGATCCCGTCGACCAGGAATGCCAAAAATCGACCGGACACTAGGAGCAACACAAAAGAGGTCGATATCGACCAGCTTTCGACGATATCGAGTAACCACCAGTAGCCGATTTCGAGCAATCCGAGTCAAGAATCCGAGTGGGCTTTCTTCTACATGAAGCAAAGGATATTCTATCAAGATGGAAGATATTTATGCACTTTAGTAATTCCCATATTTACTTTTGGGGAATTTTAATTGTTTTATTTCCTTTATTTATCAAAGTTATATCTTCGGAAAAAGATAGATAGATTTAGATATAGATAGGATTGTTCTTTCCTAGAATAGCGGAGATTGAACACTATAAATAAAGCCCTATGGGCTGGTTATTTTTCATTCATTCAAGCAAAGTCGTCTTCGGGCGCAAGGAGAGAGAGAGAGAGAGAGAGAGAGAGAGAGAGAGGAACGTTTGGAAGGTTTTGTAAGTTTCTTTTATTATGTTTTATTTCTAATTTCCCTTCTTCTAGGGTTGGGGTGATCCCAACATAGATATGTGTGATTGTGTGTTTGATTTATAAATCCATGAATTTGTATGTCTTTATCATTATATACATATATGCTTAATCCTTTGCGAGAGTTGAGGAAATTCCTTATTTGTGACATTGAAGCGAAATAGATCTTATTATAAATTTGGATAGTAATTAGGGTTTATCTGCGAAAGCCGACTAATCCTAATTAAGAAAAGGTAGTAACACTTAGGGTTTATGCGAAATGCTCTATATTTCTATTTGTTAATGACGAAAGTTATTTGATATAAAGCATTCATCTTTATGTGATTTATAATCTACACATATGTTTATTGTTGCCGCAATCCCTAACCTTGGAAGTTTGCTATTTTATTCTATTTTTGTTATTTTAAAGTTTTTGCGCAGCCACTCGACATCAAACCACCATTCCCCCTCCATCCCTCGACATCGACCAAGTCTTAGTCGACATCGACAGCACCCTCGCCACTTTCTCTCACTATCCCTGAACCCCGAAACCAACTAAACCTAGAACCGATAACTTCTCTCCTAAGGATGAACCTGACTCCCCTATACTATAGCGGGGGTCTTGACTACAAATTTATTTGGTCGAGAAACCCTCTCGTCATGCACTTTTCGTGTTTGGACTTAACTGGAATAGTCCTCATGTACACTTTGTTATTGCTCTTCTAATTTGAAACTTTTGTTTTCTGGCATTACCTCGATTGATGATGTTCTTTGGAGCATTTGTAGGCTCTTAACAACTGGGGTCTTGCTTCGATTGATTGATGATGTTCTTTTGACGATTTCTGTGCAATATCTACTCTTCCAGAGTCCAGGCTCCAATTTCATGTGAATCTCTCATCTGGGTATCTTTGATTTTGTCTCTGTAAGGTTTGCATTCTTTCATTTTGACCTCTTCTAATTGCTTGAATCAATTCCGATTTCTGGCTTTCTTCGATTGATTGGGGTTTTAGAGGGTTAACATATAATATGATTGAATTGCATTAATTTTGATTGGTGTTTTGTGATTTTCATTTGGGGTTTTCAGTTGGGTTTCACTGAATTGATTCGGGTTTATATGTATTCAGGTTTTCAACTGGGTTTCACAAGTCTTAATTGTTGTGCAAATATAATCTATTATTGAGCAAAAATAAGAACATGTTGAGCATAATTCCACCAATCCCACATGTTGTGCAATTAAAGTCTATTGATGAGCAAAAATAAGACCATATTGTGCAATAATCTATGGAGCAACTATAAAATAATATTGAGAAACAATAAGATCATGTTGAGCACAATTTCACAAGTCTCAATTGTTGTGCAAATATAATCTATCATTGAGCAAAAATAAGATCATGTTGAATAAATTTCCACTAATACCCCATGTTGTTCAATTATAATCTATTGATAAGCAAAAATAATACCATCTTGTGCAATAATTTATTGAACAAGTTGAAAATAATATTGAGAAAAAAAAAGCTCATGTTGAGCACAATTTCACTAGTCTCAATTGTTGTGCAAATATAAGATCATGTTGAGCAAATTTCCACCAATCCCCCATGTTGTGCAATTATAGTCTATTGATGAGCAAAAATAAGACCATGTTGGGCAATAAGCTATTGAGCAGCTATAAAATGATATTGAGAAAAAATAAGACCATGTGTGTTTGATTTATAAATCCATGAATTTGTATGCCTTTATCATCATCTATGCTTAATCCTTTGCGAGAGTTGAAGAAATTCCTTATTTGTGATATTGAAGGGAAATCGATCTTATTATAAATTTGGATAGTAATTAGGGTTTATTTGCGAAAGCCGACTAATCCTAATTAATAAAGGGTAGTAACACAAAGGGTTTATGCGAAAGCTTCTATATTCCTATTTGTTAATGACGAAAGTTATTTGATATAAATCGTTCATCTTTATGTGATTTATAATCTACACATATGTTTATTGTTGTGGTGATCCCTAACCTTGGAAGTTTGCTATTTTATTCTATTTTTGTTAATTTAAAGTTTTTGTGCATCCACTCGACATCAAACCACCATTCCCCCTCCATCCGTCGACATCGACCAAGTCTTAGTCGACATCGACGACACCCTCGCCACTTTCTCTCGCTATCCCTGAACCCCGAAACCAACTAAAACTAGAACCGCTGACTTCTCCCCTGAGAACGAACCTAACTCCCTTATACTATAGCGGGGGTCTTGACTACAATTTTATTTGGGCGAGAAACCCTCTCGTCAAATTGGGGCCGTTGCTGGGGAGATATCAATCGCGCCTGGCTTAGTTGTTTTTAAAGTTTAGGAATAGCCCATCCCCTTTTCTTACTATCACATACCCTATCACCACCCGCCTCACCAGTACCAACTAGGTGCCAAGCTTTTGCTACTAATTCGTGCTTTATTTTGATTTCAAAGCTTAGTTACAAAGATGGAAGACTTTGTCGAAGGGAATCCCGCATGGGAAGAATGCTTCCAAGAATTAAGACGGCAAAATAGGCTTGCAGTGAAGGAGGCACGATTAAGGGAAATAACCCGGCTAGAAGACAAAATCCGAAGGCTTGAGGCTTCCATTCAGTCTAAAGGACCATGCCCTCCTCCCGACGAGCCAATTGATCCACTCGATGCCGACAACCAGGTATGTCCTTCCTCGAATTTCATTCCTACTTTGCTACCTATTGTTGATGAATCATATGAAGGACCCCAAGACGAAATAACACTAGAAGAGAAGAAAGCGGACATTGTTGCCCAGGGTGTTCCAATGTCGCTTTTACCTTACAAGGTGAAGGCCATCCCCGATAATTTTGAGCAACCGATCTTCATATTTCAGTATGGGGTCCTAGCAAAGTGGCATGAAGCTCCACATGATGAGGAGGAAATATCTCTTTCCGCTCCACCGTTCTGCTGTGGTGGAGATACACAACCCATTAACCTATGAAGTGGAAGATGTATGATGATGAGGTATGTATACTTCCTTTATGAAGGCAACTTGGGCTCGAGAAGATGAATGGGTGAAGCCATGGAGCGTTCAACCGGGGAGGTTTAAGCTTCTTCACATGATGCCCCCAGATGACATTCCACACTTCCCACCACCGGAGGAACCACCAAATCCACCTATACCTCCGGACAAAGATGAGCCAGGCTAAGACTTAAAGGGAAGTAGGTCAAGCTAAAGACTTAAAATTTAGCGTTTACGGGAGGCAACCCGCTATTTCTTATTTCTTAGATTTTAGATACTGTTGGTTTTTGTTTTTAAACATTATTTTGGATTTGCTATTGTGGATTTTTCATTCTATCACAGATTGTAGGTACACGGAGCTGCAAAAGTACTCGACGTGGAGTACTTTACTCGACGTCGACCACACAGGACGACCTAAGGATCATGTTGTAACGGCTCGGGATTATGGTTCCCGAGTTACGTTTCGAGGGATGAAACCCCTCGTTGGGATCTTGCGCCCTGAGTACAGGTTGAAGGTTTGAAACCAAAGATGCGTAGTTTAAAGTGGGATTTCGTACCCAAATCCGGAAGGTCCGTTGGAGACCCCGGGGTAAACCCCTGTACCTGTCCTAAGTCTGCAACGCGCAAAACCTTTTATCATGCAAATGACATAAGTTCTGAAAACGATACAACCGGTGCCACGGCAGAACCGGGTTAGAACAGAGTATAATAGGAAGAAATCCCAAAAGCATGAATCTAGTGAAGTCAGGGTTCATACACTTACTCTCCGCCATATGAATGGACCCCGTCATATCTACACAAAATCAAGTAGTAGATCCGGTACCTAAAACTATACCACCAAGTCACGCCAAGAGTCCGCCCGCGGGTCCTCTCTAACCGCGCTGAGGACATATAATACGCCTATACCTAGAATAAAGGATGCCTTCATGCAGTACTGAGATATTAACCACACTATCATGCTCCTAGTTCATATATGCAGAATATTAAGTAAGGCCTTAACAAAAAATACCAAGTGGTATATCCCTCTTCTACCACCACCTCACTTACAGATAGGGTAGAGACTGGCCAGTTCGATGCTAACACCCGATGAAATTGGGTTGCCCTATGACCCTAGCAAGGACTTTAGGACTCACAGATAACGACCGCTCTGTATTCAAATGCATACAGAATAAGAATGCTCATTCGTAAGTGCAACTCCTAAGCATGATATTACATGACATGCTCTTATGCATATGTAACACCTACATACTATATGACACATCAGGCAGAAGGTACTGGTTACTGAGTAAGCCCCGGAGGTACTTACCTGGCTAGAAGATTAGCAAAAGAAGAATACAGTACATAGTAGTCATGATCACAGAATATCACCGAATTACATAACGAGAATATACTAAGTATACTTCTATAGCTTTTCTGAACACATATATTACTCACTCAAATTAGCAGATAGATAAGCAAGTTTGAATCAATCATACTTTCAATTCATCACGATAAACCATCTCTTATCTCATACCATTCATCATAACTTGTCAACTCATCAGTTTAAAAATATACTCCATATATATATATATATATATATATATATATATATATCATCATCATCATCATCATCATAAATATTGAACATTTAATCTCTTCTAAAAATCACCACAATATCATGCTATTAGTCACACATATCATAACGTTAATCAAACGATCATACTATCATGCTAGTTAGTCATCGTCTTATGCCCAAATTAGCTTCAAAACCATTTCAAATCCGAATTAAACAGTTAAGAGTTCCGACCCTTGAAAATACTCGCTAAATTCGTTTTTCAATTTATTTATTAAATTACTTTCCGAATCCCTTAAAAATCCAACCGACTTTTATTTAATAAAACCAACCCTTTATAAATCTCTCAAAATAATATTTTATCTTTTAAATCCTCATATAATATTATATAATAATTTAAATACCGCTAATTAGGGCTTGGCAAAAATTGGATCGGACCGGAAATTACGGTGTTGGATCGGACCGAAATTATTACGGTCTGATCCATGGTCCAAGAAAAAGAGAATTCCGGGTTCCGGTCCAAACCAGGGACCAGATCGGAATTGGTCCATGGTCCAAGAAAAAGGGAAGGTGCGTGGCCCTCTTCACTTCTTCACCCTTCATCATTCTTCATTTACGTCGCCGCTCTCTTTCAGTCTTCCCTAACCCTCACCACAGTTCACTTACGCCTCTCTCTCTCCCTCCCCCTCTCTCTCTCTTTCTCTAATCACCCTTTCACAGTTTCACGCATTCTCCTAGTCTCCTCTCGTCTTCACTCTTCAGCATCCTCCCTCTCGCAGCAGCCTTGCCCTTGCGTCTTCATCAGCGCCCTCGTCTTCAGCAGCCTCGCCCTCGCCTGACACCCTCGTCGTAGCATCCTCGCCCTCTCGTCTCTCTGTAATAAGTGTAATCTGTAGGCCTATGTTCACCCTCTTTTTCACTTTTAGTCGATCTAGGTTGTTTTACAATTTGTAACATTCAGGTTGTTTTACAATTTGTAGGCGGCCGGATTGATTTTTCATGTAGGGTTAGAAATTTCAATTTGTAAGATTTTCATATCTAGATTTAAGAATCTCGATTTAAGAGGTAAATTTCAATTTGTAAGATTTAAGATGTAAATTTTAATTTTCAGATCTAGATTTAAGGTGTAAATTTCAATTTGTCAGATTTTTCATCTATCGTTAAATTGGGGTTGCTGTGTTCAGAGTTATGGTTGTTGTAACCAAAAAAAAAACATGGTTACAGGATCCGGTCCAACCGGTCTTAACGGTCCGCAGACCGAAAAACCCGGGACCATATGTCTCAGTCTCGGTCCGATCCGCGGTCCATGTTCTTGAAAATTTCGGTCCATCGGTCTTGGATCGGACCGGAATTTCCGGTCCGGTCCGATCCGGTCCACCCCGGAAGCCCGGCCGTACCGCTAATTAGGTAAATAAATAAACGGATAACCCGGACCAAACCCGCTAATTAACATAACGTACTCTCAACTGGTTTAACCAATTGATAAACAAAGGAGGCTGACTGGACAAGCAGGAGGGCCCACGTCCCCATCCTCTTCCTCCGGAGATCTCCTGCTCCCGCCCGCGCTGCTCTGGTCGACGAGGGTCGCCCACGCTTGCAGCTGCGTCCAGCTCGCTCGGATCCGTCTCCTACATCACTCGCTCGCTCCCGCTCTCATGTGTCCGCCGCTCCCGCGCTCTCACTTCGTTCTCTTTAGCACCCTCGCGTACGCTCTTGCCTCGCTCACATCCGTCGCTGCTCGCTGTTCCTACACTCCTCGAGCTCGCCGGAGTTTCCGAGCTTACCCAACGCCCCGCACTCAGCTCACGCACACTCGACATTCGCTCACAACTCGACGCAGAAAACGATTAGGAACAAAGGAAGGAAAATGCGGGACTCACCAAGGAAGTTCACGACTTCGGAGCCCTCGATCGGAGTTCTGGGATTTGTTGGAGGCTCGCGATGGTTCGTCGGACCTGCGTGGGACATGGGTGAGTGTGATGATGAAGTCTGATGGTGGTTTCGATCAACGACGAAAGAGAAACGCTTAACGGAATGTGGCTTGCGCTAAAACAGGGGAGGGAGGATGTCGGGGCTCGGTGGCTTTGCGACGACTCCGGTGGCTGCTTTGCTGTTGCTGGGGATGTCGAGGAATGATGCGGCTGCTTTGGCCTCGTAAAGGACGGTTGAAGAGGCAAGGCGGATGTGGGCTTGGCGTCTTTGGCTCTCGGATTGGCTCAGTGGTAATGCACACGGGAGGAATGTAATCGTAGTAGATTAGTTGGTAATGTTGCGCTCTCGAGGAAGGAGGAGGATGACTAGCGGCTGCGGCTACCCATTAGATGAGGAGGAGAGGAGGATGAAGAGGGATTGGTGGCGGAGGTGTGTTGCTGCAAATGGAAAATAGTGATGGCGTGAGATGATGAACCGATGGGAGTTGGTACGGGCGATGATGAAGAATGACAGTGAGGGTGGTGATGGTGAAGCGATCTCCAGAATAGAAATGGAGGGAGATTGATGGATTTGAGAGGGTATGGTATGGTGAAGGAGTGGGTGAGGATGAGTGTTGAATTGGTTAAACAAATATCTGGAAATAAACTCTGGATACGCGAATTTCGAATCCCAAAATTAGTTCCCGAATGTTAGTTTCCCTGAATACCGCTTTCTCAATCGATTAGATTTTTAAGATCGAAAAGGATATCGCCATTCGATAATTATTTTGAATTTTCGAGGTAAAAGGACGGAAATTGTTCGTCAAACTTTATATTTTGGTCAAAATCCGCTAAATGAGTTGTAAATTCATTTTTAAGTTCATTTTTAATTTCCTTTTTCTGAAAATTTAGGATTTGAAATTTCGAGCCTTTACATCATCCACCTCTAAAAACAATTCTCGTCCCCGAGACTAAAATAATCTTAAAACAGGGGATGAAGTTTGAAATTGGCGAGTCCAAGGATCATGTCATTGATCCCGTAAGCACCTCATAAGTGCCCCTATGAGATCCTCACAGTACCGTTGTCATAATCATAATATCTTCAATAGACCGTAGAAAGAATGTAATATGGGCCCCTACCACATCCTTACTCCGACTTCTCGGCTATATCATAAATCGAAAAACATTACAACATCTCCACTAGGTCTTAGCAAGTAGTCTATAAGGGCCCCTATAAAATGCATGTATTCACTTCGTGGGGCATCATAATGCAAGCTATGTTAGAAAATTTCAAGAGGGTCCTTAGTTTGAAAAGGTTTTGTCTCAAAATCATTTAAGTTATCGATCACGTTCGATTTCTCTAAATCCAACTCAGTCCTTTTTAAACATCATTCAAAATTCCCTAACCCGACGTTAATCAAGCAAATTTTCAAATCTCAAGAGGTGGAATCATCCACCTCTAAGGGTTAATCCCGTATTTCTTTCCTAGTTTCCAAGTCATAATCAAATTTCACCAATTCGGTTCTAGCATCCTAACAATTCCAATTCAAGGCATCATATAACATAGAAATCGTATAATGTAGCAATCGCATCACACATTCGTAACCAAGTCATACTCATGTCACGGACAGTCACATACCATAACATATCTAGCATCGTATCATATATGGTCGGATTTATCACATCATCTCACGAAAGTTACACACAATATCAATCAAATAAGCACGTCATATCAATCAGATAAGCACATCATTCTCATGGTAACTACCAAGCGTCATCGCATTAGTGGCAAACAAGTGCTTCCTTACACTAGCATTCCATCGAGTTCAGGGATAACTATGTTAGTACTAACAGTTCACTATTGTCAACGACAATACATCAGAGAATCAACACCGTCTATAACATAGAATTCACATAACATTCGACCCCAAGTAAAGTATACACTAGATCATATCCTCAGGAGAATCTGCCTACAACTAGCAATCATGATGAGACATGTCCACTACTCACCATCCCTTGCACTAAGATCAAATTCACCGAGGTCTACCAACTCAATCCACTACCAGTTCTAGGAATCATTGCATCCCACTCACATACAACCTTTATAGCCTCATAACTATCCGCAATCAAGGCCGAATACCCAAATCAACTATTAGGTATCCCAACTCATATGCCATCAAGCCAGCTAAGGCCAAATCAACTTCGACATCCCGATCTCAAGTCCTACCTTCCACTCGACCATCTAAACTATTTCTCGGAGTTCCCAATCACACGGTTTCCTGATTCGACAAGCTTAACAACTCGGCCAACTACCAAGATTCCTTATCAAGCGCACCCTCATCCTAGGGGTTCTCTATCGGTCCCATCTTCGCCTTCTCAGAGAGATCCCAAATCCTTAATTGGACCTCCCTCACGATCGATCTAGACGCTTCTTAACAATCTCGCTTACTCTTATGTACCGATCATCATTTTCATCGAATTCTTATGACATCCTCGTCCGAATTTCCTAAGTACCGCAACTTCACCAACCTTCTAAAATCTCTTATCCTCTATCGTTCTTAATACCTTCTGCTTTGCCTAGCTCCCAAATCCATGCTCAAAATCTCTCTATCTCAACCTTAAGCCCACATTCTTACTAGGAATCTCAACTACATCTTTGCCTAGCTACCAACCTTTCCTCGAAGATTCATCTTACATCCTCAAATACCTCAATAGCCACAATAACATCCCCTCATAAATTCCCCAAGCATTACCAATCCTATCTAAACAACCCCAAATACTCATCACACGAACAACCCTGATATGAACAACCTAATATTCCCGATCGATAATTTCCCAAGCAACCTCATACTACTCTTCCTTGGCAATTCCTCAACCTCACCCCTTACTGAAGTCGTTCCCACTCACAGCACACACCACCTAGCCCCAAATTCTACGATTCCTTAGACGTTCCTTAATCGATCATCCTCGACACCGCCCACGATCAGCTCATAGACTATCTAGACACCTTCCTTAGCACACCAATACGTCTCACAATACCTCCCCTCAAGAATCCTCCCAATCCATTCTTAGCTCTCTCATCTACCTCTAGAACTACGCCAACTGCCGATACTCACACTCACTCTCAAGGTCACCCTCATGGAACTAGTCTAGACCTCAGCCAACCACTCTCTTATACTACCCGCCCACACTACCTGCTTAGACTACCACTTCTCACTAGGGCATTTCCCTCGAAATCTTGCCATACTACTCCACTCCTCACCTAAAACTTGCCTCGAAGCTCAACTATACTCATTAACCACTATCTCCGACCAGTCCCAACTCACTCAGCTCTACCCAAGCTAACGCATCCTTCCTGCATACCCTCTCGCTCATCTCATGACCAAGAACAAAGACTTCAATCCCTCTGCTACTTTTTGACCTAGCTTACCGAAGAATCTCTCAACTTATTTCCAAGAAGAAGAAGCACCACACATATAACCCATAACCTACTCACCAGTAAGTCAGTATACCAAGCATCAAGGCACCTCATCATAGAAACAAGTTAGTCAGGCAAGCATTGGTACCAGTTCAGCACATTCGTCATCACACATTCAATTATGTCTGTTCTAAGCCTATCACACAACATCAATTCCGATCAGTATAGAAGAATCCACGATTTGAAGTAAGAATGCTCTTCCTCGAGTCAGCTGGGAGGATCCTTTTCACAACTGTCATCTTTGAAGCATATTTGTCCCTTTTGCCATCGATGGCATTGTTCCTGGGGCCTAGGGGTCATATGTCCATCACACTTCCACTGCGTCGCTTCGGTGTCATTCACTCGTTTGCCCTTTCTTCCATGTTGTCATTCATCAGGGGATTGCGAGGGGTTAAAGGTTACGGAGAGAGGGGAGGGACATGGGAGGAAAACACGACTTCCATAAGGACTCAGACATGGTCCACGACTAGAGACGACAAGATCAGAGACCAGATCCCACCCCAAGAGTTACAACGATGCTCTTAGGGTATTCCATGAAGTTATAATTGTGGTACGTAAACACATAATAATCACGAATATCATCACATCATTACACACTAACATGCACCTATCTCAAAGAGAAGCGATCTATGCATTCATAACATGTTCATCTCATCCACTTTACACATTCACAGAAGAAGCTAGCAACCTATCATTTCATTCATTAATCATGCTTGACATACTAAGAACATACATGCACGAACGGATATGGGACATGCGTGGCATAAGTTGAATTAGTTTTACCAACATCAAAGGACATTATATACATGACTTATCACTCAGTTAGATACACATAAGGAGGTCGTAATATCATGGGGACAAGGTAAGCACGCTAGGATGTACCTATCACATCATATACATCCATATTCACATAGTATGAAAAGGATGACACATGATCATACGAGGGCCTATAATTGGGAGACATAGGTCCTACGTGATACTAGAAATGTTCATTAAACATATACACAATCAACATGGTCTAATTAGATTAATTCAGCATGCTAGGACAATCATCTCATATATTAAACATACATGATACAACGAGGGTTGACCACACTATCATGGGCCTAATTCATGGCAAGACAATAATCATGGAAGTTCCATACATATGACACATACATCGCCTCATAAGAGCAACCGTGCAAGATATCAGGCAAGTCATGCTGAAATACATCAATGTACTAGGTCATGCAACCGCAAGAATGGCTACTACTATAACCAACAGAATTCTCCAAGGCCATTCACCGACTCATCACCCCGTTTCCCCGTGAGGCGCTAGTATGACTCGCTGGGTAGGACACTAGGACATTCACGTTGTTTCCGAGAGGTGAGGGTAGAACTCGTGTTTAGAGTCTTGTGGCAAGAAGACATGGTTGACCATGACGAGGATCGAAAGGGATGACTCCATGAGGTAACTCATTTCTAACTCGAAACTACTTCAATCATCACCCCCACTAACATACTCAGGTAACCCTTACATCCGACACGATTTATGAAGGTATTTAGTTGACTAACCCAAATTTCCAGTAGAAGACACCAACCTCAGGTACTAGACTCGATAGCAGCATAGATAGTGGGATACCAAACAGGACTCGAAACAGGGAGAGCAGACGCTTCTCGACCCTTGCTAACATGCCTAGTTGTTTTTGGTGGAGCGGATGACGGAGTCGGAACCATCAGGGGGTTTGAATTATGGAAGGGCTATTCTGACAAGACAAGAATTCCAATTACATAAGGACAAGGTTGCTCCCACTATCCCATTTGCACAGACATTCATTACATGTTTCAAGTTAGGGCATACCGATTAGTTCTCTAGCCTAAGCATAATAGCACTCAGCACGGAAGAAATCAACTAGATAATATGATCGCCCTTCAAGGATGATCGCCCTCGGGCCCAATTTATAAAGCACAGAGACGATCTATACTACCCTTCGAGGGGCAGCCGACTGGAGGGGGGAAATACCTCACAGCCTCATAACCCGTCTACTCCAACCTCCGTGGTGTTCCTTGGAGTCTTTTAGGCCCATCTGTAAATAAAAGCTAGTATTTTGCCTACTGTTTCCCGAGTTCTACATCCTTAAGGGATGGTCTATTGCTTTGGTCTCTACCCACAAGAGTGTTTCCCCTTTATTCGTTTAGGTTTAAGTCCAATTAAATTCATTTTTCCCTTTTGAAAACATTTTCCAAAACCATTTGAAATCATTGGGCGATTTTCAAAACCACTCCAACATATCGTACTCGGATTGCAAAACCTGGCTCTGATACCACCTTTATAACGGCCCGGGATTATGATTACCGAGTTACGTTTCTAGGGATGAAACCCCTCATTGGGGTCTTGCGCCCCGAGTACAGGTTGAAGGTTTGAAACCAAAGATTCGTAGTTTAAAGTGGGATTTCGTACCCAAATCTGGAAGGTCCGTTGGAGACCCTGGGGTAAACCCCTGTACCTGTCCTAAGTCTACAACACGTGAAACCTTTTATCATGCAAATGACATAAGTTCTGAAAATGATACAACCGATGCCACGGCAGAGCCGAGTCAAAACAGAGTATAATCGGAAGAAATCCCAAAAGCATGAATCTAGTGAAGTCAGGGTTCATACACTCACTCTCCACCATATGAATGGACCCTGTCATATCAGTGCAAAATCAAGTAGTAGAATGGGTACCTGAAACTATACCACCAAGTCAGGCCAAGAGTCTGCCTGCGGGTCCTCTGACTGCGCTAAGGACATATAATACGCCTATACCTAGAACAAAGGATATCTTCATGCAGCACTGAGATATTAACCACACTATCATGCTCCTAATTCATATATACAGAATATTAAGTAAGGCTTGAACAAAGAATACCAAGTAGTATATCCCTCTTCTACCACCACCCCACTTACAGATAGGGTGGAGACTGGCCAATTCGATTCTGTAACATATCAAATCTCATCATCATATAGTATCTCATGCTCATCTCGTATCTCGTGATATATATATGACTCAAGGAGGACAACACCCGATGAAACTGGGTTGCCCTATGACCCTAAGAAGGACTTTAGGACTCACAGATAACGGTCGTACCATATTCAAATCCATACAGAATAAGAATGCTCATTCGTAAGTGCAATTCCTAAGCATGATACTACATGACATGCTCTTATGCATATGCAACACCTACATACTATATGACATATCAGGCAGGAGGTACTGGTTACTGAGTAAGCCCCGGAGGTACTTACCTGGCTAGAAGATCAACAAAAGAAGAATCCAGTACACAATAGTGACGATCACAGAATATCACATAATTACACAACGAGAATATACTAAGTATACTTCTATAGCTTTTCTGAACACATATATTACTCACTCAAATTAGCAGATAGATAAGCAAGCTTGCATCAATCATACTTTCAATTCGTCACGATCAACCATATCTTGTCTCATACCATTCATCATAACTTGTCAACTCATCAGTTTAAAAATATACTCCCTATATATATCATACTTAGCCCAATTCGCATATTAGTATTCATACTTATACTTTCCATATATATATATATATATATATATATATATCATCATAAATATTGAACATTTAATCTCTTCTAAAAATCACCACAATATCATGCTATTAGTCACACATATCATAGCGTTAATCAAACGATCATACTATCATGTTAGTTTGTCATCGTCTTATTCCCAAGTTAGCTTCAAAACCATTTCAAATCCGAATTAAACAGTTAAGAGTTCCGACCCTTGAAAATACTCGCTAAATTCAATTTTCAATTTATTTATTAAATTACTTTCCGAATCCCTTAAAAATCCAACCCACTTTTATTTATTAAAATAAACCCTTTATAAATCTCTCAAAATAATATTTTATGTTTTAAATCCTAATATAATATTATATAATAATTTAAATACCGTTAATTAGTTAAATAAATAAATGGATAACCCGAACCAAACCGAACCAAACCCGCTAATTAACATAACTCTCAACCGGTTCAACCAATTGATAAACAAAGGAGGCTGACTGGTTAAGCAGGAGGGCCCACGTCCCCATCTTCTTCCTCCGGAGATCTCTCTGCTCCCGCCTGCGCTGCTCTGGTCAACGAGGGTCGCCCGCGCTTGTAGCTGCGTCCAACTCGCTCGGATCCGGCTCCTACAACACTCGCTCACTCGCTCCCGCTCTCATGTGTCCGCCGCTCCCGTGTTCTCACCTCGCTCTCTCTAGCACCCTCTTGTACGCTCTTGCCTTGCTCACATCCGTCGTTACTCGTTGCTCCTACACTCCTCGAGCTCGCCGAAGTTTCCAAGCTTACCCAACGCCCCGAACTCAGCTCACGCACACTCGACATTCACCCACAACCCGACGCAGAAAATGATTAGAAACAGAGGAAGGAAAATGCGGGACTCACCATGGATGTTTGCGACTTCGGACCTCTCGATCGGAGTTCTAGGCTTTGTCGGAGACTCGCGATGGTTCGTCGGACCTGCGTGGGACATGGGTGAGTGTGTTGGTGAAGTCCGAGGGTGGTTTCGATCGAAGGCGGAAGAGAAACGCTTATGGAAAAGTGGCTTGTGCTCAAACAGGGGAGGGAGGATGTCGGGGGTTGATGGCTTTGCGATGGCTCCGGTGGCTACTCCGCTGCTGATCGGGGTGTCGAGGAATGATACGGCTTATGTCCGCATTTTTAGTCATATTTTGCATCATGTTTTCATTGCATTTGAGTCATTTTATTAGCTTTTGTGTTAGAAAAGTGTGTTGTTTGTGTTAGTTTTCGTATTTTTCGAGATATGGATGTCTACACAAGCTTTGGTGGTGTTTTGAAGGTTTTGAAGCTAAAAAGAGGCAATTCTAGATCTTAAGGAAGAGTGAAGAAGGATGGAAAAAGGGCAAAAAAAGATTGGCAAAGGAATAAGTAAAGATGGAGAAGAAGTGTGCAACAGACCCTCGGCGTCGACACCAAGACCCTCGATGCCGTCATCCAGCAAATTCCAGTAGCACTGTTTTTTGACAGACCCTCGGCGCCGACACCTCAGACCTCGGCGTCGATACCCTGCGCACCAGGAGAGATTTTCTACGGGCTGATTTACTTACTTAATGGGCTTTTTAATTAGGATTTTCTTCTAAATCTCTTTTAGGATCTTTTAGTTAGATAGACTTGGGATATTTTATCTTTCTTTAGATAGATTTTATGATTTTCCTAAAATTAAATCTCTTTCCTTGGAGATCGATTAAGTTAAAAATTCTATCTTTAAATAAAGCCAATTAGAGGCTAATTAGGGACATCTCAAGACAGCGGACGGCTGAACACAGCAGCACAGAACGCACATTTTTGGAGTTTTTGTTGAAGGCTTGAACGGGAATTTTAAGGTTTGATTTTATGCAAATTAAGATTATGAATTCTTCCATTGTTTTTGTGTTTTCCTTTGCAATGAGTGAGTAGTTCCCCCATCATCTAGGGTTGGGGTGAACCCAACAATAAGCATGTGTGTGAATGAATGAATCTATATTTATGTGATGTTTTTATCTATTTCTACCTATGTGCTTAACCCTTGATGAAAGTCTAGGGCATTCATTGTTGCAATTGAATTCACCAAAGGAAATTGTTAACATTGATAGTAATTAGGGATTATACGAAAGTGATTTGATTTGATTTGTTTGATTGAGAAAAGGTATAGTCAAATAAGTCTCTTATACGAAAGTGATTTGATTTGTTTGATTGAGATAAAAGCATGATTTCTTACACGATTCATTGATTTATACATGTGTTTGTTGTTGTGGTTAACCCTAATGTTGGAAGTTCTTTCTCATATATTGCAATCACTTGTTACTTGAGCCAAATTCAGTGTGTTCACCGCCATTTACAACCGCTATTTGTGCCATTTATTCCCTTATTTTCGACCATAAAACAACTTGGATAGAACCGCTGACATACTCCCTTGGATCGACCTTGATTTCCACTATACTATAGAGGGATTCGAGCATCAATTTATTTGATTGGAGTGAGCATAGGCATCGATCTCCCCTCATGCACGTCAAATTGGCGCCGTTGCCGGGGAGTAATCAATCGCGCCTAGACTAGTTGTTTTAGGGTTGGGAATAGCCCATCCCCATGTTTTTGTTTGAAGGTTTATGAAAAGAAGTGACCGTCCTCTATACGAGCCATTCACAGAGCCCGAACGTGTTCTACACAAACGTCTAAAGGAAAGGCTTAGGCGAAAGATGTCGAAAATGGAAACACTTCGTGCGGAGCTAGAAAGGCTTCGCAAAGAGAATCAAGAGGTGGCACAGCGGGAAGCCGCTGCCAATCAAGCTCGTCAAAGAGAGACCGATGCCGCTAGAGTAGCAAGGGAGGAGGCCAAAAATCTTAGGGAAGAGTTGGAGAGAATTCCAACCAATGCTCGCCAATACATGCATCCTACGCTGCGGGTGCCGGAGTCGGCCATCGTTCTCCCCTATATCAACTTTGAGATTAAGACTAGCTTCCTCACCATGGTGAAGCGGACTCCTTTCGAAGGAAAACCCAACGAGTGCCCTATGGAGCACATGAAGGAGTTCAAGGAGATGTGTGATACCATAGCCGATGGAAACAATTTGGAGTATGTTCGCTTGAAGGCTTTTCGTTGGTCTTTAATGGGAAATGCCCTTCATTGGCTCGAAAGCTTGCCGCCACGATCCATCAGCAGATGGGAGGAGCTTCATGATCTATTCATGAGCAAGTTCTTTCCACCTATGAAGACAACGAAGCTGCGCAAAAAGATCACAACCTTCAAGAAATTAAGGAATGAAACTCTCGCCGAAACTTGAGAGAGGTTCAAAGAGTTGATTCGCCAATGCCCTACTCATGGGCAACCACCTTATGTTTTGCAAGAGATCTTCAATGGAATCAACTCGGCTACTAAGGATCGGATCAACATCCACACCTTCTATAGATACATTGAGATGCTTCCTCAAGAGGCGTGGGATGCACTTGACAAGCTCACGGACTTTGACACTACTTATGGGACCCCCGCTAACATTGATACGAGGCCCCCTCTATCGATGCCACTTTATCAACCTTCCGATGAGATTGACCCTGATGTGCGGCAACAATATATGGAGGATGAGAATAGAAAATTGAAGAAGCAAGTAAGGTTTCTCTCCAACAACAAACCATGCATAGAGTGTGGGTCCACTTCCCACGTTACCACCGCTTCCCCACATCTCAATCAAGTGAAATCCGCTGAATCATATGGAGAAGTGAACTACATGAGAGGTCCTTATAGGAGCCAAGGCAACTACTGGTAACCATCCTTCTCAACATGATCAACGGCCCCCATATAGACCTCCAGGCCATGTGGATCGTAAACAACCTAGGGATGATATGAGATCTATTTTAGAAGATTTAAGGAAAGGCCAAGCTGAGGCCAAGGCGGATGCTAGACAGTCCAATTTGGAGATCAATACACAGTTGCGAGGCATGAATGCAAGGTTCGGGGACATTGATATTTGGAGGAAGAACGTTGAGACCCAATTGGGTCCATTGGTGGCTCAAATCCCAAAGCCATGTGGCCAACTACCCGGCCAAAATGAAGCCAACCCCAAATCCCAATATATCGCAGCCATTCAAACAAGGAGTGGGAAGGTTCTACCGGAAAGGGAAGCCAAGGAGAAAGGAGAAAAAATGGGCCAGCCCAACACAAGCCTCGACGCCGACACCCTGGCGGCAAATCAAGCTACTGTAGAACCTGCTGTAAGCACACAGACCCTCGACGCCGATACCCCTGACTTCAGCGTCGACACCTCTGAGAAAGTTACTGAACAGACCCTCACCGCTGACCCCTCTACCCTCGGCGCCGATACCTCTGCAGGCCAACCCACACCTACACCCGATGTATTGACCACTCCAAAAGCCAAACCCAAGCTCCCTTATCCATCAAAGGCTCTCAAGGATCCAAGGATCTCAAGGATCCAACCAAAGGGAAGTTTAGGAGGTTTGTAAAGGTTCTTCAAGGCTTAAATGTGACCATTCCTTTCACGGAAGCTCTTCGAGAGATGCCGGCATACATCAAATTCTTGAAAGAGATCTTGATCAATAAGAGGTCTATGTCGGAGATTTCAGAGGATTGCAACGCCGTCAACTTTACCGAAAAGAGAGCTGACCCGGGCAAGTTCACCATCACCATTGGCCTAGGCGAACATCGATATCGAGCTCTATGTGATCTTGGTGCAAGCGCAAGCCTTATGCCACTCTCCATATGGTCTAAGATTAGCATGGGACTGATGTCTATTAAAATAGCCATGTTGAAATGTACAGTTTAGTTCCATATTCTATACACTTTGCATATTTCGGGTTGGGAATATGTCGAATTTATGTAATATATGCTTATTTGCAAGAAATGGAGATCTACATAAGTTTTGGTTTAATATTACAGAATATGGAGCCATTTCGGGAGAAAACCAAGAAGCAAAGACGGAAGCTAAAAACTACTCAATATCGACGAACTTTACTCGATATCGACAATGATGAGGCACCAGAGCCAGATCGAGGACAAGCTGATCGAGGAGCTGAAGACAAACCAACCTGACTCCAGGACACTCCTCGATATAGAGTAAGTTACTCGATATCGACAAAGCCTTGAAGACCAACCTAGAGTCGAGGAAGAAGCCTGATTGAGGAACCGAAGAACGCTACTCGACCTGACCAGATAACCGGACACTGAGCGACACCACTTCTCGATATTGACGAAGTTCCTCGATATCGACAAACCTAGAGCATATGTCCGAGCAATGTCGAAGAGAGGCTACTCGACAACACCAAGCCAGCCTAGTCGATGAACCAAGTTCCTCGATATCAACGAGTTTACTCGATATCGAGGACACCAGAAGCGCGCATCCGAGCCATGTCGAAGACCAGTTAGTCGAGCATGCCGCTGAAACTGAAGTCGACGCCAACTTTACTCGATATCGAGAAGATCTATCCGGAGCCGCGTTACGCGATTTGAGCAGTCCGACACGGTTTTGGTTTGCTTGGGTCGAAGATGTCCGATTCTATCCAAGATCTATCAACATCTATCCATGGAGAAGAAGATTTATCCACATGAAGATATTTTAGCCTTTTAGATATAATTTCCTTTTTTGATTTATTTATGTTATTCCATTTATTTATCTTTAAGCTTTTAGATATAGAGATTTAGATATAGATAGAGATTTCTATCCTTGATTAGCAAGGATTAGAAACCTATAAATAAAGCCCATGGGGCTGATTTCTAAGCATTCAATTTCAATAGGAGAAGTAGTAGAGAGAGAGTGAGTGGCCAAGAGGAGTTGGTGAAGCGAGAGGGGAATTGGCTTCCTTTGGTTGTAAGCTCTGTTTGGTTTAATGCAAGTAGTTATTTCCTTTCAATCAATGTCTGCGATTGCGATGAAGCGCTAGT
Organism: Persicaria tinctoria; assembly: GCA_037127255.1. Classification (NCBI taxonomy): domain Eukaryota; kingdom Viridiplantae; phylum Streptophyta; class Magnoliopsida; order Caryophyllales; family Polygonaceae; genus Persicaria; species Persicaria tinctoria. The sequence goes on from JBANSL010000013.1 coordinate 40,870,277, forward strand.
AGTCCACCCACTTCTGGGGTTGGGGCGAGCCCGACGATAGCCCTGCATGTTTGAGGTAAAGATCCGACTTTTATCATGTTTTGAGCATCTACTACTTGTTATGTGGTTATTACCCATCTAATGGAGGTCCATGCTAACAACTTGGATTATAAACATAAAATCAGTAGAGACAATTAGGGTTTCTTGAAAGAGTTGTCTAATTGTTGGAAAAGGCGAAAGCTTAATCCTTTGATGCAAGTTACATGATTATCTATTTTATTCTTGCCTTATGCATGCTTTGTTATTGTGGTCGCAAACCCCAATCTTGGAAGTCTTTTACATAAAGTTTGTTTCGAAGTCCTACAAAGCCTTGTCTTTACTTTCTTTCGTTTTAAATTTCTGCCTTCCTCGACATTGACAACTTCTGGTCGATATCGAGTTACTGATTCCCGATCCCAGATCGCCGTAGCTTCTCCTGTGCAGGTGCTCGACGAGGACTTCATCGACATCGACGAGTTTCCTCGATATCGAGTAGAACTTACTCGATATCGACAACCACCTGTGACTACTGCTGCGCTGTTCGACTTGTCCGATCTTCTGTCGACTAACCTTAGTCGAGATCGACAACCTGTGGTCGACTTCTGTTCATGAGATTTCACCACTGCCTAGGATCCGCTGACACGCTTCCTCGTGGATCGATCCTGACTTCCCACTATTGCATCGGGAGGAAGTCTTGTAATCATTTGCAAGGGACGGAATCTGGTTTGCTGTACTTTATTCATATTTAATTTGCATTCTCGATTTCCTCTTACAACAGGGACCACTAGTACCCGTCAACATGCGGCTCTATATGGCGGACAACTCCTCGGTGGAACCTACCGGTGTGATGGACGACATACCGGTAAGGGTAGGTAAGTTCTATGTTCCCACTGATTTCATAGTACTTGATATGCCTATAGATCCTGTTGTGCCTATTATATTAGGGCGCCCTTTCTTAGCCACGGTGCGATTATCAATGTAAGGAAGGGTCTTCTAACTTTCCAAATTGGGGACGACCTAGTTGAATTTCAATTTCACCCCAATCTAAGGGAGGTAAGGAAAATGGAGGTCAAGATGGTTTACACAGACATGGAGAGGACCTTGGCTCATGAGGAATCCATTCGCATACCATCCACCGAAGAAGAGGAAAGGCATTATTGAAGAGCTCTTAGCCACCCTTGAAGAAGATGAGAGTGAGGAAATTGAAATGGCCATTGTTGAACCCTCGGCGCCAACACCCTCAACCTCGGCATCGACACCTTCAGCAGTAGGACAACGTGAAGAAGATGTGTTGTAACCGTCGATGCCAGCTTATGCATGGTCGGTTCCTAAGCCTTTTTCCGATATGGAAGCCTCTATTTCACGGATTGAAGCCGATTTCCTTGGAGAGGTAATGAAGATGGAGGAGGTGGAACCCATCTTAATCCCACAATAGCCTTCCTTGACCTTGAAGCCACTACCACACACTTTGAGGCATGAGTTCCTTGGTCCTAACTCTACTTTCCCCGTTATCATTAATTCTTCACATAGTGTGCAGGAGGTAGAGAAGTTGTTGGTTGTTCTTAGGACCCATAGGAAGGCTTTGGGCTATTTTTAGGACCCATAGGAAGGCTTTGGGCTATTCTTAGGACCCAAATCCACATGGAGGAAGGTCATAAGCCTTCCATCGAGCAACAACGGCGGCTGAATCCCAACATGAAAGAGGTGGTGAAGAAAGAGATATTGAGGATGGTTCACGCAGGGATTATCTTCCCCATCTCGGATAGCAAATGGGTTAGCCCCGTGCATGTGGTACCAAAGAAAGGAGGGATGACCATAGAGAAAAATGATAAGGGTGAGTTAGTGTCGAAGAGGACTACCACGAGTTGGCACATGTGCATCGATTATAGGAAACTCAACAGCGCCACTAGGAAGGACCACTTCCCACTTCCCTTCACCGACCAAGTTCTAGAAAGGTTAGCCCAACATGATTTTTTTTTTGCTATCTTGACGGATATTCGCGATTTTGGCAGATTCCAATTCATCCGGATGACCAAGAGAAGACCACCTTCACTTGTCCTTATGGTACATTCACTTATAGGAGAATGCCCTTTGGGCTATGCAATGCGCCGACCACTTTCCAACGGTGCATGATGGCAATCTTCTCCGATATGATTGAGGATATTGTTGAGGTATTCATGGATGACTTTTTTGTATATGGTACTACTTTTGATGCTTGTCTAGCTAACTTGGCCAGGGTACTCAAGAGATGTGAAGAGACAAGCCTTGTGCTTAATTGGGAGAAGTCTCATTTTATGGTGCAAGAAGGAATCGTGCTAGGACACTTGGTGTCCAAGAGTAGTATAAAGGTGGATAGAGCCAAGATCGAGCTTATTGAGAAGCTACCTCCTTCAACGTCGGTAAAAGATGTCCGTAGCTTTTTAGGGCATGCTGGATTTTATCGTCGTTTTATTCAAGATTTCTCCAATATTGCTAAACCACTCACCAACATATTGATTAAAGAAGTTGCTTTTGAGTTTTCTTTGGAGTGTCTTGATACTTTTAATAGGTTGAGAGAAGCTTTGGTCACGACACCAATCATGCAATCACCCGATTGGTCACTTCCATTCGAAATCATGTGTGATGCAAGTGACTATGCCGTGGGAGCAGTTCTTGGATAGCGGAAGGACAAAAAATTGCACGCCATCTACTATGCGAGCAAAACTTTGGATGATGTCCAAACAAGGTACACAACCACGGAGAAAGAGTTTCTAGCCGTGGTATTCGCCTTCGAGAAGTTCCGCTCCTACCTAGTTGGCTTGAAAGTTATTGTCTATACCGATCATGTTGCCTTGATATATTTGATGAGCAAAAAGGATGCCAAACCACGACTTCTACGATGGATGCTCCTTCTTCAAGAATTTGATTGCGAGCTAAGAGACAAGAAAGGAGCTGAGAATCTTGTGACCGACCACCTCTCTAGGTTGCCACCTAAGCACATTGAAGACTCGGAAGATATGGTGCCCATCGATGACTCACGGGCTGATGAAAGTCTCTTGCGCATAAAGGTAAGTAAGGTAAGTATAGGCATCGACGCCGACATTCTGACCTCAGTGTCGAGCCCTTTTATTTGTGCAGAAACTTTATTTCCTACAGGTACCTCGGCGCCGACACCCACACCCTTGGTGCCGACACCCAATTACACATCCCAAGTTTCTGCAGAAGTTGTGCAACACACAGATGCCTCGGCGCCGACACCTCAGGCCTCGGCATCGACACCTACAGCAGAACAAAAAGTTGAGTCGTTTGGAGCATTGGATGAGGTAAGTTTAGGTGAGGAACTCTTCTTTACTCCTCCTTCTAGCCCCGTTCATGATATTTTTCTTATTAAGAAGGCTAGTATACCTTGGTTTGCGGATTATGCTAACTACGTTAAAGGAGGTGAGATTCCGCCGGGTTTAACTTCACAAGGTAAGAAGAAGCTCCTACATGATGTCAAGAAGTATTATTGGGACGATCCTTACTTGTTCAAACAAGGAAGTGATCATATTTTTCGTCGTTGCATTCCGGAGGAAGAGGTAGAAAGTATTATTCGTCATTGTCATACTCTCCCCATCGGGGGTCATGCTAAAGGTTTTAAGACCACCGCGAAGATACTTCAAAGTGGATTTTATTGGCCTAACATGTTTCGAGATGTGCAGGAATTTGTGACATCATGTGATGAATGTCAAAGTGCCGGGAACATAACATGGAGGAATGAGAATCCGCTCACGGGGATCCTAGAGGTCGAATTGTTCGACGTTTGGGGCATAGACTTTATGGGCCTTTTTCCATCCCCGGGCCCTTATAAGTACATCCTTGTAGCGGTTGATTATGTCTCCAAATGGGTGGAAGTCATTGCTACACGAACTAATTATGTTAGAGTTGTGGCTAAGTTTTTTAAAACTAACATTTTCCCCCGTTTTGGTGTTCCTAGGGTCCTAATTAGTGATGGATGCTCGCATTTTATAGAAAGAGGCTTTGATGCGCTTTTGACCAAATATGGGGTACATCACCGGATAGCCACACCCTACCACCCCCAAACTAGCGGTCAAGTTGAGGTATCCAATAGGCAAATCAAAGCTATCTTGGAGAAGACCGTGTCTAGATCAAGGAAGGATTGGTCATCAAAGCTTGATGACGCATTATGGGCTTATAGGACGGCATATAAGACGCCTCTCCGCACCACTCCCTACAATCTCGTGTACGGTAAGTCATGTCATCTACCCGTCGAGTTGGAACACAAAGCTATGTGGGCTCTCAAGGAGCTCAATATGGATCTCGATAAGGCCGGAAAGAAGCGGTTTATTGACCTACAAGCACTTGAGGAGTTGAGGCTTAAGGCGTACGAAAATGCCGAAATCTACAAAGAAAGGACCAAGAAGTGGCATGATCGAAAGCTAGTGCCCAAGACTTATGAGGTAGGTGATAAGGTATTGCTTTTTAACTCTAGACTCCGACTTTTTCCAGGGAAGTTGCGTTCAAGATGGAGTGGACCATTTGTGGTTCCAAAGATCTTCCCTCACGGAGCGGTGGAGCTTTTAGATGAAAGCGGTGCTACTTTTAAAGTCAATGGGTACCGATTGAAGAAGTACTATGAGCATGCCACGTTTGACGAGGATATTCGTGCCTCTTGGGAACTCATCCTCTCCGATTGATATCAAGGGAAGTATGTCGAGCTATAGACTTTAAATATAGCGCTTCCAGGAGGCAATCCGATTTTATTTTATTTTATTTTTCTTTATTTTATTTTATTTTATTTTATTTTATTTTATTTTACTCTTGATATATTTATTTATTTAGTTTTTGGATTTTTAATAGGAGAAACAAGTACGAATTTTTCAAAAATGATTGCCCAAACAAGTCAAACCGGGTATCGGATAATTGAAATAAGAGCGGGAAGGTAAGTGAATACCCAGGTATTTATTCCCTTCCCTTACCCTTTATTTTTCTCTCTCCTACCACGCTATACTCTCTGCATCAAAACACCCCTCGCCGACTCCCAGCACGCTCCCACTCTTTGAGCACCCGGTGGACATCCCTATAGCTGCTGCAACGCTCATGGTGCTTCTTGGACAACCTCTCCACATAGCAGCTGATGCAACACCGGTAGAACTTCCTGGACAGCCTCTCCACACAGCAGCTGATGCAACACTAGTAGAACTTCCTGGACAGCCTCTCCACACAGCAGCTGATGCTCCGCCTGTGGAACGCACTGGACAGCCATCTTCGCAACCGGCTTCTACACATGCCCCGAGCAGCCTCCTCATTGAAGACTCACCACCGAGGCACTTTGAACATGGCCAAGGGAGCGGGAGTAACGATGACACTGTTGCAGCACTTTACAGGATCGAGGGGATGGTATTCGATCTACAAGACTACTGCAAGAGCATAGTGTTTGAGATGCAAAACCAATACCGCAGCCTTGCTTTCCAGGTCCAAGCTATACATGATGTACTCCTCGAAGAGCACCGAGCAAATGACGAATGATGGTGGGCAGCCGGAAGGTTTGTTGAGTAGCAATCTTCCTTGCACCCAAACCGACCTTTCCGTCCCGGACCACCACCAGCTCCTGGGTACACACGCAGCCGGCGATATGAACGCAACTACGAGGATCCGGACCGCCGTCGAGCACCATAAGCTGTCAAGCATCAAAGTAACTCCCTTACCCTTTACTTCTTTTGGTTTTACAATGAGGACATTGTTTGTTTTAAGTATGGGGTGGGGTAATTTCGGGGCGACATTTTGATGTTTTTATGTGATATTTTGATGTTCTTCTTTTGGGTACGGGTACCATGGATTTCTGGCATTGTTTAGATTAAGTTCTGATTGACTTTTGGTAGCTTCAATTGTCCAGGATTACATTTGATTCAGTCCCAACTTGCTTGGGCTAATTCGGATTGTAATAGCTAGCTTGCATATATTAGTTATATAGCATATTAGTTCTGTAGTTAGTTTCATTTATAACATCACGTTTGCATAAAGTAGATTAGTTTATTAGCATGTTCTGCATTCACCCATATATATATATATATATATATATATATATATATATATATATATATATATATATATATATATATATATATATATATATATATATATATATATATATATATATATATAATAAGGAAAAAAATGCATAAGAGTTTAGTTTAGTTAAAAACACCTAACTTAGATGTCCAATGATGAAATCTAATAATTGAGCTTGATCATGTAATATCCGAAGACATAGTTTGGATGGTTTAGCCTAAGTCGCACAAAATATTTTTATGTGAAATTTGACTTGCAAATGAAATTAAGCATATATAACTTTGGGATTTGGGTGATTGGAATCCAACATGTCCTAGTGAGTTACTTGGCTGGGGAATTGTTCTTTATATATTTTCCCTTTTTTTTGATGTGTGTATTACTCTCCTTATGCATTGCCTCTTGATATTGCGGTGTATATCTAAGTCTTGAAACCAATATGAGATAGCTAGTCATTGCATAATTTGATCAAATGATAGAGGCACTCTTTATTAGCCATATTTAATCCTCTTTTACCTACCTTATACATGTTTCCTTTGTTTGTAACCACTTTGAGCCTTATAGCCTATTTTTGTAGCTCCACAAAATTTATCTTAACCAATGTTTAACCTTACCTCCTTATCCGGGAATTAGGACGTAGTGTTGGTAAAGATCGATGCTTGAGGGGTTTTAGACATATGATTTGGTTAAAGTATGGGATACTTGTTGGGTTGGTATTTTATTATTCTCGCCACTTTTGTTGTGAAAGGTATTTTTGGCTCTCAAAATAAATAAATGTACATGAATTCCGAAAAAAAAGAAGAAAAAAAGAAAAAAAAAATGAAGAAAATAGTAGAATAACTGCAAAGTACTTGTTCATGAGCCAAATCTATCCTTATTTATTTTATGCGAGAGATATTGGATATTTTGGGGTTTTTAAAGAGTTGTGCTAAATTAGATGAGTTTGGAAGTGTTTATATATGATGGAGTTGTTTGGTTGAGTCGAGTTGGAAATTTAGGAGTCTTTGGTTCCCGGATTTCTAGCACCACATAGCCTAAATGATTCCTACCTTTATGTTCTTACCAAGCCAAGCTACATAGAAACATGCATTGAGCTAAAGTCCTCTTGATGGTTAATGCATGTTTTGACATCTCGGTGAATTGATTGGTGATATTAATTGCAATTTCTATGTAGCTTAATTTCATAAAGGATTGAGTTGAGAAATGTATTTCAAGCCTAAACACATTTGAAAGGGAGTGAAAACACATTATTCCCTTGAGTGGTTAGATTCTAGTTGATTTGCCTAAGGTTACCGAAATACATGTGATGATGGTTCAATGCTTGTTCTTATTTGCACTTGTGCTAAATTGATGTTGCTTTTGACTAAGGCGAAAACTTAAAGGCATGTTAAAGGTCTTGATCATAGTTCGGTTATTGCTTGAGGACAAGCAATTCTAAGTATGGGGTGTTTTGATGTCCGCATTTTTAGTCATATTTTGCATCATGTTTTCATTCCATTTGAGTCATTTTATTAGCTTTTGTGTTAGGAAAGTGTGTCGTTTGTGTTAGTTTTCGTATTTTTCGAGATATGGATGTCTACACAAGCTTTGGTGGTGTTTTGAAGGTTTTGAAGCTAAAAAGAGGCAATTCTAGAGCTTAAGGAAGAGTGAAGAAGGATGGAAAAAGGACAGAAAAAGATTGGCAAAGGAACAAGTAAAGATGGAGAAGAAGTGTGCAACAGACCCTCGGCGTCGACACCCAGACCCTCGATGCCGACATCCAGCAAATTCCAGTAGCACTGTTTTTTGACAGACCCTCGGCGTCGACATCTCAGACCTCGGCGTCAATACCCTGCGCACCAGGAGAAATTTTCTGCGGGCTAATTTACTTACTTAATGGGCTTTTTAATTAGGGTTTTCTTCTAAATCTCTTTTAGGATCTTTTAGTTAGAAAGACTTGGGATATTTTATCCTTCTTTAGATAGATTTTATTATTTTCCTAAAATTAAATCTCTTTCCTTGGAGATTAAGTTAAAAATTATGTCTTTAAATAAAGCCAATTAGAGGCTAATTAGGAACATCTCATGACAGCGGACGGCTGAACACAGCAGCACAGAACACACGTTTTTGGAGTTTTTGTTGAAGGCTTGAACGTGAATTTTAAGGTTTGATTTTATGCAAATTAAGATTATGAATTCTTCCATTGTTTTTGTGTTTTCCTTTGCAATGAGGGAGTAGTTCCCCCATCTTCTAGGGTTGGGGTGAACCCAACAATAAGCATGTGTGTGAATGAATGAATCTATATTTATGTGATGTTTTTATCTATGTCTACCTATGTGCTTAACCCTTGATGAAAGTCTAGGATATTCATTGTTGCAATTGAATTCACCAAAGGAAATTGTTAACATGGATAGTAATTAGGGATTTTTGATGAAAGTTAAAAATACCTAATTAAGAAAAGATATATTCAAATAAGTCTCTTATACGAAAGTGATTTGATTTGTTTGATTGAGATAAAAGCATGATTTCTTACATGATTCATTGATTTATACATGTGTTTGTTGTTGTGGTTAACCCTAATCTTGGAAGTTCTTCCTCATATATTGCAATCACTTGTTACTTGAGCCAAATTCAGTGTGTTCACCACCATTTACAACCGCTATTTGTGCCATTTATTCCCTTATTTTTGACCATAAAACAACTTGGATAGAACCGCCGACATACTCCCTTGGATCGACCTTGATTTCCACTATACTATAGAGGGATTCGAGCATCAATTTATTTGATTGGAGTGAGCATAGGCATCGATCCCCATGTATCTTTTTAATTTTGTTTTCTTTGTTTTTGTTTGAAGGTTTATGCAAAGAAGTGACCGTCCTTTATATGAGCCATTCACAGAGCCCGAACGTGTTCTACAACAACGTCTAAAGGAAAGGCTTAGGTGAAAGATGTCGGAAATGGAAACACTTCGTGCGGAGCTAGAAAGGCTTCGCAAGAGAATCAAGAGGTAGCGCAGCGGGAAGCCGCTGCCAATCAAGCTCGTCAAAGAGAGACCGATGCCGCTAGAGTAGCAAGGGAGGAGGTTGAAAATCTTAGGGAAGAGTTGGAGAGAATTCCAACCAATGCTCTCCAATACATGCATCCTACGCTGCGGGTGCCGGAGTCGGCCATCGTTCTCCCCAATATCAACTTTGAGATCAAGACTAGCTTCCTCACCATGGTGAAGCGGACTCCTTTCGAAGGAAAACCCAACGAGTGCCCTATGGAGCACATGAAGGAGTTCAAGGAGATGTGTGATACCATAGCCGATGGAAACAATTTGGAGTATGTTCGCTTGAAGGCTTTTCGTTGGTCCTTAATGGGAAAAGCCCTTCATTGGCTCGAAAGCTTGCCGCCGCGATCCATCAGCACATGGGAGGAGCTTCATGATCTATTCATGAGCAAGTTCTTTCCACCTATGAAGACAACGGAGCTGCGCAAAAAGATCACGACCTTCAAGCAATTAAGGAATGAAACTCTCGCCGAAACTTTGGAGAGGTTCAAAGAGTTGATTCGCCAATGCCCTACTCATGGGCAACCACCTTATGTTTTGCAAGAGATCTTCTTCAATGGAATCAACTCGGCTACTAAGGATCGGATCAACATCCACACCTCCTATAGATACATTGAGATGCCTCCTCAAGAGGCGTGGGATGCACATGACGAGGAGGAGAGAAGGATGAAGAGGGATTGGTGGCGGAGGTGTGTTGCTGCAAATGGAGAACAGTGATGGCGTGAGATGATGAACCTATGGGAGTTGGTAAGAGTGTTGATGAAGAATGACAGTGAGGGTGGTGATGGTAAAGCAATCTTCAGAATAGAAATGGAAGGAGATTGATGGATTTGAGAGGGTATGGTATGGTGAGGGAGTGACTGAGGATGAGTGTTGAATAGGTTAAACAAATACCCGGAAATAAACACTGGATACGCGAATTTCAAATCCCAAAATTAGTTCCCGAATGTTAGTTTCCCTGAATACCGCTTTCTCAATCGATTAGATTTTTAAGATCGAAAAGGATATCGCCGTCCGATAATTATTTTGAATTTTCGAGGTAAAAGGACGGAAATTGTTCGTTAAACTTTATATTTCGGTCAGAATCTGCTAAATGAGTTGTAAATTCATTTTATGTTCATTTTTAATTTCCTTTTTCCGAAAATTTAGGATTTGAAATTCCGAGCCTTTACACCTGTGGTCAAGGAGAGGCCATCCTGAGGTTCCTAGACACTCGATGTCAAGCAGGTCTATTCGACATCGACTACCTTTACTCGATATCGACCACTCTTGCAGTGTACACTTCAGCACGTGATTCCGAGCTTTTGCACATCTGTCTAGTAAGTTTCTTTCTTTACCCTTATTTTTATACAGTGAGGACACTGTAAAATTTAAGTATGGGGTAGGGGAAGGGCTTACTTTATTCATAATCATGTTTATTTATGCAAATTTCTTTATACATATGGTCACTTTGGATTTCATTATTCATCTAGGTGCTTACAAGTATTTTCCAAAGTTTATTTTTATCACCCCCATTAAATATTTTGATTAGTGTCATGGAAGTTATATGGAACTCAACGATGCAAAATTGGATTCATTAGAGATATAGCATGAAATTGCCTAGTAAAGGGACGTCACAATGAAGTGTATTATTTTCTTGAAAACCATAAAATGATGTAAATTTGAAGTTGCTTTTGACATGGTGCACAATAAGAGGATGGAGGACTTTATATTTTCCATATATGCTCATGTTTATAATCCCAGCCATACCTATGCCTAAATGCATCACAAAAGCCATATTATAAGCCTTACATATCTTTATATCATTATTGCTCCACATCTTCCATATATTACATATTCTTTACCTTATTTCCCTATCCGGGGATTATGTTGAGAATGGAGGTTACTATTGGAGATTATTATATGGTGTTTGTGTTATTATTATATTTGGAGTTTGGCAGGAGAATCATCATATTATGGAAAATTTAATGAGAGAAAGAATATTCGGTCACCTCATGAGATAAAGGTAAATCGACCTTGCCTGCGTTGAGATAATAGTTCCGCAGGATGGGACACCAAGGTGAGGAGTCCGAAGCACTAAGTATTTGGGGTCATTCATGACACCCATGTTTGCGACTCGCAAGAAGGTAGTGCTGAGGTTAGAGAGGTAAAAACATTATAATGAAAAAAGCAATGAGCGATGAGGGAAATGTGAGAAATCAAAGGAAGAAGGAATGTGGTATGAAAGTTTGGAAATCACTACATTTCCCCGGATCATTAGCACCACATGGCCAAACATATCCCACCTTAAGCCTTTTACCAATCTACTCTTTATTGACATTAATAAAGTCCTCTTGATTATTGTTTCTTTGTCACAGGAAAAATTATTTTTGCATAACCCTCCTTTTGTGAGTTGATGTTGCTTTTATTCACAAGCATGAATTTGTGACATTAGTAGTACCTTTTCGAGGATGGTAATTGACTGCAGGGTTATATAAGAATGAATCTAATATGTTGAGAGTTTGAATTCTTCCCCTGAATGACCATTAAAATTATTGCTTGAGGACAAGCAAGCTTAAGTATGGGGTGTTGATGTGCGCTTAATTTGTCATGTTTTGCATTAACTTTTGTATCGATTTCTATCCGCATTTCATATTTCTGGGTTTGATTTATACAGAATCTGTGTAGTTTATATTTATTTGCAATATATGGAGGTCTACACAAGTTTTTGTTATATTTCGCAGAAATCGGACGCACTTTGGAGGTTAAGGGAAAGTCATGAAGAAGCTAAGGATGGTTCAGCTGGAGAAAATCTCACTTTTCACCATTCATCATTTTGAATCAAGTTTTGATATCTTCATGAGAGTTGTAGCCCTCGAAAATATCTTTCCAACGCATACTTATATGTGTCAATCGGACGAACGAAGACTCGGGAAAGTGTGTTTCAAGACGGATGTAGAATGCTGGAAACTGTCAAAAGGGTCGATATCGACCTAACTTGGTCGATATCGAGTGGATCCTGTTGACCAGGAATGCCAGAAATAGACCAGACACTGGGAGCAACACAGAAGAGGTCGATATCGACTAACTTTGGTCGATATCGAGCAATGTCAGGTCGAAATCCATTCCAGAAGCCGGGATCGAGTGAAGCTGAGAAGACAGGTCGATATCGACCTAACTTGGTCGATATCGAGTAACTAGCAGTAGCCGATTTCGAGCAGTCCGAGTCAAGAATCCGAGTGCGCTTTCTTCCACATGAAGCAAATGATATTCTATCAAGATGGAAGATATTTATCCACATTAGTAATTCTCATATTTATTTTAGGGAATTTTAATTGTTTAATTTCCTTTATTTATCAAAGTTATAACTTAGGAAAAAGATAGATAGATTTAGATATAGATAGGATTGTTCTTTCCTAGAATAGCGGGGATTTAACACTATAAATAAAGCCCTAGGGACTGTTTTTTTTATTCATTCAAGCAAAGCCGTCTTCGGGCGCAAGGAGGGAGAGAGAGAGAGAGAGAGAGAGAGAGAGAGAGAGAGAGAGAGAGAGAGAGAGAAGGAGGAGGAGGTGAGTGGGAGAGGAAGAGGAACGTTTGGAAGGTTTTGTAAGTTTTAGTTTATTTTATGTTAAAGTTAGTTTCTTTTTATTATGTTTTGTTTCTAATTTTTCTTCTTCTAGGGTTGGGGTGATCCCAACATAGATATGTGTGTTTGATTTATAAATCCATGAATTTGTATGTCTTTATCATCATCTACCTATATGCTTAATCCTTTGCGAGAGTTGAGGAAATTCCTTATTTGTGATATTGAAGTGAAATCGATCTTATTATAAATTTGGATAGTAATTAGGGTTTATTTGCGAAAGCCGACTAATCCTAATTAAGAAAAGGTAGTAACACTTAGGGTTTATGCGAAAGCCTTTATATTCCTATTTGTTAATGACGAAAGTTATTTGATATAAAGCATTCATCTTTATGTGATTTATAATCTACACATATGTTTATTGTTGTGGTGATCTCTAACCTTGAAAGTTTGCTATTTTATTATGTTTTTGTTATTTTAAAGTTTTTGCGCAGCCACTCGACATTAAACCACCATTCCCCCTCCATCCTTTGACATCGAACAAGTCTTAGTCGACATCGAAAGCACCCTTGGCACTTTCTCTCGCTATCCCTGAACCCCGAAACCAACTAAACCTAGAACCGCTAACTTCTCTCCTGAAGACGAACCTGACTCCCCTATACTATAGCGGGGGTCTTGACTGCAAATTTATTTGGTTGAGAAACCTTCTCGTCATGCACTTTTCGTGTCTGCACTTAACTGGAATAGTCCTCAGGTACACTTTGTTGTTGTTCTTCTAATTTGCAGCTTTTGTTTCCTGGCATTACCTCGATTGATGATGTTCTTTTGACCATTTGCAGGCTCTTAATAGCTGGCGTCTTGCTTCGATTGATTGATGATGTTCTTTTGACGATTTCTTTGTTATATCTACTCCTCCAGAGTCCAGGCTCCAGTGTCATGTGAATCTCTCATCTGGGTATCTATGATTTCGTCTCTGTAAGGTTTGCAATCTTTGATTTTGACCTCTTCTAATTGCTTGCATCAGTTCCGATTTCTGGCTTTCTTCGATTGATTGGGGTTTTAGAGGGTTAACTGATAATATGATTGAATTGCATTAATTTTGATGGGTGTTTTGTGATTTTTGTCTTTAGTTGGGTTTCACTGAATTGATTCGGGTTTATATGTATTTGGGTTTTCAGCCGGGTTTCACAAGTATCAATTGTTGTGCAAATATAATCTATTGTTGAGCAAAAATAAGAACATGTTGAGCAAAATTCCACCAATCCCCCATGTTCTGCAATCATAGTCTATTGATGGGCAAAAACAAGATCTTGTTGTGCAACAATCTATTGAGAAAGTTGAAATAATATTGAGAAAAAAATAAGATCACGTTGAGCACAATTTCACAATTCTCAATTGTTGTGCAAATATAATCTATTGTTGAGCAAAAATAAGATCATGTTGAACAAATTTCCACCAATCCTCCATGTTGTGCAATTATAGTATATTGATGGGCAAAAATAAGACCATGTTGTGCAATAATCTATTGAGCAACTATAAAATGATATTGAGAAAAAATAAGATCATGTTGAACACAATTTCACAAGTCTCAATTGTTTTGCAAATATAATCTATTGTTGAGGAAAAATAAGATCATGTTGAGAAAATTTCCATCAATCCCCCATGTTGTGCAGTCATAGTCTATTAATGAGGAAAAATAAGACCATATTGTGCAATAATCTATTGGGCAACTATAAAATTATATTGAGAAAAAATAAGATCATGTTGAGCACAATTTGAATTTTATATTTGCACTTTTTAAAAATAAAATTGCATATTTAAGTCCTAAAATTGCACATTCAAACTAAAATTCCACTTTTCGTGTCAGCACTTTATGTTGTGCAAATATAACTTGATGTTGTGCACATATAACACTATATTGTGCAAATATAACTTAATGTTGTGCACATATACTATTGAGCTAAGAGGCTTTTAAAAGCTCAATAAGTACTAGACGAGAGATATAAATCGAATACTTGTAACCTATCATAAAACATTTAAAAAAAAGTGAAAAAAAAGATATATTAGTGTTGACACCGTTAGTGTTGACACCGCTATCAGGGGTGATACCGTTAGTGCTGACACCGTTATTAGGAGTGACAGCCACTTTGTTAGTTTGTTAAAGAAGTTTTGCGCTCTATGACAACCATTTGTAGTTTCCACAATTTACCTCTCGACACTACCCAAAACATGTCATCCAAAAGATGAAGAACTCAAACCTCACCCAATTAGTACTCCAATAAGTAAAAATGATCACTAAACTAGCTTGCAATGAAGCTTTGCAGACACAAGCGGAGATCTTGCAAAAGGTTTTTTGAATGTTTTGCAATCCCAAACACAAGTGCAGATTCAAATATCTAAATAAAACTATAAATTGCATGAATAACACTCTGAAATGAATAAATATATCTAGGTGGAGGGGAACCACCAACCTCCTGAATAATAATTTGCCCAGGTGCTCTTTCCTATTGAGCTTATAGATCTTAGTACTAGGATATGATTATAAAGTGCAAAAATAAGATTATAAAGTGCGTAAAAAATATTGGAAAGTACATCGCTAAAAGGTTTTTTTTTAATGTTCTGCAATCCCAAACACATATATAATTTTCTAACAGCAAATTGTTTTATAATTGATTTTAAAAAAGGGATGAGTTTGCTGACATCAATGGAGTGTAATATACAAAATTTGCAGTGAATAGAAATAACATATTCGGAAGCAAAAAATGACAGTAAAGACAGCAGAAACACATACCTAAACGATTCAATCCAATTTCTGTTTCCTTCAAAAACCGCTTGCATCAATTGAGATCTCCAAGCATATTCATATAACATTCAAAATCAACAACAATGCACCATCCAACCCCCTAATTGCAGAGTGGAATCAGTAGAACATAACATTTCACAAAGAGAAAGAGACTAACAAAAGATGCGGCAATGGAACATTCAAATTCATACTTGTATAAAATTCATCAATTGAAACCAATTGCAGGTGCGATTGAACGATGGGGCAATGACAATTGAAGATCAAAACTCCCAAATTAAAGATCAAAATGCGAATTTCATGAAGGGGGAAGTCTTGATCGCAAAATCAAACATGTTGCTCGACGTGCTACTGTTGTGGTTGCTACATGCTACTGCAGCTACTGGTGTCGTTGTAGCTATTCGACAGGCACCCAATGATGTCGCTCTCGTTTAGTTTAGTGCTCCACCACTCCTTCTCGGCACTCTTCGCAGCCATGACCACCACCGACTTTGCTCCGACCTTCAAGCTTCCGATGGAGATCAGCAGCAGCAAGCGGCGTCATCAGAAAGCGCCGGAGAGCTTCTCCCGCTCCTGGATGTGGCAGAGCTGAGCCTGCGTCGAGTTGGATCCGAGGGATCGAAGGAGATCGACGTCGAAATATGTAGTGAGAGATCGAGGGAGATGGAGACGATGTCGCCATAGATATCGTCCTTGCTTCAGATGAGGAACACGGAGCAGATCTCGACTTTGCTTCAGATCAGCGCCAAATTTCGACATAGATCTGGTAACCGCATGAGAGAGGGAGCACGATGAGCAAAGGAGCTTCGCCGGATTCCGACATCGATCAACAGATGAAGAGAGATCAAGACAGAAGATTGAGGGACAGATGAAGATTGAGCGACATGGACAAATGAAGAAAGATCAACAGATGAAGGAAGATTGAGCAAGAGAGAAGAGATCGAGACAGCAAGAGAGAGTAGAGAGATAGGGTTAGCCAAATTAGGGGAATTTTCCAATTTGTCCAAAAAGTTGGACAATTCACCAATTTAGCCAAAAAAGTGCATGTTGGACAATTTTTTTCATTATATTTTACAAAATATTTTCATTTACCAATTGAGCTCCATTTGTTTTTATTGATTTATTTCCATTCCCATGTGTAGAAACAAATGGGAGAATTCAAATGTTATAAGCTATATAGATTTTTTTCATTTGATATCCATACTTATATTTATATCAATATCAACAAAAAGTTTACAATAAATAATATGGAAATTTCGCCAAGTACCCTCGATGTATTGTGTTTTTCACGAGATATACAAAAATTTTACCTATTTCGCGTGGTACTCCTGACGTTTGTGTATATTTCGTCTCGCGCCCTTCCTCGATTAAAATTAACTGATGCTCCAAAGCTCCGTCTATTTTAATTAAAAAAAACAAAAAAAGAAAGAAAGAAGGGACGATTCAAGCGAAGAAGGTGACACGGAGATGAGGAGAAGGCAATGTGATAAGCGAGAGAGAGGCCGACGATTTTCACGTGGTACTTGACGCCGCTAGCGCCGGAGGGATAGATTAGAGGAGGGACGGCGACGGTGAATGTGAGCTCTTGTTTGCTTTGGAGGATAACACGACGATCTTAGGTAACAAGCAACTCGTAAGTACTCAAATTCATGCCCAGGAGACGACTAAATGGCTAATTCTCCAGAGGTAATAATTTACAGTGTCGGATTCTACTTGTTCATTAATATGCCTCAAATTGCAAATCGAAAATCCTATCTTTAGGGGTTTACCGATTTAGGTTTAGCTTTAGGGATTGTATTTTTTTCAATTGGGGTTGTTAGGATTGGAATTGAGGGATTTATTATGTATTTATTTTCGAATTGGGGGTTTTGATTTTATACAAATGAAAAAAATTGCAAATTACAATTCCTCTGATTTTTATTCATGATACTTCATAAGAGTAAAAAGAGTTATGCAAATAAGTTTTCAAATTAGGAAATAGTTGGAGCAATGAAAAGTGTAGACATGGGTGTGTCATGTACTCGTGTGTCACTCTCTTTACTCATGTATGCATTTTTAGTTAGTAAAACACTTCATAGAAGATGATTGATAGTTTAGTCACCTTGAATGAATTAACATTCTAAGAGCAAGGAGTAGTTGGAGCAATGAAAAGTGTATAAATCAGCCGCTATATATTAATTATTTGAGATACAAAGTTTAGTTAGGATATAGATGTTTACCAAGTTCAGTCATTATGAGTACACAGTGCAATATTTTGGTGTGGGGTTAGGGATGCTACTTTCTTTATTTGAGCTGTACTCCTTGCGCAAGTTCTTGTATTTGAGCGCATTTACAAATTTGTATGTGACTTAGCTAGAAATTGTAAGAGCAAGGAGTAGTTGGACCCATGTACCTGTCATAGGTCTAAGCGTGGAAACCAAATGGTCACACAAATAACGGAAGTAAAACATAATACAAGGGGATACCACGGCAAAGCCGGGTCAAAACATGATCGACCATTCAAATCCAAACCGTAATTAAATTGGTGAAGTCGGAATCTCAACTCTCTCTTTTTGCTATGTTAGACCCCGCGGTTATGGAGCCAAATCAGCATCAATAGTAGTAACCATAACGGATACCTAAAAAATTGGTAGTGGGCGGGATCAGATCGATGCCCACTTTGGCTCTGCATCCCGGCCCTAAGCACACACATACGCTATGCCTAATAAAGATGCTTCTAGATGCAAGGCGGAACATTAACACACTGACATGCTCCTAAGATCAAGTGCATAATAATAATAATAATAAGGCCTTAACACAAAATACAAGTGGTATATCCCTCTCCTACCTCCACCCCCGTTTCCGATAGGGCAGAGACGGCACACATGCCATAATAATCGGGCGGCACGCATGCCCAACCATAAAGCCCGCATGCAGCTCATAATATAAGTAAATGAAGTTCCATGACTCGATTGACTCAGGACGGGGCCCGATGGGACTAGGTCATCCTATAACCCTAGCAAAGACTCTAGTTACTTCACAGATAACGGCCGTTCTGTTTACATATGCATAAACAAATAGAATGCTCAACGGTCAATGCAACCTAGCAGGGTACTACATGGCATGCTGATCATGAATGCAAGCACCTAGTATATCATGCACCTAAAGCAGGGAATATCTCTAGTCCAATCTGAGTAAGATCCAAAGAGACTTACCTGGCTATGCAGAACAACATAATAGAAGATCCAGCGTACATCGTTCATAATCACAAAGTATCACCTAAGTACATAACGAGAATACACTTAGTATACGTCTCTAACCACTATGAACACATATATCACACAATCATACAGGCAGATAATTAACAAACTCGCATCAACCATACTTTCAATTCATCATGATCAACCATCTCTTATCTCATACTATTCATAAGGATATATATCAGCATCATCGTCATAAGTATCGAACATTTAATCTTTTCTAAAAAATCACCACAATATCATGCTATTAATCACACGTATCATATCGTTAGTCAAACGATCATATTATCATGCTGGTTAGTCATCGAATAAGTCTTACTCTCAGGTTAGCTCCAAAACGGTTTCAAATCTGAATTAAACAGTTAAGAATTCTGACCCTTGAAAATACTTGCTAAATTCCTTTTCAATTATTTATTAAAGATTTCCGACCTTGAAATTCAAATTTCAAATTCTCTTCTAAACCGACAAGTCCAATTAATTTTTGTTAAATTCCAACCCATTTGTACACGATAAACCCAACTCTTTATAAATCTTCTAAAAAAATATTTTATCTTTTAAATCCTCGAATATTATTAATAATTTAAATATCGCTAATTAGTTTAATAATAAACCGATAACCCGAACCGAACCTATTTATGTAATCCCAACCGGTTGAGTTATTAAAACACATTTTGTAAAGGTAAGGGCACGCCTGCTCGCCCGGACTCGTGCTCAGCCTACACGCACATCTCTCGCTTCCCCGCCCGCACGTGCTCTCTTCCTCGGCCTCGCCTGCTCTCGAGCTCGCTGGAGCTCTTGAGCTCGGCCAAGCTTCCGCACTCGACCCTCACACTCTGTTACCGACCTCCCAAGGACAAGAGAAAGGGACCAAAACTAACCAAGGAAAAGGAAGGGGGTTCGAATGCTCACCGAGGTGTTCGCGGATGTCGGAGCTTCGACTGGAGTTCTGGGCGCCTTCGGAGACTCTCGATAGCCTCTCGGACATGCGTCGGATGTGGGTGAGTGTGATGGTAGGGCTCGAGAGTTGTTTGGATCAGAAACGAAGGATAACGGCTTACAGGAAGGTTGTTTCGTGATTGAGACGAGCGGTGGACTTCCGGTGGCTCAACGGTTACGTTGAGTCCTCCGAGGTTGCTGCTGTTGGCCTTCGATGAACGAAGGGAAGATGATGGTTGGGATAACGGTGATGGCGCAGCGAGGCGTGGTGTTTGGTGGTCGTGGCGAGAGAAGGAATGGACGGTGCCTAGTGTTTGTATGGGTTGAGATTTGGTGGCGCCGATGGTGATCCAAGGAGGGACAGCAATGGGTGGTGGCGGTGGTATAGTGAGGCACAAAAGGTATTAGAAGGAGGGATGAGAAATGATAGAGGGAAGTAGGAGGGGTAGTGTGTAGTGATCAGCATAATAGGGATGGAGGGAGAGGGATGGGCTGCATTTGAAGGTAAGGTGATGATCGGTGATGATTTGATAGAAGGGAGCAGGTGAGGGTGATGATGAATGAGAATGACGGGGTGAGGGATGCCCCTTTAAGAGGTATGGTGAAAGAGTTGGTGAGGGTAGTGTGTGGGAGTGGTTAAATCAATATCCGGAATCTATTCCGAATACGCGAATTTTGAATCCCGAAATTAGTTCTTGAATGTTAGTTTTCCCGACTCGCGCTCTCTCGATCAATTAGATTTTTAAAATCGACAAGGATATCACCATCCGATAATTATTTTGAATTTTCGAGGAAAAAAAGACAGAATTGATCATCAAATTTTTATATTCCGGTCAGAATCCGCTATAGGACCTGTAAATCCGATTTAAATTCATTTTTAAATTCTCTTATTCCAGAAAATTATGATTTGAAAATCCGAGCCTTTACAATGTGTTTAGACACAAAGATGTCGGTTCGAATCCCACATAGGCTATCTAGTTATTGAGTTGGATTTTGCAAGTCAACCAAGAATGATATGCAAACAAATCCTTAAAACTTGCTAAACTACCAGCATTGATCTAGTTGACTTTGATTCTTTGAATGATTTTAAAAAATAAGGAAAATCACATGTATAAAGTTGAACTTCCAATTAAATTAACTTTCGTTGTCTCTATACATGTGCTCATAGCCCTTTCATGAGTTGCATGTTAATCCACATTTTTGTTGAACAACCAACTAGGTTTAAAGTTAGCCTATGTGGGAGTCGAACCCACATTTTTGTGTTCAATCGAACACATTGCTCTTCCAATTGAGCTAATAGGCTTACAAAAATACAACACCACTGATTATTAATGTTTAGACTTGATTAGTTTATCTAAAACATTTTATAGGATGATGGCACACATCAACAACATCATCCATTACAATAGAAAGAAAAATGATAAATTTATAGGATTATCCTTATGAAGACAACTTATTACCAAACAAAAGTGTTCAAATACCAAACCAAAACTATCCCATATATCAACAGGATAATCCTATAAATAGAGAGGTATATTCTCAAAACAAGCGATAAAAAAACGTCGGCACAACCTTTTCTATTACTATCTTTATAGGATAACAAGAACCAGCAGCAAAAGACAGTAATTGATAGAGAGGTATATTCTCAAAATAGGCGATAAAAAACGTTGGTACAAAGAAGATGGTACAATATAAGTAATAAACACACCATTGTATAACTTCATGTCATTTCATATGCCAATTTCCAACATACAAAAAAGCAACAAGATAAAAGCCAAATTAATTTTAATTGATGAAAGGTTGATGCTAAACCACATGAAGCCTGTCCAAGGCTCATAGCGAATCAGATTTCCCAGAGATTTTATAAAGTCCAAGCCTGTCGAGTGGTTAAGTGGGCAAAATTAACTATAGATACACAAGCTCATAAACTAAATTTCATTCAACTATTGACACTAAGTTACATCCAAATGCATCAATTTCGACTTAATCCCTAAATTGAGAAACGAAATTGCAATTTTATTAACAAATTGGATTGCAATTGAGAAGCGAAATTCCAAATGCATCAATTTCAACCTAAATCCTAAATTTCACATCACAATAAAACCCCAAATGCTTCAATTTCAACCTAAAGCCAAAAATTCTGTAAATTGCTAACCTCTCTACCACGTTCGTTCTCAGGCACAACGACTCCGTCTTTTTTCTCTCATGACAACCTTCGTCCTCAGCGGCGGAGGTTTCACCTGGCGCAGCCTTCGTCCTCGTCGACGCTCGGACTGGCGGCGACGCTTGGACTGGTTTTGCTTCGCTCTGGTTTTCTCTTCGCTCGCTCTCTATTTCTTCATTCGTTCTGCAGGTAAGCTTTTTTTTTGTTTGTTTAAATCTAACGTCGTTGAAAGCTCTGTTAGATTTTTACCATTAAGGGCACGGCGCGAAATGTTACAAATCCCTAGGGGTACCACGCGAAATATGCAAAAGAGTTGTATACCTCGCAAAAATTGCAATACCCCAGGGTTACCTTGTGAAATTAGCCTAAATAATATTGGGATATATTACTATATATTATCCACCAAAATATAACATTAGTAATATATAGAAAACAAAATAAGGATATAATAACCTCATAGTTCTCTACACTTATGAAAATTTTATTAAGTTTTCATAATCATATTTGAATAAAATTGAATGTACGTATATACTGTAGTTGTATGTATACCCTTAATGAAAAAATGGTAATAATTCTCCTTCTACTTATCCTTTCAATATTTTTAATTTTAATTTAAAAAATAAATTTTATGAATTATTTTTATATCTACCCTTATGCACAAATTTAATTTCAAAAATATTAAAGTCACTAATTCTTCAATTTACTCCTTCACATTAATGGCAAAAAGCCTCGTTTATATCTTTTATATATATATATATGTGTGTGTGTCTATATATATATATATATATATATATATATATATATATATATATATATATATATATATATATATATATATATATATATATATATATATATATATACCTTCAAAGATATTACCTTGAATGATCAATTAATTATTTGATCTAATTAAGATATAAGGTTATATTGAATAGATTATTGATCTAGAAAGATAAAAAAATTGCCTAATTATATTGGTTTATTAATTGATGTGGTCCAAAAATATAATACCAATTTAATCCAGAATATGACATGTAGGCAAAAATAATCCCATTTTAATCCAGAAAATTTCGTGGACACGAGATCGCACCAGCGGCCTCTGTTTTAGTATTTTACTATAGTAATCGTTACCCGCCCGTTGTGCGATTTTTTAATAAACAAAATGATATTTAATTTATATTTTTTTTAAAATTTAAAGGTTATAATAATTTGCTTGATATTTCTGGATCTTTTAATAACAATAAATTAAATTAAGAGTTTGTTTAGTTCATATGAATATACAACATATTATATATAGAGAGAGAACAATCGAATATTGTGATTAAATAAAGTCGTAAATAGTTGTTCAGCAGTGAAAAAAAATCTCAAATTTGTGTCAATTCTGAAAAAAGAAAAAGTTTGATCGAGCTAGTGATTTGTTTCAAAAAACACCAGCATTCAAGTTCGAGATTAGATTAATAGGTTTAGATTAACCATCTCAAATTTGGTTATGAATTAAGACAATTGAATCCTGGCTAGGTACGTGATATTTATTTTTTGGGTACTGAAATATGTTATTAGATGAAAATTTATTCTATAAGATGTTAAAGATTAAATTAATAGTTACTAATTATTAGATGAAATTTTATTCACAAGATATAAATGATTAAATTAATAGTTACCCGTTTAATTTTGGGGGCAATTTGCAAAATAGCCACGAAATAGCTATTAATTGGTGAAATGTCCACGTTTTGGGACAAATTTGTAAAATGTCCTAAATATAAACAATTTCGTACGCTCTCTCTCCCCTCCTAATTCTCTCTCCTCTCTCCCCGAACCTCTCTCCTATCTCGCTCTCTCGATTTCTTCTGTCTCTGACACCGGAGGTGGGCAAATCGATCTTCGATCGATTGATTTCCTTATCAATCAATCTCTCAAGCGTCTCATCTTCGGCGAATATACACCTCGTCGACGCTCATCCTCATCGTAGTGATCTCCATGACAATCATCCTCCCGCGACGCCTTGTGGTTCCCAGACACGTTGTCGGATGGATGAAGATCGCTCCTCCTCGTGTTCTTTGCACCGTATCTCTGAAGAAGGTGCACCGTATCTCCAATACACGTTGTTGCTGCCTTATGTCTCGAATCGATGTTTCGGAGGCAATCCCAAGCCCTAATCGACGAGCATCGGAGGAATAATAGATGTCTTGTATGTCGAATCGAGGCTTAGGTATGTTCTGTCCTATTACACTTGTTGTTAACATCAATTTGCATGTGTGATTATTTAGGTTGTGATTTCATAGCAATGGAAATTGAATCTGTACTTGTTCAAGTGATTTTGAAGTCTCCTGTGATTACTGCAATGGAATCATGTGATTCATTGCTAATTTTGCTGATTTTGTTGATTTCCTTATCAATCGATCGAAGATCGATTGATAAGGAAATCGAACTTCGCTTCTGCTAAGATTTATGCTAAGATTGAAAATACAGAGGTGATACAAAATTACAAACTTCTCATGTTTAAGGCCCATTTATCATCCATGTTTTAAGGCATACAATTTCATCATTTTCTGATACTACTTTCAGGTTTTGAAGAATTTTGATGAGATTCTTAGAGAAGTAGATGGTATTATCCTGGCCCGTGGAAACTTAGGGGTAGATCTCCCACCGGAGAAGGTCGATTTTCAGAATCCCTTCTATGCTTTTTATCATGTTAAAGTTTCCGTTATGTAAACTTACTCTTAGTTTTGCCATTTTCTATGTGACGCAAGCAGGCCTTTTTTGTTTCAAAAGGCAGTTATATACAAGTGCAACATGGTAGGGAAGCCAACAGCTGTTACTCGTGTCGTGGATAGTATGACAGATAATCTGAGACCCACTCGCGCTGAAGCTACCGATGTTGCCAATGTTGTGCTAGATAGTACTTTTGAGTTTTTCCCCTGTAACTATCAAGTTAGTTTTCAATGTCAGTACTCATTCCCATATCACACTTCAGTGTTCAATCAATGCAGAAAGTGATGCCATTATTCTAGGGGCCGAGACTTTGTGAGGTCTAAATGTGATGCGTAAAATGTGATGCGTAAAATCTGCACCATAATCCTCGAAGGAGATTATCGGTTGATCAAGATCCGAAATCCCATTGAAAGCCTGACATTCAAGAACAAACGAGGTCGGGGCGGGGCTTATCCCCCGTAGGACCCTCCGACGCTCAAGTCAGTTCTCCCCTGGATAAGAATTGTCTCAAGGTATTTATATTAGTTCAGCCTAAAGAAACGGCCGATGCACTTAATCAAAGGAATTGGAAAGGTTACCTCGTCAAGAAACGGTCGTCGTATTAAATAAAGGAAACGGTTTCTTCCTCATTTATGCTAGGCAAGGTGTGATTAATGTTTGGATCGATTTGCATACCACAAAAGAATAGATGTCATTTTTATTCGTTATTTGGGATAAGCTCGGATTTTCCCTATTACAATTGCCCCTCGGATTTCTTCATCATGTATCAATGATGAGGGAAGCCGACCAGAATTATGATTCACTGGCCTTAAGTGACGATTTTCGGTGGCCGTAATGGGCGATTCCGGTGGCCGTAAGTGGAGATTTCTATTTCCGGTGGCCGTAAGCGGCGATTTCCGGTGGCCGTAAGTGGCGATTTCCGGTGGCCGTAAGTGGCGATTTCTTCTGCCTTAACTGGCATTTGCTTGGCTATAAGTGGCGAATCTTCACTTTCTCGAATAATTGTCGTAGCTTTGAAGACGTCGTTCCATGACATATATAGTCGTTGGACCTGGTCAAGAACATTATACTTCTACATAATTTAGAGTAATCAAGCCATTGGAAGAGTGGTATTGTACCGTGCAGTGCCCCTAGTGATGGCCAATAACGGGATAGTGTCCCGAGAGAACACCCACTGCATATATGTGATGGGAAAATGGTTACCCCCATGCCACTCGTAGCACCGCTAACACGTCATGTCTCTCATATATAGAGGTATTGAAAGCACTCGATGCGAGCTAAAATTGTTGTTAAAGACCCTGAATCCTTTGCCTTGAGTATGGGCTGTCATCCATATCACCTCTCCTATAAAAAAATGTGACAATAACAGATTGCGAAGTGTCATTATGTTTTACATAGGTCCTCAACCCCCATCGCAAGTTGTGACTTGTGAATAACCTTATGTCATGCATACTTGTATCACAAAGAAATATAAACATGAGACTAGAAAACTTAGCTGATAGAAAGTTGGCATACTGCATGCATAGCTAGCCCAAACACAAGGAATCACATTCATACGATGATACTCCAACTCCGTGATCTCTCCTGGCGTTAATGAGACACTCGATTGATAGAGCATCATGCTATTCGTAGCAACGAATTTGGCAGGGCACATTGGTGGTATTGCGTATAACAGCACATCCTCTCCGGATGGTTTACATAATCGATCCTTGCTGCAAAGCTACAAAACAAGCATAGCAAAGAAAAAACGAGCACGGGGACACAAACCACTTATCCAAACACTAAGAGTAAGAAATTGATCAAGTTAAATATCTAATTGATATAGGAAATATGTGTGTGTATATATATATATAGATATACCACTTTAATTCAAGTTCATTCATATATCACGGAGCGTATGAGAACGAAAAACCGTCAGGGGTCATGACCTCTCGAGTAATATCCTCTTGTCGGGCACTTGCGCGCTGCATATCAATCTTTAAATTGCCCCAAAACACTAAGCAAATCAAATAATCTCCATGATATATATCAGACTTACTAAATAAATATATAAATAATAAAACCACATTTATGAAGGAAATAAAGATCATATTTATCAAGAGAAGGAGAAGGGTCTCTTGAGCACTTTCCGATTTCAAACCGTCCGGGTTTAATGCTTTGAGACCTTGTACCTTTTCATGAAAGCCCCCAACGTCCACCACCTCTCTCTCGGATCGGCACCGATTGGGGACCGGTAGCGGCTTGATGGCCCACGCACGCGCCTACCCTTAGACGGGTGAATGTCATGAAGCCTCGCGAAGCAGCTTGGTGTTCGGGTTCGCAGGTCACCGAACCGAACTCCCCGATTTCAACCGGTGAAGATTCAGGGAGCGGTATGATAACAACCATCCACGTCGAGTTGATGAAGAAGTGGGATCAACCTTAACGAGAGGGTCCAGCAGCGCTGGCTGGTCGGTGCGAACTCGACGGTTGTTGGTTGTTGTGATCTTGCCCCAAGCCACGAGATCTGCGGGTGAGAACTGGAATCTCAAGTCTGAGGACGAGAGTGAAGAAACGAGTCCACAAGGAAGAAGGAGGACATAGCCTTGGATGGCGACATTGAGCTAGAGTTCCTTCCGATGGCACGACGGGTGCTTGCGGCGGCAAGCATGAACAATCGCAGTGCCCCTGGCCCTAGGTGTTGGCAGGGTCCTTAGACGATTTTCTTCAATAGTGTTCCGATCTTAGTGCTTTTTGATCGATTCCCACAGACGGCGCCAAATGTGATGCGTAAAATCTGCACCATAATCCTCGAAGGAGATTATCGGTTGATCAAGATCCGAAATCCCATTGAAAGCCTGACATTCAAGAACAAACGAGGTCGGGGCGGGGCTTATCCCCCGTAGGACCCTCCGACGCTCAAGTCATGTTCGTTCGTCGTTGACAAGGTGGTGACGGTGTTCGCCGGTGTCACACTCCAGTCCAGCCTCGCTGCCAGTGCAAGTCGACCCCGGTGGCTTCGAAAGGCGGGATGCTCGTGGTAAATCTAAACCCGAGAACACCCCGACATTGATGGAGGAGGCCGGGGCACCGCAATTCGCCGATAAGAGTCCTTTGCCGCCGCCGAGGTCGAGGTCGAAGCAGGACGTACAGTGGCCACGCGAGCCGAGGATGCCGCTGTGAATTCTAGCGTCGCCGCCGCCCTCTGTAGAAGACGCAAAGGTGTGTGGTAATTCTTTCGTAACTGCTAATTGATTATGCACTTAATTGCGTTTTACCTAACGATTGTTTGATTAAATTGATTTGCCTCTTAATTTTGGCCTTCATGGTTGAATTAGTATTGCTTGGAACCGTTATACTAATTTAGGGCCACTGTCTTCAATTGTGATATATTAATATTACCTTTTAATGGGAAATGATAATATGTGCTTGTCATATGTATGAATTAATTAAACCTTCGCTATTGGACTTTATGAATAAAAATATACATTCTATACTTTTTTTTGTTGATACTTGATTGTTTAAAGGCATTGGTTATTGGCTCAAGCTTACATGCCTAATTACCGGATAGGAAATTGTTCAGTAATATTTGTCTATTTGTTTTAAGCCCGTTGATATTTTATCCTCCTAGTATCTATGTGATCCTTTATGATTCTACCTTACCGAGCGCGAATGAGTCTCCGCTACATGGTCAATTCAATCGAATAACTAGTTCAAATTGCTAACCGGGTCTTAATGTACAAATTGTATGGATAGCGGGATTTGCCCCCTCCACTTTTGTTGTGGTTTGTTGCTCTTTTGGTGTTCTTGCATAGGTAACGATAGAAGTTGGGGGCGTTAGTAATAACATGCACATGAGACCCGGTGTTACGAACGACACTGGGGCAAGGAAAAAGATCGCCACTTACGGCAACCGGAAATCGCCACTTACGGCCACCGGAAAAAGATCGCCACTTACGGCCACCGAAAATCTCCACTTACGGCCACCGGAAAAAGATCGCCACTTACGGCCACCGGAAATCGCCACTTACGGCCACCGGAAAAAGATCGCCACTTACGGCCACCGGAAATCGCCACTTACGGCCACCGGAAAAAGATCGCCACTTACGGCCACCGAAAATCGCCACTTACGGCCACCGGAAAAAGATCGCCACTTACGGCCACCGGAAATCGCCACTTACGGCCACCGGAAAAAGATCGCCACTAACGGCCACCGGATATCGCCATTTACGGCCACCGGACAATCGCCACTTACGGTCACCGGAGATTTATCTAATCATGCTGAGCTATAACTTTCATTTGATTATTTAATAATGCACCACCACATTATGTTTATTGGTTAAGAACGCTAAGTGTGCAGGATACAGTCAAGGCAAAAGGACAATCATTAGCGGTTGTCGTCAATCATAGAAAGTGAAGAGCACCGAGATATTCGTCTTCCCTCATCACTAGATCGTGAAGAGGAAACCCGAGGGGCAATTGATAGGACTAAAGTAAGCCCGTACGGAACTTGAGGGCACAATTGTCTTTTACCAGGTAGCATTTAATTCAGCCCTAATTTTCATTATATATATGGGCGGTGAGCTATGGTTAGAGGAGGCTTTTTTGGCAGCCGAACAAATCTGACTTGAGCGTCGGAGGGTCCTCCGGGGGAGGTTAGCCCCGCCCGACCTTGTTTGTCAATGATTTGCAGGTTCCGGCTCGATCGATGTTCTTGAAGAATCTTGATGCGAATATTATGCATCACAATATTCTTTATACCATATTCAATTTTGCTGCCTAGTTGCTGCAATGTCTATACATAAAAAATGATTTTTTTTCTTCTGAAAAAGTTACCTTTATGAAGCAAAATTGTAAAATTGTCCCCGACTTTGTTGACACTGACTTTGTTAAAAAACTATAAAAACAAAATTGTCACCACAATTAAAAAAAATAAAAATATAACAACTGTTGTCACCAAAGGAAAACTCTATGACAAAGGAAAATATTATTAGTGTCACTGTCACCAAAATAAACAAATAAATGTAACCACTACTATCACCAAAGGAAAACAATACTCCGTTAAGAGATGAATTACTAAGTGTGTTAATAGTGGTGTCACCAACATAAAAACAGTGTCACCACGGGGGTTATCATCATCGATGTACCAAGTAAAACAATAGTGTATTGTTATTAATGGTGTCACCACAATAAAAAAAAATTAAAAATATAACAACGTACTACTGTCACCAAAAGAAACGAACCTAGGACAAGGG
The DNA here is from genome assembly GCA_037127255.1 of Persicaria tinctoria. Taxonomy (NCBI): domain Eukaryota; kingdom Viridiplantae; phylum Streptophyta; class Magnoliopsida; order Caryophyllales; family Polygonaceae; genus Persicaria; species Persicaria tinctoria. Next base: position 40,900,024 of record JBANSL010000013.1, read on the forward strand.
AAAGTGTTATTAGTAGTATCACCACAATAAAAAATATATAAAAATGTAACCACTATTGTCACCAAAGGAAAACTCTAGGACAAAGGAAAATATTGTTAGTAGTGTCACTATCACCAAAATAAAAAAATAAATGTAACCACTACTGTCACCAAAGGAAAACAATACTCCGTTAAGAGATGAATTACTAAGTGTGTTAATAGCTGTCACCAACACAAAATAGTGTCCCCACGATTGTACCCAGTGTTGTCACCACCAGTGTACAAAGTGAAACAACGGTAAGTGTTATTAGTGGTGTCACCAAGGTACAGATAGTGTAATAACTAGTGTCACCAAAGGAATACTCAAGCCCTAGAGAGGCTAATGCTAAGCAAAATCACTGTTGTCACCAAAGAAAAACCCAGTCAGGACAAAGACAAGTGTTTTTTTTCTTCGGTGGCAGCTCTTGAAGAAAAAAAACACTTCAACGGAATCAGGTAAGCAAAGCATTCGATTACAAGCTAGAACAAACGCTACCTTGAATTCATGGAAAATTTGCGCCAAGGGCGCAAATTTTACTAGAATTTTGATGATTCTAAGTTGATTTTCAATTATGCTGAAGAATCACATAAAATTTGCGCCGAAGGCGCAAATTTCCTTCAATTTTTGACTTAAAGAAGACGGTTGATTACTGCTTTGGATTACTGCAATGGATTACGTCAATTTTTCCTTCAATTTTTCCATCAATTTTTAACTTAAGGAAGACGACTTGAATCGAGTGATTACAGCTATAGATTACGTCAAAATTTGCGCCAAAGGCGCAAATTTCGAATGATTTTTGAAGCATCAATTACTGATTATGCACGTTTTTTTCTATATGTGTGTGTTTTTCAAGTCTTCCATTGAATCTGTGCTTATTTATGCTTATATATACTATACCTGTATGAAATATAGGTGAACCGAATGATTACTGCTATTGAATGCATCAAAATTTGTGCCTTTGTCGAAAATTTTGATTCATTTTTTAAGCATCAAGTGATTAATGTTACGGAGTCACACATACAGTAGAATCAAATGATTAATGTTATGGAATGCGTCAAAATTTGCGCCTTGGCGCAAATTTTGATTGATTTTTCAAGCATGAATTGCTGATTATGATCATTTTTTGCTATATATGTGTAATTTTCAAGTTTCCAATCGAATCGGTGTATGTTTATGCTTATTTAGCTTGTTAATATTTTACAGCTCAAGTCATCACTATGATTGCTTACACTGTGATTGCACTATGATTGTTCAAGTAATCACTACACTTGAATCATAGAAATTTTTCACTGGAAGTGCAAGTTTTATAGAATTTTTTTCATAACAGGTGTATTGTATTCAACTAGTTGATTTAAAGATATAGATTCCACACTGTTGCATCCAATATTGTGTTCATGTCATCCAATATTGTGTTCATGTCATCACTACACTTGAATCTGACCAATATAATGAAGTATCCATTCCTTATTAGACTTTGATTGCTCATGTCATCACTACACTTCCTTATTGCACTTTGATTGCGCCATTTCAGCACTGCACTTGACTCATAGAAAATCTGTACTTTGATTGCTCATGTCATCATTACACTTTGATTTCTTGTGTCATCGTTTCAATCAGATTGTGTTTGTTATTGCTGCAATGTATTTATCCTCTTAAATTAATACTCTACATATTTCAATGGCAACCCACGTTATTACAGTTGTATATGGTGGAAAATGGTTATTTGATGATTCAGGTCCAACCTTTGTTGGAGACACTACTTCAAAGGTGTTTATGCTTGATGACTCAATAACACTAAGGTTTAAATGAAAAAGTGCACAACAGATTCAATGTAGACAGTGCATTTGAATTAGAATTCAATCATTTACACCCTTTCAAGTTCTTGAGAGCTCCCCTTAATGTTGAATGTGATGCTAATTTGAAAGAGTTTTTAAAGTTGTCCGAACTACAGGATGTTAAATTTGTTGTTGAGTTGTGTGTCAGCATTAAAACAAATACTGAACAAGAAGATCAACATGCATTCTCAGCTGACAGTTTACAGTTGCTGACATGCAATCCAATTATAACCGACATTTTCTCAGGGGAAAATAGCATGACACTGATCGGTGACACCAGGATGAAGGGTGTATTGTTAGAAGATACTGGAGATGGCACGTATTTTGTAAACAGGGATACTGCAAGTGATGAAGATTCTGCAGCTGAAATACGGAGAACATTCTATTCTACAGCACACAGGAGAGAAACTACACTAGAAGATTGGGATGTTGATAGATCTATTGTGCCTAGTCTGAATCTGAATTCACAAAACTTGATGTGCATAGGCAAAAGCTTTGAATCAAGGAAAGCAGTTAAGAATGCTTTGGGAATCTTGTCAATAACCGAGATATTTGGTTTTCGTGTGGCAAAATCAGATACAAAGTATTATAGGGTGCATTGTGTAGATCCTAACTGCAAATGGAAAGTGCATGTCAAAACTTTTGATCTAACTTGGCATGAGGTTATAGTATATGTTGACATGCACACCTGCACGTGGGATTTCAGAACAAAACACTGCAAGTAGCCTTCATCCTCTGTGGTTGCAAGCATCATCGAATCAAGGTGAGAAAATTTTGTAAGAAATAGTATTTATATTTAATCTTGCTTTTTAATATATTATTTATTCTAAGTTGAATATAATTACACAGGGTTGACGCTGGATACAAACCAACACAGATAATGGATAAGATGAGAACAGAAAAAAACATGCCAATTACCTACTAGAGAGCATGGAAATCATCAAAAATTGCACACGAAATTGTTAAGGGGACACTAGAATCAAATTATGCAGATTTGCCATCATTTTGCCATATGCTCATGGAGAGAAACAATGGGACTATAGCATTAATTTCAACAGACAAAGAAGACAGGTCTCAGTACTTGTTCCTCTCCTATGGACAGTGCATCAGAGCATTCCCCCTTTCAAAGAAGGTATGTCTTAATCAGTGTCAGCATAAATTCTGTTCTCATTGATTTTCATAAATTCATTATGATCAGTAATTTCATTTCTTTATCTACCAGGTTGTTGTTATTGATGGCACATTCTTAACTGGACAATATAGAGGCACGTTGCTTGGAGCAGTTGCACAAGATGCAAACAGACATATTTTTCCGCTTGCCTTTGGTATTGTTGACTCCGAAAACAACAGCTCTTGGGAATGGTTTTTGTATCTGTTGCCGAAGGTTGGGCCTCCCTCAAATGACTTAGTGTTTGTCTCTGATAGACATGCTAGCATTTCAAGGGCTATATATTTAGTTTACCCAACAGCTACACACTGCATATGTATGTGGCACTTGAAACAAAACATCAAAGCAACATTCAAGAAAAAAGAACTGGGGAAAATGTTCAAAAAAGCAGCAGAGAGTTACACTATCCAAGAGTTCAACAACTACCTTATACAAATAGAAGCAACCTGTCCAAAACGATCAGAATATCTCTTGTCAGCAGGTTTTGATAAATGGGCCAAAGCACATGTAAAGTGTAATAGATACAACATGATGACATCCAACAATGCTGAAAGCTTGAACTCCGTTTTCAAAGGGAAAAAGGATTATCCCATTGTGGCACTTATGGAGTTTGCTAGAGAAAAGCTCACATCATGGTTCCAGGAGAGAAGAGAGAAAGCACTAGAAAACCAAGACAGAATAACTCCTGAAATCCTTAAGGTGATAAGGAAATCACAAGAGCAAGTGGGGTTATGCAAAGTAGACAGGATGAATGCATCACAGTTTGAGATCACCGCGTGTCAACGCAGCTGATGTGAATGATGCAGAACAACTGAATGACACAAAGAGAGAAGAAGTTGCAAAGAGAGCACATAAACCTTCTACATCTTTGAGAATCCCTTATTATTCACGTGTTGTTGATATTAATGATCCTATCTCTGAAATTGAGCGCAAAGTTTCAGCCTAGTTACCAATGAAAACAAGGCATAGCACGTAAGTTCATTTTAATCTTAATTTACTTAATGTCTGTTCAATTACAGGTAAAAGATTATTTTTACTTAATCCATCTTCATAATGATTCACTTTACAGGGAAGTTTTATTTAAACACAAGTCTGTTGAAATTGTTAGGACAGACATGGGTACACTTGAAGATGAAACCCACTTGTCTAGTGTCATTATTGATGCATGGACAACTGTCCTCAACCACAAGGAACAGTATAAAAGTGCTCAATCACCAGCAAAACTATTTGTCAATATCAATAAATCTGTAATATTTTTACAAGTTCATCATTAAATTACACTCCATTGTTTGTCATTATTACAATGGGTCTGTTTTTTTTTACTAATTTCTATTCTTGATCCAGTTTAATGTGGAGAGTGTATCATCAAGAGCTTGTGATGAACAGTTTAAGAGGTTTAACCTCCAACTTGATACTATATTGTCTTTGTCACCACACATTTCTTTGAGAGATGTAGACATGGTAGTCCCTCGCAATCACCTGAATAAAGTTCTCTAAATACTGAATTTGAAATCAAAGTTAACAAGCTCAATCGCTAATGTATATCTGTTTTATGTTAAGTTGATTAGATTGTATTTGGGGTTCAACGAGAAGTGTTTTATGTTATGGTTGTCTTCAACTTTAAAAAATAAGTTGTCCAGATCGTTGATATGACCCCATCTTGCACTGATGCAACTTACACCTTTCCATCACCCTCCGAATGTTTGGTAAGTTTTATTAATGATATCTACTATGTCTTTACTTGTATTAATTTTATTTAAATATCACATAAGTTTACAATTAAAATTACATGCTTTATAATTCAATCCATGCAGGGGGATATACTGATTGCTTATCTAACAGAAAAGGGCCTTGGAGCAAAGGCAGAAATAGTGTCAACTGCACGAACATCAAATGTCCCCATCGCATGGGCTGGAGAAGATAAAGTTCTGCATTCTGGGGTATGCCTCATGCGTCACACGGAAACCTTCTTTGGGACAGAGAGAGGGTACAAGTGTGGATTGGAAAAGGGCAATTTCAAGAATATCTCAAAGCTACGGGTAAAGTACCTAACAGATATTGTGTGCTCAGGGCTGAATGAAGTGAACACAGAAGTTATGAAGGCAGCGAAATCCCATGCAAAAATGACTTCAAAGGGGATTCAGGGCTAGAAACTAAATCTTGGTTGAACAACTACAACGCAATTTCATGTTTTTTTTTTTGCAAACTTTGGAATGTATTTGGGTGTAGACAGTTGTGTACTCTGCTTCTGAACAGTTTTCTCGTAAACATTAAGACAGTTGTTTTCCCTGTGGTTTTAAGGTGGATAGTATTTGTCAAGATGCATACAACTATAACTGCTTCTGAACAGTTGTGTGTTCTTTTCTATATGTCAGCACAATTCTCTCCCCTCGGTAATCAAATATGTGATTTGTGTTTATAACTTGTCTATATTATTCATACAGCTGATTTGATGATATCCATTCGTTTGTTGTGAAAATATAAACTATTGTTTAGCAAAAACTAAGATGATGTTGAGAAAATTACCAATAACATAAAACCTTAGTTAAACAGTGTCAACACTACTTTTACCAAAACAATCCACAAACTAATCAATGTGTCCGAAGTATCACAAAAGATAGACGTAAAACTTCAGTAACACTTTATAATATCAAATATGAGGTGCAAAATTACAAAATAATCATATGATTATTATGATATTAATATGTTGCATCATATCATTAGCCTGGAACACATAGAAACTAAAAAAAATATACATTGAACATATAAATAAGTTCCAATATTATCAATTATTAATATAGTAGAACTACAGTCCTAAGACGTCATCAATCTTCTTCCTCCTTTTCATTTCTGCATCTAAAACTTCTTTAACGCACTCCATGAGATTGTCCTTTGCCTCTTCGAACATCTGTCTTTGTTTGCCCAGTTCTCCTTCCATCTACATAAAACATAAAATACAAGAGTTAATACAGTATGGAAAAAAAATTACGGATAAAACTTCAAACATCACCTTTGATAGTGCTTCAGCGTCTTCATCTTTGGATGCACTCCGAATGTGATGTTCAGTTGCTATTATTGATCTTTGTAATTCCTCATATAATGTATAATGAACCACAACGGCTTCCACCAACTCGGCCCTACGAGCCTCTTTGTTAGTCTCACATGCCTCATCAACGAGAGTTAAAAAATGCACATATAACACTATTTTATGCAAATATAACTTTAAGTTGTGCAAATATAATATTATGTTGTGCGTTTATAAACTACGGAATAATTTTGTAATTTATTAAATTGAGATAAGGGTGTATTTGAGAAGAAAGGGAAAATATGTGTCAAAAATTGTAATTTCATCATCTTCTTCCTCACATCGAATGTAACCCTCTTCATAGAAACGGCGGTTGCACAGTGGACTTCGGCAAGCTCTCGGTGGCAGCCTAGGGCACGACGGAGAAAGGAGGAGGCAGATACAGGACCGTGGTGGTGTGACGAGTCCGTTGGTGACAATCGATGATGGCTTCGGTGGCGGGAAGGCGGCGGTCGAAGGCGGCGAAGCGGTGCTCTGGTGTTGCTAGGCAAGGCGGAGTGGTCTGGCGATTCCGACGATTCTGATGGGGATTCCAGCGACTGCGAGGAGGAGAAGCCGGATCCACGCATGCCTTGTCGATTTGACCAATGCACGATGCTTGATTCCGGCAATTGCGAGGCTTCCGACGATTGCAAAGATTCCAGCGATTGCGAGGATTTCGACGATCGCGAGGAGGAGGAGTCCGACAATTGAGGCTTTGCGCCAGTCGATGCTCGATGCCCCGCCTCCTGCCATTGTCGATGCCACCATCTCGCTTCCTGGCCACTGCCATGGCCGTTCTGAATATGGCTTGCGAGGAAGACGATTCAATTTTTGCTATAAACCGGTTTGGTTTTTTTTTTAAAAAGGACGCGGGTCCGGTTTTCTCAAATTTTACACCCTAAGGATATTTTACATTTTAACTCTTCCCTATATATACAGAATATTGATTTTTATTGATATAGATTAGCATGGAACTCGTGCGTTTACTTGAAATAGAAAACACCAGGGGAATACTCCGTTACTTGATTAGCTTAACCCTACTAAGAGGATGTTTATTGTTGAGCCTTGGGCTCACCAATAATCCACATCAGCACAAAATAAAAAGAAAAATGAGGATGGAAGATGAGGTGGCAGTGAGCCCAAAAAAATCACTCCAACAGATGAGCCCCATAAAGCAAGGCTCATAAATACATTAGGTGGGCCACTTTTAATTTTTTTTTCTTCCGAAAAGCTTGTATTTCACTCTTTAAAATTGATTTTAGGCTTATTTCGGATACAAAAAAATAAATAAAATTTATTTTTGAATGTAATTTATTTTTATCTACCCATAAACACCCATTTTGTATATGTTTTTTTTTTCAAAAAAAAATTACACATTTATGAAGTTATGAGTCTGGGACGGGACTCACAGATAATTTGCTGAAAAGGTAAAAAACTGAATTAAGGCAGTTGAAAAGTAAATTATGAGTCCGGAGCTATTGTCAATTAATATTCCGGTTTAATGGTAGATTTATATAGCCTCTCATTGTGAATACTTTAAAAAGAAATTGGAACGAGTAATTGTTGATGAACGACTCAACGACTTGTGAAAATTCCAACTATTTGACCCTTTCAAATTTGAAAACCCAGCGTTAAATTTTTCGACGAGACTTGAAACGTGTACGGCTACAGGCCAAATAAATGTGATGTATACTACTGATGTGGAAGAAAAGATGAACATTTTTTTAAAAAACACTAGTGAGCATGTCCGTGCGATGCACGGGACATGTTTTAGTCATATTATTTGCTTATTTAGTTACGTGATACTACCTCCGTTCCACAATACATGTCCTTTTACTTTTCAGCACGTTTTTTAAGGAGCGAAAAACTCTATAAAATATTATTTTTTTAATTAATTTTTTAATATAATTTGATACTTGTTACTAATAAGTATCAAATTATATAAAAAAATTAATTAAAAAAATAATATTTTATAGAGTTTTTCGCTCCTTAAAAAACGTGCTAAAAACCAAAAGACCATTTATTATGGAACGGAGGGAGTATATTTTAGTATGTTTGACCCGTTAAATGTAATGTAATTTGTCTTACACAACAGTTGATTTACACATTATTTAATTTTAATAATATTAAAGATAATCAAACTTTTATATAAACACAATAGATTTAGCTAATGATAAAACTTAAAATATTATGACATTATAGCAATGATATACAAACAAATAGGAAAAAAATATAGTTCTCGATCCATCTTTCCTTCTTCCATCAATATCAAGGGAATTTCACCAATTTTGCTTCTCTACAATAACATTAACAAACATAATATAAAAAGGGCATTATCTTTCTAAATAATTAAAAAAAAATTTGTATATATTAATGTAAAACATTAAGAAAAAAGATGTAAAATACGGAGTATTACTTTGTATAGCTTTTGATTCTAGGCACGTTGAAGATCTTTCTTTCTCTATGAAACTTCTTCTCATTCTCATATTTTTCATGAATATTACTTCTCCATAATAACAATAACAAAAATCATATAAAAAAATATTTCTAAATTAAAAAGAAATATCCAATTTGGTGTATAATGAATTATTTAAAAAAATGAATAAGAAACTAAGTGTATATATAGTTTTACTTCTCTAAGTGTATATATAATTTTAAATAAAGATTTATAAGGTAAAGATTACTACTTAGAATCTAAGAAAGTTAAGCATTGAATTAACATTTAATTAGAACAAATATATTGTTGTTGTTGTATTGGTAAGGTAATTCTAAAAAAAAGTTTGAAATTATAATTGGAAATGAAATTTCGTACTTGGATTTGTACGTTCCTATTAATCAACCTTGATAGGTTTGTAATAATAATAATAATAATAATAATAATAATAATTAATATTAATATACATGTAACAATAATTATAACGATAATAATAACAATAACAATAATCTATCTATCTATTGTATATATATAAAAAGGAGGATATATAGATTAATATAATGATGCCCTTTTACCCTAAACAACGCGCCTCCACCCACGCCCTGGTTTCTCCTACCCCGAACCCTATTGCAGCCGCTATGGAAATCGTGTGCTCAACGTCCAAGCAAGCTGCACCCGCACCCCGCCTCTCTCTCTTCGTACCCATACGCCATGGGTCCCCTTGATTTGATGACTTGCTAGTAATAACACAAAAGAATAAGATAACTGAAGAATACCAAAATTGAAAGAAATAATGTATACTTTTAGTCAAACATTTCAAATCGTCAATTGATATAATCGCTCTTCAATCTTTTGCTTAATATGAGCCGACTTTCCCATCGTGTTTGTATATGCGAAATTTACTGGGTTTTCTTAAAATAGGATGAAGTTAATTAAGTTTGGGAACCTTTCTTATGATGATTTTGATAAAAGAATTAAATTATAATCAATTATAAAAACCTTAAAAATTGTTGTAAAAATATTCCATTAAATAAATAATTAAAACCAGCAAATTATACTATAAAATATAAGAAATGTTTTGTAATAGGAAATTGGTACCTTTTTTTTTGTTAGGATCTTCTTTGTGACTTTGTCTTCTTATGATTCATCTTGTGAACTTGGTGTCAAAATCTAGCAACAAAACACTTGTAAAAATATAGTCAATTACCTTATAAAAAGGGGGAAAATATAGGAATGAAATTAAAATCCAGGGAAAAAAAAAGATTAATAGATAATCAATAATTTAGCTCAATGGACATAATCAATATTATTACAACAATAGATTGAATACACACATTTATGAAGGCTTGCACTGTTTTTTATATGATGTTTGTTTATAGAGATGCAATATTGATGAAAATACGAGAATAAGAAGAAGTTCATAGACAAAGAGAATCAATAGAGAAGAAAAATGTATACAAAGTAATTGCATCAAATTAAAACTAAAAGAATTAGGCTCAAATTATTGTGGAATTTGTATTGCAAGACAAAAATTGTGAGGAAAAATTATTATTTACATGATATTTACTTCTTAGATCAAATATATAATTATATTATTTATCAATGCAAAATAATTTCAATATCATACAATTTAATTTAAAAATAAACTTGGTAGCCATATGTGAAGGCGAGGTACAATTTAATTGAAAATAAAGTTGGCCATATGTTACTTAGTGACTTAAAACGATATAAGTCAAATAAATCTGTTAAAAGTTTTTTTCTCCATTAAAACTTTGAAAATACTAATTATAATTACAATTAAAATAAAAATACAGATATGAGGTTTTTATTTTTATTTCTATTAATAAAAACAACGGTTGTGAGAGTATAATAATTCTATTTTATTGAACTATATCCCGGCATGCCCCTAGTTAATGTGAAAAATGAGAGCATAAAAAAAGTTTAATTTGGGTAACTTTTTATTTAGTTCAAACTTGCACTGACTAAACCCTCAATTTTCAACCAAAAATATAAATGTGTAAAAATAAATAAAGTATATTTAGAACTATAAAAATACATAATTTTCCAAGTACAAAATACTGTTATTTAATTCTTAACTTGTTATGAAAAGATTTGATAAGGATACGTATATTCTAGAATTGGAGAAATTTTAGTGTTTATATAAGAATTTCATATATCACTACAATACCACCCTTTAAAAAATAGAGAAAAAATAACTTTGTAATTTCCCACAATTTAACCTAATTAACTAAGCCCGGACCCGTGCGCTCCTAATTGCCTCATTCTACCCAGATTAGTTTTGACATGTGAGATTTTGGTTTGCCTCTTAATCACCCCTTCCTTCTACCCAGTTCCCTCGGCCGCCATCGATACACAAATTGAGCTCTCAATTCAATGACCCCTTTCATGGTTTCCTTCAATAGCTATTGCCCTTCCTGATCGCGCTCTCTCTCCACCGACTCCACGTACGTACACTATTGACTACTCTCCCTCATCCTTGATCGAGAGTTACTTCACCTTCTCATTCTTCAAGGTTGACATTCGAAGATCGGCCCTGCTCCTTGCTTCCCCATCTTGCGAAGAAGAAGACCGAAGATGGGTTTCGCGAGAACCAAGCCCATACGTCGCATCCAGCAACGTTTCCATTGGCGTTCGCTCTTTCTCTCGTTATCTCATAAGTTGCAGGCTAGGAGTGCATCCGGATATGTCGAGATGCCAACGTTGGACCCTCCAGGGATGTATCATCGTTGACCTCGAACGTAGTCGTGCAAGCTAGTAGCGGTGATGTCGTCCCCGATCAAGGTTTCTTCTCTTCGTCGAACTGCTCTCTCACCTCAGTCCGGATCATATCGCGTTCTCCCCATTTATGATGACCGACTAACACAAGACGGAGTCAAGCGCGCCATCACCATCACTTCTACTTGTCTATGTTAGGGTTGTGTGATAAGTTGTCTATGACTGAAGTGTGAATGAAAGATTAGCATGGCATGCCCCTATATATTATGGTGGAAGAAACGACTATTTTAATTGCCATTGCATAGTTAATGTTGTGAGGTAGGTGAAACGTAGGCGAAACGCCTAATTAAATTGAAAGATACTAAACGGTTAGAATGAATATTGATTATAGTGTTTGCTATACATGACGGGCAATGTAAACTAATTAATTATAGGAAGAAAAAAGTAAATTAAGTTTTTACAAAATACACCACTTTTCTTGTTTATAAACGGATAACCGAGAATATTATAAATTGAATAACTGAGAATACAATTATAGCATTTATGATGGGAGCTGAACACAACTTTTTAAAACATTAGGCCTAGTCCACACGGGAGGCTACGGTGGAGAGGCATATATGTGAAGGGAAGGGAACCTTACAAAAATAAAATATCTGAAATGGGAAGATGAGAGGATCTACATTACATTTACTACTGCTCCAAACTCCCAACACGCTCGTATGGTGGGCCCGCAGTTGGTGGTAGATGGCTTCTATCGGCAAAAAAAAAACTCATGATATTATTGGATTATGGGCCCCGCCTGGTTTTTACCAATGGATTGCCTTGACTATTCTAGAATTCATCCACCAACAATATGATTATGGATTACTCAGTACTCGTAGTATTTTCTTTTTCCTCAAGGTTAGCGTATCCTTGCTATCAGGGCGGATCCATAAATTTTGTCGGGGTGGACACAAATTTTTGTGGATAGTTTTTATATTATGTTTATTAGAAATAATTTTTAAAAAAATATATATGAAGAGAATAACTTAGATTTGTAAGAAAAATTATTATTACTTAATTATAAAATACCAAATAAATTATAAGAATTTTAAAATAATGAAAAATGAATTGGGAAAAAAATAAATAAAAATACGTGCCTAGTGGGATTTGAATAATGGTTGATTTGATTCTATTTAAATTGAAGTGGGCCTAACCACTAAGTCACTAATGATATTTATATTTTACCCTTTAAATTTTTTACATACATCATATATTCTTGTATTTTTTCCCGGATCGGGGTGGGCGACGGCCCGGTGTCGCCCACCCTTGGATCCGCCACTGCTTGCTACATCCGGAATCTGTGTTTTTATATGAAACTAGTTAAAATTTTTTTTGGACAATGATACATTTACATTTAGGTGTAAAATTATTTTTTTACACCACTCATTAAATATGGACAGCTGTCAGAATATGATAAGATAGAAGATAAATAGTTTTTTTGGGAGGAGGGTTGAAGGCTAACCAATTGACTAATTTGCCTCAACCAATTAGACCCTTGAGCCCCCCTTAGTCTATCAACAAGGGATTTGATTACCACAAAGATGTAAGAGAACCCAATCAGCCAATCAAACCCCCAAAAAAAACTTACAATTTTTTAAGGTCAGGAATGCAACTGTTGAAGAGGAAAATCACCGAGCCTAAAGCTATGGTGGAGAGGAGGCATCGACCCCAACTAGCCACTAAAACCTGATTCTCGATCTTCCACTGCTGCCCAGGAATCGTCAACTCCGACGTCTTCTCCGTTTGGTTAGACATAGAGCCACATAGGTAAATGGAATACAGCAATCAACTACACCACAAATTTGTTTAGGCAAATAACGAATTTTTAAATATACTTCATTTACAGATTTTAGGGATTTAATTGTGTAAGAGCAAGCCCAACAACTTCTCTAAAATAGAGAAAACGGGAGATTTTAGAGAAAAAAGTCAGTTTTTTCTCCCCAACAACTTCTCTAAAGTCATCTCTAAAATAGAGAAATTGATGGAGAGATGGAAAAAATCACTAAATTTAGAGGAAGGGTTAGAATCGGTAAAATTTAATGCGTTCACCCCTTTCAATGCCTACATATTTGTTCATTGGTTGTTACCTATTGATTTAATGAAGTTATTGGAATTTTATTTATTAAATTTTGAATTTATGTATCTATTAGTTTAGTTGTGAGTATTGCATATATTTAGTTGAATTTACATAATCACTTGTTGAGTTAGAAGAGGCGGAATCTACATGATTTTATATCTTATTTCAGGTAAAGTAGATTGCAGGTGAAATGAATTAGAAAAGAGCGAAAACAAGTTAAAGAAATACATAGGAGCTGTTGGAAACAAAGAAGAAGCAGTTTGGAAGAATCGCAGGCTGCCTCGCAGCATCGTTGGCCACCCCGCGGCTCGAAGGAGAAACGGAGGATATCGCTGATCGCCGGCCGCCCCGCGGCCCGTGCAGAGACTGAACATCGATTCTGGATTTTACTTGGGGTTTTTATTAAGTTATTTTGGGCCGACTTTCATAAGACTATTTAAGGCTTTTCTAGTTATTCTTTCATTAACCTGATGCACGTTCTTCCATTATTGAGAGCGCCGTTGAGCATGAGCAACTAAACTCTCGAGGTTTCGCCTACAGTTTGGATCTTTGATTGTTGAATTGTGAGTTTCTTAATCTAGTTCTTATTCCTATTCTAATGTTTTGACTTCTTTGTGCTTAATTGCTTGAATGTGTTTTATTCTCTCTGGCCTGATCAACTAGTTAGAGTAGATTCATTCAATTGCTAGGGTTTTGCAGATTGCTCGTAGCGAACCTTAACCCAAGTGGCAATCATATCCCTTTAGGACTCGTAGGACTAATTGGATGTGTAGGAAGTTGAATATATGTTAAATATCGACTCATAGCTTGATATTGCATGTACCTTGGTTAATTCATATTCTTAATGCTATCTCTAGGTTAAATCTTAACCGTGTTAGGGTTATTTAGAGATAAGGGTTGCTAGGACTCGTAGGACTAGTAATTTACATAAGATCTGGACAAGGACATTGATAGGAAAAGACAAGAACTAGAGGCTGAAACAAGGATCGAATTCGCCAATCGAAGTGATAAATTGTAGGTGAACCTATTTCTCTCCACTGAATTCTAAAACCAATTTCCTTTATTTTCTTACTTCCGCTTTGATAAAAGGCGAATCTTTTCACACCAAAAACCCCCCATATTCTTACTAGCGATTAGAATTGATACTTAAATTGAATAGTTTTCCCTGTGGATCGATCTCTTGCTTACACGCTATACTAGTTGTGAGTTTGAGTATTCTTTGGCAAGAACAACGACAAGTTTTCCTCTTGTCAAATTTGGCGCCGTTGCCGGGGAATTCTTATCAATTTCTCGTGTTTTTTTTAATCACTCACTTTTGTATATATTTTCATCTAACCCCGTCGTGGACCTATCTTACTGTTCACGACACCTTATTACTAATATTTCTAGATGTTGAAGTTATGGCAGTTTCAGGGAGAGTATTTTCACAATTACCTCACAAGAGTGCAAAATTTATTTAACATCCGTTATTCACGGGGTTTCCGAGATAGTTTGCGAGATGTGGTGATTTGCGTTTTTGAAGGTATGTCTCATGAGACCCGAGAACTTGCCAGGTCCATACACAATGGAAGCTTTGCTGGTTTAGGAGTGTCGGGATTATGGGATCTTCTCTACTACATGGGTGACCAATCGGCGGAGGAAGAATCCTACACTTCGACGTTTCAACCAATGGAGTACTCCGACCCCTCCATGGAGGAGTCAAACATTGTCTTGATGGAGCAAATAGGGCAATTATGTGAGATAGTGAATCAAACTAGGGATATGCATATCGACACGATGCAAGCAATTCAACTATCCGACTCTCTCAAACATTGAAAGAGTTGATAGTTAAGCTGCATTCTATTCCTCAACTTGATGAAAGCCAAGATGCAGGCAACGATGAATTCTCTGATAATGAAGAAGAGCATCTAGAGGTTATCGACACGAAATCTCAGGGGACATCCCTAGAGATTGAGGATGTTTCGATGCCCCCTTCATTCGTAGAAATCATCCCCAACTCGCCTATCAAGGAGCCAAGTCTGGAACTAATTTCTGTGGTTCCCGAACAAGAAACTGGTACTTTTTGCAAATTGGGAGATTTTGGTGAATATGTCGATCCATGGAGCCATTACTTCAAAAAACCACTAGCAGAACTGTGTTGGTGGTTCTACATACCCTCGAGGGAGAATCAAGCTCAAATGAAGGGTAAGTTGGTAATTGTTTTCATTGCTGAATTTTTAATTACCAATTGTTTCATTTTCAGTGTGCATTCGAATATCGGTTAGGCACAAGAGTTTGATTTGCTTTTGAGGGCGCTGTCGATGTCCGCTTGAGTCTTGAATGAGTGGATGAATATAACGTCGAGCCAACGACGGTAATCAAAGGCGCTGCTTGGGAGGCAACCCAAGGGAGAAAGGACAAAGGAAAGGGACGGAAAATTGCTGGCCGCCCCGTCGCCAGCCAGGCCGCCCCGCGACCGAGTCTCAGCGAAGTCCCTTTCGTGAAGATCGCTGGCCGCCCCGTCGCCTGCCCTGGCCGCCCCGCGGCATCTTCCGGATAGAAAAAATTTTAAGGGCCAGTGTGGGCCCCCACTTAACACACTAAATAAACCCTAACCACTCCTTTTTCTTCCCTCTTTCTCACATAGCCGCCCCCTCGCCATTGCTTCCTCTTCTTCTTCTTCCTTCTTCATCCTCTTAACACTCCATTGAAACACTTTCTCCAAGCTTTCTTTCACCCAAAGCTCCACATAAATTCTCTTTTCTCATCTTCTTCCTCCACACTATCCACCTTATTGCTTCTCTCTTCTAGATCTACACAAAAACCGGCCTTCTCCCAAGAAACCTCCAAGTTTTTCTTCAAATCCACCACGGAGGGAGGAAGTTAGGGACGTCGGAGAGCAGATCCGACACCGGAAGTTCCAGATTCGGCGATTCTTAGGTCGCCCCGTCACCTGACCAGCCACCCCGCGGCCATCCTCGTCGCTGGCCGCCCCGTTGCCCACCTCGGCTGCCCCGCGGCCACTGCAGACGCTGCCATTCCGTGAGTTCTTCTTGACTCTCATTCTTTTGGGTAATTTTCTTCGCTCAGATTTATAATGTCTCGCCCACATGGAATGAGTCGCAATCAGAAGGAGAGATGGAATGCGTTAAACACTAGACATTTCTTTGTAACAAAATTCTTTCATGAACCTACGCTTAGAATGTTACAAATGGATGTATGCACGATGCAATGGTTAGAGCATGGGGGCCTAGGACAGTTTTTAGGGAAGAATGCCCCTATTTATCCAAGCTTATGTAAAGAATTTTTAGCAACTTTGAGTGTGAACCGTGCATCTATTGATTTTCGATTGCTTGGGAGAGATTTCACACTATCAAAGGAGAGATTGGCACAGATTTTGGGTGTTACTGTTGCGCCGACTGCTGGGTGGCTTGATGTTTGCAAGGGAGAGGGCCCTGTGGCTTTCTGGATGGCATCTACTAGGGTGCCTTTTAAGGCCAAGAAGGGCCAGTACAATTCCAGCATTCGCCATCCTGCACTACGACTGATTCACAAGGTTCTGGCGAACACCTTCTTTGCTCAGACGGAGGTCAAGAAGATCTCGCTGAAGGATATGTCATTTGTGTGGTGTCTGACGCCAGAGAGCCCAGTAGTTCCAGGTTGGGTGGATCTGTTTCCGATGAACTGCAAGGATATCTTGGACAAGCGCAACAAGGCGACCATCGGCTTTGGGGGTCTTATCACCCTCATAGCTCGCACATGCATCGATGTGAGCACTGTCCATGATGCTCAGCATGGCTCATTTTTGTATGATGAGGCCCAGCTGAGGAAAGCTGGCCACCTGGAGGGCAGGGTGCCGATGTGGATCTGGAGGGCAGGCCATCAGGGGAGGATTCAGTTGAGATTGCCCCGTCCTCTCCCTTTTGGCCCTACATCCGCTGATTTTTATATGGGGGATGAGATGGATGAGGATGATGATGATGAGGAGGAGGTGGTTCCTGATGCTGAGCATGAAGATACTGATGATGTTCCTAGAGTTCAGACGGATATTGGAGGTAGTGGTGCTGGACCTTCTGGCACAGCTGGTGCTGGTCCATACTACTACTCGCTGGAGCAGAAGATAGCTGATATGTCTCTCCAGCAGAACACTATGTGGGAGCATCAGCAGATGATGTCGCGTCGCCAGGACGCTATGTGGGAGCACCAGGAGAGGATGTCCTAGCGCCAGGACGTGATGTGGGACCAGCAGCAGCAGATATATGTGGAGATTGGCGAGATTCGTCGGGATGTACGTGGCTTGACTTCTCACCCGGAGGACGTCTCTGAGGGCCAGACATCGATCAGACGGATGCAGGAGCAGATATGGCAGAGGCAGGAAGACTTCTATCGATTCGCCTATCCACAGTTTCCACCATACCCACCGTCGCCACCACCTCAGCAGTGGCATGTCAATTGTTTCTTTTCTTTTCCCTTTTCTTTTTATTTTGATGTTTTTGTTCTCTTTTCTGCATTGAGGACAATGTCAGAACTAAGTGTGGGGGAGAAGACTTGCAAACTCTCTGTATTTTGGTTCTAAGTTGCACTGCATTTTAACATTTAAGTTTGCATGTTTATTTTTATTGGTTGTATGCATTTTAGTTTCTACCATTATTCCTTATTCTAGAAAAAAAAATGAAAAAAATGAAAAAAAAAAACAGTTTTAGTTCTTGCATTTTTAGGAATACGTCTTATTTCCCCATATGGATGCCGTTTGTCCTCTATATTTTCTATTGAGATTTATGCCCCATGATGTGCTTGGATTGTTGAAGCCTTTGATATATGTTTTCTATACTATTTGGTGGGCATGATTGATTAATGATTGAGCACATAAAATCTTGAATTTTTGGGTGATCTTGAAGTTCTAGACATGACCTGGTGAGCTTATTTTGGCCTATTCAAGACTACACTTTATTGAGTCCTCTTGCTTGTTGTGTGTATTCTCTTCAATTACTTCCTCTTTGACTTGCATTTAGATATCTTGTTCAAGGCTGCATATTATGATTTCTGCACATGACTTAAACATGATTGAGGCACCTTTATTAGCCCTATTTGACTCTATTTCCGCCTTACATATTATCCTCTGCTTGAAGCCAGTTTGAGCCTAATTGCCTATTCTTTTATAGCTCCACAAGATGATTCCATAGCCAATTATAGCCTGACCCCATCCGGGAATTTAGGAATAGTTGGTGAATATCTATATCATGGATGATGGTTTGTAGTGGTGGATTGTATGTTGAGGTGTATTTATGAGATGTTTGATTCTTGCTAGCATATTTATTACTTGGGACCTAAGGAGGATAAAATTCACTTAGGGGCAAAAGTCAAGGAAAATCATTTGATATAGCATGAATGGAAAGAAAAAAAAGAAAAAAAAGAGAAAAGAAAGAAAAAAAAACAGAGAATAAAAGAATAAAAGAATGAGTTGAGTATGGTTTCTAAAGTTTTATGCTTGAGATTGGTGTTGTTTGGCATTATAAAGATATGCTATGAGAAGTTTATGAGTGGTTTTATGATTTGGTAGCTTCTTTAGTTCCCGGATTATGAGCACCACATGACCAAAATTGTTCCATACCTTATATGTTCTACCTTGGTCCCATTACAACCCAATTGAAAAACCTCATGATTTTTGTTGTATGCAGAGTCACCAGCGGTGGAGAGTTAGAACACTGGTGCAAGGCTCTTGTAGCTAAGTTTTTGAAGATTGAGTTTTTAGCGTAAACATTTAAACCTAAACACTTGAGCGAGAGTGAAACACATATCCTATGTGAGGTCTAGAATGAATATGGTTGCCTGATTTCATTGATTATTCCAATTATGTGCTATGATGTTATTAATCTTTTGTGTTTGCTAGTTTTCATGCACTTAAAGAATATTGAGGTGTGGATACATGAATTGCTATTCTGTGGAGCTGCAGAGTTGAGTTTTCTATTGCTTGAGGACAAGCAAAGGTTCAAGTGTGGGGGAATTTGATAGAGAGCATATTTAGTGTTGCATAATAGAGTGCATTTAGCATAGTTTAGTTGTGAATATTGCATATATTTAGTTGAATTTACATAATCACTTGTTGAGTTAGAAGAGGCGGAATCTACATGATTTTACGTCTTATTTCAGGTAAAGTAGATTGGAGGTGAAATGAATTAGAAAAGAGCGAAAACAAGTTAAAGAAATACATAGGAGCTGCTGGAAACAAAGAAGAAGCAGTTCGGAAGAATCGCAGGCCGCCCCGCGACTCGAAGGAGAAACGGAGGATATCGCTGATCGCCGGCCGCCCCGCGGCCCGTGCAGAGACTGAACATCGATTCTGGATTTTACTTAGGGTTTTTATTAAGTTATTTTGGGCCGACTTTCATAAGACTATTTAAGGCTTTTCTAGTTATTCTTTCATTAACCTGATGCACATTCTTCCATTGTTGAGAGCGCCGTTGAGCATGAGCAACTAAACTCTCGAGGTTTCGCCTACAGTTTGGATCTTTGATTGTTGAATTGTGAGTTTCTTAATCCAGTTCTTATTCCTATTCTAATATTTTGACTTCTTTGTGCTTAATTGCTTGAATGTGTTTTATTCTCTCTGGCTTGATCAACTAGTTAGAGTAGATTCATTCAATTGCTAGGGTTTTGCAGATTCCTCATAGCGAACCTTAACCCAAGTGGCAATCATATCCCTTTAGGACTCGTAGGACTAATTGGATGTATAGGAAGTTGAATATATGTTAAATATCGACTCGTAGCTTAATATTGCATGTACCTTGGTTAATTCATATTCTTAATGCTATCTCTAGGTTAAATCTTAACCGTGTTAGGGTTATTTAGAGATAAGGGTTGCTAGGACTCGTAGGACTAGTAATTTACATAAGATCTGGACAAGGACATTGATAGGAAAAGACAAGAACTAGAGACTGAAACAAGGATCGAATTCATCAATCGAAGTGATAAATTGTAGGTGAACCTATTTCTCTCCACTGAATTCTAAAACCAATTTCCTTTATTTGCTTACTTCCGCTTTGATAAAAGGCGGATCTTTTCACACCAAAAACCCCCCATATTCTTACTAGCGATTAGAATTGATACTTGAATTGAATAGTTTTCCATGTGGATCGATCTCTTGCTTACACACTATACTAGTTGTGAGTTTGAGTATTCTTTGGCAAGAACAACGACAGGTTTTCTTCTTCTCACACACGTCGACAACAACCTCGCCACCTTTTCCCGCTACCCCTGAACCCCAAAACACAGTAAACCTAGAACCGCTGACTTCTCTCCTGAGGACGAACCTGACTCCACTATTCTATAGCGGGGTCTTGACTACAAATTTATTTGGTCGATAAACCCTCTCATCAAATTGGCGCCGTTGCCGGGGAGATATCAATCGCGCCTAGTTTAATTGTGTTTAAGGTTCATAATAGCCCATCCCTTTTTCTTACCCTATCACATATCCTACCACCACATACCTCACCGATACCAACTGGGTGCCAAGCTTTTGCTACTAATTTGTGTTCTTGATTGTGATTTCAAAGCTTAGGTACAAAGATGGAAGACTTTGTCGAAGGGAATCCTGCATGGGAAGAATGGTTTCAAGATTTGAGACGGAGAAATAGGATCATAGTGGAGGAATCACGATTAAGGGAAATAGCTCGGCTGGAAGACGAAATCCAAAGGCTTGAGGCTTCCATTCAGTCTAGAGGACCATGCCCTCCTCCCGACAAGCCAATTGACCCACTCGATGTCGACAACCAGGTATGTCCTTCCTTGAATTTCATTCCTACTTTGCTACCTATTGTTGATGAATCATATGAAGGATCCCAAGGCGAAATAGCACTAGAAGAGAAGAAGTTGGACATTGTTGACCAGGGCATTCCAAGATCGCTTTTACCTTACAAGGTGAAGGCTATCCCCGATGATTTTGAGCAACCGATGTTCATATTCAAGTATGGGGTCCTAGGAAAGTGGCATGAAGCTCCGCAGGATGAGGAGGAAATATCTCTTCCCTCTCCACCGTTTTGTTGTGGTAGAGACGCGCAACCAAGTCAACCTATGAAGCGGAAGAGGTATGATGATGAGGTATGTATATTTTCTTTATATCTTCCCTTATACATGCTAGCTCGAGCCAGGGAAGATGAATTGGTGGAGCAATGGAGCGTCCACTCGGGGAGGTTTAAGCTTCTTCACATGATGTCCCCGGATGACGTCCCACGCTTCCCACCACCGGAGGAACCACCAGACCCACCTATTGTAACGACCCGAAATTTAAGTACCCGAATTAACCTCCATAAACCTACTTAGAAGGTAAATAAGGTTCGAAATACTAGATTATCGGGGAACGTTATAAGAGAAGTTTGATCTTCTCCCGTTAGCTTTGGATCTTACGACCGAGTACGAGTTATTATTAGGTTCATTTAAGCGGAAGATTTAGTTGTCAAAAGATGGGGATTGCGAACCCCGAAAAGATAGTAAGCCCGTTGGAGGCTTTACCTGTCCTAGACTATCGCGAAAATGTTTCGAACAGAAATAAAAGCGGAAATCATAAATACAACAAAACACCACGGCCGCGCCGGGTCAAAACAATAAAACGTATGAGCAAAAGAGTACGAATGTCAAGTGCCTCCCTCACTCTAATCGTCCAAAAGGTTTGTCCCGACAACCATCCATATAAGTAAGTCATATCGGGTAAGGGGTACCTGAATCTAAAAACAAGAAATAAATCGGGGTCAATCATCGGAAATATGCACACTCAATGCCATATAAAGAGGCATGCTTAAACTACATGAATGTTAAAATGTAACACATAAGCAAGTGTATAGATATATATAAATGCGAAATAAAAACACAAGGGCCCGTATCATCATCATCATCATCACCATCATATCATAATATCTTCTCAAACGTACTCATCTTTCTCAAACATACTCATTCTTTCTCATCATAAGTCTTTCATCATTTCATTCGTGTTCCATCGAGTATAAGTCCTTTATTCAGATTTTGACGGCCGTCCTACCATAGACACATAGCATACATATGGATTGTTGGATTTTCTAAGTTCATCCTACGTCATATTACCGGTTTATATTCCTAAACATGTTGCTAGGTCGCGTGATGCATGAAGACTCTCGATAAGACAAAGAGTATCACATAAATCCATCATGAGTAAGTCCAGGGGACTTACCTGGAGTCCGGAGAATAAGCAAGCAATAAAGTGCACAACCAAGGATCCAATCAACAAGAGCCTATTAATTTCATTAAGCTTTTATTAGGTGGTATTCTAATGCATGGTACCCAAACTAATAATCGACATATATCCACACGAAGTTCACGATTCTATAGATTACGCACTTTGGTTAAGTGATCCGGACTTAACCAGTTATAATCTATATCGTATTATCACATAATCGATTTTCTTCTTATCGGATCATAAGCCAAGTTATGAGTATACTTCATTTCTGTATTTTATATGCTCTAATTTTCGGTTATGCCATCATATATTTAACCATATTCTTAGCATTCCCTTAACCAAGTTTTTTTTAACCGAGTCATTATAAACACTGGTTACTAAAATTATAATAACTATTGATCCAACCGTTGGATTACCGTAATTTTTAAAGGGAAGTTAGATAACATTTCCATGAACATCATATTAATATTTCAGCCAAATCAGACCGTTGGATTGGAAATAAAGTCCAAATTACAGAGGCACATATATCCATTTTGTTTTGTGACGTTTGCTACAAAACGCAACCAAAAACACATAGAGGCTCCACTTCCTAAGCCCTTTACAAGCACACAAGACCTATTCCTAGAGAGGGGGAGGCAGATGAGGGATTACCTTCGAAGAATCCCACACAAACGACTCAAGAACACCCTCGGGAGTCCTTCGGAACACCTTTCAAACACCTTGCCATTTTGTCACCAAAAATCCCAAACCATGATTTAGATTCTTACTCAAAGTTGAATAAAATGAGTTAAAACACATGTTGGAACTCAGTTTTGGAAGAAAGGAAGGGTTCTTACCAAGAAATCAAGTCAAACTCTCAAGACCCTTCAAAAACAGTTTTCTGCAGCTCCAAAGATGGACAATTTTGGCTGGGCAAACGACCTTGGATTTTTGTGCTTGAGATATGTATGGAAAGCTGGGTTCAAGACGAATCCATGGCCACCGAGTTTGCTCAATTTGGATGAGAATGGAGGGAGTTATGCTATTTCTTGTGAAGGCTGTCCAAAATGGACCTAAAATGGAGCAAGGCTCTCCTTCTCTCTCTCTCTCCTCTCAAGTGACGGTGGGGATTCTTTGGATGAGCTCCACATAAGTGTTGGGGTCAGGATTATAGAGGAGAGGGATGGTTGGCTTCATGAGTCAAAGCATGGGTGGTGATGGGATGAAGAGATGGGAGTGGTTGAATGTCTACATTTACAAGCAAGCCACAAGTCAAGGGTTTGGTGGCTCAATGTTGGGCAATTTGGGTGGATGACCTATTTAACATAATGTAAAACCCGAGCTCGCGAAGCGTTAAAATCCGTTACGTTTATAAGATACGAGAAAAGTGGCTTGGGTATATTTTTCCCGTCATTAAATCCATGTAAAGCTAGGCATAAAATTTTTAAATTTTCCGGGTTTTCATAATCATAAGGGAGGATAATATTCGGATTATCCTACGGATATTTTATAAATATTAATTAAATTCCGGTCTTTACACCTATACCTCCGGACAACGATGAGCCAGGTTAATGCTTAATGGAGAAGTCGGCCTAGCGACTATAAAGTCTAGAGTTCGTAAATAGACATTTACTTTTTCGGATTTTTGGACATTGTTGCTTTTATTTTTTGGTTTTGAACTATTAGTTTTTCTATTGTGGGTATTTCTCTTCTACATTTTTCAGGTCCATGGGGATAAAAGCAAGCTAAAATCGGACTAGGCCCAGCAGCATAGCACTCGATTATGACGATTAGCACACCTGTCCAGTGAGTTTCTTTCTCTACCCTTATTTTTTCGGGTCAATGGGGGGCACCCGCATACGCATCCTGGATGTGCGGCACTCAAGTACACATCCAGGATGCGCACAGATTGGCATTCCTGCGGACAAATTCCGCGTGTTGCCACACGTGGGAAGTAAATGATTTTAAAAAAAAATAAAAACGTAAATAATAAATAAAATAAAATAATTTAGTTCATAAAAAAAATAGTATATAAAATAAAATAAAAAAAATTTAGTGAAGAATTAATGAAAAAATAGTATAATTAATAAAAATAATTTGATTATATACATAAATAAATCAAGAATTAATGAAAAAAATAGTATAATTAATACATGGATAAATATATATATTAATATTTTTAAAAAAATAAAAATGTAAATAATAAATAAAATAAAATAATTTAGTTATATAAAATAAATAAATAAAATACATAATAAATAAACAAAATAAAAATAATTTTATTATATACATAAATAAATCAAGAATTAATGAACAAAATAGTATAATTAATACATTGATAAATATATATATAAATATATAATAAACAAATAACTATTTAATAAATTAATAAAATATAAATATAAATATCTATAATCAATACATATATAAAAACAATAAAAAATAAATGAATAGTTAATAAAAAAAATATTTCATTATTACTTATTATAAAAATTATATATAGATACAGAAAATAAAAATAATTTGTTTATATAAATAAATAAATGAATAATTAATAAAAAAATATATTTAATAAATATTGAATATAAAAATATATTTATATAATTACTATATATATATATGTATATATATGTATATATAAATAATATAATCACAAACATAGATAAATAAATTAAATTTTTTCATTGATAAATTAATTATTATTAGATTATATTAATTTTGAATCTTTAGTAATATTCTTTTAATATAAAAATCAATTAAATATAATGAAACAAATAAACATATATAAATTAAAAAAATCAAATAAATCATGAAATTAGGTTATAACAAAAAAATAATGAAAATTAAATTAAATTTTATTGGTTATATATGTAAATAAAAATATACATAATTAATACATAAATAAAAACAGTAAAAAAATGAATAGTTAATAAATAAATAATATATATAATAAATTAATATATTTAACTATATGTATAATTAATAAATTGGTAAAAAATAATAAAACATAAATAAATAAATAAATAAAGTTCACACATCCTGAATGTGTATACAGAAAATCTCAAACTAAAATTCACACATCCTAAATGTGCAACATGGTCTCACGCATCCTAGATGCGTCCAGTCGAAAAGAGCATTTTCTGCACACAGAATCATTTTCAAACATAAAAAGAACGTGTATGTATGTACACACTTATTTAATGCATAATAAAAAAATAAAATTGAATTTGATTTTAATTTATTTATAAAAAAAATATAAGGGAATACAAACATACATTTGTTCTAATTACAACGTCACAGAAATCACACTGATTTTGTATAGTTAAATACTTCGATATGTCGCCTTTCAATGTACTCTTATCGGCTATATTATTTAATAATTATATACAGAAGTACATAAGATGTGATTTCTGTGTTCTTATCGGCTCATTCTGTACATATTCTGCATCAAACATAGTATGTCTCGCAACATATAACTCGCACAACTAAAGCTAAGAGCAACTAGTAATATAAGCAAGGGCAAATGATTCACACTAAATGTCAAACTGGAACTGTAAATGTCATGCAAACACTTTTACAGTGAGCTTCATCATAATGTTTGGTACATAATATAAATGCTAATTATTTTAAACCCTCGAGCGACCACTACATTCACGATTCAGTTGGAACTCTTCAATGCTAACAGCATACTGCGCATCCATTTCGTCAATGCTGGGATCATAATTCTGTATCCAGTACTCCGTTATGGGAGGAATGGGAAATTCATTCATCATTTTTAGCTGCACAGTATGATAGATGGTTAGCGAAAAAATTGGAGTAAACTGTAATTGGAACAAGTGATGGAGAGAAGTCGAATTCATTCTTACCGACACGTAATGCTGGCGTGATCCAAGAAAGCTTATTACAAGGATTGACCCAGGCGGGGGTGCTCCCGGAGCAGGTTCTTGTGCGGTGAGTGGAAGAAACGTCATGGGTGAGCTGTAACTCAAGTGCACAAGGGGGCACTGGTACGCGGTCGCAAAGACATGTCCGTCCTCTGGCAAACTAAACCAATATTCAGGAGGTGCGTTGTTGGTCACGTTCGTCCAATTGAATTGCATCTTGTACATCGCCATTTGTTTACTCGGCTCCGATGCTGGCCCGTAGTAACCAAGCAATGGTATGTAGAGATGCGCATTTCTCACTGCTTCCCTCAACAGCAGAAGTCGTACTTGGAGCCATGCTTCTTCCCCTAGTCCCAGCGAGTGCGCAAGTGCCCGAAATCCGCAGTTTCCATCAGGCCTCACATCCAGCACTTGGTCGATAAATCCGCAGTAGACGCTCCCCTTCCTCGTCCCTTGCCTCTCAACGAACGACCAGATCCACTCTGTGGTGCACATGAACCACGCGATGACCTGGGTGTACTCGGGTCGCCCCCGATCGACGGATGTTGTTGCTCGCTCCCGATGGGAGGTTGTGTCTCCTCCCTCCCTATACTAGGTTCTGGCTCATCGCTCCCTGTCGTTGGGTGTTCCTCCTCGTTTGATGATGATGGAGCGGTTATCAGTCTTCGCTCCAATGTTACATGCTCGAAGAAGGACAATCGGCGCCTTATATTGTTCTGTGTCTTCTTAGGCGGGTGTCCCTTCTTCGCTGAGTTCACAATAGGAGGGGAGATGGATGACGTGCCGGGGGTTGTGAATGTCATGTAATAAGTCGATAATCCGATCATATGTGCACGCGACATGTGGCCAGCTGAGTACGCCTCGATCATCCGCGCCATGCATATTCACCTCGTGAATGTCTGAAGGCGGCTCATCAACAACTTCATCGTCCACGATCCTGTCCCCGTACCACTCTACTTGCCGCCAAAATACGTGAACATCCTTCAGCCGGAAAATTCGACCCTCTGCCAAAATATCTCGCACTTCATGGACACAGGGCAATTTGTAGCTTGTCCTAACCCATTGGCATGTGCAATGGTCGGGGAGATGTCCGCCTCGAACCGCCCGCAACACACCGTACAAGTGATCCAATGCCGGCCTTGCAACTTTTCGAATGAGGTCGACGCACATAATCTCCTGTCCATGTTGTTCGGTGGCCTCGAGCTTGATCGGGTTGAGCGTTCGACTTCTCTCTATTTCAGCACGGACATTATGGAGCTGGTCCTCAATTAATCTGTCGATATGCTAAAAGAGAGTGTCGATGCGGTTTGTACTTGATTGCATTTGTCTCTTAAGCACTGCATGCGCAGATTCAACCCTGCGATAGTTGTGGACTACACACTAATTGAAGAACATAAACCTCCCCAACCGAATTTGAAGAAGATTAGAACTCGAAGAGCCATCGCGTACCGGCGTAAAGCTATCGGAAATTTAAGTTACTAGTTTTAGGGAAAAATAATACAATTTCATATAAAAAAAATATTACTAAAGATTGTAAGATAATACAATTTAATATTATTTAAGTTGTAAGAGAGTACACAACTAGGATGTGTGTGAACTTTATGCGCATTCAGGATGTGCACAGACTAACTGCGCATTCAGGATGAGTAGGGTTTAGGGTTTAGGGTTTAGGGTTAGGGTTTAGGATCGATCAATGAGGATATAATATATTTTCCGATGTACGTCCCAACCACCCCGTTTCCGAGGTATGCAGACCTAAGTCGATTAACTCAAAACATCACGACTATATATTATCAGCATCGAGGATTCTGTTGATTATTAATAAAATAAGATTTGAAGCTCGAATGCAATCGCGTACGATTATGGACCATTAATTGTGGACTAAACACTAATTGAAGAACATAAACCTCCCTAACCGAATTTGAAGAAGATTAGAACTCGAAGAGTCATCGCGTACCGGCGTAAAGCTATCGGAAATTTAAGTTACTAGTTTTAGGGAAAAATAATACAATTTCATATAATTTATAAAAAAAAATCAATATATTTAAAAAAAATGATTTATTTATTCTATTTCATTTAATAGAATTGTATTTAAAAAATATTACTAAAGATTGTAAAATAATACAATTTAATATTATTTAAGTTGTAAGAGAGTACACAACTAGGATGTGTGTGAACTTTATGCGCATTCAGGATGTGCAAAGACTGACTGCGCATTCAGGATGTGTAAGGTTTAGGGTTTAGGGTTTAGGGTTTAGGATTGATCAATGAGTACATAATATATTTTCCGATGTACGCCCCAACCACCCCGTTTTCGAGGTATGCCGACCTAAGTCTATTAACTCAAACCAGCACGACTATATATTATCAGCATTGAGGATTCTGTTGATGATTAATAAAAGAAGATTTGAAGCTCGAATGCAATCGCGTACCATTATGGACCATTAGTTGTGGACTAAACCTTAACTGAAGAACATAAACCTCCCCACCGATGTACATCCCAACCACCCTGTTTCCGATGTGATGTAGATTTTGGATTCCCTATGCTGAAGTAAGTTCCGAATTGGATGTGTTGAGATGAGGACTATCCGAGATTAGCTAGATGGAGCAATGTGAAGATTCTGAAAGACAAATACTTGAGGTATGCTATAGCATGTAGCAAACAGAATTGGATGTGTTGAGATGAGGACTATCCGAGATTAGCTAGATAGAGGAATGTGAAGATTCCGAAAGACAAAGATTTGAGGTCTGTTATAGCATTTGGCGAAAAGGTCGTATTATGTTTACAACACTATTTAAAAACGTGAGCAACATGTTATTTATTTGTAAATGTAATGGAACAATGTGAAAAAGCATCGAGCATTCCGTTGATTAAAAAAAGAAGATTTGAAGCTCGTCCTCAATCGCGCACTATTATGCACCATTAGTTGTGGACTAAACCCTAACTGAAAAATATAAACCTCCTCATCGAAATCAGCAAAAAATTAGAGACTGGACTAGTCTATAAAGAGCACATAAAACATCACCCCCTCAAACTTTTACCCTACACGAGGATATGGAGGCAAGTTCTGGCCTCCCCTAAGCATCCAGATGTGGAATTGAAGAAGTTGCAGTTCGATCTCATGACTGTGAGGAGATTCATAGAAGGTGGCGGTGAAAATGGTGCAATTGTTGTGTTTGAGCGAAAGAATGAGGCTTTAGAGTAGGAGAAGATCGAGGTAGATTGAAAAAGAATTGATGGATCGTGTCATCAAACTTGAGGAATTAGTTACGACCTGGCTTGGGACAGAGGCTAAGGGGAATGTTGATTTCAAAGACTCGGGTATATAACACAATTTGTTTCTTTACCATGTTTAAGATGTTAATTAATCTATTTTAATTCTCAAATTAATAAGATCCAACATGTTTAACTGAAAAAGATCATAAAAAATAAAATAAAATTTTTAATTTATAAAATTAAAAAATATATAAAACAATAAATAATAAATATAATAAATTTATTTATTTATATAAAAATAAATACAATTATAATAAAGTGGAAAAAAATATAACAAATAAAAATAAGAATAACAATAGTAAAAATTAAATAAAATAAATTTATTTATGACTAAAAAACAAAAAACATATAAAACAATAAAAACTAAATATAATAAATTAATTTATTTACAACAAAAATCAAATTTATTAATTATAAATAAATAATTTTTTATTTATGTTTTATTATTTTTTACAAATTTACTAATTATACATATCTTTAACTGAAAAAGTTCATACAAAATAAAATAATTTTTTTATTTATAAAATTAAAAAATATATAAAACAACGAATAATAAATAGAATTAATTTATTAATTTCATAAAAACAAATACAATTATAATAAAGTAGAAAAAATATAACAAATAAAAATAAAAATAAGAATAGTAAAAATTAAATAAAATAAATTTATTTATGACTAAAAAACAAAAAACATATAAAACAATAAATTATAAATATAATAAATTAATTAATTTACAAAAAAAATCAAAAATTTATAAAAAAATAAAAATTCAATGTAATAAATAAATAAATTATTTATTTATTTATTTATTATTTTTTTACCAATTTATTCATTATACATATATTTTTGTATATTAATTATATATATATATATATATATATATTTATTAACTATTCATTTTTTTTAATATTTTTATTTATGTATTAATTATGTATATTTTTATTTACATAAATAACCAATAACATTTAATTTAATTTTCCTTATTTTTTTGTTATTACCTAATTTCAAGATTTAATTGATTTTTTAATTCATATATGTTTATTTTTTTATTATATTTAATTGAGTTTTATATTAAAAGAATATTACTAAAGATTTTAAATTAATATAATTTAATAATAATTAATTTATCAATGAATAAATTTAATTTATTTATCTATGTTTGTGATTAAATTATTTATATATATATATATAAATTATAGTAATTATATAAATAGATTTTTTATGAAATATTTATGAAATATTTTTTTTATTAATTATTCATTTATTTTTTTATATAAACAAATTATTTTTATTTTATGTATCTATATATAATTTTTATAATAAGTAATTATGAAATATATTATTTTTATTAATTATTAATTCATTTTTTATTGTTATTATGATTATATATATTTTTATTTTTATTTTTATTAATTAATTAAATAGTTATTTGTTTATTATATATATATATATATATATATATATATATATATTTATCCATGTATTAATTATACTATTTTTTTATTTAATTCTTGATTTATTTATGTATTTAATCAAATTATTTTTATTTTGTTTATTTATTATGTATTTTATTTATTTATTTTATATAACTAAATTATTTTATTTTATTTATTATTTACGTTTTTTTTTTAAATCCTTTACTTCCGACGTGTGGCAACACACGGAATTTGTCCGCGGGCATGCCAATATGTGCGCATCCTGGATGTGTATGTGAGTGCCGCACATCCAGGATGCGTATGCGGGTGCCCAACTCACCGCCCTATTTTTTTTATACAGTGAGGACAATGTAATGTTTAAGTATGGGGTGGGGGAAGGGCTTACTTTATGCATATTTGATAGATTTGACCATATTTGTGCATGGTTAAAGTTAATTTCTTGGATTGCTTATACATGACTATTTTGGAATTCATTATTGATTTATGAGCTTTTATGCATGTTTTCCAAAATTTATAAAAATGACCCCCATCAAATTTTTTTGATAAATGTCATGGAAGCTTTATTGAACTCGACGATGCAAAATTGGATTCATTAGAGATATAGCATGAAATTGCCTAGTAAAGGGAAGTCACAATGAAGTGCATTATTGCTTGAAAACCATGAAAGGAGGTAAAATTTGATGTTGCTTTTGACATGTTGCATGATAAGAGGATGGAGGACTTTATATTTCCATATAATGCTCATATGTTTATATTCCTAGCCTTACCTATGCTTATGCATCACAAAAGCCATAATATGCCTTATTTCATATTTTGCTCCACATGTTCCAAATATTGTCATTCTTTTCCTTATTTCTTATCCGGGGATTATGTTGAGAATGATGTGACATTATGGAGATTATTATATGTTTGCTGTGTTGTTATATATCATATGAGGAGTTTGGTAGGAAAGTTTGAAAAATATGGAAAATTTAATGAGTGAAAAGAAAATCCGATCACCTTAGGAGATAAAGGTAGATCGACCCATCTTGCTGAGATAATAGTTCAGTGAGATGGGACATTAAGGTGAGGAGTCCAAAGCACTAAGTATACAGGGCAATTCATGACATCCATGTTTGCGACTCGCGAGAAGGCAGTGTTGAGGATAGATAGGTAAAAGCATTATTATTGATAAAAGCATTATGAAAGATGAGAAATCTTATGAAAAAGGGATGTGGTTAAGAAAATTTGGAAATACTCCGTTTCCCCGGATCATTAGCACCACATGGCCAAAAATTGCCCACCTTT
Source organism: Persicaria tinctoria (assembly GCA_037127255.1). Classification (NCBI taxonomy): domain Eukaryota; kingdom Viridiplantae; phylum Streptophyta; class Magnoliopsida; order Caryophyllales; family Polygonaceae; genus Persicaria; species Persicaria tinctoria. Next base: position 40,932,448 of record JBANSL010000013.1, read on the forward strand.
AGCCTTTTACCAATGTACTCCTTATTGAGCTTAAATTAAAATCCTCTTGATTATTAATGCTTTGTCACGAATTAATGTTTTGCATAACCTTCCTTTTGTGAGTAGATGTTGCTTTTTAATTGCACATGCATGGATTTGTGACACTAGTACCTTTTCGAGGATGGTAATTAATTGCAGGGACATATGAGAATGAATCTAATATGTTGAGAGTTTTGATTTCTTCCCCTGAATGAAAATTAAAAGTATTGCTTGAGGACAAGCAAGCTTAAGTATGGGGTGTTTGTTGTGAGCCTAATTTGCCATGTTTTACATCTACTTTTATATCGATTTCTGTATGCATTTCATGCATTTGGGTTAAAATAATACATAATTTGTGTATGTTATGGTTATTTGCAATATATGGAGGTCTACACAAGTTTTTGTTATATTTCGCATAAATCGGACGCATTTTGGAGCTTAAAGGAAAGTCATAGAGAATCTAAGAATGACGCAGCTGGAGAAAAGGCCATTTTTCGCCATTCATCATTCTGAATCAAGCCTTGATGTCTTCATGAGAGTTGTAGCCCTCGAAAAGAACTTTCCAACGCATGATCATATGCATCAATCCGACAAACGAGGACTCGAGAAAATTCGTTTTAAGAACGGAGCAGAATGCTGAAAGCGATAGAGTTACTCGAAGTCGACCAAACTGGTCGAAATCGACCAAATTCTACTCAACTTTTGCTCCAGAGGACGAAATCGAGCAGGAACCACTCAAGGAGCCACACTTACTCGATGGCCGAGACGATAGCCGAGATCGAGTACAATCCGAGGAGTGAAGACCTTACTCGACGTCGAGGAACTTACTCGATGTTGAGGAAAATTACAGAAAGTCCGAGTCGAGTACGAGGAGAAATCCGAGCCAAAGAGGTTACTTGCAAGCCAAGATTCGAGATATTCTATCAAGATACATCAAGTTATATCAAGGAGAAGGAAGATCTATCCACTTTAGCTTTATTTCCTTTTAGATATAATTATTTATTTCCATGTTTTATCCTAATGTTATTAGATAGATAAATATAGATATAGATATAATTTCTTTCCTAGAATAGCTAGGGAATGAAGCCTATAAATAAAGCCCTAAGGGGCTGATTTTCATGGATTCAAGCAAAGCCGTCTTCGGGCGCAATGAGAGAGGAGAGAGAGAGGAGGAGAGAGAGGAGGCAAGAGAAAAGAGAGAGAGAGAGAGAGAGAGAGAGAGAGGAGGTGAGAGAGAAGGAGAAGGAAGGAGACGAACGGTTGTGAATTTTAGTTTATTTTATGTTAAAGTTAATTTCTTTTATTATGGTTTGTTTCTAATTTCCTTCTTCTAGGGTTGGGGTGATCCCAACATAGATATGTGTGTTTGATTTATAAATCCATGAATTTATATGTCTTTATCATCATCTACCTACGTGCTTAATCCTTTGCGAGAGTTGAGGAAATTCCTTATTCATGATATTGAAGCGAAAGTGGTCTTATTATGAATTGGATAGTAATTAGGGTTTATTTGCGAGAGCCGACTAATCCTAATTAAGAAAAGGTAGAAACAAATTAGGTTTTTATGCGAGAGCCTCTATCACCTTTATGTGATTTATAATCTACACATATGTTTATAATCTACACATATGTTTATTGCTGTGGTGATCCCTAACCTTAGAAGTTTGCATCTTCATTTCTTTTATTTTATTATTTTTATTTGGCACATATTCTACTCGATATCAAACCACCATTCTCTCTCCATCCCTCGACATCGACCAACTCTTAGCCGACGTCGACAACAACCTCGCCACCTTTTTCCGCTACCCCTGGACCCCAAAACACACTAAACCTAGAACCGCTGACTTCTTCCTGAGGGCGAACCTGACTCCACTATCCTATAGCGGGGTCTTGACTACAAATTTATTTGGTCGAGAAACCCTCTCGTCACTCTACAACAACCCTACACAACCAAGCGGATAGCTTGGAGGCACAAGGAGGGGGCTCGTGCATACTAGGATTACCAAGCCTTTGCGAGGTTGATAAACACAAGGCAAACCAAGCTAAGATCAATACTAATAGTTGCAATCGATGAGCCTTGCTTCTAATCAATTGACTTTGCACTCAATGTGTTTCACACAAAACAGAGAACTTTTATTCAAAATAGACGTGAGTTCTACAATGGTGGAAATCGGTTCTTATAACCCTAACAAAGCCGATTTCTAATAAAAAGAATAATTAAAATAAATAATTAAAATAACCCCTAAAGTTTTCTAAAATAGCTTAAGTAAAATTAATACTAAAAATAGCAATAAAAGGGGTGTTCAACACTTAGCCAAAATCGGCTCTTCTAAGACTAAGGTGGATCGGCCTAGCATGTCCAATACACATGCATGTCTTCAATGGCGCCTCTTGAAGTTGTACAATGCTCGAGAATAGGACATGACTCACGAACATGAAAGAGTCTCCACTAGTAGAAAATAGGCTAAAGAGCTCGGGCGTTTTTTGTATTATAGCCCGGATATAGAGCATATGGGGTCCGGGCATCAGGATAATGTGATAATAGGTAAAGAGCCCGGACCCCAAATCTACACGCCCGGGCTAATAGAGGCAAGTCCGAATTGGGTAAAAAAATCTCACAGCTTTTATAGCCCGGATGGAAGTTTAATATCCGGGTTATTTTGTATATCAAATATCCCGGATGTGTTATCTCCGGGCTATTTTCCCTATCCAAAAAAGCATGTAAACAGATTATAAAGCCCGGATATTGGTAGATCCGGGCTATTTGGTCTGTTATTTTTACAACTGCAAAATGTGTTTATGTCCCGGATTTAATACGTCCGGGCTCTTTTATATATATATTTTTTTTTAAATGGCCAATTTTATTAGGTCCAATTCCACCTGTACATTTGATATTGTTCCTATTCACATGTTTATTTTTACAAATATACACAACACGTTCAAACACCAACAAAATGCAACACCAACACAATGCAAGGTTATTATCAAAAGTAAATACGTTCTCATTAAGATAATCCAAACCATGAACATGGCACTTGATGAAGCTTGAAACTAGAGTAAAAATCTTGTCTCTCCCTTGCACAGTAGAACTAATGTATATAGGACAAGGGCCAGCCAAATGTCTGATATTAACTAAAACGAAACATAACTAGAGAGTTTAGATGCTAAAAGACACAACTGATATGCTAGCATTGAGAGACAATCTCGGTGGGTTCTTCGTCTGACATGAATCGCTATCTTCGTTATTTCAAATCTCCTTCCGTCCTGCAAAAATCAGCAGAGATAAACGCATCAGAAAAGTCGAATAAACCCAACTAAGGAGGCAAATCTGAGTTACAATCTTCTTATATTAATTAGGATCAAACGATATAACAATAAATAAGTAAATAAAAAATATTAAACGTTTGCCCTTTAGGCTTTAATTATAAAGACCACAAGCTCCACAATTTTCATAACCCACTACCTGATTTTATCTTATGAGTTGCTCATAAACATATATAGTTTTCAGTAAATACACATACCACAAAACTTTTAATTTATTTCTAATTTATTTATTTATTTATAATTTATTTCCTCCCTTGTCTTAAATTAGCAAAGCCATGTCTAAGGTGGGTGTGGTGACCAGAATGCATAGCATAGCAATGGAGAAGAGCAAAGGGTTTAAAGAGAAAGAGAACCCAACACCCCAAACCAAACCCCATGCCTCTTCAAACATTTCAAGAAGGTGTACCCACTTGGTATCTACTGAAGCAACTCCATTGGTTACCTCATTGGGTAAATTGCCCAAAATTGTTTGGGATCGATTCGAAAATGAAGTGTATTAAAAAGACGTACCATTTGATACTTGCACATGCGATAAAATAGGCTGACTTTAGGCCCTGCATATTTTTTTACCAACAATCAGCATAAGCTCGCAATGTCGATGAATTAAATAATACATTACCAATAATATTTCATTGAATTCTTACTTACATGATCAGAGCAAATAAATTGTCTAACCACTCTCTTTGAATTTCAACAATATCTCGGGTTTTACAAGTATCCTCGCCACTGAACCACTGACAATAAGAAAACCATGTAAGACAAAGTCACACTTGAATAATATATATGTATATATTGCAAAATCAGAACACCCCTAAATCATATTGCAAAACGTTAGAAATCAGAACACCCCTAAATCATATTGCAAAATACTAATTAGTTATAACCTCATCAATCATGACCTACAAAAAAAACTAATATAATCTTGATATCATGACAAAAAAATAATAATACTGTAATAATAATAATAACCTAGAACATTCATTCAAACATGCTTCAAAATAAAATTTGTAGCTCCAAGATGAATTGAGAACAACATATAATACAACTTTAAAGAAAAACACATGTAAGTACTCTTGCTAAATTGGAAAACCTAACCTTGAGCGGAATAATAGAAGACCCTCGACGTATTATATCACGCATAAACTTCAAGACATAATATCCGCAATCAATGGGGGTAGACGAACGAGGACACTACAAATGATACCATGCATACATCAGATTTTTACCCCGCCAACTTTAAATGAAAATAATATGTGATGGAAACAAATAGTGTGTAACCTTGACAACATGCCACCGAGTATCTTTTCGAGGAGTTTTCATGCCCAATTTGAAAAACTTCAATTTATAGCTCCTGGAAAAAAAGATTCCATAGAAATAAATTCTCATGCATTAAAGTGAAGACAACATTAAAATCACTTATAATAGCATTAATAAATAAAATCACAATAAAATCCACTCACAAGATGATGCTACAGCTAATCACCATTAAAAGAGAAGATATGATTGGAAACCATCATTATAACATAAGGTAAGGTTAAGAATTGAATAAGGTTACCTTGCAACCAAAAGAGAGGAATGGATGTAAGGCTCTTGAATGCTTCTGTCACAACAAGTGCAGTTCCACCCCTTTTTCCCTGTCTATTCTGAGGCCTATCTTGATGAATACAACCTTTCCACTAGTGCTTCCTGATTATTTTCTTGGTAAATTGCTACGCAAAGGATAAAGGTACAAATCAACACTCTAGTGTGTACCCCTGTCACAACACATGGTTTCTAACAGGAAGTAAAGACATGGTTTCTAACTGGAATAAAACCACCAATAATGTGGGTGCTCTAAGAACTTAATTTAATGCTTTAGAAACCAAATAATGTGAGTCAATAAGGAAACAATATCTTAGATGTGAGTAAATATGACTCAATATATGGACTCTAAAATTTTAATCGAACTTGTAAAGCTTATGCACAAAATGGAACATGGTGTAAACTTTAAAGTGCCTTCTAACTAGACGTAACTGAACGACCTTAATAAACCTTAGAAGACATCACAAAAAAATGGTTTCATACAACTAAAATTTAGAGATGGACTGAGTGTATTGAATAAAATTTAGAGATGGAATGAGGATTCTCATTCATCAATTTAAACCGATTCTGGATTCCCTAGATCATGAGAATTGGGTTTTCCATTCCCTAGCTCAGAAGCCACTTGTCATCTACTAAGTTTCAATGAACTTACTCATAAGCTCCTCCTCAAATTTTATCCAAATGCATCCAATGGGAGTTTTTAAATAATTTCTAAGCCCTTCATCCTCCTAGTGGAATAAAAAAAATATGAAGATATCTTCAACTCCTTGAGATTGTAAACCTAAGATTTAAGTTACACAACAACCTAAAGTCAAAAACATCACACAGTCACCACCCCCACCCCCACCCCCACCTCACATGTTTCACTGCTTTTGCTTTTGTTTGTTCTGATTAGTTTACCTTGTTTGCTTTAATCTCCCAATTTCCCTGTATTCCTTCCTTCCATCAGCAACCTAAATTCTTCTTGTAGTTTGTAGGAAACAATCACTGTTCAATAGCACTTAAGTTTCTTCAACAGCGCGCTTTGCAAGTACTACCAACCTTTATATGAATATGGAAACAATCGCTTTGCAAGTACTGCCATACTAAATTTTATCAAAATTGTTGAAAGAAGCAAAGGATTGATTTCAATTCCTAAAGTAATGTATAAATCCCCAAACAAATAGCAAATAGGAAGAGAGAAAGAGAGAGAGGAAGAAAGATTTAGGGCAATTACCTCGGTGAGACAGCGAGAGGCGACGGAGAGACGACGGGGATGGCGAAAGTTAGGGCAAAGCTCCTTCTCTGAGCAACCGAGCTTTGGCGGCAGGCAAGGAAGGAGTTGGTCGGCGAAGGCGGCGTATATCGTGAAGACGGCGAGAGTTAGGGCTTCCCTTCAGTCGACGGCAGGAGAACTTTCGATCTGGAGATTCTTCGATTTGATTTTGAGCAAACTAAAATGTCGTGTGGAAATTTCAGGAGTTAGCGCTTTTTTCTTTTCACTTTCGCGCCCCTACTTTATGTCCCGGATGCTACTACGGGCATTTTTTAATGTTTGGTGGAGCGTGTACCTATTAGCCCGGACCTAGGAGACTGGTGACACGCCCGTGTCATTAGATGATACTAAGAACCCGGATATTTAATCTGAGGGTTATTTGATTAAGGCGAAGGAAATTTCCACACGACATTTTAACCCGGGCGCACATTATATCCGGGTTATATACTCTATAATTTTTAAAAAAAAAAGAAAGATAAAAGCTTGGAAGCATATTAAACCCCGGATTTCCCACATCCGACCTATTAGGTAGCGTGCTATATTCGCATTTTTCTACTAGTGCTTGCTGAAGCTTTTTAGCACGAGCTCAGGTCATCGGTTCATCCCCAAGGATGATAGGCGTGTCAGGTGGTGTAGAAGATGGTCCCGCATCAATTGTAGTGGTGAAGTTGGCTGCGTAGTGTCTAAAAAGTAAATCCTTCCTATTTTAAGAAACAAGTACCCAATTGATAGAGCATTTCATGCACTCTCGTTCAGTGCTTTTTGAACTTTTGATCACTTGTACTATCTATGCCAACAAGATAACTCTTTTTTCTTAATATTTTGCGCTGAAAGAGCTGAGACTAGGCAGCTTCTACAACAAAAGAGTTGAGACTCACAAGTCTCGGAATTGAGGTTTCATGGACATAAGTGACACCTACCTACGTCAAAGAAAATATATTATTGATATTGAAGCGTTTTTAGAATTTAACCTATACTTATTACCCCAAGGTGACAACAAATGCGCCTTTGGATTACCTGTAAAGCTAATCCATGAAGTGTATTTGGGTATAATTATGATATTTGTTATCAATCGGGTCGCATGATGTTATACACTTTGCAATGAATTTACTAGTGTTTGACGTTCACTATTCAATTGTCGTCTTTAGAGGTTCTTGAGAGATGATGTTCAATTCCAGAGACGTTCTTCTCCGATTGAAGGTCTTAAGAACTCAACTCATAGTGTTTTATCTCGAAGAGGATTGCAGAGATCTTATTTCTTCTCCCAAAATCAGATCCTTTTCCTGTGAGCTTAAGGGGGGTATTTATAGTGTTGCCAAGCGAGCAGTTGGTTGGAGACCTCATGGCTTGGTCGAGGACACGTGTAGCCCATGCCCTCATACTAGAGGGTTTTGTGTCATTGTGCGTGGTGATGCCAGCGAGGTGGTGCTTGGCCATCGAGGTGCTTGCTCTTGGTGTAGGGCAACATGACGTGGATTCCTTGTTTAGCGTGTATGATGTGGAGATAAGTGACTAGTGTTTTGATCGCGTCCAAAGTGTTCCCTTAATTTAAGGTTATGATCTTTGTTGTGCGATAAGGTTTTGATGAGACACGAGGTTTCCGCCTGGATCGCGATGTTGGTATCATGCTTTTGTATGGCTTTTGCGTGGGGTGGTCTATTTATGACGTTTTATCTATGTTTATTAAAAGGGGTATTTTTTGGAGCATCATCATATCTCATCGGGACTAGATCGCATATAAGGAGTATTCGCGAATATCTCTCGATAAAAACGATACTTTTTGCCAAGCATTTTTTCATGGGTCGTGTGGGGAAGCCCAATATCCATGAGGCCCATTTGGGGGTTTGAGAGTGGTCCCACATAGACTTATAAGTAGGGGTAGGTCTTCCTGTTTCGGTTATTTTCCGTATCAGAGGGCATAAAGAAAGAGAGTTTATGCGGTGTTTTTCAATAGGAAGGAGAGAAGTCTCCAGAGTTTACCGGGGATTTTCTTGTTCGTTGCCGCTCGTGCTTAGTCGATCCGCTTACTTCACAGGTAAGAGGCTAGAGTTGCTTGCTTCTTTATTTTCTATTTCCCTTCCTTTGTGCGTATTATTTTGGAGAACTGAGAGGGCTGGTGGGTTTAAAGCGGATTATTGAGGGAAATTCTCCGGTGGTGGTTCTTTAGGGTGGCGGTTTTGGTGTAGGGGATTTCTCTCTGGAAATAGCCGCCCTTCCCAGCGAGGGACAAGGTGGTTATAGGATCATGGGGAGACGGTTCTCCGGTGATAGGGCTTCCCTTTTCTTTTGTTTCCGTGGGAATTGTCTCTGTTAGTGGGTGTTTTAGGGATTCAAAAGGGTGGTGGCATTTCACCGGAAAAAACCCCCCATCTCCCATCTTGGGAAGGGAAACTTTTTGAAGGGAGGCGAAAAATCAGTTTTTTGCTTACCCTGTCTAAGGGCAACGTCTTCTATTATCCCTGTGTAGAGCGCATGAGGCGCCAACATGGCTCCCTCGAAGGGTTTTTTGGCACCTTTTATGTATAATCGCGATATTGAAAAGATTGCATTTCCCTTTGTTAATTTTTCTTTTCGCGTATTTTCAAGAGTTTTTTTTCTAGAGGTCTTTTCTCGATAAAGCAATGTCTTCGGCGAGTGACAAGCGGAAAACCTGTCGTTGTTCTTGCCAAAGAATACTCAAACTCACAACTAGTATAGTGTGTAAGCAAGAGATCGATCCACAGGGAAATCTAATCACTTCAAGTGTCAATTCTAATTGCTAATAGAGAATATGGGGGTTTTTTGTGTGAAAAAAATCCGCCTTTTATCAAAGCGCAAGTAAGCAAACAAACTAAATTGATTATAGAATGCAGTGGAGAGAAATAGGTTCACCTACAATTTATCACTTCGATTGATGAATTCGATCCTTGTTTCAGCCTCTAGTTCTTGTCTTTTCCTATCAATGTCCTTATCCAGATCTTAGGTAAATTACTAGTCCTACGAGTCCTAACAACCCTTATCTCTAAATAACCCTAACACGGTTAAGATTCAACCTAGAGATAGCATTAAGATTATGAATTAACCAAGGTACACATAATATCAAGCTACGAGTCGATATTCAACATGTATTCAACTTCCTACACATCCAATTAGTCCTACGAGTCCTAAAGGGATATGATTGCCACTTGGGTTAAGGTTGGCTACGAGGAATCTACAAAACCCCAGCAATGGAATGAATCTACTCTAACTAGTCGGTCAGGCCGGAGAGAATCAAACACATTCAAGCAATTAAGCACAAAGAAGTCAAAACATTGCAATAGGAATAAGAACTAGATTAAGAAACTCACAATTCAACAATCAAAGATCCAAACTGTAGGTGAAACCTCGAAAGTTTAGTTGCTCATGCTCAACGACGCTCTCAACAATGGGATAATGTGCATAAGGTGAATGAAATAATAAACTAGAAAAGCCTTAAATAGTGTTTTGAAAGTCGGCCAAATAACTAGATCAAAACCCTAAATCAAAATCCGGAACTGATGTTCAGTTTCTGCACGGGCCGCGGGGCGGCCAGGCCAGGCCAGGGGGCGGCCGGCGATTCAGCGAAGTCCTCCATTTCCCTTCTAGCCGCGGGGCGGCCATCGACACTACGGGGCGGCCTGCGATTCTTCCGAGCTTCTTCTTCCTTTTCTTCGCAGCTTCTCTACTCTTCTTTAGATTATTTTCGGTCTTTTCCGATTCATTCCACCTTCAATCTACTATATCTGAAATAAACCATAAAATCATGTAGATTTCGCCTCTTATAACTCAATAAGTGATAATGTAAGTGCAGCTAAATATATGCAATATTCACACCTAAATTATGCTAAATGCAATATATTATGCAACACTAAATATGCTCTATCAAATTCTCCCACACTTGAACCTTTGCTTGTCCTCAAGCAATAGAAAACTCAACTCCACAGCCACACAGAATAGCAATTCATGTATCCACACCTCAATATTCTTTAAGTGCATGAAAAACTATCAAACACAATAGATTAACAACATCATAGCACATAATTGGAGTAATCACTGAAATCAAGCAACCATATCCATTCTAGACTTCACAAAGGATATGTGTTTCACTCTCGCTCAAGTGTTTAGGTTTAAATGTTTACGCTCAAAACTCAATCTTCAAAAACTTAGCTACAAGAGCCTTGCACCAGTGTTCTAATTCTCCACCGCTGGTGACTTTACACACAACAAAAATCATGAGGTCTTTTAATTGGGTTGTAATGGGGCCAATGTAGAAAATATAAGGTATGGAACAATTTAGGCCATGTGGTGCTCATAATCCGGGAACTAAGGAAGCGTCCAAATCATAAAACCACTCATAAACTCATCATACCATAACTCTACAATGTCATACAACACCAATCTCAAGCATAAAACTTTACAAAACATACTCAACTCATTCCTTTATTTTTTTTTCTTTTTTTTTCTCTTTTTTTTTCCTCTCTTTTTCTCTTTTTTTTTTCTTTCTTTATTCATGTTATATCATATGATTTTCCTTCACTTTTGCCCATACGTGAATTTTATCCTCCTTAAGTCCCAAGTAATGAATGTACTAGCAAGAATCAAACATCTCATAAATACACCTCAAACATACAATCCACCACTAAAAATCATCATCCGCAATATAGATATTCACCAACTATTCCTAAATTCCCGGATGGGGTCAGACTATCATTGGCTATGGAAAAATCTTGTGGAGCTACAAAAGAATAGACAATTAGGCTCAAACTGGCTTCAGGCAGAGGATAATATGTAAGGTGGGAATAGAGTAAAATAGGGCTAATAAAGGTGCCTCAATCATGTTTAAGTCATGTGCAGAAATCATAATATGCAACCTTGAAAAAGATATCTAAATGCAAGCAAAAAAGGAAGCAATGGAAGAGAGTACACACAACAAGCAAGAGGACTAAATCAAATGCAGCCCTGAATAGGCCAAAATAAACTCACCAGGTCATGTCTAGAACTTCAAGATCACCCAAAAATTCAAGATTTTATGTGCTCAATCATTAATCAATCACGCCCACCAAATAGTATAGAAAACATATATCGAAGGCTTCAACAATCCAAGCACATAATGGGGCATAAATCTTAATAGATAAAATGGAGGACAAACGACATCCATATGGGGAAATAAGACCTATTCCTAATAATGCAAGAACTAAAACTTTTTTTTTCATTTTTTTTCTTTTTAGAATAGGAATAACAATGGTAGAAAATTAAACATGCATACAACCCATAGAAATAAACATGCAAACTTAATAGTCAAAATGCAATGCAACTTAGAACCAAAATACAAACGTGACATGCAAGTCTTCTCCCCCACACTTAGTTCTGACATTGTCCTCAATGCAGAAAAGAGAACAAAAACATCAAAATAAAAAAAAAAGGGAAAAGAAAATAGACAACTGACATGCTCACTGATGAGGTGGTGGCGGAGGTGGGTAAAGTGGAAATTGTGGATATGCGAATCGATAGAAGTCCTCTTGCCTCTGCCACATCTGCTCCTGCATCCGTATGATCGCTGCCTAGCTCTCAGAGACATCCTCCAGGTGAGAAGTCAAGCCACGGACATCCCGACGAAGGTCGCCAATATCCACATATAGCTGCTGCTGCTGGTCCCACATCACGTCCTGTCGCTGGGACATCTGCTGCCGGTGCTCCCACATGGCGTCCTGACGACGCGACATCATCTGATGATGCTCCCACATGGTTTCCTAACGGAGACACATATCAGCCATCCTCTGCTCCAGCGCGTAGTAGCTCGGACCAGCACCAGCTGTGCCAGAAGGTCCATCTCCACTACCTCCAATATCCGTCTGAACACTGTGAACATCATCAACATCTTCCTGCTCAGCATCAGGAGCACCATCCTCCTCATCATCATCATCCTCATCCATCTCATCCCCCATGTAAAAATCAGTTGCTGTAGGGCCAAAAGGAAGATGTTGGGGCAATCTCAACTAAATCCTCCCCTAATGGCCTGTCCTCCAGACCCACATCGGTGACTTTCCCTCTAAGTGGCCAGCTTTCCTCAGTTGGGCTTCATCATACATGAATGAGCCATGCTGAACATCATGGACAACGCTCACATCGATGCACGCTCGGGCTATGAGGGTGATAAGACCCCCAAAGCTGATTGTCGCCTAGTTGCGCTTGTCTAGGATGTCTTTGCAGTTAATCAGAAACAAATCCACCCAACCTGGAATCACTGGGCTCTCTGGCGTCAAACACCATAAAAATGACATATCCTTAAGCGAGATCTTGTTGACCTCAGCCTGTGCAAAGAAAGTGTTCGCCAGAACCTTGTGAATCAGCCGTAATGCAGGATGACGAATGTTTGAATTGTACTGACCCTTCTTGGGCTCAAAAGGCACCCTAGTAGATGCCATCCAAAAAGCCATAGGGCCCTCTCCTTTACATACATCAAGCCAACAAGTAGTATGCGCAGCAGTAATACCAAAAATCTGTGTCAATCTCTCATTCGATAGCGTGAAATCTCTCCCAAGCAATCGAAAATCAATAGATGTACGCCCCACACTCAAAGTTACTAAAAATTCTTTACATAAGCTTGGATATGTAGGGGCATTCTTCCCTAAAAACTGTCCTAAACCCCCATGCTCTAACAATTTCCTAGTGTATACATCCATCTCTAACAATCGTAATGTAGGCTCATGAAAAAAATTTGTTACAAAGAAATTTCTAGTGTTTAGAGCATTCCATCTCTCCTTCTGATTTTGACTCATTCCATGGGGTTGAGACATTATGAATTTGAGCTAAGAAAACCACCCAAAAGAACGAAAGTCAAGAAAGAAGTCAGGAATTTTAGCTTCTGCAGGGGCCACCGGGCAGCCGAGGGTGGCGACGGGGCGGCCGACAACGAGCTTGGACGTGAGGCGGCTGGACAGGTAACGGGGCGGCCGGTGAATTTCCGGATCTGTGTACTCCAACGTCGGATCTGCTCTCCGACGTCCCAAACCTTCCTTCTCCGTCGTGGATCCGAGAGAACCTCCTTGAAAAACCTTGGGAGTGCGGGTTTGGTGTATAGATATAGGAGAGTGAGGTGGTATGGTGGAGTTTTTGTAGAAGGAGGATGGAAATAATGAAAAAGAAGGATGATTTGGGTGAAAGAAGAAAGCTTGGAAGTGTGCTTCAATGGAGATTTTATGAGGTTGAAGAAGGTGAGGAAAAAGGGCTTTTTGGGGCAAGGGGGGCGAGGGGGCGGCTACTGAAGAAAGGGGTGGATAGGGTTTATTTTGTGTAGAAAGTGGGGGGCCACTCGGGCCCCTTTAAAATTTTCTATTCGGAAGGGGCCGCGGGGCGGCCAGGGCAGGCGACGGGGCGGCCAGCAATTTTCGCGAAGGGACTTCGCTGTTACCTAGCCACGAGGCAGCCTGGCTGGCGACGGGGCGGCCAACTTCTTTTCTGTCCTTTTCCTTTGTTATTTCTCCCTGCAGTGTTAGTATGCCCAACCAAACCAAAAAAAAAAAAAAACATAATGCAAAAAGAAAATAATACCTAAACTATTACCTTGGGTTGCCTCCCAAGCAGCGCCTTTGGTTACCATCGTTGGCTCGACGTTATGACCCCCTAATGATCCTCAACATTTGGTTAAGTGAGAACCAACTAACCACCATCCTATTTGACAAAGCTCTCATAATATGGTTTAACTCTATGACCATTTACCTTGAAGATGTCTCCATTCCTCTCATTTAGTAGCTCTACTACACCATGAGAAAAGACATTAGTTATCACATATGGCCCTGTCCATCTAGAACAAAACTTACCTAGGAAGAGTTGTAGGCGCGATTGAAATAGGAGGACCTTTTCCCCAACTTTGAGGTCCTTTCGCAAGATATGTTTATCGTGCCATGCCTTTGTCTTCTCCTTATAGGTGACGGAGTTATCATATGCATCCAATCTCAACTCTTCCAACCCCTGCAGCTGTAGTTTCCTGAACTCCCCAACTTCATCAATCTGCATGTTGCACTGTTTCACCGCCCAATATGCTTTATGTTCGAGCTCGACGGGAAGATGGCAAGCCTTTCCATAGACTAATCTAAACGGAGACATCCCAATGGGAGTCTTGTAAGCCATTCGATAAGCCCATAGAGCATCATCAAGTCTAACACTCCAATCCTTCCTGTTTAGGGCAACAGTCTTCTCCAAGATAGTCTTTATCTCGCGATTAGACACCTCAGCTTGCCCATTTGTCTGGGGGTGGTATGCAATAGACACACTCTGAGTCACATGATATTTCTTTAAGAGTGCACTCACAGTCTTGTTGCAGAAATGGGTCCCCTTATCACTGATTAGTGCTTTTGGAACTCTAAATCTAGAGAATAGCTCCTTGAGGAAACCTGCAACTACTTTTGAATCATCTGGTGGCCTTCGCCTCCACCTACTTGGAGACGTAGTCCACCGCAAGCAAAATATATAAGTTTCCAAAGGAGTTAGGGAACGGTTCCATGAAGTCAATGCCCCAAACATAAAAAATCTCACAAAATATCATGCGAGTTTGTGGCATTTCATTCCTCTTAGAAAGATTCCCAACTCTCTGACAATGATCAGAGGATTTGCAAAAGGCATATGAATCATGAAATATATGTGGGCAAAAGAATCCTGCATCAAGTACCTTTCTAGCTGTCTAATGTGGTCCAAAGTGTCCACCACATTCATGGGAATGACAAAAATTAAGAACATATTGTACCTTATCGTCGGGGAGACACCGACGTATCACTTGATCTGCGCAATGCTTCCATAGGTAAGGGTCATCCCAAACGAAGAAGCGAGCATCGTGGTGTATCTTGTCCTTCTGAGCCTTTGAAAAGTTGGGTGGAAATTCTTGCGACACTAAAAAGTTTACCAAGTTAGAAAACCAAGGGTGTGGAAGAGAACTCACCTTGAGGAGAGATTCGAATTCAGATTCTGCATAGGCTGCGGGGCGGCCAGGGCTAGCCGCGGGGTGGCCTGCGATTGCGAAGAAATCATCCTCCGAAGACTCGGCCGCGGGGCGGCTGGCGATTGGGAAGACTTGAAAGAGTTATTCATCAGGAAAACTCCTCAATATGCCTTCTTGTCCATTCTCCCCTTGCACAATACGACTTAAATGGTCAGCAACTAAGTTCTCAGCACCCTTTTTGTCCCTGATTTCGATGTCAAACTCGCTTAAAAGCAAGATCCATCTAATCAGTCTTGACTAGGCCTCTTTCTTCGTCAAAAGGTAACAAAGTGTTGCATGATCAGTATAAACAATAACTTTTGTGCCAAGCAAATAGGATCTAAATTTCTCAAGTGCAAAAACTATAGCAAGAAGTTCTTTCTCTGTGGTTGAGTAGTTTCGTTGAGCTCCATTCAGGGTCATAGATGCATAGTATATGACATGAGAGGTTCTCCCTTCTTTCTGTCCAAGCACGGCTCCCACAGCGTAGTCACTTGTGTCACACATCAATTCGAACGGCTGAGACTAATTTGGTGCTTGTATAATTGGTGCACTAGTAAGACAAGTCTTTAACTCATCAAACGTCGTCCTGCACTTCTCATCAAAAGAAAATGTGACCTTCTTCTTCAACAGCTCGCACAAGGGTGATGTGATCTTTGAGAAGTCCTTAATGAACCTGCGGTAGAATCCTGCATGGCCTAAAAAGGAACGCACTTTACGCACATTAGTAGGATAAGGCAATGATTGAATGATGTCAATCTTTGCCTTATAAAACTCAATCCCTTTATGGGAGACAATGTGACCCAAAACAATGCCTTCCTTAACCATAAAGTGACACGTTTTTTAATTGAGTACTAAGTTAGTGTCAACATATCTTCTAAGCACAAGCGCCAAATGGTTGAGGTAAGTGTCAAAACTATCACCATGGACTTAAAGTCATCCATAAAAAACCTCAATGAATTGCTCTATATATTTAGAAAAGATACTTACCATACACCGTTGGAATGTCCCAGGAGCGTTGCACAAGCCAAAAGGCATTCTGCGATATGCAAAAGTGCCAAACGGACAAGTGAATGTTGTCTTTTCTTGATCCTCTGGTGAGATAGCTATCTGAAAGTACCCTGAATACCCATCTATAAAGCAATAATATGGACGACTAGCAAGTCTTTCAAAAATTTGATCAATGACTGGTAAGGGAAAGTGATCTTTTCGAGTTATCGCATTCAACTTACAATAATCGATGCAAACTCTCCAGCCTGATTGGACTCTGGTAGGGAGTAACTCACCTTCTTGATTCTCAACCACTGTAATGCCTCCCTTCTTTGGTACTACCTGCGTTGGACTAACCCATTGACTATAAGAGATGGGACAGATCATACCTGCCTAAAGGAGCTTGAGCACCTCCTGTTTTACTACATCCATCATAGGTGGGTTGAGTCTCCGTTGAGGTTGCCTGGAAGGTTTGGCTCACTCTTCTAATAAGATTTTGTGCATGCAAGTAGCTGGGCTGTATCCCTTGATATCCGCTATGGTCCACCCCAGAGCTGTATTATGCTCTTTGAGCACTTCTACCAACCTATCTTCTTGTTCTTTGGTAAGCTTGTTAGAGATGATGACAGGCAAGGTGTCACCCTCCCCCACAAATGCATATTTAAGATACTCAGGAAGAGGTTTGAGCTCAACTTCAGGTGCCTGTACGATAGAAGGTAAGAGCTTTTCATTTGGAATGGTTAATGCCATAAAGGTTTCTTCTTGTGATTTCGAAAGGAGGGAAGACAAGTCTCTTATGGTATCCTGCAGGTTAGTAGTCAAAACATAGTTCAATGAAAACTCCTCAATAGGAGCTTCAACTTCCAAGATTGGGGTTTGGACAACAATAACCAAGCATGCAAAAGGGCATGAATAAAACAGATAATAATGTAAATTGCATCGAAGGACCAAGCTTTCGCCTTTTCCCACAATTAGACAACTCTTTCAAGAAACCCTAATTGTATCTACCGATTTTATGTTTACAATCCAAGTTGTTAGCATGGACATCCATTAGATGGGTAATAAACACATAACAAGTAGTAGATGCTTAAAACATGATAAAAGTCGGATCTTTACCTCAAACACGCAGGGCTATCGTCGGGCTCGCCCCAAACCCAGAAGTGGGTGGACTACTCGCTCTTCATCGCAATTGTAGACATTGATTGAAAGGAAATAACTTGCATTAAACCAAACTAAAGAAAATACAAACCGATCAAAGCCAACTTGCTCTCGCTCCTTTCCTCCACTCGGCCTCTCTTTCTTTCTCTACTACTACTTCTGCTACTGAAATTGAAATAATGAAAATCAGCCCCCTAGGGCTTTATTTATAGGCTTCATTCCCTAGCTATTCTAGGAAAGAAAACTATCTAATTCTATCTATCTTTTATCTAAAGATAAAACATGGAAATAAATAATTAAATCAACTAGGTAAAATATCTACTCTCTTGCCTTTGATAGAACTTGATAGATCTTGATAGAATTTCATCTCGAAAATATCACCATTGGATTCGGGATAGAAACTTAAGAGGAACCGGACTGCTCGGCGTCGGCTCCCGGGATTTCCTCGATATCGAGTAGCATTTTCTTGTCTTGTACTCAGCAATTCGATTCCGTCTTCTAGAACGTATGTCGACTTGACTTTTACACGATATCGAGTAAATTTCCTCGACATCGAGTAAGGCTTGCTCCGTCTTCAGCTTCTTCGTCGATCTCGGCTCCTGGACGTGAAAATCGACTTGGTGTTTACTCGATATCGACCAAATCTTGTCAATATCGACTAATCTGCTCCAGCTCCCAGCTTCACTTGTCGATTTCTGGGGTCTTTACTCGACCTGGGTTACTCGATATCGAGTAAAACAACTCGATATCGACTAAGTCTCTCAGCTTTCTGCTCTGTTCTTGAAACGCACTTTCCCGAGTTCTCGTTCGTTGGATTGACGCATATGACCATGCGTTGGAAAACTCTTTCCGAGGGCTACAACTCTCATGAAGACATCAAAGCTTAATTCAGAATGTTGAATACCGAAAAATGGCCTTTTCTCCAGCTGCACCATTATTGGCTTCTCCATGAGTTTCCTTTAAGCTCCAAAGTGCGTCCGATTTCTGTGAAATATAACAAAAACTTGTGTAGACCTCCATATATTGCAAATAAACATATACTACACATATTTTATATTATTTTAACCCAAATGTATGAAATACATGCAGAAATCGATATAAATGATAGTGTAAAACATGACAAATTAGGCTCACATCAAATACCCCATACTTAAGCTTCCTTGTCCTCAAGCAATACTTTTATTTGTCATACAGGGGAAGAAATAAAAAACTCTCAACATTCCTTCTCCATAAGCTTCCTTGGTAAAAGGCTAAAGGTGGGCAATTTTTGGCCATGTGGTGCTAATGATCCGGGGAAATGGAGTATTTCCAAACTGAATTTCCACATTCCTTCTCCATAAGATTCATCACCTTTCATAATGCTTTTATAAATAATAATGCTTTTACCTCTTTAACCCCAGTACTGCCTTCTCGCGAGTTGCAAACATGGGTGTCATGAATGGCCCCAGATACTTAGTGCTTTGGACTCCTCACATGTGTGTCCCATCTCACTGAACTATAATCTCAGTAAGCAGGGTCGATCTACCTTTATCTCTTGAGGTGACCGGATTTTCTTTCACTCATTAAATTTTCCATATATTTCAAACAATTTCCTACCAAACTCCAATAATGATAATAACAACACAAACACCATATAATATCTCCATAATGTGACATCATTCTCAACATAATCACCGGATAGGAAATAAGGTAAGGAATGGACAATATTTAGATCATGTGGAGCAAAATATGCAATAAGGCATAATATGGCTTTTTGTGATGCATAAGCATAGGTAAGGTTAGGATATAACAATATGAGCATTATATGGAAATATAAAGTCCTCCATCCTCTTATCATGCAACATGTCAAAAGCAATATCAAATTTTACCTCCTTTCATGGTTTTCAATAAAATATGCAGTTCATTGTGACTTCCCTTTACTAGGCAATTTCATGCTATATCTCTAATGAATCTAATTTTGCATCGTCGAGTTCAATAAAGCCTCCATGACATTTATCAAAAAATTTCAACGGGGGTCATTTTTCTCAAACTTTGGAAAACATGCATATAAGCATATAAATCAATAATGAATTCCAAAATAGGCATGTATAAGCAATTCAAGAAATAAAAAAATGCACACATAATGTCAAATATATCAAATATGCATAAAGTAAGCCCTTCCCCCACCCCATACTTAAACATTACAGTGTCCTCACTGTATAAAAACAAGGGTAGGGAAAGAAACTCACTAGACAGGTGTGCTAATCGAGTGCTATGTTGCTGGGCCGAGTCCGTTTTTAGCTTGCTTCTATCCCCATGGACCTGAAAAATGTAGACGAGAAATACCCATAATAGAAAAACTAAAAGTTCAAAAACCAAAAACAAACAAAAGCAACAATGTCCAAAAGTCCAAAAATAAATGTCTATTTACAAGTTATAGATTTTATAGTCGCTAGGCCGACTTTCTCTATTAAGCATTAACCTGGCTCATCTTTGTTCGGAGGTATAGGTGAATCTGGTGGCTCCTTCGGTGGTGGGAAGCGTGGAATGTCATCCGGGGGCATCATGTGGAGAAGCTTAAACCTCCCCGAGTGAACGCTCCATGGCTTCACCCATTCATCTTCCTGGGCTCCAGCTCGCATGCATAAAGGGAGATATAAAGAAAATATACATACCTCATCATCATACCTCTTCCGCTTTATTGGTTGATTTGTTTGCACATCTCCACCACAGCAAAACGGTGGGTGGGAAGAGATATTTCCACCTCATCTTGTGGAGTTTCATGCCACTTTGCTAGGACCCCATACTTGAATATGAACATCGGTTGCTCAAAATCATCGGGGATAGCCTTCACTTTGTAAGGTAAAAGCAATCATGGAATGCCCTGGGCAACAATGTCCGACTTCTTCTCTTCTAGTGCTTCTTCCTTTTGGGATCCTTCATATGATTCATCAACAATAGGTAGCAAAGTACGAATGAAATTCGAGGAAGGACATACCTGGTTGTCGACATCGAGTGGGTCAATTGGCTCATCGAGAGGAGGGCATGGTCCCTTAGACTGAATGGAAGCCTCAAGCCTTCGGATTTCGTCTTCCAACCGAGCTATTTCCCTTAATCGTGACTCCTCCACTGCGATCATATTTCTCCGTCTTAAATCTTGATACCATTCTTCCCATGCAGGATTCCCTTCGACAAAGTCTTCCATCTTTGTGCCTAAGCTTTGAAATCACAATCAAGAACACAAATTAGTGGCAAAAGCTTGGCACCCAGTTGGTACCGGTGAGGTAGGTGGTGGTAGGGTATGTGATAGGGTAAGAAAAAGGGATGGGCTTTTCTGAACCTTTAAACACAATTAAACTAGGCGCGATTGATATCTCCCCGGCAACGGCGCTAATTTGTTGTTGGAGGAAATTGAGACTTGCAATAAAATATAAATAAATCAAAGCAAACTAGATTTCGTCCCTTGCAAATAATTACAAGACTCCCTCCCTATGCAGTAGTGGGAAGTCATGATCGATCCATGAGGAAGCGTGTCAGCGGATCCTAGGCAGTGGTGGAATCTCACGGACAGAAGTCGACCAAAGGTTGTCGATCTCGACTAAGGTTAGTCGATAGAAGATCGGACAAGTCGAACAGCGCAGCAGCAGCTCCTGACTATTGTCGATATCGAGGACACTCTACTCGATATCGAGTAAAGCCTTCGTCGACGTCAGGTACCTGCACAGGAAAATCTACAGCGATCTTTGATCGAATATCAGTAACTCGATATCGACAAGAGTTAGTCGATATCGAGGAAGGCAGAAACTTAAAACGAATTAAAATAAAGACGAAGGCTTGGTGAAACTCGAAATAAACTTTATAAAAGAAAACTTCCAAGATTGGGGTTTGCGACAACAATAACCAAGCATGCAAAAGGGCAAGAATAAAATAGATAATCATGTAAATTGCATCGAAGGACCAAGCTTTCGCCTTTTCCAACAATTAGACAACTCTTTCAAGAAATCCTAATTGTATCTACCGATTTTATGTTTACAATTCAATTTGTTAGCATAGACCTCCATTAGATGGGTCATAAACACATAACAAGTAGTAGATGCTTAAAACATGATAAAAGTCGGATCTTTACCTCAAACACGCAGGGCTATCGTCGGGCGCGCCCAACCCCGGAAGTGGGTGGACTAGTCGCTCTTCATCGCAATTGCAGACATTGACTGAAAGGAAATAACTTCATCAAACCAAACTGAAGAAAGTACAAACCGAACAAAGCCAACTTGCTCTCGCTCCTTTGCTCCACTCGACCTCTCTTTCTCTCTCTCTACTACTACTTCTGCTACTGAAATTGAATTAATGAAAATCAGCCCCCTAGGACTTTATTTATAGGCTTCATTCCCTAGCTATTCTAGGAAAGAAAACTATATCTATATCTAATTCTATCTATCTTTTATATAAAGATAAAACATGGAAATAAATAATTAAATCAACTAGGACTATATCTAATGTGGATAAAATATCTTCTCTCTTGCCTTTGATAGCACTTGATAGATCTTGACAGAATTTCATCTCGAAAATATCACCATTGGATTCGGGATAGAAACTTAACAAGAATCGGATTGCTCGGCGTTGGCTCCCGGGATTTCCTCGATATCGAGTAGCATTTTCTTGTCTTGTACTTAGCAACTCGATTCTGGCTTCTGGAACGCATGTCGACTTGAATTTTACTCGATATCGAGTAAATTTCCTCGACATCGAGTAAGGCTTGCTCCGTCTTCAGCTTCTTCGTCGATCTCAGCTCCTGGACGTGAAAATCGACTTGGTGTTTACTCGATATCGACCAAATCTTGTCGATATCGACTAACCTGCTCCAGCTCCCAGCTTCACTTGTCGATTTCTGGGGTCTTTACTCGACCTGGGTTACTCGATATCGAGTAAAACAACTCGATATCGACTAAGTCTCTCAGCTTTTTGCTATGTTCTTGAAACGCACTTTCCTGAGTCCTCGTTCGTCGGATTGACGCATATGACCATGCGTTGGAAAGATCTTTTCGAGGACTACACCTCTCATGAAGACATCAAAGCTTGATTCAGAATGATGAATACCGAAAAATGGCCTTTTCTCCAGCTGCACCATTCTTAGCTTCTCCATGAGTTTCCTTTAAGCTCCATAGTGCGTCCGATTTCTGTGAAATATAACAAAAACTTGTGTAGACCTCCATATATTGCAAATAAACATATACTACACATATTTTATATTATTGTAACCCAAATGTATGAAATGCATGCAGAAATCGATATAAATGATAGTGTAAAACATGGCAAATTAGGCTCACATTAGTGATTATCTTACGGTATGGGTTTATGTGATGCATTAATAAGAAGAACCTAATGTGAACTAATTACAATTGTTAGGTGCTTGATTCGTGTTTATACTTGGTGTTTGTTGGTTTCCGTGCTTACCTTCGGATTTCAGGTAAGTCCCCATGACTTGCTCATGAGGTTACTCGTAACACATGAGTGTCGTAACGAGATAGATTCATGCATATTTTATGACATAGAATTGTTGTAGGGTATAAAACGGAATTATAACATAGAACAGAACATAGGGAATGAAATGAACCCTTGTCTTCTCTTTGTCTTTGTTAATAGGTGGCCATCATATTCTATGTTGTTGTGTGGTGATTATCGGTATTCCCTAAAGGCTGCGGCGTAGCCGAACCTTCGAGCCTCGATAAAGGTTGGCACATCCTCCAAGGATTTGGTGATAAAGGATGGTGTAACCTCCAAGCATTTGGAAAGGGATTATATGGTTGATTGTTATCACTTGGGTACCCATTACCACATTTATTTATTTATATATTTAGATTATGCCTTAGGAGCATGATAGTGTATTTACAGTTTTATTGCATCACGTTTATATGCCTTTTTACGTACTCGCAGAGTATGCTGGTGCATACGTGTATGAGTAATTAATGATTGACCCCATTACCTTTCTTGGTCGATTCCCATTACCCCCTTACCTTTCTTGGTCGAGTAAAGTTAGTCGATATCGAGTAACTTTACTCGATATCGAGGACAACCCAAATCGACATGTGTTCTGTTGGCCAAAAAGGAGTTGCTGAGCACAAGACGAAGAAAATCCTAGTCGATATCGAGGACGTCTCAGTGGCGGATTCCGAGCTATCCGAGTATCTTGTTAAGTTTCTATGCCGAAGCCAATGGTGATATTTTCGAGACCAAATTCTATCCACATCTATCAAGAGCTATCAAATCAAGGGAGAAGATATTTTATCCACATTAGATATAGTCCTAGTTGATTTAATTCATTATTTCCATTATTTAATCTTTAAGCTTTTAGATAAATAGATATAGATATAGATAGAGTTTCTTTCCTAGATTAGCTTGGAATGAAGCCTATAAATAAAGCCTTAGGGGCTGATTTTTATTCATTCAAGCAAAGTCGTCTTAGGACGCAAGGAGAGAGGAGAGAGAGGAGGAGGCGAGAGAGAAGGAGAAGGAAGGAGACGAATGGTTGTAAGTTTTAGTTTATTTTATTTTAAAGTTAATTTCTTTCATTATGGTTTGTTTCTAATTTCCTTCTTCTAAGGTTGGGATGATCCCAACATAGATATGTTTGTTTGATTTATGAATTCATGATTTTGTATATCTTTATTATCATCTACCTATGTGCTTAATCCTTTGCGACAGTCGAGGACAATTCCTTATTTGCAATTATGAAGCGAAAGTGAATTAATTATGAATTTGGATAGTAATTAGGCTTTGCTTGCGAAAGTTGGTTGATCCTAATTAAGAAAAGGTAGTAACACTTAGGGTTTATGCGAAAGCCTCTATATTCCTATTTGTTAATAACGAAAGTTATTTGATATAAAGCATGCATCTTTATGTGATTTATGATCTGCACATATGTTTATTGTTGTGGTAATTCCTAACCTTGGAAGTTTGCATCTTTATTTGTTTTATTTTATTATTTTTATTCGGCACATATTCTACTCGATATCAACTCACCATTCTCTCTCCATCCCTCGACATCGACCCCTCTATTCTTTGCCGACAGCCACCCTCATCACCTTTTCTCGCTATCCCTGAACCCCAAAACATACTAAACCTAGAACTGTTGACTTCTCTCCTGAGGACGAACCTGACCCCCCTATACTATAGCGGGGGTCTTGACTACAAATTTATTTGGTCGAGAAACCCTCTCGTCAAATTGGCGCCGTTGCCGGGGAGATATCAATCGCGCCTAGTATAATTGTGTTTAAGGTTCAGAAAAGCCCATCCATTTTTCTTACCCTTCATATTCCCTACCACCACCTACCTCACCGGTACCAACTGGGTGCCAAGCTTTTGCCACTAATTTGTGTTCTTGATTGTGATTTCAAAGCTTAGGTACAAAGATGGAAGACTTTGTCGAAGGGAATCCTGCATGAGAAGAATGGTATCAAGATTTGAGACGGAGAAATAGAATCGCAGTGGAGGAGTCACCATTAAGGGAAATAGCTCGGCTGGAAGACGGAATCCGAAGGCTTGAGGTTTCCATTCAGTCAAAAGGACCATGCCCTCCTCTCGACGAGCCAATTGACCCACTCAATGTCGACAACCAGGTATGTCCTTCCTCGAATTTCATTCCTACTTTGCTACCTATTGTTGAGGAATCATATGAAGGATCCCACGGCGAAATAACACTAGAAGAGAAGAAGTTGGACATTGTTGACCAGGGCATTCCAAGATCGCTTTTACCTTACAAGGTGAAGGCTATCCCCGATGATTTTGAGCAACCGATGTTCATATTCAAGTATGGGATCCTAGCAAAGTGGCATGAAGCTCCGCATGATGAGGTGGAGATATCTCTTCCCACTCCACCGTTTTGCTGTGGTGGAGACGCGCAACCAAGTCAACCTATGAAGCGGAAGAGATATGATGATGAGGTATGTATATTTTCTTTATATCTTCCCTTATACATGCTAGCTCGAGCCAGGGAAGATGAATGGGTGGAGCCATGGAGCGTCCACTCGGGGAGGTTTAAGCTTCTTCATATGATGCCCCCGGATGACATCCCACGCTTCCCACTACCGGAGGAACCACCAGATCCACCTATACCTCCGGACAAAGATGAGCCATGCTAATGCTTAATGAAGAAGTCGGCCTAGCGACTATAAAATCTAGAGGTTGTAAATAGACATTTATTTTTTGGGATTTTTGGACATTGTTGCTTTTTGTTTGTTTTTGGTTTTGAACTTTTAGTTTTTCTATTGTGGGTATATGTCTTCTATATTTTTCAGGTCCATGGGGATAGAAGCAAGCTAAATCAGACTCGGCCCAGAGCATAGCACTCGACATTATGAAGCCCTACACATCTTGCTAGTGAGTTTCTTTCTTTACCCTTGTTTTTATACAGTGAGGACACTGTAATGTTTAAGTATGGGGTGGGGGAAGGGCTTACTTTGTGCATATTTGACCATATTTGACATTTTGCATGCATATTTGAAGTTTATTTCTTAAATTGCTTATACATGGCTATTTTGGAATTCATTATATATTTATGTGCTTACATGCATGTTTTCCAAAGTTTTGAAAAATGACCCCCATTGAAAATTTTGATAAATGTCATGGAAGCTTTATTGAACTCGACGATGCAAAATTGGATTCATTAGAGATATAGCATGAAATTGCCTAGTAAAGGGAAGTCACAATGAAGTGCATTATTTCTTGAAAACCATGAAAGGAGGTAAAATTTGATGTTGCTTTTGACATATTGCATGATAAGAGGATGGAGGACTTTATATTTCCATATAATGCTCATATGTTTATATTCCTTAGCCCTTACCTATGATTATGCATCACAAAAGCCATATTATGCCTTATTTCATATTTTGCTCCACATGTTCCAAATATTGCTCATTCTTTACCTTATTTCCATCCGGGGATTATGTTGAGAATGATGTTACATTATGGAGATTATCATATGGTGTTTGTGTTGTTGTTGTTATCATTATTGGAGTTTGGCAGGAAATTGTTTGAAAAATATATGGAAAATTTAACGAGTGAGAAAAAATCCGATCACCTCAGGAGATAAAGGTAGATCGACCCTGCTTACTGAGATAATAGTTCAGTGAGATGGGACACACAGGTGAGGAGTCCAAAGCACTAAGTATCCGGGGCCATTCATGACACCCATGTTTGCGACTCGCGAGAAGGCAGTGCTGAGGTTAGAGAGGTAAAAACATTATTATTGAGAAAAACCATTATGAAAGGTGATGAATCTTATGAAAGAGAAGGGATGTGGTAAAGAAAGTTTGGAAATACTCCATTTCCCCGGATCATTAGCACCACATTGCCAAAAATTGCCCACCTTTAACCTTTTACCAATCTACTCCTTATTGAACTTAAATTAAAGTCCTCTTGATTATTAATTCTTTGTCATATGAATGTTTTGCATAACCCTTATTTTGTGAGTAGATGTTGCTTTTAATTGCACATGCATGGATTTGTGACTCTAGTACCTTTTCGAAAATGGTAATTGATTGCAAGGACATATGACAATGAATCTAATATGTTGAGAGTTTTGATTTCTTCCCCCGAATGACAATTAAAAGTATTGCTTGAGGACAAGCAAGCTTAAGTATGGTGTGTTTGTTGTGAGCCTAATTCGCCATGTTTTACACCTAATTTTATATCGATCTCTGCATACATTTCATGCATTTAGGTTAAAATAATACAGAATCTATGTAGTTTACACTTATTTGCAATATATGGAGGTCTACACAAGTTTTTGTTATATTTTGCAGAAATCGGACGCAATTTGGAGCTTAAAGGAAACTCATGGAGAAGGTAAGAATGGTGCAGCTAGAGAAAATGCCATTTTTCACCATTCTTCGTTCTGAATCAAGCTTTGATGTCTTCATAAAAGTTGTATCCCTCATAAAAGAGCTTTCCAACGCATGGTCATATGCGTCAATCCGATGAACGAGGACTCGGGAAAGTGCGTTTCAAGAACAGAGCAGAAAGCTGAGATACTTACTCGATATCGAGTTGTTTTACTTGATATCGAGTAACCCAGATCGAGTAAAGACCCTAGAAATCGACAAGAGAAGCTGGGAGCTGGAGCAGGTTAGTAGATATCGACAAGAATTAGTCGATATCGAGGAAACACTTGGTCGATATCGAGGACTCCTACTCGATATCGAGGACTCCTACTCGATATCGAGGACGTCTAAGTGGCGGATTCCGAGCTATCCGATTATCTTGTTAAGTTTCTATCCCGAAGCCAATGGTGATATTTTCGAGACCAAATTCTATCCACATCTATCAAGAGCTATCAAGTCAAGGGAGAAGATATTTTATCCTTATTAGATATAGTCCTAGTTGATTTAATTCATTATTTCCATTATATATATATATATATATATATATATATATAGAGAGAGAGAGAGAGAGAGAGAGAGAGAGAGAGAGTTTCTTTCCTAGATTAGCTTGGAATGAAGCCTATAAATAAAGCCTTAGGGGCTCATTTTTATTCATTCAAGCAAAGTCGTCTTAGGACGCAAGGAGAGAGGAGAGAGAGGAGGAGGCGGGAGAGAAGGAGAAGGAAGGAGACGAACGGTTGTAAGTTTTAGTTTATTTTATTTTAAAGTTAATTTCTTTCTTTATGGTTTGTTTCTAATTTCCTTCTTCTAGGGTTGGGGTGATCCCAACATAGATATGTTTGTTTGATTTATGAATTCATGATTTTGTATGTCTTTATTATCATCTACCTATGTGCTTAATTCTTTGTGACAGTCGAGGACAATTCCTTATTTGCAATTATGAAGCGAAAGTGAATTGATTATGAATTTGGATAGTAATTAGGCTTTGCTTGCGAAAGTTGGTTGATCCTAATTATGAAAAGGTAGTAACACTTAGGGTTTATGCGAAAGCCTCTATATTCCTATTTGTTAATAATGAAAGTTATTTGATATTAAGCATGCATCTTTATGTGAGTTATGATCTGCACATATGTTTATTGTTGTGGTAATTCCTAACCTTGGAAGTTTGCATCTTTATTTGGTTTATTTTATTATTTTTATTCGGCACATATTCTACTAGATATCAACCCACCAGTCTCTCTCCATCCCTCGACATCGACCCCTCTATTCTTTGCCGACAGCCACCCTCATCACCTTTTCCCGCTATCCCTGAACCCCAAAACACACTAAACCTAGAACCGCTGACTTCTCTCCTAAGGACGAACCTGACTCCCCTATACTATAGCGGGGGTCTTGACTACAAATTTATTTGGTCGAGAAACCCTCTCGTCAGTCCTCTTGAAGGGATGTAATTATGTGAAATGAATGTGCCTGAGGGCTATCTTCCTTGAAAAAGACGTTTCGTTGAGGTGTATATTGAGTACACTTATATATTCAGTTGCACATGGTTGAGATGAGAGAACATACTGGTCCCGGAGATGGCGTCGATGCAGCAGCAGGATCCGGAGAGTGCACCCGGAGGGGGTGACCGTAGAGAGCAACAGCAGACCGAGACCCCTCATGGGGGACACACCAGCGACAGGGTTAGGAGGATGAGCCTAGATCTGAGGGACGTTGTGTGGATTGAGATGAGAGAACATACTGGTCCCGGAGATGGCGTCGATGCAGCAGCAGGATCCGGAGAGTGCACCCGGAGGGGGTGACCGTAGAGAGCAACAGCAGACCGAGACCCCTCATGGGGGACACACCAGCGACAGGGTTAGGAGGATGAGCCTAGATCTGAGGGACGTTGTGTGGATTGGGTGAAGAGGTTCCCCCAGAGTACCCCGCCACAGTTTCTAGGTAGTCCGGGAGAGGACGTAGAGCAGTGGTTTTATATGATCGAGGGGTTGTTCGAGCTGTTAGTCGTACCCGAGACTGAGCATCAGAGACTCCTAGTGGGACAGCTGCATTATGCTGCATTTGACACATGAAGAGTGTGCAGAGTCAAGAGAGAGAGACCTGGAGATATGCTGAGTTCAGGGAGATGATGCTACGCGAGTATTGCACACCAGGGACGCAGGATGCCCGAGAGAGTGCCTTCTACGATCGTGGTTACGATCCCTCGCTTTCTATCACCCAGGTCGTTCAGTAGTTTAAGGCCGAGTTAGTATATTGTGGGGAGCTTTCCAGGACAGATACTGCGAAGATTAGGATGTTATCGAGGAGGCTTCCTCCGGAGGTTCTATTACACGCCTCCCACCTAGGGTCTACTACCTTTGATAGGTTTCTAGATTATGTGTTAAGATATGATCAGCAGCTGCAGCTGGGTAGTTCGAGTTCCCGCTCCACCCACGCTCTTTCAAGCGGAAAGAGGTCGCGACCTGCAGAGAGGAGGTCTGAAGGAGGCACCAGACTCATTCCGGCTATACCGGTGCCGTCTTACAGAGAGGCGAAGGTGAGGGCTGTCACATGTCACGGATGTTACGAGGAGGGTCACTATCATTCAGCGTGCCCGAGGAAGGCGATGCCCTGTTATACATGCGGAGTACTTAGGCACCGTTCTATTTTCTATCCACAGGGCAAGGCTCCATCTATATCATTAGATGCATCTACCCTACGCCTTCCGGAGGCTCCGCAGCAGTCTCAGAAACCGCACCAGCAAGGCCAGGGACGGGGAGATGGTGGATACCGTGGAGGCCAAGGTCGGCTGAGGCGGCCGAGGCAAAGGTTCTGCTCAGCTGGCAGTTATTGCAGCAGACACCAGTTTCATGCCACCTTCACCGCCCCGTGCGTTCCCGCTGTGGAATGACGATATGTCAGCTCCGACTTCCACATGTGCTATTACCTTCTCTGGAACTACTATCCGCATTTTGTTGACACTGGGGCAACCCACTTCTTTATAGCAGATGCATGCATAGCTAGGTTGAAGCTAGTATGTACAGTATGTCCTGCATTAGTTGTGCGTCTTGCGGACGGGGCTAGGGTTAGGACGGGACGTGAGATCGTAGGATGCCTCATCCGGATAGAGGAACAAGAGTGGCCCGCTGATCTTGTAGTTCTTACCTCGTGAGACGGCCAGTGAGTGTCTCTTTGGATGTTTCTGCTTTAGTTGCATTCTTGATGATTCCATGTTTACTTTAATGTCGAGTGTGCATTTATCTGATTTATATGCGTGGTGGGCCCATGAGTGGCCGCTATGATATGCTATGTTATGCCTTGATATGATGTGTTATCACTGTTTAGTGATATTTTACGACGGGATTCTTAGATGGCGTATAGATGTGTTATGTGTTGAGGGTGCTAGCACACACTTGTTACGTAACCTAGAAATCATTAGCCCGAGGGGCAGTCGTGTGCAAATTAAGGTAACATGGATGTGTGCTACTCCAATAAGGTAAGAGCGATATTAGGGAACGCCCTAATATGCTCCACAGTTAGTAGACGATGACCCTGACTACACGGAGGAGTTTCCTTGTAGTAGAGTATCTTGATAAAATAATCTGAACCTAGAAGGATGGAATATGGAAGTAACCCTTAGAGGTGGATGAAGTTCACCCTCTCATTCGAGGAATAGGCTATAGTGAAACCTTATGGATGAACCTTAGAGGTGGATGAGCCACCTCTACCGTATAAGAAATTGGGAAGGAGAAACGTGTAGATGAGATATCTTTGGTAAGATCATAGGTTTGATCCTTAGAGGTGGATGGTAATCCACCCTCTCGTTGGGAGAATAGATCTTGTGATAAGTATGGGTTTTGACCTTAGAGGTGGATGCCCACCTCTCGAGGGTCGAGTTGAGTTGAGATCAAGAGTGTCTAGGTCTAAGTTCGTGTCAGGACACCAAACACCTTGAATTCTGAGATTGATTCGAAAATAAGCGAGTTTAAGGTTCCATTATCCGGGTAAACCAGTTCTGCTTCGCGAAGTGGATATGAGCTTTTCACGGGGGCACTCGTGGAATTTTCGCTAAGACCTAGCGGAAGTATGATGAACCCTCTCGAGTTGGGATATTTTCGGCGGTCGAGGCAAAATGTGATGGAGGCGCCCATCACATGCTTGGCAAAATCGTTCGGGGCTATGACGATCGGGGTGAAGGTGACATGAGATTCTTGGACGACGCATTCGAGATGATTGTGTGCCCATCGGCTCGATTCAATGACTCAAATTTTAAAACCGTCTCCACCAGTTTGAATCTTTTGTCTCAGGGACGAGACTTGTTTTTAGAGGTGGATGATTGTAAAGACCAGAATTTAATTAATATTTATAAAATATCTGTAGGATAATCCAAATATTATCCTCCCTTATGATTATGAAAACCCGAAAAAATTTAAAATTTTATGGATGGCTTTACATTGGTTTAATTATTGATTTTATGAAGGAAATATATACCCAAGCCACTTTTCTCGTATCTTATAAACGTAACGGATTTTAACGCGTCCCGAGCTCGGGTGTTATGTTATGCTAAAGAGGTCAGCCGCCCCATCCAAACCAATGCCCAACAAGGAGCTACCAACCCCATTTGATTTGGATGAAAACTAACTAGGCTCCTACTCTAGTTCGACCACCCCCATCTCTTCCTTCCCATCACACACATGCTTTGACTCATGAAGCCAACCACCCCTCTCCTTTATAAAACTGACCCCAAACCTCATTAGGAGCTCATTCAAAGAAACCCTAACCGTCCATAAGAGGAAAAGCAAGAGAAAGATAGCTTATCACCATTGGTAGTCCATTTTGGTGACCTTGCAAGAGAAAATCCATCTCCCTCATTGCAACTCCGATTGCGGCAAACTCGGTGGCCTTAGAACCGTATTTGAACCAGATTTCCAAACATATATCATACTCCAAAATCGAAGGTCGTTTGCCAAGCCGAAATCGTCCACTTTTGGAGATGCAGAAAACTATTTTTGAAGGGTCTTGAGAGTTTGACTTGATTTCTTGGTAAGAACCCTTCCTTTCTTTCAAAAACTGAGTTTGAATCATTTATATGACTCCTTATTTTCAGTTTTAACCAAAATTCTAACTCATGTGTTTGGGGTTTCTGGTGACAAAATGGCAAGGTGTTTGGAAAAGGGCTTCCAAGAGTGCCGAGGGGAATTCTTGAGTCTTTTGTTGTAGGAGGAACTCGAGACTTGCAATAAAATATAAATAATGTAAAGCAAACCAGATTTTGTCCCTAGCAAATGATTACAAGACTTCCTCCCGATGCAGCAATGGGAAGTCAGGATCGATCCACGAGGAAGCGTGTCAGCGGATCCTAGGCGGCGGAGAAATCTCACGGACAGAAGTCGACCACAGGTTGTCGATCTCGACTAGGGTTAGTCGACAGAAGATCGGACAAGTCAAACAGCGCAGCAGCAGTCACAGGTGGTTGTCGATATCGAATAAGTTCTACTCGATATCGAGTAAACTCTTCGATGTCGAGGATGGCTTTGTCGAGTACCTGCACAAGAGAAGCTACGGCGATCTGGGATCGAGGATCAGTAGTCGATATCGACTAAACTAGTCGATATCGAGGAGGACAAAAAAACCTAAAATGAAAGAAAGTAAAGACAAAGGCTTTTGGGACTCGAAATAAACTTTATAAAAGGCAACTTCCAAGATTGAGGTTTGCAACAACAATAACCAAGCATGAATAAGACAAGAATAAAATAGATAATCATGTAACTTTCATCAAATGATTAAGCTTTCGCCTTTTCCAACAATTAGACAACTCTTTCAAAAAACCCTAATTGTCTCTACTAATTTTATGTTTACAATCCAAGTCGTTAGCATGGACCTCCTATTAATGGGTAATAAACATATAACAAGTAGCAGATGCTCAGAACATGATAAAAGTCGGATATTTACTTCAAACATGCAGGGCTATCGTTAGGCTCGCCCCAACCCTAGAAGTGGGTGGACTACTCGTGCTTCATCGCAATTGCAGACATTGAATGAAAGGAAATAATTACTTGCATTAAATCAAATAGAGCTTGCAACCAAAGGAAGCCAATTCCGCTCTCGCTTCACCAACTCCTCTTGGCCACTCACTCTCTCTCTCTCTCTCTACTACTTCTCCTACTGAAATTGAATGCTTAGAAATCAGCCCCATGGGCTTTATTTATAGGCTTCTAATCCTTGCTATTCAAGGATAAAAGTTTCTATCTATATCTAAATCTCTATATCTAAAAGCTTAAAGATAAATAAATGGAATAACATAAATAAATCCAAAAAGGAATTTATATCTAAAAGGCTAAAATATCTTCATGTGGATAAATCTTCATCTCCATGGATAGATGTTGATAGATCTTGGATAGAATCGGACATCGTCGGCCCCAAGCAAACCAAAACTGTGTCGGACTGCTCAAACCGCGTAACGCGGTCTAGGATCTTGTTACTCGATATCGAATAAAGTCCTCGATATCGAGGAGACTGGTTCGTCGACTTGGCTTCAGCGGCATGCTTGGGTAGCTGGTCCTCGATCTGCTCGGACACTAGCTCTCAGGTCTTGTCGATATTGAGTATCTTACTCGATATCGAGGAAATTGGCTTCGTCGACTTGGCTGGTTTGGCTTAGTCGAGCAACTCTCTTTGACACTGCTTGGACATGTGACTTCGTCTTGTCGATATCGAGTAGAGTACTCGATATCGAGTAAGTGTTGCCCGACATGTCTTCGTCTTCGGGTTCTCGACCAGCTTGTGTTCCTCGACTCCGGGTTGGTCTTCAGGGCTTTGTCGATATCGAGTAGAATACTCGTTATCGAGTAACTTTCTGGAGTCGGGTAACTTCGTCTTCAGTTCCTCGACTTGCTGCTCCTCGATCAGTGTTGTGCCCGGACATTTGTTTGTCGATATCGAGTAAAACTCATCGATATCGAGTAGCTTTCGGCTTCCGTCTTTGCTTCTTGGGTTTGTCCCGAAATGGCTCCATATTCTGCAATATTAAACCACAACTTATGTAGATCTCTATTTCTTGCAAATAAGCATATATTACATAAATTCGACATATTCCCAACCTGAAATATGCAAAGTGTATAGAATATGGAACTAAACTGTGCATTTCAACATGGCTATTTTAAGAGACATCAAATCACCCCATACTTAGACTTGCTTGTCCTCAAGCAATAACCAAACAATAAGCAATACCTACAACACATCCTTCAAGTCTTCGCCTTTGTCAAAAGCAACATCTCAGGAGTAGCAATGTAAGACAAGTGAATTTAACGTCATTACACATATATGAGCGATCCATAGGCATAGGCAATATAAATCCAACCTCACGAGGGTAAAGTGTTTTCACTCAACTCTCAATGTGTTTAGGCTATGTAGATCAACTCTCAACTCAATTCCATATACAATCTCATAAACATTGCAATTATGTAAATACAACAAGAATTATCAGGAGGACTACGCTCAATAGAAGTCTTCAAAGAAGATTCCATTCGGCGGGGTTGTAATGGGGCTTGGTAAGAAATAAAAGGGAATGGAATTAGTTGGCCATATGGTGCTTAATAAAATTCGGGAATCAAGACTCCTAAATCTCTAACACATCTCAATCAAACCATAACTCTCAATTATGTGCATCAACCAAACTCTCCAACATATCTCAATGAAGTATGTAACCTTTCAAACTTAATTAACCTCTCCAAAGTATGAATCTTGCGAAAATGAAAGAAATAAGGTAAATTTGGCTCAAGCACTTTATTCTTAATCAATTTTTTTTTTAAAGAAAATAACTAGTGCATTTATAGGGTGAGCCAAAGATTCTTTTACATAGTATGCATAGCAAGAAAATATAAAACCAACCCATATGTCAATAAATTCAAAAATCCTTCCTACTTGAAATGAAACACAAGCTCATTCCTTCCACAAATCATCATCCAACCAACTTTAAGTCTTAATTCCCAAATGGGGGTCATGCTCAATTTGGCTAAGGATAATTTTGTGGAGTTTATAATAAAAGTCTCAGGCTAATGTTCTGGCTTCAAGCAAGGATAATGCAGGGTAGGTAAAGAGAGGATAAAATTTGCTTAAAAGGTGCCTCCATCATTTAATTCTCATTCACATAAACATATAAATGCATTGGCTTTAAATAACTATCACAATATTTAGAGATGCATAGGAAGAGTAAATACACTCAAGAAAGCAGAGGGATTTTTAATGTTCTCCTTATAAGGCCAAAATTCTCACTAGGAAATTTTTTGATGGATTTCAACCTTTAGCTTAGGATCATATGTGCTGAATTTCATCACAAGTTCACAATCCACATAAAAACAATTTCGAAGAATTAGGCTAAACCTTCCAAACATGTCATAGGATTTACATGATCAAGTCAGTCATTATTTATCATCATAGGACATATAAGTTAGGGTATAAAAAAAAGATAATGCAAAAATTAAACATGCATTTTTTTTTATTTTTCGACAATTTTTTTATTTTTTTATTATTTTTGTATTTTTTATTATTTTTATGTAACTAAAAAAACAAGACTAAAGTATCACAAAAGACTTAAATGCTTAAAACTTAACATGAATGCATAACATAATAATAAAATTTCACCATGTAAAACCAAAAGCAAGACTAAAACATATAATAATGATAATGAGCCCCTCCCTCACCCCATACTTAAAATATATAGTGTCCCCACTGTATAAAATCAAATAAAAACAAGAGTAAAGGGAGGAACTCACCGAATAATGCGTCGAGGAGGGCATAACAGGGTATGTCGAGTAAACTTCTTGTCGATATCGAGTATATTCGATATCGAGTAGGCTGTCTGCGTCAAGTGGATTCTGCAATCGAGGGGACTCTTCTGGTTTAGTCGATATCGAGTTGGCCTACTCGATATCGATGAACTTCTGGGCTGCTCCTCTTGGTCGTTGTCGACTTGCCTTGCCGATTTTGACTGTTCTTCAGGGACTTCTTATTCCACCTTTCGCGATCCTTTTATGCTTGCCGACCTGAAAGTGTTAGATTGCACACAAAGACTAGAATTTCCACAGGAAGTATTCTAAACTAAAGAACAAAAAACATAAACCAAAACCAAAATCAAAAGTTCCAAAGTCCAAAAATTCAAAAGTTTTATATACATGCTCTAGATTTTAGAGTCGCTAGGCCGACTTCTTCTTTTGTGCTCAAGGACCTTTGATGCTGGGCCCGCTTGTGCTTGGCCCTTCTCCTGGATCATCTAGGTCCTGATTGTAGTATGCAAGCTCAGCTGACAGGTGGTTGCTTGCATACTCTTCCTTTTCTTTCTTCTTTCTCTTCCCAATTCCCAGTTTCCGCAGATTCTCCCACCACGGGGCCTTACCTCCCCTTGAATTATTGATAAAATTCTTAATGGACCGAGGAGGAGTAGGATTCATACCTGAACTTACCTTTTCGGGCCCAAAACAGAAATCTTCGGGGACCCCATACTTAGGCTCTTGGCAAGTCTGGTGCTCAGTAGAGGAAGTCGATGTCGATGAAGATTTGTCGATATCGAGTACAGATTTGGTCGATATCGAGGACAGTTTGTCGATATCGAGTTGGCCTCTGGTGCTTTCCTCCGTTGTTTGTTTGATCCCGTGGTTGCTGATGCTCTTCACCTCCAGCCATGAAATTTCCTCTTTTGCAGGGCCAAAAGAGAAGTCTAAGACATCATCGCCTATGGTGAAGGTGAGCAATCGTTGTTTAACACTAATCTTGGCATCTGCAGTAGCTAAGAATGGTCTACCAAGAATAATAGGGCTAGTAGGATCTTCAACACAATCTATAATAAGGAAATCTGTTGAAATAAAGAATTTACCAACCTGGACGGGGACATTTTCAACCATACCTGTGGGGATGACCACTGTATTGTTTGCCATGTATAGCTTGGCATTCACATGCTCTATACATCCTATCTTCACCTTCCGCCAGATTGATAAGGGCATGATGCTCACACTTGCTCCTAAATCACACAAGGACTCATATTTATATTTTCCAAATCCCACAGTAACAGAAAACTTACCAGGGTCAGGTCTCTTTTCAGGGAAGTGGAGTACTTTGCATTCGCCGACGATCTCTGAGATGGACCGCTTTTTGCTCAGGATTTCCTTCAAGAATTTGACATATGCAGGCATCTCTTGCAGAGCTTCTGTAAAAGGAATAGAAAAATTCAGTTCTTGCAGCATATTAACAAAACGTTTGAACTTACCTACAGTGGGATCTTTCAGCGCTTTGGAAGGGAAAGGCAGTGGCTTCTTCTGCTTTGGAGCCAGAACAGACGTCGGAGGTGTTGCAGAGTCGTCGACATCGGCTAGGTTTTTGTCGATATCGACTTGAGCTTCCTCGATATCAAGTAGGGTTGTCGATCTCGAGTTGTTGGGTTGTGCAGTGGAGTCCGAGATAGGCGTCTCCTCTGTGTCGAGGAGATTTTTGTCGATATCGACCAAGGGCTCCTCGATAACGAGTTGCTGCTGCTCGTTGTCGAGTTGCTGCTCTACTTTGTCTTGGTGCTTTCCGACCTCTGGCTCATGTAATTGGTGCCCGCTCCTGAGTTTGATAGCTGCGACGTGTCCGATCTTCCCCTTAGGATTTGGTTCTGTTTGCCAAGGGAGTTGTCCGGATGGTCATGGGATATGTGCAACAAATTGACCCATTTGAGTCTCAACGCTTCTATTCCAGATGTCTAGCTCTCTAAATTTTGTATTGATGTTCTGGAACTGGTTGTTAATGGTGCCTTGATTTCGGCGCATCTCTTCAAGGACGAGCTGTAAGTCATCCTTTTTTTGATCCCTTTCTGGATGTCTTGGAGCTCTGTATGCCGGGGGGTTCCTAGAAGGACCTTGGTTCCATTGTGGTTGATAGAACCTTTGATCCCCCAGATAGCGATTGGGACCCCCTGCGTAAGCTACCTCTTCGTGTGTCTCTTCCATCCTGACTTGCTCTGTGTGTGGGCACTCAGTAGTGGTGTTCCATTGTGATCCGCATTCGATGCAAGGCTGGTTGATAGAGCGATACTTGACTTGCTTGAGAAGCTTGCGATTCTGGTCTCCGTAGAACTGCTCCCTGACATTTGGGTCAATCTCCTTGGAAGCTTCATAGAGGGGCATAGATGGCGCTTGCCTGGCATAGGAGTTCTCCTCATAGTTTGTGGTAGACCCATACTTGTTGTCATAATTGGTGAGCTTGTCAAGTACACCCCATGCGTCAACTGGTGACATCGTCAGATATTCATATCTAGTATACTGATTGATCATGTCCTTAGTGACTTGGTCAAGAGAATTGAAGAAGATCTCTTGAATGACGTAAGGTGGATGTCCATGAGTAGGGCAAGATCGCAATAGCTCATTGTATCGTTCCCATGCTTTTGCTAGCGGCTCCCCAGGCTTCTATTTGAAAGCTGTAATCTTCTGGCGGAGGAGTGCTGTTTTGGCAGGAGGGAAGAATTTGTTGAGAAACTCTTGCTCTACTTGGGCCCATGTTGTGAGGGATCGTGGTTTCATCCCTTCAAGCCACTTCAGTGCAGGTCCAGCGAGAGACCAACGAAAGGCCTTCATCTTGACATATTCCAGAGTGGTACCTTCAGCAAGAGTACGACACATGTCAGAAAAATTGGTAATATGTTCAAGAGGGCATTCATTAAATTTTCCATAAAAAGCCTTATTTTTAAGTTCTACAAGGAATTGAGTGCGAATTTCAAAAGAATTTTCAGGGATTAGAATAGCCGATTCAGGCACGACGAGAGTCGGGTGCATATAATCCTGTACAGTGGCTGGGTATTGGGCAAGCTCAGCTTCTGCTTGCCTTGCGCGCTCAGCTACCTGTTCTCTTCCTCCTCTCTCAGCGGCGAGAGCAGCATCCTTAGTGTCGATTTCCCTTGTAAGCCTCTCAATCAGTTGTTTTTGTGTTTCTGCGGCCGCCATGGCTCTTTTCAGTTTAGCTTGGATGTGTATAAGGCGCTTTGGTTCGTCTAAGGCGTCAAACTCAGGTGTTTGACCAGAACGACGCATATACCTGTAAAGTAACTCAAAGTAGATGTGAGATTTAACTACCTAAGGCGCGAATGATAGCTTTCCCGGCAACGGCACCAATTTGTTGTAGGAGGAAATCGAGATTTGCAATAAAATATAAATAATGTAAAGCAAACCAGATTTCATCCCTTGCAAATGATTACAAGACTTCCTCCCGACTAGGGTTGTCGATCTCGAATAAGTTCTACTCGATATCGAGTAAACTCGTCGATGTCGAGGATGGCATGTCAGCGGATCGATCCACGAGGAAGCGTGTCAGCGGATCCTAGGCAGCGGAGAAATCTCACGGACAGAAGTCGACCACAGGTTGTCGATCTCGACTAGGGTTAGTCGACAGAAGATCGGACAAGTCGAACAGCGCAGCAGCAGTCATAGGTGGTTGTCGATATCGAATAAGTTCTACTCGATATCGAGTAAACTCGTCGATGTTGAGGATGGCTTTGTCGAGTACCTGCACAGGAGAAGCTACGGCGATTTGGGATCGAGGATCAGTAGTCGATATCGACTAAACTAGTCGATATCGAGGAGGACAGAAAACTTAAAACGAAAGAAAGTAAAGACAAAGGCTTTTAGGACTTGAAATAAACTTTATAAAAGGCAACTTCGAAGATTGGGGTTTGCAACAACAATAACCAAGCATGAATAAGGCAAGAATAAAATAGATATTCATGTAAGTTGCATCAAAGGATTAAGCTTTCGCCTTTTCCAACAATTAGACAACTCTTTCAAGAAACCCTAATTGTCTCTACTGATTTTATGTTTACAATTCAAGTTGTTAGCATGGACCTCCTATTAATGGGTAATAAACATATAACAAGTAGCAGATGCTCAGAACATGATAAAAGTTGAATCTTTACCTCAAACATGTTGGATAGAATCGGACATCTTCGGCCCCAAGCAAACCAAAACTGTGTCGGACTCCTCAAACCGCGTAACGCGGTCTAGGATCTTGTTACTCGATATCGAGTAAAGTCCTCGATATCGAGGAGACTGGTTCGTCGACTTGGCTTCAGCGGCATGCTCGGGTAGCTGGTCCTCGATCTGCTCGGACACTGGCTCTCAGGTGTTCTCGATATCGAGTATCTTACTCGATATCGAGGAAATTGGCTTCGTTGACTTGGCTCGCTTGGCTTAGTCGAGCAACTCTCTTCGACACTGCTTGGACATGTGACTTCGTCTTGTCGATATCGAGTAGAGTACTCGATATCGAGTAAGTGTTGCCCGACCTGTCTTCGTCTTCGGCTTCTTGACCAGCTTGTGTTCCTCGACTTCGGGTTGGTCTTCATCGCTTTGTCGATATCGAGTAACTTTCTGGAGTCGGGTAACTTCGTCTTCAGTTCCTCGACCTTCTGCTCCTCGATCAGTGCTATGCCCGGACATTTGCTTGTCGATATCGAGTAAAACTCGTCAATATCGAGTAGTTTTCGGCTTTCGTCTTTGCTTCTTGGTTTTGTCCCGAAATGGCTCCATATTCTGAAATATTAAACCAAAACTTATGTAGATTTCTATTTCTTGCAAATAAGCATTACATAAATTGGACATATTCCCTACCAGAAATTTGCAAAGTGTATAGAATATGGAACTAAACTGTGCATTTTGTTGTGAGCTGAATTTGTCATGTTTTACAGTAACTTTTATATCGATTTCTGCATACATTGCATTCATTTGGGCTAGAATAGTACAGAATCCATGTAGTTTATGTTCATTTGCCAAATTATGGAATCTACACATGTTTCTGTTTAAATTCGCAGATTTCGAGACGCTTTACAACAATTTTAAGGAAGGTCGGAAAAGCTCGGAAAACAACTATATAAGTCCAGAATCCGAGAGTACAGAACCAGGACAAACCGAGCTGGAGCCAGAGCTACTCTATGTCGAGTACACCTTACTCGATCTCGAGTAGAGAGCCCGAGCAGACTTGGTCGACAAAGCCTGGTCGAGGAAACCAAGTCCGAGGCAACCCGACTCCCGGGACCCTACTCGATCTCGAGGACCACCTAGTCGAGATCGACGACACCTCAACACCACACCCGGAGTCGACGAAAAAAGGAGCTGATCGAGAAGCCGAGGACAAAAACGCCGAGCAGCTCTACTCGATCTCGAAGAGATCCTTATCGAGCTCGAGTAAACCCTAACGCCAGGCCATGCCGTGGAGAAGCTGCTCGATCACACCAGGCCACACACCCCTACTCGATCTCGAGGACGATTAGTCGAGATCGACGACGCCCAGGAGCCCAGATCCGAGCTTGTCGAGCGAAGTCACCCGAGAAGATCAATCGACGACGAATCCTAGTCGATGTCGACAAGCCCTTGTCGATGTCAAGTAGACCAAGTTCTGGAAACGCGTAGCCATGAGTAGTCCGAGTCGAGTTAGAGTTACTTGGAGCCGAAGGAAGTCGAGTTGGCCGAAATCTATCAAGTACTATCCATGGAAGGGAGATCTATCAACATGAAGAGACTTACCTAGTTTAGATTTATCTTTCCCTATTTTAGGTTTAAATTCCTTTATCGCTTTTATATATCATTAAAGTTTTAGATATAATTTTAGATATAGATAGAAGATTCTATCCTTGATTAGCAAGGAATAGAAGGCTATAAATAAAGCCCTAGGGGCTGGTTTTTCATACATTCAGAAACACAATCAATTCCATTCAGTAAGTAGGAGTAGAGAGAGAGAGAGTTTGTAGCAAGCAAGGTGGAAAGGCGAAAGCGGATTCAGTAAGTAGGTTGTAGTCGATCTCGAGTAAGTAGGCTGTAGTCGATCTCGAGTACGGTTTTGGTCTATGTCGAGTTGAGTTTCTGTTTCTGTTTTCGATTCTACAATTTCTGTTTTTACTGTCTCTTGTCGATCTCGAGTAGCATCTTGTCGAGATCGAGTACTGTGTTGTCTGAGTCGAGTTTCTGTCGTCGATTTGAAGTTTCTGTCTTTTACTGTTGTTTGTCGATCTCGAGTACAGCTTGTCGAGATCGAGTTAGTTGCTATCTTTGTTTTATTTCTTGCTTTCGTTTGTTATTTATGTCTTTCTTTCTTTGTTCATTTGTTTCTGTCTTCTGTTTGCTTGTCTGTGAGAATCTGTTGCTACCTAAGAACTGCTGGCGTGCTTCCTCGTGGATTTGATCCTGACAACCTTCTACTACAACGGGAGGAAGTCTCGTATTTATTTGCTGAGACAGGGAAGTCAGTCTGATCTTTATTCTATATTTATTTCATACTTGACCATCCTCCTGCAACAACAAATTGGCGCCGTTGCCGGGGAAGCTATCATTCGCGCTTTAGGTAGTTGAATCTCACGTCTACTTTGAGTTACTTTTCAGGTGTATGCGCCGTTCTGGTCTACCACCCGAGTTTGACAGCTTAGACGAACCAGAGCGTTACCTACACATCCACTCTAAACATAAAAGGATCATGGCGGCCGCTGAAACATGAGAACAGCTGATTGCCAGGCTTACAAGGGAGCTAGCCGCAAAGGATACCACTATAGCCAATGAAAGGGCAGCGAGGGAACAAGAAGCTGAGCGCGCAAGGCAAGCAGAAGCTGAGCTTGCCCAATATCCAACTACTGCTGAGGATTATATGCATCCAACCCTCGTCGTGCCTGAATCGGCGATTCTTATCCCTGAAAACTCTTTTGAAATTCGCACTCAATTTCTTATAGAGCTTAAAAATAATGCCTTTTTTGGTAGATTTAATGAGTGTCCTCTTGAACATATTACGAACTTTTCTGACATGTGCCGTACTCTTGCTGAAGGTACAACTTTGGAATATGTCAAGATGAAGTCTTTCCGCTGGTCGCTGGCTGGACCTGCACTGAAGTGGCTTGAAGGGCTGAAACCAAGATCACTAACAACATGGGCCCAAGTAGAGCAAGAGTTTCTGAACAAATTCTTCCCACCCGCCAAAACAGCACATCTCCGCCAGAAAATCACCGCCTTCAAACAGAAGCAAGGGGAACCGCTGGCAAAGGCATGGGAGCGCTACAAGGAACTTCTGCGATCTTGCCCTACTCATGGACAGCCACCCTACGTCATTCAGGAGATCTTCTTCAACTCTCTTGATCAAGTCACTAAGGACAGAATCAACCATTATACTCGCTATGAGTATCTGACAATGCCGCCAAGTGACGCTTGGGGTGTGCTAGAGAAGCTCACCAACTACGACAACAAGTATGGGTCTACTGCAACTTATGAAGAGAACCCCTACGCCAGCCCAGCACCATCCATGCCCCTCTATGAGCCTCCTAAGGAGATTGATCCGGATGTAAGGGAACAGTACTACAGAGATCAGAACAAAAAGCTCCTTAAGCAAGTAAAGTATCTTTCTTTCAACCAGCCTTGCATTGAATGCGGATCGCAACGGCATACCACTCCCGAGTGCCCACACACAGAGCAAGTCAGGATGGCAGAACACCACCAGGAGGTAGCTTACGCAGGGGGTCCCAATCGCTACATGGGGGACCAAAGGTTTCAGCAGCCACAATGGAACCAAGGTGTCCCTAGGAACCCCCCGCCCTACAGAAGGACATCCGGAAAGGGACCAGAAAAAGGATGATACACAGACAGTTCTGGAGGAAATACGGAGGAATCACTCAGAAACTAGGCATTCCTTCAACTTCTCTACACTCAGATGCAAGGTGTCAACTCTAGGCTTGGGGAGATTGATATATGGAGAAAATCAGTTGATACACAGATTGGTCAGCTAGCAGCAGGAATCCCCAGACAATCAGGTGCGCTCCCTGGATCTTCAGAACCAAATCCTAAGGGAAAGACTGGACACATCGCTGCTGTAAAACTCAGAAGCGGCCATCAATTGCAAGGGCCAGAGGTCTGAAAGCAGCAGAACAACGACGAACAGCAAGTCGACATCAACAGCACTGTAGTCGATCTCGAGGAGGGCCTCGTCGATCTCGAGGAGAAACTTCAAAAACCTTCGTCTGCACTACACAGCAACTCGACTGCACCCAATTTGGTCGAGATCGACAAGGGGCTACTCGACATCGACGACGGTCAACCCGAGATCGAGAAGACTGCAGCACCTCCGACATCTGTTCTGGCTCCGAATCCGAAAAAGAAGCTGCCTTTCCCCACAAAATCTCCAAAGGACCCGGCATAAAAGAAATTTCAGCGCTTCATCAAGATGCTTCAGAAATTCAACGTCACCATCCCCTTCACAGAA
This sequence comes from Persicaria tinctoria, assembly GCA_037127255.1. Classification (NCBI taxonomy): domain Eukaryota; kingdom Viridiplantae; phylum Streptophyta; class Magnoliopsida; order Caryophyllales; family Polygonaceae; genus Persicaria; species Persicaria tinctoria. Next base: position 40,976,834 of record JBANSL010000013.1, read on the forward strand.
GCTCTCAATGAAATGCCATCCTATGTCAAATTCCTGAAGGAGATACTGAGCAAAAAGCGATCGATGGCTGAAATTACAGAGGAGTACAACCATTTGGACATACTGGAGAAGAGGCCAGATCCAGGTAAGTTTGCTATAACCATTGGATTTGGTCCATACAAAATTAATGCTTTATGTGATCTTGGAGCTAGTGTGAGTATAATGCCTTTAACAATTTGGTCCAAGATTAAGATAGATGTCCTAGAGCTTGTGGATGCTAGACTTTATATGGCCAACAACACGGTGGTCATTCCAACAGGCATGGTGGACAATGTGCCAGTACAAGTAGGTAAATTCTTTGTCCCTGCTGATTTCCTAGTTATTGATATGCAAGAAGATCCTGCTTGTCCAATTATTCTAGGGAGACCCTTCTTGGCAACGGTGGATGCCAACATAAGCGTAAGGAAAGGAGTGCTCACCTTTAACATCAACGATGAGGTAATTGAGTATTCCTTTAATAAAACTGAAAGGCATACAGGTCCAATTGAAGAGGTCAAATCTATCTCAGCTGGCTACATCACCTGCGGGGAACCCAAGGTCAGAAATATGACCCCTGAGGAGCTGGAAAAGAGGGACATGGAGGCCCAGGTGGAGGAGATCATGGCAATCCTAAAGGAGGACGCAGAAAATCCAATCGATACAAATGAAGGTACGTCATTATGGATTAATTATTTTTCGGATGCCTTGACAGGAACTAAGTATGGGGTCAAGATCGACCAAGACTCCTCGACATCGAGGACCCTAGTCGATCTCGACAATAAACGGAAGCCTCCACTAGCACCGGCGTCATCGAGCAGCAATACCGAAGCTGAGGGCTACTCGACATCGAGTAAGCTACTCGAGATCGACCACCACTCGGTTACCTCGACTTCGCCTTCTTCGACGCTGACTCCACCAGACGAACCAGGCTCCTCGATCTCGACCAGGCTTGTCGAGATCGACCACCACCCTGCTGGCCCAACTCTGGCTTCCTCGACACAGAAGCCCCCAGGAGCAGAATCCTACTCGAGATCGAGTAGGCCACTCGATGTCGACAAGCCCTTATCTTCATCGACTTCTGCATCCTCGAGCAGCCCACCACCAGAACGTGCACCTTCATCGAGATCGACTAGCCCTAGTCGAGATCGACCAAACACTGTTGTCCCCGATTTCGTCTCTGCGAAGGTAAGTGATGCGGGACCATCCAAGCCATCATCAAAGACACCTTCGGATGATGTCTTTCTAAAAAGGAAGAGGAAGGCTCCACCATGGGAAAAGGTCCAAAGGTGGGAGCTTGACGTTTAGCTCGTTCATAGTCACTTGACAGCTTTTCGACGTCTCTGTAAAATGGGTCGTACGGATTCAATATTTATCGGATTGAGGCGTGCCATACGTTGTTGGAACGAGGACGAAGAGATCTACAACTTTGTTGTTGAAGGTTTTTCCAGATTCGTCCTATAGCTTGGCCGAAATCCACATTCTTTGAGCTGCTGCTGGTTTTGACGGGATTTTGTTTAGTTTATATTTATTTCCTATTTAGTATTTCTTTTACTTAAGTTATTTTAGGAAACTTTAAGGTTATTTTAATTAATTCCTATAGTTGTTAGTTTTATTAAAATCAGCCCATTCGGCCCTAGTTAGGTCTATATAAGCCGAATGCCTTCTTTGTAATCATGGACGTTGAATGATATGAGAAAAGCTCTCTTTTTGTGTGAAACACAATGAGTGTTTGTCAATTGAATAGAGCTGTGCTCTTCAATTGCAACTATTGGTATTGATCTAGCTTGGTTTGCTTTGCCATTCATCAACTTCGCAAGACTTGGTGAATCTAGTATCCACAAGCCCCCTCCTTGTGCCTTCAAGTTGTCCGCTTGATTGTGTAGGGTTGTAGAGGCGGGTTGTGTAGTCATTGGTATTGGTTCCTACCCTCTGAGGAGGCCTGGGGTCTTTATCTTGTTCTGCATAGATCGACTCAGTCCTTATCGGTTGCGTCTTTTAATTCTTGCAATTCAATTTCGAGTCTTGCTGCGTTTCTTGAGAAACTTGATCGATCTTGATTGCTTCTTGATCGAATCTTGCTGATCTTGTTGAGTCTTTATTCGTTCTTGCTTCCGTTCTTTAACTTCTTGATTGATCTTGCAGATTTCTTGATCGATTCTTGAAGCATCCTTGCTGCGTCGGTTTGATTCTTGTTATTTCTTTGAGTCTTTCTTTAGTTTCTTGCTTGTTGTCGAAGATCGGACCAACCTACGGCTAACCCCGTATCAGTAAGCCAAGGTATAGATCTTTCTTCTCCTATTTCCATTAAAGATCTATCTATACATGGGTAAGGTTTGCCTTGGTATGTGCGCTTATGTAGGATATCCAATGATGAGCCCAAGGAGTATGAAGTTGTAGACAAGCTCTATGTCTCTAAATCAAAGGATCATTGGTTCCCTAACAAATTCAACAAGAAGCGGATGGGACCTTTTGTGGTGAACAAGATCCATTCCGGAGGATTACAGCTGATGGACAAGAATGGAGTCTTATTTGAGGCCCAAGCTACATTGGCCCTGTAAATGCCACATTGAGCTAAATGGAAAAGTCGGCCTAGCGACTATAAAATCTAGAACTTGTACATAGACTTTTTTGGACATTGTTTTGCTTGTTTTTGGTTTTGAACATTTTTTAGTTTTTCTATTGTGGGTATATGTCTTCTACACTTTTCAGGTCCATGGATAGAACCAATCAATTTTCATACTCGGCCCAGGAGGTGCTTCCATTCGAAATTTAGAAGCCCTGCACACCTGTCTTGTGAGTTTCTTTCTTTACCCTTGTTTTTATACAGTGAGGACACTGTAATGTTTAAGTATGTGGTGGGGGAAGGGCTTACTGCATATTTGCCATATTTAACATTATATGTGCATTATTTCTTTTTTTGAATTGCTACTTGGCTATTTTGGAATGCATTATTGATTTATGTGCGTATATGCATGATTTCCAAAAGTTTGAAAAATGACCCCCATTGAATTTTTTTGATTAATGTCATGGAAGCTATATTGAACTCGACGATGCAAAATTGGATTAATTAGAGATATAGCATGAAATTGCCTAGTAAAGGTAAGTCACAATGAAGTGCATTATTTCTTGAAAACCATAAAAGGAGGACTTTATATTTCCATATAATGCTCATATGTTTATATCCCTAGCCTTACCTATGCTTATGCATCACAAAAGCCATATTATGCCTTATTTCATATATTGCTCCACATGTTCTAAATATTGCCCATTCTTTACCTTATTTCCTATCCGGGGATTATGTTGAGAATGATGTTACATTATGGAGACTATTATATGGTTGTTGTGTTGTTATGTCATTATATGGAGTTTGGCAGGAAAATTTGAAAAAAAAATATGTGGAAAATTTAATGAGTGAAAGAAAATCCGATCACCTCAAGAGATAAAGGTAGATTGACCCTGCTCTGTGAGATAATAGTTTGGAGAGATGGGACACATTGTGAGGAGTCCAAAGCACTAAGTATCCGAGGCCATTCATGACACCCATGTTTGTGACTCGCGAGAAGGCAGTGTTGAGGTCAGAGAGGTAAAAGCATTATTATTGAAAAAAGCATTATGAAATGTGATGAATCTTATGGAGAAGGAATGTGGAAATGCAGTTTGGAAATACTCCATTTCCCCGGATCATTAGCACCACATTGCCAAAAATTGCCCACCTTTAGCCTTTTACCAAATCTACTCCTTATTTGAGCTTAAATTGAAGTCCTCTTTATTATCAATGCTTCGTCACTTATGAATGTTTTTGCATAACCCTCCTTTTGTGAGTAGATGTTGCTCTTTAAATTGCACATGCATGGATTTGTGACACTAGTACCTTTTCGAGGATGGTAATTGACTGCTGGGTTATATAAGAATGAATCTAAGATGTTGAGAGTTTTGATTTCTTCCCCTGAATGACAATTAAAAGTATTGCTTGAGGACAAGCAAGCTTAAGTATGGGGTGTTTGTTGTGAGCTGAATTTGTCATGTTTAACAGTAACTTTTATATCGATTTCTGCATACATTGCATTCATTTGGGCTAGAATAGTACAGAATCCATGTAGTTTATGTTCATTTGCCAAATTATGGAATCTACACCAGTTTCTGTTTAAATTCGCAGATTTCGAGACGCTTTACAGCAATTTTAAGGAAGGTCAGAAAAGCTCGGAAAACAACTACAGAAGTCCAGAATCCGAGAGTACAGAACCAGGACAAACCGAGCTGGAGCCAGAGCTACTCTATGTCGAGTACACCTTACTCGATCTCAAGTAGAGAGCCCGAGCAGACTTGGTCGACAAAGCCTGGTCGAGGAAACCAAGTCCGAGGCAACCCGACTTCCGGGACCCTACTCGATCTCGAGGACCACCTAGTCGAGATCGACGACACCTCAGCGCCACACCCGGAGTCGACGAGAAAAGTAGCTGATCGAGAAGCTGAGGACAAAAACGCCGAGCAGCTCTACTCGATCTCGAAGAGATCCTTATCGAGCTCGAGTAAGCCCTAACGCCAGTCCATGCCGAGGAGAAGCTGCTCGATCACACCAGGCCACACACCCCTACTCGATCTCGAGGACGATTAGTCGAGATCGACGACGCCCAGGAGCCCAGATCCGAGCTTGTCGAGCGAAGTCCCCCGAAAAGATCAGTCGACGACGAATCCTAGTCGATGTCGATGAGCCCTTGTCGATGTTGAGTAGACCAATTTCTGAAAACGCGTCGCCGTGAGCAGTCTGAGTCGAGTTAGAGTTACTTGAAGCCGAAGGAAGTCGAGTTGGCTGAAATCTATCAAGTACTATCTATGGAAGGGAGATCTATCAACATGAAGAGACTTGCCTAGTTTAGATTTATCTTTCCCTATTTTAGATTTAAATTCCTTTATCGCTTTTATTTATCATTAAAGTTTTAGATATAATTTTAGATATAGATAGAAGATTCTATCCTTGATTAGCAAGGAATAAAAGGCTATAAATAAAGCCCTAGGGGCTGGTTTTTCATACATTCAGAAACACAATCAATTCCATTCAGTAAGTAGGAGTAGAGAGAGAGAGAGAGTTTGTAGCAAGCAAGGTGGAAAGGCGAAAGTGGATTTGTCTTGTGGGTTGTAAGCTTTCTTTATTTAAATTCAATGCAAGTTAGTTTCTTTTGTTATTTGATGTCTTTCTTGATGATGAAGAGCGAGTAGTCCACCCACTTCTGGGGCTGGGGTGAGCCCGACGGTGGCCATGTGAGATGATGCAGTAAAGGTCAGAACTTGTTATGCAATTCGTCTTCTATCCCTATGAGCATGATTCTTTTGCGAGAGTTGAAGGTGATCCTTGTTTGTGTTATTGAAGCGAAAGTGATCTTAATGCAACTTGGATTAATTATGTGAAAAGGGTTAGTAACAGTTAGGGTTTATGCGAAAGCCTCTATATGCCTATTTGTTAGTAACGAAAGTTATTTTGATGGAAAGCATGATCTTTTATGCCTTTATGTGTTACTTTGCATGGTTATCGTTGTGGTGTTGATACCCTGGTCTTGGAAGTCTTTTATTATATTGATTTATTTCTGTCGAAAATTTGAGTTTTGGTTCGAAATTTGCAATTTAAGTTTCTGTCTTTCTAGTCGATACAGAGGAGAGTCTCGTCGAGATCGAGTAGGTTGTAGTCGATCTCGAGTACGGTTTTGGTCTATGTCGAGTTGAGTTTCTGTTTCTGTTTTCGATTCTGCAATTTCTGTTTTTACTGTCTCTTGTCGATCTCGAGTAGCATCTTGTCGAGATCGAGTACTGTGTTGTCTGAGTCGAGTTTCTGTCATTGATTTGAAGTTTCTGTCTTTTACTGTTGTTAGTCGATCTCGAGTACAGCTTGTCGAGATCGAGTTAGTTGCTATCTTTTTTTTATTTCTTGCTTTCATTTGTTATTTCTGTCTTTCTTTCTTTGTTCCTTTGTTTCTGTCTTCTGTTTGCTTGTCTGTGAGAATCTATTGCTACCTAAGAACTGCTGATGTGCTTCCTCGTGGATTCGATCCTGACAACCTTCTACTACAACAGGAGGAAATCTTGTATTTATTTGCTTAGACAGGGAAGTCAGTCTGATCTTTAATCTATATTTATTTCATACTTGACCATCCTCCTGCAACAACACATTTCAACATGGCTATTTTAAGAGACATCATCTTTCTTGTGGGGTCTACAAAGGTAATCCCTCATCCGCCCTCCCCTATGTACGATAGATGTGTTTTGGTGTGGAAAAGTCTTAGAAAGTGGAGCATCTATGTGTTTTGGTTGCGTTTTGTAGCAAAAACGTCAAAAAACAAAATGAATATATGTGCATCTTTAATTTGGACTTTATTTCCAATCCAATGATCTGATCCGGCTGAAATATTAATATCATGTCCATGGTAATGTTATCTAACTTCCCTCTACAAATGATGACGATCTAACGGTTGGATCAAGAGTTATTATAATTTTAGTAAAAAATGTTTATAATGACTCGATTAAAAACTTGGTTAATAGAATGCTAAGAATATGGTTAAATATATGATAGCATAACCTAAACATAGAGCATATAAAATACGGTAATGAAGGATACCTGTTGTGAGCCTAATTCGCCATGTTTCATATCTACTTTTATATCGATTTCTACATACATTTCATACAATTGGGTTAGAATAATACAGAATTTGTGTAGTTTATGTTTATTTGCAATGTATGGAGGTCTACACAAGTTTTTGTTATATTTTGCAGAAATCGGACACACTTTGGAGCTTAAAGGAAAGTCATGAAGAAGCTAAGGATGGTGCAGCTGGAGAAAAGCCCACTTTTCACCATTCATCATTCTGAATCAAGCTTTGATGTGTTCTTGAAAGTTGTAGCCCTCGAAAAGATATTTCCAACACATGCTCATATGTGTCAATCCGACAAACGAGGACTCGGGAAACTGTGTTTTAAGAACGGAGCAGAATGATGAAAGCCGACAAAGTTACTCGAAGTCGACCAAACTGGTCGACGTCGACCAAATTTTACTCGACAATTGCTCCAGAGGACGAGATCGAGCACGAGCTGAGCATAGGACCACTCGAGATGAAGAATTATACTCGATGTCGAGGAACTTGGTCGACGTTGAGGAGTATCCAGAAGCTGTCCGAGTCGAGATCGAGGAGAAATCCGAGCATTGTGGTTACTTGCAAGCCAAGATTTGACTATCCATAATAGTCCTAGTTTCCTTTTGGATTTATTTCTTTTATTTCCAAATTTTATCTTTATGTATTAGATAGATAGATTTAGGGTATGTTTGGCAAAAGCAAGTAGCTTTTCGGAGCTTATGGTTTTGATATTCTATAGTCTCAAATGAAATAAATATACGATTTTAGTTTAATTAGCTTTTGAAAGCTTTTGAAATTTAAGCTTTTCAACAGCTATTCACCCAAGCTTTTCGGAGCTTTTGGTTTTTTATTCACAAGTTTTCAAACGCTACCACAACAGCTAGGTTTACCAAACACTATACTAGCTTATTAACATATATTTAACTCAAATAGTTCAACAGTTTCAGTTACCCAACAGCTTCAGCTTCTCCAACAGCTACCATTTTGCCAAACACACCCTTAGATAAAGATATAGTTTTTTCTTCCTAATTAGCTAGAAAATGAACACTATAAATAAGGCATTAGGGGCTGGATTTTATTCATTCAATCAATCCAAGCCACAAGAGAGCATAGAGAGAGATAGAGAAAGAGAGAGAAACTGAGTAGGAGAGAGAAGGTGGAGGCCGAGTGGAGTTTGTGAAGCGAGAGCGGAGTTGTCTTTATTCGGTTGTAAGCTTTCTTTTAGATTATTTAATGCAATTTAGTTCCCTTTTAATATTGATGTCTTCTTGATGATGAAGAGCGAGTAGTCACCCAACTTATAGGGTCGGGGTGAGCCCGACGGTGGCCATGTAAGTTGATGCGGTAAAGGTACAATCTTTTGATGCGATTTCATCTTCTATCCCTATGAGCATGATTCTTTTGCGAAAGTTGAAGGTGATCCTTGTTTGTATTATTGAAGCGAAAGTGATCTTAATGCAACTTGGATTAATTATGTGAAAAAGGGTTAGTAACAATTAGGGTTTATGCGAAAGCCTCTATCTTCCTATTTGTTAATAACAAAACTTATTTGATGAAAAGCATGATCTTTTATGCCTTGATCTTGGAAGTTTTGCTGTGGTTATCGTTGTGGTGTTGAAACCCTGATCTTGGAAGTTTTTATTTTATTGATTTATTTAACAAGTTTCGAGTTCTGTCTTCGAAACGTTACGAACTTTGTTTCTATTCCAGTTGATATTGAGTTGCTACAATCGATTTCATAGGTCGATATCGAGTTCAGTGGGTCGATATCGACCAAGTTTCTGTCTTTGTTCTATTTTCTGCTTTTCTCTGTTATTTCTGTTCTTCCGGTTGATTTTCTGCTGAGTTTGAAACTGAAAAGGCGGGCGCTGACACGCTTCCTCGTGGATCGATCCTAACTACCTTCTACTACAGCGGGAGGAAGTCTTGTAATTAATTTGCGGAGATCAGGGAGTCGAATTTGGAATCTATATTTCATACTTGATTTTCCTCCTAACAAAATTGACTCCATTGTCGGGGAAGCAATCAATCGCGCCCTTTTTAGTTCTTTTTCTCTTCTTTATATTCGTTTTTGCTTTTTAGTTACTTTTTACTTGTTTCTTTTTACTTTTGTTTTTCAGGTGCATGCGAAGAACGAATCGCACACCCATAGACCCAATTCTCGAGCCTGAGCGATTTCTCCACCTTTAGCAAAAGCTTAGGAGGAGACTAATGTGAGCCGAATTCGCCATGTTTTATATTATCTTTTATATCAATTTCTGCATACATTTCATACATTTGGGTTAGAATAATACAGAATCTGTGTAGTTTACACTTATTTGCAATATATGGAGGTCTACACAAGTTTTTGTTAAATTTCGCAGAAATCGGACGCATTTTGGAGCTTAAAGGAAACTCATGGAGAAGCTAAGAATGGTGCATCTGGAGAAAAGGCCATTTTTCACCATTCTTCGTTCTGAATCAAGCTTTGATGTCTTCATAAGAGTTGTAGCCCTCCGAACCAACGCATGGTCATATGCGTCAATCTGACGAACGAGGACTCGGAAAAGTGCGTATCAAGAACAGAGCAGAAAGCTGAGAGAATTAGTCGATATCGAGTTGTTTTACTCGATATCGAGTAACCCAGGTCGAGTAAAGACCCCAGAAATCGACAAGAGAAGCTGGGAGCTGGAGCAGGTTAGTCGATATCGACAAGAATTAGTCGGCATTGAGGAAACATTTGGTCGATTTCCATTTCCAGAACCGAGATCGACGAAGCTGAGCACTGGGGAGCCGAGCAGAAGTTAGTCGATATCGAGTAATTGTACTCGATATCGAGGACAACCCATGTCGACATGTGTTCTGTTGGCTGACATGGAGTTGCTGAGCACAATACGAAGAAAATGCTAGTCGATATCGAGGAGGCGTCCTCGATATCGAGGACGTCTCAGTGGTGGATTCCGAGCTATCCGAATATCTTGTTAAGTTTCTATCCCGAAGCCGATGGTGATATTTTCGAGACCAAATTCTATCCACATCTATCAAGAGCTATCAAGTTCAAGGAAGATTTATCCACATTAGATGTTTTCCTTATTTAATTATTAGATTTATTTCGTTTATTTATGAAGTTTTTATCTGAGAGAGAGAGAGAGAGAGAGAGAGAGAGAGAGAGAGAGAGAGAGCAGGCGAGAGAGAAGGAGAAAGAAGGAAGAACGTTTGGAACGATTGTAAGTTTTAGTTTATTTTATGTTAAAGTAAATTTCTTTTTATTATGTTTTGTTTCTAATTTCCTTCTTCTAGGGCTGGGGTGATCCCAACATAGATATGTGTGTTTGATTTATAAATCCATGAATTTATATGTCTTTATCATCATCTACCTATGTGCTTAATCCTTTGCAAGAGTTGAGGAAATTCCTTATTCATGATATTGAAGCGAAAGTGATCTTTTTATGAATTGGATCTTATGATGAATTGATAAATCATATGAAGGATCCCAAGGCGAAATAGCACTAGAAGAGAAGAAGTTGGACATTGTTGACCAGGGCATTCTAAGATCGCTTTTACCTTACAAGGTGAAGGCTATCCCCGATAATTTTGAGCAACCGATATTCATATTCAAGTATGGGGTCCTAGCAAAGTGGCATGAAGCTCCGCATGATGAGGTGGAAATATCTCTTCCCACTCCACCATTTTGCTGTGGTGCAGACGCGCAACCAAGTCAGCCTATGAAGCGGAAGAGGTATGATGATGAGGTATGTGTATTTTCTTTATATCTTCCCTTATACATGCTAGCTCGAGCCAGGGAAGATGAATGGGTGGAGCTTTAAGCTTCTTCACATGATGCCCCCGAATGAAATTCCACGTTTCCCACCACCGAAGGAACCACCAGATCCACCTATACCTCCAGACAAAGATGAGCCAGGCTAATGCTTAATAAAGAAGTCGGCCTAGCGCCTATAAAATCTAGAGCTTGTAAATAGACATTTATTTTTGGGGACTTTTGGACATTGTTGCTTTTGTTTGTTTTTGGTTTTGAACTTTTAGTTTTTCTATTGTGGGTATTTCTCTTCTACATTTTTCAGGTCCATGGGGATAGAAGCAAGCTAAAAACGGACTCGGCCCAGCAGCATAGCACTCGATTAGCACACATGTCTAGTGAGTTTCTTTCTCTACCCTTGTTTTTATACAGTGAGGACACTGTAATGTTTATGTATAGGGTGGGGGAAGGGCTTACTTTATGCATATTTGATTTTATTCGAGATTATGTGTGCATATTTAAAGTTTATTTCTTGAATTGCTTATACATGGCTATTTTGGAATTCATTATTGATTTATGTGCTTACATGCATGTTTTCCAAAGTTTATAAAAATGACCCCATTGAATATTTTGATAAGTGTCAAGGAAGTTTTAATTGAACTCGACGATGCAAAATTGGATTCATTAGAGATATAGCATGAAATTGCCTAGTAAAGGGAAATCACAATGAAGTGCATATTTGAATGAAAACAATGAAAGGAGGTAAAATTTGATGTTGCTTTTGACATGTTGCATGATAAGAGGATGGAGGACTTTATATTTCCATATAATGCTCATATGTTTATATCCCTAGCCTTACCTATGCTTATGCATCACAAAAGCCATATTATGCCTTATTTCATATATTGCTCCACATGTTCTAAATATTGCCCATTCTTTACCTTATTTCCTATCCGGGGATTATGTTGAGAATGATGTTACATTATGGAGACTATTATATGGTTGTTGTGTTGTTATGTCATTATATGGAGTTTGGCAGGAAAATTTGAAAAAAAAATATGTGGAAAATTTAATGAGTGAAAGAAAATCCGATCACCTCAAGAGATAAAGGTAGATCGACCTTGCTTACTGAGATAATAGTTCAGTGAGATGGGACACACAGGTGAGGAGTCCAAAGCACTAAGTATCCGGGGTCATTCATGACACCCATGTTTGCAACTCGCGAGAAGGCAGTGATGAGGTTAGAGAGGTAAAAGCATTATTATTGATAAAAGCATTATGAAAGGTGATTATTCTTATGAAGAAGGAATGTGGTTTGAAAGTTTGAAAAGTACTCCATTTCCCCGGATCATTAGCACCACATGGCCAAAAATTGCCCACCTTTACCCTTTTACCAATCTACTCCTTATTGAGATTAAATTAAAGTCCTCTTGATTATTAATATTTTGTCACTTATGAATGATTTGCATAACTCTCATTTTGTGAGTAGATGTTGCTTTTAAATTGCACATGCATGGATTTGTGACACTAGTACCTTTTCGAGGATGGTAATTGATTGCAGGGACATATGACAATGAATCTAAGATGTTGAGAGTTTCGATTTCTTCCCCTGAATGACAATTAAAGGTATTGCTTGAGGACAAGCAAGCTTAAGTATGCGGTGTTTGACGTGAGCCGAATTCGCCATGTTTTATATTGTCTTTTATATTGATTTCTGCATACATTTCATACATTTGGGTTAGAATTATATATGGAGGTCTACACAAGTTTTTGTTATATTTCGCAGAAATCGGACGCATTTTGGAGCTTAAAGGAAACTCATGGAGAAGCTAAGAATGGTGCAGCCGGAGAAAAGGACATTTTCACCATTCTTCGTTCTGAATCAAGCTTTGATGTCTTTATAAGGGTTGTAGCCCTCGGAAATAGCTTTCCAACGCATGGTCATGTGCATCAATCCGACGAACAAGAACTCGGGAAAGTGCGTTTCAAGAACAGGGCAGAAAGCTGAGAGACTTGGTCGATATCGAGTTGTTTTACTCGATATCGAGTAACCCAGATCGAGTAAAAACCCCAAAAATCGACAAGAGAAGCTGGGAGCTGGAGCAGGTTAGTCGATATCGACAAGAATTAGTTGATATCGAGGAAACACTTGGTCGATTTCCATGTCCAGAACTGAGATCGACGAAGCAGAGCACTGGGGAGTCGAGCAGAAGTTAGTCGATATCGAGTAACTGTACTCGATATCGAGGACAACCCAAGTCGACATGTGTTCTGTTGGCCGACATGGAGTTGCTGAGCACAAGACGAAGAAAATTCTAGTCGATATCGAGGACTCCTACTCGATATCGAGGACGTCTCAGTGGCGGATTCCGAGCTATCCGGGTTTCTTGTTAAGTTTCTATCCCGAAGCCGATGGTGATATTTTCGAGACCAAATTCTATCCACATCTATCAAGAGCTATCAAGTTCAAGGAAGATTTATCCACATTAGATATTTTCCTTATTTAATTATTAGATTTATTTCCTTTATTTATCAAGTTTTTTATCTTAAGTAAGTAGATAGATAGATATAGATATAGATAGAGTTTCTTTCCTAGATTAGCTTGGAATGAAACCTATAAATAAAGCCCTAGGGGGCTGATTTTCAGAGATTCAAGCAAAGCCGTCTTCGGGCGCAAGGAGAGAGGAGAGGGAGAGGGAGAGGGAGAGGGAAAGAGAGAGAGAGAGAGAGAGAGAGAGAGAGAGAGAGAGAGAGAGAGGAGGCGAGAGAGAAGGAGAAAGAAGGAAGAACGTTTGGAACAATTGTAAGTTTTAGTTTATTTTATGTTAAAGTAAATTTCTTTTATTATGTTTTATTTTTAATTTCCTTCTTCTAGGGTTGGGGTGATCCCAACATAGATATGTGTGTTTGATTTATAAATTTCTTTTATTATGTTTTGTTTCTAATTTCCTTTGTGAGAGTTGAGGAAATTCCTTATTCATGATATTGAAGCGAAAGTGATCTTATTATGAATTGGATAGTAATTAGGGTTTATTTGAGAGAGCCGACTAATCCTAATTAAGAAAAGGTAGAAACAAATTAGGTTTTTATGCGAGAGCCTCTATCACCTAAATTGTTGGAATTTACGAAAGTCGATTCTTTGATATAAAGCATGCATCTTTATGTGATTTATGATCTGCACATATGTTTATTGTTGTGGTGATCCCTAACCTTGGAAGTTTGCATCTTTATTTATTTTATTTCATTATTTTTATCCTGCAAATTTACCCGACACCGACCACCTATTCTCCTACCATTCCCTCAACATCGACCAAGTCTTAGTCGACGTCGACAACAACCTCCTCACCTTTTCCTGCTATCCCTGAACCCCAAAACACACTAAACCTAGAACCGTTGACTTCTCTCATGAGGACGAACCTGACTCCCCTATACTATAGCGGGGGTCTTGACTACAAATTTATTTGGTCGAGAAACCCTCTCGTCAGAGACTCATGTCAACATCCGACAACGAGAATGCGGGCCAGCTCACACCTGCACAAGAGCTTGAGCAACTCCGCCAACAGATTGAGGCATTCACCACCAGAGAAGCTGAACACGCCCGACGAGAGGCGGAATATGGACAAAACCAGCAGCGGTGGGAAGCAAGGGTAGATCGCGAGATCAACGCAAGGAGAGAACTTGAGGAGCGGATTAGGCATATCACAGCCAACACAAAGGAATATTTGCATTCTACTTTGGAAGTTCCAGAATCAGCGATCATTCTTCCCGCTATTAATTTTGAAATTCGTCCTTCTTTTATTACTGAAACTAGGAGGAGTCAATTTAGGGGAAGAATCAATGAATGTCCTTTAGAGCATGTCACCACTTTTATAGACTTATGCGAAGCTATAGCTGATGGTGCTAATCTTGAATACTTAAAACTAAAGGCTTTTCGTTGATCCCTTGCAGGAATAGCACAGCAGTGGCTAGAAGGATTGCATGTGGATCAATTCGCACTTGGAACGAACTACAGGACCTGTTCGTCAACAATTTTTTTCCTCCTGCAAAGAGAGTTGCCCTCAGACAACAAATTACGGCTTTCAGACAAAAGCCAGGAGAACCATTAGCACAGGTCTTGGAGCGCTACAAAAGGCTTCTGAAATCCTGTCCTACGCATGGACATCCGCCCTACATCAACCAGGAGATCATCTTCAATTGCCTGGATGCGCCTACTAAGGATCGGATCAATAACTACACCAACTATGAGTACTCTGATACACTCTACGCCGAGCATGGGGGGTATTTGAGACACTGGCCAACTACGACAACCCATATGACACTACTAGAATTGTGTTAATAGGCATCGGATCTTTTATATCGGTCAGAAAAACGCATGATGTTAAAATATTTATAACATCAGTTTAAAAATTATTGATTTTATTGAAATTAGAAACATCAATTTAACTTTTTGGACGATGTTAAAAATTTATTTTAAAAAAAATCAAAAGCGTCCAAAATACATTTCATTGAAATTTAAGCGGCAAAATAATTTTGCTCCCAATCACTTAACCAAAAACAGAGGCATTCAGAGTTTTTTTGAAAAAAATGACCCAAATCCCAACACTTGGGTTGAAATTTTACTAAAGTAAAAATGGTTAAGGTACCCGTACCACTAATTTGAAATTTGGATTTTTGCCTTCAAAAATTAAAAAACACATCTGAACACTTCTCCCATACATATCCCCAAATCACTCTTATTCCCCTATTCACTTTAGATCCACCGACACATCTCTCTCTCTCTCTCTCTGAACTTTCTATGGCGATGATTGAAGAACCCTAACCTGTTCGTCTATATCGATCCCTCCCTCGTCAGCTATGTCCACCGCGCCACCTACCACCGCCCCTCACGTCCTCCTCCGCCGCAACATCTTCCTCTGCACATACCCTTTCTAATGTTGGTGGCTTAGGTTTGGGTATTAGATATACGATGTTGTGTCAGATTCTTCATCTTAATGTTGTTGGTGGTTTAACTACTGTATTTTTTGTACAAATAAAGTCTTATTTTGGAATTCCATGCCAAATATGATCATGTTGGTCGTTCAATCAGGAGAGCATCCTTTAGTGAATGGGTCTTCTGAAGCTCTGCTGCTCCTTTACTTCCTTCCATAATTTTTTTATAGTTCTTGGTATATCTTTTCTACTCTCTTTTGTTTTCTAATGTAACTTGTTATATATTTTTTTTCTATGTAGCAACTCGTGGTTTGCTTTTACTTCCTTAGCCCCTTCAATTAGTTTATAATTTCTTCTTACCTTTCTAATTCAAGGTGGTTTACAGTTGAGTCCTTTTCCTTGGTGAAAACTTAATATTATTGTAACTGGTTTTCAAATCTTGCAGTAGCCATGAGGACCCAGTTGCTTAGACACTTCTTCTCCAATTTGTAATGGTTTTGCTAAGAACTTGCAGCTCTGGAATCCGTGATTAAGATTGATTGTTATTGTGCATTATTTGTATGCATTTATTATTTAAGATTTTAGGGGATTCATTAAAATTGATTTAACAGTAAAAAAAATTTGTTTAGAAGGGTAAAGATAGCCATTTCCCTCTTTCTGTCTGCCTCTACAACTCAACCCCCTCCCACCCTTTCTCTCTCACATTAAGCAACCCAAATTGCATATTGTGTTTTTAATTAAACCATCTTAGATTCAAGATTCTTAACTGGCATAGCTAAATATATTTCTTCTTGGAAAGGTGATTCTTAACTGTCATAACTGAATAAACCTGAATTACAATATTTTGTTTTTTTTAAATATGTGATTTATTAAAGTAAGATTACAGTTCAAGTAAAACCAGTTAATCAGTTATTAATGCTTTCCTTGTATTTGTCGGGTATGTCTGGAATTCTTCAATATTTTCCTTCGAATAAAAATCCAAACAAGTGGGATATTCCAACCATTTCTGTCAGTCTTGAAGCAATAAGATGGTTTTGCCCAGAACGAAGGGTGGGTTGTTGGAGGCGTCTCAAGTGAAAGGTATGATTTTCATAATCCGTAACATTGCTTTCATGTATCACAAGTGCTTTCATTGTTTCTTTGTGTAAAACATTGTACTCATGTGGTTGCTTTGGATATATCTTCTCTACATTCTTATGTGATTGAGGTTGAAAATCTTATTGATTTATCTTAGTTCTTAAAGAAATTGAAGTAGACATCACGATCGTTATGATACGTGTGACACATTGATTGGCCAAGCTATTGGGGTATTACTATCTCTGATATTTGTTAAAAATTTATGTTGGGTATGCAAATGTCATGATATATTATTTCATTTATTTCTTATAGATTGGTACTCTTTTTGGAATCATTGCCACAACTAGTTTAATGCAGTAAGTTTGATCATGAATCTCGTGAGTCATCTTTCTATTTATGAAGTATCCTTGCACATTGAAATAAATACATTTCTAGTTGCCTTTAACAAATACAGTAAGCCAAGTCTAAAATTTATCTTATCGATTTAGTTATTAGCATAAAATATTCTACGTGCGTGTATATCAATCAAAGGTTCAATGGATTTAGATGCATTTGCAGCTCATTTCTTTCAATTCTTTCTTAGATTTTAGATTTTAGTTTCAGTTTTAATAAGTTTGGTTTTAGATTTTAGTTTAAGTAAAATACATATTTTAGATTTCAGTGTAAGCAACATACAAGTATGTCGTTGGCTTTGTTTAGTTGGCATTTATTGAAAGAGTGTCTGTGATTGCCCCACTTAGGTATGATTTTCAACCATTAATCTTGTTGTTTTAGTGATAGGTGTATCTTTGATTTGAATTGTAGTTTTTTAAAATTGATTGGTGCTACTAGAAACATCGCAACATTTATAACTCGGAATATGGAGTTGATTATGTGTTTGTTTGTCGCATCTAGGGTGATGATACATATGGGAGTTGGTGTTGTTTTCTGCTGCTCCATTTCAATGCAGTGCTGCTGAATTTTTCATCCATTTTCAGTCTCCTGATGTTGTTGAATTTTATCCATTTTCATCCTTATGAAAGGCTGTTGGCGATCAAGCAATAGTGTGTTGTAGTGTCATGTAAACGACTAGCATCTTAGAATATGTCTATTGATGTCTTTTATATTGTATTTGACAGTTTTCTTCTCTTGTATTTGACTATAATGTCACTAATTTAATGTATATATTGGTCTTTTCAATGTTTAATTTTTTATTAGCTAAAACAGGGTCAATATAGATAAATAGGGATTTGATGATTGGTGTATTCAATAAAGAACATCGGATTTGAGAGAAAAAAACGATGTGTATCTTTCTATATCCATTGATTATAAAGATACAAATTGATTTCTAAAACTCACTATATATCAAATTTTAATATAAAACGATGTTATAAAATACAAAAACATCATTTCTGAATTAAAAACTGATTTGAAAATAAATAAATGACATCGACTTTTAAAATATTCAATATGGGACATTATATTTATATAAAATAATATCACGAATTACAAATGAAAAAAGAGTATGCACAAATGAAAAAATGGATAACCGATGTGTATATGAATGTAAAACATCAGGTTTATAAAAAATAGCAATGTTAATGTGAACTTTTGTGTTATACTGTATACCTTTAAATGGTTAGAAATGCAAAATAATAAAGGTTTAACACTAGGTGAATAAACCAAAATGTAATTGCATTCACGTATTCAAGTCATTATCAAAAATAAAAACGATGTTATAAGTTATTAAAGACATCGGTTAAAAACCGATGTGATAAAGTTTGGATCTTTAACACCACCCACTAACACGTCGAAAATATTTTTGTTTTACATCGGTTTTTAACCGATGTCTATGAAGAAAATTCTAGTAGTGTGAGACTTTTGCGGCCGCTTCTGACGAAAGGTATGAAAGACCTACCCCATCTATGCCATTGTATGTGCCACCCAAGGAAGTTGATCCAGACGCCAGGGACCAATTCCACAACGATTAGGTATGTCGTCTCACCAAACAGGTAAAATTCCTCTCTAAAGATAAACCTTGTTTGGAATGTGGGTTTGTGAGGCACAACACTACTACGTGCCCACACGTCGATCAAGTACAACAAGGAGAGACCCACGAGGAGGTAAGGTATGCGAGGGGACACTACTCAGGGCCACATCATAACAAGAACTGGAGCTACTATCGCCATCCCCAACATCAGAACCCCCCTTCCTATAGAGCTCCTGGTCACCCTGACAGAGAAGGTAAGAAAGATGACCTGCAGACCATTCTTGAGGAGATGCGGAGGAATCATTCAAACACCAAGCAGTCTATGAATTCCATCTACACTCAGATACATGGTGTCAACTCTAGGCTTGGGGAAATCGATATCTGGCGAAAATCAATGGAAACTCAGATGGGTCAACTAGCAACATCCGTCCCTAAACAATCAGGTACACTTCCTGGATCTTCTGAACCTAACCTTAAGGGTAAATCTACAGGACAGGTAGTTGCCATGAACCTAAGGAGTGGGCGACATATGCAAACGCCCGAGCCGAACACAGAAGGAGAAGCTGCAGGAGACTCCTCGACGTCGACCAAGCCACTCGACGTCGACCAGAACTTGCTCGACATCGACCAGTAGGAACTCGATATCGACCAGAATGCTACGCCTGCCCCAAAGTTGACAACTGTTCTCGAACTTGAGGAAAACCAAGTCGATGTCGACCAGCCTTCTGCACCTCCGACGAAAAAGAAGTTGCCTTTCCCATCAAAATCTCCAAAGGATCCAACAGAGAAGAAGTTTCAGCGTTTCGTCAAGATGCTTCAAAGGCTCAACGTCACAATACCTTTCACAGAAGCTCTTAATGAGATGCCATCCTACGTCAAATTCCACAAGGAGATCCTAAGCAAAAAGCGGTCAATGGATGAGATCGCAGAGGAGTGCAACCAGATGGACGTACTAGAGAAAAGGCTAGATCCAGGTAAGTTTGTTATAACCATTGGATTTGGTCAATAAAAATTTAATGCTTTGTGTGACTTGAGAGCCAGTGTGAGTATAATGCCTTTATCAATCTGGTCCAAGATTAAGATAGGTGTCCTAGAGCATGTGGATGCAAAACTTTATATGGCGAACAACACGGTGGTCATCCCAACAGGCATGGTGGACAATGTACCAGTGCAAGTAGGTAAGTTCTTTGTCCCTGCTGATTTCTTAGTTATTGATATGGAGGAGGACCTTGCTTATCAAATCATTCTAGGAAGACCCTTTTTGGCAATGATGGATGCCAACATAAGCGTAAGGAAGGGAGTGCTCACTTTCAACATTAGCAATGAGGTAATTGAGTATTCCTTCAATAAAACTGAAAGGCAAACAGGTCCCATGGAAGAGGTAAAGTCCATATCAGCCGAGTACATTACTTGCGGGGAGCCTAAGGTAAGAAATATGACCCCCGATGAGCTGGAAAATAGAGATATGGAAGCACGGGTGGAGGAGATCATGGCCATCCGGAACAACGACAGAGAGGACCTGCTTGACATTGACCAAGGTAAGTTGACGTCGACTAACTTCTTTTCGGATGCCTTGACAAGATTCAAGTATGGGGTCGAAATCGACCAGAGTTACTCGACATCGACCACCTTGGTCGACCTCGGCCAGAACCTGAGCCCTCCACCAGTAGCAGCTTCGTCGAGCAATCAACTCGAAGTCGAGCGCTCCTCAACGTCGACCACCTTAGTCGACGTCGACCAAAAACCGTCATCCTCGATTCCTCCTTCCTCGACCAGCAGTCCACCCGACGAAGGTAAGTCCTCGACGTCGAGTAACCTTACTCGATGTCGACTAGAATAGGAGGTTCCCGAATCCGATTCTGCGAAGGTAAGCCAAGGTATTGACATCTCTTCTCCTATTTCCTTTAATGATTTATTTATACATGGGAGAGGTTTGCCTTGGTATGTGCGCTTATGCAGGATTTCCAATGATCAGCCCAAGGAATACGAAGTTGGAGACAAGGTCTATCTTTCCAAATCAAATGATCATTGGTTCCCCGAAAAGTTCAAGAAGAAGAAGATGGGCCCTTTTACGGTGAACAAGATCCATTCAGGCGGACTACAGCTGATGGACAAGAATGGAGTCATGTTTGAAGCCCAAGCTACATGGGCCCTGCAAATGCCACCTTGAGCTTAACAGAGAAAGTCAGCCTAGCGACTACAAAGTTTAGAGCTTATAAATAGACAATTAGTTTTTTTTTTGGTTTTTTGGACATTTTTGCCTTTGGTTTTTTGTTTTGGACGTTATTTATAAGTTTTTCTATTGTGGATATTTTTCCTCTAACGAATCTTGCAGGTAAGAGAAGTTGTAGATCTACTCGACGTCGAGTAGAACTCCTCGACATCGACCAAAAATATCGAGCGGAAAGGAGCCTGTGGTCGAGAAGGCCTCCCTGGAGGCAATAGGTTACTCGATCCCGAGTAGACTTGGTCGACATCAACCAACCTCCTCAAAATCGAACAGCCCTCATCGATGTCGACCAGTTATGCAGCAACATTTTCACTCGATTTTGACGTCCTGCACATCTGTCTAGTAAGTCTCTTTCTTTACCCTTGTTTTTATACAATGAGGACACTGTAATATTTCAGTATGGGGTGGGGGATGGGCTTACTTTATGCATATTTGACATTATGTGTGCTTAAGGTTATTTCTTGAATTGATTATACATGGCTACTTTGGATTTCATACTCTATTTATGTGCTCATATGAATGTTTTCCAAAGTTTATGTTTATCGCCCCCATTGAAATTTTTGAATAATGTCATGGAAGCTTAAATTGAACTCGACGATGCAAAATTAGATTCATTAGAGATATAGCATGAAATTGCCTAGTAAAGGGAAGTCACAATGAAGTGCATATTTTTTGAAAACCATGAAAGGAGGTAAAATTTGAAAATGCTATTGACATGTTGCATGATAAGAGGACGGATGACTTTATATTTCCATATAATGCTCATCGTTTAAATCCTAGCCTTACCTATGCTTATGTATCACAAAAGCCATATTTATGCCTGATTTCATATTATGCTCCACATGATCTAAAAATGCCCATTTTCTACCTTATTCCATTCGGGGATTATGTTGAGAATGAAAGTACATTATGGAGATTATTATATGGTGTTTGTGTTGTTATCATATTTGGAGTTTGGTAGGAAATTTAAAAAAAATATGGAAAATTTAATGAGTGAAAGAAAATCCGACCACCTCAAGAGATAAAGGTACATCGACTCTGCTCGCTGAGATAATAGTTTGGCGAGATGGGACACACAGGTGAGGAGTCCAAAGCAGTAAGTATCCGGGGCCATTCATGACACCCATGTTTGCGACTCGCGAGAAGGTAGTGCTGAGGTTAGAGAGATAAAAGCACAATATTGAAAAAAGCAATGAGCGAATGAGAGAAAGGTGAGAAATCAAAGGAAAAAAGGATCGTGGTATGAAAATTTGGAAAGTACTCCATTTCCTCGGATCATAAGCACCACATGGCCAAAAATTGCTCACCTTTAGCCTTTTACAAATCTACTCCTTATTGAGCTTAAAATAAAGTCCTCTTGATTATTAATGTTTTGTCACATGAATTGTTTTTGCATAACCCTCGTTTTGTGAGTAGATGTTCCTTTTATTGCACATGGATGGATTTGTGACACTAGTACCTTTTCGAGGATGGTAATTGATTGCAGAGACTTATGGCAATGAATCTATGATGTTGAGAGTTTGTTTCTTCCCCTGTATGACAATTAAAATCTATGAATCTATGATGTTGAGACTTAAGTATGGGGTGTTTGTTGTGAGCCTAATTCGCCATGTTTTATATCAACTTTTATATCGATTTCTGCATACATTTCATACATTTGAGTTAGAATAATATAGAATTTGTGTAGTTTATGTTTATTAGCAATGTATGAAGGTCTACACAAATTTTTGTTATCTTTCGCAGAAATCGGACGGACTTTGGAGATTAAAGGAAAGTCATGAAGAAGCTAAGGATGGTGCAGCTGGAAAAAGAGCCCACTTTTCACCATTCATCATTCTGAATTAAGCTTTGATGTCTTCATGAAAGTTGTAGCCCTCAAAAAAGAGCTTTCCAACGCATGCTCATATGCATCAATCCGACGAACGAGGACTCGGGAAAGAGCGTTTTAAGAACGGAGCAGAATGCTAAAAGCCGACAGAGTTACTCGAAGTCGAACAAACTGGTCGACATCGACCAAATTTTACTGGACAATTGCTCCAAAGGATAAGATCGAGCAGGAGCTGAGCACAGGACCACTCGAGGAACTTGGTCGACGTCGAGGAGATTCCAGAAGCTGTTCGAGTCGAGATCGAGGAGAAATCCGAGCATTGTGGTTACTTGCAAGCCAGGATTTGAGATATTCTATGAAGTTACATCAAGTTCTGTCAAGAGAAAGAAGATCTATCCATAATAGTCCTAGTTTCCTTTTGGATTTATTTCTTTTATTTCCAAATTTTATCTTTAAGTATTAGATATATAGATTTAGATAAAGATATAGTTGTTCTTTCCTAATTAGCTAGGGAATGAACACTATAAATAAGGCATTAGGGGCTGGATTTTATTCATTTAATCAATCCAAGCCACGCCACAAGAGAGCATAGAGAGAGAGAGAGAGAGAGAGAAATCAAGTATGAGAGAGAAGGTGGAGGCCAAGTGGAGTTTGTGAAGCGAGAGTGGAGTTGTCTTTATTCGGTTGTAAGCTTTCTTTTAGTTTATTTAATGCAATTTAGTTCCCTTTTAATATTGATGTCTTTCTTGATGATGAAGAGCGAGTAGTCACCCAAATTCTAAGGTCGGGGTGAGCCCGACGGTGGCCATGTAAGGTGATGCGGTAAAGGTACAATCTTTTGATGCGATTTCATCTTCTATCCCTATGAGCATGATTCTTCTGCGAAAGTTGAAGGTAGTCCTTGTTTGTATTATTCAAGCGAAAGAGATCTTAATGCAACTTGGATTAATTATGTGAAAAAGGGTTAGTAACAATTAGGGTTTATGCGAAAGCCTCTATCTTCCTATTTGTTAATAACGAAAGTTATTTGATGAAAATCATGATATTTTATGCCTTTATGTGTTATTTTACATGGTTATCGTTGTGGTGTTGAAACCCTGATCTTGAAAAGTTGCGAACTTTGTTTCTGTTCCAATCAATATTGAGTTGCTACAGTCGATTTCGTAGGTCGATATCGAGTTTAGTGGGTCGATATCGACCAAGTTTCTGTGTTTGTTATATTTTTTGCTTTTCTCTGTTATTTCTGTTATTTCTGTTATTCAAGTTGATTTTCTGCTGAGTTTGGAACTGAAAAGGCGGGCGCTGACACTCTTCCTCGTGGATCGATCCTGAGTACCTTCTACTACAGCGGGAGGAAGTCTTGTAATTAATTTGCGGAGATCATGGAGTCGAATTTGGAATCTATATTTCATACTTGATTTTCCTCCTTACAATACCAATAACTTGGGCAATAATAAGGATGAAAAGGTTATGATTACCTGATGATATGACCCGTATTATAACTTTTTCAGTGTTGATACTTAACCCAGCTTATAAGTCCTTAAGCCATTAACTTTTATCAATTGGGTACCCATTACCACATTTATTTATTTATATATTTAGATTATGCCTTAGGAGCATGATAGTGTATTTACAGTTTTTATCGCATCATGTTTATATTCCTTTTTACGTACTCGCAGAGTATGCTGGTGCATACGTGTATGAGTACTCAATGATTGACCCCATTATCTTTCTTGTTTTTAGATTCAGGTACCCCCGATACCCGATATGCGTGATCATATGTGGATGTTTGTCGGGCATAGCCTATGGGATGATAGAGTGAGAGAGACATGGACCATGTTTTAGTATTTTGTCGCTACTTATTACTTTTGCGTTTTGACCCGGGTAGGCCGCGGCATGTGTTGTACTTGAATCCCGCCTTTATCTTCTGCTCAAAAACTACTTTGCGATAGTTACCTAGGACAGGTTCTAGCCTCCAATGAGCATGCATTTGCTTTGGGGTTTGAAATCCCCATTTTAACAACATGTCTACGCTTCCGCTAAATAAATAATCTGAGTAATAACACGTACTCGGTCGTAAGATCAAAAGCTCACAGAAGAATTCAAAACTCTTCCTTAACGTACCCCGAATAACCGGATCATCCGAACCTTATTAATCCTCTAAGTGGATTAATGGCGGCACATTCGGATATCCAAACTTTTAGTTCGTTACAATAAGGATTTACTTACTACTCTAGTAGATGAATCATTTAAATAGGGATAGAAGATGAATTTGCAATAAAAATCATACCTTTGATGCATAAACTCACATGGCTATCGTCGGGCTCACCCCGACCCTAGAAGTAGGGTGACTACTTGCACCTCATCATCATAACAAGCATCAAATTCATAAAGGAAATGACTAATTGCATTAAAATAAATGAGAACATACAACCGAACTGATACAGTGCTAATCTCGACCATTCGCCTGTGGGCTCAGAATCAAGAGCAACGACTTGAGTTTCTCCCGATCTTGCAATTATCCTTGATATATCTTGATGCTTAATACGAGTCACCCTCCTTGCTAAATTAGATAATTAGCAAGTGCTAATTAAATACATCTTTACAACAACGGCAACAATGGTTGGTATTCAATTGAATCTGTCAACAATTTCGGCCGGATTCGTCAATTGTCGATCGAAATTGCAATGTAATTCAATTGATTAGGTGGTCACTTCCGAATGCACTTCGAGACATACGCCACACACACAAACTGCAACTTAATTGATTTGATCGAAAGAATATGAAACGACCTGGAATTTATTACTAGTACGAAATTAGGAACATGAGCTTGAAAAGAAAGTAAGCAAATGTTTTGGATGGGAGGGTTGTGTTGTGAGCAATCTGTCATGTTTTACAGTAACTTTTATATCGTTTTTTGCATACATTTCATGCATTTGGGCTAGAATAGTACCAAATCTATGTAGTTTATGTTTATTTGCCAAATTATGGAATCTACACCAGTTTCTGTTTAAATTGCAGAATTCGAAGCAATTTACAGCGGTTCTGAGAAAGGTTGGAAAAGCTCGGAAATCAGCTACAGAAGTCCAAGTTCAAAGAACTATAGAACCATGACGAATCAAGCTAGAGCCCAGAGTTACTCGATATCGAGTTCTTTTACTCAATATCGACAAAGATGTCCGAGCAGTGCTAATCGAGTAGGAGCTGATCGAGGAAGCTGAAGACGAAGGCAACCCGACTCCGGGGCTTTACTCGGTATCGAGTAACCTACTCGATATCGACAAACACCCTGATGCCATACTTTGAGTCGAGGAGCAATGCCAAGTCGAGAAGCCGAAGACCTGAAGATGTCGAGCACCAGTTACTCGATATCGAGTAAACTACTCAATATCGACAAGACCAGCAGCGCCTGTCTGAACCAGATCGGGGAGAAGTTGCTCGACAACACCAGGCCAAGCAAGTCGATGACACAAGTTTACTCGATATCGACAAAAGTTGTCGATATCGAGGACCTCAGCACCACACTTCCGAGCCGGATCGAGGACCTGCTACCCGAGATGCCCAGCCAGCTAAAGTCGACGCCAGAGTTACTCGATATCGAGTACTTTACTCGATATCGAGGAGCGCTGTCCGGAGCCGCGTTACGCGGTTTGCTGTCCGTGTCAAGCTGGCTTTGCTTGGAGCCGAAGGAGTCCAATTCTATCCACATCTATCCACACCTATCAAGTTCTATCTATGGAGAGAAGATCTACCCACACAAGCAGATTTTTTGCTACTTTAGATATAATTTCCTTTTTGGATTTATTTATGTTATTCCATTTATTTATCTTTAAGCTTTTAGATATAGAAGATTTAGATATAGATAGACCTTCTTACCTAGAATAGCCAGGGAATGAAGCCTATAAATAAATCCTTAGGGGCTGGTTTTTTAGACATTCAATTGGAGAGACAACTAGTCACATAGAGAGAGAAGGAGAAGAGGTTGTAAGTTTTAGTTTATCAATGCAAGTTAGTTCTTTTTCATCAAAGATGTCTGGTATTGCGATAAAGAGCGAGTAGTCCACCCACTTCTAGGGTCGGGGTGAGCCCGACGGTAGCCATGTAAGGTGATGCGGTAAAGGTTTGATCTTTTTATGCAATTTGTCTTCTATCCCTATGAGCATGATTCTTTTGCGAGAGTCGAAGGTGATCCTCGTTTGTGTTATTGAAGCGAAAGTGATCTTAATGCAACTTGGGTTAATTATGTGAAAAAGGTTTAGTAACAATTAGGGTTTATGCGAAAGCCTCTATCTTCCTATTTGTTAATAACGAAAGTTATTTGATTAAAGCATGATCTTTTATGCCTTTATCTGTTATTTTGCATGGTTATCGTTGTGGTGTTGATACCCTGGCTTTGGAAGTATTTTAGTTTATTGATTTTATTTCACCGAAATCTGAGTTCTGTCTTCGAAAGTTTGCACCTTTAAGTTTCTGTTGTTTGTCGATCTCGGGGAGTTCTAGTCGATATCGAGTAGCACTTTGTCGATATCGAGTAAGGGTTTGTCGAGATCGAGTTTATGTCGCTGAGTTTGCTGTCTGTTGTTGACTTGCTGTAGTCGATATCGGAGGACTGTTGCTCGATATCGAGTAGCTTCTGTGTCCTTTCTTTATTTTCTACTTTGCTTTGTTATTTCTGTCTTTCTTTCAGTCTTTCTGCTTTTCTGTTTGTGAGATTTACAGCTACCTGAGATCCGCTGACACGCTTCCTCGTGGATCGATCCTGACTTCCCATTGCTGCATAGGGAGGGAGTCTTGTAATCATTTGCAAAGGACGAAATCTGGTTTGCTTTGATTTATTTATATTTTATTGCAAGTCTCAATTTCCTCCTTCGTCAGGTTGAAGAACCTTTTAGTCAAAAGGTTTCTTCAATTATATTTTTCCATCTTATTTTATTGAATGGTAGAACATGTGTTTAAATAGACTCCTATGAACTAAACCCTAATAAGATTCCTACTTAGTGGTCAAGGAAAATATCTTAAACAGATAGACTTTCCTTTTCCACTTTTATTCACCTTACTAAGTATTACTAAAAATAACACATTCCATAAATAGCTCCAACTACATAGGAGTTACGGAGTACTAAATATGGAAAAAACTAAAAACTAATAATAATTAAAATATGAAAATATCTTTCTTTTCTTCAACCATGGCGGTGCCTTCTTCTTCCTCCTGATAATGAAACTCTTTGCAATCAATAGCCCTTGAATCGATCTTGAGAGCTCGCCTGGATCAAGATCATTGTTTGACATACATAAGGCCATCTTGATCCGCATCATTCTCCCCCTCTTAACTTCAATTCGTCCTCGAATCGAGGGGGAAGGAGCAGCAATCAAAAAGTAACTTCCCTGAGAATCAACCTGAGATGGCGCAAGCAGAATTCGAGGCAAATGAACCTAAAAAACAACCCCTGTCATAGGGGTTACAGAACAATCAAAAGGAACAATAACAATAGGCTCAATAACCCTATCAACGTCAGAATACTCAACATTAGGAACAATCTTAAAAGGTACAATAGCTAACTCCAGAGAAGTATCCCCAACGTCATCATCGGTGTCATCAGAAGCGACCAGAACATCATGCAGAATATTACAGCCAGCTTGCAGAACAGATTCGGATGCATTCACGAGGGATTCTTGCAGCGTGTGACACACCACTGGAAAGTTCGTCGAGTCACCTTCGCAAAAAGACTGAGTTGACTCAATTCTTAAGTTGGAGTCAACAGGAATCTGCGAAACAAAATCGTCGCACTGTGCTGTTTTCTAGGCAACCATTTCGATCTCCTCCTGGGCTGCATCGTTGGTCTCGGAATCCACGACCTCCTTGTTGGAGGGAGCAATAAAAACCATAGAGGCCGGTGTGGACTATGGAGGGAATGCTTGATGGTAGCGAACTTGGAAATCCGCAAACCAAGCCTCCCACTTTCGGCGTTTTTCCTCCTCTCGACACTGTTCCTCCTCCTCTAGGAGTCGTTCCTTCTCTCGTCGTCGTGCCTCCTCAACCTCTCTTTGTTGGGGAAGCCAAATCTGACGGCTACATTGCTGTTGTTGTCGACGCCTCTCCCCTTCGATCTCGACTTGCCGTTGAAGCCAAAGGCGAAGCCTTTGAGTCTCCCTTTGTCGCTGCCGTCGTTCGGCTTCCCTTTCAAGGGCAAAGAATCCCTCCAAAGGATTGGGATCATTATACCAATCTCCATATATAAAGAAAACCATTGAATCAAAACATCAGTAGCATCAAGAAAAGACAAGAACTTGCGTAAACCTACGACTCTGATACCACTTGATACGTTGCTATTCTCGATCCTTCGCTTGTGGGCTCAAAATCAACAACAACAACTTGATTTTGTCCCGATCTTGCAGTTATCCTTGATATATCTTGATGCTTAATACGAACCGATGAAGTGATAGGGGATGACGTCAAGAAATATAAGTCAACCTCCTTGCTAAATTAGATAATTAGCAAGTGCTAATTAAATATATCTTCACAACAACCGCAACAATGGGTGGTCTTCAATTGAATCGGTCACCAATTGCGGCTAGATTCTTCAATTTTTGATCGAAATTGCAATGTAATTCAATTAATTAGGCGGCCACTTCCGAATGCACTTCGAGACATACGCCACACACAAAAACTATAACTTAATTGATTTGATCGAAAGAATATGAAACGACGTGGAATTTAATACTGGTATGAAATTATGAACGGGAGCTTGAAAGACAACTCAACAAAAGTTTTGGATGAGAGGATTGAAGAACCTTTTAGTCAAAAGGTTTCTTCAATTATATTTTTCCATCTAATTTTATTGAATGGTAGAACATGTGTTTAAATAGACTCCTAAGAACTAATCCCTAATAAGATTCGTACTTAGTGGTCAAGGAAAATATCTTAAAGAGATAGACTTTCCTTTTCCACATTTATTCACCTAAATAAGTATTACTAAAAATAAAACATTTCATAAATAGCTCCAACTAAATAGGAGTTACTAAATATGGAAAAAACTAAAAACGAATAATAATTAAAATATGAAAATATCTTTCTTTTCTTCAACCATGGTGGAGCCTTCTTCTTCCTCTTGAGAACGACACTCTTTGCCATCAATAGCCATTGAATCGATCTTGAGAGCTCACCTGGATCAAGCTCGTTGTTTGACACACAGAAGGCAATCTTGATCCGCATCACGACCAAAGCCACAAGTGTCTCAACCTTCCAACTCTACTCGGCCAAAGCTTTCTCCCTCTACTCTCTATTTCCTAGAATAATTGTTTGTTGAAGAATGAATAAGAACTGAGCCCATAAGGCTTTATTTAAGGTAGAAGAAATCTTCACTTGAAATCGGAGTCGGATTGGCCTCTGTAGCATCACTCGATATCGACCAAAATGGGTCGATATCGACTCGACTTCGCCCTGCGTCCTTCTTCACTCGATTTTGACTCATCAGACGCTCATGTTGACTGCTACTTACTCGATATCGAGTGTAGGGACTCAATATCAACTCCATGAGTGGCTCTCGAATGGCTTGGTCAATTCTTGACGATGTTCCACTCGCTATCGAGTATAGGGACTCGAAATCGACTCCTCTGTGTCGAGTCAAAATGCTTCCTTTCTTTTTGCTCCATTTCTGGTGCTCAGCTCCTACTCAATATCAAGTTGTTCGGTCGATTTTGAGTGCCTTGATAGCTCTCTTTCTCTTCTCCGAATTGCTCATAAAATGTCACGATTTCTGTGAAATCAAACAAGAAACTGTGCAGATCTCCATAATTGACAAATAAGCATAAACTACACAATTCTTGCATTATTCTAACCCCGAAATACAAAATGTGAACAAAAATCGATATGAAAGTTAATGCAAAACATGGTAAATTGAGCACACATCACCACCTTATACTTAAGTTTGCTTGTCCTCAAGCAATACTTTTAATGGTCATATAGGGGAAGAAATCAAACTCTCAACATCTTAGATCCATTCTCATATAACCCTGCAATCAATTACCATCCTTGAAAATGTACTAATGTCACCAAATCCATGCCTGTGAATAAAACCAACATCACACACACAAGGAGGATTATGCAAAAACAATTTTATAAGTGACAAAGCAACAATAATTAAGAGGACTTTATTTAAGCTCAATAAGTGACAAAGCAACAATAATTAAGATTGGTAAATGTCTAAAGATGGTATGTATTTGGCTATGTGGTGCTAATGATCTGGAGAAATTGAGTGATTTCCATACTTTTCATACCACATTCCTTCTTCCATTGATTTCTCACATTTCGCTCTTCGCTCATTCCTATTTTTTTTCATAATAATGCTTTTAACTCTCTAACCTCAGCACTGCCTTCTCGCGAATCACAAACATGGGTGTCATGAATGACCCCGGATACTTAGTGCTTTGGACAACTCACCTGTGTGTCCCATCCTGCGGAATTAACATCTTAACGCAAGCAAAGTCGATCTACCTTTATCTCATGAAGTGACCGGATTTTCTTTCACTCATTAAATTTTCCATAAACTTTTCAAATTCCTGCCAAACTTCAATAATGTTGATAATAACAACACAAACACCATATAATTTCTCCAAATATGAATTCCATTCTCAACATAATCCTCGGATAAGAAATAAGGTAAGAAAGGGCAATATGTAGTATATGTAGAGCAATAATGTAATAATGATAATGTAAGGCGCTTATATAGCTTTTGTGATGAAAATAAGCATAGGTATGGCTAGGAATATAGACATGAGCATTGTATGGAAAATATAAAGTCCTCCATCCTCTTAGTGTCCAACATGTCAAAAGTAACATCAAATTTACCTAATTTCATGGTTTTCAAAAAAATATGCACTGCATTGTTACTTCCCTTTAGTAGGCTTCCATGACACTAATAAAAAAATTTCAATGGGGGTGATAAAAATAAACTTTGGATAATAACATGTAAGCATATAGATGAATAGACATATCCAAAGGTACCATGTAAAGAGCAACTGGAGAAATATGCGTACATATAATGAAAGTAAGCCTTTCCCCCACCCCACACTGTATAAAAACAAGGGTAAAGGAAGAAACTTACTAGATATGGACGTTGAAGCTCCAAATAGGTGTTGAAGATTACTGCTGAATGGGTCGATATCGACTGGGTTCACTCGATTTCTGCTTGTTCCATTGCTCAGGGTGATTTCTACTCAATCACAGCATATTTCCACTCGATATGGCTCGGTCGATACTGACCAGATGGGTCGATATCGAGTCATCCAGCAACTCCTTCCGTTGCACCTGCAATTTCATTAGAAAGAAAGAAAAAAAAGAAAAAGAAAAATAACCACTAAAATAATAAAATAAGTAAGTTCAAAACCAAATATTCAAAACCTAAAAACTAATTGTCTATTACAAACTATAGACTTTATAGTCGCTAGGCAGACTTCTTCCATTTTTCTTCATGGTGGCATCTGTAGGGCCCACGTGGCTCGGGCAAAAAAAGAACTCCATTTTCGCCTATAAGTTGCATCCTGTCCTAGTGGATCTTGTATACCTCGAATGGACCCGTCTTCTTCTCCCTTAATTTGTTAGGGAACCAATAATTCTTTGATTTGGAGACATAACCTTGTCTCCTACTTCATAATCTTTCGGATCATCATTGGAAACCTTGCAAAGTCTAACATACCTAGGCAAACCTCTTCCACTTATAGATAAATCTTTAATTGAAATAGGGGAAGAGAGATAATTACATCGGCTTACCTTTACAACTTATTCATTCTGGTTCTGAGGGCCTAGTTGATATCAGCTGACATTAGTCGATATCGACTACGTACTGTTGCAGCTCTGGGGGATGTTCAGTCGATGGAGAAGGTGTGGACTCGACATGGGGGGCTGGATATTGAGTCACGTGACTCGATATCGAGTGGTTCTTTGGCTTAGTCGATGCTGGTACTGTGTTTTTGTCGATTTCGAGTGAATCACTCGATATGGAGTGGGTCTGATCGATGTCGACCCCATACTTGAATCCTGCAGAATCTGGAAAATATTCAGTCGATATTGACTTACTTGACTCGATTTCGACTGAGATTGCAGTGTGTTTGTCCTAAATTGCCATTATCTCCTCGATATGGGCTTTCATAACCCTTCTTTTTAGCTCTTCGAGGGTCATAGTTCTTACCTTTGGTTCTCCGCAAGTGATGTAGCCTCCTTTGACTGAATTGACCTTCTTAGGACTGTTTTGCGAGCAGTTTTGTTAAACGATAACTCAAGTACCACATCGCTGATGGTGAATGTGAGTACTCTCTTCCTTACGCTTATGTTGGCATCGACGGTTGCTAAGAAGGGCCTACCTAAAATAATGGGACAAACAGGGTCCTCTTCCATACCAATAACAAGAAAATCACCAGGGACAATGAACTTACCTACTTGTACGGGTACATCGTCAACCATGCCTGTAGGGATTACCACTGTGTTGTTTGCCATGTAGAGTCTGGGATCCACATGCTCTAGAGCTCCTATCTTCACTTTGTACCAGATGGATAAGGGCATGATGCTCTTGCTTGCTCCTAAGTCACAAAGTGCATTGAATCTATGTTGACCAAAATCAATAGTTATAGTAAACTTACCTGGTTCTGGCATATTTTATGGGAGCTTCCTCTTGCTGCATTCCTCTGTTATCTCAGCCATAGACCGCTTCTTGCTCAGGATGTCTTTGAGGAACTTGACATAGGATGACACTTCATGAAGAGCTTCGGTGAAGGGAATGGTGACGTTGAGTCCTTGAAGCAACTTCACAAAGCGTTGAAACTTCTTTTCCGCTGGGTCCTTCAAATATTTAATGGGGAATTGGAGCGTCTTCTTCTTCATTGGTGCAGCTGGTGTCGAGTGGGATGTATGGATAATGATTGGTGCAGAGTCGATATTGACTAGAGTCGCTGGCTGCTGTTGTTGCTGATGAGGTGGGTCGATATCGACGGTAAGGGGGTCAATATCGACTGGACTTGGGTCAATATCGACTGGGTTGGTCGACGTCGACTGGTCTCCTACAACTTCTTCCTCCATCGTTTTCTCATGCGTTTGAAGCTGACACCCACTCCTTAAGTTCATAGCAGCCACGTGACCTGTAGACTTACATTTGGGATTGGGTTTGGATGATCCAGGAAGTGATCCGGATGGTTTGGGGATTGATGTAGCCAATTGACCTACCTGGGTCTCGATGTTTTTCCGCCGAACATCGATCTCTCCCAATCGCAAGTTGATGCCATGCAGTTGAGTATGGACGGAGTTGTTGGCTTGTTTGTATTCAGTATGGTTCCGTCGCATCTCGTCGAGGATGATGTGCAGGTCATCTTTCTTACCTTCTCTATCTGGGTATCCAAGAGCTCCGTAGGGTGCGGGGTCTCTTTGGTATTGGGGATTGCGATAACCCCAATTTTGTTGCTGATGTTGTCCTGAGTAGTTAGGACCCGTCACATAGCGCACCTCCTCATGTGTTTCTGCAAGATGCACTTGGTCGGCTTGTAGGCAGGCGGTGGTGTTGACCCTCACAAACCCACACTCTAAACAAGGTTTGTTATTAGAAAGAAATTTAACTTGTTTTGTAAGGCGGCGTACCTGGTCCCTATGGAATTGGTCTTTAACATCGAGATCAATCTTGTTTGACGGTTCGTAGAGCGGCATAGATGGGGCAGGCCTTGCGTCAGAAGCTTCAGAAGTCCCATAAGTGTTTTAGAAGTTGACCAACCTCTCTAAAGTCTCCCAAGAACGTTGCGGTTTGTACTCGAGATACTTATGAGAGGTATAGGTGTTGATCTGATCTTTGGTAAGCACCTCCAGGGCGTTATAGATGATCTCCTGGATCACATAGGGTGCTAGTCCATGCGTAGGGAAAGACTTAAGCATGCGTTTGTAGCGCTCCCAAACTTATGTAAGTGTTTCCCATGGCTTTTGCTTGAAAGCCGAGATCTTTTGCCTGAGCTGCGCAGTCTTCGCTGTAGGGAAGAACTTGTTGAGAAAAAAATCCTTGAGTTCAACCCACGATTCTCTTCTTAAGTCACGAGAGTCTTCTTAAGTCTTTGTTGAAGATGAAAGAAACGTTCCGGTTCGAAAAGAGGATCAAATCCTAGTGTGCGATCAGCGTGCCGCATACACCTGTCAAAGCAAAACAAAAAGAGTGTAAAAATGAACTAAAAAAGGGCGCGATTGATAGCTTCCCCGGGAATGGCGCCAAAATTTGTGATGAGGGATTTCGAGTATAAAATAAATATGAAATTTAAATCTCGAACCGATTTATGATGTCCACGCAAATAAAATTACAAGAAACCTATCCACTGTAGTGGTAGGGAATGATGATTGAATCCACGAGGAAGCGTGTCAGCGCTCGCCTTTCTAGTTCTAAAGTCAGCCGTGATTTTGACCAATAGACCACTCGATATCGACTGGTAAGGGTCGATATCGACTGATTCAGTCGATTTCTAGTGAGTACTTGCACAACAGAAAAACAAGCAGAGTCAACGTCGAGTATAGAACACTCGATTTTGACCTTAGTGGACTGGATTTCGATTGGTATGAGTCAATTTCGAGTGGTTGTGCAGAATCGGAAACCGTGCAGAAAAATAAATAAATAATATGGGAAACATACGTCCGAAGAGTATAAGGATGGATGAGAATATGAATGAATAGAAAAGATCGCAAATTTGTTGTTTTATAAATTAATTAAGTAAAAGCTTCCAAAGTCGAACAATTTATGCCACAACGATAACCATATAAGACTTATGCCAATTTCATAAAAGATTATGCCCTTTCATCAAATAACTTTCCTTATTAACAATTAAGTGGATGGATGCTCTCGCATAAACCCTAATTGTTACTACCTTTTTTTATAATTAATCCAAATTCATATTAAGATCACTTTCACTTCAATAATGCAAATAAGGATTTATCTACTACTCTCGTAGAGGAATCATGCAAACAGGGATAGAAGATGAAATTGCAATAAAAATCATACCTTTGATGCATAAACTCACATGGCTATCGTCGGGCTCACCCCGACCCTAGAAGTAGGGTGACTACTCGCGCCTGATTATCATAACAAACATCAAATTCATAAAGGAAATAACTACTTGCATTAAAATAAATGAGAACTTACAACCGAACAAAGCCACAAGTCTCTCAACCTTCCAACTCTACTCGGCCAAAGCTCTCTCTTTCTACTCACTATTGCCTAGAATAATCGTCTGTTGAAGAATGAATAAAAACTCAACCCATAGAGCTTTATTTATAGTGCTCAACCCTAGGTATTGTAGGATAAAACAACTTTATCTAATTCCTAAGTGATAGGCTAAAAACCTACACCCACAAGTGTATTGGGTTCAGTTGTAGTAATCAAGTGTCGTATCCACAAGGACCGGAGGAGTATCGATTGTAACCATTTCGGAATGGCTCACCGGAAAGGACTTGTGGGTAGTACCCATAGGTCCCCGGTTCGAACCCTGAATGGCCACTCTTTATTTACCAATTCAAGGAGGAGTATCGATTGTAATTTCGGGTTAATTCAACCAAGTTCCGAATAAACAAACAGATTTTAGAGTGTGTGTATAAAGGAACCAGGAAAACCAATTTAATGTTGAGAAATATATATATATAGGGAAGTCGTTCTAGGGTCAAGGATTTACCGACAATGCATCATATTAAAATTATGGAGGTAGGTTATCTAAGGTAATCGCGCATCCCCTTTCTGGTTTAGTGCGAATGTGCCTAAATCGGTTAGCAATTCTCCTTTCGGGCTCAAGCAACTGATTCAGGCCCTTTAATTTCATAGAGTTTTAGGGAATAATCACACTAACATCGCCTTTCGGGTCTGAATAACATCAAAATTGCCCAGAACGCCTTGCGTTTATTTTCAGTTTTAATATTTTTAGGATATTTTATATTATTTTAGGATTATTTCCGCATTATCTTTAACGAAAGTATCTAGGTTTTTGGGGTCTCTTTCTTTCCTATCTGATGTATAGAAATTGGCTTGGCCGACCAATTGCTAAAGTAAAAAGCGTCGATCTTGCTTAGCTCCTTGATTTTCTTGAATTAAGGCGAATGAATTAGTATCGTTTCGATGCTTCCGCTACTGCCGATCGTGCTATAGTTATTTAATTAGCCATGCTAATTAACTAAACTCCTTTTGAATGGCTTAGGCTCACGTGGTCAACAATGGCGGCCGATCTCAATTGCAATCGAACACAATCACACGTAGGGTGACTTTATGCAATTTAAATTTCAATGTAAGTAATTTCGTTGATCGGTAGAATAAAAAAAATATATGAAATGGAATGTGGAATAATACGAACTAGGGTTTGCAAAGGATTTTGGATTGATAATCGAAGAACCCTTTAATCCATAAAGGGTTTCTTCAATTCTATATTCAATCTCCTTTAATTCAATATAACTACAATGTTTAAATAGAAAACCTAATAACCAATTCTACCGTGCAAGATAGAATTTAGTTTGATAAAGATAGATTAAAATAACTTAAAGATAAAAATAAACCTAAGAAGATATAATTCTAAAAGTTAGGGAACAAGATATATCTAGAGGAGATATAATCTTGTACATTATTAATCTAATTGCATAAAATAATAATTAATAAAATAATAAACTAATTTGAAGACTAGAACCGGCTCACACATTCAAGCTAATCGACATGGGCCTCAAGAGCACTCGGCATGGGCCAAGACCCACTCGATATGCATCTTGAATCTTCTTCCATGGTGGCGCCTTCTTCTTCCTCTTGAGGAAGAGACTCTTTGCCATCAATGACCCTCGAATCGGTCTTGAAAGCTCGCCTGGATCAAGATCATTGTTGGACCCACAGAAGGTCATCTTGATCCGCATCATTCTCCCCTTCTTATCTTTGATTCGTCCTCGAATCGAGTCATTGAAGAGATGTAGGGAAAGAGCAACCACCAAAAACTAACTTTCTTCACAATCAATTTGAGATGGTGCCAGCAGAATTTGAGGGACAGGAACCTCAAAAACAACACCTGTCATAGGGATCATCGAGTAGTCAAGAGGAACAAAATCAAAAGGCCCAATAACCCTATGAACTCCAGAATTATCAACATTATGAACATTCTCAAGAGGTACAATAGCTAACTCAAGAGAAGTGTCCCCAACATCATCATCGTTGTCTTTAGAAGCACCCAACACATCATGTGCAGCACTGCAGTCCACTTGCAAAGCAGTTTCGGGTGCCTTAATGGACGATTCCTGCAGTGCGTGACCCACCGTTGGAAGGCTCGTCGAGGCAGCTTCGCAACAAGACTGAGTTGACTCAATTTCGAGGTCGGAGTCAACAGGAATCTGCGAAACAAGTTCGACGCGCTGTGCTGAATCTGGGCCCACGATTTTGATCTCATGTTGTGCTGCTGGCGCGACTGAATCAGGGGGGCCGGATGGGATGGCCGCGGGTGCAGCCTGATTGGTGTTTGTGCCGTAGTGCGCTTCCCGTCTTGCAGCAACCTCCTTCTGGGCTTTGTATTGGCGCTGTCGTGCATGTTCCTTCAAAACAGCTTGAGGCGAAAGGGGTAGGAGAGTAACACTCCTCCCATCAAAGGTGAAGGCATATGTATTCACACGACCATCATAAATAACAGAACAATCATATAACCAAGGATGGCCTAGCAAGATATGACTACAATCCATTCTAGCAACATCACATAACACAGTATCATGCTATGATCCAATAGAAAAAGAAACTAAACATTGTTTGGTAACCATAATATCAGACCCATCATCAATTATGTCATTTAAACCATAGTGAGTAGCTCTAGGAATAGTAGTCAAATGGAGGTAATCCACTACCTTTTCATTGATGAGATTGCAGCAACTCCCACCGTCGATGATGACACTTAAGGTAGCCTCACGAACCACACACTTGGTGTGGAAGATTTTCTCCCTTTGATCATTGATGGGAGACTCCTGAATGTGTAGGACCCGTCGATTGACAAGGCAGAGAACGTCATCGTCTCTCCACCGTGTGGCGCAGGAGGGGTAGGGGAAGGGTTGGGGTTATTGTCATTCGACATGTTCCTACAATATCAGAAGAGCAGCAAGCCTGCTGCGGCCGCTGCCAGCGATGGTTCCTCTGTTGCTGTTGCTGTTGCTGTTTGCCTTTGCTGAATTTTCCAAGTGTTTGCCGTCGCTGTTTCGTCTTTTGCCTTTGCTTTAGTTTTTATTTGTTTGTTTTCTTTCTTTTGCAGTAGTTCAAAGTCTTTATTGTAATTGATTGTAAACATCGAGAATATAGCAAGGATAATTGCAAGATCGGGCCATCAACAGTTTGGTGTTCTTGATCTTGAGCCCACAGGCGAAGGATCGGGGATTCCAAACGTATCACTATCAAGGGGAGGCACGAAATTAGATGAGGAGAATGCTTATTCTCATACCTTGAATCATATTTTGCAGTTGTTCAATCATCCATTCAAGTTTGCATATTTTTCCATCAATTCGAAGGAGATTTAGGAATGCTATGAGTGGCTAAGTTCGTTATTTGTTTCACCTGTGTTTCGGAGACTTGGTTGGTGGTTTGTGAGGCTTAAATTTGGTTGTTTCCTACCGTTCTTTTGATTTCTCTTGCGAATATTGTCGATATTGTTGTGATTGGCCATCGTAATAGTGTCTTGCTAGGTATTTGTTCTTTCGTCATTGAATGAATTCCGTAGTAGCATGCTTAGGATTGTGAATACCTTCGTTTGATCATGACTAAGTAGATATTTCAAAAAATGTCTTAAACATCGGTTACCTTGCATACTTGGTGTTATTCATATGTCTAGATTCTTAGGAACTTGTGCTACATTTATGTTAAATCTTTGTCCATTCTTAGGTTGCATAAAGGTGTAAGGGATTAATTATGCTCTTTGCGCTTTAATCTATTCAAACTAAGATGGGAAGAATGTAAGTTAAAGGAATCATACAACTTGAGTTTATGTCTAGGACCAATTAACAGTAGTACAAAATGTTTTTTTGTTAAAGGAATCATACAACTTGAGAATGCATTTAGTTTTTTTATTTAATATATTTTTTCAAGCATAGCGGTTGTATTAAAAAAACGCTATTAAAGTAAAACCTTCCTTATCGATTTTTTTATTAAAAAGCGTTGTCTAATAATAAAAACAAAAAAAAAATTGCAGGCAAATATTTGATTCATTTTTGAAAATCCCCAAATTGATCTCTAGACTCCAAATCCCTAGTGCTTCAACCGGTCGTGCGCCATTCTTCCCCTAACTGCTCCAATCCATCTGGATGGGCCGGTGATCATTGATCGTCTCTTGTTTGTCATCGACGAGCACATCATCCGACCCCTTGTTTGCTTTCGATGAGCCCAACCTCAGATCGATCCCCCTGTTTGTTGTCGAGGAGCAGAACCACAAGGGTTGCACTCATTTCCGTTGCTTCATCCACCGATGTTTGCCGGCCCTCTTCGTCGAGCACAACCGTCCGCCGCTTCATCCACCACTGTTGCTCGTTCCTTGTCCACCGCGCGCTGTGCTCGGCCCGACTCAATCGCGTCATCATCAACAGGTAAAAAAAACTCAGCCTTTGACAACACTTGGTCGAAATTGTTTTTTTATTTGTGAATTACTCCATATTCGTGAGTAATTAGATGTTGTAATTGTTGTTTCCGTGTGGTGTTTCAATTTGAGATTTTTGGTTAAGTTGTTTGAGTTTTATTTATGAAATGTGAATAACTC
This sequence comes from Persicaria tinctoria, assembly GCA_037127255.1. Classification (NCBI taxonomy): domain Eukaryota; kingdom Viridiplantae; phylum Streptophyta; class Magnoliopsida; order Caryophyllales; family Polygonaceae; genus Persicaria; species Persicaria tinctoria. The sequence continues at coordinate 41,016,995 of JBANSL010000013.1, forward strand.
CAGAGGAATTTGAGTTTTATTTTTAAATAACTCCAAATTTGAGAGGAATTTTAGTTTTATTTGTGAATTTTGGTTAAATTTTTTGAGTTTTTATTTGTGAATAACTCTAGAGGAATTTGAGTTTTACTGTTGAATACTCTAATTCATAAGTGTTTCTTTTTGGGCATTTTGGGAGTTTTGCATTCAATTAAGGATTACATCAATGGAGGGGAGCACAAATTTGATGGGTGAAGTGTTAGGATTCAATGATCGATTTCCTGGTGACTCTATTGTGCTGATTGAAGATTGTGTGGAAACTAGTGGGGCCTTTGTGATTCATCATATTCTCAAGTGCACACTATCTTCATCCAACTCATCAGGGATTGTTATCTTTTTTGCTTTTGCGCATCCTTTCTCTCAGTATGATCACATCCTTCAGAAACTGGTGATCAGACTTTATCTCCCTGTCTTTCTTCTTTCCTGATTTCAACAGTTAAATACCTTTATAGACCATATTACAACAGTCTTACTCTATAATCTTCCTTACATCTTCCTAGTTGTATAAATTGGTTTCTTAGGCATACTTGATTACATATATATTAGATAGTTATAACAATGACATAGTTAGCTAACCTATTAGTAGATGAATTAGCCTCTTCCTGAGCATTTACATTCATAGAATGTGATTTATAACTTCAGATTTGTCATTGGTTTAGAAGTTATGTTTTCCTTCTTTACAAATAATGTCATTAAGGCAAGTCTTATGAAACCACTTAAAAGTTTGGATCCCTTGTCGCAGTATGATTCCGTTGATGAAAGGGTCAACTACCTTGTCACGGTATCTAATAAGATAGTTTTTGATGTTTCTACAGGGTTGCAACTTGGTTGCGCACAGGGATAGTAAAAGATTCATCTTCTTTGATATGCTTGACGGAGGGAAAACCTGTCGTTGATCCGCCAAAGAAAACTCAAACCTATAGCAAGTATAGCAATAAGCAAGAGGTCGATCCACATGGAAAGTTATAATTCTAGTTTGATTCAAGTGTTAATCAAAGTAACCAATTTGGGGGTTTTTGTGTGTGAAAGTTTCGCCTTTTATCAAAGCGAAGTAAAGAAAGCAAAGTAAATGAATTTGTTTTAGACAATTTGGAGAAGCTATTCTACCTACAATTTTCCACTTTATTGGATTGAAGCGATCCTTGTAACTTCTTCTCGTCCTATTAAGTTTCCTATGAATGCCCTTGTCCCGACCTAATATAGTTACTAGTCCAACCAGTCCTAGCAATCCTTATCAATCGAACAATCCCTAAAGAAGGATTAAACCCAACTGATAGCTTTAAGTTCAGAGACTAGCCAAGGTATTTGCAGTCCCTAAAGAGGGATTTAACAACACATTCAACTTCCTACTCATTCAATTAGTTCAACCATCCCTAAAGGAACAATTTTGCCACTTAGGTTAAGGTTCACAACCAGGAATCTACAAAACATTAGCAATTAAATTGATCTAACAAGTTGGCCAGACAAGATAGAACAAAACAATAAACAATCAAGCATAAAGAAGTTGAAGCATTCAAATGTAGGAAACAAGGAACGAGAAATAGAAACTCACAATCAATCCAAATAAAGCTTCAAATTGCAGGCAGAATAGATGAGTTTAGTTCTTCATGGAAGACATAGCTCAAAATCTCTAAAGCGTCTGATGAATGAATAGAATAGAAGTCCCTAAAAAAATAACATAAATCGGCCTTATAATGAGTCCAAGTCGGCCACCAAACAAACTAGCAAAACTAGGGTTTTAATTAAATGAAACGCGGCGCTCTGAGCAAATGCGGCGGCCGCGACAAATGTGGCGGCCGCGGCAAATTGATGTGTTGCGGCTGCGGCATATGTGCTGCGCCCGCTGCAATGGTCTTTTACGAAAATTCTACTTTGAATCAGCTCTCGACATCAACAAGAAAGTTGTATCTCTCTGAAAGAGCTTTCCAACGCATGGTCATAATAGTCGATCGGACAACCGAGGCATCCAGAAAGTGCAAATTCAGCATGTCTGGCGACAACTTCTGCAGGCTTGTTCTTCGTTTAGGCTCGCTTCTTCTTCTCAGGACCTCTTGAGATCTTCATGTAAGCTTCTTCGATCAACTAGACATTCTCATCCAATGCGTTATCAACTCATGTCCGCTCCTCGGATCCATCATTACCTAATATAATCAATAAAAACGTGTATATTCCGACTCCACCAACGTAGAGAGCAAATATGCAAATTGTACTTAATCCATCCATGAAATGCATCTTAACTAAGCTAAATGCAACCTATTATGCCTACCTAAATGCATGCTATCAATGCTTCTTCATGTTGATAGACTCATCAGTCATTGGTACTTCTGTCTGACTAATCTCGCTCTTATGTGGGATTTAAAAGTAAGTTGAAATAAGAAATCTTAATATGTAGGTTTCTTAATCTTGATAGAAAGGGACAGTTATTGAGAGGTTGATGGAAGAAACACTTAGGGACAAGAGTCATTTGCTAGAGCTTTTATACTTCTGTTTGTGAAGGTAATCACTTAAACTTTGATGCCTCAGTTCATAAAAGATTGACCTGAATTCTGCAGCATGAAAGTGTTTTGGATGGCTGAACAATTAAGTGATGTTCGTTTTGTGTCCTTGTACCTCAAAGGCAAATAGGAGAGACAACTCTTAATCAAACAAGTTCAAGGTCTCACCGGATCCTTAGGTTGGTATGCTTGTTACTTATAAAAGAAAACAAGGGGGAAAACGAGCTTATTTGTGTTTTAACATCAATTTTTGGTATTGCATTGTAGACAGTTGAAAGTTCCATTAGCGAGCTGGCAGAAATTGCAAATTCAAGCAGTCTTTCAGCTACTGTGGTATGTAGAAACTAAAAACCACCCTCACTTCTAGTTCTTCTATCCGCTAAACTATTTGCATAAGATTGATTTTTAATGATTATATACTGGTAAATGAATTGTCAAATGAATAAATGATTAATGTGAATTCAACTAATATTGATCTTCTTTGTGCAGAACTGTGTGGATCTTGCAGGAAGTGAGCGTTCTTCCCAGTCAGCAGGGACAAGATTAAAGGAAGGATGCCATATAAATTACAGGTTACTAAGCTTGGGGACTATCATCCGAAAATTAAGGTTGATCACCTTGTTTCTTTGCTTCATCGTTAGTTCAGATCGAATCTCTATGGACCATAAAATGTAGGAAGATAGAACTTAGAAGTAATAACAAATGTAGGAAGACCGAAGGAATAACAATTGTGAACTTTAAGTTGCATTTCCCAACTACAACAAGGGACGAATGGGCATGTGCCATATAGAGACTCCAAGCTAACACATGTATTGCAGAACTCCAACTGTGTGGAAAGTTTTTTTTTTGGGCTAATTTGTTCATACGAAGACATGGTGTGGATTGTGTATATTTATAATAGGGGATTGTATATTATGTAAATATGAGCCGTTTTTTTTTAAAAATGTATACAGACAACAGTTGTTATGGAAAACTGCTGTCCTTCCTCGGATTTTATAAAAAAAAATATATAAAAAATTCAAAGCAAGGAGGCGGTTATTTTAAAAAACCGATGTCCTTGTCTGTTTTACATCGCTTTTTTCATTTCCACTTTTACACATGCTCACATCGCTTCAGTTAACAGCACTTCAATAAGTGTTGTCCTTCCTTATAAAAAACCGCTCTTAATTAGTGAGTTTGTACTAGTGAAGCCAACCAATGTCGATGAATGCGCAGGTGGAACTATTTTCTCCATTGAGTTGTTATAAAACCCATCATCTTTATGCATTGTTACTTCAATTGCAATCTAGATCTTTAGTTCTACTTCCCCTATTTACTTGTTTATTGCCAACTTTTTTGTTAAATAGCTTTTAGATTTAGTCTTAGATTTCCCTATGGCATCGACCCTACACTTATCACTATACTTAGTTATTTGCGCGGGAATTTCTTTGGCGAGGTTTACACACGACGGTCTACCTCCGACCAAATTTTGGCGCCGTTGCCGGGGAATTCTATTTGATTCATTGTCTAATTGTTACTTGACTTTGGTGTGAACCTAATGCGGGACTATCTTCAACACCTCCCGACACGTCTATCATCCTTGGTGATGGACCAATGACTCGATGCTGAGCTAAGAAGCTTCAACGAGACTCATTCATGTTTGTGAGTCATGCGTTGTCCTCGAGCTCAGTACAACTTCCCAAAGCACCATTGAAGACCTATATGTGTATATGGATTGATGAGGCCGATCCACCTTAGTCATAGAAGGGCCGAATTTCTATAAGTGTTGGAACATCATTTTGCTACTATTTTTAGTACTATTTTTACTTGAGTAATTTTAGGAAACTTTAGGTGGTTAATTTTAATTATATCTTTTATTAATTCTTTTTATTAGAATCGGTCTTGTTAGGTTATAAAGAGCCGACACCCCTCTTGTAAACATTCACATTATTCATTATTCAGAGCTTTCTCTTTTGTGTGAAACACATTGAGTACAAGTCAATCGATTCGAAGTATTGCTCATCGATTGCAAATCGGTATAGATCTCAGCTTGGTTTGCTTTGTGTTCATCAACCTCGCAAGAGCTTGGTGATCCTAGTAACCACGAGCCCCCTCCTTCTGCCTCCAAGTTGTCCGCTTGGTTGTGTAGGGTTGTAGAGGCGAGTTATATTGATACGGGGTTAGCTGTAGGTTGGTCCGATCTTCGACAACAAGCAAGAATAATCAAGAACTAATAAAGACGCAACAAGAACTAACAAGAAAGATGCAAGATTTATGCAAGATTCAACAAGAAAGCAAAGAAACGCAGCAAGACTCTCAAGAATCGATCAAGATAGGACAAGATCGACCAAGAAACACCAAGAACAGGGGATGTACTCAATGTCGACTCCAAGAAGATGAACAAGACTCGATAAAGACTCGAAATTGCAACAAAGAATGAAAAGACGCGACCGATAAGGACTGAGTCGGTCTATGCAGAACAAGATAAAGACCCCAGGCCTTCTCAGAGGGTAGGAACCAATACCAATGACTACACAACCCGCCTCTACAACCCTACACAATCAAGCGGACAACTTGAAGGCACAAGGAGGGGGCTTGTGGATACTAGATTCACCAAGTCTTGCGAAGTTGATGAATGGCAAAGCAAACCAAGCTGAGATTATCAATTCGTGATCAATGAGCACAGCTCTAGTTAGATCAACAAGACACTCCATGTGTTTCACACAATTTGAGAGTTCTAAATTCTATTCATCATGTTCCTCCTGAATTACAAAGGGGTGAATCGACATATATAGGCTCTAAGAGCTGCTGGGCCGATTCTAATGTTCTAAGAAGATAAAAGAAGATAAAATAACAACTTAAAGGAATTAATAAAATTACTCCTAAAGTTTCCTAAAATAACTTAAGTAAGAAAGAATACTAAAAATAGTAATGTAACCAGCTGATTTTCGTTCCAAACAGTACAGCTTGCAAAGATGTTGATTTTCGGCCAAGCTCCATGTCGAATCTGGAAAAACCTTCAACAACAAAGTTGTAGATCTCTTCGTCCTCGTTCCAACAAGGTATAGCACGCCTCAATCCGATCAATATTGAATCTGTACGACCCATTTTACAGAGACGTCGAAAAGCTGTCAAAATTCTGAACGAGAGTCTAAAACGTCATTTGATCAAGCTTGCACCTTTGGACCTTCTCCCATGGTGGAGCCTTCTTCTTCCTCTTGAGGATGACTTCCTTCTCACGAGCTCGAATCATAGGTCCATCCCCAAGTATAGGTGTGTCCGAAGGAGTCTTGGATGGTTCCGCATCAATCTCCCTTTCTTGAAAAGGATTCGTCCTCGAATCCAAGGTCGCATATGATTCCGCAAAGACATCCACACGAGCTCCTGAATCGAAAACCTCATGTCCATGGAAACTCTTCTCAAGGCCGTTTGTTGTAGGGATTGACCACTCCTCAACGGTTTTTGTCTCAGCTTCATCTACAAAATCAAGAAAAGAAACTTTATGAGTGCATAATTCAGATTCCATATCAAAGTCATGATGTTCTAACTTAATATGCACTTTAGCTTGGTCATTAATCCCTAAGTTTCCATCCAAATCTAGCAAGTTTTCATCCGTTTGCAAGGCTGAATTTTCAATTAATTCTAGGCTAGCAATATTAGAACAATTTTCACCATCAATGATCATATTACTAACTATGCCTTTTGCTATGCACTTAGTATGACACAATTCTTCTCTGTGATCACAAGGCACATGTTGAACATTTAAATCAATCAAAGAATCATCATGCTCATATTCAATGCAATCATTATGATCATAGGCAAGTAAATTAACATCTTGATCATTGTTATTATCAACATGCTCTACATTTTCAGCAATAAAAGAAGCATCTATGCTAGTAGAAACATGATGTGAATTAGCATTATGGGGAGAAATAGGATGAGTTTCTTCCCTTTCAATTGGTTGCACTTCATCTCTGGGTGGGACTCCTTGTATAAACACCGTATTAGAGCCAAAATGCTGAAGCTCTATTGTCATAAAGCGTTTATCCACCTTAACCATTTCATTATTGAACTTTACCAACATCTCATTCATGGCGTTCATGGTGATCATCAAGGTGTTGAATTGCTCAGGAGTTATAGTAGTACTTGAGGTAGTGGCGTTGTTGCCATCATTGTTATCCTGATTATTAGACATTATAACAAAGAGAAAAGAAACAAAGAACTATGTTAAAGGTTAGTAAAATATAAACAACTCACAATTGTGTTTCGCTCACACTCCCTCTCTGATTGATATATCACGCTTGCTAGGGCAATCCACTTTGGGCAAATCAACAACCAAGCAATAAACTTAACAATCAAAGTATGTAATCAAGAGAATGAATGAAACTACAAACAATAAGTACTCGACAAAGGGGCTGAGTACTCGACACAAGCAAGAGAACACTCGAAAACAGAAGCAAGTGCTCGACACAAACAAGTTCAACTCGGCAATGGTAAGTAGAACTCGACAAATCAATTGCACAATGAACAAAAGCTCAACAATGGCAATTTAAGACACAATAAGGACTGATTTTATGTGGAAAGAAAAGAAAGGAACAACCTTTGATCAATTTACCTCTTTTGATTGTAACCCCAAGTAAGGATGTTGTAGTTGTAAGGTAGGGTTTCAAGGTTGTTTTTAGGAACAAAAGGTGTCAATTAGGGCTGTTCTTACCACAATTAAAAATCCCTTGATATCTTTTTGCACTAGATGAACAAACAACTCAAAGATCAACAATCTTCTTCTCTCTTTTTTTTTTTTTTTTTTTTGAATTTTCGGATCTGTTTTTTTTTTTTTTTTTTTTTTACAGTGCTAACTATGCACGAAAATAAACTAGAAATACAAGGGAAAATTCGAAATTGATGAAATTATGATGAAGAAATAAAATTCAGCCCTAAAAGATAGAAATAGGTTAGGTTTTGGGCTAATTTAGGCAAGTAGCTTTCTATCTTCTATCTTATGATCTTAGGATAGATAGAATGATTTAATTCCCTTTTTTTATCAAGCAAATTCAGCAAGAATAATGTGGAGGGAAATAAAATTGGTCCAAGATAGATAGATCAAAAGATAGATAAAGGATAAAGATAGAACTTGGTTAATTTAGGTAAATGGATCTATCTTAAGTCTTCAAGATATATGATAGATCTAATAAAATTAAATCCACCAAATAAAATCTGAATTTTAATAAGGCAATGGAAATAGATAGAGCAAATATCCCAAAGATAGAAGAAAATGATAGAACAAACTAGGGTTTGTCTTGTGTGGTGTTGTAGAGTCGGCCAAGCAAGAACTATGGGGACACAAGGCTGTGCCGTCGGCTGTAGTGCACACAAAGGGCTGCGTACACTTGTGGTCGACTCCACTGGTCTCGGCTAGGCTTTGTGTTTAGGCTATGCAACCACAAACAATCACAAACTTCAAGATTAGTGCAATAATCAATTAAAGAAACAAGAAGTAAAAGACCAAAACAAGAAAAGGACTCTTTTGTGGGTTTTTGTGTTTATGAAAAGAAAAGACTCAATCTTGATGTCGGAAACCAAAGCTCTGATGCCAATTTGATACGGGGTTAGCCGTAGGTTGGTCCAATCTTCGACAACAAGCAAGAATAATCAAGAACTAATAAAGACGCAGCAAGAACTAACAAGAAAGATGCAAGATTTATGCAAGATTCAACAAGAAAGCAAAGAAACGCAGCAAGACTCTCAAGAATCGATCAAGATAGGACAAGATCGACCAAGAAACACCAAGAACAGGGGTTGTACTCAATGTCGACTCCAAGAAGATGAACAAGACTCGATAAAGACTCGAAATTGCAACAAAGAATGAAAAGACGCGACCGATAAGGACCGAGTCGATCTATGCAGAACAAGATAAAGACCCCAGGCCTCCTCAGAGGGTAGGAACCAATACCAGTGACTACACAACCCGCCTCTACAACCCTTGAAGGCACAAGGAGGGGGCTTGTGGATACTAGATTCACCAAGTCTTGCGAAGTTGATGAATGGCAAAGCAAACCAAGCTGAGATTATCAATTCGTGATCAACGAGCACAACTCTAGTTAGATCAATAAGACACTCCATGTGTTTCACACAATTTGAGAGATCTAAATTCTATTCATCATGTTCCTCCTGAATTACAAAGGGGTGAATCGACATATATAGGCTCTAAGAGCTGCTGGGCCGATTCTAATGTTCTAAGAAGATAAAAGAAGATAAAATAACAACTTAAAGGAATTAATAAAATTACCCCTAAAGTTTCCTAAAATAACTTAAGTAAGAAAGAATACTAAAAATAGTAATGTAACCAGCTGATTTTCGTTCCAAACAGTACAGCTTGCAAAGATGTTGATTTTCGGCCAAGCTCCATGTCGAATCTGGAAAAACTTTCAACAACAAAGTTGTAGATCTCTTCGTTCTCGTTCCAACAAGGTATGACACGCCTCAATCCGATCAATATTGAATCCGTACGACCCATTTTACAGAGACGTCGAAAAGCTGTCAAAATTCTGAACGAGAGTCTAAAACGTCATTTGATCAAGCTTGCACCTTTGAACCTTCTCCCATGGTAGAGCCTTCTTCTTCCTCTTGAGGATGACTTCCTTCTCACGAGCTCGAATCATAGGTCCATCCCCAAGTATAGGTGTGTCCGAAGGAGTCTTGGATGGTTCCGCATCATATATAGTCATTGGTGTTTGTTCCTACACTCTACGGAGGCCTGAGGTCTTCATCTTGTTCTATATAGATCGACTCAGTCCATCTATTGTTCGTGTCTTTTGTTTGATCGAGTCTTGTTCTTTCTTTTAATCGATACCGAGTCTTTCTTTTTGTTCTAGTCGAGTCTTGCTTCCATTGTCGACGTTGATTTCGGTTTCTTGAAGTCTTGCTATGTTCTTTGTTGTTCTTGGTCGAGTTCTTGAGGTTCTTTTGTGTTCTTGCTTGAATCTTGTTTAATTCTTGCATTTGAGTCTTGATTGTCGAAGATCGGGCCATCCTACGGCTTAACCCGTATCAAATTGGCATCAGAGCTTTGGTTTCCGACATCAAAGTTGTGTTTTTTTGTTTTGTTCTTCGTATAAAAACAAAAAACCCCACAAAAATAGAGTCTTTATTCAGTTTTGGCCTTTTACTTCTTGTTCTTGAATTTTGATTACAACTCACCTTTTCTTGTCTGTGATTGTTGTGGTTGCTTAGCCCTAAACACAGGAGCCATCCATGACCTTCACAAAGTGTGGCCGATCTGCCCTAATGGAGTAGTCGACATTGGTTCTCCAAGTACCCTAGTCGGCCGCCCCTCATACACTCACAAGGAAACCCTAATCCTAGTTTGTTTCTTTCTATCTTTGGTCTATTTGTTTTATCTATCTGGCTGCCTTAATTAATTTCTAAATTTGGTAGATTTAAGCAATTATAAGGGCTATGTTTTATTTCATTCACCTTAGTTGTCTATTTTTCGAATCCCTCTTTCTTTTGTTGGTTCTTTCTTGCATTAGGTAAAAAAAAACAGTCCGAAATTATCAAAAAAAAAGACATTCAAAGGCTTGGACCTAAGGAGGATAAAATTCACTAGGGGAAAAAGTAAGTCAAAAAAAAAAACGAATTGTTGATCTAGTGCAAGAAAGCTTCAAAGGGACCAAATTGGTGAATCCTTCAAGCCCTAGTCTACATTCCTTCATATTACATCCCACAAACACAAACTTGAAACCCTACCTTGCAACTACAACATCCTTACTAAGGGTTCAAATCAAAAAGAGGTAAATTTCCAAGTTGTTTCTTTTATTTCTTTCCTTTTTTCCACAAAATTGGTCTTTTGTCTTGTTTATATTGCTTGTGTCGAGAACTTCCCCCTCTGTCGAGTTCTCTCTTTGTCATATCGAGTGCGTTTTCGTGTGTGTCGAGTTCTCTTTGCATCTGTCAAGTAATCCCTTGGTTGTGATGAGTTGTGTTGACCATTATCGAGTACTTTGGTTGCAATTGTCGAGTGTCCATAACTTGCGTCGAGTACTCTTGTGTTTCTATCGATTGCTCTTGACCCTTTGTCAAGTGCATCTTGGTGTCATTCATTCATTCTCCTTTGATCTTTGATCTATTCATCTTTTATTGCTAGTTTCTAGCTTGAGCGTTGATTTTCCCAAGGCGGATTGAAACAAGCATGACATACCAATTAGAGAGGGAGTGTGAGCGAAAAACTAGTGAGTTGTTTATATTTTTATTAACCTTCACTTAGTTCTTTGTTTGTCTTTATTTGCAATGATTAATAACCAGGTTAACAACGATAACAACGGTAATAATTCTACTGGTACCCACACTGCAACCCGAATTGGTCGCCATGCTTAACACCATCAACGAAAACATGGCAAGGATGGCGAAGAGATTGGCGGCAGTAGAAGCTCGGTCATCCGGTTCTAACACCGTGGCTGGGCAAGGGAATCCAAGGCGTGACGAACCGCCTCACGATGAAAGGGAAGTAACTAACCTTAAATCCCCTCCTAATCCTAATGCTAATTAGCAACATGTCATTAATCCTAACCCTTTATTTGATGAGAACGACTCTCCACGAAGAGCAGACATGGTAGGAATGACGGGTTTGTTAATGCGCAGGGACAAGGACGAGGACGAGGCCGACGGTTCCACGAAGATTACTACCCTTCGGAGGACGAGTATGACTCCCAAGAGGAGGAGCATTGGGAGCAACATTCAGGCAGAACGATAGAGGAGGTCGATACCACTACAGAGCACCTAGAGAGCCTGACCAAGATGGAATAGGTAAGGTAAAGGTAAAGATCCTTCAATTTGATGGTAAAATTGATCCAGATGCATATATTGATTCGAAAGCTAAAATGAATCAAATCTAGAATTGTCATAACTTCTCTGATGCAAAAAAGCTACAACTTGCTTATCTTGAGTTTCAAGGTTTTGCTTTAATCTGGTGGGATAACTTAGTTAAGGAGAGAAGAAGAGCCTTAGATGCGCCTATCGCTTCTTGGGACCAAATGAAAGCACTTATGAGAAGAAGATTTGTTCCCCAACACTATTCTAGAGAGCCTAGACAACGACTAGAAAACCTTAGGCAAAGTAATAAAAGTGTTGAGGAAACCTTTAATCCAATGCAAGAAACCATGGCTAGAGCAAATGTAGTTGAAAACGATAAAGATACAAATGCTAGGTTTCTTAGAATATTGCATTCCGCCTTAGCTCATGAAATTGGTTTCTTTCCTTATTCTACGCCTACTGAACTTTTACATTTAGCTATAAAGGTAGAAAGAAATGCTAGATACAGGAGCTAGGGCGGAAGAACGTTGAGTGGGCAACCTCAAGGGTGGCGCCAGAACCGGCCATAACAGCCCCAAGGGCGGCATGATGGTGGTTCAAGGGATAGAGCGAGCCAACCCCAGGGGAGGAGTGAAGGCCGAGCACCTCAGAAGCCCATCGATAAGGGCAAAGCGCCTATGTTCGGCAGAAATTCATCTGGGGCATCTACTGGCCCTAAAGGGAGTAATCCTAACCCCTCTACTACTAGATCTAGGGACATTATTTGCTTTAAGTGCCAAGGTAGAGGTCATCTTATGAAGGATTGCCCAAATAACAAAACTCTCATTATTAATCACCTAGGAGAATATGAATCTGAAAATTCTTGTGATAAACATGAAGAGCATGCTAATGATGAAAATGATCAAAACCTTAACCTTCTTGCTTATGATGATAATGATGATTGCATTGAATATGAGCATGGTGAATTTTTTATTGTTAGGAGAGTTTTAAGTGTCCAACCTGCACCTTGTGATGACAATCAACGTGAAAACTTGTTTCATACTAGATGCTTAGTAAAGGGTAAGGTTTGCAATGTGATCATTGATGGTGGAAGTTGTTGTAATCTAGCTAGTCAAGAGATGATTGATAAACTACAACTTCTGACTATACAACATCCTAGACCTTATAAATTGCATTGGATGAACGACTGTGGTAATTTGAAAGTTAATAGGCAAGCTAAAATTCAAATTAAACTAGGACATTATGAAGATGTTGTTCTATGTGATATTGTGCATGTACAAGCTTGTCATATACTTTTAGGTCGTCCTTGGCAATTTGATCGTAAGGTCTTACATGATGGCTTCACTAACCGCTATTCTTTTACTTTTCAGGGAAAGAACATCGTCCTCGAGCCTATGACACCAACACAGGCGGCCGATGAGATTGAGAAGCGGAAGGTAAGTGAAGGTAAGCTACATAAGTCGGCTCAGTCGAGCCAAGTGGGTTCCCATACTCGGCCTAAAGATGTATTCTTGGCTTCCAAGAGTGCATCTGTAGACGAGTTTGTAGATGGGGAAACAACCCTCTTGCTCCTATGCAATGGGTTGAATATGTCGAGTGAGGAGCTTAGAGCTACCCTCCGTCCTCACATCCTATCTATTATTGAAGAGTATAAGGATGTATTCCCCGATGACATACCACCAAGCCTAGCCCCTATTCGTGGCATTGACCGTCAAATTGATCTAATTCCGGGGGCTGCATTGCCTAATAGGCCTGCTTATCGTAAAAATCCCACTGAAACCCAAGAGGTTTAATCCCAAGTCCAAGAGTTGTTGGATAAGGGATATATTAGGGAAAGTTTGAGTCCTTGTGCTGTTCCTGTGTTATTTGTCCCTAAGAAAGATGGATCATGGAGAATGTGTGTAGATTGTAGGGCTATTAACAATATCTCTGTTAAATATCGTCATCTTATTCCTCGCTTAAATGATATGTTAGATGAATTACATGGGTCATCAATATTTTCCAAAATTGACCTTAAAAGCGGATATCACCAAATTAGAATGAAGGAAGACGATGAATGGAAAACATCGTTTAAGACTAATTTTGGTTTGTATGAATGGTTGGTTATGCCTTTTGGTTTAACTAACGCTCCTAGTACTTTCATGCGCTTAATGAATCATGTGCTTAGAAATTTCATAGGGAAATTTGTTGTTGTCTATTTTGATGATATTTTTATTTACAGCAAATCACCTAAGGAACATGAAGCATATCTTAGGGAAGTACTCTCTACACTTAGATTAGAGCACTTATATGCTAATTTAAAGAAATGTAAATTGTTCAATAATCAAGTGTCCTTTCTTGGTTTTGTAGTGAGCTCGGATGGACTCCGTGTCGACGAGGCGAAGATCAAGGCAATCCAGGAGTGGCCGACCCCAACCTCCATCAGCCATGTCCGCAGCTTCCATGGTCTCGCGAGCTTCTACAGACGCTTTGTGCGCGACTTCAGCTCCATCGCAGCCCCTCTCATGGAAATCACCAAGAAGTCGAGCGAGTTCAAGTAGGGTGCAGCTCAGGAGGAGGCGTTTTGCAAGCTCAATGTGATGCATTCAAAGTTCCGAGATCCCTTCCTCAAGGGTAACAAGAAGGCGCCACCGTGGATCCCGATATTAAAGACGATGGTGTGCTCATAAAGTCGTTCTTCCGACTCGTTTTAATTTCCTCTTTAATAAATTATTTATGATAGTTATTTTTCGATTTTTTTTAAAAGAACATTATTTTACGGATTATTTTAGCTTTTAGGATTTTATTAGATTATCTATATTGCTTTTTTAATCAAGGAGTCGTCATCCTTATTAGTTTAGGGTTTGACTGACCTCCTCCCGTTCTAGATTTTAGTTTGTCTATTTAAAGTTATTTTGTACTCGTTAATAATCAGATTGAAAAAAATTGGAAAAACCCTTGGCTAAGGGTTCTTCGATTTCAAATCCAAACCCTACTCTCAAATTAACCCACGTCCTATTTCTTACGCTTTCTATTCTTTCGGTCGAAGATTAGTTGCAAGTCAGTTCGCAAGTGCTACGGTGTTCAATTGTCAATTGAGATTGCAGCCGCAATTGTTGACCCATAATTGACAAACTTGTTAATTATCCACGCCATAAGTTTGTTACCGTGAGAGCGATTTCGAGTGTCGAAGCGGATCTCATTCGCTCAGTCGAGGTCCTTCAACGTGTGCGGCATTGATCGGGTTAAGTCATATTCACGTGTTAAGAAGCAATTGTCATCAAAGAAATTGCAAGATCGGGTGCTTCTTTTAGCAATTGGCCAGCCTAGCCAATTGCTATGTATCAACTGGTATCGGATTTAGGTTTCACAATTTCTTTTTGTCTTTTGGTTCTACGAATGTTTTGATTCATGGCTTGGGAGATATGGGGAGATGGAGATCATGATCCCGAACTCTTGTGGTAACGACATCAGCAAAGGGAGGATGAAAGACGTCGCCTTTGGCTTCAACACCAAGCGGAGATCGATCAGGAAAGAAGACGTCAACAAGAACTTCAACGTCGCTGGCATATTTGGCTTCTCCAACAACAAGAGGTTGAGGAAGCACAACGACGAGAGGATGAGGCATGACTTCAAGCCGGGCTTGATGCCATTGCGGCCAAGATGAAGGAGGAATTCGTTGCCCAAGAAACAGCACTGCGCAACGATTTTGTTTTGCAGATTCCTGTTGATTCCGACCTCGGAATCGCCTCATCTCAGATTCCCTGCGTAGATAACTTCTAGATCTTTCCACCGGTGGGTCATACACTACCAGAATCACCGGGGAAGGCTTCCGAATCTGATCTGCAAATGACCAGAAAATATGTGATGGATGTGTTGAACGTATCCAAGGACTTCAATGAGGTGTTCAAAGAGACGGTTTTTTTTGAGGTTGCTCACCCTCGAAATCTGCTGGCCGTGCCTCCATTTGTTCCTCCCTTGGCTCATACAAAGGCTGCTGACTCCCTAGGGCTTTACAACGCCTCGATTCGAGGAAAAATCGAAGATAAATGAGGGAGAATGATGCATTCAAGGTTCCGAGATCCCCTCCTCAAGGGTAACAAGAAGGCGCCACCGTGGATCCCGATATTGAAGACGATGGTGTGCTCATAAATTCGTTCTTCTGACTCGTTTTAATTTCCTCTTTAATAAATTATTTATGATAGTTATTATTAGATTTTTTTAAAGAACATTATTTTAGGGATTATTTTAGCTTTTAGGATTTTATTAGATTATCTATATTATTTTTTTAATTTAGGAGTCGTCATCCATATCGGTTTAGGGTTTGACTGACCTCCTCCCGTTCTAGGTTTTAGTTTGTCTATTTAAAGTTATTTTGTACTCGTTAATAATCAGATTGAAAAAAATTGGAGAAACCCTTGGCTAAGGGTTCTTCGATTTCAATCCAAACCCTACTCTCAAATTAACCCACGTCCTATTTCTTACGCTTTCTATTCTTTCGATTGAAGATTAGTTGCAAGTGATTTCGCAAGTGCTACGGTGTTCAATTGTCAATTGAGATTGCAGCCGCAATTGTTGACCCTTAATTAACAAACTTGTTAATTAGTAATCCACGCCATAAGTTTGTTACCGTGAGAGCGATTTCATGTGTCAAAGCGGATCTCATTCGCTCAGTCGAGGTCCTTCAACGTGTGCGGCATTGATCAGGTTAATTCATATTGACATGTTAAGAAGCAATTGGCATCAAAGAAATTGTAAGATCGGGCGCTTCTTTTAACAATTGGCCAGCCTAGCCAATTGCTATGTATCAACTGGATATCACAAGAAGAAGCTCACACAAGCACCCCTATTGGATTCTTCTCCGAAAAGTTGAAAGGTGCGTTGATAGAGAGTTGTATGCATTGTTTAGAGGTCTTAAGACATGGTCACACTACCTATGGCCTAGAGAGTTTATTCTTATGACTGATAATGAATCTTTAAGATATTTTAAGAGTCAAGATAAACTAGATAGGAGACATGGTAGATGGATGGAATTCATTGAAACATTTCCTTATGTAATAAAGTATAAGAAAGGCAAAGATAATGTGGTTGCTGATGCTCTATCTAGAAGACATGTTTTATTAACCACTTTGGATTCTAGAGTCCTATTCTTTGTTGGTATTAAGGAATTGTATGAAAATGATGAGGATTTTGGTGAAACCTTTTGAAACTGCATGAATAAGGGTCCTACCGACAAATTCTATATATTTGAAGGATTCTTGTTTCGGATGGATCAAGTGTGTATTCCTAGGTGTTCTCTTCGATTATTATTCGTAAATGAAGCCCATAGTGGAGGTTTAATGGGTCATTTTGGGAGAGATAAGACATATCATACACTTAGGACACATTTCTATTGGCCAAATATGCTTAGGGATGTAGAACATTGCCTTAAGAGATGTATCGAATGCTTAAAGGGAAAGTCTAGGTTAATGCCGCATGGGCTATACACTCCACTACCTACCCCCTCAGCCGCTTGGGAAGACATTTCTATGGATTTTACAGTTGGGTTGCCTAGAAATAAGAAGGGGAGAGATTCTATATTTGTGGTGGTGGATAGATTCTCTAAGATGGCTCACTTTATTGCATGTAATAAAACCGATGATGCTACTAATATTGCAAATCTATTTTTAAGAGAAGTAGTTAGGTTGCATGGTGTGCCTAAAACAATTGTTAGTGATAGGGATGTTAAGTTTCTTAGTCAATTTTGGCGAACCTTATGGAGTAAATTGGGAACTAGATTGCTATTCTCTACCTCTAGTCACCCCCAAACTAATGGCCAAACTGAGGTGACCAATAGAACCTTAACCACTGTCCTTAGAGCCATTATTAGAAAGATTTCAAAACTTTAGGAAGAAGCCTTACCTCGTGTGGAGTTCACTTATAATAGGACTATGCATTCCTCAACAAACATATCTCCATTTGAATGTGTATATGGTGTTAATCCTCTAACCTCTATTGATCTTACTTCATATCCTATGAGAGAACAAGAATCATTTGAAGTAGGTAAGCATGTCGAGTTCGTTAAGGAGCTGCATGAATGGACACGTAAGAAGCTTGTGGAGAAGGCCGAATACAACACCAACAAGGCTAACAAGGGTCGGTGATTGGTGGTGTTCCAACTAAGGGATCTTGTGTGGGTACACCTACAGAAGGAGTGGTTCCCAGAGCAACGGAAGAGCAAGCTAGCACCGCGAGGAGATGGACCATTCATGGTTCTTCGCCGAGTTGGTGAGAATGCCTATCAGCTGGAGCTTCCTGGAGACTATGGCGTCAGTGCTACATTAAACATCGCAGATCTCATTCCCTGCCTTGTTGGGGACGAAGCTTTCGATTCGTGGTCGACTCCTTTCCAAGAAGGGGAGGTTGACGTGGGACCATCTTCTACATCTCCAGACACGCCTATCTTCCATGGTGATGGACCAATGACTCGAGCCCGAGCTAAGAAGCTTCAACAAGACTCATTCATGATTGTGAGTCATGCCTTGTTCTCGAGCTCAGTACAACTTCCCAAAGCACCATTGAAGACCTATATGTGTATAGGGATTGATTAGGCGATCCAAGTGTTGGAACATCCTTTTGCTACTATTTTTAGTACTATTTTTATTTAATTCTTTTTATTAGAATCGGTCTTGTTAGGTTATAAAGAGCCGACACCCCTTTTGTAAACATTCACGTTATTCATTATTCAGAGCCTTCTCTTTTGTGTGAAACACATTAAGTGCAAGTCAATCGATTCGAAGCGTTGCTCATCGATTGCAAATTGGTATTGATCTTAGCTTGGTTTGCTTTGTGTTCGTCAACCTCGCAAGGGCTTGGTGATCCTGGTATCCATGAGCCCCCTCCTTGTGCCTCAAAATTGTCCGCTTGGTTGTGTAGGGTTGTAGAGGCGGGTTATATAGTCATTGGTGTTGGTTCCTACCCTCTACGGAGGCCTGGGGTCTTCATCTTGTTCTATATAGATCGACTTTAGTCCATCTATCGGTCGTGTCTTTGGTTTGATCGAGTCTTGTTCTTTCTTTTAATCGATATCGAGTATTTCCTTTTGTTCTAGTCGAGTCTTGCTTCCATTGTCGACGTCGAGTTCAGTTTCATGAAGTCTTTCTTCATTCTTTGTTGTTCTTGGTCGAGTTCTTGAGGTTATTGCGTGTTCTTGCTTTGAATCTTGTTTAATTCTTGCCTTTGAGTCTTAATTGTCTAAGATTGGGCCATCCTACGGCTTACCTCGTATCAGAACCATTATAGGGTTCACACCCGTGCTACTGACACATCTCTTTTGTCTTTGGATCTAGAAATTGAGCGCACACTTTCTAAGTTGCGAAGAGATCACTCTTCTAACTCGGAAAGCGCAGAAGAGATGGCTGAAAATGCTAATAACCTGAATGGCAACAATCAAGTGCTGAATGAGAATGACAACAACAATCAAGTTTTGAATAACACAGGTGATCCTCTAGGGAGGACTCTGCAATAAATTAGGGAGCCGAATTCGAATGTTCGACCTTTGGCTATTGTACTCCCTGATCTCCCTGAGGGTTCTAGATTTAAGTCTAAGTCAGGATGGACTGGTTTCCTGCCGTACTTTCATGGTCTTTAGAGGCAGAATCCAAACAAGCATCTCACTATGTTCCATGTTGTCTGCGACCGCATCAGAGTTGGTGGTTTGAATGATGTTCATATGTTTTTGAGAGTCTTTCCCTTCACTCTGAAGGATGCAGCTAGCGATTGAAGTACTCGCACCTGGATTGAGCTGACAAAAGCATTTCTGAATAATTACTATCCTGCTGCAGACATACCAAGATTGATACGGGGTTAGCTGTAGGATGGCCTGATCTTCGACAATCAAACAAGAAACTCAAGAATGGAAGCAAGAATAATAAAGACTCAAGAACGCAGCAAAAAAACTCAAAGAAATCGATCAAGAAACAAGCAAGATTGACCAAGACTCAGCAGGAACAAGGGACTGACTCGATATCGACTCAAAGCAAGAGCAAAGACTCGACAATAATGAATAAAGACTCGAAATTTGTAAGACCAAAGACCGATATGGACTGAGTCGATCTATATAGAACAAGATAAAGACCCCAGGCCTCCTTAGAGGGTAGGAACAAATACCAATGACTATATAACCCGCCTCTACAACCCTACACAACCAAGCGGACAACTTGGAGGCACGAGGAGGGGGCTCGTGGATACTAGGATCACTAAGTCTTGCGAAGTTGATGAACACAAAGCAAACCAAGCTAAGACAGTAGACCAATTTGCAATCGATGAGCTCCGCTTCTAATCGATCGACTTGCACTCATGTGTTTCACACAATATGAGAGAATTATAATTC
Organism: Persicaria tinctoria; assembly: GCA_037127255.1. Taxonomy (NCBI): domain Eukaryota; kingdom Viridiplantae; phylum Streptophyta; class Magnoliopsida; order Caryophyllales; family Polygonaceae; genus Persicaria; species Persicaria tinctoria. The sequence goes on from JBANSL010000013.1 coordinate 41,036,663, forward strand.
ATTAAGTTCCCTCTCGATCTACATGGGGGATGATCGGCATATATAGGCCTCTTAGGGCTGATGGGCCAATTTATCTAAGGAAATTAATAAAACTAATAACTTGAGAAATTAATAAAAAATAATACCTAAAGTTTCCTAAAATAACTTAAGTAAAAGAAATACTAAAAATAGGGTAAATTCGTCTAAAAACAGTGACAGCTCCAAGATGTTGATTTTCGGCCAAACTCTAGGTCGAATCTGGAAAAACGTTCAACAACAAAGTTGTATATCTCTTCGTCATCATTCTAACAAGGTATGACACAATCCAATCCGATAAATATTGAATCCGTACGACTCATTTTACTGAGACGTCGAAAAGCTGTCAAATATCCTGAACGGATCTAAAACGTCATTAACCAAGTTTGCACCTTTGGACCTTCTCTTATGGTGGAGTCTTCTTCTTCCTCTTGAGGATGACATCATTATCACAAGCTCGAATCATAGGTTTGTCCGTAGGTGGCTTGGATGGTGTCTTGGATGGTCCCGCATCAATCTCCCTTCCTTGAAAAGGATGCGTCCTTGAATCCAAGGTCGCATATGATTCCGCAAAGGCATCCACACGAGCTCCTGGATCGAAAACCTCATGCCCATGGAAACTCATCTAAAGGCCGATTGATTTAGGGATTGACCACTCCTTGATGATTTTGATCTCAGCTTCGTCAACTTGTAGGCCATTAGAGCTCTCTACAAAACCAATAAAAGAAACTTAATTAGTGCACAATTCAGGTTTCATATCAACTTCATGATGTTCTAACTTAATATGCACTTTAGCTTGTTCATTTATCTTTATGTTTCCATCGAAGGCTAGCAAGTTTTCTTCCTTTTTTAAGGCTGGATTTCCAATTAATTCAAAGCTAGCAATATTAGAACAATCTTCACCATCAATGATCATATTAGAAACATTGTCGTTTTCTAAGCATTTAGTATGACACAAATCTTCTATTTGATTATCATCACAAGGCATAGGTTGAACACTTGAAACTTTATTAACAATCAAAGAATCATCATGCTCATATTCAATGCAATCATCTTTAGAGGCAAGTAAACTAAGATCTTGATCATTATTAACATGCTCATCATTTTCACCACTAGAATTTTCAAATCCATTTTTGCCTAGGTGATTAATCATGAAAGTCTTCTTACTGGGGCAATTCTTCATAACATGTCCACTACCTTGGCATATAAAGCAAGGAATGTACATAGGTTTAAGAGTAGAAGAGTTAGGATTACTCTTAGGGCCAGTAAATGCCCCAGAAGAATGTCGTGCCTCTACTACCGTCAATCTTTCATTTATCCGTACCAATTTCTCATTCATGGCTTCCAACTGTTTGATCATCTCAGCTCCAGTAATCATGTTGTTGCCTTGGTTAGACATGGAAAATAAAGACAAACAAAGAACTATGTGACAATTAGTAAAAATATAAACAAGTTCTCAATGTGTTTCGCTCACACTCCCTCTCTAATTGGTATGTCACGCTTGTTGGGGCAATCCACCTTGGGCAAATCAACACTCAAGCAAAAACTTAACAATCAAAGTATATATATGTGAGAGTATGAAGGAGAAACAAAGCAAAGAGATCTTGGCAAGGGCTGCAGAAAACTCGACACAACCAAGAATGCACTCGATAAAGGTCTAGGCACTCGACACAGTAAAGAGCGAACTCGACGTGGGCTGAGAACACTCGGCAGAGCAGCAATAAGCAACAAGAAGCACTCGATATCGGGTCTGAGTATTCGACAGTAGACACAACATTACTCGATCAAGTAGAATACTCCTCGACACAAAGAGAAATAGAGAGAAAATAAGAAAAAATAAAAGAAAAGTTGGAAATTCACCTCTTTTGATTTGAAACCTTTTAGTTGTGATGTTGTAGTTACAAGGTAGGGTTTCAATTTTTGTGACTTGTGGGAGGTATGTGTTTGGATATAGGGTATGCCGACTAGGGCTTAGAACAACAATCACCAAATTTGGTCCTTGGAGCTTTCTTGCACTAGTAGAACAAACTTTATTTTTTTGACTTACTTTTGTCCCTAGTGAATTTTATCCTCCTAGATCCAAATTCAATCTTTTTTTTTTGAATTTTCGAAACTAATTTTTTTTTCTTATATCTAATGCAAGAAAGACTCTAAAATAATAAAAAAGACTCGAAAAATTAGATAGATAGGTGAAAAGATAAAAATTTAGCCATAATGAAAAGATATAGACAACCTTTGGATAAATTTGGTAAGAAGATATATCTTCTCAGTACTTGGTTGAGCTGCATCCTTCAGCAGTTGCTGATGTTCATTTGGCTCAGTGTGGTTATCTGTTCTACCCTCCTGAACCACTGCTTTTCCTTTTCTATCCTCCAAGGAGTCAGTTTTTTTCCTTATCCCCTTCAGATTGACCACCCTGTGATGTAACTTGACCATCCAGGTCGTTATCAGCCCTTATCTTTCGTTGCCACTGAAGGCCAGCCCCTGGCTTAACTCTAGCTGTAGCAAATTTTCTCTCCACATTCCTCTTCTCCTGAACCCGTCTACTGCATCTATCATTCTCATGCCCAAATTTATTGCATAGAGAACATGCCCATGGCAACCATTCAAATCCAATCTCCTGTGTTCTGCTTACCCCATCTTCATCTGCAATAACCATCTTTGTCCTCTTCGATTCCTTAGGTGTGACTTTCACAAGCATTTGCGCATAGGAAAGCCTACTTCTATTTGGAGTACAACCATCTACACAGACTGGTCGGCCTATAGCACTCCCAATCTTGCCCAGCAGCTCATTGTTGAAGAGGATAGGATCCAGATCTGGCAAGCAAACCCAAAGGAACACTGTCAAAAATCTCCCATGTTATCGGCATCCTTGGATACCATTTTTTCAGCAACATTGGCCTCATATTCCCATATACCCATGGCCCTTTCTCCATCACCCAATCCATGTCTTCCTCTGTCCGGAACTGAAACAGGAAGACTCCATTCTCCTTCATGAATATCCTTGGTTGTTCCACCTGCCACATACTCTTTGCGAATCCCTGTACCATTTGAAACTGTGGCACGAATCCTGGGATTACTCCGACAATACTCAGTTCCCTGCCACAAACTCCATTCTCCTTGGATATTCCTATTCGCACTGAACAGGCTCGCAAAAGATCGGCCATCATCAACTTTCGAACCTGCATCAGCTGTCGTCCCCTTCCTCTGAAAATATCTCTTCACAGCACCCACAATCTGAGACTCCTCCGATTGTTGACGATACTCAGTTCCCTGTGCATCCGGACCCTTTTTCTGCTCCTCCTGCTCGACATCCTTTCTTAGAACCCTAGCTTTCCCCAAAGAGCTATCGCGCATCAAAATCCCTCTTTTCGGAAATAAAATCCTGACCCTCCCGTACCCCAGAGTAGTGGTTCGAGTCATTCCTCTCCCCGTGTTTCAGATTCGTTGTCGGCGGAGACGACGGCGAGCCGCCACCCAGCACAGAACCCTCTCTCTCTTTAGACTTGTACGGACGTACGGACAAACGCTCTCAAAACCCTCTCAGCTCCCAATACTACTCTCTCCCATTATCATCTATACACAATATAAACATGTTTTCACAAATTTGAGCGAAAACAGAGTAGTTTTAATAGGGCGTAGAAGGGTGACGCCGATATGGTCACTTTTGGCTCGAAAAAGTCACGGATAGCTTTTCGCCCAAAAAGCTCCCTTTATCATTTGAATTTGTAAATATATAGATGAAGTGGGATAACCCAAGGTTACAAACCATATGACAACATTCCCAACATAGGGAGTGCATGCCGAAATAAAAAATAGCTCTATGCTACATATACCTCCAACTACCCAAAAAACTATACCACTACTACTCCATTTTGTGCACAGCACCTCCTTTACGTCACAAGCACCCAAAAGTATACCAAAAAACTATACTCTATCCCCTGCAAACACTTCTCCCAAGTACCTCACCCAATCAACATCTACTCGGCCAAGAGTCTAGTACGCCAGCGGATATCTCCTTGTGACTTGCACTTCCACATAAGAGATATACGCGACCTACAACTCTCCACTATTTGAATCTTACATGCTTTGGCATTAAATTTCTCTCCACTAAAGACTACATTATTCCTGCAACGCCACGTGAAGTAGATAAGAGCTTGGAAAGCAAGCAGTTGCGCTTGAAATTTTAGCGTCCCCTGTTCCTTCTGCCGAGCTCTTGAACCTGGGAGCAACGGAACCACAAGTGCTCTGCACTCTCATCCTCGGACTTGCACAGCGGGCAGACAGCAGCACTCGGCCCACACCAGTGTTTAGCCTTTTCCCCAGTTTGCAGACGATTCTGTGCAGCCAACCAAACCACAAATGCCCACTTCCTTGATTGGATTCCGTTCCATATGATTTTCCCCCATGCTACAGATTCACCTTTAGGTCTCAGCAAGTTGTAAACACTCCCACTGGAAACCATACCATTAGGATCGCACAGCTCTTCAAAATTAGCAGACGAATACCCAGCATCCACCATTGCAGATCGGATCTCCTCTTTAGTATCAATGACCCCCTTCCAGATCCAGGTATCATCCACCCATCTTGCTGTCTCCCATACCCCCACTGCATCAAGGTGATTGGCTTGGCAAATTTTAGCGAAAATAGAGTAGTTTAGACTGGGCATAGAAGGGTGACGCCGATATGGTCACTTTTGGCTCGAAAAAGTCATGGAAAGCTTTTCGCCCAAAAAGCTCCTATTATCATCTATACACAATATAAACATGTTTTGGACAAATTTGAGCGAAAATAGAGTAGTTTTGATTTTGCATAAAAGGGTGACGCCGATATGGTTACTTTTGGCTCGAAAAAGTCACGGAAAGCTTTTCGCCCAAAAAGCTCCCATTATCATCTATACACAATATAAACATGTTTTGGACAAATTTGAGCGAAAACAGAGTAATTTTGATTGGGCATAGAAGGGTGACGCCGATATGGTCACTTTTGGCTCGAAATAGTCACGGAAAGCTTTTCGCCAAAAAAGCTCCCACTATCACCTATACACAATATAAACATGTTTTGGACAAATTTGAGCGAAAATAGAGTAGTTTTGATTTGGCATAGAAGGGTGACGCCGATATGGTTACTTTTGGCTCGAAAAAGTCACGGAAAGCTTTTCGCCCAAAAAGCTCTCATTATCATCTATACACAATATAAACATGTTTTGGACAAATTTGAGCGAAAACAGAGTAGTTTTGATGGGGCATAGAAGGGTGACGCCGATATGGTTACTTTTGGCTCGAAAAAGTCACGGAAAGCTTTTCGCCCAAAAAGCCCCCATTATCATCTGAAGTGGTAAATCAATAGAAAGGGTAACCATAGTTACAAAAAGACAAGAGCAACTGGTCTCACCGCAAAAGTGGTCGTCCACGACCCTACCCAATAGACCGGTATACCTCCCAAAAAAGTATTAAGGCCACCCAAGTACTCTAAAAACTAACTCCTACCTTCTAAATCTCCTATGCAAAAAACCCCCAATCTATTCTCCTGTCGACATCAAACTTCGTAACCACCGCCTTTCTATGGGTGTTTTGCCTTTACACCTTATAGAAATGCGATACTTACAAGACTCGATGATCCTTCTAGCCCAAAAAATTGGCTTACAATCTTCTCCATTAAATACAACTCGGTTTCTATCCACCCAAGTGTAATATATAAAAGCATTGAAAACCAGCAGCTTGATTTGGAATAAATTCTTCTTCTTCAATGCGACATCCCCTTCAGCAAACCAGGCGAGCCATTCCGCAATCCCCCTAGCCAGATCAGGTAGTCCAGCCCACTCCCAGACAACGTCTCGAGCCTCCTTGATCTTACAACACCTAAACCAGAGATGAGCTTCGGATTCTTCATCACATCGGCATAGGGGACAGACATCTGCATCTAATCCCTTCCAGTGCTTAACAACCCTGCCCGTTTGTAGTCGTTGTAGTGCAGCAACCCAAGTGACAAAGCTCCATTTCCTGGATTGCAAGCCCGACCATAGTAGACCTCCCCAGTCCACCAGTTGATTCCTCACACGGATAGCCTCATAGATCTTCACACTTAATAAACCCCCATTGGCTTTTATCAAAGGCGACAGATCCATTCCTTCTACAAGAAGGTGCTGGCTTCTGAAATCATCTCGAGTTGCCAGCAATCTCTTCCAAATCCATGTGTCGTATACTCTTTCCGAGACTGACCATATAGAATCATCCTTAAGATGATTAGCTCCCACCCAGCGCTCCCAAATACTGCTCCTCTGAAGAAAAATGTCGCCCAGCAGAGTCGCAAACATGCTGATGTTCTAGGCTTGGAGTTGTTTAATCTCTAGCCCTCCTTCAGCATAGGGTAATGTAACAGTGTCCCAGGCCACCCTACTCGCCTTCCCACCAGCATGACCGGTCCACAAGAAGCTCCTACAGATCCCATTCAGCTTCTTTATAACCGCTTTTGGGAGGATCATCGATTGGCCCCAGAAGGTGAACAAGCCACCAAGGGCTGATTTGATGAGCTGCACACGTCCAGCAAATGAGAGCTTCCGCGATGACCAATTAAGAATTCTGCTGCTAACTTTTTCGACAAGGACATCATACTCAGACACCACTATTCGTCTTGAATGTAACGGGATACCAAGGTATGTGACAGGGAATTCGCCCCTCTTGAAACCCAAGTGCTGCTCCAGACCGACAGCCTCCTGCTCTCCTACCCCCGCCAGATAGTAGGTGCTCTTCGCCTCATTAATTCGCAGCCCAGCAGCAGCTAGAAATTGATTAAGACAGCCCATCAGAATATCCAGAGATCCCTTATCAGCTCGGCAGAAAAGGAGAAGGTCATCCGCAAAAGAGAGACTAGACAGCCTCATCTCCTTACACGGTGGATGAAAGTTGAAGTCCGGATTAGCAGTTCCACTGTCAAGCAAACGGTTGAGGACCTCCATACATATGACAAACAGATAAGGTGACAAGGGGTCGCCTTGTCGCAGCCCCCTTTTCCCCTTGAAAAAACCTTCAGGAGCTCCATAAATAAGGACGGAGAACGAGCTCCCATTATCATCTATACACAATACAAACATTTTTTGGACAAATTTGAGCGAAAACAAAGTATTTTTGATTTGGCATAGAAGGGTGACGCCGATATAGTCACTTTTGGCACGAAAAAGTCACGGAAAGCTCTTCGCCCAAAAAGCTCCCATTATCATCTATACACAAAATAAACATGTTTTGGACAAATTTGAGCGAAAACGGAGTAGTTTTGACTGGGCATAGAAGGGTGACGCCGATATGGTCACTTTTGGCTCGAAAAAGTCACGTAAAGCTTTTCGCCCAAAAAGCTCCCATTATCATCTATACACAATATAAACATGTTTTGGACAAATTTGAGCGAAGACAGAGTAGTTTTGATTGGGTATAGAAGGGTGATGCCGATATGGTAACTTTTGGCTCGAAAAAGTCACGGAAAGATTTTCGCCAAAAAAGCTCCCATTATCATCTATACACAATATAAACATGTTTTGGACAAATTTGAGTGATAATAGAGTAGTTTTAATTTAGCATAGAAGGGTGACGCCGATATGGTCACTTTTGGCTCGAAAAAGTCACGGAAAGCTTTTCGCCCAAAAAACTCCCATTATCATTTGAAGTGGTTAATATATAGATCGGGTGTAAGTAATTACAAAAGGGGGGCAAGTCACATGACTCACCAAGACGCGACCCAAGGTCACTATACACTCCTAACAAGGCCGGTGTGTATACCAAAAAACCCACGGGAGAAAGAAACCCCCATCCTATACCAAAAAAGAAACTCTAACCCTCAACATCCCTACTAACTATCCTCCATTTACCCCTACCTAGCGACTCTCCTCCTGGTGAGTTAGTAGTCGAGTGATCCAACGTCTCTCCCTCGGTGACTTGCCTTTGCACCGTAAGGAGATCCTACTCTTACAAGACTCAATTACACGACATGCCCAAGCCCTAGGATTACATCGCTCACCCTTAAACACTATATCATTGCGCCCTATCCATGTGAAGTATATAAACCCGACGAATACCATGAGCTTGACCTTGAACAACACCGATTTGCGCCCTGCTGTACTCTCCTCGGCAAACCAATGTAGCCATTCCGCTACCCCTCCATCTCGGCTTGGCAGCTGGATCCAGCCCCAGACAATGTCTCTCGCCTCTCTCATCGCCCCACACTCAAACCATAAATGGGTCTCAGATTCCTCTTCCAGTCGGCAGAGTGGGCACATCGCTGCTTCCATTCCCTTCCAATGTTTCACAATTCGTCCAGTTTTCAGATGATTCCTCAATGCAACCCAAGTGACAAAAGCCCATTTCTTTGATTGGGGACCCTTCCACAGCAACTCTCCCCAATCAACTAATGGACTTCTTAATCGGAGTGCATCATAGATCTTTCTCGCTGCTAAGTAGCCTTTCTGATTCAGATATGGCCTGATATCCACACCCTCGCCAAGGATAGCTGCCGTCTGAAGCTCATTTCTAACGTCCAGCACTCCCTTCCATAACCACGAGTCGTAGGTTCGCTTCTGCACTACCCAGATATTCTGCTTCTTTAGGTGAACAACCTTGATCCATCGAGTCCAGATCGACTCCCTGTCCAGAGCAATATCCCCAATGAGCGAGGACATTACACTCCGGTTGTTCACACCCAGCTGCTTTAGACCCAGCCCTCCTTCCTCAATCGGTTTAGTGACGATGTCCCACGCCACCACATTATTCCTCCCATTTAATCTACCATTCCATAGAAATCGTCTGCATTTCGACTCCAGGTGCTTAATAACTGTACGAGGGAGGAGGATTGTTTGGCTCCAAAATGAAAAAATATTTTCAAGAACAGATTTTATCAGCTGTAGACGCCCAGCATACGACAGCGACTTTGCTGCCCAGGCATTCAATCTAGCATCTACCTTATCATACAGAGTTGTGTAGCCATCCGCTTTAATTCTTCTGGAATTTAGTGGCATACCCAAGTATGTAACCGGGAAGCTGCCAACAACATAGCCCAACTGCTGGACTAACTCATTTCTGTCTGACTGATCAACTCCAGCAAGGTAACAAGTGCTTTTCTGTGCATTTATCCTCAGCCTTGACGCCATGAAGAATTGATCCAAGCAAGTCTGTATAATTTTCAGTGACCCAGCATCAGCCCTACAGAACAGTAGCAGATCGTCTGCAAACGCAAGATTTGTAATCTCCAATTCAGCACACTTCGGATGAAAATTAAAATCCGGCGCTTTTACCGCCTCCTTGAGCATTCGGCTTAGCATTTCCATACAAATCACGAACAGGTATGGGGACAAAGGATCCCCCTGCCTCAATCCCCTTTTTCCCCCAAAGTGTCCCTCGGGAACTCCATTTATGAAGATGGAAAACGAAGTTGAGGAGACACACTCCATAATTATCATAATCAGCTCATTCGGGAAACTTAATTGCTCCAATGCGAACTTTATAAAATCCCACCTCACAAAATCATAAGCCTTTTGCAGATCAACTTTCTAGGTGCACCTAGGCGAGACACGTTTAGTACCATACCCGCTGACAATCTCTAAGGCAACAGCACAATTGTGCACTAGAGATCGACCCGGGATGAACGTACCTTGAGTGTCACTGATCAGCCCCGACAGATGGGGTTTAATCCTCCCCACAATGACCTTGCTAACCACCTTCATGATGGTATTACAACAGGAAATGGGACGAAGGTCTTTAACATATGTAGGATTTTTTACCTTTGGGATTAAAGAGACGAACGTTGCGTTCAGCTGTCTAAGCACTCTCCGCTTTTCAAATATTTCTACCACTGCACGCACAAAATCTCGGCCCAAAATACCCTAGCAACTCTTGAAAAAGTGGCTTCCAAACCTGTCCGGACCCGGGGATTTATTAATCCCAATGGCCCATAACGCACCTTTGATTTTCTTCTCTGTTGGAACTGCAACTAGTACCGTCTCAGCTGCAACAATTATAGTTGCACCTCTGGGAATTTTAGGAAGCCTATTGTCCTCTGACCGTGTAGCAAACAGCAAGTTAAAGTGTTTGACAATGTGCTCCCTTATATCCTTTTCATTTTCTATCCATTCATCTCTATCATCTTTCATCATATGGACAGCATTAGTAGCCCTCCTTTCCTTTACCCTTCGGAAAAACATCGAGGAAGTCTCCTCCCCCATTATAATCCAGTGCATCTTTGCTCTCTGCACAGTTAGACTCACCAATCGGCCCACATTATTACGCAGCTTAGTCTCAACTTCTTTTGCTCTTCTCATCAGACCTGCATTTTCTTTTTCATTTATCAGTCGGATCTGAATCTCTTTCAAGCACTCCTTTTGCAGTTTGATTTGCCCTTGTAAATCTGGGAAAGTTGCTCGATCCCAGGACCAAAGAGCATCCTTTACATTTTTCAGCTTCTGTGCATAAATATATTGTTTCGATCCAGTTACCTCCATTTGCCACGCACATCTGACCATTCCAAGGAAAGAGGCCTCATTACACCAGAAATTTTTGAATTTGAAAGGGAATCTACGTCCTGACTGCAACATAATGTTACCACAACAGGAGAGTGGTCGGAGCTCCCTGGGACGTCAAACAGAGTTTTTGTGTCCAAGTAAATGTCTCTCCACAAATCATTTATCAGCACTCGATCAATCCTCCTCCCAATTTTTCCTTCTCCACTGCTCCTAAAACTCCCATTATCATCTATACACAACATAAACATGTTTTGGACAAAATTGAGCGAAAACAGAGTAGTTTTGATTTGGCATAGAAGGGTGACGCCAATATGGTTACTTTTGGCTCGATAAAAGTCACGGAAAGCTTTTCGCCCAAAAAGCTCCCATTATCATCTACACACAATACAAACATTTTTTGGACAAATTTGAGCGAAAACATAGTATTTTTGATTTGGCATAGAAGGGTGACGCCGATATAGTCACTTTTGGCTCGAAAAAGTCACGGAAAGCTTTTTGCCCGAAAAGTTCCCATTATCATCTATACACAAAATAAACATGTTTTGGACAAATTTGAGCGAAAATAGAATAGTTTTGATTTGGCATAGAAGTGTGACGCCGATATGGTCACTTTTGGCTCAAAAAAATCACGGAAAGCTTTTCGCCAAAAAAGCTCTCACTATCATCTATACACAATATAAACATGTTTTGGACAATTTTCAGCGAAAACAGAGTAGTTTTGATTTGGCATAGAAGGGTGACGGCGATATGGTCACTTTTGGCTCGAAAAAGTCACGTAAAGATTTTCGCCCAAAAAGCTCCCATTATCATCTATGCACAAAATAAACATGTTTTGGACAAATTTGAGCGACAATAAAGTAGTTTTGACTAGGCATAGAAGGGTGAAGCCGAAATGGTCACTTTTGGCTCGAAAATGTCACGGAAAGCTTTTCGCCCAAAAAACACCCATTATCATCTATACACAATATAAACATGTTTTGGACAAATTTGAGCGAAAATAGAGTAGTTTTGATTTGGCATAGAAGGGTGACGCCGATATGGTTACTTTTGGCTCGAAAAAGTCACGGAAAGCTTTTCTCCCAAAAAGCTCCCATTATCATCTATACACAATATAAACATGTTTGGGACAAATTTGAGCGAAAACAGAGTAGTTTTGATAGGGCATAGAAGGGTTACGCCGATATGGTCACTTTTGGTTCGAAAAAGTCACGGAAAGCTTATCGCCAAAAAAGCTCTCATTATCATCTATACACAATATAAACATGATTTGGACAAATTTGAGCGAAAATAGAGTAGTTTTGATTTGGCATAGAAGGGTGACGCCGATATGATCACTTTTGGCTCAAAAAATTCACGGAAAGCGTTTCGCCCAAAAAGCTCTCATTATCATCTATACACAAAATAAACATATTTTGGACAAATTTGAGCGAAAACAGAGTAGTTTTGACTGGGCATAGAAGGGTGACGCCGATATGGTCACTTTTGGCTCGAAAAAGTCACGGAAAAGCTTTTCGCCCAAAAAGCTCCCATTATCATTTATACACAATATAAACATGTTTTGGACAAATTTGAGCGAAGACAAAGTAGTTTTGATTGGGTATAGAAGGGTGACGCCGATATGGTAACTTTTGGCTCGAAAAAATCACGGAAATATTTTCGCCAAAAAAGCTCCCATTATCATCTATACACAATATAAAATGGTTTGGACAAATTTGAGTGATAATAGAGTAGTTTTGATTTGGCATAGAAGGGTGACGCCGATATGGTCACTTTTGGCTCGAAAAAGTCACGGAAAGCTTTTCGCCAAAAAAGCTCCCATTATCATCTATACACAACATAAACATGTTTTGGATAAATTTGAGCGAAAACAGAGTAGTTTTGATTTGGCATAGAAGGGTGACGCCGATATGGTTACTTTTGGCTCGAAAAAGTCACGGAAAACTTTTCGCCCAAAAAGCTCCCATTATCATCTATACACAATATAAACATGTTTGGGACAAATTTGAGTGATAATAGAGTAGTTTTGATTTGGCATAGAAGGGTGACGCCGATATGGTCACTTTTGGCTCGAAAAAGTCACGGAAAGCTTTTCGCCCAATAAACTCCCATTATCATCTATACACAACATAAACATGTTTTGGATAAATTTGAGCGAAAACAGAGTAGTTTTGATTTGGCATAGAAGGGTGACGCCGATATGGTTACTTTTGGCTCGAAAAAGTCACAGAAAGCTTTTCGCCCAAAAAGCTCCCATTATCATCTATACCCAATATAAACATGTTTGGGACAAATTTGAGCGAAAACAGAGTAGTTTTGATAGGGCATAGAAGGGTTACGCCGATATGGTCACTTTTGTTTTGAAAAAGTCACGGAAAGCTTATCGCCAAAAAAGCTCTCATTATTATCTATACACAATATAAACATGATTTGGACAAATTTGAGCGAAAATAGAGTAGTTTTGATTTGGCATAGAAGGGTGACGCCGATATGATCACTTTTGGCTCAAAAAATTCACGGAAAGCTTTTCGCCCAATAAGCTCTCATTATCATCTATACACAAAATAAGCATATTTTGGACAAATTTGAGCGAAAACAGAGTAGTTTTGACTGGCATAGAAGGGTGACGCCGATATGGTCACTTTTGGCTCGAAAAAGTCACGGAAAGCTTTTCGCCCGAAAAGCTCCCATTATCATCTATACACAAAATAAACATGTTTTGGAAAAATTTGAGCGAAAATAGAGTAGTTTTGATTTGGCATTGAAGTGTGACGCTAATATGGTCACTTTTGGCTCGAAAAAGTCACGGAAAGCTTTTCGCCAAAAAAGCTCTCAGTATCATCTATACACAATATAAACATGTTTTGGACAATTTTGAGTGAAAACAGAGTAGTTTTGATTTGGCATAGAAGGGTGACGGCGATATGGTCACTTTTGGCTCGAAAAAGTCACGTAAAGCTTTTCGCCCAAAAAGCTCCCATTATCATCTATACACAAAATAAACATGTTTTGGACAAATTTGAGCGAAAATAAAGTAGTTTTGACTAGGCATAGAAGGGTGAAGCCGATATGGTCACTTTTGGCTCGAAAATGTCACGGAAAGTTTTCCGCCTAAAAAACTTCCATTATCATCTATACACAATATAAACATGTTTTGGACAAATTTGAGCGAAAATAGAGTAGTTTTTATTTTAGCATAGAAGGGTGACGCCGATATGGTTACTTTTGGCTCGAAAAAGTCACGGAAAGCTTATCGCCAAAAAAGCTCTCATTATCATCTATACACAATATAAACATGATTTGGACAAATTTGAGCGAAAACATAGTATTTTTGATTTGGCATAGAAGTGTGACGTCGATATAGTCACTTTTGGCTCGAAAAAGTCACGGAAAGCTTTTCGCCAAAAAAGCTCTCACTATCATCTATAAACAATATAAACATGTTTTGGACAAATTTGAGCGAAAACAGAATAGTTTTGATTTGGCATAGAAGGGTGACGGCGATATGGTCATTTTTGCCTCGAAAAAGTCACGGAAAGCTTCTCGCCTAAAGAGCTCCCATTATCATCTACACACAAAATAACCATGTTTTGGACAAATTTGAGCGAAAACAGAGTAGTTTTGACTGGGCATAGAAAGGTGACGCCGATATAGTCACTTTTGGCTCGAAAATGTCGCGGAAAGCTTTTCGCCCAAAAAGTTCCCATTATCATCTATACACAACATAAACATGTTTCAGACAAATTTGGGCGGAAACAGAGTAGTTTTGATTGGGCATAGAAGGGTGAAGCCGATATGGTCACTTTTGGCTCGAAAAAGTCATGGAAAGATTTTCGCCAAAAAAGCTCTCATTATCATCTATACACAATATAAACATGTTTTGGACAAATTTGAGTGATAATAGAGTAGTTTTGATTTGGCATAGAAGGGTGACGCCGATAGGGTTACTTTTGGCTCGAAAAAGTCACTGAAAGCTTTTCGCTTAAAAAACTCCCATTATCATCTATACACAATATAAACATGTTTTGGACAAATTTAAGCGAAAATAGAGTAGTTTTGATTTGGCATAGAAGTGTGACGCCGATATGGTCACTTTTGGCTCGAAAAAGTGACGGAAAGCTTTTCGCCAAAAATGCTCTCACTATTATCTATACCCAATATAAACATGTTTTGGACATATTTGAGCGATAATAGAGTAGTTTTTATTTGGCATAGAAGGGTTACGCCGATATGGTTACTTTTGGCTCGAAAAAGTCACGGAAAGGTTTTCGCCCAAAAGCTCCGATTATCATCTATACACAATATAAACATGTTTGGGACAAATTTGAGCGAAAACAGAGTAGTTTTGATAGGGCATAGAAGGGTTAAGCCGATATGGTGACTTTTGGCTCGAAAAAGTCACGGAAAGCTTATCGCCAAAAAAGCTCGCATTATCATCTATACACAAAATAAGCATATTTTGGACAAATTTGAGCGAAAACAGAGTAGTTTTGACTGGCATAGAAGGGTGACGCCGATATGGTCACTTTTGGCTCGAAAAAGTCACGGAAAGCTTTTCGCCCGAAAAGCTCTCATTATCATCTATACACAAAATAAACATATTTTGGACGAATTTGAGCGAAAACAGAGTAGTGTTGACTGAGCATAGAAGGGTGACGCCGATATGGTCACTTTTGGCTCGAAAAAGTCACGGAAAGCTTTACGCCCAAAAAGCTCCCATTATCAATTATACACAAGGTAAACATGTTTTGGACAATTTTTAGCGACGACAGAGTAGTTTTGATTGGGTATAGAAGGGTGACGCCGATATGGTAACTTTTGGCTCGAAAAAGTCACGGAAAGATTTTCGCCAAAAAAGCTCCCATTATTATCTATACACAATATAAACATGGTTTGGACAAATTTGAGTGATAATAGAGTAGTTTTGATTTGGCATAGAAGGGTGACGCCGATATGGTCACTTTTGGCTCGAAAAAGTCACGGAAAGTTTTTCGCCCAAAAAACTCCCATTATCATCTATACAAAACTTAAACATGTTTTGGACAAATTTGAGCGAAAACAGAGTAGTTTTGATTTGGCATAGAAGGGTGAAGCTGATATGGTCACTTTTGGCTCGAAAATGTCACGGAAAGCTTTTCGCCCAAAAAGCTCCCATTATTATCTATACACAATACAAACATTTTTTGGACAAATTTGAGCGAAAACATAGTATTTTTGATTTGGCATTGAAGGGTGACGCCGATATGGTCACTTTTGGCTCGAAAAAGTCACGGAAAGCTTTTCGCCTGAAAAGCTCCCATTATCATCTATACACAAAATAAACATGTTTTGAACAAATTTGAGCGAAAATAGAGTAGTTTTGCTTTGGCATAGAAGTGTGACGCCGATATGGTCACTTTTGGCTCGAAAAAGTCACGGAAAGCTTTTCGCCCAAAAAGCTCCCATTATCATTTGAATTTGTAAATAGATAGATGAAGTGGGATAACCCATAGTTACAAAAGAGGAACCTATTTCCCGTCAAGGGGAAAAAAAGACTACTTACAAAATGGGGCGAACACAAGTTCGTCCACCATACTCCTCTACCACCTACCAAAAAACCGCTAACACCTCTAACCCGTGCTACGCACCCCCTATGAACCACAATATCCCAAAAGTATACCACCATATCCAGAACTCTACTACCCCTATACACTGATCCCCACGTTCTCAAATTACCCGGGCAAGAGCTTTGAACGCCAACGGATATTTCCTTGTGTTTTGCACTTCCACATGAGAGATATACGTGACCTACAACTCTCCACAATCTGCATAGTACATGCCTTAGCATTGAATTTTTCTGAACCGAACACCACATTGTTCCTACCACGCCAAGTAAAATAGATAAGAGCTTGTATTGCTAGCAATTGCACTTGGAATTTCAGGGAGCACTTCTCTTTCTGACGAGCTCGAGCAAACCACAACAGCCACCTCTCTATGGTGCCATGTCTACACCTGATATGCGCCCATTCACAGACCCCTGTCAACACCTCTCGGACCTGGTCACAACCGAACCACAGGTGCTCAGCACTTTCATCTTCAGACTTACATATGGGACAAATGGCTGCACTCGGACCACACCAATGCTTTGCTTTCTCACCAGTCTGAAGCCGATTCTGGACTGCTAGCCACACCACAAAAGCCCACTTCCTCGATTGTAGGCCATTCCAGATTATCTGTCCCCATTCCACAACCTCACCTTTCCGTCTCAGCAATTCATAGACCATTCCTCCCGAGACATTACCATGAGGGTCGCACAGCTCATCGAAGCTGGACGAGGAGTACCCAGCAGCCCCCATAGCTTGCTTAATATCCTCCTTAGTGTTGATAACCCCCTTCCAAATCCAGGTGTCATCCACCCGCCGAGTAGAATCCCACACACCGACATTGTTAAGATGGTTAGCTTCGCACCATCTCAGCCAGATGCTCGGTGAGTTCCTTTGTAGATCGATAGACAGTTTTGCTTGAACGCTTTTATTCCAAGCCTGAATTTCCTGGAGCCCCAATCCACCCTCGACATTGGGTTTTGTAACAACTTCCCATGCAACAAGGTTCTTCTTCCCTTGCGCTTTTCCTGTCCAAAGGAATCGTCTACACATCCCTTCAAGTTTATCGAGAACACCCTTAGGCAGTATAACAACCTGACTCCAAAAATTAAACACTCCAGCAAACACTGACTTCAGCAGCTGTAGGCGCCCGGCGTAAGACAGATTCCTAGCAGCCCATGAATCAATACACCCCCCCCCCCCCCCCCACTTTGTCTAGCAATGCACCATACTGATGGACCGCAACCTTCTTCGAGTGAAGCGGTGTACCAAGGTAACGAACAGGAAATTCACCCCGTATAAATCCCAGTTGTTGAACAAATCCATTAGCAATGTCATCCGGCACCCCAGCAAGGAATACAGTACTCTTTTCATTATTAGAACGCAGGCCTGAGATAGCAAAGAAATCCCGCAAACAGTCATTGAGTAGCTGTATCGAATCCCTATCGGCATGACAGAAAATCAGCAAGTCGTCTGCAAAGGCCAGATGAACAATTTTCGGCTTTTTGCACTTTGGATGAAATTTCAAACGAGGATTTTCCGCTGTCCTCTGGAGCATACGACTTAGCACTTCCATGCCCAGCACAAACAGGTATGGGGAGAGTGGATCCCCCTGCCTTAGCCCTCTCCTCCCCGGAAAGAAACCCTCTGGCGCCCCATTATCATCTATACACAATATAAACATGTTTGGGACAAATTTGAGCGAAAACAGAGTTTTGATAGGGCATAGAAGGGTTACGCCGATATGGTCACTTTTGGTTCGAAAAAGTCACGGAAAGCTTATCGCCAAAAAAGCTCTCATTATCATCTATACACAATATAAACATGATTTGGACAAATTTGAGCGAAAATAGAGTAGTTTTGATTTGGCATAGAAGGGTGACGCCGATATGATCACTTTTGGCTCAAAAAATACACGGAAAGCGTTTCGCCCAAAAAGCTCTCATTATCATCTATACACAAAATAAACATATTTTGGACAAATTTGAGCGAAAACAGAGTAGTTTTGACTGGGCATAGAAGGGTGACGCCGATATGGTCACTTTTGGCTCGAAAAAGTCACGGAAAAGCTTTTCGCCCAAAAAGCTCCCATTATCATTTATACACAATATAAACATGTTTTGGACAAATTTGAGCGAAGACAACGTAGTTTTGATTGGGTATAGAAGGGTGACGCCGATATGGTAACTTTTGGCTCGAAAAAATCACGGAAAGATCTTTGCCAAAAAAGCTCCCATTATCATCTATACACAATATAAACATGGTTTGGAAAAATTTGAGGGATAATAGAGTAGTTTTGATTTGGCATAGAAGGGTGACGCCGATATGGTCACTTTTGGCTCGAAAAAGTCACGGAAAGCTTTTCGCCCAAAAAACTCCCATTATCATCTATACACAACATAAACATGTTTTGGATAAATTTGAGCGAAAACAGAGTAGTTTTGATTTGGCGTAGAAGGGTGACGCCGATATGGTTACTTTTGGCTCGAAAAAGTCACGGAAAGCTTTTCGCCCAAAAAGCTCCCATTATCATCTATACACAATATAAACATGTTTGGGAAAAATTTGAGCGAAAACAGAGTAGTTTTGATAGGGGATAGAAGGGTTACGCCGATATGGTCACTTTTGGCTCGAAAAAGTCACGGAAAGCTTTTCGCCCGAAAAGCTCCCATTATCATCTATACACAAAATAAACATGTTTTGGACAAATTTGAGCGAAAAAAGAATAGTTTGGTTTGGCATAGACGGGTGACGGCGATATGGTCATTTTTGCCTAGAAAAAGTCACGTAAAGCTTCTCGCCTAAAAAGCTCCCATTATCATCTACACACACAATAACCATGTTTTGGACAAATTTGAGCGAAAACAGAGTAGTTTTGACTGGGCATAGAAGGGTGACGCCGATATGGTTACTTTTGGCTCGAAAAAGTCACGGAAAGCTTATCTCCAAAAAAGCTCTCATTATCATCTATACACAATATAAACATGTTTTGGACAAATTTGAGCGAAAATAGAGTAGTTTTGATTTGGCATAGAAGTGTGACGCCGATATGGTCACTTTTGGACGGAAAGCTTTTCGCCCAAAAAGCACTCATTATCATTTATACAAAATATAAGCATGTTTTGGACAAATTTGAGCGAA
The DNA here is from genome assembly GCA_037127255.1 of Persicaria tinctoria. Lineage (NCBI taxonomy): Eukaryota > Viridiplantae > Streptophyta > Magnoliopsida > Caryophyllales > Polygonaceae > Persicaria > Persicaria tinctoria. The sequence goes on from JBANSL010000013.1 coordinate 41,055,902, forward strand.
TACAGAGTAGTTTTGATTGGGTATAGAAGGGTGACGCCGATATGGTAACTTTTGGCTCGAAAAAGTCACGGAAAGATTTTCGCCAAAAAAGCTCCCATTATCATCTATACACAATATAAACATGGTTTGGACAAATTTGAGTGATAATAGAGTAGTTTTGATTTGGCATAGAAGGGTGACGCCGATATGGTCACTTTTGGCTCGAAAAAGTCACGGAAAGCTTTTCGCCCAAAAAACTCCCATTATCATCTATACACAACATAAACATGTTTTGGACAAATTTGAGCGAAAACAGAGTAGTTTTGATTTGGCATAGAAGAATGACGCCGATATGGTTACTTTTGAATCGATAAAAGTCACGGAAAGCTTTTCGCCCAAAAAGCTCCCATTATCATCTATACACAATACAAACATTTTTTGGATAAATTTGAGCGAAAATGGAGTAGTTTTGATTTGGCATAGAAGTGTGACGCCGATATGGTCACTTTTGGCTCAAAAAAGTCACGGAAAGCTTTTCGCCAAAAAAGCTCTCACTATCATCTATACACAATATAAACATGTTTTGGACAATTTTCAACGAAAACAGAGTAGTTTTGATTTGGCATAGCAGGGTGACGGCGATATGGTCACTTTTGGCTCGAAAAAGTCACGTAAACTTTTCGCCCAAAAAGCTACCATTATCATCTATACACAAAATAAACATGTTTTGGACAAATTTGAGCGAAAATAAAGTAGTTTTGACTAGGCATAGAAGGGTGAACCCGATATGGTCAGTTTTTGCTTGAAAATGTCACGGAAAGCTTTTCGCCCAAAAAAACTCCCATTATCATCTATACAAAATATAAACATGTTTGGGAAAAATTTGAGCGAAAACAGAGTAGTTTTGATAGGGCATAGAAGGGTTACGCCGATATGGTGACTTTTGGTTCGAAAAAGTCACGGAAAGCTTATCGCCAAAAAAGCTCTCATTATCATCCATACACAATATAAACATGATTTGGACAAATTTGAGCGAAAATAGAGTAGTTTTGATTTGGCATAGATGGGTGACGCCGATATGATCACTTTTGGCTCAAAAAAGTCACGGAAACCTTTTCGCCCAAAAAGCTCTCATTATCATCTATACACAAAATAAACATATTTTGGACAAATTTGAGCGAAATCAGAGTAGTTTTGACTGGGCATAGAAGGGTGACGTCGATATGGTCACTTTTGGCTCGAAAAAGTCACGGAAAGCTTTTCGCCCAAAAAGCAATCATTATCATTTATACACAATATAAACATGTTATGGACAAATTTGAGTGAAGACAGAGTAGTTTTGGTTGGGTATAGAAGGGTGACGCCGATATGGTAACTTTTGGCTCGAAAAAGTCACGGAAAGATTTTCGCTAAAAAAGCTCCCATTATCATCTATAGACAATATAAACATGGTTTGGACCAATTTGAGTGATAATAGAGTAGTTTTGATTTGGCATAGAAGGGTGACGCCGATATGGTCACTTTTGGCTCGAAAAAGTCACGGAAAGCTTTTCGCCCAAAAAACTCCCATTATCATCTATACACAACATAAACATGTTTTGGACAAATTTGAGCGAAAACAGAGTAGTTTTGATTTGGCATAGAAGGGTGACGCCGATATGGTTACTTTTGAATCGATAAAAGTCACGGAAAGCTTTTCGCCCAAAAAGCTCCCATTATCATCTATACACAATACAAATATTTTATGGATAAATTTGAGCGAAAATGGAGTAGTTTTGATTTGGCATAGAAGTGTGACGCCGATATGGTCACTTTTGGCTCAAAAAAGTCACGGAAAGCTTTTCGCCAAAAAAGCTCTCACTATCATCTATACACAATATAAACATGTATTGGACAATTTTCAGAGAAAACAGAGTAGTTTTGATTTGGCATAGCAGGGTGACGGCTATATGGTCACTTTTGGCTCGAAAAAGTCACGTAAACTTTTCGCCCAAAAAGCTACCATTATCATCTATACACAAAATAAACATGTTTTGGACAAATTTGAGCGAAAATAAAGTAGTTTTGACTAGGCATAGAAGGGTGAACCCGATATGGTCACTTTTGGCTCGAAAATGTCATGGAAAGCTTTTCGCCCAAAAAAACTCCCATTATCATCTATACAAAATATAAACATGTTTGGGAAAAATTTGAGCGAAAACAGAGTAGTTTTGATAGGGCATAGAAGGGTTACGCCGATATGGTCACTTTTGGTTCGAAAAAGTCACGTAAAGCTTATCGCCAAAAAAGCTCTCATTATCATCTATACACAATATAAATATGATTTGGACAAATTTGAGCGAAAATAGAGTAGTTTTGATTTGGCCTAGAAGTGTGACGCCGATATGGTCACTTTTGGCTCAAAAAAGTCACGGAAAGCTTTTCGCCAAAAAAGCTCTCACTATCATCTATACACAATATAAACATGTATTGGACAATTTTCAGAGAAAACAGAGTAGTTTTGATTTGGCATAGCAGGGTGACGGCGATATGGTTACTTTTGGCTCGAAAAAGTCACGTAAACTTTTCGCCCAAAAAGCTACCATTATCATCTATACACAAAATAAACATGTTTTGGACAAATTTGAGCGAAAATAAAGTAGTTTTGACTAGGCATAGAAGGGTGAACCCGATATGGTCACTTTTGGCTCGAAAATGTCATGGAAAGCTTTTCGCCCAAAAAAACTCCCATTATCATCTATACAAAATATAAACATGTTTGGGAAAAATTTGAGCGAAAACAGAGTAGTTTTGATAGGGCATAGAAGGGTTACGCCGATATGGTGACTTTTAGTTCGAAAAAGTCACGGAAAGCTTATCGCCAAAAAAGCTCTCATTATCATCCATACACAATATAAACATGATTTGGACAAATTTGAGCGAAAATAGAGTAGTTTTGATTTGGCATAGATGGATGACGCCGATATGATCACTTTAGGCTCAAAAAAGTCACGGAAACCTTTTCGCCCAAAAAGCTCTCATTATCATCTATACACAAAATAAACATATTTTGGACAAATTTGAGCGAAATCAGAGTAGTTTTGACTGGGCATAGAAGGGTGACGTCGATATGGTCACTTTTGGCTCGAAAAAGTCACGGAAAGCTTTTCGCCCAAAAAGCAATCATTATCATTTATACACAATATAAACATGTTTTGGACAAATTTGAGTGAAGACAGAGTAGTTTTGGTTGGGTATAGAAGGGTGACGCCGATATGGTAACTTTTGGCTCGAAAAAGTCACGGAAAGATTTTCGCTAAAAAAGCTCCCATTATCATCTATACACAATATAAACATGGTTTGGACAAATTTGAGTGATAATAGAGTAGTTTTGATTTGGCATAGAAGGGTGACGCCGATATGGTCACTTTTAGCTCGAAAAAGTCACGGAAAGCTTTTCGCCCAAAAAACTCCCATTATCATCTATACACAACATAAACATGTTTTGGACAAATTTGAGCGAAAACAGAGTAGTTTTGATTTGGCATAGAAGGGTGACGCCGATATGGTTACTTTTGAATCGATAAAAGTCACGGAAAGCTTTTCGCCCAAAAAGCTCCCATTATCATCTATACACAATACAAACATTTTTTGGATAAATTTGAGCGAAAATGGAGTAGTTTTGATTTGGCATAGAAGTGTGACGCCGATATGGTCACTTTTGGCTCAAAAAAGTCACGGAAAGCTTTTCGCCAAAAAAGCTCTCACTATCATCTATACACAATATAAGCATGTATTGGACAATTTTCAGAGAAAACAGAGTAGTTTTGATTTGGCATAGCAGGGTGACGGCTATATGGTCACTTTTGGCTCGAAAAAGTCACGTAAACTTTTCGCCCAAAAAGCTACCATTATCATCTATACACAAAATAAACATGTTTTGGACAAATTTGAGCGAAAATAAAGTAGTTTTGACTAGGCATAGAAGGGTGAACCCGATATGGTCACTTTTGGCTCGAAAATGTCATGGAAAGCTTTTCGCCCAAAAAAACTCCCATTATCATCTATACAAAATATAAACATGTTTGGGAAAAATTTGAGCGAAAACAGAGTAGTTTTGATAGGGCATAGAAGGGTTACGCCGATATGGTCACTTTTGGTTCGAAAAAGTCACGGAAAGCTTATCGCCAAAAAAGCTCTCATTATCATCTATACACAATATAAATATGATTTGGACAAATTTGAGCGAAAATAGAGTAGTTTTGATTTGGCATAGAAGGGTGACGCCGATATGGTCACTTTTGGCTCAAAAAAGTCACGGAAAGCTTTTCGCCCAAAAATCTCTCATTATCATCTATACACAAAATAAACATATTTTGGACAAATTTGACCGAAAACAGAGTAATTTTGACTGGGAATAGAAGGGTGACGCCGATATAGTCACTTTTGGCTCGAAAAAGTCACGGAAATGTTTTCGCCCAAAAAGCACTCATTATCATTTATACACAATATAAACATGTTTTGGATAAATTTGAGCGAAGACAGAGTAGTTTTGATTGGGTATAGAAGGGTGACGCCGATATGGTAACTTTTGGCTCGAAAAAGTCACGGAAAGATTTTCGCCAAAAAAGCTCCCATTATCATCTATACACAATATAAACATGGTTTGGACAAATTTGAGTGATAATAGAGTAGTTTTGATTTGGCATAAAAGGGTGACGCCGATATGGTCACTTTTGGATCGAAAAAGTCACGGAAAGCTTTTCGCCCATAAAACTCCCATTATCATCTATACACAACATAAACATGTTTTGGACAAATTTGAGCGAAAACAGAGTAGTTTTGATTTGGCATAGAAGGGTGACGCCGATATGGTTACTTTTGGCTCGATAAAAGTCACGGAAAGCTTTTTGCCCGAAAAGCTGCCATTATCATCTATACACAAAATAAACATGTTTTGGAAAAATTTGAGCGAAAATAGAGTAGTTTTTATTTGGCATTGAAGTGTGACGCCGATATGGTCACTTTTGGCTCAAAAAAGTCACGGAAAGCTTTTCGCCAAAAAAGCTCTCACTATTATCTATACACAATATAAACATGTTTTGGACAATTTTCAGCGAAAACAGAGTAGTTTTGATTTGGCATAGCAGGGTGACGGCGATATGGTCACTTTTGGCTCGAAAAAGTCACGTAAAGCTTTTCGCCCAAAAAGCTCCCATTATCATCTACACACAAAATAAACATGTTTTGGACAAATTTGAGCGAAAATAAAGTAGTTTTGACTAGGCATAGAAGGGTGAACCCGATATGGTCACTTTTGGCTCGAAAATGTCACGGAAAGCTTTTCGCCCAAAAAGCTCCCATTATCATCTATACACAATACAAACATTTTTTTGGACAAATTTGAGCGAAAACATAGGATTTTTGATTTTGCATAGAAGGGTGACGCCGATATGGTCACTTTTGGCTCGAAAAAGTCACGGAAAGCTTTTCGCCCAATAAGCTCTCATTATCATCTATACACAAAATAAGCATATTTTGGACAAATTTGAGCGAAAACAGAGTAGTTTTGACTGGCATAGAAGGGTGACGCCGATATGGTCACTTTTGGCTCGAAAAAGTCACGGAAAGCTTTTCGCCCGAAAAGCTCCCATTATCATCTATACACAAAATAAACATGTTTTGGAAAAATTTGAGCGAAAATAGAGTAGTTTTGATTTGGCATTGAAGTGTGACGCTAATATGGTCACTTTTGGCTCGAAAAAGTCACGGAAAGCTTTTCGCCAAAAAAGCTCTCAGTATCATCTATACACAATATAAACATGTTTTGGACAATTTTGAGTGAAAACAGAGTAGTTTTGATAGGGCATAGAAGGGTTACGCCGATATGGTCACTTTTGGTTCGAAAAAGTCACGTAAAGCTTATCGCCAAAAAAGCTCTCATTATCATCTATACACAATATAAATATGATTTGGACAAATTTGAGCGAAAATAGAGTAGTTTTGATTTGGCCTAGAAGTGTGACGCCGATATGGTCACTTTTGGCTCAAAAAAGTCACGGAAAGCTTTTCGCCAAAAAAGCTCTCACTATCATCTATACACAATATAAACATGTATTGGACAATTTTCAGAGAAAACAGAGTAGTTTTGATTTGGCATAGCAGGGTGACGGCGATATAGTTACTTTTGGCTCGAAAAAGTCACGTAAACTTTTCGCCCAAAAAGCTACCATTATCATCTATACACAAAATAAACATGTTTTGGACAAATTTGAGCGAAAATAAAGTAGTTTTGACTAGGCATAGAAGGGTGAACCCGATATGGTCACTTTTGGCTCGAAAATGTCATGGAAAGCTTTTCGCCCAAAAAAACTCCCATTATCATCTATACAAAATATAAACATGTTTGGGAAAAATTTGAGCGAAAACAGAGTAGTTTTGATAGGGCATAGAAGGGTTACGCCGATATGGTGACTTTTAGTTCGAAAAAGTCACGGAAAGCTTATCGCCAAAAAAGCTCTCATTATCATCCATACACAATATAAACATTATTTGGACAAATTTGAGCGAAAATAGAGTAGTTTTGATTTGGCATAGATGGATGACGCCGATATGATCACTTTAGGCTCAAAAAAGTCACGGAAACCTTTTCGCCCAAAAAGCTCTCATTATCATCTATACACAAAATAAACATATTTTGGACAAATTTGAGCGAAATCAGAGTAGTTTTGACTGGGCATAGAAGGGTGACGTCGATATGGTCACTTTTGGCTCGAAAAAGTCACGGAAAGCTTTTCGCCCAAAAAGCAATCATTATCATTTATACACAATATAAACATGTTTTGGACAAATTTGAGTGAAGACAGAGTAGTTTTGGTTGGGTATAGAAGGGTGACGCCGATATGGTAACTTTTGGCTCGAAAAAGTCACGGAAAGATTTTCGCTAAAAAAGCTCCCATTATCATCTATACACAATATAAACATGGTTTGGACAAATTTGAGTGATAATAGAGTAGTTTTGATTTGGCATAGAAGGGTGACGCCGATATGGTCACTTTTAGCTCGAAAAAGTCACGGAAAGCTTTTCGCCCAAAAAACTCCCATTATCATCTATACACAACATAAACATGTTTTGGACAAATTTGAGCGAAAACAGAGTAGTTTTGATTTGGCATAGAAGGGTGACGCCGATATGGTTACTTTTGAATCGATAAAAGTCACGGAAAGCTTTTCGCCCAAAAAGCTCCCATTATCATCTATACACAATACAAACATTTTTTGGATAAATTTGAGCGAAAATGGAGTAGTTTTGATTTGGCATAGAAGTGTGACGCCGATATGGTCACTTTTGGCTCAAAAAAGTCACGGAAAGCTTTTCGCCAAAAAAGCTCTCACTATCATCTATACACAATATAAGCATGTATTGGACAATTTTCAGAGAAAACAGAGTAGTTTTGATTTGGCATAGCAGGGTGACGGCTATATGGTCACTTTTGGCTCGAAAAAGTCACGTAAACTTTTCGCCCAAAAAGCTACCATTATCATCTATACACAAAATAAACATGTTTTGGACAAATTTGAGCGAAAATAAAGTAGTTTTGACTAGGCATAGAAGGGTGAACCCGATATGGTCACTTTTGGCTCGAAAATGTCATGGAAAGCTTTTCGCCCAAAAAAACTCCCATTATCATCTATACAAAATATAAACATGTTTGGGAAAAATTTGAGCGAAAACAGAGTAGTTTTGATAGGGCATAGAAGGGTTACGCCGATATGGTCACTTTTGGTTCGAAAAAGTCACGGAAAGCTTATCGCCAAAAAAGCTCTCATTATCATCTATACACAATATAAATATGATTTGGACAAATTTGAGCGAAAATAGAGTAGTTTTGATTTGGCATAGAAGGGTGACGCCGATATGGTCACTTTTGGCTCAAAAAAGTCACGGAAAGCTTTTCGCCCAAAAATCTCTCATTATCATCTATACACAAAATAAACATATTTTGGACAAATTTGACCGAAAACAGAGTAATTTTGACTGGGAATAGAAGGGTGACGCCGATATAGTCACTTTTGGCTCGAAAAAGTCACGGAAATGTTTTCGCCCAAAAAGCACTCATTATCATTTATACACAATATAAACATGTTTTGGATAAATTTGAGCGAAGACAGAGTAGTTTTGATTGGGTATAGAAGGGTGACGCCGATATGGTAACTTTTGGCTCGAAAAAGTCACGGAAAGATTTTCGCCAAAAAAGCTCCCATTATCATCTATACACAATATAAACATGGTTTGGACAAATTTGAGTGATAATAGAGTAGTTTTGATTTGGCATAAAAGGGTGACGCCGATATGGTCACTTTTGGATCGAAAAAGTCACGGAAAGCTTTTCGCCCATAAAACTCCCATTATCATCTATACACAACATAAACATGTTTTGGACAAATTTGAGCGAAAACAGAGTAGTTTTGATTTGGCATAGAAGGGTGACGCCGATATGGTTACTTTTGGCTCGATAAAAGTCACGGAAAGCTTTTTGCCCGAAAAGCTGCCATTATCATCTATACACAAAATAAACATGTTTTGGAAAAATTTGAGCGAAAATAGAGTAGTTTTTATTTGGCATTGAAGTGTGACGCCGATATGGTCACTTTTGGCTCAAAAAAGTCACGGAAAGCTTTTCGCCAAAAAAGCTCTCACTATTATCTATACACAATATAAACATGTTTTGGACAATTTTCAGCGAAAACAGAGTAGTTTTGATTTGGCATAGCAGGGTGACGGCGATATGGTCACTTTTGGCTCGAAAAAGTCACGTAAAGCTTTTCGCCCAAAAAGCTCCCATTATCATCTACACACAAAATAAACATGTTTTGGACAAATTTGAGCGAAAATAAAGTAGTTTTGACTAGGCATAGAAGGGTGAACCCGATATGGTCACTTTTGGCTCGAAAATGTCACGGAAAGCTTTTCGCCCAAAAAGCTCCCATTATCATCTATACACAATACAAACATTTTTTTGGACAAATTTGAGCGAAAACATAGGATTTTTGATTTTGCATAGAAGGGTGACGCCGATATGGTCACTTTTGGCTCGAAAAAGTCACGGAAAGCTTTTCGCCCGAAAAGCTCCCATTATCATCTATACACAATATAAACATGTTTTGGACAATTTTTAGCGAAAACAGAGTAGTTTTGATTTGGCAGAGAAGGGTGACGGCGATATAGTCACTTTTGGCTCGAAAATGTCACGGAAAGATTTTCGCCCAAAAAACTCCCATTTTCATCTATACACAACATGTAAAGGCTCGGATTTTCAAATCCTAATTTTCTGGAATAAGAGAATTAAAAATGAAATTAAATCGGTTTTAAAACTTGTTTAGCGGATTCCGACCGGAGTATAAATTTAACGAACAATTTCCGTTCTTTTACCTCGAAAATTCAAAATAATTATCGGATTACGATATCCTTCTCAATTTTTAAAATCTAATTGACCGAGAAAGCGAGATTCAGAGAGACTAACATTCGAGAACTAATTTTGGGGTTCAAGATTCACGTATTCGAAATTTATTTTCGGGTAATGTTTTAACCAATCCCACACACAATCTCACCATCCCCCCTCACCCTTCACCCTATAGGCCTCCCCTACTTCCTAGTTCGGCTGTTAAGCCTCACCACTCCTCATCAATCACCCGTCACCACCATCCCTCCATACCCCTCATTTCATTTTACTTCACACTCCACCTCCTTCCTCCTCCTTTTTGAATCGACCGACAGTGGCACCGCAACCATCTATTCGCGAAGGTCGACGTCCAGGACGAACCCGAGCCACCCAGGAGCCCAGCGCCGACGCCTTCCCCGAGCACCTTCCCCTGGGCACCACCCGAGAGCTGCCTCCGACCCTGTTTCGGAAGCATCGAGCCACCAAAGCTCCGACGTCCCTGTTCGGGCGTGATTAGCTTCCGGTAAGCCGTTCTCCTCCGTTTCCGATCGGAATCGTCCTCGAGCTTCACCATCACACTCACCCATGTCCGACGCAGGTCCGACGAGCCATCGCAAGCCACCGACGACGCCCAGAACTCCGATCGAGAGCTCCGAAGTCGCGAATATCCTCGGTGAGCAATTGAACCTCCTCCTTTTTCCTTGGGTTGTTTTGGTTCCTTCTTGTCCTTGGGTGGTCGAGAGTGAGAGTCAGGGGTGGGTCGGAGAAAAGTGGGCTAGCTCGAGAGCTCCGACATCTCGAGAGCGAGGCTGAGCGCAGGAGGCGGGGCGTGTCTCGGCGTCGACCGGTTGCAGGCGTAGCGGGAAGCCTTCAGCTTTCAAAGGAAGAAGAAAGGCACGTGGGTACTTGCCCAGTCAGCACCTATGGCCCACCCCCCTTTGTTTCGTTATTGGTTTAACCGGGTTTGGGTTTTGTGTGTTCGGTTCGTTTCGGGTTTACCCATTTGTTTATTTAACTAATTAGCGGTATTTAAATTATTATATAATATTATAAGAGGATTTAAAAAGATCAAATATTATTTTGAGAGATTTATATAGCGTTGGTTCGGTTCGGTTTGGGTTAAAAACGTCGATTCGGTTGGATTTAAATGGTTTCGGTTCGGGTTAAAAGCGTTGGTTCGGTTCGGGTTTATTCGTTATACAATTATTTATTTAGTTTATTAATTAATTGTCTAACCAATTCCCGATAATTGATTATTTTAGAAATCGATTTATGTGTCGATATTTAAAGAGGGTCGGTTTTAAAGTATATAAATTGAATTATTTATTAAGTGTTGAAAGTTATTTAAGTCCCTAGATTGATGTTTAAATTAAAGTAAAGTATGTCGGGATTATTTAAATGGATTTTTGGAAGTATTTTTAAAGATTAAATATTTTATGAATTAGAAATGGCTAAGTATAATTTTGAAGTAATTGTTTTAAATAACAACTTGACTAGCTAGTGAGATTATATGGATTGAAGTATGATTGAGCCAGTAATGGAAATGACAATGGAATAAGATGATATAAGATGTTGCCATAAGTTGAGATAAAGAATGTTGATGATGCTATGATTAATGGATTGGTGGGCATGTTATGTAGTGGTAAATGGATCCCGTTTTGTGCAGTTTACTTATGTATATTTATTAATAATTGCTAGGTGATCTGTAACTTGCTTGCTTATATCTTGCTGCTTTTCGTCTTGCTGATCTGCTACTCCAGGTAAGTTCTTTGAACTTACTCATGATGGGCGCTCTATGCACTGGGTGTTATATAGTAGGCTAGTGTCCATGCACCATACGACTTAGAATCATGCTTAGGAGCTAAAATGAAAATCATATGATTGCTATATGTCCTTGCAAGAGAACGGCCGTTATCTGTGATAGTTCTAGAGTCCTTGCTAGGGTCATAGGGTAGCCCAGCCTCATTGGGTACCCTGAGTCAATCGAGTCTATATGAGCATGATATGATAGCCCAGCACCATCGGGCAAGCGATGAGATGATATGATATGATGATGCCGTGGTTTGTGCACCACCACGAGGAAATTGATATGCTATAGCACCGAACTGGCCAGTCTCCGCCCTATTGAAAGGGGGTGGAGGTACGAGAGGGACATGCCACTTGGCATTCTGTGTGGATCCATTTATCGCTTTCTGCATTATATTAAACTGTCAGTATATATATGTGATTTAATTTACGCATGACATTACGCATTTCATCTTAAGAATAAGATGCTTATTATATGCCTCTCAGAGTGTGTTTACATACGCGCATGAGTGACCTGATGATTGACCCAGATCCCCCTCATTTTTTTTAGATTCAGGTAACCGTTAGCCGCTATCGTTGCTTAGGTGGATGCTTGGCGGGTTCAGACTTTTGGCGTTAGATCGAGAGGTTGAGAGACCACCACACTTCCTCTCTTTTATACTCCTTTTCGGATTGTATTTAAACTCAACCTTATTTTTGCTTTCGCTCGATTTCACGATTAGACTAAGGCAGGTATTTGATCCCCAATGGATCCGCGATCTTTAAGGGTTCGAAATCCCTTCTTTTAGTACAAATATTTTGTTTTAAAACTCAACCCGTACCTGGATTGCAAGATCCGAACAAGGGGTTTTATCCCTTGAAACGTAACCCGGAAATCATAATTCTGGGCCGTTACAAAGATGGTATCAGAGCCCAGGTTGTGCAATTCGGGTACACAAGGGTCGAGTGTAAGTTTTGAAAACCGCCCACGAGTTTCAAGGACTTTTTGAAATGGATTTAAAGGGGCAAAACGAATTTAAGATGCTTAACTAAAATTGAACTAAGTAATAAACTCGACTTGTAATAAATGAGGAAAATCAACCAAACAGGGACACGCGTGGGTAGTAAAGGCGCTAGACCACCCCTATTGGGTGTAGTTGGGAACGGTAGGCAAAATACTACCTTTCTCTTTACATAGGGTTCAGAAGACTCCAAGGAGATTGCACCAAGGTCGTTGGAGTGGCGAGTTAGGTAGGATCGCGAGGTTTTTGCCCCTCCGGTCAGTCGCTCCTCGAAGAGTGACATTAGATAGTTTGATGTGCTTTATATATTGAGACTGAGTATGATCTCCCTCGAAGGAGGTCATTATAATTGTCATTGACTAATTCTATGCTGAGTGCTTGATATGCTAAAGTCTGATTGGTATGCCTAACAATTAAATGTGTTTTGACTGATCTGTACAAACGGGATAGTGGGAGTACCCTTAATTCTATGTGGTCAACCCAGCTTGTGTGAAATAGCCCCTTCCACTATGTTTGTTAACCCTTTGACGGTTCTATCGAGTCTCTCTCCCGGATGTCAGTATCTTTCATCGGAATCGGGTTGGTAAACACATTGCGTCAGAAACTCATGTATGTATATGGAGGTTGTCTGAGTGAGTATTGGAAGGTAGTTCTTGATGTCATTTTGAATCAAAAGTAAGGTGTTTCCGGGGTTGTCTTCCTTGATTCTTATGATGATCAATCGAGGTTTTCTTGCCACAAAGAGTCGTACGTACCAAGGTCCCACGAGATATAGGGGTGATGAGTAAGTTGGGAAAGGTCAATGGTTGCCCTTAGGGATCTCTGTCCAGTTGTAATGGTGACTCTCTCTGAACTGCATGATATGATTTTGTAACCTCCTGCATGTACCTTGCAAATGCTCAATTGTAAAATGTTGCTCAGGTTATTATATCTTTGATTAGTTACATTGATCAAGTCTTGTGTTATGCCTCACTCTCTATTGTGATTACGTTGTCATAGCATGCCTACTTGACTTATTGTATTAATTGTACTAATGATTGATTGGAAGCATAAACCACATGATATGAACCTACATGATAATTTTATTCTCCTGGGTTAGGTCCATAATAGCGTGATAAACTCTTCTTCGTGTGAATGCCTGTAAATGATCTCTTTATCATACTAGCTCATGACGCCTTGATGCTTATTGCCCGTTTTATGACAAGAATCTACAACATGCCCATCTATTCTGTATTCGTCAGATTGTTGTTTTGCACTTTATATTGTGGTGTGATTAGTGCGTTGGAAGGGGAGTATGTGGTATAATTGAGTCTTGATGAATGCATGTTTTAATGTTTATGAATTCATGATGGCCATTGTGTGAGCTCAAGTTACACATGTTACGTCTCTATCATCCCAGCATGCCTTACTCAGTATGTTGCATCGTTATACTAGTGCATGAATGTAAATGTCATGTGTTAGGAAGCCGTATGATTAATGTCCTCTCTGTAAATAGGTTTATGATAGTGTGATTGTTCAGTTCTGGTATCATGATAGAGTGAGTTCCTTACTTGATGGATATGTGTTACAACTTGATGTCAACATGCCTTATATGATACGTAATTCCCAGTAAATGTTAAGATGATGATCCTTAATGTAAATTCGTGGATGTATGACCTTCTGTACCCATGCTTGCCCCATTGATTAGGTCCCATGTTGCACCCTGATTCCTGTCGTGATTATATGTCGCCTTCGCATGTCTAATTGACCTGTTGTATTGGTCGTACTAACGACTGATTTGAAGCATGAATTGCATGATAAGTGTCTGTATATAGTTATTGTCTTCTCCTAGATTAGGCCCATGATAGTGTGCTACACTTCCCTTGTATGAATGTCGTAAGATGATTTCCCCTGCATGATTAGTCGATGTGACCCGTGGTTGTTGACTAAATTAGTAGTTCAATTGTGATCATGCTATTTGATGTGATGTCTTGGTAAATGCATGCCTTATTCAAATGGTTGTTGAGTTGGAATACATACCTTGTATGCTAGTCATATTGCCTGTTGCGTAGGCTTGTATTATGAATTGCTATATTCCTCCCATGCTTCTATATCGACGGACTATGTTCATAGGATTTCTTGCACATCGATGTGTTGGTCATTCAAGCGCATGTATGTATCGAATGTCGTGTTAAGCCTTTAGTATCATGTAGGGTCCCTGGTTGTGACTTGTGTGAATTTATACCTTGCTTGCATTATTGCTGATTCCCTCTCGAGCCAGGTCCCTCATAGTGTGATCATTTCCTCTTTCTATAACCTTGAAATATCTTACTCATGCAAATTAGATTGATGTTGAATTCGATGATCAATTGCTTTATGTGATGGTTTATCCTGGCATGCTTACATGTTAGCACTCGGTAGTGTTTCCCTATTACCTTATGAATTCCTGTAGTGTTGGCATAGTTGTATGATTTGACACCTCGCATGATTACACACCACGTTATATCATTTCGCATATGCATGACGCATGAATGTTAAAATGAATTTGGTTGAGTTACCTTGATTGTGGTCATGGTTCGATATGTGCTAGTAGTATCCTGTAGGGCTTATGGTTTCCAATATGACTCACTAAATGATTACATGTTATACCTATTCTATGATGTGATAACCACTGTACCTTTATATGTGTCCCATGATGATTCGTTCCTAGCATGATTATAATCTATTGCCATGATATCCTTCTTGTTACTTTTGATGATGCCTCGTGTTTCGTGAACATCCTATTGAACCCATTTTAATGACTCTTGACTATGCTTGTATCACATTATGTGTCGCTAGTATCATGTAGGACATGCACTTTCTAAATGTACCTCATCATATGATTACGTGCCATGCTTGACCTACTATATGACACTTAATCTAGTTGTTATGTTACACCTCACCATGCCATATTTGACCTCACCTATTGATGCGTACACCATGCTTGTGCATTCTTTCATATACACCATACTCGTCATCGTCGTTAAATCCCACATGACCTCGAATCCTGCATGATCATTCTTGATTCCGCATAACTTGCTTAAGTTGCTAGGCATATCTGCTTTCATGGAATAATAGACTACTATCTTGTCTCGCATGCATGAGTATAGGAATCGATCGTGTCGTTGGAAATGAATACGAATGTTGCTCCCTTGATATAGGTACATGTTAGCGTGAATTAGTGTGATTGATATGCTCCATGGTGAATTCGTGTTTTCTTGTCGCGATTATAACTTAATGGACTTCCATAAGGGCATCGTTTCTATTCTCAGGTCGGAGTTTCGTCTCTAGTTGTCATCTTAGGGTTGGTCTGTGTTTGTTCCGAAAGGAACATTGGGTTGTCCGCTCTTGTCCCTCCCCTATCTTCGCTAACTTGAACTCCTACGCGACACGTTGGACGAGCGACCGCATGAAAGAGGAAATGGGAAGTCGGATAGCAATAGAGCAACGCCGCGAAGGCGTGGGCCCATAACCCACGGGCCTCAGGATCAACGATTTCAGCAGGACAAGCACGTTTTGAGGATGACGATTACTGAGTACGATATGAACTACGAGCAAGAGTGTCCTTCGTTTAAATTGCCAATCCTTCTAAATTAGTTGATGGCGATATTGCACTGACCTAACGATGAAGTTTACGTGTTGATGTGCTTACTTGGTAATAAATGTGGCCTGAGGGTCTAGTGATTATGATTATATGATTCAATGCCTTGCAGTTCTTACATAATATGATGTCTTGATGTGTTGCTACTCTATATTGCTAAGCATGATCTGAACTCTTGTGCCTATAAAAGTATGAACTGCGAATGCTGAGGAACCTGAATTGTTATCTGATAAGGTTATGTTGAAACTTGCTAGCTTGAATTGACTATGTTCATATGTGGTGTTTTGCAATAATTTTAAGCATAATAGCAAATTGAGACTTGTTGACTTATGATAATTTGGGAATTTTCTTGCTTACATGACTTGTTAATATGTACTGGCATGATGTTAGATAGCGACCATGAGGAACTTGGTATGGAACAATACTACATGTTGATATGCAATATTGAAATCTAGTGAAAGTGACAAATGCTATCATGATATATTGATGATTTGCTAACCTGTTATGTTGTTGTAGAAGCATGTTAGGATGTGTTGCGACATGATATATGAGATAATGATGTGTTATTATATGAAAGCATGATGATGTATTATATAGTGAAACATGATTATTGATACGTCAAATGATGAACATGACTCAATGGTGCCTGGTTACTAAATGATCGTCATTCGATATTGTGATGAGTTGAGGTGATGTCTTTTAGGGCATGCTGACATGTTGGTGAATTATATACTACTTGAACTTCCTTTTCTGAATCTTAATAGGCATGGCCTTGATGTGTTGATATGTTGACATGATAAATCTGCTATGACCGGTTCTACTTGTAGTGCGATGTTATGCGATTTTGAGAATTGATGTGTACTGACATACTAACCCTGTGATACCTAGCCCATTGATCTCTTGACATGTGTGCTTGCATGATAACTTATGAGAATTCGATCATGGACTTGTGATTCCTTCAGTATGATGTAGATATGCCTTATGGCTCGTGGTATGATGTTGAGATTTTGTTATTGCTTTTGACATGTTCTGAATGGATGGTATGATTTATGTTATGGGTAAAAATGTTATGTGGTTGAGATTATCATGATTGATGTTGAGATTTGCCACACGAGAGGTGGCTGATGATGTTATGAGTTGATGAGTTGGTTTACTTTTGTTCATGCTGAATTGAGAATGATGATTGATTTGATTCGGAAACTAGGAAGAGAATATGAGATTAGTCTTTAGAGGTGGATGATTCCACCTCTCGTGATGTGAAATTGCTTGATTAATGTCGGGTTAGGGAATTTTGAATGGTGTTTAAAAAAGGACGGAGTTGGATGTAGAGAAATCAAACGCGATTGATAACTTCAATGATTTTGAGACCAAACCTTTTCAAACAAAGGACGCTCTTGGAAATTAACCGAGATTGCATTATGATGTCCCACGAAGTGGATACAAACATTTTATAGGGGCCCTTATAGACTTCTTGCTAAGACCTAGTGGAGATGCTGTAATGCTTTTTGAGTTATGGTATGACCGAGAAGTCGAAGTAAGGATGTGGTAGGGGCCCATATTACATTCTTACTACGATTTATTGGGGATATTATGATCACGACAACGGTACTGTGAGGATCTCATGGGGGCACTTGTGAGGTGCTTACGGGATCAATGACATGATCCTTGGACTCACCAATTTAAAACTTCAATCCCCTATTTTTAAAATGATTTTAGTCTCGGGGACGAGACTTGTTTTTAGAGGTGGATGATGTAAAGGCTCGGATTTTCAAATCCTAATTTTCTGGAATAAGAGAATTAAAAATGAAATTAAATCGGTTTTAAAACTTGTTTAGCGGATTCCGACCGGAGTATAAATTTAACGAACAATTTCCGTTCTTTTACCTCGAAAATTCAAAATAATTATCGGATTACGATATCCTTCTCAATTTTTAAAATCTAATTGACCGAGAAAGCGAGATTCAGAGAGACTAACATTCGAGAACTAATTTTGGGGTTCAAGATTCACGTATTCGAAATTTATTTTCGGGTAATGTTTTAACCAATCCCACACACAATCTCACCATCCCCCCTCACCCTTCACCCTATAGGCCTCCCCTACTTCCTAGTTCGGCTGTTAAGCCTCACCACTCCTCATCAATCACCCGTCACCACCATCCCTCCATACCCCTCATTTCATTTTACTTCACACTCCACCTCCTTCCTCCTCCTTTTTGAATCGACCGACAGTGGCACCGCAACCATCTATTCGCGAAGGTCGACGTCCAGGACGAACCCGAGCCACCCAGGAGCCCAGCGCCGACGCCTTCCCCGAGCACCTTCCCCTGGGCACCACCCGAGAGCTGCCTCCGACCCTGTTTCGGAAGCATCGAGCCACCAAAGCTCCGACGTCCCTGTTCGGGCGTGATTAGCTTCCGGTAAGCCGTTCTCCTCCGTTTCCGATCGGAATCGTCCTCGAGCTTCACCATCACACTCACCCATGTCCGACGCAGGTCCGACGAGCCATCGCAAGCCACCGACGACGCCCAGAACTCCGATCGAGAGCTCCGAAGTCGCGAATATCCTCGGTGAGCAATTGAACCTCCTCCTTTTTCCTTGGGTTGTTTTGGTTCCTTCTTGTCCTTGGGTGGTCGAGAGTGAGAGTCAGGGGTGGGTCGGAGAAAAGTGGGCTAGCTCGAGAGCTCCGACATCTCGAGAGCGAGGCTGAGCGCAGGAGGCGGGGCGTGTCTCGGCGTCGACCGGTTGCAGGCGTAGCGGGAAGCCTTCAGCTTTCAAAGGAAGAAGAAAGGCACGTGGGTACTTGCCCAGTCAGCACCTATGGCCCACCCCCCTTTGTTTCGTTATTGGTTTAACCGGGTTTGGGTTTTGTGTGTTCGGTTCGTTTCGGGTTTACCCATTTGTTTATTTAACTAATTAGCGGTATTTAAATTATTATATAATATTATAAGAGGATTTAAAAAGATCAAATATTATTTTGAGAGATTTATATAGCGTTGGTTCGGTTCGGTTTGGGTTAAAAACGTCGATTCGGTTGGATTTAAATGGTTTCGGTTCGGGTTAAAAGCGTTGGTTCGGTTCGGGTTTATTCGTTATACAATTATTTATTTAGTTTATTAATTAATTGTCTAACCAATTCCCGATAATTGATTATTTTAGAAATCGATTTATGTGTCGATATTTAAAGAGGGTCGGTTTTAAAGTATATAAATTGAATTATTTATTAAGTGTTGAAAGTTATTTAAGTCCCTAGATTGATGTTTAAATTAAAGTAAAGTATGTCGGGATTATTTAAATGGATTTTTGGAAGTATTTTTAAAGATTAAATATTTTATGAATTAGAAATGGCTAAGTATAATTTTGAAGTAATTGTTTTAAATAACAACTTGACTAGCTAGTGAGATTATATGGATTGAAGTATGATTGAGCCAGTAATGGAAATGACAATGGAATAAGATGATATAAGATGTTGCCATAAGTTGAGATAAAGAATGTTGATGATGCTATGATTAATGGATTGGTGGGCATGTTATGTAGTGGTAAATGGATCCCGTTTTGTGCAGTTTACTTATGTATATTTATTAATAATTGCTAGGTGATCTGTAACTTGCTTGCTTATATCTTGCTGCTTTTCGTCTTGCTGATCTGCTACTCCAGGTAAGTTCTTTGAACTTACTCATGATGGGCGCTCTATGCACTGGGTGTTATATAGTAGGCTAGTGTCCATGCACCATACGACTTAGAATCATGCTTAGGAGCTAAAATGAAAATCATATGATTGCTATATGTCCTTGCAAGAGAACGGCCGTTATCTGTGATAGTTCTAGAGTCCTTGCTAGGGTCATAGGGTAGCCCAGCCTCATTGGGTACCCTGAGTCAATCGAGTCTATATGAGCATGATATGATAGCCCAGCACCATCGGGCAAGCGATGAGATGATATGATATGATGATGCCGTGGTTTGTGCACCACCACGAGGAAATTGATATGCTATAGCACCGAACTGGCCAGTCTCCGCCCTATTGAAAGGGGGTGGAGGTACGAGAGGGACATGCCACTTGGCATTCTGTGTGGATCCATTTATCGCTTTCTGCATTATATTAAACTGTCAGTATATATATGTGATTTAATTTACGCATGACATTACGCATTTCATCTTAAGAATAAGATGCTTATTATATGCCTCTCAGAGTGTGTTTACATACGCGCATGAGTGACCTGATGATTGACCCAGATCCCCCTCATTTTTTTTAGATTCAGGTAACCGTTAGCCGCTATCGTTGCTTAGGTGGATGCTTGGCGGGTTCAGACTTTTGGCGTTAGATCGAGAGGTTGAGAGACCACCACACTTCCTCTCTTTTATACTCCTTTTCGGATTGTATTTAAACTCAACCTTATTTTTGCTTTCGCTCGATTTCACGATTAGACTAAGGCAGGTATTTGATCCCCAATGGATCCGCGATCTTTAAGGGTTCGAAATCCCTTCTTTTAGTACAAATATTTTGTTTTAAAACTCAACCCGTACCTGGATTGCAAGATCCGAACAAGGGGTTTTATCCCTTGAAACGTAACCCGGAAATCATAATTCTGGGCCGTTACACAACATAAACATGTTTTGGACAAATTTGAGCGAAAACAGAGTAATTTTGATTTGGCAGAGAAGGGTGACGCCGATATGGTCACTTTTGGCTCGAAAAAGTCACGGAAAGCTTTTCGCCCAAAAAACTCCCATTATCATCTATACACAACATAAACATGTTTTGGACAAATTTGAGCGAAAACAGAGTAGTTTTGATTTGGCATAGAAGGGTGACGCCGATATGGTTACTTTTGGCTCGATAAAAGTCACGGAAAGCTTTTTGCCCGAAAAGCTCCCATTATCATCTATACACAAAATAAACATGTTTTGGACAAATTTGAGCGAAAATAGAGTAGTTTTGATTTGGCATAGAAGTGTGACACCGATATGGTCAATTTTGGCTCAAAAAAGTCACGGAAAACTTTTCGCCAAAAAAGCTCTCACTATCATCTATACACAATATAAACATGTTTTGGACAATTTTCAGCGAAAACAGAGTAGTTTTGATTTGGCATAGCAGGGTGACGGCGATATGGTCACTTTTGGCCCGAAAAAGTCACGTAAAGCTTGTCGCTCAAAAAGCTCCCATTATCATCTATAGCAGGGTGAAGCCGATATGGTCAGTTTTGGCTCGAAAATGTCACGGAAAGCTTTTCGCCCAAAAAATTTCTATTATCATCTATACACAATATAAACATGTTTTGGAAAAATTTGAGCGAAAATAGAGTAGTTTTGATTTGGCATAGAAAGGTGACGCCGATATGGTTACTTTTGGCTCGAAAAAGTCACGGAAAGCTTTTCGCCCAAAAAGCTCTCATTATCATCTATACACAAAATAAACATATTTTGGACAAATTTGACCGAAAACAGAGTAATTTTGACTGGGAATAGAAGGGTGACGCCGATATAGTCACTTTTGGCTCGAAAAAGTCACGGAAATGTTTTCGCCCAAAAAGCACTCATTATCATTTATACACAATATAAACATGTTTTGGATAAATTTGAGCGAAGACAGAGTAGTTTTGATTGGGTATAGAAGGGTGACGCCGATATGGTAACTTTTGGCTCGAAAAAGTCACGGAAAGATTTTCGCCAAAAAAGCTCCCATTATCATCTATACACAATATAAACATGGTTTGGACAAATTTGAGTGATAATAGAGTAGTTTTGATTTGGCATAAAAGGGTGACGCCGATATGGTCACTTTTGGATCGAAAAAGTCACGGAAAGCTTTTCGCCCATAAAACTCCCATTATCATCTATACACAACATAAACATGTTTTGGACAAATTTGAGCGAAAACAGAGTAGTTTTGATTTGGCATAGAAGGGTGACGCCGATATGGTTACTTTTGGCTCGATAAAAGTCACGGAAAGCTTTTTGCCCGAAAAGCTGCCATTATCATCTATACACAAAATAAACATGTTTTGGAAAAATTTGAGCGAAAATAGAGTAGTTTTTATTTGGCATTGAAGTGTGACGCCGATATGGTCACTTTTGGCTCAAAAAAGTCACGGAAAGCTTTTCGCCAAAAAAGCTCTCACTATTATCTATACACAATATAAACATGTTTTGGACAATTTTCAGCGAAAACAGAGTAGTTTTGATTTGGCATAGCAGGGTGACGGCGATATGGTCACTTTTGGCTCGAAAAAGTCACGTAAAGCTTTTCGCCCAAAAAGCTCCCATTATCATCTACACACAAAATAAACATGTTTTGGACAAATTTGAGCGAAAATAAAGTAGTTTTGACTAGGCATAGAAGGGTGAACCCGATATGGTCACTTTTGGCTCGAAAATGTCACGGAAAGCTTTTCGCCCAAAAAGCTCCCATTATCATCTATACACAATACAAACATTTTTTTGGACAAATTTGAGCGAAAACATAGGATTTTTGATTTTGCATAGAAGGGTGACGCCGATATGGTCACTTTTGGCTCGAAAAAGTCACGGAAAGCTTTTCGCCCGAAAAGCTCCCATTATCATCTATACACAATATAAACATGTTTTGGACAATTTTTAGCGAAAACAGAGTAGTTTTGATTTGGCAGAGAAGGGTGACGGCGATATAGTCACTTTTGGCTCGAAAATGTCACGGAAAGATTTTCGCCCAAAAAACTCCCATTTTCATCTATACACAACATAAACATGTTTTGGACAAATTTGAGCGAAAACAGAGTAGTTTTGATTTGGCATAGAAGGGTGACGCCGATATGGTTACTTTTGGCTCGATAAAAGTCACGGAAAGCTTTTTGCCCGAAAAGCTCCCATTATCATCTATACACAAAATAAACATGTTTTGGACAAATTTGAGCGAAAATAGAGTAGTTTTGATTTGGCATAGAAGTGTGACACCGATATGGTCAATTTTGGCTCAAAAAAGTCACGGAAAACTTTTCGCCAAAAAAGCTCTCACTATCATCTATACACAATATAAACATGTTTTGGACAATTTTCAGCGAAAACAGAGTAGTTTTGATTTGGCATAGCAGGGTGACGGCGATATGGTCACTTTTGGCCCGAAAAAGTCACGTAAAGCTTGTCGCTCAAAAAGCTCCCATTATCATCTATAGCAGGGTGAAGCCGATATGGTCAGTTTTGGCTCGAAAATGTCACGGAAAGCTTTTCGCCCAAAAAATTTCTATTATCATCTATACACAATATAAACATGTTTTGGAAAAATTTGAGCGAAAATAGAGTAGTTTTGATTTGGCATAGAAAGGTGACGCCGATATGGTTACTTTTGGCTCGAAAAAGTCACGGAAAGCTTTTCGCCCAAAAAGCTCCCATTATCATCTATACACAATATAAACATGTTTAGGACAAATTTGACCGAAAACAGAGTAATTTTGACTGGGAATAGAAGGGTGACGCCGATATGGTCACTTTTGGCTCGAAAAAGTCACGGAAAGCTTATCGCCAAAAAAGCTCTCATTATCATCTATACACTTTTGGCCTCCCAGACATGCACCCTTTGATGAGTTTGCGGAAATTAGATCGAATCTTAATTAATGATATTTGGATGGACATGTATGAGGAGTCAAAGGGGTTTTTTGACACTCCTTCTTCTCGGATCATTCCCCAGCTGTGCTTATCCTCAGAAATAGAATGTCTGGAAAACGGTACCCATTCAAATACAAAAATTTTTGGGGTAAAGAAAATGAGTTTCAGGATTTGGTTAGGGTTGCGTGGCAGTCTGACAGTGGGGGTTCTAAGCAGTTTAAACTGGTGCATAAGCTTAAGAATGTGAAGGATGCTTTGCGACCATGGGATAGACCACGATTTCCAGAATTGCAAACACAGATTAAGTTGAACAAGGGCTCGCTTCATGAATTGCAACTTCAACTACAAACAGACAGGTTTGGGACATAGAAGGGTGACGCCGATATGGTCAGTTTTGGCTCGAAAACGTCACGGAAACCTTTTCGCCCAAAAAGCTCTCATTATCATCTATACACAATATAAACGTGTTTGGGACAAATTTGAGCGAAAATAGAGTAGTTTTGATTTGGCATAGAAGGGTGACGCCGATATGGTCAGTTTTGGCTCGAAAAAGTCACGGAAAGCTTTTCACCCAAATAGCTCCCATTATCATCTATACACAAAATAAACATGTTTTGGACAAATTTAAGCGAACACAGAGTAGTTTTGACTGGGCATAGAAGGGTGACGCCGATATGGTCATTTTTGGCTCGAAAAAGTCACGGAAAGCTTTTTGCCCAAAAAGCTCCCATTATCATCTATACACAATGTAAACATGTTTGGGATAAATTTCAGTGAAAACAGAGTAGTTTTGATGGGGCATAGAAGGGTGACGCCGATATGGTCACTTTTGGCTCGAAAAAGTCACGGAAAGCTTTTCGCCCAAAAAGCTCTCATTATCATCTATACATAATATAAGCATGTTTTGGACAAATTTGAGCGAAAACAGAGTAGTTTTGACTGGGCATAGAAGGGTGACGCCGATATGGTCAGTTTTGGCTCGAAAAAATCCAGGAAAGCATTTCGCCCAAAAAGCTCCCATTATCATATACACAAAATAAACATGTTTTGGACAAATTTGAGCGAAAACAGAGTAGTTTTGACTGGGCATAGAAAGGTGACGCCGATATGGTCATTTTTGGCTCGAAAAAGTTACGGAAAGCTTTTCGGCCAAAAAGCTCCCATTATCATCTATACACAACATAAACGTAGTTTGGACAAACTCGAGCGAAAACGGAGTATTTTTGACTGGACATAGAAGGGTGACGCCGATATGGTCACTTTTGACTCGAAAAAGTCACGGAAAGCTTTTCGGCCAAAAAGCTCTCATTATCATCTATACACAATATAAACATGTTTTGGACAAATTTGAGCGAAAACAGAGTAGTTTTGACTGGGCAAAGAACGGTGACGCAGGTATGGTCACTTTTGGCTCGAAAACGTCACGGAAATCTTTTCGCCCAAAAAGCTCCCATTGTCATCTATACACAATATAAACGTGTTTGGGACAAATTTGAGCGAAAATATAGTAGTTTTGATTTGGCATAGAAGGGTGACGCCGATCTGGTCACTTTTGGCTCGAAAACGTCACGGAAATCTTTTCGCCCAAAAACCTCCAATTATAATCTATATACACAATATAAATGTGTTTGGGACAAATTTGAGCGAAAATAGAGTAATTTTGATTTGGCATAGAAGGGTGACGCCGATATGGTCAGTTTTGGCTCGAAAAAGTCACGGAAAGCTTTTCACCCAAATAGCTCCCATTATCATCTATACACAAAATAAACATGTTTTGAACAAATTTGAGCGAAAACAGAGTAGTTTTGACTGGGCATAGAAGGGTGACGCCGATATGGTCACTTTTGGCTCGAAAAAGTCACGAAAAGCTTTTCGCCCAAATAGCTCCCATTATTATCTATACACAATATAAACATGTTTTGGACAAATTTGAGCGAAAACAGAGTAATTTTGACTGGGCATAGAAGGGTGACGCCGATATGGTCACTTTTGGCTCGAAAAAGTCACGGAAAGCTGTTCGCCCAAATAACTCCCATTATTATCTATACACAATATAAACATGTTTTGGACAAATTTGAGCGAAAACAGAGGTTTTTTGACTGGGCATAGAAGGGTGACGCCGATATGGTAAGTTTTGGCTTGAAAAAGTCACAGAAAGCTTTTCGCCCAAAAAGCTCTCATTATCATCTATACATAATATAAGCAAGGTTTGGACAAATTTAAACGAAAACAGAGTAGTTTTGACTGGGCATAGAAGGGTGACGCCGATATGGTCACTTTTGGCTCGAAAAAGTCACGGGAAGCTTTTCGGCCAAAAAGCTCCCATTATCATCTATACACAATATAATCATGTTTGGGATAAATTTCCGCGAAAACAGAGTAGTTTTGATGGGGCATAGAAGGGTGACGCCGATATGGTCACTTTTGGCTCGAAAAAGTCACGGAAAGCTTTTCGTCCAAAAAGCTCCCATTATCATCTACACATAATATAAGCATGCTTTGGACAAATTTGAGCGAAAACACAGTAGTTTTGACTGGGCATAGAAGGGTGACGCCGATATGGTCAGTTTTGGCTCGAAAACGTCACGGAAAGCTTTTCGCCCAAAAACCTCCCATTATCATCTATTCACAATATAAACGTGCTTGGGATAAATTTGAGCGAAAACATAGTAGTTTTGACTGGGCATAGAAGTGTGACGCCAATATGGTCACTTTTGGCTCGAAAAAGTCACGGGAAGGTTTTCGCTCAAAAAGCTCCCATTATCATCTATACACAATGTAAACATGTTTTGGACAAATTTGAGCGAAATCAGAGTAGTTTTGACTGGGCATAGAAGGGTGACGCTGATATGGTCACTTTTGGCTCGAAAACGTGACGGAAAGCTTTTCGCCCAAAAAGCTTCCATTATCATCTATACACAATATAAACGTGTTTGGACTAATTTGAGCGAAAATAGAGTAATTTTTACTGGGCATAGAAGGGTGATGCGGGACCATCTTCTACAACTCCAGACACACCCATCATACTTGGAGAAGGGCCAATGACTCGAGCTAGAGCTAAGAAGCTTCAAAGAGACTCATTCAACTTTGTGGGTCATGCTTTGTTCTCGAGCAAGGTTCAACTCCCCGAGCCTACATTGAAGACATACATGTGCATTGGAGTGCAAATGGAGGCCGAGCCACCTTAGTTAAAGCTTGGGCCGAATTTCTTTAAGTATTGAAGCTTATTTTCAGCTTAAGAACATTATTGGGCTGAATTGGGCTTTTCTAAGTTATTATTTTTAGAGACCTTATTTATTTATGTTTTTAAGTTTATTAAGCCCATTAGAAAGTAGATCTATCTATTTCTATCTAGTTAGGCCGACCAACAGGCCTTAGTTCTCTATATATTTTCGATTCAACTTTGTAATTCAAGGGGAACATTCATAATACAGAAAGTATTCTTCTCAAACGTGTGAAACACATAGAGAGAGAGATCAGGCCGGATTGAGCTGTGCTCTTCGTGATCTCGAATTGATTGATAATCTCAGCTTGGTTTGCTTTGCCGTTCATCAACTTCGCAAGACTTGGTGAATCTAGTATCCACAAGCCCCCTCCTTGTGCCTTCAAGTTGTCCGCTTGATTGTGTAGGGTTGTAGAGGCGGGTTGTGTAGTCATTGGTATTGGTTCCTACCCTCTGAGGAGGCCTGGGGTCTTTATCTTGTTCTGCATAGATCGTTTCAGTCCTTATCGGTCGTGTCTTTCAATTCTTGCATCTTAAATTTCGAGTCTTTATCTATCTTTATCGAGTCTTTATTGTTCTTGTTACTGTCTTGCGTCGTTCTTGGAGTTCTTGATCAATTCTTGGTCGAGTTCTTGAAGTCTTGCTGCGTTCTTGTTGAGTCTTGCATAAATCTTGCATCTTTCTTGTTAGTTCTTGCTGCGTCTTTATAGTTCTTGATCGATCTTGATTAAGTTCTTGAGTTTCTTTATTAGTTCTTGATTATTCTTGCTTGTTGTCGAAGATCGGACCATCTCACGGCTAACCCCGTATCAAATTGGCATCAGAGCTTTGGTTTCCGACATCAAGATTGAGTCTTTTCTTTTTCATAAACACAAAAACCACAAAAATAGAGTCTTTTCTTGTTTGGTCTTTTACTTCTTGTTCTTTATTCGATTATTGCACTAATCTTTTTGTTTGTGGTTGCATAGCCTAAACACAAAGCCTAGCCGAGACCGTGGAGTCGACCAAGTGGTGAACACAGCCTTTGTGAACACCCTAGAGCCGACGGCAATTTCTGTCCCCATAGCCTTGCTTGGCCGATTCTACATACCACACAAAGCAAACCCTAGTTTGTTCTATCTTTTCTATCCTTTTTTGTTTATCTATTCTATCTTTGGAATTTTGATTTATCTTTTATCTAATTCCATTTATCTATTGCCTATCAAAAATCAGAAATTTTAAGTTGTTGGATATTAATTTCCATTATATCTATCAACTACCTAAAAAGGCACAAGATAGATTCTATTACCTAAATTAGCCATTCTATCTATATCTTTACATTAGGGCTGAATTTTCATCTTTTATCACCATCTATACCAGATTTTCGAGTCCTATACATTAATTTGAGTCTTTTCTTGCATTAGTTTCACATTTAAAAAAAAAAAAAAAAAAAAAAAAAAAAACAGTAAATTAAGGTCCGAAAATTCAAAAGAGAAAGTGTTTGTTAGTTGTTGATCTAGTGCAAGAAAGCTCCCAAGGACATCATTGGTGAACCCTCTTCTCAGCCCTAATCAACATACCTATCCCTAAACACATACACCTCCACAAAATTGAAACCCTACCTTGCAACTACAACATCATAACTTAAGGTTTTCAATCAAAAGAGGTGAATTTCCATTCTTTCTTGAGTTTTTTCTATTCGTTCTCTTTGTTTGCAGCTTTGTCTAAGTTGTTTGCTAGCTGTGTCGAGTACTTCTATTCTCTTGAAGTGCTATTGTGTGTGTGTGTCGAAGAGATCTCCCCCTGGTCGAGTTCTCTTTTGTTTGAGTCGAGTGCTTGTTTTGCTGTTCGAGTACTCATTAGTCTATTTCGAGTTGATTCTTGCTGATTGTTGCTTGGATCAAATTGATTATTGCTGTTATCGAGTTGTATTTGCTTGAGTCGAGTGATCTTGACCCCTGTCGAGTTCTCTTTTGAGTTTGTCGAGTACTACAGCCCCTTGTTGAGTACTCTTGTGTGTTGTTTCATTCATTCTCTTGATTCATATACTTGGATTGCTTTGTTCTGTGCTTGGTAGTTGATTTGCCCAAAGCGGATTGCCCTAGCAAGCGTGATATATCAATCAGAGAGGGAGTGTGAGCGAAACACAATAGTGAGGTGTTTATAAGTTTTACTAACCTTTAACTTAGTTCCTTGTTTCTTTGGTCTTTGTTATAATGTCTACTAATCAGGGAAACAATGGTGGTAACAATTCCACTAACTCAAGTGCAACAGTGACGCCCGAGCAATTTCAGACCATGATGAACAACATGGCGACTATCATGAACAACACAACGGGTGTTCCTGAATCATTGGCTGCGCTAACAGCAAGGGTGGCTGCATTAGAGAGCTCTAGGCCTAGTGGTTCGAACACCATAGGTCAGCAAGAGCGAGTTGAGATACCTAATGACGAAAGAGAGGTCGTTAATCCTAACCCTATTCCTAATCCTAATCCTCATGTCAATGTTAATTTAGATAATCCTTTATTCAATGAAAACAACTCTCCACAAGGTGGGAGAAATGATCGGAATAATGGGTTTGTTAATATGCAAGGTCAAGGACAGGGAAGGGGAAGAGGACGTGGCTATCAAGAGCAATTCTATTACTCGGAGCAAGATGACGACTTCCAAGAAGAGGAGTATTGGGAGCGACGCCCGAGACGGAATCAAAGGGGAAATCCGAACCGACCACCTAGGTTCAATGACGACGACGGTATGGGTAAGGTTAAGGTAAAGATTCCTCCTTTTGATGGTAAAACTGATCCAGATGCTTATATTGATTGGGAAATTAAAATGGAGCAAATCTGGAATTGTCATAATTTCTCAGAACCTAAGAAAGTACAACTAGCTTCCCTAGAGTTTCAAGGTTTTGCATTAATCTGGTGGGATAATCTTGTTAAGGAAAGAAGAAGATCCCTTGATGCACCTATTGCTTCTTGGGAACAATTGAAAGTGGTCATGAGAAATAGATTTGTACCTCAACATTATGATAGAGAGCTATTAAACAGATTAGAAAACCTTAAACAAGGTAGTAAAACTGTTGAGGAAACATTTAATGTTATGCACCTATTGATAATGGGAGCTTTTCGCCAAAAAAGCTCCCATTATCATCTATACACAATATAAACATGTATTGGACAAATTTTAGCGAAGACAGAGTAGTGTTGATTGGGCATAGAAGGCTGACGCCGATATGGTCACTTTTGCCTCGAAAAAGTCACGAAAAGCTTTTCGCCCAAAAAGCTCCCATTATCATCTATACACAATATAAACATGTTTGGGACAAATTTGAGCGAAAACAGAGTAGTTTTGATGGGGCATAAAAGGGTGACGCCGATATGGTCACTTTTGGCTCGAAAAAGTCACGGAAAGCTTTTCGCCCAAATAGTTCCCATTATCATCTATACACAATATAAACATGTTTTGGACAAATTTGAGAGAAAACAGAGTAGTTTTGACTGGGCATAGAAGGGTGCTGCCGATATGGTCACTTTTGCCTCGAAAAAGACACGGAAAGCTTTTCGCCCAAAAAGCTCCCATTATCATCTATACACAATATAAACATGTTTGGGACAAATTTGAGCGAAAACAAAGTTGTTTTGATGGGGTATAGAAGGGTGACGCCGATATGGTCACTTTTGCCTCGAAAAAGGCACGGAAAGCTTTTCGCCCAAAAAGCTCCCATTATCTAATATACACAATATAAACATGTTTGGGACAAATTTGAGCGAAAATAGAGTAGTTTTGATGGGGCATAGAAGGGTGACGCCGATATGGTCACTTTTGGCTTGAAAAAGTCACGGAAAGCTTTTCGCCCAAAAAGCTCCCATTATCATCTATACACAATATCAACATGTTTTGGACAAATTTGTGCGAAAACAGAATAGTTTTGATTTGGCATAAAAGGGTGACGCCGATATGGTCACTTTTGGCTCGAAAAAGTCACGGAAAGCTTTTCGCCCAATTAGCTCCCATTATTATCTATACACAATATAAACATGTTTTGGCCAAATTTGAGCGAAAACAGAGTAGTTTTGACGGGGCATAGAAGGATGACGCCGATATGGTTACTTTTGGCTCGAAAAAGTCACGGAAAGCTTTTCGCCCAAAAAGTTCCCATTATCATCTATACACAATATAAACATGTTTGGGACAAATTTGAGCGAAAACAAAGTAGTTTTGATAGGGCATAGAAGGGTGACGCCGATATGGTCACTTTTGGCTCGAAAAAGTCACGGATAGCTTTTCGCCCAAAAAGCTCCCATTATCATCTATACACAATATAAACATGTTTGGGACAAATTTGAGCGAAAACAGAGTAGTTTTGACTGGGCATAGAAGGGTGACGCCGATATGCTCACTTTTGGTTCGAAAAATTCACGAAGAGTTTTTCGCCCAAAAAGCTCGCATTATCATCTATACACAAAATAAATATATTTTTGAAAAATTTGACCGAAAATAGAGTAATTTTGACTGGGCGTAGAAGGGTGACGCCGATATGGTCACTTTTGGCTCTAAAAAGGCACGGAAAGTTTTTTGCCCAAAAAGCTCCCATTATCATCTATACACAATATAAACATGTTTGGGACAAATTTGAGAGAAAACAAAGTAGTTTTGATGAGGCATAGAAGGGTAACGCCGATATGGTCACTTTTGCCTCGAAAAAGGCACGGAAAGCTTTTCGCCAAAAAAGCTCCCATTATCTGATATACACAATATAAACATGTTTGGGACAAATTTGAGTGAAAATAGTATTGTTTTGATTGGGCATAAAAGGGTGACGCCGATATGGTCAGTTTTGGCTCGAAAAAGTCACGGAAAGCTTTTCACCAAAAAAGCTCCCATTATTATCTATACACAATATAAACATGTTTTGGACAAATTTTAGTGAAAACAGACTAGTGTTGATTGGGCATAGAAGGTTGACGCCGATATGGTCACTTTTGGGTCGAAAAAGTCACGAAAAGCTTTTCGCCCAAAAAAGATCCCATTATCATGTATACACAAAATAAACATGTTTTGGCCAAATTTGACCGAAAACCGAGTAGTTTTGACTGGGCATAGAAGGGTGCTGCCGATATGGTCACTTTTGGCTCGAAAAAGTCACGGAAACCTTTTCGCCCAAAAAGCTCCTATTATTATCTATACACAATATAAACATGTTTGGGACAAAATTGAGCGAAAACAAAGTAGTTTTGATAGGGCATAGAAGGGTGCCGCCGATATGGTCACTTTTGGCTCGAAAAAGAACGGAAAGTTTTTCGCCTAAAAAGCTCCCATTATCATCTATACACAATATAAACATGTTTTGGACAAATTTGAGCGAAAACAGAGTAGTTTTGATGGGGCATAGAAGGGTGACGCCGATATGGTCACTTTTGCCTCGAAAAAGGCACGGAAAGCTTATCGCCCAAAAAGCTCCCATTATCTGATATACACAATATAAACATGTTTGGGACAAATTTGAGCGAAAACAAAGTAGTTTTGATAGGGCATAGAAGGGTGACGCCGATATGGTCACTTTTGGCTCGAAAAAGGCACGGAAAACTTTTCGCCCAAAAAGCTCCCATTATCATCTATACACAATATTAACATGTTTTTGACAAATTTTAGCGAAATCAGAGTAGTTTTGATTGGGCATAGAAGGTTGACGCCGATATGGTCACTTTTGGCTCGAAAAAGTCACGAAAAGCTTTTCGCCCAAAAAAGATCCCATTATCATCTATACAAAAAATAAACATGTTTTGGACAAATTTGAGAGAAAACAGAGTAGTTTTGACTGGGCATAGAAGGGTGACGCCGATATGGTCACTTTTGGCTCGAAAAAGTCACGGAAAGCGTTTCGCCTAAAAAGCTCCCATTATCATCTATACACAATATAAACATGTTTGGGACAAATTTGAGCGAAAACAGAGTAGTTTTGATGGGGCATAGAAGGGTGACGCCGATATGGTCACTTTTGGCTCGAAAAAGTCACGAAAAGCTTTTCGCCCAAAAAGCTCCCATTATCATCTATACACAATATAAACATGTTTTGGACAAATTTGAGCGAAAACAGAGTAGTTTTGACTGGGCATAGAGGGGTGACGCCGATATGGTCACTTTTGGCTCGAAAAAGTCCCGGAAACCTTTTCGCCCAAAAAGCTCGCATTATCATCTATACACAAAATAAACATGTTTTGGACAAATTTAGGCGAAAACAGAGTAGTTTTGACTGGGCATAGAAGGGTGACGCCGATATGGTCACTTTTGGCTCGAAAAAGTCACGGAAAGCGTTTCGCCTAAAAAGCTCCCATTATCATCTATACACAATATAAACATGTTTGGGACAAATTTGAGCGAAAACAGAGTAGTTTTGATGGGGCATAGAAGGGTGACGCCGATATGGTCACTTTTGGCTCGAAAAAGTCACGAAAAGCTTTTCGCCCAAAAAGCTCCCATTGTCATCTATACACAATATAAACATGTTTTGGACAAATTTGGGCGAAAACAGAGTAGTTTTGACTGGGCATAGAGGGGTGCTGCCGATATGGACACTTTTGGCTCGAAAAAGTCACAGAAACCTTTTCGCCCAAAAAGCTCCCATTATTATCTATACACAATATAAACATGTTTGGGACAAATTTGAGCGAAAACAAAGTAGTTTTGATAGGGCATAGAAGGGTGACGCCGATATGGTCACTTTTGGCTCGAAAAAGTCACGGAAAGCTTTTCGCCCAAAAAGCTCCCATTATCATCTATACACAATATAAACATGTTTGGGACAAATTTGAGCGAAAACAGAGTAGTTTTGATGGGGCATAGAAGGGTGACGCTGATATGGTCACTTTTGGCTCGAAAAAGTTACGGAAAGGTTTTTGACCAAAAAGCTCCCATTATCATCTATACACAATATAAACATTTTTGGGACAAATTTGAGCGAAAACAGAGTAGTTTTGATGGGGCATTTAAGGGTGACGCCGATATGGTCACTTTTGGCTCGAAAAAGTCACGAAAATCTTTTCGCCCAAAAAGCTCCCATTATCATCTATACACAATATAAACATGTTTTGGACAAATTTGAGTGAAAATAGAGTAGTTTTGACTGGGCATAGAGGGGTGCTGTCGATATGGTCACTTTTGGCTCGAAAAAGTCACGGAAACCTTTTCGCCCAAAAAGCTCTTATTATTATCTATACACAATATAAACATGTTTGGGACAAAATTGAGCGAAAACAAAGTAGTTTTGATAGGGCATAGAAGGGTGCCGCCGATATGGTCACTTTTGGCTCGAAAAAGAAACGGAAAGTTTTTCGCCAAAAAAGCTCCCATTATCATCTATACACAATATAAACATGTTTTTGACAAATTTTAGCGAAAACAGAGTAGTTTTGATGGGGCATAGAAGGGTGACGCCGATATGGTCACTTTTGGCTCGAAAAAGGCACGGAAAACTTTTCGCCCAAAAAGCTCCCATTATCATCTATACACAATATTAACATGTTTTTGACAAATTTTAGCGAAATCAGAGTAGTTTTGATTGGGCATAGAAGGTTGACGCCGATATGGTCACTTTTGGCTCGAAAAAGTCACGAAAAGCTTTTCGCCCAAAAAAGATCCCATTATCATCTATACAAAAAATAAACATGTTTTGGACAAATTTGAGAGAAAACAGAGTAGTTTTGACTGGGCATAGAAGGGTGACGCCGATATGGTCACTTTTGGCTCGAAAAAGACACGGAAAGCGTTTCGCCTAAAAAGCTCCCATTATCATCTATACACAATATAAACATGTTTGGGACAAATTTGAGCGAAAACAGAGTAGTTTTGATGGGGCATAGAAGGGTGACGCCGATATGGTCACTTTTGGCTCGAAAAAGTCACGAAAAGCTTTTCGCCCAAAAAGGTCCCATTATCATCTATACACAATATAAACATGTTTTGGACAAATTTGAGCGAAACCAGAGTAGTTTTGACTGGGCATAAAGGGGTGACGCCGATATGGTCACTTTTGGCTCGAAAAAGGCACGGAAAACTTTTCGCCCAAAAAGCTCCCATTATCATCTATACACAATATTAACATGTTTTTGACAAATTTTAGCAAAATCAGAGTAGTTTTGATTGGGCATAGAAGGTTGACGCCGATATGGTCACTTTTGGCTCGAAAAAGTCACGGAAAGCTTTTCGCCCAAATAGCTCCCATTATTATCTATACACAATATAAACATGTTTTGGACAAATTTGAGAGAAAACAAAGTAGTTTTGATGGGGCATATAGAAGGGGGACGCCGATATGGTACCTTTTGGCTCTAAAAATTCCGGGAAAGCTTTTCGCCCAAAAAACTCCCATTATCATCTATATAAAATATAAACATGTTTTGGACAAATTTGAGCGAAAACAGAGTAGTTTTGATTGGACATAGAAGGGTGACGCCGATATGGTATCTTTTGGTTCGGAAAAGTCACGAAAAGCTTTTCGCCCAAAAAGCTTGCATTATCATCTATACACAAAATAAACATGTTTTGGACAAATTTGAGCGAAAACAGAGTAGTTTTGACTGGGCATAGAAGGGTGGCGCCGATATGGTCACTTTTGCCTCGAAAAAGGCACGGAAAGCTTTTCCCTCAAAAAGCTCCCATTATCTAATATACACAATATAAACATGTTTGGGACAAATTTGAGCGAAAATAGAGTAGTTTTGATGGGGCATAGAAGAATGACGCCGATTTGGTCACTTTTGGCTTGAAAAAGTCACGGAAAGCTTTTCGCCCAAAAAGCTCCCATTATACACAATATAAACATGTTTTGGACAAATTTGTGCGAAAACAGAATAGTTTTGATTGGGCATAAAAGGGTGACGCCGATTTGGTCACTTTTGGCTCGAAAAAAGTCACGAAAAGCTTTTCGCCCAAAAAGCTCCCATTATTATCTATACACAATATAAACATGTTTGGGACAAATTTGAGCGAAAACAAAGTAGTTTTGATGGGGCATAGAAGGGTGACGCAATTATGGTACCTTTTGGCTCGAAAAAGTCCCGGAAAGCTTTTCGCCCAAAAAACTCCCATTATCATCTATATAAAATATAAACATGTTTTGGACAAATTTGAGCGAAAACAGAGTAGTGTTGATTGGACATAGAAGGGGGACGCCGATATGGTATCTTTTGGTTCGAAAAAGTCACGAAAAGCTTTTCGCCCAAAATGCTCGCATTATCATCTATACACAAAATAAATATGTTTTGGAAAAATTTGAGCGAAAACAGAGTAGTTTTGATTGGGTATGGAAGGGTGACGCCGATATGGTCACTTTTGGCTCGAAAAAGACACGGAAAGCTTTTCGCCCAAAAAGCTCCCATTATCATCTATACACAATATAAACATGTTTGGGACAAATTTGAGTGAAAACAAAGTAGTTTTGATAGGGCATAGAAGGGTGACGCCGATATGGTCACTTTTGCCTCGAAAAAGGCACGGAAAGCTTTTCGCCCAAAAAGCTCCCATTATCTGATATACACAATATAAACATGTTTTGGACAAATTTGAGCGGAAATAGAGTAGTTTTGATGGGGCATAGAAGGGTGACGCCGATATGGTCACTTTTGGCTCGAAAAAGTCACGGAAAGATTTTCTGCCAAAAAGCTCCCATTCTCTGATATACACAATATAAACATGTTTGGGACAAATTTGAGCGAAAAAAGAGTAGTTTTTATGGGGAATAGAAGGGTGACGCCGATATGGTCACTTTTGGCTCGAAAAAGTCACGGAAAGCTTTTCGCCTAAAAAGCTCCCATTATCATCTATACACAATATAAACATGTTTTGGACAAATTTGTGCGAAAACAGAATAGTTTTGACAGGGCATAAAAGGGTGACGCCGATATGGTCACTTTTGGCTCGAAAAAGTTACGAAAAGCTTCTCGCCCAAATATCTCCCATTATTTGAGCGAAAACAGAGTAGTTTTGACTAGGCATAGAAGGGTGACGCCGATATGGTCACTTTTGGCTCGAAAAAGTCACATAAAGCTTTTCGCCCAAAAAGCTCCCATTATCATCTATACACAATATAAACATGTTTTGGACAAATTTGTGCGAAAACAGAATAGTTTTGATTGGGCATAAAAGGGTGACGCCGATATGGTCACTTTTGGCTCGAAAAAGTCACGGAAACCTTTTCACCAAAAAAGCTCCCATTATTATCTATACACAATATAAACATGTTTTGGACAAATTTTAGCGAAACACAGAGTAGTGTTGATTGGGCATAGAAGGTTGACGCCGATATGGTCACTTTTGGCTCGAAAAAGTCACGAAAAGCTTTTCGCCCAAAAAAGATCGCATTATCATCTATACACAAAATAAACATGTTTTGGACAAATTTGAGCGAAAACAGAGTAGTTTTGACTGGGCATAGAAGGGTGACGCCGATATGGTCACTTTTGGCTCGAAAAAGTCACAGAAAACTTTTTCGCCCAAATACCTCCCATTATTATCTATACACAATATAAACATATTTTGGCCAAATTTGAGCGAAATCAGAGTAGTTTTGACTGGGCATAGAAGGGTGCTGCCGATATGGTCACTTTTGGCTGGAAAAAGTCACGGAAAGCTTTTCGCATAAAAAGCTCCCATTATCATCTATACACAATATAAACATGTTTTGGACAAATTTGTGCGAAAACAGAATAGTTTTGATTGGGCATAAAAGGGTGACGCCGATATGGTCACTTTTGGCTCGAAAAAGTCACGGAAAGCTTTTCACCAAAAAAGCTCCCATTATTATCTATACACAATATAAACATGTTTTGGACAAATTTTAGCGAAAACAGAGTAGTGTTGATTGGGCATAGAAGGTTGACGCCGATATGGTCACTTTTGGCTCGAAAAAGTCACGAAAAGCTTTTCACCCAAAAAAGATCCCATTATCATCTATACACAAAATAAACATGTTTAAGACAAATTTGAGCGATAACAGAGTAGTTTTGACTGGGCATAGAAGGGTGACGCCGATATGGTTACTTTTGCCTTGAAAAAGTCACGGAAATCTTTTCGCCCAAAAAGCTCCCATTATTATCTATACACAATATAAACATGTTTTGGACAAATTTGTGCGAAAACAGAATAGTTTTGATTGGGCATAAAAGGGTGACGCCGATATGGTCACTTTTGGCTCGAAAAAGTCACGGAAAGCTTTTCGCCCAAATAGCTCCCATTATTATCTATACACGATATAAACATGTTTTGGACAAATTTGAGAGAAAACAGAGTAGTTTTGACTGGGCATAGAAGGGTGCTGCTGATATGGTCACTTTTGGCTCGAAAAAGTCACAGAAAGCTTTTCGCCCAAAAAGCTCCCATTATTATCTATACACAATATAAACATGTTTGGGACAAATTTGAGCGAAATTAAAGTAGTTTTGATGGGGCATAGAAGGGTGACGCCGATATGGTACCTTTTGGCTCGAAAAAGCACCGGAAAGCTTTTCGCCCAAAAAACTCCCATTATCATCTATACACAATATAAACATGTTTTGGACAAATTTGAGCGAAAACAGAGTAGTGTTGATTGGACATAGAAGGGTGACGCCGATATGGTATCTTTTGGTTCGAAAAAGTCACGAAAAGCTTTTCGCCCAAAAAGCTCGCATTATCATCTATACACAAAATAAACATGTTTTGGACAAATTTGAGCGAAAACAGAGTAGTTTTGACTGGGCATAGAAGGCTGACGCCGATATGGTCACTTTTGGTTCGAAAAAGTCACGGAAAGCTTTTCGCTCAAATAGCTCCCATTAATATCTATACACAATATAAACATGTTTTGGATAAATTTGAGCGATAACAGAGTAGTTTTGACTGGGCATAGAAGGGTGATGCCGATATGGTCACTTTTTGCTCGAAAAAGTCACGGAAAGCATTTCGCCCAAAAAGCTCCCATTATCATCTATACACAATATAAAAATGTTTGGGACAAATTTGAGCGAAAACAGAGTAGTTTTAATGGGGCATAGAATAGTGACGCCGATATGGTCACTTTTGGTTCGGAAAAGTCACGGAAAGCTTTTCGCCAAAAAAGCTCCCATTATCATCTATACACAATATAAACATGTATTGGACAAATTTTAGCGAAGACAGAGTAGTGTTGATTGGGCATAGAAGGCTGACGCCGATATGGTCACTTTTGCCTCGAAAAAGTCACGAAAAGCTTTTCGCCCAAAAAGTTCCCATTATCATCTATACACAATATAAACATGTTTTGGACAAATTTGTGCGAAAACAGAATAGTTTTGATTGGCCATAAAAGGGTGACGCCGATATGGTCACTTTTGGCTCGAAAAAGTCACGGAAAGCTTTTCGCCCAAATAGCTCCCATTATTATCTATACACAATATAAACATGTTTTGGACAAATTTGAGAGAAAACAGAGTAGTTTTGACTGGGCATAGAAGGGTGCTGCCGATATGGTCACTTTTGCCTCGAAAAAGACACGGAAAGCTTTTCGCCCAAAAAGCTCCCATTATCATCTATACACAATATAAACATGTTTGGGACAAATTTGAGCGAAAACAAAGTTGTTTTGATGGGGTATAGAAGGGTGACGCCGATATGGTCACTTTTGCCTCGAAAAAGGCACGGAAAGCTTTTCGCCCAAAAAGCTCCCATTATCTAATATACACAATATAAACATGTTTGGGACAAATTTGAGCGAAAATAGAGTAGTTTTGATGGGGCATAGAAGGGTGACGCCGATATGGTCACTTTTGGCTTGAAAAAGTCACGGAAAGCTTTTCGCCCAAAAAGCTCCCATTATCATCTATACACAATATAAACATGTTTTTGACAAATTTGTGCGAAAACAGAATAGTTTTGATTGGGCATAAAAGGGTGACGCCGATATGGTCACTTTTGGCTCGAAAAAGTCACGGAAAGCTTTTCGCCCAAATAGCTCCCATTATTATCTATACACAATATAAACATGTTTTGGCCAAATTTGAGCGAAAACAGAGTAGTTTTGACGGGGCATAGAAGGATGACGCCGATATGGTTACTTTTGGCTCGAAAAAGTCACGGAAAGCTTTTCGCCCAAAAAGCTCCCATTATCATCTATACACAATATAAACATGTTTGGGACAAATTTGAGCGAAAACAAAGTAGTTTTGATAGGGCATAGAAGGGTGACGCCGATATGGTCACTTTTGCCTCGAAAAAGTCACGGAAAGCTTTTCGCCCAAAAAGCTCCCATTATCATCTATACACAATATAAACATGTTTGGGACAAATTTGAGCGAAAACAGAGTAGTTTTGACTGGGCATAGAAGGGTGACGCCGATATGCTCACTTTTGGTTCGAAAAATTCACGAAGAGTTTTTCGCCCAAAAAGCTCGCATTATCATCTATACACAAAATAAATATATTTTTGAAAAATTTGACCGAAAACAGAGTAGTTTTGACTGGGCATAGAAGGGTGACGCCGATATGGTCACTTTTGGCTCTAAAAAGGCACGGAAAGTTTTTTGCCCAAAAAGCTCCCATTATCATCTATACACAATATAAACATGTTTGGGACAAATTTGAGAGAAAACAAAGTAGTTTTGATGAGGCATAGAAGGGTAACGCCGATATGGTCACTTTTGCCTCGAAAAAGGCACGGAAAGCTTTTCGCCAAAAAAGCTCACATTATCTGATATACACAATATAAACATGTTTGGGACAAATTTGAGTGAAAATAGTATTGTTTTGATTGGGCATAAAAGGGTGACGCCGATATGGTCAGTTTTGGCTCGAAAAAGGCACGGAAAGCTTTTCACCAAAAAAGCTCCCATTATTATCTATACACAATATAAACATATTTTGGACAAATTTTAGTGAAAACAGACTAGTGTTGATTGGGCATAGAAGGTTGACGCCGATATGGTCACTTTTGGCTCGAAAAAGTCACGAAAAGCTTTTCGCCCAAAAAAGATCCCATTATCATGTATACACAAAATAAACATGTTTTGGCCAAATTTGACCGAAAACCGAGTAGTTTTGACTGGGCATAAAGGGTGCTGCCGATATGGTCATTTTTGGCTCGAAAAAGTCACGGAAACCTTTTCGCCCAAAAAGCTCCTATTATTATCTATACACAATATAAACATGTTTGGGACAAAATTGAGCGAAAACAAAGTAGTTTTGATAGGGCATAGAAGGGTGCCGCCGATATGGTCACTTTTGGCTCGAAAAAGAACGGAAAGTTTTTCGCCTAAAAAGCTCCCATTATCATCTATACACAATATAAACATGTTTTGGACAAATTTGAGCGAAAACAGAGTAGTTTTGATGGGGCATAGAAGGGTGACGCCGATATGGTCACTTTTGCCTCGAAAAAGGCACGGAAAGCTTATCGCCCAAAAAGTCCCATTATCTGATATACACAATATAAACATGTTTGGGACAAATTTGAGCAAAAACAAAGTAGTTTTGATAGGGCATAGAAGGGTGACGCCGATATGGTCACTTTTGGCTCGAAAAACGCACGGAAAACTTTTCGCCCAAAAAGCTCCCATTATCATCTATACACAATATTAACATGTTTTTGACAAATTTTAGCGAAATCAGAGTAGTTTTGATTGGGCATAGAAGGTTGACGCCGATATGGTCACTTTTGGCTCGAAAAAGTCACGAAAAGCTTTTCGCCCAAAAAAGATCCCATTATCATCTATACAAAAAATAAACATGTTTTGGACAAATTTGAGAGAAAACAGAGTAGTTTTGACTGGGCATAGAATGGTGACGCCGATATGGTCACTTTTGGCTCGAAAAAGTCACGGAAAGCGTTTCGCCTAAAAAGCTCCCATTATCATCTATACACAATATAAACATGTTTGGGACAAATTTGAGCGAAAACAGAGTAGTTTTGATGGGGCATAGAAGGGTGACGCCGATAAGGTCACTTTTGGCTCGAAAAAGTCACGAAAAGCTTTTCGCCCAAAAAGCTCCCATTATCATCTATACACAATATAAACATGTTTTGGAAAAATTTGAGAGAAAATAGAGTAGTTTTGACTGGGCATAGAGGGGTGACGCCGATATGGTCACTTTTGGCTCGAAAAAGTCCTGGAAACCTTTTCGCCCAAAAAGCTCGCATTATCATCTATACACAAAATAAACATGTTTTGGACAAATTTAGGCGAAAACAGAGTAGTTTTGACTGGGCATAGAAGGGTGACGCC
This sequence comes from Persicaria tinctoria, assembly GCA_037127255.1. Taxonomy (NCBI): domain Eukaryota; kingdom Viridiplantae; phylum Streptophyta; class Magnoliopsida; order Caryophyllales; family Polygonaceae; genus Persicaria; species Persicaria tinctoria. The sequence continues at coordinate 41,097,738 of JBANSL010000013.1, forward strand.
GATATGGTCACTTTTGGCTCGAAAAAGTCACGGAAAGCGTTTTGCCTAAAAACTCCCATTATCATCTATACACAATATAAACATGTTTGGGACAAATTTGAGCGAAAACAGAGTAGTTTTGATGGGGTATAGAAGGGTGACGCCGATATGGTCACTTTTGGCTCGAAAAAGTCACGAAAAGCTTTTCGCCCAAAAAGCTCCCATTATCATCTATACACAATATAAACATGTTTTGGACAAATTTGGGCGAAAACAGAGTAGTTTTGACTGGGCATAGAGGGGTGCTGCCGATATGGACACTTTTGGCTCGAAAAAATCACAGAAACCTTTTCGCCCAAAAAGCTCCCATTATTATCTATACACAATATAAACATGTTTGGGACAAATTTGAGCGAAAACAAAGTAGTTTTGATAGGGCATAGAAGGGTGACGCCGATATGGTCACTTTTGGCTCGAAAAAGTCACGGAAAGCTTTTCGCCCAAAAAGCTCCCATTATCATCTATACACAATATAAACATTTTTGGGACAAATTTGAGCGAAAACAGAGTAGTTTTGATGGGGCATAGAAGGGTGACGCTGATATGGTCACTTTTGGCTCGAAAAAGTTACGGAAAGCTTTTTGACCAAAAAGCTCCCATTATCATCTATACACAATATAAACATTTTTGGGACAAATTTGAGCGAAAACAGAGTAGTTTTGATGGGGCATTTAAGGGTGACGCCGATATGGTCACTTTTGGCTCGAAAAAGTCACGAAAATCTTTTCGCCCAAAAAGCTCCCATTATCATCTATACACAATATAAACATGTTTTGGACAAATTTGAGCGAAAATAGAGTAGTTTTGACTGGGCATAGAGGGGTGCTGTCGATATGGTCACTTTTGGCTCGAAAAAGTCACGGAAACCTTTTCGCCCAAAAAGCTCCTATTATTATCTATACACAATATAAACATGTTTGGGACAAAATTGAGCGAAAACAAAGTAGTTTTGATAGGGCATAGAAGGGTGCCGCCGATATGGTCACTTTTGGCTCGAAAAAGAAACGGAAAGTTTTTCGCCAAAAAAGCTCCCATTATCATCTATACACAATATAAACATGTTTTTGACAAATTTTAGCGAAAACAGAGTAGTTTTGATGGGGCATAGAAGGTTGACGCCGATATGGTCACTTTTGGCTCGAAAAAGGCACGGAAAACTTTTCGCCCAAAAAGCTCCCATTATCATCTATACACAATATTAACATGTTTTTGACAAATTTTAGCGAAATCAGAGTAGTTTTGATTGGGCATAGAAGGTTGACGCCGATATGGTCACTTTTGGCTCGAAAAAGTCACGAAATGCTTTTCGCCCAAAAAAGATCCCATTATCATCTATACAAAAAATAAACATGTTTTGGACAAATTTGAGAGAAAACAGAGTAGTTTTGACTGGGCATAGAAGGGTGACGCCGATATGGTCACTTTTGGCTCGAAAAAGTCACGGAAAGCGTTTCGCCTAAAAAGCTCCCATTATCATCTATACACAATATAAACATGTTTGGGACAAATTTGAGCGAAAACAGAGTAGTTTTGATGGGGCATAGAAGGGTGACGCCGATATGGTCACTTTTGGCTCGAAAAAGTCACGAAAAGCTTTTCGCCCAAAAAGCTCCCATTATCATCTATACACAATATAAACATGTTTTGGACAAATTTGAGCGAAAACAGAGTAGTTTTGACTGGGCATAAAGGGGTGACGCCGATATGGTCACTTTTGGCTCGAAAAAGTCCCGGAAACCTTTACGCACAAAAAGCTCGCATTATCATCTATACACAAAATAAACATGTTTTGGAAAAATTTAGGCGAAAACAGAGTAGTTTTGACTGGGCATAGAAGGGTGACGCCGATATGGTCACTTTTGGCTCGAAAAAGTCACGGAAAGCGTTTCGCCTAAAAACTCCCATTATCATCTATACACAATATAAACATGTTTGGGACAAATTTGAGCGAAAACAGAGTAGTTTTGATGGGGTAAGAAGGGTGACGCCGATATGGTCACTTTTGGCTCGAAAAAGTCACGAAAAGCTTTTCGCCCAAAAAGCTCCCATTATCATCTATACACAATATAAACATGTTTTGGACAAATTTGGGCGAAAACAGAGTAGTTTTGACTGGGCATAGAGGGGTGCTGCCGATATGGTCACTTTTGGGTCGAAAAAGTCACAGAAACCTTTTCGCCCAAAAAGCTCCCATTATTATCTATACACAATATAAACATGTTTGGGACAAATTTGAGCGAAAACAAAGTAGTTTTGATAGGGCATAGAAGGGTGACGCCGATATGGTCACTTTTGGCTCGAAAAAGTCACGGAAAGCTTTTCGCCCAAAAAGCTCCCATTATCATCTATACACAATATAAACATGTTTGGGACAAATTTGAGCGAAAACAGAGTAGTTTTGATGGGGCATAGAAGGGTGACGCTGATATGGTCACTTTTGGCTCGAAAAAGTTACGGAAAGCTTTTTGACCAAAAAGCTCCCATTATCATTTATACACAATATAAACATTTTTGGGACAAATTTGAGCGAAAACAGAGTAGTTTTGATGGGGCATTTAAGGGTGACGCCGATATGGTCACTTTTGGCTCGAAAAAGTCACGAAAATCTTTTCGCCCAAAAAGCTCCCATTATCATCTATACACAATATAAACATGTTTTGGACAAATTTGAGCGAAAACAGAGTAGTTTTGATGGGGCATTTAAGGGTGACGCCGATATGGTCACTTTTGGCTCGAAAAAGTCACGAAAATCTTTTCGCCCAAAAAGCTCCCATTATCATCTATACACAATATAAACATGTTTTGGACAAATTTGAGCGAAAAGGGAGTAGTTTTGACTGGGCATAGAGGGGTGCTGCCGATATGGTCACTTTTGGCTCGAAAAAGTCACGGAAACTTTTTCGCCCAAAAAGCTCCTATTATTATCTATTCACAATATAAACATGTTTGGTACAAAATTGAGCGAAAACAAAGTAGTTTTGATAGGGCATAGAAGGGTGCCGCCGATATGGTCACTTTTGGCTCGAAAAAGAAACGGAAAGTTTTTCGCCTAAAAAGCTCCCATTATCATCTATAAACAAAATAAACATGTTTGGGACAAATTTGAGCGAAAACAGAGTAGTTTTGATGGGGCATAGAAGGGTGACGCCAATATGGTCACTTTTGGCTCGAAAAAAGCACGGAAAATTTTTCGCCCAAAAAGCTCCCATTATCATCTATACACAATATAAACATGTTTTTGACAAATTTTAGCGAAATCAGAGTAGTTTTGATTGGGCATAGAAGGTTGACGCCGATATGGTCACTTTTGGCTCGAAAAAGTCACGAAAAGCTTTTCGCCCAAAAAAGATCCCATTATCCTCTATACAAAAAATAAACATGTTTTGGACAAATTTGAGCGAAAACAGAGTAGTTTTGACTGGGCATAGAAGGGTGACGCCGATATGGTCACTTTTGCCTCGAAAAAGTCACGGAAAGTGTTTCGCCTAAAAAGCTCCCATTATCATCTATACACAATATAAACATGTTTTTGACAAATTTTAGCGAAATCAGAGTAGTTTTGATTGGGCATAGAGGGGTGCTGCCGATATGGTCACTTTTGGCTCGAAAAAGTCACGGAAACCTTTTCGCCCAAAAAGCTCCCATTATTATCTATACACAATATAAACATGTTTGGGACAAATTTGAGCGAAAACAAAGTAGTTTTGATAGGGCATAGAAGGGTGCTGCCGATATGGTCACTTTTGGCTCGAAAAAGTCCCGGAAAGCTTTTCGCCCAAAAAGCTCGCATTATTATCTATACACAATATAAACATGTTTTGGACAAATTTGAGCGAAGACAGAGTAGTTTTGATAGGGCATAGAAGGGTGACGCCGATATGGTCACTTTTGGCTCGAAAAATTCCCGGAAAGCTTTTCGCCCAAAAAGCTTGCATTATCATCTATACACAAAATAAACATGTTTTGGACAAATTTGAGCGAAAACAAAGTAGTTTTGACTGGGCATAGAAGGGTGACGCCGATATGGTCACTTTTGACTCGAAAAAGTCACGGAAAGCGTTTCGCCTAAAAAGCTCCCATTATCATCTATACACAATATAAACATGTTTGGGACAAATTTGAGCGAAAACAGAGTAGTTTTGATGGGGTATAGAAGGGTGACGCCGATATGGTCACTTTTGGCTCGAAAAAGTCACGAAAAGCTTTTCGCCCAACAAGCTCCCATTATCATCTATACACAATATACACATGTTTTGGACAAATTTGAGCGAAAACAGAGTAGTTTTGACTGGGCATAGAGGGGTGCTGCCGATATGGTCACTTTTGGCTCGGAAAAGTCACGGAAACCTTTTCGCCCAAAAAGCCCCCATTATTATCTATACACAATATAAACATGTTTGGGACAAATTTGAGCGAAAACAAAGTAGTTTTGATAGGGCATAGAAGGGTGACGCCGATATGGTCACTTTTGGCTCGAAAAAGTCACGGAAAGCTTTTCGCCCGAAAAGCTCCCATTATCATCTATACACAATATAAACATGTTTTTGACAAATTTTAGCGAAATCAGAGTAGTTTTGATTGGGCATAGAAGGTTGACGCCGATATGGTCACTTTTGGCTCGAAAAAGTCACGAAAAGCTTTTCGCCCAAAAAAGATCCCATTATCATCTAAACACAAAATAAACATGTTTTGGACAAATTTGAGCGAAAACAGAGTAGTTTTGACTGGGCATAGAAGGGTACCGCCGATATGGTCACTTTTGGCTCGAAAAAGAACGGAAAGGTTTTCACCTAAAAAGCTCCCATTATCATCTATACACAATATAAACATGTTTGGGACAAATTTGAGCGAAAACAGAGTAGTTTTGATGGGGCATAGAAGGGTGACGCCGATATGGTCACTTTTGGCTCGAAAAAGTCACGAAAAGCTTTTCGCCCAAAAAGGTCCCATTATCATCTATACACAATATAAACATGTTTTGGACAAATTTGAGCGAAACCAGAGTAGTTTTGACTGGGCATAAAGGGGTGACGCCGATATGGTCACTTTTGGCTCGAAAAAGGCACGGAAAACTTTTCGCCCAAAAAGCTCCCATTATCATCTATACACAATATTAACATGTTTTTGACAAATTTTAGCAAAATCAGAGTAGTTTTGATTGGGCATAGAAGGTTGACGCCGATATGGTCACTTTTGGCTCGAAAAAGTCACGGAAAGCTTTTCGCCCAAATAGCTCCCATTATTATCTATACACAATATAAACATGTTTTGGACAAATTTGAGAGAAAACAGAGTAGTTTTGACTGGGCATAGAAGGGTGCTGCCGATATGGTCACTTTTGGCTCGAAAAAGTCACGGAAAGCTTTTCGCCCAAAAAGCTCCCATTATTATCTATACACAATATAAACATGTTTGGGACAAATTTGAGCGAAAACAAAGTAGTTTTGATGGGGCATATAGAAGGGGGACGCCGATATGGTACCTTTTGGCTCTAAAAATTCCGGGAAAGCTTTTCGCCCAAAAAACTCCCATTATCATCTATATAAAATATAAACATGTTTTGGACAAATTTGAGCGAAAACAGAGTAGTTTTGATTGGACATAGAAGGGTGACGCCGATATGGTATCTTTTGGTTCGGAAAAGTCACGAAAAGCTTTTCGCCCAAAAAGCTTGCATTATCATCTATACACAAAATAAACATGTTTTGGACAAATTTGAGCGAAAACAGAGTAGTTTTGACTGGGCATAGAAGGGTGGCGCCGATATGGTCACTTTTGCCTCGAAAAAGGCACGGAAAGCTTTTCCCTCAAAAAGCTCCCATTATCTAATATACACAATATAAACATGTTTGGGACAAATTTGAGCGAAAATAGAGTAGTTTTGATGGGGCATAGAAGAATGACGCCGATTTGGTCACTTTTGGCTTGAAAAAGTCACGGAAAGCTTTTCGCCCAAAAAGCTCCCATTATCATCTATACACAATATAAACATGTTTTGGACAAATTTGTGCGAAAACAGAATAGTTTTGATTGGGCATAAAAGGGTGACGCCGATTTGGTCACTTTTGGCTCGAAAAAAGTCACGAAAAGCTTTTCGCCCAAAAAGCTCCCATTATTATCTATACACAATATAAACATGTTTGGGACAAATTTGAGCGAAAACAAAGTAGTTTTGATGGGGCATAGAAGGGTGACGCAATTATGGTACCTTTTGGCTCGAAAAAGTCCCGGAAAGCTTTTCGCCCAAAAAACTCCCATTATCATCTATATAAAATATAAACATGTTTTGGACAAATTTGAGCGAAAACAGAGTAGTGTTGATTGGACATAGAAGGGGGACGCCGATATGGTATCTTTTGGTTCGAAAAAGTCACGAAAAGCTTTTCGCCCAAAATGCTCGCATTATCATCTATACACAAAATAAATATGTTTTGGAAAAATTTGAGCGAAAACAGAGTAGTTTTGATTGGGTATGGAAGGGTGACGCCGATATGGTCACTTTTGGCTCGAAAAAGACACGGAAAGCTTTTCGCCCAAAAAGCTCCCATTATCATCTATACACAATATAAACATGTTTGGGACAAATTTGAGTGAAAACAAAGTAGTTTTGATAGGGCATAGAAGGGTGACGCCGATATGGTCACTTTTGCCTCGAAAAAGGCACGGAAAGCTTTTCGCCCAAAAAGCTCCCATTATCTGATATACACAATATAAACATGTTTTGGACAAATTTGAGCGGAAATAGAGTAGTTTTGATGGGGCATAGAAGGGTGACGCCGATATGGTCACTTTTGGCTCGAAAAAGTCACGGAAAGATTTTCGGCCAAAAAGCTCCCATTCTCTGATATACACAATATAAACATGTTTGGGACAAATTTGAGCGAAAAAAGAGTAGTTTTTATGGGGAATAGAAGGGTGACGCCGATATGGTCACTTTTGGCTCGAAAAAGTCACGGAAAGCTTTTCGCCTAAAAAGCTCCCATTATCATCTATACACAATATAAACATGTTTTGGACAAATTTGTGCGAAAACAGAATAGTTTTGACAGGGCATAAAAGGGTGACGCCGATATGGTCACTTTTGGCTCGAAAAAGTTACGAAAAGCTTCTCGCCCAAATATCTCCCATTATTTGAGCGAAAACAGAGTAGTTTTGACTAGGCATAGAAGGGTGACGCCGATATGGTCACTTTTGGCTCGAAAAAGTCACATAAAGCTTTTCGCCCAAAAAGCTCCCATTATCATCTATACACAATATAAACATGTTTTGGACAAATTTGTGCGAAAACAGAATAGTTTTGATTGGGCATAAAAGGGTGACGCCGATATGGTCACTTTTGGCTCGAAAAAGTCACGGAAACCTTTTCACCAAAAAAGCTCCCATTATTATCTATACACAATATAAACATGTTTTGGACAAATTTTAGCGAAACACAGAGTAGTGTTGATTGGGCATAGAAGGTTGACGCCGATATGGTCACTTTTGGCTCGAAAAAGTCACGAAAAGCTTTTCGCCCAAAAAAGATCGCATTATCATCTATACACAAAATAAACATGTTTTGGACAAATTTGAGCGAAAACAGAGTAGTTTTGACTGGGCATAGAAGGGTGACGCCGATATGGTCACTTTTGGCTCGAAAAAGTCACAGAAAACTTTTTCGCCCAAATACCTCCCATTATTATCTATACACAATATAAACATATTTTGGCCAAATTTGAGCGAAATCAGAGTAGTTTTGACTGGGCATAGAAGGGTGCTGCCGATATGGTCACTTTTGGCTGGAAAAAGTCACGGAAAGCTTTTCGCATAAAAAGCTCCCATTATCATCTATACACAATATAAACATGTTTTGGACAAATTTGTGCGAAAACAGAATAGTTTTGATTGGGCATAAAAGGGTGACGCCGATATGGTCACTTTTGGCTCGAAAAAGTCACGGAAAGCTTTTCACCAAAAAAGCTCCCATTATTATCTATACACAATATAAACATGTTTTGGACAAATTTTAGCGAAAACAGAGTAGTGTTGATTGGGCATAGAAGGTTGACGCCGATATGGTCACTTTTGGCTCGAAAAAGTCACGAAAAGCTTTTCACCCAAAAAAGATCCCATTATCATCTATACACAAAATAAACATGTTTAAGACAAATTTGAGCGATAACAGAGTAGTTTTGACTGGGCATAGAAGGGTGACGCCGATATGGTTACTTTTGCCTTGAAAAAGTCACGGAAATCTTTTCGCCCAAAAAGCTCCCATTATTATCTATACACAATATAAACATGTTTTGGACAAATTTGTGCGAAAATAGAATAGTTTTGATTGGGCATAAAAGGGTGACGCCGATATGGTCACTTTTGGCTCGAAAAAGTCACGGAAAGCTTTTCGCCCAAATAGCTCCCATTATTATCTATACACGATATAAACATGTTTTGGACAAATTTGAGAGAAAACAGAGTAGTTTTGACTGGGCATAGAAGGGTGCTGCTGATATGGTCACTTTTGGCTCGAAAAAGTCACAGAAAGCTTTTCGCCCAAAAAGCTCCCATTATTATCTATACACAATATAAACATGTTTGGGACAAATTTGAGCGAAATTAAAGTAGTTTTGATGGGGCATAGAAGGGTGACGCCGATATGGTACCTTTTGGCTCGAAAAAGCACCGGAAAGCTTTTCGCCCAAAAAACTCCCATTATCATCTATACACAATATAAACATGTTTTGGACAAATTTGAGCGAAAACAGAGTAGTGTTGATTGGACATAGAAGGGTGACGCCGATATGGTATCTTTTGGTTCGAAAAAGTCACGAAAAGCTTTTCGCCCAAAAAGCTCGCATTATCATCTATACACAAAATAAACATGTTTTGGACAAATTTGAGCGAAAACAGAGTAGTTTTGACTGGGCATAGAAGGCTGACGCCGATATGGTCACTTTTGGTTCGAAAAAGTCACGGAAAGCTTTTCGCTCAAATAGCTCCCATTAATATCTATACACAATATAAACATGTTTTGGATAAATTTGAGCGATAACAGAGTAGTTTTGACTGGGCATAGAAGGGTGACGCCGATATGGTCACTTTTTGCTCGAAAAAGTCACGGAAAGCATTTCGCCCAAAAAGCTCCCATTATCATCTATACACAATATAAAAATGTTTGGGACAAATTTGAGCGAAAACAGAGTAGTTTTAATGGGGCATAGAATAGTGACGCCGATATGGTCACTTTTGGTTCGGAAAAGTCACGGAAAGCTTTTCGCCAAAAAAGCTCCCATTATCATCTATACACAATATAAACATGTATTGGACAAATTTTAGCGAAGACAGAGTAGTGTTGATTGGGCATAGAAGGCTGACGCCGATATGGTCACTTTTGCCTCGAAAAAGTCACGAAAAGCTTTTCGCCCAAAAAGTTCCCATTATCATCTATACACAATATAAACATGTTTTGGACAAATTTGTGCGAAAACAGAATAGTTTTGATTGGCCATAAAAGGGTGACGCCGATATGGTCACTTTTGGCTCGAAAAAGTCACGGAAAGCTTTTCGCCCAAATAGCTCCCATTATTATCTATACACAATATAAACATGTTTTGGACAAATTTGAGAGAAAACAGAGTAGTTTTGACTGGGCATAGAAGGGTGCTGCCGATATGGTCACTTTTGCCTCGAAAAAGACACGGAAAGCTTTTCGCCCAAAAAGCTCCCATTATCATCTATACACAATATAAACATGTTTGGGACAAATTTGAGCGAAAACAAAGTTGTTTTGATGGGGTATAGAAGGGTGACGCCGATATGGTCACTTTTGCCTCGAAAAAGGCACGGAAAGCTTTTCGCCCAAAAAGCTCCCATTATCTAATATACACAATATAAACATGTTTGGGACAAATTTGAGCGAAAATAGAGTAGTTTTGATGGGGCATAGAAGGGTGACGCCGATATGGTCACTTTTGGCTTGAAAAAGTCACGGAAAGCTTTTCGCCCAAAAAGCTCCCATTATCATCTATACACAATATAAACATGTTTTTGACAAATTTGTGCGAAAACAGAATAGTTTTGATTGGGCATAAAAGGGTGACGCCGATATGGTCACTTTTGGCTCGAAAAAGTCACGGAAAGCTTTTCGCCCAAATAGCTCCCATTATTATCTATACACAATATAAACATGTTTTGGCCAAATTTGAGCGAAAACAGAGTAGTTTTGACGGGGCATAGAAGGATGACGCCGATATGGTTACTTTTGCCTCGAAAAAGTCACGGAAAGCTTTTCGCCCAAAAAGCTCCCATTATCATCTATACACAATATAAACATGTTTGGGACAAATTTGAGCGAAAACAAAGTAGTTTTGATAGGGCATAGAAGGGTGACGCCGATATGGTCACTTTTGCCTCGAAAAAGTCACGGAAAGCTTTTCGCCCAAAAAGCTCCCATTATCATCTATACACAATATAAACATGTTTGGGACAAATTTGAGCGAAAACAGAGTAGTTTTGACTGGGCATAGAAGGGTGACGCCGATATGCTCACTTTTGGTTCGAAAAATTCACGAAGAGTTTTTCGCCCAAAAAGCTCGCATTATCATCTATACACAAAATAAATATATTTTTGAAAAATTTGACCGAAAACAGAGTAGTTTTGACTGGGCATAGAAGGGTGACGCCGATATGGTCACTTTTGGCTCTAAAAAGGCACGGAAAGTTTTTTGCCCAAAAAGCTCCCATTATCATCTATACACAATATAAACATGTTTGGGACAAATTTGAGAGAAAACAAAGTAGTTTTGATGAGGCATAGAAGGGTAACGCCGATATGGTCACTTTTGCCTCGAAAAAGGCACGGAAAGCTTTTCGCCAAAAAAGCTCACATTATCTGATATACACAATATAAACATGTTTGGGACAAATTTGAGTGAAAATAGTATTGTTTTGATTGGGCATAAAAGGGTGACGCCGATATGGTCAGTTTTGGCTCGAAAAAGGCACGGAAAGCTTTTCACCAAAAAAGCTCCCATTATTATCTATACACAATATAAACATATTTTGGACAAATTTTAGTGAAAACAGACTAGTGTTGATTGGGCATAGAAGGTTGACGCCGATATGGTCACTTTTGGCTCGAAAAAGTCACGAAAAGCTTTTCGCCCAAAAAAGATCCCATTATCATGTATACACAAAATAAACATGTTTTGGCCAAATTTGACCGAAAACCGAGTAGTTTTGACTGGGCATAGAAGGGTGCTGCCGATATGGTCACTTTTGGCTCGAAAAAGTCACGGAAACCTTTTCGCCCAAAAAGCTCCTATTATTATCTATACACAATATAAACATGTTTGGGACAAAATTGAGCGAAAACAAAGTAGTTTTGATAGGGCATAGAAGGGTGCCGCCGATATGGTCACTTTTGGCTCGAAAAAGAACGGAAAGTTTTTCGCCTAAAAAGCTCCCATTATCATCTATACACAATATAAACATGTTTTGGACAAATTTGAGCGAAAACAGAGTAGTTTTGATGAGGCATAGAAGGGTGACGCCGATATGGTCACTTTTGCCTCGAAAAAGGCACGGAAAGCTTATCGCCCAAAAAGTCCCATTATCTGATATACACAATATAAACATGTTTGGGACAAATTTGAGCGAAAACAAAGTAGTTTTGATAGGGCATAGAAGGGTGACGCCGATATGGTCACTTTTGGCTCGAAAAACGCACGGAAAACTTTTCGCCCAAAAAGCTCCCATTATCATCTATACACAATATTAACATGTTTTTGACAAATTTTAGCGAAATCAGAGTAGTTTTGATTGGGCATAGAAGGTTGACGCCGATATGGTCACTTTTGGCTCGAAAAAGTCACGAAAAGCTTTTCGCCCAAAAAAGATCCCATTATCATCTATACAAAAAATAAACATGTTTTGGACAAATTTGAGAGAAAACAGAGTAGTTTTGACTGGGCATAGAATGGTGACGCCGATATGGTCACTTTTGGCTCGAAAAAGTCACGGAAAGCGTTTCGCCTAAAAAGCTCCCATTATCATCTATACACAATATAAACATGTTTGGGACAAATTTGAGCGAAAACAGAGTAGTTTTGATGGGGCATAGAAGGGTGACGCCGATAAGGTCACTTTTGGCTCGAAAAATGCACGAAAAGCTTTTCGCCCAAAAAGCTCCCATTATCATCTATACACAATATAAACATGTTTTGGACAAATTTGAGCGAAAATAGAGTAGTTTTGACTGGGCATAGAGGGGTGACGCCGATATGGTCACTTTTGGCTCGAAAAAGTCCTGGAAACCTTTTCGCCCAAAAAGCTCGCATTATCATCTATACACAAAATAAACATGTTTTGGACAAATTTAGGCGAAAACAGAGTAGTTTTGACTGGGCATAGAAGGGTGACGCCGATATGGTCACTTTTGGCTCGAAAAAGTCACGGAAAGCGTTTTGCCTAAAAACTCCCATTATCATCTATACACAATATAAACATGTTTGGGACAAATTTGAGCGAAAACAGAGTAGTTTTGATGGGGTATAGAAGGGTGACGCCGATATGGTCACTTTTGGCTCGAAAAAGTCACGAAAAGCTTTTCGCCCAAAAAGCTCCCATTATCATCTATACACAATATAAACATGTTTTGGACAAATTTGGGCGAAAACAGAGTAGTTTTGACTGGGCATAGAGGGGTGCTGCCGATATGGACACTTTTGGCTCGAAAAAATCACAGAAACCTTTTCGCCCAAAAAGCTCCCATTATTATCTATACACAATATAAACATGTTTGGGACAAATTTGAGTGAAAACAAAGTAGTTTTGATAGGGCATAGAAGGGTGACGCCGATATGGTCACTTTTGGCTCGAAAAAGTCACGGAAAGCTTTTCGCCCAAAAAGCTCCCATTATCATCTATACACAATATAAACATGTTTGGGACAAATTTGAGCGAAAACAGAGTAGTTTTGATGGGGCATAGAAGGGTGACGCTGATATGGTCACTTTTGGCTCGAAAAAGTTACGGAAAGCTTTTTGACCAAAAAGCTCCCATTATCATCTATACACAATATAAACATTTTTGGGACAAATTTGAGCGAAAACAGAGTAGTTTTGATGGGGCATTTAAGGGTGACGCCGATATGGTCACTTTTGGCTCGAAAAAGTCACGAAAATCTTTTCGCCCAAAAAGCTCCCATTATCATCTATACACAATATAAACATGTTTTGGACAAATTTGAGCGAAAATAGAGTAGTTTTGACTGGGCATAGAGGGGTGCTGTCGATATGGTCACTTTTGGCTCGAAAAAGTCACGGAAACCTTTTCGCCCAAAAAGCTCCTATTATTATCTATACACAATATAAACATGTTTGGGACAAAATTGAGCGAAAACAAAGTAGTTTTGATAGGGCATAGAAGGGTGCCGCCGATATGGTCACTTTTGGCTCGAAAAAGAAACGGAAAGTTTTTCGCCAAAAAAGCTCCCATTATCATCTATACACAATATAAACATGTTTTTGACAAATTTTAGCGAAAACAGAGTAGTTTTGATGGGGCATAGAAGGTTGACGCCGATATGGTCACTTTTGGCTCGAAAAAGGCACGGAAAACTTTTCGCCCAAAAAGCTCCCATTATCATCTATACACAATATTAACATGTTTTTGACAAATTTTAGCGAAATCAGAGTAGTTTTGATTGGGCATAGAAGGTTGACGCCGATATGGTCACTTTTGGCTCGAAAAAGTCACGAAATGCTTTTCGCCCAAAAAAGATCCCATTATCATCTATACAAAAAATAAACATGTTTTGGACAAATTTGAGAGAAAACAGAGTAGTTTTGACTGGGCATAGAAGGGTGACGCCGATATGGTCACTTTTGGCTCGAAAAAGTCACGGAAAGCGTTTCGCCTAAAAAGCTCCCATTATCATCTATACACAATATAAACATGTTTGGGACAAATTTGAGCGAAAACAGAGTAGTTTTGATGGGGCATAGAAGGGTGACGCCGATATGGTCACTTTTGGCTCGAAAAAGTCACGAAAAGCTTTTCGCCCAAAAAGCTCCCATTATCATCTATACACAATATAAACATGTTTTGGACAAATTTGAGCGAAAACAGAGTAGTTTTGACTGGGCATAAAGGGGTGACGCCGATATGGTCACTTTTGGCTCGAAAAAGTCCCGGAAACCTTTTCGCACAAAAAGCTCGCATTATCATCTATACACAAAATAAACATGTTTTGGAAAAATTTAGGCGAAAACAGAGTAGTTTTGACTGGGCATAGAAGGGTGACGCCGATATGGTCACTTTTGGCTCGAAAAAGTCACGGAAAGCGTTTCGCCTAAAAACTCCCATTATCATCTATACACAATATAAACATGTTTGGGACAAATTTGAGCGAAAACAGAGTAGTTTTGATGGGGTAAGAAGGGTGACGCCGATATGGTCACTTTTGGCTCGAAAAAGTCACGAAAAGCTTTTCGCCCAAAAAGCTCCCATTATCATCTATACACAATATAAACATGTTTTGGACAAATTTGGGCGAAAACAGAGTAGTTTTGACTGGGCATAGAGGGGTGCTGCCGATATGGTCACTTTTGGGTCGAAAAAGTCACAGAAACCTTTTCGCCCAAAAAGCTCCCATTATTATCTATACACAATATAAACATGTTTGGGACAAATTTGAGCGAAAACAAAGTAGTTTTGATAGGGCATAGAAGGGTGACGCCGATATGGTCACTTTTGGCTCGAAAAAGTCACGGAAAGCTTTTCGCCCAAAAAGCTCCCATTATCATCTATACACAATATAAACATGTTTGGGACAAATTTGAGCGAAAACAGAGTAGTTTTGATGGGGCATAGAAGGGTGACGCTGATATGGTCACTTTTGGCTCGAAAAAGTTACGGAAAGCTTTTTGACCAAAAAGCTCCCATTATCATCTATACACAATATAAACATTTTTGGGACAAATTTGAGCGAAAACAGAGTAGTTTTGATGGGGCATTTAAGGGTGACGCCGATATGGTCACTTTTGGCTCGAAAAAGTCACGAAAATCTTTTCGCCCAAAAAGCTCCCATTATCATCTATACACAATATAAACATGTTTTGGACAAATTTGAGCGAAAACAGAGTAGTTTTGATGGGGCATTTAAGGGTGACGCCGATATGGTCACTTTTGGCTCGAAAAAGTCACGAAAATCTTTTCGCCCAAAAAGCTCCCATTATCATCTATACACAATATAAACATGTTTTGGACAAATTTGAGCGAAAAGGGAGTAGTTTTGACTGGGCATAGAGGGGTGCTGCCGATATGGTCACTTTTGGCTCGAAAAAGTCACGGAAACTTTTTCGCCCAAAAAGCTCCTATTATTATCTATTCACAATATAAACATGTTTGGTACAAAATTGAGCGAAAACAAAGTAGTTTTGATAGGGCATAGAAGGGTGCCGCCGATATGGTCACTTTTGCCTCGAAAAAGGCACGGAAAGCTTTTCGCCAAAAAAGCTCACATTATCTGATATACACAATATAAACATGTTTGGGACAAATTTGAGTGAAAATAGTATTGTTTTGATTGGGCATAAAAGGGTGACGCCGATATGGTCAGTTTTGGCTCGAAAAAGGCACGGAAAGCTTTTCACCAAAAAAGCTCCCATTATTATCTATACACAATATAAACATATTTTGGACAAATTTTAGTGAAAACAGACTAGTGTTGATTGGGCATAGAAGGTTGACGCCGATATGGTCACTTTTGGCTCGAAAAAGTCACGAAAAGCTTTTCGCCCAAAAAAGATCCCATTATCATGTATACACAAAATAAACATGTTTTGGCCAAATTTGACCGAAAACCGAGTAGTTTTGACTGGGCATAGAAGGGTGCTGCCGATATGGTCACTTTTGGCTCGAAAAAGTCACGGAAACCTTTTCGCCCAAAAAGCTCCTATTATTATCTATACACAATATAAACATGTTTGGGACAAAATTGAGCGAAAACAAAGTAGTTTTGATAGGGCATAGAAGGGTGCCGCCGATATGGTCACTTTTGGCTCGAAAAAGAACGGAAAGTTTTTCGCCTAAAAAGCTCCCATTATCATCTATACACAATATAAACATGTTTTGGACAAATTTGAGCGAAAACAGAGTAGTTTTGATGAGGCATAGAAGGGTGACGCCGATATGGTCACTTTTGCCTCGAAAAAGGCACGGAAAGCTTATCGCCCAAAAAGTCCCATTATCTGATATACACAATATAAACATGTTTGGGACAAATTTGAGCGAAAACAAAGTAGTTTTGATAGGGCATAGAAGGGTGACGCCGATATGGTCACTTTTGGCTCGAAAAACGCACGGAAAACTTTTCGCCCAAAAAGCTCCCATTATCATCTATACACAATATTAACATGTTTTTGACAAATTTTAGCGAAATCAGAGTAGTTTTGATTGGGCATAGAAGGTTGACGCCGATATGGTCACTTTTGGCTCGAAAAAGTCACGAAAAGCTTTTCGCCCAAAAAAGATCCCATTATCATCTATACAAAAAATAAACATGTTTTGGACAAATTTGAGAGAAAACAGAGTAGTTTTGACTGGGCATAGAATGGTGACGCCGATATGGTCACTTTTGGCTCGAAAAAGTCACGGAAAGCGTTTCGCCTAAAAAGCTCCCATTATCATCTATACACAATATAAACATGTTTGGGACAAATTTGAGCGAAAACAGAGTAGTTTTGATGGGGCATAGAAGGGTGACGCCGATAAGGTCACTTTTGGCTCGAAAAATGCACGAAAAGCTTTTCGCCCAAAAAGCTCCCATTATCATCTATACACAATATAAACATGTTTTGGACAAATTTGAGCGAAAATAGAGTAGTTTTGACTGGGCATAGAGGGGTGACGCCGATATGGTCACTTTTGGCTCGAAAAAGTCCTGGAAACCTTTTCGCCCAAAAAGCTCGCATTATCATCTATACACAAAATAAACATGTTTTGGACAAATTTAGGCGAAAACAGAGTAGTTTTGACTGGACATAGAAGGGTGACGCCGATATGGTCACTTTTGGCTCGAAAAAGTCACGGAAAGCGTTTTGCCTAAAAACTCCCATTATCATCTATACACAATATAAACATGTTTGGGACAAATTTGAGCGAAAACAGAGTAGTTTTGATGGGGTATAGAAGGGTGACGCCGATATGGTCACTTTTGGCTCGAAAAATTCACGAAAAGCTTTTCGCCCAAAAAGCTCCCATTATCATCTATACACAATATAAACATGTTTTGGACAAATTTGGGCGAAAACAGAGTAGTTTTGACTGGGCATAGAGGGGTGCTGCCGATATGGACACTTTTGGCTCGAAAAAATCACAGAAACCTTTTCGCCCAAAAAGCTCCCATTATTATCTATACACAATATAAACATGTTTGGGACAAATTTGAGCGAAAACAAAGTAGTTTTGATAGGGCATAGAAGGGTGACGCCGATATGGTCACTTTTGGCTCGAAAAAGTCACGGAAAGCTTTTCGCCCAAAAAGCTCCCATTATCATCTATACACAATATAAACATGTTTGGGACAAATTTGAGCGAAAACAGAGTAGTTTTGATGGGGCATAGAAGGGTGACGCTGATATGGTCACTTTTGGCTCGAAAAAGTTACGGAAAGCTTTTTGACCAAAAAGCTCCCATTATCATCTATACACAATATAAACATTTTTGGGACAAATTTGAGCGAAAACAGAGTAGTTTTGATGGGGCATTTAAGGGTGACGCCGATATGGTCACTTTTGGCTCGAAAAAGTCACGAAAATCTTTTCGCCCAAAAAGCTCCCATTATCATCTATACACAATATAAACATGTTTTGGACAAATTTGAGCGAAAATAGAGTAGTTTTGACTGGGCATAGAGGGGTGCTGTCGATATGGTCACTTTTGGCTCGAAAAAGTCACGGAAACCTTTTCGCCCAAAAAGCTCCTATTATTATCTATACACAATATAAACATGTTTGGGACAAAATTGAGCGAAAACAAAGTAGTTTTGATAGGGCATAGAAGGGTGCCGCCGATATGGTCACTTTTGGCTCGAAAAAGAAACGGAAAGTTTTTCGCCAAAAAAGCTCCCATTATCATCTATACACAATATAAACATGTTTTTGACAAATTTTAGCGAAAACAGAGTAGTTTTGATGGGGCATAGAAGGTTGACGCCGATATGGTCACTTTTGGCTCGAAAAAGGCACGGAAAACTTTTCGCCCAAAAAGCTCCCATTATCATCTATACACAATATTAACATGTTTTTGACAAATTTTAGCGAAATCAGAGTAGTTTTGATTGGGCATAGAAGGTTGACGCCGATATGGTCACTTTTGGCTCGAAAAAGTCACGAAAAGCTTTTCGCCCAAAAAAGATCCCATTATCATCTATACAAAAAATAAACATGTTTTGGACAAATTTGAGAGAAAACAGAGTAGTTTTGACTGGGCATAGAATGGTGACGCCGATATGGTCACTTTTGGCTCGAAAAAGTCACGGAAAGCGTTTCGCCTAAAAAGCTCCCATTATCATCTATACACAATATAAACATGTTTGGGACAAATTTGAGCGAAAACAGAGTAGTTTTGATGGGGCATAGAAGGGTGACGCCGATATGGTCACTTTTGGCTCGAAAAAGTCACGAAAAGCTTTTCGCCCAAAAAGCTCCCATTATCATCTATACACAATATAAACATGTTTTGGACAAATTTGAGCGAAAACAGAGTAGTTTTGACTGGGCATAAAGGGGTGACGCCGATATGGTCACTTTTGGCTCGAAAAAGTCCCGGAAACCTTTTCGCACAAAAAGCTCGCATTATCATCTATACACAAAATAAACATGTTTTGGAAAAATTTAGGCGAAAACAGAGTAGTTTTGACTGGGCATAGAAGGGTGACGCCGATATGGTCACTTTTGGCTCGAAAAAGTCACGGAAAGCGTTTCGCCTAAAAACTCCCATTATCATCTATACACAATATAAACATGTTTGGGACAAATTTGAGCGAAAACAGAGTAGTTTTGATGGGGTAAGAAGGGCGACGCCGATATGGTCACTTTTGGCTCGAAAAAGTCACGAAAAGCTTTTCGCCCAAAAAGCTCCCATTATCATCTATACACAATATAAACATGTTTTGGACAAATTTGGGCGAAAACAGAGTAGTTTTGACTGGGCATAGAGGGGTGCTGCCGATATGGTCACTTTTGGGTCGAAAAAGTCACAGAAACCTTTTCGCCCAAAAAGCTCCCATTATTATCTATACACAATATAAACATGTTTGGGACAAATTTGAGCGAAAACAAAGTAGTTTTGATAGGGCATAGAAGGGTGACGCCGATATGGTCACTTTTGGCTCGAAAAAGTCACGGAAAGCTTTTCGCCCAAAAAGCTCCCATTATCATCTATACACAATATAAACATGTTTGGGACAAATTTGAGCGAAAACAGAGTAGTTTTGATGGGGCATAGAAGGGTGACGCTGATATGGTCACTTTTGGCTCGAAAAAGTTACGGAAAGCTTTTTGACCAAAAAGCTCCCATTATCATCTATACACAATATAAACATTTTTGGGACAAATTTGAGCGAAAACAGAGTAGTTTTGATGGGGCATTTAAGGGTGACGCCGATATGGTCACTTTTGGCTCGAAAAAGTCACGAAAATCTTTTCGCCCAAAAAGCTCCCATTATCATCTATACACAATATAAACATGTTTTGGACAAATTTGAGCGAAAACAGAGTAGTTTTGATGGGGCATTTAAGGGTGACGCCGATATGGTCACTTTTGGCTCGAAAAAGTCACGAAAATCTTTTCGCCCAAAAAGCTCCCATTATCATCTATACACAATATAAACATGTTTTGGACAAATTTGAGCGAAAAGGGAGTAGTTTTGACTGGGCATAGAGGGGTGCTGCCGATATGGTCACTTTTGGCTCGAAAAAGTCACGGAAACTTTTTCGCCCAAAAAGCTCCTATTATTATCTATTCACAATATAAACATGTTTGGTACAAAATTGAGCGAAAACAAAGTAGTTTTGATAGGGCATAGAAGGGTGCCGCCGATATGGTCACTTTTGGCTCGAAAAAGAAACGGAAAGTTTTTCGCCTAAAAAGCTCCCATTATCATCTATAAACAAAATAAACATGTTTGGGACAAATTTGAGCGAAAACAGAGTAGTTTTGATGGGGCATAGAAGGGTGACGCCAATATGGTCACTTTTGGCTCGAAAAAAGCACGGAAAATTTTTCGCCCAAAAAGCTCCCATTATCATCTATACACATTATAAACATGTTTTTGACAAATTTTAGCGAAATCAGAGTAGTTTTGATTGGGCATAGAAGGTTGACGCCGATATGGTCACTTTTGGCTCGAAAAAGTCACGAAAAGCTTTTCGCCCAAAAAAGATCCCATTATCATCTATACAAAAAATAAACATGTTTTGGACAAATTTGAGCGAAAACAGAGTAGTTTTGACTGGGCATAGAAGGGTGACGCCGATATGGTCACTTTTGCCTCGAAAAAGTCACGGAAAGTGTTTCGCCTAAAAAGCTCCCATTATCATCTATACACAATATAAACATGTTTTTGACAAATTTTAGCGAAATCAGAGTAGTTTTGATTGGGCATAGAGGGGTGCTGCCGATATGGTCACTTTTGGCTCGAAAAAGTCACGGAAACCTT
Source organism: Persicaria tinctoria (assembly GCA_037127255.1). Lineage (NCBI taxonomy): Eukaryota > Viridiplantae > Streptophyta > Magnoliopsida > Caryophyllales > Polygonaceae > Persicaria > Persicaria tinctoria. The sequence goes on from JBANSL010000013.1 coordinate 41,118,481, forward strand.
TTCGCCCAAAAAGCTCCCATTATTATCTATACACAATATAAACATGTTTGGGACAAATTTGAGCGAAAACAAAGTAGTTTTGATAGGGCATAGAAGGGTGCTGCCGATATGGTCACTTTTGGCTCGAAAAAGTCCCGGAAAGCTTTTCGCCCAAAAAGCTCGCATTATTATCTATACACAATATAAACATGTTTTGGACAAATTTGAGCGAAGACAGAGTAGTTTTGATAGGGCATAGAAGGGTGACGCCGATATGGTCACTTTTGGCTCGAAAAAGTCCCGGAAAGCTTTTCGCCCAAAAAGCTTGCATTATCATCTATACACAAAATAAACATGTTTTGGACAAATTTGAGCGAAAACAAAGTAGTTTTGACTGGGCATAGAAGGGTGACGCCGATATGGTCACTTTTGACTCGAAAAAGTCACGGAAAGCGTTTCGCCTAAAAAGCTCCCATTATCATCTATACACAATATAAACATGTTTGGGACAAATTTGAGCGAAAACAGAGTAGTTTTGATGGGGTATAGAAAGGTGACGCCGATATGGTCACTTTTGGCTCGAAAAAGTCCGAAAAGCTTTTCGCCCAACAAGCTCCCATTATCATCTATACACAATATACACATGTTTTGGACAAATTTGAGCGAAAACAGAGTAGTTTTGACTGGGCATAGAGGGGTGCTGCCGATATGGTCACTTTTGGCTCGGAAAAGTCACGGAAACCTTTTCGCCCAAAAAGCCCCCATTATTATATATACACAATATAAACATGTTTGGGACAAATTTGAGCGAAAACAAAGTAGTTTTGATAGGGCATAGAAGGGTGACGCCGATATGGTCACTTTTGGCTCGAAAAAGTCACGGAAAGCTTTTCGCCCGAAAAGCTCCCATTATCATCTATACACAATATAAACATGTTTTTGACAAATTTTAGCGAAATCAGAGTAGTTTTGATTGGGCATAGAAGGTTGACGCCGATATGGTCACTTTTGGCTCGAAAAAGTCACGAAAAGCTTTTCGCCCAAAAAAGATCCCATTATCATCTAAACACAAAATAAACATGTTTTGGACAAATTTGAGCGAAAACAGAGTAGTTTTGACTGGGCATAGAAGGGTACCGCCGATATGGTCACTTTTGGCTCGAAAAAGAACGGAAAGTTTTTCACCTAAAAAGCTCCCATTATCATCTATACACAATATAAACATGTTTTGGACAAATTTGAGCGAAAACAGAGTAGTTTTGATGGGGCATAGAAGGGTGACGCCGATATGGTCACTTTTGCCTCGAAAAAGCCACGGAAAGCTTATCGCCCAAAAAGCTCCCATTATCTGATATACACAATATAAACATGTTTGGGACAAATTTGAGCGAAAACAAAGTAGTTTTGATAGGGCATAGAAGGGTGACGCCGATATGGTCACTTTTGGCTCGAAAAAGTCACGAAAAGCTTTTCGCCCAAAAAGCTCCCATTATCATCTATACACAATATAAACATGTTTTGGAAAAATTTGAGCGAAAACAGAATAGTTTTGATGGGGCATAGAAGGGTGACGCCGATATGGTCACTTTTGCCTCGAAAAAGGCACGGAAAGCTTTTCGCCCAAAAATCTCCCATTATCATCTATACACAATATAAACATGTTTTTGACAAATTTGAGCGAAAACAGAGTAGTTTTGATGGGGCATAGAAGGGTGACGCCGATATGGTCACTTTTGGCTCGAAAAAGTCACGAAAAGCTTTTCGCCCAAAAAGCTCCCATTATCATCTATACACAATATAAACATGTTTGGGACAAATTTGAGCGAAAACAGAGTAGTTTTGAAGGGGCATAGAAGGGTGACGCCGATATGGTCACTTTTGGCTCGAAAAAGTCACGGAAAGCTTTTCGCCCAAAAAGCTCCCATTATCATCTATACACAATATAAACATGTTTGGGACAAATTTGAGCGAAAACAGAGTAGTTTTGATGGGGCATAGAAGGGTGACGCTGATATGGTCACTTTTGGCTCGAAAAAGTTACGGAAAGCATTTCGCCCAAAAAGCTCCCATTATCATATATACACAATATAAACATTTTTGGGACAAATTTGAGCGAAAACAGAGTAGTTTTGATGGGGCATTTAAGGGTGACGCCGATATGGTCACTTTTGGCTCGAAAAAGTCACGAAAATCTTTTCGCCCAAAAAGCTCCCATTATCATCTATACACAATATAAACATGTTTTGGACAAATTTGAGCGAAAACAGAGTAGTTTTGACTGGGCATAGAGGGGTGCTGCCGATATGGTCACTTTTGGCTCGAAAAAGTCACGGAAACCTTTTCGCCCAAAAAGCTCCTATTATTATCTATACACAATATAAACATGTTTGGGACAAAATTGAGCGAAAACAAAGTAGTTTTGATAGGGCATAGAAGGGTGCCGCCGATATGGTCACTTTTGGCTCGAAAAAGAACGGAAAGTTTTTCGCCTAAAAAGCTCCCATTATCATCTATACACAATATAAACATGTTTTGGACAAATTTGAGCGAAAACAGAGTAGTTTTGATGGGGCATAGAAGGGTGACGCCGATATGGTCACTTTTGCCTCGAAAAAGGCACGGAAAGCTTTTCGCCCCAAAAGCTCCCATTATCTGATATACACAATATAAACATGTTTTTGACAAATTTGAGCGAAAACAAAGTAGTTTTGATTGGGCATAGAAGGTTGACGCCGATATGGTCACTTTTGGCTCGAAAAAGTCACGAAAAGCTTTTCGCCCAAAAAGCTCCCATTATCATCTATACAGAATATAAACATGTTTTGGAAAAATTTGAGCGAAAACAGAGTAGTTTTGATGGGGCATAGAAGGGTGACGCCGATATGGTCACTTTTGGCTTGAAAAAGTCACGAAAAGCTTTTCGCTCAAAAAGCTCCCATTATCATCTATACACAATATAAACATGTTTGGGACAAATTTGAGCGAAAACAGAGTAGTTTTGAAGGGGCATAGAAGGGTGACGCCGATATGGTCACTTTTGGCTCGAAAAAGTCACGAAAAGCTTTTCGCCCAAAAAGCTCCCATTATTATCTATACACAATATAAACATGTTTTGGACAAATTTGAGCTAAAACAGAGTAGTTTTGATGGGGCATAGAAGGGTGCTGCCGATATGGTCACTTTTGGCTCGAAAAAGTCCCGGAAAGCTTTTCGCCCAAAAAGCTCGCATTATTATCTATGCACAATATAAACATGTTTTTGACAAATTTTAGCGAAATCAGAGTAGTTTTGATTGGGCATAGAAGGTTGACGCCGATATGGTCACTTTTGGCTCGAAAAAGTCACGAAAAGCTTTTCGCCCAAAAAGCTCCCATTATCATCTATACACAATATAAACATGTTTTGGACAAATTTGAGCGAAAACAAAGTAGTTTTGACTGGGCATAGAAGGGTGACGCCGATATGGTCACTTTTGACTCGAAAAAGTCACGGAAAGCGTTTCGCCTAAAAAGCTCCCATTATCATCTATACACAATATAAACATGTTTTGGACAAATTTGAGCGAAAACAGAGTAGTTTTGACTGGGCATAGAGGGGTGCTGCCGATATGGTCACTTTTGGCTCGGAAAAGTCACGGAAACCTTTTCGCCCAAAAAGCCCCCATTATTATCTATACACAATATAAACATGTTCGGGACAAATTTGAGCGAAAACAAAGTAGTTTTGATTAGGCATAGAAGGGTGACGCCGATATGGTCACTTTTGGCTCGAAAAAGTCACAGAAAGCTTTTCGCCCGAAAAGCTCCCATTATCATCTATACACAATATAAACATGTTTTTGACAAATTTTAGCGAAATCAGAGTAGTTTTGATTGGGCATAGAAGGTTGACGCCGATATGGTCACTTTTGGCTCGAAAAAGTCACGAAAAGCTTTTCGCCCAAAAAAGATCCCATTATCATCTAAACACAAAATAAACATGTTTTGGACAAATTTGAGCGAAAACAGAGTAGTTTTGACTGGGCATAGAAGGGTGCCGCCGATATGGTCACTTTTGGCTCGAAAAAGAACGGAAAGTTTTTCACCTAAAAAGCTCCCATTATCATCTATACACAATATAAACATGTTTTGGACAAATTTGAGCGAAAACAGAGTAGTTTTGATGGGGCATAGAAGGGTGACGCCGATATGGTCACTTTTGCCTCGAAAAAGGCACGGAAAGCTTATCGCCCAAAAAGCTCCCATTATCTGATATACACAATATAAACATGTTTGGGACAAATTTGAGCGAAAACAAAGTAGTTTTGATAGGGCATAGAAGGGTGACGCCGATATGGTCACTTTTGGCTCGAAAAAGTCACGGAAAGCTTTTCGCCCAAAAAGCTCCCATTATCATCTATACACAATATAAACTTGTTTGGGACAAATTTGAGCGAAAACAGAGTAGTTTTGATGGGGCATAGAAGGGTGACGCTGATATGGTCACTTTTGGCTCGAAAAAGTTACGGAAAGCTTATTGACCAAAAAGCTCCCATTATCATCTATACACAATATAAACATTTTTGGGACAAATTTGAGCGAAAACAGAGTAGTTTTGATGGGGCATTTAAGGGTGACGCCGACATGGTCACTTTTGGCTTGAAAAAGTCACGAAAATCTTTTCGCCCAAAAAGCTCCCATTATCATCTATACACAATATAAACATGTTTTGGACAAATTTGAGCGAAAACAGAGTAGTTTTGACTGGGCATAGAGGGGTGCTGCCGATATGGTCACTTTTGGCTCGAAAAAGTCACGGAAACCTTTTCGCCCAAAAAGCTCCTATTATTATCTATACACAATATAAACATGTTTGGGACAAAATTGAGCGAAAACAAAGTAGTTTTGATAGGGCATAGAAGGGTGCCGCCGATATGGTCACTTTTGGCTCGAAAAAGAACGGAAAGTTTTTCGCCTAAAAAGCTCCCATTATCATCTATACACAATATAAACATGTTTTGGACAAATTTGAGCGAAAACAGAGTAGTTTTGATGGGGCATAGAAGGGTGACGCCGATATGGTCACTTTTGCCTCGAAAAAGGCACGGAAAGCTTATCGCCCAAAAAGCTCCCATTATCTGATATACACAATATAAACATGTTTGGGACAAATTTGAGCGAAAACAAAGTAGTTTTGATAGGGCATAGAAGGGTGACGCCGATATGGTCACTTTTGGCTCGAAAAAGTCACGAAAAGCTTTTCGCCCAAAAAGCTCCCATTATCATCTATACACAATATAAACATGTTTTGGAAAAATTTGAGCGAAAACAGAGTAGTTTTGATGGGGCATAGAAGGGTGACGCCGATATGGTCACTTTTGGCTCGAAAAAGTCACGAAAAGCTTTTCGCCCAAAAAGCTCCCATTATCATCTATACACAATATAAACATGTTTTGGACAAATTTGAGCGAAAACAGAGTAGTTTTGACTGGGCATAGAAGGGTGCTGCCGATATGGTCACTTTTGGCTCGAAAAAGTCACGGAAATCTTTTCGCCCAAAAAGCTCTCATTATCATCTATATACACAATATAAACATGTTTGGGACAAATTTGAGCGAAAACAGAGTAGTTTTGATGGGGCATTTAAGGGTGACGCCGATATGGTAACTTTTGGCTCGAAAAAGTCACGAAAATCTTTTCGCCCAAAAAGCTCCCATTATCTTCTATACACAATATAAACATGTTTTGGACAAATTTGAGCGAAAACAGAGTAGTTTTGACTGGGCATAGAAGGAAGCTGCCGATATGGTCACTTTTGGCTCGAAAAAGTCACGGAAATCTTTTCGCCCAAAAAGCTCTCATTATCATCTATACACAATATAAACATGTTTGGGACAAATTTGAGCGAAAACAGAGTAGTTTTGATGGGGCATTTAAGGGTGACGCCGATATGGTAACTTTTGGCTCGAAAAAGTCACGAAAATCTTTTCGCCCAAAAAGCTCCCATTATCTTCTATACACAATATAAACATGTTTTGGACAAATTTGAGCGAAAACAGAGTAGTTTTGACTGGGCATATAAGGGTGCTGCCGATATGGTCACTTTTGGCTCGAAAAAGTCACGGAAATCTTTTCGCCCAAAAAGCTCTCATTATCATCTATACACAATATAAACATGTTTGGGACAAATTTGAGCGAAAACAGAGTAGTTTTGATGGGGCATTTAAGGGTGACGCCGATATGGTAACTTTTGGCTCGAAAAAGTCACGAAAATCTTTTCGCCCAAAAAGCTCCCATTATCTTCTATACACAATATAAACATGTTTTGGACAAATTTGAGCGAAAACAGAGTAGTTTTGACTGGGCATAGAAGGGTGCTGCCGATATGGTCACTTTTGGCTCGAAAAAGTCACGGAAATCTTTTCGCCCAAAAAGCTCTCATTATCATCTATACACAATATAAACATGTTTGGGACAAATTTGAGCGAAAACAGAGTAGTTTTGATGGGGCATAGAAGGGTGACGCTGATATGGTCACTTTTGGCTCGAAAAAGTTACGGAAAGCTTTTTGACCAAAAAGCTCCCATTATCATCTATACACAATATAAACATGTTTGGGACAAATTTGAGCGAAAACAGAGTAGTTTTGATGGGGCATTTAAGGGTGACGCCGATATGGTAACTTTTGGCTCGAAAAAGTCACGAAAATCTTTTCGCCCAAAAAGCTCCCATTATCATCTATACACAATATAAACATTTTTTGGACAAATTTGAGCGAAAACAGAGTAGTTTTGACTGGGCATAGAGGGGTGCTGCCGATATGGTCACTTTTGGCTCGAAAAAGTCACGGAAACCTTTTCGCCCAAAAAGCTCCTATTATTATCTATACACAATATAAACATGTTTGGGACAAATTTGAGCAAAAACAAAGTAGTTTTGATAGGGCATAGAAGGGTGACGCCGATATTGTCACTTTTAGCTCGAAAAAGTCCCGGAAAGCTTTTCGCCCAAAAAGCTCGCATTATCATCTATACACAAAATAAACATGTTTTGGACAAATTTGAGCGAAATAGAGTAGTTTTGACTTGGCATAGAAGGATGACGCCGATATGGTTACTTTTGGCTCGAAAAAGTCACGGAAAGCTTTTCGCCCAAATAGCTCACATTATCATCTATACACAATATAAACATGTTTTGGACAAATTTGAGCGAAAACATAGTAGTTTTGTCTGGGCATAGAAGGGTGACGCCGATATGGTCACTTTTGGCTCGAAAAAGTCCCAAAAAGGTTTTAGCCCAAAAAGCTCCCATTATCATCTATACACAATATAAACATGTTTTACAAAAATTTTAGCGAAAACAGAGTAGTTTTGACAGGGCATAGAAGGGTGACGCCGATAAGGTCACTTTTGGCTCGGAAAAGTCACGGAAAGCTTTTCGCCCAAATAGCTCTCATTATCATCTATACACAATATAAACATGTTTGGGACAAATTTGAGCGAAAACAGAGTAGTTTTGATGAGGCATAGAAGGGTGACGCCGATATGGTCACTTTTGGCTTGAAAAAGTCACGGAGAGCTTTTCGCCCAAAAAGCTCCCACTATCATCTATACACAATATAAACATGTTTGGGACAAATTTGAGGGAAAACAGAGTAGTTTTGACGGGGCATTTAAGGGTGACGCTGATATGGTCACTTTTGGCTTGAAAAAGTTACGGAAAGCTTTTTGACCAAAAAGCTTCCATTATCGTCTATACACAATATAAACTTGTTTGGGACAAATTTGAGCTAAAACAGAGTAGTTTTGACGGGGCATTTAAGGGTGACGCCGATATGGTCACTTTTGGCTCGAAAAAGTCACGGAAAGCTTTTCGCCCAAAAAGCTCGCATTATCATCTATACACAAAATAAACATGTTTTGGACAAATTTGAGCGAAATAGAGTAGTTTTCACTTGGCATAGAAGGATGACGCCGATATGGTTACTTTTGGCTCAAAAAAGTCACGGAAAGCTTTTCGCCCAAATAGCTCACATTATCATCTATACACAATATAAACATGTTTTGGACAAATTTGAGCGAAAACATAGTAGTTTTGTCTGGGCATAGAAGGGTGACGCCGATATGGTCACTTTTGGCTCGAAAAAGTCACGGAAAGTTTTTCGCCTAAAAAGCTCCCATTATCATCTATACACAATATAAACATGTTTGGGACATATTTGAGCGAAAACAGAGTAGTTTTGATGGGGCATAGAAGGGTGACGCCGATATGGTCACTTTTGCCTCGAAAAAGGCACGGAAAGCTTTTCGCCCAAAAAGCTCCCATTATCATCTATACACAATATAAACATGTTTTTGACAAATTTTAGCGAAATCAGAGTAGTTTTGACTGGGCATAGAAGGGTGACGCCGATATGGTCACTTTTGGCTCGAAAAAGTCACGGAAAGCGTTTCGCCTAAAAAGCTCCCATTATCATCTATACACAATATAAACATGTTTGGGACAAATTTGAGCGAAAACAGAGTAGTTTTGATGAGGCATAGAAGTGTGACGCCGATATGGTCTCTTTTGGCTCGAAAAAGTCACGAAAAGCTTTTCGCTCAAAAAGCTCCCATTATCATCTATACACAATATAAACATGTTTGGGACAAATTTGAGCGAAAACAGAGTAGTTTTGACAGGGCATAGAAGGGTGACGCCGATATGGTCACTTTTGGCTCGAAAAAGTCACGAAAATCTTTTCGCCCAAAAAGCTCCCATTATCATCTATACACAATATAAACTTGTTTTGGACAAATTTGAGCAAAAACAGAGTAGTTTTGACTAGGCATTTAAGGGTGACGCCGATATGGTCACTTTTGGCTCGAAAAAGTCACGAAAATCTTTTCGCCCAAAAAGCTCCCAATATCATCTATACACAATATAAACATGTTTTGGACAAATTTGAGCGAAAACAGTGTAGTTTTGACTGGGCATAGAAGGGTGCTGCCGATATGGTCACTTTTGGCTCGAAAAAGTCACGGAAATCTCTTCGCCCAAAAAGCTCCCATTATTATCTATACACAATATAAACATGTTTGGGAAAAATTTGAGCGAAAACAAAGTAGTTTTGATGGGGCATAGAAGGGTGATGCCGATATGGTCACTTTTGGCTCGAAAAAGTCACGAAAAGCTTTTTGCCCAAAAAGCTCCCATTATAATCTATATACAAAATAAACATGTTTTGTACAAATTTGAGCGAAAACAGAGTAGTTTTGACTGGGCATAGAAGGGTGACGCCGATGTGGTCACTTTTGGCTCGAAAAAGTCACGGAAAGCATTTCGCCCAAATAGCTCCCATTATTATCTATACACAATATAAACATGTTTTGGACAAATTTGAGCGAAAACAGAGTAGTTTCGACTGGAAATAGAAGGGTGATGCCGATATGGTCACTTTTGGCTCGAAAAAGTCACGGAAAGCTTTTCACCCAAAAATCTCCTATTATCATCTATACACAATATAAACATGTTTGGGACAAAATTGAGCAAAAACATAGTTTTGATGGGGCATAGAAGGGTGACGCCGATATGGTCACTTTTGCCTCGAAAAAGTCACGGAAAGCTTTTCGCCCAAAAAGCTCCCATTATCATCTATACACAATATAAACATGTTTTACAAAAATTTTAGCGAAAACAGAGTAGTTTTGACAGGGCATAGAAGGGTGACGCCGATAAGGTCACTTTTGGCTTAAAAAAGTCACGGAAAGCTTTTCGCCCAAAAAGCTCCCACTATCATCTATACACAATATAAACATGTTTGGGACAAATTTGAGCGAAAACAGAGTAGTTTTGATGGGGCATTTAAGGGTGACGCTTATATGGTCACTTTTGGCTTGAAAAAGTTACGGAAAGCTTTTTGACCAAAAAGCTCCCATTATAGTCTATACACAATATAAACATGTTTGGGACAAATTTGAGCAAAAACAGAGTAGTTTTGATGGGGCATTTAAGGGTGACGATGATATGGTCACTTTTGGCTCGAAAAAGTCACGGAAAGCATTTCGCCCCAAAAGCTCCCATTATCATCTACACACAATACAAACATGTTTGGGACAAATTTGAGCGAAAACAGAGTAGTTTTGATGGGGCATTTAAGGGTGACGCCGATATGGTAACTTTTGGCTCGAAAAAGTCACGAAAATCTTTTCGCCCAAAAAGCTCCCATTATCATCTATACACAATATAAACATGTTTTGGACAAATTTGAGCGAAAACAGAGTAGTTTTGAAAGGGCATAGAAGGGTGCTGCCGATATGGTCACTTTTGGCTCGAAAAAGTCACGGAAATCTTTTCGCCCAAAAAGCTCTCATTATCATCTATACACAATATAAACATGTTTGGGACAAATTTGAGCGAAAACAGAGTAGTTTTGATGGGGCATAGAAGGGTGACGCTGATATGGTCACTTTTGGCTCGAAAAAGTTACGGAAAGCTTTTTGACCAAAAAGCTCCCATTATCATCTATACACAATATAAACATGTTTGGGACAAATTTGAGCGAAAACAGAGTAGTTTTGATGGGGCATTTAAGGGTGACGCCGATATGGTCACTTTTGGCTCGAAAAAGTCACGGAAAGCTTTTCGGCCAAATAGCTCCGATTATTATCTATACACAATATAAACATGTTTTGGACAAATTTAAGCGAAAACAGAGTAGTTTTGACTGGGAATAGAAGGGTGACGCCGATATGGTCACTTTTGGCTCGAAAAAGTCACGGAAAGCTTTTCGCCCAAATAGCTCCGATTATTATCTATATATATACACATGTTTTGGACAAATTTGAGCGAAAACAGAGTAGTTTTGACTGGGAATAGAAGGGTGACGCCGATATGGTCACTTTTGGCTTGAAAAAGTCACGGAAAGCTTTTCGCCCAAATAGCTCCCAATATCATCTATACACAATATAAACATGTTTGGGACAAATTTGAGCGAAAACAGAGTAATTTTGATTGGGCATAGAAGGGTGACGCCGATATTGTCACTTTTGGCTCGAAAAAGTCACGGAAAGCTTTTCGCCCAAAAAGCTCCCATTATCATCTATACACAATATAAACATGTTTGGGACAAATTTGAGCGAAAAAAGAGTAGTTTTGATGGGGCATTTAAGGGTGACGCCGATATGGTCACTTTTGGCTCGAAAAAGACACGAAAATCTTTTCGCCCAAAAAGCTCCCATTATTATCTATACACAATATAAGCATGTTTTGGACAAATTTGAGCGAAAACATAGTAGTTTTGTCTGGGCATAGAAGGGTGACGCCGATATGGTCACTTTTGGCTCGAAAAAGTCACGAAAATCTTTTCGCCCAAAAAGCTCCCATTATTATCTATACACAATATAAACATGTTTTGGACAAATTTGAGCGAAAACAGAGTAGTTTTGACTGAGCATAGAAGGGTGACGCCGATGTGGTCACTTTTGGCTCGAAAAACTCACGGAAAGCTTTTCGCCCAAATAGCTCCCATTATTATCTATACACAATATAAACATGTTTTGGACAAATTTGAGCGAAAACAGAGTAGTTTTGATGGGGGATAGAATGGTGACGCCGATATGGTTACTTTTCCCTTGAAAAAGTCACGGAAAGCTTTTCGCCGAAAAAGCTCCCATTATCATCTATACACAATATAAGCATGTTTTGGACAAATTTTAGCGAAAACAGAGTAGTTTTGACAGGGCGTAGAAGCGTGACGCCGATATGGTCACTTTTGGCTCGAAAAAGTCACGGAAAGCTTTTCGCCCAAATAGCTCCGATTATTATCTATAAACAATATAAACATGTTTTGGACAAATTTAAGCGAAAACAGAGTAGTTTTGACTGGGAATAGAAGGGTGACGCCTATATGGTCACTTTTGGCTCGAAAAAGTCACGGAAAGCTTTTCGCCCAAATAGCTCCGATTATTATCTATACACAATATACACATGTTTTGGACAAATTTGAGCGAAAACAGAGTAGTTTTGACTGGGAATAGAAGGGTGACGCCGATATGGTCACTTTTGACTCGAAAAAGTCACGGAAAGCTTTTCGCCCAAATAGCTCCCAATATCATCTATACACAATATAAACATGTTTGGGACAAATTTGAGCGAAAACAGAGTAATTTTGATTGGGCATAGAAGGGTGACGCCGATATTGTCACTTTTGGCTCGAAAAAGTCACGGAAAGCTTTTCGCCCAAAAAGCTCCCATTATCATCTATACACAATATAAACATGTTTGGGACAAATTTGAGCGAAAAAAGAGTAGTTTTGATGGGGCATTTAAGGGTGACACCGATATGGTCACTTTTGGCTCGAAAAAGTCACGAAAATCTTTTCGCCCAAAAAGCTCCCATTATTATCTATACACAATATAAACATGTTTTGGACAAATTTGAGCGAAAACTGATGCGGGACCATCCAAGACACCTTCGGATGATGTCTTTCTAAAAAGGAAGAAGAAGGCTCCACCATGGGAAAAGGTCCAAAGGTGGGAGCTTGACGTTTAGCTCGTTCATAGTCATTTGACAGCTTTTCGACGTCTCTGTAAAATGGGTCGTACGGAATCAATATTTATCGGATTGAGGCGTGCCATATCTTGTTGGAACGAGGACGAAGAGATCTACAACTTTTCTGTTGAAGATATTTCCAGATTCAACCTCGAAATTGGCCGAAAATGCACATCTTTGCAAGCTGTCACTGTTTTGACGGGATTTTACTAAGTGTTGGAACCCCGTTTCGCCTAGTGTTCCTATTGGGCCGAAATTGGGCTATTTTAAGTGTTATTTCTAGAGATCTTATTTACTTATGATTTTAGGTGTTTTAATTAGATGTTAGATATTATCTTTCTATCATTAAACTCGGCCCATCAGGCCTTAGCATAGCTTATATATTTCGATTTCATACATTGTAAACATTCAGCTTTCAATGAATAGAATTAGTTCTCTCAAACTTGTGTGAAACACATTGAGTGATGTTGATCCAACTAGAGCTGTGCTCGTTGATCACGAATTGGTATCTATCTCAGCTTGGTTTGCTTTGTGTTCATCAACTTCGCAAGACTTGGTGATCCTAGTATCCACGAGCCCCCTCCTTGTGCCTCCAAGTTGTCCGCTTGGTTGTGTAGGGTTGTAGAGGCGGGTTATATAGTCATTGGTATTGGTTCCTACCCTCTGAGGAGGCCTGGGGTCTTTATCTTGTTCTATATAGATCGACTCAGTCCATATCAGGTCGTGTCTTTCAATTCTTGCAATCAATTTCGAGTCTTGCATCTTTCTTTAGAGTCTTTGCTGCGTTCTTGGTTTTCTTAATCGATCTTGAACCCTTCTTGGTCGAATCTTGTTGTTCTTGTTGAGTCTTGAATCGTGTCTTGCTTTCTTGTTCAGTTCTTGCTTCCGTTTCTTTAGTTTCTTGCTTGTTGTCGAAGATCGGACCAACCTACGGCTAACCCCGTATCAAATTGGCATCAGAGCTTTGGTTTCCGACATCAAGATTGAGTCTTTTTCTTTTCTAAACACAAAATCCACAAAAAAGAGTCCTTTTCTTGTTTTGGTTATTTACTTCTTGCATTCGTTTTGATTAATTTACTAATCTTGAGTTTGTGATTGTTTGTGGTTGCATAGCCTAAACACAAAGCCTAGCCGAGACCGTGGAGTCGACCAAAGGTGCACACAATCCCGTTGTGAACACCCATAGCCGACGGCATAATCTGTCCCCATAGCCTTTGCTTGGCCGAAAATCAGTCCTCCACATACACAAACCCTAGTTTGTTCTATCTTTTGATCCTTTGTTCTATCTTTGGAACTTTTGATCTATCTATATCTATTCCTATATTATCAATTGCCTATTTAAATTCTTATTTTTGGTGGATAAAATTCATTATATCTATCAAATATCTATTAAGGCATAAGATAGATCTTGTTACCATATTTATCCAAAGGTTGTCTATTTATTTATCTTAGGGCTATCTATTTTATCTTTTATCACCATCTACATCAGATTTTCGAGTCCTCCTTTCATTAGTGTTCTTTCTTGCATTAGTTTATAAAAAAAAAAAAAAAAAAAAAAAAAAAAAAAAAAAAAACAGAAATTTAGTCCGAAAATTACAAAACAAAAGAGAAGTGTTTGGTTGTTGTTTGTTGATCTAGTGCAAGAAAACCTAAAGGACTCAACTTTTTGGTGATCTCCATAGCCTTGTCGACAGCCCTAAACCTAAACACATTATTCCCAAACACATACCTCCACAAAATTGAAACCCTACCTTGCAACTACAACATCATAACTTAAGGTTTTCAATCAAAAGAGGTAAATTTCCATTCTTTCTTTTATTTTTCTCTATTTCTCTTGTGTCGAGCACTGTTTTGTGTGTTCAAGTGCTGCTGTGTTTGAGTCGAGTAGAGCTCAGCCTTGTCGAGCTCTCTTTCATTGCTTTGAGTTGCTGTTTGCTTGTGTCGAGTACACTAGGCCCTTGCCGAGTGATCTCTTGGTTGTGTCGAGTAGAGCTCAGCCCCTGCCGAGTTCTCTCTATTGTTGTGTCGAGTACTGATTTTCCTTGATCAAGTGCTCTCCTTGCTTTGTCGAGTACTACAGCCCTTGTTGAGTACTCTTGTGTGTTGTTTCATTCATTCTCTTGATTCGTATACTTTGATTGCTTAGTTCTTTGCTTGGTTGTTGGTTTGCCCAAAGCGGATGTCCCCAGCAAGTGTGATATACCAATCGGAGAGAAGAGTGTGAGCGAAACACAATTGTGAGGTGTTTATATTTTTCTAACTTTTACTTAGTTCTTTGTTTGTTTTATTTGATATGTCTAATCAGGTCACCATGTTCCACACCATGATGGAGACCTTAGCTAAGATAAATAAAGGATTGGCGGCATTAGAGGCTCGGCCATCCGGATCTAACAACATGGCTGGGCAAGGTAATCCCCGGCGTACTGAAGCGCCTCATGATGAAAGGGAAGTATATAATCCTAATCCTAATCCTCATTTAGCTAAACCTTTATTTGATAAGAACATCTCTCCACAAAGGGAGAGACATGGTAGGAATAATGCGTTTGCTAATATGCAGGGACGAGGGAAAGGACGATGGCAACAAGATGAGTACTACTTCTCAGAGGACGACGACTACTTCCAAGAGGATGATCATTGGGAGCAACGTCCTAGACGAAATGATAGAGGAGGTCAATACCACTATCGAGCACCTAGAGAGCATGCGCAGGATGGCATAGGTATGGTAAAGGTAAAGATCCCTCAATTTTATGGTACCAACAATCCAGATGCTTACATTGATTGGGAAATTAAAATGGATCGAATATGGATTTGTCATAACTTCTCTGAACATAAAAAGGTGCAACTAGCTTCCCTAGAATTTCAAAGTTTCGCTTTAATTTGGTGGGATAATCTAGTTAAAGAAAGAAGAAGATTCCTTGATGCACCTATTGCTTCTTGGATTCAATTAAAAGCACTTATGAGAAGTAGGTTTGCTCCTCCACATTATGCTAGCGAGCTTAGACAACGATTAGAAAATCTTAAGCAAGGTAGCAAAACTGTTGAGGACACCTTTTATGCAATGCAAGAAACCATGGCTAGAGCTAATGTAGTTGAGTCCTATGAAGATACAAATGCTAGGTTTCTTAGAATATTGCACCCCGCCTTAGCTCGTGAAATTGATTACTTTCCATATTCTACGCCTACTGAAATTTTACATTTAGCTATGAAAGTGGAAAGGAATGCTAGATACAGGAGCCAAGGTGGTAGAATGTCGAGTGGGCAACCCCAAGGGTGGCACCAAGGCCATGTGCAGCAGCCCCAAGGGAGGTTTGATGGCGGCTCAAGGGAGAAAGCAAACCAACCCCATGGGGGTAGTGAAGGCCGAACACCCCAACAGCCCATCGACAATAGTGAAGCGTCTTGGAATGGACATGAATCGTCTAGGGTATCTACTGGCCCTAAAGGGAGTAATCCTAACTCTTCTACTCTTGAACCTATCTACATTCCTTGCTTTATATGCCAAGGTAGAGGACACATTATGAAGGATTGCCCTAATAAGAAAACTCTCATGATTAATCACCTAGGCAATAATGAATCTGAAAATTCTAGTGATAAACATGATGAGCATGTTCATAATGATCAAGATATTAGTTTACTTTCTTCTAACGATAATTGCCTTGAACATGAGCATGTTGATTCTTTGATTGATGTAAATGTTCAACCTACGCCTTGTGATGTTAATGAAAGAGAAGAACTGTGTCATACTAAGTGCATAGCAAAATGCATAGTTAGTAATATGATCATTGATAGTGAAAATTGTTCTAATATTGCTAGCCTAGAATTAATTGAAAATTCAGCCTTGGAAAAGGATGAAAACTTGCTAGTTTTGGATGGAAACTTAGGGATTAATGACCAAGCTCAAGTGCATATTAAGTTAGAACATCATGAAGATGACATGAAATATGAATTATGCACTAATAAAGTTTCTTTTCTTGATTTTGTAGATGAAGCTGAGACAATAACCATCGAGGAGTGGTCAATCTCTACACCAATCGTTCTTGAGATGAATTTCCATGGGCATATGGTGTTCGATCCAGGAGCTCGTGTGGCTGCATGTGCGGAATCATATATGACCTTGGATTCGAGGACGAATCCTTTTCAAGAAAGGGAGATTGATGCGGGACCATCCAAGACACCTTCGGATGATGTCTTTCTAAAAAGGAAGAAGAAGGCTCCACCATGGGAAAAGGTCCAAAGGTGGGAGCTTGACGTTTAGCTCGTTCATAGTCATTTGACAGCTTTTCGACGTCTCTGTAAAATGGGTCGTACGGAATCAATATTTATCGGATTGAGGCGTGCCATATCTTGTTGGAACGAGGACGAAGAGATCTACAACTTTTCTGTTGAAGATATTTCCAGATTCAACCTCGAAATTGGCCGAAAATGCACATCTTTGCAAGCTGTCACTGTTTTGACGGGATTTTACTAAGTGTTGGAACCCCGTTTCGCCTAGTGTTCCTATTGGGCCGAAATTGGGCTATTTTAAGTGTTATTTCTAGAGATCTTATTTACTTATGATTTTAGGTGTTTTAATTAGATGTTAGATATTATCTTTCTATCATTAAACTCGGCCCATCAGGCCTTAGCATAGCTTATATATTTCGATTTCATACATTGTAAACATTCAGCTTTCAATGAATAGAATTAGTTCTCTCAAACTTGTGTGAAACACATTGAGTGATGTTGATCCAACTAGAGCTGTGCTCGTTGATCACGAATTGGTATCTATCTCAGCTTGGTTTGCTTTGTGTTCATCAACTTCGCAAGACTTGGTGATCCTAGTATCCACGAGCCCCCTCCTTGTGCCTCCAAGTTGTCCGCTTGGTTGTGTAGGGTTGTAGAGGCGGGTTATATAGTCATTGGTATTGGTTCCTACCCTCTGAGGAGGCCTGGGGTCTTTATCTTGTTCTATATAGATCGACTCAGTCCATATCAGGTCGTGTCTTTCAATTCTTGCAATCAATTTCGAGTCTTGCATCTTTCTTTAGAGTCTTTGCTGCGTTCTTGGTTTTCTTGATCGATCTTGAACCCTTCTTGGTCGAATCTTGTTGTTCTTGTTGAGTCTTGAATCGTGTCTTGCTTTCTTGTTCAGTTCTTGCTTCCGTTTCTTTAGTTTCTTGCTTGTTGTCGAAGATCGGACCAACCTACGGACCAAAGCTCTGATACCAATTTGATACGGGGTTAGCCGTAGGTTGGTCCGATCTTCGACAACAATTTGATACAGAGTAGTTTTGACAGGGCGTAGAAGCGTGACGCCGATATGGTCACTTTTGGCTCGAAAAAGTCACGGAAAGCTTTTCGCCCAAATAGCTCCGATTATTATCTATACACAATATAAACATGATTTGGACAAATTTAAGCGAAAACAGAGTAGTTTTGACTGGGAATAGAAGGGTGACGCCGATATGGTCACTTTTGGCTCGAAAAAGTCACGGAAAGCTTTTCGCCCAAATAGCTCCGATTATTATCTATACACAATATACACATGTTTTGGACAAATTTTAGCGAAAACAGAGTAGTTTTGACTGGGAATAGAAGGGTGACGCCGATATGGTCACTTTTGGCTCAAAAAAGTCACGGAAAGCTTTTCGCCCAAATAGCTCCCAATATCATCTATACACAATATAAACATGTTTGGGACAAATTTGAGCGAAAACGGAGTAATTTTGATTGGGCATAGAAGGGTGACGCCGATATTGTCACTTTTGGCTCGAAAAAGTCACGGAAAGCTTTTCGCCCAAAAAGCTCCCATTATCATCTATACACAATATAAACATGTTTGGGACAAATTTGAACGAAAACAGAGTAGTTTTGACTGGGCATAGAGGGGTGCTGCCGATATGGTCGCTTTTGGCTCGAAAAAGTCACGGAAACCTTTTCGCCCAAAAAGCTCCCATTATTATCTATACACAATATAAACATGTTTGGGACAAATTTGAGCGAAAACAAAGTAGTTTTGATAGGGCATAGAAGGGTGACGCCGATATGGTCACTTTTGGCTCGAAAAAGTCCCGGAAAGCTTTTCGCCCAAAAAGCTCGCATTATCATCTATACACAAAATAAACATGTTTTGGACAAATTTGAGCGAAGACAGAGTAGTTTTGATGGGGCATTTAAGGGTGACGCCGATATGGTCACTTTTGGCTCGAAAAAGTCACGGAAAGCTTTTCGCCCAAATAGCTCCCATTATCATCTATACACAATATAAACATGTTTGGGACAAATTTGAGCGAAAACAGAGTAGTTTTGATGGGGCATAGAAGGGTGACGCCGATATGGTCACTTTTGCCTCGAAAAAGGCACGGAAAGCTTTTCCCCCAAAAAGCTCCCATTAACATCTATACACAATATAAACATGTTTTTGACAAATTTTAGCGAAATCAGAGTAGTTTTGATTGGGCATTTAAGGGTGACGCTGATATGGTCACTTTTGGCTCGAAAAAGTTACGGAAAGCTTTTTGACCAAAAAGCTCCCATTATCGTCTATACACAATATAAACATGTTTGGGACAAATTTGAGCGAAAACAGGGTAGTTTTGATGGGGCATTTAAGGGTGACGCCGATATGGTCACTTTTGGCTCGAAAAAGTCACGGAAAGCATTTCGCCCAAAAAGCTCCCATTATCATCTATACACAATATAAACATGTTTGGGACAAATTTGAGCGAAAACAGAGTAGTTTTGATGGGGCATTTAAGGGTGACGCCGATATGCTCACTTTTGGCTCGAAAAAGTCACGAAAATCTTTTCACCCAAAAAGCTCCCATTATCATCTATACACAATATAAACATGTTTTGGACAAATTTGAGCAAAAACTGAGTAGTTTTGACTAGGCATTTAAGGGTGACGCCGATATGGTCACTTTTGGCTCGAAAAAGTCACGGAAATCTTTTCGCCCAAAAAGCTCTCATTATTATCTATACACAATATAAACATGTTTGGGACAAATTTGAGCGAAAACAAAGTAGTTTTGATGGGGCATAGAAGGGTGATGCCGATATGGTCACTTTTGGCTCGAAAAAGTCACGAAAAGCTTTTTGCCCAAAAAGCTCCCATTATAATCTATATACAAAATAAACATGTTTTGGACAAATTTGAGCGAAAACAGAGTAGTTTTGACTGAGCATAGAAGGGTGACGCCGATGTGGTCACTTTTGGCTCGAAAAACTCACGGAAAGCTTTTCGCCCAAATAGCTCCCATTATTATCTATACACAATATAAACATGTTTTGGACAAATTTGAGCGAAAACAGAGTAGTTTTGATGGGGCATAGAATGGTGACGCCGATATGGTTACTTTTGCCTTGAAAAAGTCACAGAAAGCTTTTCGCCGAAAAAGCTCCCATTATCATCTATACACAATATAAGCATGTTTTGGACAAATTTTAGCGAAAACAGAGTAGTTTTGCGGCGTAGAAGCGTGACGCCGATATGGTCACTTTTGGCTCGAAAAAGTCACGGAAAGCTTTTCGCCCAAATAGCTCCGATTATTATCTATACACAATATAAACATGTTTTGGACAAATTTGAGCGAAAACAGAGTAGTTTTGACTGGGAATAGAAGGGTGACGCCGATATGGTCACTTTTGGCTCGAAAAAGTCACGGAAAGCTTTTCGCCCAAATAGCTCCGATTATTATCTATACACAATATACACATGTTTTGGACAAATTTGAGCGAAAACAGAGTTGTTTTGACTGGGAATAGAATGGTGACGCCGATATGGTCACTTTTGGCTCGAAAAAGTCACGGAAAGCTTTTCGTGCAAATAGCTCCCAATATCATCTATACACAATATAAACATGTTTGGGACAAATTTGAGCGAAAACAGAGTAGTTTTGATTGGGCATAGAAGGGTGACGCCGATATTGTCACTTTTGTCTCGAAAAAGTCACGGAAAGCTTTTCGCCCAAAAAGCTCCCATTATCATCTATACACAATATAAACATGTTTGGGACAAATTTGAGCGAAAAAAGAGTAGTTTTGATGGGGCATTTAAGGGTGACGCCGATATGGTCACTTTTGGCTCGAAAAAGTCACGAAAATCTTTTCGCCCAAAAAGCTCCCATTATCATCTATACACAATATAAACATGTTTTGGACAAATTTGAGCGAAAAAAGAGTAGTTTTGACTGGGCATAGAAGGGTGCTGCCGATATGGTCACTTTTGGCTCGAAAAAGTCACGGAAATCTTTTCGCCCAAAAAGCTCCCATTATTATCTATACACAATATAAACATGTTTGGGACAAATTTGAGCGAAAACAAAGTAGTTTTGATGGGGCATAGAAGGGTGACGCCGATATGGTCACTTTTGGCTCGAAAAAGTCACGAAAAGCTTTTAGCCCAAAAAGCTCCCATTATAATCTATATACAAAATAAACATGTTTTGGACAAATTTGAGCGAAAATAGAGTAGTTTTGACTAGGCATAGAAGGGTGACGCCGATATGGTCACTTTTGGCTCAAAAAAGTCACGGAAAGATTTTCGCCCAAATAGCTCCCATTATTATCTATACACAATATAAACATGTTTTGGACAAATTTGAGCGAAAACAGAGTAGTTTTGACTGGAAATAGAAGGGTGCTGCCGATATGGTCACTTTTGTCTCGAAAAAGTCACGGAAAGCTTTTCGCCCAAAAAGCTCCCATTATCATCTATACACAATATAAACATGTTTGGGACAAATTTGAGCGAAAACAGAGTAGTTTTGATGGGGCATAGAAGGGTGACGCCGATATGGTCACTTTTGGCTCGAAAAAGTCACGGAAAGCTTTTCGCCCAAATAGCTCCGATTATGATCTATACACAATATAAACATGTTTTGGACAAATTTGAGCGAAAACAGAGTAGTTTTGACTGGGAATAGAAGGGTGACGCCGATATGGTCACTTTTGGCTCGAAAAAGTCACGGAAAGCTTTTCGCCCAAATAGCTCCGATTATGATCTATACACAATATAAACATGTTTTGGACAAATTTGAGCGAAAACAGAGTAGTTTTGACTGGGAATAGAAGGGTGACGCCGATATGGTCACTTTTGGGCTCGAAAAAGTCACAGAAAGCTTTTCGCCCAAACAGCTCCCAATATCATCTATACACAATATAAACATGTTTGGGACAAATTTAAGCGAAAACAGAGTAGTTTTGATTGGGCATAGAAGGCTGACGCCGATATTGTCACTTTTGGCTCGAAAAAGTCACGGAAAGCTTTTCGCCCAAAAAGCTCCCATTATCATCTATACACAATATAAACATGTTTGGGACAAATTTGAACGAAAACAGAGTAGTTTTGACTGGGCATAGAGGGGTGCTGCCGATATGGTCGCTTTTGGCTCGAAAAAGTCACGGAAACCTTTTCGCCCAAAAAGCTCCCATTATTATCTATACACAATATAAACATGTTTGGGACAAATTTGAGCGAAAACAAAGTAGTTTTGATAGGGCATAGAAGGGTGACGCCGATATGGTCACTTTTGGCTCGAAAAAGTCCCGGAAAGCTTTTCGCCCAAAAAGCTCGCATTATCATCTATACACAAAATAAACATGTTTTGGACAAATTTGAGCGAAGACAGAGTAGTTTTGATGGGGCATTTAAGGGTGACGCCGATATGGTCACTTTTGGCTCGAAAAAGTCACGGAAAGCTTTTCGCCCAAATAGCTCCCATTATCATCTATACACAATATAAACATGTTTGGGACAAATTTGAGCGAAAACAGAGTAGTTTTGATGGGGCATAGAAGGGTGACGCCGATATGGTCACTTTTGCCTCGAAAAAGGCACGGAAAGCTTTTCCCCCAAAAAGCTCCCATTAACATCTATACACAATATAAACATGTTTTTGACAAATTTTAGCGAAATCAGAGTAGTTTTGATTGGGCATTTAAGGGTGACGCTGATATGGTCACTTTTGGCTCGAAAAAGTTACGGAAAGCTTTTTGACCAAAAAGCTCCCATTATCGTCTATACACAATATAAACATGTTTGGGACAAATTTGAGCGAAAACAGGGTAGTTTTGATGGGGCATTTAAGGGTGACGCCGATATGGTCACTTTTGGCTCGAAAAAGTCACGGAAAGCATTTCGCCCAAAAAGCTCCCATTATCATCTATACACAATATAAACATGTTTGGGACAAATTTGAGCGAAAACAGAGTAGTTTTGATGGGGCATTTAAGGGTGACGC
The DNA here is from genome assembly GCA_037127255.1 of Persicaria tinctoria. Classification (NCBI taxonomy): domain Eukaryota; kingdom Viridiplantae; phylum Streptophyta; class Magnoliopsida; order Caryophyllales; family Polygonaceae; genus Persicaria; species Persicaria tinctoria. The sequence continues at coordinate 41,141,193 of JBANSL010000013.1, forward strand.
CGATATGCTCACTTTTGGCTCGAAAAAGTCACGAAAATCTTTTCACCCAAAAAGCTCCCATTATCATCTATACACAATATAAACATGTTTTGGACAAATTTGAGCAAAAACTGAGTAGTTTTGACTAGGCATTTAAGGGTGACGCCGATATGGTCACTTTTGGCTCGAAAAAGTCACGGAAATCTTTTCGCCCAAAAAGCTCTCATTATTATCTATACACAATATAAACATGTTTGGGACAAATTTGAGCGAAAACAAAGTAGTTTTGATGGGGCATAGAAGGGTGATGCCGATATGGTCACTTTTGGCTCGAAAAAGTCACGAAAAGCTTTTTGCCCAAAAAGCTCCCATTATAATCTATATACAAAATAAACATGTTTTGGACAAATTTGAGCGAAAACAGAGTAGTTTTGACTGAGCATAGAAGGGTGACGCCGATGTGGTCACTTTTGGCTCGAAAAACTCACGGAAAGCTTTTCGCCCAAATAGCTCCCATTATTATCTATACACAATATAAACATGTTTTGGACAAATTTGAGCGAAAACAGAGTAGTTTTGATGGGGCATAGAATGGTGACGCCGATATGGTTACTTTTGCCTTGAAAAAGTCACAGAAAGCTTTTCGCCGAAAAAGCTCCCATTATCATCTATACACAATATAAGCATGTTTTGGACAAATTTTAGCGAAAACAGAGTAGTTTTGCGGCGTAGAAGCGTGACGCCGATATGGTCACTTTTGGCTCGAAAAAGTCACGGAAAGCTTTTCGCCCAAATAGCTCCGATTATTATCTATACACAATATAAACATGTTTTGGACAAATTTGAGCGAAAACAGAGTAGTTTTGACTGGGAATAGAAGGGTGACGCCGATATGGTCACTTTTGGCTCGAAAAAGTCACGGAAAGCTTTTCGCCCAAATAGCTCCGATTATTATCTATACACAATATACACATGTTTTGGACAAATTTGAGCGAAAACAGAGTTGTTTTGACTGGGAATAGAATGGTGACGCCGATATGGTCACTTTTGGCTCGAAAAAGTCACGGAAAGCTTTTCGTGCAAATAGCTCCCAATATCATCTATACACAATATAAACATGTTTGGGACAAATTTGAGCGAAAACAGAGTAGTTTTGATTGGGCATAGAAGGGTGACGCCGATATTGTCACTTTTGTCTCGAAAAAGTCACGGAAAGCTTTTCGCCCAAAAAGCTCCCATTATCATCTATACACAATATAAACATGTTTGGGACAAATTTGAGCGAAAAAAGAGTAGTTTTGATGGGGCATTTAAGGGTGACGCCGATATGGTCACTTTTGGCTCGAAAAAGTCACGAAAATCTTTTCGCCCAAAAAGCTCCCATTATCATCTATACACAATATAAACATGTTTTGGACAAATTTGAGCGAAAAAAGAGTAGTTTTGACTGGGCATAGAAGGGTGCTGCCGATATGGTCACTTTTGGCTCGAAAAAGTCACGGAAATCTTTTCGCCCAAAAAGCTCCCATTATTATCTATACACAATATAAACATGTTTGGGACAAATTTGAGCGAAAACAAAGTAGTTTTGATGGGGCATAGAAGGGTGACGCCGATATGGTCACTTTTGGCTCGAAAAAGTCACGAAAAGCTTTTAGCCCAAAAAGCTCCCATTATAATCTATATACAAAATAAACATGTTTTGGACAAATTTGAGCGAAAATAGAGTAGTTTTGACTAGGCATAGAAGGGTGACGCCGATATGGTCACTTTTGGCTCAAAAAAGTCACGGAAAGATTTTCGCCCAAATAGCTCCCATTATTATCTATACACAATATAAACATGTTTTGGACAAATTTGAGCGAAAACAGAGTAGTTTTGACTGGAAATAGAAGGGTGCTGCCGATATGGTCACTTTTGTCTCGAAAAAGTCACGGAAAGCTTTTCGCCCAAAAAGCTCCCATTATCATCTATACACAATATAAACATGTTTGGGACAAATTTGAGCGAAAACAGAGTAGTTTTGATGGGGCATAGAAGGGTGACGCCGATATGGTCACTTTTGGCTCGAAAAAGTCACGGAAAGCTTTTCGCCCAAATAGCTCCGATTATGATCTATACACAATATAAACATGTTTTGGACAAATTTGAGCGAAAACAGAGTAGTTTTGACTGGGAATAGAAGGGTGACGCCGATATGGTCACTTTTGGCTCGAAAAAGTCACGGAAAGCTTTTCGCCCAAATAGCTCCGATTATGATCTATACACAATATAAACATGTTTTGGACAAATTTGAGCGAAAACAGAGTAGTTTTGACTGGGAATAGAAGGGTGACGCCGATATGGTCACTTTTGGGCTCGAAAAAGTCACAGAAAGCTTTTCGCCCAAACAGCTCCCAATATCATCTATACACAATATAAACATGTTTGGGACAAATTTAAGCGAAAACAGAGTAGTTTTGATTGGGCATAGAAGGCTGACGCCGATATTGTCACTTTTGGCTCGAAAAAGTCACGGAAAGCTTTTCGCCCAAAAAGCTCCCATTATCATCTATACACAATATAAACATGTTTGGGACAAATTTGAGCGAAAAAAGAGTAGTTTTGACTGGGCATAGAGGTGTGCTGCCGATATGGTCGCTTTTGGCTCGAAAAAGTCACGGAAACCTTTTCGCCCAAAAAGCTCCCATTATTATCTATACACAATATAAACATGTTTGGGACAAATTTGAGCGAAAACAAAGTAGTTTTTACTGGGCATAGAAGGGTGCTGCCGATATGGTCACTTTTGGCTCGAAAAAGTCACGGAAATCTTTTCGCCCAAAAAGCTGCCATTATTATCTATACACAATATAAATATGTTTGGGACAAATTTGAGCGAAAACAAAGTAGTTTTGATGGGGCATAGAAGGGTGACGCCGATATGGTCACTTTTGGCTCGAAAAAGTCACGAAAAGCTTTTTGCCCAAAAAGCTCCCATTATAATCTATATACAAAATAAACATGTTTTGGACAAATTTGAGCGAAAACAGAGTAGTTTTGACTGGGCATAGAAGGGTGACGCCGATATGGTCACTTTTGGCTCAAAAAAGTCACGGAAACATTTTCGCCCAAATAGCTCCCATTATTATCTATACACAATATAAACATGTTTTGGACAAATTTGAGCGAAAACAGAGTAGTTTTGACTGGAAATAGAAGGGTGCTGCCGATATGGTCACTTTTGTCTCGAAAAAGTCACGGAAAGCTTTTCGCCCAAAAAGCTCTCATTATCATCTATACACAATATAAACATGTTTGGGACAAATTTGAGCGAAAACAGAGTAGTTTTGATGGGGCATAGAAGGGTGAGGCCGATATGGTCACTTTTGGCTCGAAAAAGTCACGGAAAGCTTTTCGCCCAAAAAGCTCCCATTATCATCTATACACAATATAAACATGTTTGGGACAAATTTGAGCGAAAACAGAGTAGTTTTGATGGGGCATTTAAGGGTGACGCCGATATGGTCACTTTTGGCTCGAAAAAGTCACGAAAATCTTTTCGCCCAAAAAGCTCCCATTATCATCTATACACAATATAAACATGTTTTGGACAAATTTGAGCGAAAACAGAGTAGTTTTGACTGGGCATAGAGGGGTGCTGCCGATATGGTCGCTTTTGGCTCGAAAAAGTCACGGAAACATTTTCGCCCAAAAAGCTCCCATTATTATCTATACACAATATAAACATGTTTGGGACAAATTTGAGCGAAAACAAAGTAGTTTTGATAGGGCATAGAAGGGTGACGCCGATATGGTCGCTTTTGGCTCGAAAAAGTCCCGGAAAGCTTTTCGCCCAAAAAGCTCGCATTATCATCTATACACAAAATAAACATGTTTTGGACAAATTTGAGTGAAGACAGAGTAGTTTTGACTGGGCATAGAAGGATGACGCCGATATGGTCACTTTTGGCTCGAAAAAGTCACGGAAAGCTTTTCGCCCAAATAGCTCCCATTATCATCTATACACAATATAAACATGTTTGGGACAAATTTGAGCGAAAACAGAGTAGTTTTGATGGGGCATAGAAGGGTGACGCCGATATGGTCACTTTTGCCTCGAAAAAGGCACGGAAAGCTTTTCCCCCAAAAAGCTCCCATTAACATCTATACACAATATAAACATGTTTTTGACAAATTTTAGCGAAATCAGAGTAGTTTTGATTGGGCATAGAAGGTTGACGCCGATATGGTCACTTTTGGCTCGAAAAAGTCACGGAAAGCTTTTCGCCCAAAAAGCTCCCATTATCATCTATACACAATATAAACATGTTTGGGACAAATTTGAGCGAAAACAGAGTAGTTTTGATGGGGCATTTAAGGGTGACGCCGATATGGTCACTTTTGGCTCGAAAAAGTCACGAAAATCTTTTCGCCCAAAAAGCTCCCATTATCATCTATACACAATATAAACATGTTTTGGACAAATTTGAGCAAAAACTGAGTAGTTTTGACTAGGCATTTAAGGGTTACGCCGATATGGTCACTTTTGGCTCGAAAAAGTCACGAAAATCTTTTCGCCCAAAAAGCTCCCATTATAATCTATACACAATATAAACATGTTTTGGACAAATTTGAGCGAAAACAGAGTAGTTTTGACTGGGCATAGAAGGGTGCTGCCGATATAGTCACTTTTGGCTCGAAAAAGTCACGGAAATTTTTTCGCCCAAAAAGCTCTCATTATTATCTATATACAATATAAACATGTTTGGGACAAATTTGAGCGAAAACAAAGTAGTTTTGATGGGGCATAGAAGGGTGATGCCGATATGGTCACTATTGGCTCGAAAAAGTCACGAAAAGCTTTTTGCCCAAAAAGCTCCCATTATAATCTATATACAAAATAAACATGTTTTGGACAAATTTGAGCGAAAACAGAGTAGTTTTGACTGGGCATAGAAGGGTGACGCCGATGTGGTCACTTTTGGCTCTAAAAACTCACGGAAAGCTTTTCGCCCAAATAGCTCCCATTATTATCTATACACAATATAAACATATTTTGGACAAATTTGAGCGAAAACAGAGTAGTTTTGATGGGGCATAGAATGGTGACGCCGATATGGTTACTTTTCCCTTGAAAAAGTCACGGAAAGCTTTTCGCCGAAAAAGCTCCCATTATCATCTATACACAATATAAGGATGTTTTGGACAAATTTTAGCGAAAACAGAGTAGTTTTGACAGGGCGTAGAAGCGTGACGCCGATATGGTCACTTTTGGCTCGAAAAAGTCACGGAAAGCTTTTCGCCCAAATAGCTCCGATTATTATCTATACACAATATAAACATGTTTTGGACAAATTTGAGCGAAAACAGAGTAGTTTTGACTGGGAATAGAAGGGTGACGCCGATATGGTCACTTTTGGCTCGAAAAAGTCACGGAAAGCTTTTCGCCCGAATAGCTCCCAATATCATCTATACACAATATAAACATGTTTGGGACAAATTTGAGCGAAAACAGAGTAGTTTTGATTGGGCATAGAAGGGTGACGTCGATATTGTCACTTTTGGCTCGAAAAAGTCACGGAAAGCTTTTCGCCCAAAAAGCTCCCATTATCATCTATACACAATATAAACATGTTTGGGACAAATTTGAGCGAAAAAAGAGTAGTTTTGATGGGGCATTTAAGGATGACGCCGATATGGTCACTTTTGGCTCGAAAAACTCACGAAAATCTTTTCGCCCAAAAAGCTCCCATTATCAGATACACAATATAAACATGTTTTGGACAAATTTGAGCGAAAACAGAGTAGTTTTGACTGGGCATAGAAGGGTGACGCCGATATGGTCACTTTTGGCTCAAAAAAGTCACGGAAAGATTTTCGCCCAAATAGCTCCCATTATTATCTATACACAATATAAACATGTTTTGGACAAATTTGAGCGAAAACAGAGTAGTTTTGACTGGAAATAGAAGGGTGCTGCCGATATGGTCACTTTTGTCTCGAAAAAGTCACAGAAAGCTTTTCGCCCAAAAAGCTCCCATTATCATCTATACACAATATAAACATGTTTGGGACAAATTTGAGCGAAAACAGAGTAGTTTTGATAGGGCATAGAAGGGTGACGCCGATATGGTCACTTTTGGCTCGAAAAAGTCACGGAAAGCTTTTCGCCCAAAAAGCTCCCATTATCATCTATACACAATATAAACATGTTTGGGACAAATTTGAGCGAAAACAGAGTAGTTTTGATGGGGCATTTAAGGGTGACGCCGATATGGTCACTTTTGGCTCGAAAAAGTCACGAAAATCTTTTCGTCCAAAAAGCTCCCATTATCATCTATACACAATATAAACATGTTTTGGACAAATTTGAGCGAAAACAGAGTAGTTTTGACTGGGCATAGAGGGGTGCTGCCGATATGGTCGCTTTTGGCTCGAAAAAGTCACGGAAACCTTTACGCCCAAAAAGCTCCCATTATTATCTATACACAATATAAACATGTTTGGGACAAATTTGAGCGAAAACAAAGTAGTTTTGATAGGGCATAGAAGGGTGACGCCGATATGGTCACTTTTGGCTCGAAAAAGTCCCGGAAAGCTTTTCGCCCAAAAAGCTCGCATTATCATCTATACACAAAATAAACATGTTTTGGACAAATTTGAGCGAAGACAGAGTAGTTTTGACTGGGCATAGAAGGAGGACGCCGACATGGTCACTTTTGTCTCGAAAAAGTCACGGAAAGCTTTTCCCCCAAATAGCTCCCATTATCATCTATACACAATATAAACATGTTTGGGACAAATTTGACCGAAAACAGAGTAGTTTTGATGGGGCATAGAAGGGTGACGCCGATATGGTCACTTTTGCCTCGAAAAAGGCTCGGAAAGCTTTTCCCCCAAAAAGCTCCCATTAACATCTATACACAATATAAACATGTTTTTGACAAATTTTAGCAAAATCAGAGTAGTTTTGATTGGGCATAGAAGGTTGACGCCGATATGGTCACTTTTGGCTCGAAAAAGTCACGGAAAGCTTTTCGCCCAAAAAAGATCCCATTATCATCTATACACAAAATAAACATGTTTTGGACAAATTTGAGCGAAAACAGAGTAGTTTTGCTGGGCATAGAAGGGTGACGCCGATATGGTCACTTTTAGCTCGAAAAAGTCACGGAAAGCTTTTCGCCCAAAAAGCTCCCATTATCATCTATACACAATATAAACATGTTTGGGACAAATTTGAGCGAAAACAGAGTAGTTTTGATGGGGCATAGAAGGGTGACGCCGATATGGTCACTTTTGGCTCGAAAAAGTCACGGAAAGCTTTTCGCCCAAAAAGCTCCCATTATCATCTATACACAATATAAACATGTTTGGGACAAATTTGAGCGAAAACAGAGTAGTTTTGATGGGGCATTTAAGGGTGACGCCGATATGGTCACTTTTGGCTCGAAAAAGTCACGAAAATCTTTTCGCCCAAAAAGCTCCCATTATCATCTATACACAATATAAACATGTTTTGGACAAATTTGAGCGAAAACAGAGTAGTTTTGACTGGGCATAGAGGGGTGCTGCCGATATGGTCGCTTTTGGCTCGAAAAAGTCACGGAAACCTTTTCGCCCAAAAAGCTCCCATTATTATCTATACACAATATAAACATGTTTGGGACAAATTTGAGCGAAAACAAAGTAGTTTTGATAGGGCATAGAAGGGTGACGCCGATATGGTCAGTTTTGGCTCGAAAAAGTCCCGGAAAGCTTTTCGCCCAAAAAGCTCGCATTATCATCTATACACAAAATAAACATGTTTTGGACAAATTTGAGCGAAGACAGAGTAGTTTTGACTGGGCATAGAAGGGTGACGCCTTCTATGCCCAGTCAAAGGGGAAATTCTATTACTCGGAGCAAGATGACGACTTCCAAGAAGAGGAGTATTGGGAGCGACGCCCGAGACGGAATCAAAGGGGAAATCCGAACCGACCACCTAGGTTCAATGACGACGACGGTATGGGTAAGGTTAAGGTAAAGATTCCTCCTTTTGATGGTAAAACTGATCCAGATGCTTATATTGATTGGGAAATTAAAATGGAGCAAATCTGGAATTGTCATAATTTCTCAGAACCTAAGAAAGTACAACTAGCTTCCCTAGAGTTTCAAGGTTTTGCATTAATCTGGTGGGATAATCTTGTTAAGGAAAGAAGAAGATCCCTTGATGCACCTATTGCTTCTTGGGAACAATTGAAAGTGGTCATGAGAAATAGATTTGTACCTCAACATTATGATAGAGAGCTATTAAACAGATTAGAAAACCTTAAACAAGGTAGTAAAACTGTTGAGGAAACATTTAATGTTATGCACCTATTGATAATGGGAGCTTTTCGCCAAAAAAGCTCCCATTATCATCTATACACAATATAAACATGTATTGGACAAATTTTAGCGAAGACAGAGTAGTGTTGATTGGGCATAGAAGGCTGACGCCGATATGGTCACTTTTGCCTCGAAAAAGTCACGAAAAGCTTTTCGCCCAAAAAGCTCCCATTATCATCTATACACAATATAAACATGTTTGGGACAAATTTGAGCGAAAACAGAGTAGTTTTGATGGGGCATAAAAGGGTGACGCCGATATGGTCACTTTTGGCTCGAAAAAGTCACGGAAAGCTTTTCGCCCAAATAGTTCCCATTATCATCTATACACAATATAAACATGTTTTGGACAAATTTGAGAGAAAACAGAGTAGTTTTGACTGGGCATAGAAGGGTGCTGCCGATATGGTCACTTTTGCCTCGAAAAAGACACGGAAAGCTTTTCGCCCAAAAAGCTCCCATTATCATCTATACACAATATAAACATGTTTGGGACAAATTTGAGCGAAAACAAAGTTGTTTTGATGGGGTATAGAAGGGTGACGCCGATATGGTCACTTTTGCCTCGAAAAAGGCACGGAAAGCTTTTCGCCCAAAAAGCTCCCATTATCTAATATACACAATATAAACATGTTTGGGACAAATTTGAGCGAAAATAGAGTAGTTTTGATGGGGCATAGAAGGGTGACGCCGATATGGTCACTTTTGGCTTGAAAAAGTCACGGAAAGCTTTTCGCCCAAAAAGCTCCCATTATCATCTATACACAATATCAACATGTTTTGGACAAATTTGTGCGAAAACAGAATAGTTTTGATTTGGCATAAAAGGGTGACGCCGATATGGTCACTTTTGGCTCGAAAAAGTCACGGAAAGCTTTTCGCCCAATTAGCTCCCATTATTATCTATACACAATATAAACATGTTTTGGCCAAATTTGAGCGAAAACAGAGTAGTTTTGACGGGGCATAGAAGGATGACGCCGATATGGTTACTTTTGGCTCGAAAAAGTCACGGAAAGCTTTTCGCCCAAAAAGCTCCCATTATCATCTATACACAATATAAACATGTTTGGGACAAATTTGAGCGAAAACAAAGTAGTTTTGATAGGGCATAGAAGGGTGACGCCGATATGGTCACTTTTGGCTCGAAAAAGTCACGGATAGCTTTTCGCCCAAAAAGCTCCCATTATCATCTATACACAATATAAACATGTTTGGGACAAATTTGAGCGAAAACAGAGTAGTTTTGACTGGGCATAGAAGGGTGACGCCGATATGCTCACTTTTGGTTCGAAAAATTCACGAAGAGTTTTTCGCCCAAAAAGCTCGCATTATCATCTATACACAAAATAAATATATTTTTGAAAAATTTGACCGAAAATAGAGTAATTTTGACTGGGCGTAGAAGGGTGACGCCGATATGGTCACTTTTGGCTCTAAAAAGGCACGGAAAGTTTTTTGCCCAAAAAGCTCCCATTATCATCTATACACAATATAAACATGTTTGGGACAAATTTGAGAGAAAACAAAGTAGTTTTGATGAGGCATAGAAGGGTAACGCCGATATGGTCACTTTTGCCTCGAAAAAGGCACGGAAAGCTTTTCGCCAAAAAAGCTCCCATTATCTGATATACACAATATAAACATGTTTGGGACAAATTTGAGTGAAAATAGTATTGTTTTGATTGGGCATAAAAGGGTGACGCCGATATGGTCAGTTTTGGCTCGAAAAAGTCACGGAAAGCTTTTCACCAAAAAAGCTCCCATTATTATCTATACACAATATAAACATGTTTTGGACAAATTTTAGTGAAAACAGACTAGTGTTGATTGGGCATAGAAGGTTGACGCCGATATGGTCACTTTTGGGTCGAAAAAGTCACGAAAAGCTTTTCGCCCAAAAAAGATCCCATTATCATGTATACACAAAATAAACATGTTTTGGCCAAATTTGACCGAAAACCGAGTAGTTTTGACTGGGCATAGAAGGGTGCTGCCGATATGGTCACTTTTGGCTCGAAAAAGTCACGGAAACCTTTTCGCCCAAAAAGCTCCTATTATTATCTATACACAATATAAACATGTTTGGGACAAAATTGAGCGAAAACAAAGTAGTTTTGATAGGGCATAGAAGGGTGCCGCCGATATGGTCACTTTTGGCTCGAAAAAGAACGGAAAGTTTTTCGCCTAAAAAGCTCCCATTATCATCTATACACAATATAAACATGTTTTGGACAAATTTGAGCGAAAACAGAGTAGTTTTGATGGGGCATAGAAGGGTGACGCCGATATGGTCACTTTTGCCTCGAAAAAGGCACGGAAAGCTTATCGCCCAAAAAGCTCCCATTATCTGATATACACAATATAAACATGTTTGGGACAAATTTGAGCGAAAACAAAGTAGTTTTGATAGGGCATAGAAGGGTGACGCCGATATGGTCACTTTTGGCTCGAAAAAGGCACGGAAAACTTTTCGCCCAAAAAGCTCCCATTATCATCTATACACAATATTAACATGTTTTTGACAAATTTTAGCGAAATCAGAGTAGTTTTGATTGGGCATAGAAGGTTGACGCCGATATGGTCACTTTTGGCTCGAAAAAGTCACGAAAAGCTTTTCGCCCAAAAAAGATCCCATTATCATCTATACAAAAAATAAACATGTTTTGGACAAATTTGAGAGAAAACAGAGTAGTTTTGACTGGGCATAGAAGGGTGACGCCGATATGGTCACTTTTGGCTCGAAAAAGTCACGGAAAGCGTTTCGCCTAAAAAGCTCCCATTATCATCTATACACAATATAAACATGTTTGGGACAAATTTGAGCGAAAACAGAGTAGTTTTGATGGGGCATAGAAGGGTGACGCCGATATGGTCACTTTTGGCTCGAAAAAGTCACGAAAAGCTTTTCGCCCAAAAAGCTCCCATTATCATCTATACACAATATAAACATGTTTTGGACAAATTTGAGCGAAAACAGAGTAGTTTTGACTGGGCATAGAGGGGTGACGCCGATATGGTCACTTTTGGCTCGAAAAAGTCCCGGAAACCTTTTCGCCCAAAAAGCTCGCATTATCATCTATACACAAAATAAACATGTTTTGGACAAATTTAGGCGAAAACAGAGTAGTTTTGACTGGGCATAGAAGGGTGACGCCGATATGGTCACTTTTGGCTCGAAAAAGTCACGGAAAGCGTTTCGCCTAAAAAGCTCCCATTATCATCTATACACAATATAAACATGTTTGGGACAAATTTGAGCGAAAACAGAGTAGTTTTGATGGGGCATAGAAGGGTGACGCCGATATGGTCACTTTTGGCTCGAAAAAGTCACGAAAAGCTTTTCGCCCAAAAAGCTCCCATTGTCATCTATACACAATATAAACATGTTTTGGACAAATTTGGGCGAAAACAGAGTAGTTTTGACTGGGCATAGAGGGGTGCTGCCGATATGGACACTTTTGGCTCGAAAAAGTCACAGAAACCTTTTCGCCCAAAAAGCTCCCATTATTATCTATACACAATATAAACATGTTTGGGACAAATTTGAGCGAAAACAAAGTAGTTTTGATAGGGCATAGAAGGGTGACGCCGATATGGTCACTTTTGGCTCGAAAAAGTCACGGAAAGCTTTTCGCCCAAAAAGCTCCCATTATCATCTATACACAATATAAACATGTTTGGGACAAATTTGAGCGAAAACAGAGTAGTTTTGATGGGGCATAGAAGGGTGACGCTGATATGGTCACTTTTGGCTCGAAAAAGTTACGGAAAGGTTTTTGACCAAAAAGCTCCCATTATCATCTATACACAATATAAACATTTTTGGGACAAATTTGAGCGAAAACAGAGTAGTTTTGATGGGGCATTTAAGGGTGACGCCGATATGGTCACTTTTGGCTCGAAAAAGTCACGAAAATCTTTTCGCCCAAAAAGCTCCCATTATCATCTATACACAATATAAACATGTTTTGGACAAATTTGAGCGAAAATAGAGTAGTTTTGACTGGGCATAGAGGGGTGCTGTCGATATGGTCACTTTTGGCTCGAAAAAGTCACGGAAACCTTTTCGCCCAAAAAGCTCTTATTATTATCTATACACAATATAAACATGTTTGGGACAAAATTGAGCGAAAACAAAGTAGTTTTGATAGGGCATAGAAGGGTGCCGCCGATATGGTCACTTTTGGCTCGAAAAAGAAACGGAAAGTTTTTCGCCAAAAAAGCTCCCATTATCATCTATACACAATATAAACATGTTTTTGACAAATTTTAGCGAAAACAGAGTAGTTTTGATGGGGCATAGAAGGGTGACGCCGATATGGTCACTTTTGGCTCGAAAAAGGCACGGAAAACTTTTCGCCCAAAAAGCTCCCATTATCATCTATACACAATATTAACATGTTTTTGACAAATTTTAGCGAAATCAGAGTAGTTTTGATTGGGCATAGAAGGTTGACGCCGATATGGTCACTTTTGGCTCGAAAAAGTCACGAAAAGCTTTTCGCCCAAAAAAGATCCCATTATCATCTATACAAAAAATAAACATGTTTTGGACAAATTTGAGAGAAAACAGAGTAGTTTTGACTGGGCATAGAAGGGTGACGCCGATATGGTCACTTTTGGCTCGAAAAAGACACGGAAAGCGTTTCGCCTAAAAAGCTCCCATTATCATCTATACACAATATAAACATGTTTGGGACAAATTTGAGCGAAAACAGAGTAGTTTTGATGGGGCATAGAAGGGTGACGCCGATATGGTCACTTTTGGCTCGAAAAAGTCACGAAAAGCTTTTCGCCCAAAAAGGTCCCATTATCATCTATACACAATATAAACATGTTTTGGACAAATTTGAGCGAAACCAGAGTAGTTTTGACTGGGCATAAAGGGGTGACGCCGATATGGTCACTTTTGGCTCGAAAAAGGCACGGAAAACTTTTCGCCCAAAAAGCTCCCATTATCATCTATACACAATATTAACATGTTTTTGACAAATTTTAGCAAAATCAGAGTAGTTTTGATTGGGCATAGAAGGTTGACGCCGATATGGTCACTTTTGGCTCGAAAAAGTCACGGAAAGCTTTTCGCCCAAATAGCTCCCATTATTATCTATACACAATATAAACATGTTTTGGACAAATTTGAGAGAAAACAGAGTAGTTTTGACTGGGCATAGAAGGGTGCTGCCGATATGGTCACTTTTGGCTCGAAAAAGTCACGGAAAGCTTTTCGCCCAAAAAGCTCCCATTATTATCTATACACAATATAAACATGTTTGGGACAAATTTGAGCGAAAACAAAGTAGTTTTGATGGGGCATATAGAAGGGGGACGCCGATATGGTACCTTTTGGCTCTAAAAATTCCGGGAAAGCTTTTCGCCCAAAAAACTCCCATTATCATCTATATAAAATATAAACATGTTTTGGACAAATTTGAGCGAAAACAGAGTAGTTTTGATTGGACATAGAAGGGTGACGCCGATATGGTATCTTTTGGTTCGGAAAAGTCACGAAAAGCTTTTCGCCCAAAAAGCTTGCATTATCATCTATACACAAAATAAACATGTTTTGGACAAATTTGAGCGAAAACAGAGTAGTTTTGACTGGGCATAGAAGGGTGGCGCCGATATGGTCACTTTTGCCTCGAAAAAGGCACGGAAAGCTTTTCCCTCAAAAAGCTCCCATTATCTAATATACACAATATAAACATGTTTGGGACAAATTTGAGCGAAAATAGAGTAGTTTTGATGGGGCATAGAAGAATGACGCCGATTTGGTCACTTTTGGCTTGAAAAAGTCACGGAAAGCTTTTCGCCCAAAAAGCTCCCATTATCATCTATACACAATATAAACATGTTTTGGACAAATTTGTGCGAAAACAGAATAGTTTTGATTGGGCATAAAAGGGTGACGCCGATTTGGTCACTTTTGGCTCGAAAAAAGTCACGAAAAGCTTTTCGCCCAAAAAGCTCCCATTATTATCTATACACAATATAAACATGTTTGGGACAAATTTGAGCGAAAACAAAGTAGTTTTGATGGGGCATAGAAGGGTGACGCAATTATGGTACCTTTTGGCTCGAAAAAGTCCCGGAAAGCTTTTCGCCCAAAAAACTCCCATTATCATCTATATAAAATATAAACATGTTTTGGACAAATTTGAGCGAAAACAGAGTAGTGTTGATTGGACATAGAAGGGGGACGCCGATATGGTATCTTTTGGTTCGAAAAAGTCACGAAAAGCTTTTCGCCCAAAATGCTCGCATTATCATCTATACACAAAATAAATATGTTTTGGAAAAATTTGAGCGAAAACAGAGTAGTTTTGATTGGGTATGGAAGGGTGACGCCGATATGGTCACTTTTGGCTCGAAAAAGACACGGAAAGCTTTTCGCCCAAAAAGCTCCCATTATCATCTATACACAATATAAACATGTTTGGGACAAATTTGAGTGAAAACAAAGTAGTTTTGATAGGGCATAGAAGGGTGACGCCGATATGGTCACTTTTGCCTCGAAAAAGGCACGGAAAGCTTTTCGCCCAAAAAGCTCCCATTATCTGATATACACAATATAAACATGTTTTGGACAAATTTGAGCGGAAATAGAGTAGTTTTGATGGGGCATAGAAGGGTGACGCCGATATGGTCACTTTTGGCTCGAAAAAGTCACGGAAAGATTTTCGGCCAAAAAGCTCCCATTCTCTGATATACACAATATAAACATGTTTGGGACAAATTTGAGCGAAAAAAGAGTAGTTTTTATGGGGAATAGAAGGGTGACGCCGATATGGTCACTTTTGGCTCGAAAAAGTCACGGAAAGCTTTTCGCCTAAAAAGCTCCCATTATCATCTATACATAATATAAACTACTCTGTTTTCGCTCAAATTTGTCCAAAACATGTTTATATTGTGTATAGATAACGATGGGAGCTATATGGGCGAAAAGCTTTCCGTAACTTTTTCGAGCCAAAAGTGACTATATCGGTGTCACCCTTCTATGCCCAGACAAAACTACTATGTTTTCGCTCAAATTTGTCCAAAACATGTTTATATTGTGTATAGATAATAATCGGAGCTATTTGGGCGAAAAGCTTTCCGTGACTTTTTCGAGCCAAAAGTGACCATATCGGCGTCATCCTTCTATGCCCAGTCAAAACTACTCTGTTTTCGCTCAAATTTTTCCAAAACATGTTTATATTGTGTATAGATGATAATGGGAGCTTTTGGGGGGAAAAGATTTTCGAGACTTTTTCGAGCCAAAAGTGACCATATCGGCGTCACCCTTAAATGCCCCATCAAAAACTACTCTGTTTTCGCTAAAATTTGTCCCAAACATGTTTATATTGTTTATAGATGATAATGGGAGCTTTTTGGCCGAAAAGCTTTCCGTGACTTTTTCGAGCCAAAAGTGACCATATCGGCGTCACCCTTATATGCCCCATCAAAACTACTCTGTTTTCGCTCAAATTTGTCCTAAACATGTTTATATTGTGTATAGATGATAATGGGAGCTATTTGGGCGAAAAGCTTTCCGTGACTTTTTCGAGCCAAAAGTGACCATATCGGCGTCACCATTCTATGCCCTATCAAAACTACTTTGTGTATAGATGTTAATGGGAGCTTTTTGGGGGAAAAGCTTTCCGTGCCTTTTTCGAGGCAAAAGTGACCATATCGGCGTCACCCTTCTATGCCCCACAAAAACTACTCTGTCTTCGCTCAAATTTGTCCCAAACATGTTTATATTGTGTATAGATGATAATGGGAGCTATTTGGGCGAAAAGCTTTCCGTGACTTTTTCGAGCCAAAAGTGACCATATCGGCGTCACCCTTCTATGCCCTATCAAAACTACTTTGTTTTCGCTCAAATTTGTCCCAAACATGTTTATATTGTGTATAGATGATAATGGGACCTTTTTGGGCGAAAAGGTTTCCGTGACTTTTTCGAGCCAAAAGCGACCATATCGGCAGCAACGCTCTATGCCCAGTCAAAACTACTCTGTTTTCGCTCAAATTTGTCCAAAACATGTTTATATTGTGTATAGATGATAATGGGAGCTTTTTGGGGGAAAAGATTTTCGAGACTTTTTCGAGCCAAAAGTGACCATATCGGCGTCACCCTTAAATGCCCCATCAAAAACTACTCTGTTTTCGCTCAAATTTGTCCCATACATGTTTATATTGTGTATAGATGATAATGGGAGCTTTTTGGGAGAAAAGCTTTCCGTAACTTTTTCGAGCCAAAAGTGACCATATCGGCGTCACCCTTCTATGCCCCATCAAAACTACTCTGTTTTCGCTCAAATTTGTCCCAAACATGTTTATATTGTGTATATAGATGATAATGGGAGCTATTTGGGCGAAAAGCTTTCCGTGACTTTTTCGAGGCAAAAGTGACTATATCGGCGTCACCCTTCTATGCCCTGTCGAAACAACTCTGTTTTCGCTAAAATTTTTGTAAAACATGTTTATATTGTGTATAGATGATAATGGGAGCTTTTTGGGCGAAAAGCTTTCCGTGACTTTTTCGAGCCAAAAGTGACCATATCGGCAGCACCCTTCTAGTCCCAGTCAAAACTACTCTATTTTCCCTCAAATTTGTCCAAAACATGTTTATATTGTGTATAGATGATAATGGGAGCTTTTTGGGCGAAAAGATTTTCGTGACTTTTTCGAGCCAAAAGTGACCATATCGGCGTCACCCTTAAATGCCTAGTCAAAACTACTCTGTTTTCGCTCAAATTTGTGCTAAACATGTTTATATTGTGTATAGATGATAATGGGAGCTATTTGGGCGAAAAGCTTTCCGTGACTTTTTCGAGCCAAAAGTGACCATATCGGCGTCACCCTTCTATGCCCTGTAAAAACTACTTTGTTTTCGCTAAAATTTTTGTAAAACATGTTTATATTGTGTATAGATGATAATGGGAGCTTTTTGGGCGAAAAGCTTTCCGTGACTTTTTCGAGCCAAAAGTGACCATATCGGCGTCACCCTTCTATGCCCAGACAAAACTACTATGTTTTCGCTCAAATTTGTCCAAAACATGTTTATATTGTGTATAGATAATAATCGGAGCTATTTGGGCGAAAAGCTTTCCGTGACTTTTTCGAGCCAAAATTGACCATATCGGCGTCATCCTTCTTTGCCCAGTCAAAACTACTCTGTTTTCGCTCAAATTTGTCCAAAACATGTTTATTTTGTGTATAGATGATAATGCGAGCTTTTTGGGCGAAAAGCTTTCCGGGACTTTTTCGAGCCAAAAGTGACCAAATCGGCGTCACCCTTCTATGCCCTATCAAAACTACTATGTTTTCGCTCAAATTTGTCCCAAACATGTTTATATTGTGTATAGATTATAATGGGAGCTTTTTGGGCGAAAAGGTTTCCGTGACTTTTTCGAGCCAAAAGTGACCATATCGGCAGCACCCCTCTATGCCCAGTCAAAACTACTCTATTTTCGCTCAAATTTGTCCAAAACATGTTTATATTGTGTATAGATGATAATGGGAGCTTTTTGGGGGAAAAGATTTTCGAGACTTTTTCGAGCCAAAAGTGGCCATATTGGCGTCACCCTTAAATGCCCCATCAAAAACTACTCTGTTTTCGCTCAAATTTGTCCCATACATGTTTATATTGTGTATAGATGATAATGGGAGCTTTTTGGGAGAAAAGCTTTCCGTAACTTTTTCGAGCCAAAAGTGACCATATCGGCGTCACCCTTCTATGCCCCAGTCAAAACTACTCTGTTTTCGCTCAAATTTGTCAAAAACATGTTTATATTGTGTATAGATAACGATGGGAGCTATTTGGGCGAAAAGCTTTCCGTAACTTTTTCGAGCCAAAAGTGACTATATCGGTGTCACCCTTCTATGCCCAGACAAAACTACTATGTTTTCGCTCAAATTTGTCCAAAACATGTTTATATTGTGTATAGATAATAATCGGAGCTATTTGGGCGAAAAGCTTTCCGTGACTTTTTCGAGCCAAAAGTGACCATATTGGCGTCATCCTTCTATGCCCAGTCAAAACTACTCTGTTTTCGCTCAAATTTGTCCAAAACATGTTTATATTGTGTATAGATGATAATGGGAGCTTTTTGGGGGAAAAGATTTTCGAGACTTTTTCGAGCCAAAAGTGACCATATCGGCGTCACCCTTAAATGCCCAATCAAAAACTACTCTGTTTTCGCTCAAATTTGTCCCAAACATGTTTATATTGTTTATAGATGATAATGGGAGCTTTTTGGGCGAAAAGCTTTCCGTGACTTTTTCGAGCCAAAAGTGACCATATCGGCGTCACCCTTATATGCCCCATCAAAACTACTCTGTTTTCGCTCAAATTTGTCCTAAACATGTTTATATTGTGTATAGATGATAATGGGAGCTATTTGGGCGAAAAGCTTTCCGTGACTTTTTCGAGCCAAAAGTGACCATATCGGCGTCACCATTCTATGCCCTATCAAAACTACTTTGTGTATAGATGTTAATGGGAGCTTTTTGGGGGAAAAGCTTTCCGTGCCTTTTTCGAGGCAAAAGTGACCATATCGGCGTCACCCTTCTATGCCCCATCAAAACTACTCTGTCTTCGCTCAAATTTGTCCCAAACATGTTTATATTGTGTATAGATGATAATGGGAGCTATTTGGGCGAAAAGCTTTCCGTGACTTTTTCGAGCCAAAAGTGACCATATCAGCGTCACCCTTCTATGCCCTATCAAAACTACTTTGTTTTCGCTCAAATTTGTGCCAAACATGTTTATATTGTGTATAGATGATAATGGGACCTTTTTGGGCGAAAAGGTTTCTGTGACTTTTTCGAGCCAAAATCGACCATATCGGCAGCAACGCTCTATGCCCAGTCAAAACTACTCTGTTTTCGCTCAAATTTGTCCAAAACATGTTTATATTGTGTATAGATGATAATGGGAGCTTTTTGGGGGAAAAGATTTTCCAGACTTTTTCGAGCCAAAAGTGACCATATCGGCGTCACCCTTAAATGCCCCATCAAAAACTACTCTGTTTTCGCTCAAATTTGTCCCAAACATGTTTATATTGTGTATAGATGATAATGGGAGCTTTTTGGGCGAAAAGCTTTCCGTGACCTTTTCGAGCCAAAAGTGACCATATCGGCGTCACCCTTCTATGCCCTGTCAAAACTACTCTGTTTTCGCTAAAATTTTTGTAAAACATGTTTATATTGTGTATAGATGATAATGGGAGCTTTTTGGGAGAAAAGCTTTCCGTGACTTTTTCGAGCCAAAACTGACCATATCGGCGTCACCCTTCTATGCCCCATCAAAACTACTCTGTTTTCGCTCAAATTTGTCCAAAACATGTTTATATTGTGTATAGATAACGATGGGAGCTATTTGGGCGAAAAGCTTTCCGTAACTTTTTCGAGCCAAAAGTGACTATATCGGTGTCACCCTTCTATGCCCAGACAAAACTACAATGTTTTCGCTCAAATTTGTCCAAAACATGTTTATATTGTGTATAGATAATAATCGGAGCTATTTGGGCGAAAAGCTTTCCGTGACTTTTTCGAGCCAAAAGTGACCATATCGGCGTCATCCTTCTATGCCCAGTCAAAACTACTCTGTTTTCGCTCAAATTTGTCCAAAACATGTTTATATTGTGTATAGATGATAATGGGAGCTTTTTGGGGGAAAAGATTTTCGAGACTTTTTCGAGCTAAAAGTGACCATATCGGCGTCACCCTTAAATGCCCCATCAAAAACTACTCTGTTTTCGCTAAAATTTGTCCCAAACATGTTTATATTGTTTATAGATGATAATGGGAGCTTTTTGGCCGAAAAGCTTTCCGTGACTTTTTCGAGCCAAAAGTGACCATATCGGCGTCACCCTTATATGCCCCATCAAAACTACTCTGTTTTCGCTCAAATTTGTCCTAAACATGTTTATATTGTGTATAGATGATAATGGGAGCTATTTGGGCGAATAGCTTTCCGTGACTTTTTCGAGCCAAAAGTGACCATATCGGCGTCACCATTCTATGCCCTATCAAAACTACTTTGTGTATAGATGTTAATGGGAGCTTTTTGGGGTAAAAGCTTTCCGTGCCTTTTTCGAGGCAAAAGTGACCATATCGGCGTCACCCTTCTATGCCCCATCAAAACTACTCTGTCTTCGCTCAAATTTGTCCCAAACATGTTTATATTGTGTATAGATGATAATGGGACCTTTTTGGGCGAAAAGGTTTCCGTGACTTTTTCGAGCCAAAAGCGACCATATCGGCAGCAACGCTCTATGCCCAGTCAAAACTACTCTGTTTTCGCTCAAATTTGTCCAAAACATGTTTATATTGTGTATAGATGATAATGGGAGCTTTTTGGGGGAAAAGATTTTCGAGACTTTTTCGAGCCAAAAGTGACCATATCGGCGTCACCCTTAAATGCCCCATCAAAAACTACTCTGTTTTCGCTCAAATTTGTCCCATACATGTTTATATTGTGTATAGATGATAATGGGAGCTTTTTGGGAGAAAAGCTTTCCGTAACTTTTTCGAGCCAAAAGTGACCAT
Organism: Persicaria tinctoria; assembly: GCA_037127255.1. Classification (NCBI taxonomy): domain Eukaryota; kingdom Viridiplantae; phylum Streptophyta; class Magnoliopsida; order Caryophyllales; family Polygonaceae; genus Persicaria; species Persicaria tinctoria. The sequence continues at coordinate 41,162,064 of JBANSL010000013.1, forward strand.
ATCGGCGTCACCCTTCTATGCCCCATCAAAACTACTCTGTTTTCGCTCAAATTTGTCCCAAACATGTTTATATTGTGTATATAGATGATAATGGGAGCTATTTGGGCGAAAAGCTTTCCGTGACTTTTTCGAGGCAAAAGTGACTATATCGGCGTCACCCTTCTATGCCCTGTCGAAACAACTCTGTTTTCGCTAAAATTTTTGTAAAACATGTTTATATTGTGTATAGATGATAATGGGAGCTTTTTGGGCGAAAAGCTTTCCGTGACTTTTTCGAGCCAAAAGTGACCATATCGGCAGCACCCTTCTAGTCCCAGTCAAAACTACTCTATTTTCCCTCAAATTTGTCCAAAACATGTTTATATTGTGTATAGATGATAATGGGAGCTTTTTGGGCGAAAAGATTTTCGTGACTTTTTCGAGCCAAAAGTGACCATATCGGCGTCACCCTTAAATGCCTAGTCAAAACTACTCTGTTTTCGCTCAAATTTGTGCTAAACATGTTTATATTGTGTATAGATGATAATGGGAGCTATTTGGGCGAAAAGCTTTCCGTGACTTTTTCGAGCCAAAAGTGACCATATCGGCGTCACCCTTCTATGCCCTGTAAAAACTACTTTGTTTTCGCTAAAATTTTTGTAAAACATGTTTATATTGTGTATAGATGATAATGGGAGCTTTTTGGGCGAAAAGCTTTCCGTGACTTTTTCGAGCCAAAAGTGACCATATCGGCGTCACCCTTCTATGCCCAGACAAAACTACTATGTTTTCGCTCAAATTTGTCCAAAACATGTTTATATTGTGTATAGATAATAATCGGAGCTATTTGGGCGAAAAGCTTTCCGTGACTTTTTCGAGCCAAAATTGACCATATCGGCGTCATCCTTCTTTGCCCAGTCAAAACTACTCTGTTTTCGCTCAAATTTGTCCAAAACATGTTTATTTTGTGTATAGATGATAATGCGAGCTTTTTGGGCGAAAAGCTTTCCGGGACTTTTTCGAGCCAAAAGTGACCAAATCGGCGTCACCCTTCTATGCCCTATCAAAACTACTATGTTTTCGCTCAAATTTGTCCCAAACATGTTTATATTGTGTATAGATTATAATGGGAGCTTTTTGGGCGAAAAGGTTTCTGTGACTTTTTCGAGCCAAAAGTGACCATATCGGCAGCACCCCTCTATGCCCAGTCAAAACTACTCTATTTTCGCTCAAATTTGTCCAAAACATGTTTATATTGTGTATAGATGATAATGGGAGCTTTTTGGGGGAAAAGATTTTCGAGACTTTTTCGAGCCAAAAGTGGCCATATCGGCGTCACCCTTAAATGCCCCATCAAAAACTACTCTGTTTTCGCTCAAATTTGTCCCATACATGTTTATATTGTGTATAGATGATAATGGGAGCTTTTTGGGAGAAAAGCTTTCCGTAACTTTTTCGAGCCAAAAGTGACCATATCGGCGTCACCCTTCTATGCCCCAGTCAAAACTACTCTGTTTTCGCTCAAATTTGTCCAAAACATGTTTATATTGTGTATAGATAACGATGGGAGCTATTTGGGCGAAAAGCTTTCCGTAACTTTTTCGAGCCAAAAGTGACTATATCGGTGTCACCCTTCTATGCCCAGACAAAACTACTATGTTTTCGCTCAAATTTGTCCAAAACATGTTTATATTGTGTATAGATAATAATCGGAGCTATTTGGGCGAAAAGCTTTCCGTGACTTTTTCGAGCCAAAAGTGACCATATCGGCGTCATCCTTCTATGCCCAGTCAAAACTACTCTGTTTTCGCTCAAATTTGTCCAAAACATGTTTATATTGTGTATAGATGATAATGGGAGCTTTTTGGGGGAAAAGATTTTCGAGACTTTTTCGAGCCAAAAGTGACCATATCGGCGTCACCCTTAAATGCCCCATCAAAAATTACTCTGTTTTCGCTCAAATTTGTCCCAAACATGTTTATATTGTTTATAGATGATAATGGGAGCTTTTTGGGCGAAAAGCTTTCCGTGACTTTTTCGAGCCAAAAGTGACCATATCGGCGTCACCCTTATATGCCCCATCAAAACTACTCTATTTTCGCTCAAATTTGTCCTAAACATGTTTATATTGTGTATAGATGATAATGGGAGCTATTTGGGCGAAAAGCTTTCCGTGACTTTTTCGAGCCAAAAGTGACCATATCGGCGTCACCCTTCTATGCCCTATCAAAACTACTTTGTTTTCGCTCAAATTTGTCCCAAACATGTTTATATTGTGTATAGATGATAATGGGACCTTTTTGGGCGAAAAGGTTTCTGTGACTTTTTCGAGCCAAAAGCGACCATATCGGCAGCAACACTCTATGCCCAGTCAAAACTACTCTGTTTTCGCTCAAATTTGTCCAAAACATGTTTATATTGTGTATAGATGATAATGGGAGCTTTTTGGGGGAAAAGATTTTCGAGACTTTTTCGAGCCAAAAGTGACCATATCGGCGTCACCCTTAAATGCCCCATCAAAAACTACTCTGTTTTCGCTCAAATTTGTCCCATACATGTTTATATTGTGTATAGATGATAATGGGAGCTTTTTGGGAGAAAAGCTTTCCGTAACTTTTTCGAGCCAAAAGTGACCATATCGGCGTCACCCTTCTATGCCCCATCAAAACTACTCTGTTTTCGCTCAAATTTGTCCCAAACATGTTTATATTGTGTATATAGATGATAATGGGAGCTATTTGGGCGAAAAGCTTTCCGTGACTTTTTCGAGGCAAAAGTGACTATATCGGCGTCACCCTTCTATGCCCTGTCGAAACAACTCTGTTTTCGCTAAAATTTTTGTAAAACATGTTTATATTGTGTATAGATGATAATGGGAGCTTTTTGGGCGAAAAGCTTTCCGTGACTTTTTCGAGCCAAAAGTGACCATATCGGCAGCACCCTTCTAGTCCCAGTCAAAACTACTCTATTTTCCCTCAAATTTGTCCAAAACATGTTTATATTGTGTATAGATGATAATGGGAGCTTTTTGGGCGAAAAGATTTTCGTGACTTTTTCGAGCCAAAAGTGACCATATCGGCGTCACCCTTAAATGCCTAGTCAAAACTACTCTGTTTTCGCTCAAATTTGTGCTAAACATGTTTATATTGTGTATAGATGATAATGGGAGCTATTTGGGCGAAAAGCTTTCCGTGACTTTTTCGAGCCAAAAGTGACCATATCGGCGTCACCCTTCTATGCCCTGTAAAAACTACTTTGTTTTCGCTAAAATTTTTGTAAAACATGTTTATATTGTGTATAGATGATAATGGGAGCTTTTTGGGCGAAAAGCTTTCCGTGACTTTTTCGAGCCAAAAGTGACCATATCGGCGTCACCCTTCTATGCCCAGACAAAACTACTATGTTTTCGCTCAAATTTGTCCAAAACATGTTTATATTGTGTATAGATAATAATCGGAGCTATTTGGGCGAAAAGCTTTCCGTGACTTTTTCGAGCCAAAATTGACCATATCGGCGTCATCCTTCTTTGCCCAGTCAAAACTACTCTGTTTTCGCTCAAATTTGTCCAAAACATGTTTATTTTGTGTATAGATGATAATGCGAGCTTTTTGGGCGAAAAGCTTTCCGGGACTTTTTCGAGCCAAAAGTGACCAAATCGGCGTCACCCTTCTATGCCCTATCAAAACTACTATGTTTTCGCTCAAATTTGTCCCAAACATGTTTATATTGTGTATAGATTATAATGGGAGCTTTTTGGGCGAAAAGGTTTCCGTGACTTTTTCGAGCCAAAAGTGACCATATCGGCAGCACCCCTCTATGCCCAGTCAAAACTACTCTATTTTCGCTCAAATTTGTCCAAAACATGTTTATATTGTGTATAGATGATAATGGGAGCTTTTTGGGGGAAAAGATTTTCGAGACTTTTTCGAGCCAAAAGTGGCCATATTGGCGTCACCCTTAAATGCCCCATCAAAAACTACTCTGTTTTCGCTCAAATTTGTCCCATACATGTTTATATTGTGTATAGATGATAATGGGAGCTTTTTGGGAGAAAAGCTTTCCGTAACTTTTTCGAGCCAAAAGTGACCATATCGGCGTCACCCTTCTATGCCCCAGTCAAAACTACTCTGTTTTCGCTCAAATTTGTCAAAAACATGTTTATATTGTGTATAGATAACGATGGGAGCTATTTGGGCGAAAAGCTTTCCGTAACTTTTTCGAGCCAAAAGTGACTATATCGGTGTCACCCTTCTATGCCCAGACAAAACTACTATGTTTTCGCTCAAATTTGTCCAAAACATGTTTATATTGTGTATAGATAATAATCGGAGCTATTTGGGCGAAAAGCTTTCCGTGACTTTTTCGAGCCAAAAGTGACCATATTGGCGTCATCCTTCTATGCCCAGTCAAAACTACTCTGTTTTCGCTCAAATTTGTCCAAAACATGTTTATATTGTGTATAGATGATAATGGGAGCTTTTTGGGGGAAAAGATTTTCGAGACTTTTTCGAGTCAAAAGTGACCATATCGGCGTCACCCTTAAATGCCCAATCAAAAACTACTCTGTTTTCGCTCAAATTTGTCCCAAACATGTTTATATTGTTTATAGATGATAATGGGAGCTTTTTGGGCGAAAAGCTTTCCGTGACTTTTTCGAGCCAAAAGTGACCATATCGGCGTCACCCTTATATGCCCCATCAAAACTACTCTGTTTTCGCTCAAATTTGTCCTAAACATGTTTATATTGTGTATAGATAACGATGGGAGCTATTTGGGCGAAAAGCTTTCCGTAACTTTTTCGAGCCAAAAGTGACTATATCGGTGTCACCCTTCTATGCCCAGACAAAACTACTATGTTTTCGCTCAAATTTGTCCAAAACATGTTTATATTGTGTATAGATAATAATCGGAGCTATTTGGGCGAAAAGCTTTCCGTGACTTTTTCGAGCCAAAAGTGACCATATCGGCGTCATCCTTCTATGCCCAGTCAAAACTACTCTGTTTTCGCTCAAATTTGTCCAAAACATGTTTATATTGTGTATAGATGATAATGGGAGCTTTTTGGGGGAAAAGATTTTCGAGACTTTTTCGAGCCAAAAGTGACCATATCGGCGTCACCCTTAAATGCCCCATCAAAAATTACTCTGTTTTCGCTCAAATTTGTCCCAAACTTGTTTATATTGTTTATAGATGATAATGGGAGCTTTTTGGGCGAAAAGCTTTCCGTGACTTTTTCGAGCCAAAAGTGACCATATCGGCGTCACCCTTATATGCCCCATCAAAACTACTCTGTTTTCGCTCAAATTTGTCCTAAACATGTTTATATTGTGTATAGATGATAATGGGAGCTATTTGGGCGAAAAGCTTTCCGTGACTTTTTCGAGCCAAAAGTGACCATATCGGCGTCACCCTTCTATGCCCTATCAAAACTACTTTGTTTTCGCTCAAATTTGTCCCAAACATGTTTATATTGTGTATAGATGATAATGGGACCTTTTTGGGCGAAAAGGTTTCTGTGACTTTTTCGAGCCAAAAGCGACCATATCGGCAGCAACGCTCTATGCCCAGTCAAAACTACTCTGTTTTCGCTCAAATTTGTCCAAAACATGTTTATATTGTGTATAGATGATAATGGGAGCTTTTTGGGGGAAAAGATTTTCGAGACTTTTTCGAGCCAAAAGTGACCATATCGGCGTCACCCTTAAATGCCCCATCAAAAACTACTCTGTTTTCGCTCAAATTTGTCCCATACATGTTTATATTGTGTATAGATGATAATGGGAGCTTTTTGGGAGAAAAGCTTTCCGTAACTTTTTCGAGCCAAAAGTGACCATATCGGCGTCACCCTTCTATGCCCCATCAAAACTACTCTGTTTTCGCTCAAATTTGTCCCAAACATGTTTATATTGTGTATATAGATGATAATGGGAGCTATTTGGGCGAAAAGCTTTCCGTGACTTTTTCGAGGCAAAAGTGACTATATCGGCGTCACCCTTCTATGCCCTGTCGAAACAACTCTGTTTTCGCTAAAATTTTTGTAAAACATGTTTATATTGTGTATAGATGATAATGGGAGCTTTTTGGGCGAAAAGCTTTCCGTGACTTTTTCGAGCCAAAAGTGACCATATCGGCAGCACCCTTCTAGTCCCAGTCAAAACTACTCTATTTTCCCTCAAATTTGTCCAAAACATGTTTATATTGTGTATAGATGATAATGGGAGCTTTTTGGGCGAAAAGATTTTCGTGACTTTTTCGAGCCAAAAGTGACCATATCGGCGTCACCCTTAAATGCCTAGTCAAAACTACTCTGTTTTCGCTCAAATTTGTGCTAAACATGTTTATATTGTGTATAGATGATAATGGGAGCTATTTGGGCGAAAAGCTTTCCGTGACTTTTTCGAGCCAAAAGTGACCATATCGGCGTCACCCTTCTATGCCCTGTAAAAACTACTTTGTTTTCGCTAAAATTTTTGTAAAACATGTTTATATTGTGTATAGATGATAATGGGAGCTTTTTGGGCGAAAAGCTTTCCGTGACTTTTTCGAGCCAAGAGTGACCATATCGGCGTCACCCTTCTATGCCCAGACAAAACTACTATGTTTTCGCTCAAATTTGTCCAAAACATGTTTATATTGTGTATAGATAATAATCGGAGCTATTTGGGCGAAAAGCTTTCCGTGACTTTTTCGAGCCAAAATTGACCATATCGGCGTCATCCTTCTTTGCCCAGTCAAAACTACTCTGTTTTCGCTCAAATTTGTCCAAAACATGTTTATTTTGTGTATAGATGATAATGCGAGCTTTTTGGGCGAAAAGCTTTCCGGGACTTTTTCGAGCCAAAAGTGACCAAATCGGCGTCACCCTTCTATGCCCTATCAAAACTACTATGTTTTCGCTCAAATTTGTCCCAAACATGTTTATATTGTGTATAGATTATAATGGGAGCTTTTTGGGCGAAAAGGTTTCCGTGACTTTTTCGAGCCAAAAGTGACCATATCGGCAGCACCCCTCTATGCCCAGTCAAAACTACTCTATTTTCGCTCAAATTTGTCCAAAACATGTTTATATTGTGTATAGATGATAATGGGAGCTTTTTGGGGGAAAAGATTTTCGAGACTTTTTCGAGCCAAAAGTGGCCATATTGGCGTCACCCTTAAATGCCCCATCAAAAACTACTCTGTTTTCGCTCAAATTTGTCCCATACATGTTTATATTGTGTATAGATGATAATGGGAGCTTTTTGGGAGAAAAGCTTTCCGTAACTTTTTCGAGCCAAAAGTGACCATATCGGCGTCACCCTTCTATGCCCCAGTCAAAACTACTCTGTTTTCGCTCAAATTTGTCAAAAACATGTTTATATTGTGTATAGATAACGATGGGAGCTATTTGGGCGAAAAGCTTTCCGTAACTTTTTCGAGCCAAAAGTGACTATATCGGTGTCACCCTTCTATGCCCAGACAAAACTACTATGTTTTCGCTCAAATTTGTCCAAAACATGTTTATATTGTGTATAGATAATAATCGGAGCTATTTGGGCGAAAAGCTTTCCGTGACTTTTTCGAGCCAAAAGTGACCATATTGGCGTCATCCTTCTATGCCCAGTCAAAACTACTCTGTTTTCGCTCAAATTTGTCCAAAACATGTTTATATTGTGTATAGATGATAATGGGAGCTTTTTGGGGGAAAAGATTTTCGAGACTTTTTCGAGTCAAAAGTGACCATATCGGCGTCACCCTTAAATGCCCAATCAAAAACTACTCTGTTTTCGCTCAAATTTGTCCCAAACATGTTTATATTGTTTATAGATGATAATGGGAGCTTTTTGGGCGAAAAGCTTTCCGTGACTTTTTCGAGCCAAAAGTGACCATATCGGCGTCACCCTTATATGCCCCATCAAAACTACTCTGTTTTCGCTCAAATTTGTCCTAAACATGTTTATATTGTGTATAGATGATAATGGGAGCTATTTGGGCGAAAAGCTTTCCGTGACTTTTTCGAGCCAAAAGTGACCATATCGGCGTCACCATTCTATGCCCTATCAAAACTACTTTGTGTATAGATGTTAATGGGAGCTTTTTGGGGGAAAAGCTTTCCGTGCCTTTTTCGAGGCAAAAGTGACCATATCGGCGTCACCCTTCTATGCCCCATCAAAACTACTCTGTCTTCGCTCAAATTTGTCCCAAACATGTTTATATTGTGTATAGATGATAATGGGAGCTATTTGGGCGAAAAGCTTTCCGTGACTTTTTCGAGCCAAAAGTGACCATATCGGCGTCACCCTTCTATGCCCTATCAAAACTACTTTGTTTTCGCTCAAATTTGTGCCAAACATGTTTATATTGTGTATAGATGATAATGGGACCTTTTTGGGCGAAAAGGTTTCTGTGACTTTTTCGAGCCAAAATCGACCATATCGGCAGCAACGCTCTATGCCCAGTCAAAACTACTCTGTTTTCGCTCAAATTTGTCCAAAACATGTTTATATTGTGTATAGATGATAATGGGAGCTTTTTGGGGGAAAAGATTTTCCAGACTTTTTCGAGCCAAAAGTGACCATATCGGCGTCACCCTTAAATGCCCCATCAAAAACTACTCTGTTTTCGCTCAAATTTGTCCCAAACATGTTTATATTGTGTATAGATGATAATGGGAGCTTTTTGGGCGAAAAGCTTTCCGTGACCTTTTCGAGCCAAAAGTGACCATATCGGCGTCACCCTTCTATGCCCTGTCAAAACTACTCTGTTTTCGCTAAAATTTTTGTAAAACATGTTTATATTGTGTATAGATGATAATGGGAGCTTTTTGGGCGAAAAGCTTTCCGTGACTTTTTCGAGCCAAAACTGACCATATCGGCGTCACCCTTCTATGCCCCATCAAAACTACTCTGTTTTCGCTCAAATTTGTCCAAAACATGTTTATATTGTGTATAGATAACGATGGGAGCTATTTGGGCGAAAAGCTTTCCGTAACTTTTTCGAGCCAAAAGTTACTATATCGGTGTCACCCTTCTATGCCCAGACAAAACTACTATGTTTTCGCTCAAATTTGTCCAAAACATGTTTATATTGTGTATAGATAATAATCGGAGCTATTTGGGCGAAAAGCTTTCCGTGACTTTTTCGAGCCAAAAGTGACCATATCGGCGTCATCCTTCTATGCCCAGTCAAAACTACTCTGTTTTCGCTCAAATTTTTCCAAAACATGTTTATATTGTGTATAGATGATAATGGGAGCTTTTGGGGGGAAAAGATTTTCGAGACTTTTTCGAGCCAAAAGTGACCATATCGGCGTCACCCTTAAATGCCCCATCAAAAACTACTCTGTTTTCGCTAAAATTTGTCCCAAACATGTTTATATTGTTTATAGATGATAATGGGAGCTTTTTGGCCGAAAAGCTTTCCGTGACTTTTTCGAGCCAAAAGTGACCATATCGGCGTCACCCTTATATGCCCCATCAAAACTACTCTGTTTTCGCTCAAATTTGTCCTAAACATGTTTATATTGTGTATAGATGATAATGGGAGCTATTTGGGCGAAAAGCTTTCCGTGACTTTTTCGAGCCAAAAGTGACCATATCGGCGTCACCATTCTATGCCCTATCAAAACTACTTTGTGTATAGATGTTAATGGGAGCTTTTTGGGGGAAAAGCTTTCCGTGCCTTTTTCGAGGCAAAAGTGACCATATCGGCGTCACCCTTCTATGCCCCACAAAAACTACTCTGTCTTCGCTCAAATTTGTCCCAAACATGTTTATATTGTGTATAGATGATAATGGGAGCTATTTGGGCGAAAAGCTTTCCGTGACTTTTTCGAGCCAAAAGTGACCATATCGGCGTCACCCTTCTATGCCCTATCAAAACTACTTTGTTTTCGCTCAAATTTGTCCCAAACATGTTTATATTGTGTATAGATGATAATGGGACCTTTTTGGGCGAAAAGGTTTCCGTGACTTTTTCGAGCCAAAAGCGACCATATCGGCAGCAACGCTCTATGCCCAGTCAAAACTACTCTGTTTTCGCTCAAATTTGTCCAAAACATGTTTATATTGTGTATAGATGATAATGGGAGCTTTTTGGGGGAAAAGATTTTCGAGACTTTTTCGAGCCAAAAGTGACCATATCGGCGTCACCCTTAAATGCCCCATCAAAAACTACTCTGTTTTCGCTCAAATTTGTCCCATACATGTTTATATTGTGTATAGATGATAATGGGAGCTTTTTGGGAGAAAAGCTTTCCGTAACTTTTTCGAGCCAAAAGTGACCATATCGGCGTCACCCTTCTATGCCCCATCAAAACTACTCTGTTTTCGCTCAAATTTGTCCCAAACATGTTTATATTGTGTATATAGATGATAATGGGAGCTATTTGGGCGAAAAGCTTTCCGTGACTTTTTCGAGGCAAAAGTGACTATATCGGCGTCACCCTTCTATGCCCTGTCGAAACAACTCTGTTTTCGCTAAAATTTTTGTAAAACATGTTTATATTGTGTATAGATGATAATGGGAGCTTTTTGGGCGAAAAGCTTTCCGTGACTTTTTCGAGCCAAAAGTGACCATATCGGCAGCACCCTTCTAGTCCCAGTCAAAACTACTCTATTTTCCCTCAAATTTGTCCAAAACATGTTTATATTGTGTATAGATGATAATGGGAGCTTTTTGGGCGAAAAGATTTTCGTGACTTTTTCGAGCCAAAAGTGACCATATCGGCGTCACCCTTAAATGCCTAGTCAAAACTACTCTGTTTTCGCTCAAATTTGTGCTAAACATGTTTATATTGTGTATAGATGATAATGGGAGCTATTTGGGCGAAAAGCTTTCCGTGACTTTTTCGAGCCAAAAGTGACCATATCGGCGTCACCCTTCTATGCCCTGTAAAAACTACTTTGTTTTCGCTAAAATTTTTGTAAAACATGTTTATATTGTGTATAGATGATAATGGGAGCTTTTTGGGCGAAAAGCTTTCCGTGACTTTTTCGAGCCAAAAGTGACCATATCGGCGTCACCCTTCTATGCCCAGACAAAACTACTATGTTTTCGCTCAAATTTGTCCAAAACATGTTTATATTGTGTATAGATAATAATCGGAGCTATTTGGGCGAAAAGCTTTCCGTGACTTTTTCGAGCCAAAATTGACCATATCGGCGTCATCCTTCTTTGCCCAGTCAAAACTACTCTGTTTTCGCTCAAATTTGTCCAAAACATGTTTATTTTGTGTATAGATGATAATGCGAGCTTTTTGGGCGAAAAGCTTTCCGGGACTTTTTCGAGCCAAAAGTGACCAAATCGGCGTCACCCTTCTATGCCCTATCAAAACTACTATTTTTTCGCTCAAATTTGTCCCAAACATGTTTATATTGTGTATAGATTATAATGGGAGCTTTTTGGGCGAAAAGGTTTCCGTGACTTTTTCGAGCCAAAAGTGACCATATCGGCAGCACCCCTCTATGCCCAGTCAAAACTACTCTATTTTCGCTCAAATTTGTCCAAAACATGTTTATATTGTGTATAGATGATAATGGGAGCTTTTTGGGGGAAAAGATTTTCGAGACTTTTTCGAGCCAAAAGTGGCCATATTGACGTCACCCTTAAATGCCCCATCAAAAACTACTCTGTTTTCGCTCAAATTTGTCCCATACATGTTTATATTGTGTATAGATGATAATGGGAGCTTTTTGGGAGAAAAGCTTTCCGTAACTTTTTCGAGCCAAAAGTGACCATATCGGCGTCACCCTTCTATGCCCCAGTCAAAACTACTATGTTTTCGCTCAAATTTGTCAAAAACATGTTTATATTGTGTATAGATAACGATGGGAGCTATTTGGGCGAAAAGCTTTCCGTAACTTTTTCGAGCCAAAAGTGACTATATCGGTGTCACCCTTCTATGCCCAGACAAAACTACTATGTTTTCGCTCAAATTTGTCCAAAACATGTTTATATTGTGTATAGATAATAATCGGAGCTATTTGGGCGAAAAGCTTTCCGTGACTTTTTCGAGCCAAAAGTGACCATATTGGCGTCATCCTTCTATGCCCAGTCAAAACTACTCTGTTTTCGCTCAAATTTGTCCAAAACATGTTTATATTGTGTATAGATGATAATGGGAGCTTTTTGGGGGAAAAGATTTTCGAGACTTTTTCGAGCCAAAAGTGACCATATCGGCGTCACCCTTAAATGCCCAATCAAAAACTACTCTGTTTTCGCTCAAATTTGTCCCAAACATGTTTATATTGTTTATAGATGATAATGGGAGCTTTTTGGGCGAAAAGCTTTCCGTGACTTTTTCGAGCCAAAAGTGACCATATCGGCGTCACCCTTATATGCCCCATCAAAACTACTCTGTTTTCGCTCAAATTTGTCCTAAACATGTTTATATTGTGTATAGATGATAATGGGAGCTATTTGGGCGAAAAGCTTTCCGTGACTTTTTCGAGCCAAAAGTGACCATATCGGCGTCACCATTCTATGCCCTATCAAAACTACTTTGTGTATAGATGTTAATGGGAGCTTTTTGGGGGAAAAGCTTTCCGTGCCTTTTTCGAGGCAAAAGTGACCATATCGGCGTCACCCTTCTATGCCCCATCAAAACTACTCTGTCTTCGCTCAAATTTGTCCCAAACATGTTTATATTGTGTATAGATGATAATGGGAGCTATTTGGGCGAAAAGCTTTCCGTGACTTTTTCGAGCCAAAAGTGACCATATCGGCGTCACCCTTCTATGCCCTATCAAAACTACTTTGTTTTCGCTCAAATTTGTGCCAAACATGTTTATATTGTGTATAGATGATAATGGGACCTTTTTGGGCGAAAAGGTTTCTGTGACTTTTTCGAGCCAAAATCGACCATATCGGCAGCAACGCTCTATGCCCAGTCAAAACTACTCTGTTTTCGCTCAAATTTGTCCAAAACATGTTTATATTGTGTATAGATGATAATGGGAGCTTTTTGGGGGAAAAGATTTTCCAGACTTTTTCGAGCCAAAAGTGACCATATCGGCGTCACCCTTAAATGCCCCATCAAAAACTACTCTGTTTTCGCTCAAATTTGTCCCAAACATGTTTATATTGTGTATAGATGATAATGGGAGCTTTTTGGGCGAAAAGCTTTCCGTGACCTTTTCGAGCCAAAAGTGACCATATCGGCGTCACCCTTCTATGCCCTGTCAAAACTACTCTGTTTTCGCTAAAATTTTTGTAAAACATGTTTATATTGTGTATAGATGATAATGGGAGCTTTTTGGGCGAAAAGCTTTCCGTGACTTTTTCGAGCCAAAACTGACCATATCGGCGTCACCCTTCTATGCCCCATCAAAACTACTCTGTTTTCGCTCAAATTTGTCCAAAACATGTTTATATTGTGTATAGATAACGATGGGAGCTATTTGGGCGAAAAGCTTTCCGTAACTTTTTCGAGCCAAAAGTGACTATATCGGTGTCACCCTTCTATGCCCAGACAAAACTACTATGTTTTTGCTCAAATTTGTCCAAAACATGTTTATATTGTGTATAGATAATAATCGGAGCTATTTGGGCGAAAAGCTTTCCGTGACTTTTTCGAGCCAAAAGTGACCATATCGGCGTCATCCTTCTATGCCCAGTCAAAACTACTCTGTTTTCGCTCAAATTTGTCCAAAACATGTTTATATTGTGTATAGATGATAATGGGAGCTTTTTGGGGGAAAAGATTTTCGAGACTTTTTCGAGCCAAAAGTGACCATATCGGCGTCACCCTTAAATGCCCCATCAAAAACTACTCTGTTTTCGCTCAAATTTGTCCCAAACATGTTTATATTGTTTATAGATGATAATGGGAGCTTTTTGGGCGAAAAGCTTTCCGTGACTTTTTCGAGCCAAAAGTGACCATATCGGCGTCACCCTTATATGCCCCATCAAAACTACTCTGTTTTCGCTCAAATTTGTCCTAAACATGTTTATATTGTGTATAGATGATAATGGGAGCTATTTGGGCGAAAAGCTTTCCGTGACTTTTTCGAGCCAAAAGTGACCATATCGGCGTCACCATTCTATGCCCTATCAAAACTACTTTGTGTATAGATGTTAATGGGAGCTTTTTGGGGGAAAAGCTTTCCGTGCCTTTTTCGAGGCAAAAGTGACCATATCGGCGTCACCCTTCTATGCCCCATCAAAACTACTCTGTCTTCGCTCAAATTTGTCCCAAACATGTTTATATTGTGTATAGATGATAATGGGAGCTATTTGGGCGAAAAGCTTTCCGTGACTTTTTCGAGCCAAAAGTGACCATATCGGCGTCACCCTTCTATGCCCTATCAAAACTACTTTGTTTTCGCTCAAATTTGTGCCAAACATGTTTATATTGTGTATAGATGATAATGGGACCTTTTTGGGCGAAAAGGTTTCTGTGACTTTTTCGAGCCAAAATCGACCATATCGGCAGCAACGCTCTATGCCCAGTCAAAACTACTCTGTTTTCGCTCAAATTTGTCCAAAACATGTTTATATTGTGTATAGATGATAATGGGAGCTTTTTGGGGGAAAAGATTTTCCAGACTTTTTCGAGCCAAAAGTGACCATATCGGCGTCACCCTTAAATGCCCCATCAAAAACTACTCTGTTTTCGCTCAAATTTGTCCCAAACATGTTTATATTGTGTATAGATGATAATGGGAGCTTTTTGGGCGAAAAGCTTTCCGTGACCTTTTCGAGCCAAAAGTGACCATATCGGCGTCACCCTTCTATGCCCTGTCAAAACTACTCTGTTTTCGCTAAAATTTTTGTAAAACATGTTTATATTGTGTATAGATGATAATGGGAGCTTTTTGGGCGAAAAGCTTTCCGTGACTTTTTCGAGCCAAAACTGACCATATCGGCGTCACCCTTCTATGCCCCATCAAAACTACTCTGTTTTCGCTCAAATTTGTCCAAAACATGTTTATATTGTGTATAGATAACGATGGGAGCTATTTGGGCGAAAAGCTTTCCGTAACTTTTTCGAGCCAAAAGTGACTATATCGGTGTCACCCTTCTATGCCCAGACAAAACTACTATGTTTTCGCTCAAATTTGTCCAAAACATGTTTATATTGTGTATAGATAATAATCGGAGCTATTTGGGCGAAAAGCTTTCCGTGACTTTTTCGAGCCAAAAGTGACCATATCGGCGTCATCCTTCTATGCCCAGTCAAAACTACTCTGTTTTCGCTCAAATTTGTCCAAAACATGTTTATATTGTGTATAGATGATAATGGGAGCTTTTTGGGGGAAAAGATTTTCGAGACTTTTTCGAGCCAAAAGTGACCATATCGGCGTCACCCTTAAATGCCCCATCAAAAACTACTCTGTTTTCGCTCAAATTTGTCCCAAACATGTTTATATTGTTTATAGATGATAATGGGAGCTTTTTGGCCGAAAAGCTTTCCGTGACTTTTTCGAGCCAAAAGTGACCATATCGGCGTCACCCTTATATGCCCCATCAAAACTACTCTGTTTTCGCTCAAATTTGTCCTAAACATGTTTATATTGTGTATAGATGATAATGGGAGCTATTTGGGCGAAAAGCTTTCCGTGACTTTTTCGAGCCAAAAGTGACCATATCGGCGTCACCATTCTATGCCCTATCAAAACTACTTTGTGTATAGATGTTAATGGGAGCTTTTTGGGGGAAAAGCTTTCCGTGCCTTTTTCGAGGCAAAAGTGACCATATCGGCGTCACCCTTCTATGCCCCATCAAAACTACTCTGTCTTCGCTCAAATTTGTCCCAAACATGTTTATATTGTGTATAGATGATAATGGGAGCTATTTGGGCGAAAAGCTTTCCGTGACTTTTTCGAGCCAAAAGTGACCATATCGGCGTCACCCTTCTATGCCCTATCAAAACTACTTTGTTTTCGCTCAAATTTGTCCCAAACATGTTTATATTGTGTATAGATGATAATGGGACCTTTTTGGGCGAAAAGGTTTCCGTGACTTTTTCGAGCCAAAAGCGACCATATCGGCAGCAACGCTCTATGCCCAGTCAAAACTACTCTGTTTTCGCTCAAATTTGTCCAAAACATGTTTATATTGTGTATAGATGATAATGGGAGCTTTTTGGGGGAAAAGATTTTCCAGACTTTTTCGAGCCAAAAGTGACCATATCGGCGTCACCCTTAAATGCCCCATCAAAAACTACTCTGTTTTCGCTCAAATTTGTCCCAAACATGTTTATATTGTGTATAGATGATAATGGGAGCTTTTTGGGCGAAAAGCTTTCCGTGACCTTTTCGAGCCAAAAGTGACCATATCGGCGTCACCCTTCTATGCCCTGTCAAAACTACTCTGTTTTCGCTAAAATTTTTGTAAAACATGTTTATATTGTGTATAGATGATAATGGGAGCTTTTTGGGCGAAAAGCTTTCCGTGACTTTTTCGAGCCAAAACTGACCATATCGGCGTCACCCTTCTATGCCCCATCAAAACTACTCTGTTTTCGCTCAAATTTGTCCAAAACATGTTTATATTGTGTATAGATAACGATGGGAGCTATTTGGGCGAAAAGCTTTCCGTAACTTTTTCGAGCCAAAAGTGACTATATCGGTGTCACCCTTCTATGCCCAGACAAAACTACTATGTTTTCGCTCAAATTTGTCCAAAACATGTTTATATTGTGTATAGATAATAATCGGAGCTATTTGGGCGAAAAGCTTTCCGTGACTTTTTCGAGCCAAAAGTGACCATATCGGCGTCATCCTTCTATGCCCAGTCAAAACTACTCTGTTTTCGCTCAAATTTGTCCAAAACATGTTTATATTGTGTATAGATGATAATGGGAGCTTTTTGGGGGAAAAGATTTTCGAGACTTTTTCGAGCCAAAAGTGACCATATCGGCGTCACCCTTAAATGCCCCATCAAAAACTACTCTGTTTTCGCTCAAATTTGTCCCAAACATGTTTATATTGTTTATAGATGATAATGGGAGCTTTTTGGCCGAAAAGCTTTCCGTGACTTTTTCGAGCCAAAAGTGACCATATCGGCGTCACCCTTATATGCCCCATCAAAACTACTCTGTTTTCGCTCAAATTTGTCCTAAACATGTTTATATTGTGTATAGATGATAATGGGAGCTATTTGGGCGAAAAGCTTTCCGTGACTTTTTCGAGCCAAAAGTGACCATATCGGCGTCACCATTCTATGCCCTATCAAAACTACTTTGTGTATAGATGTTAATGGGAGCTTTTTGGGGGAAAAGCTTTCCGTGCCTTTTTCGAGGCAAAAGTGACCATATCGGCGTCACCCTTCTATGCCCCATCAAAACTACTCTGTCTTCGCTCAAATTTGTCCCAAACATGTTTATATTGTGTATAGATGATAATGGGAGCTATTTGGGCGAAAAGCTTTCCGTGACTTTTTCGAGCCAAAAGTGACCATATCGGCGTCACCCTTCTATGCCCTATCAAAACTACTTTGTTTTCGCTCAAATTTGTCCCAAACATGTTTATATTGTGTATAGATGATAATGGGACCTTTTTGGGCGAAAAGGTTTCCGTGACTTTTTCGAGCCAAAAGCGACCATATCGGCAGCAACGCTCTATGCCCAGTCAAAACTACTCTGTTTTCGCTCAAATTTGTCCAAAACATGTTTATATTGTGTATAGATGATAATGGGAGCTTTTTGGGGGAAAAGATTTTCGAGACTTTTTCGAGCCAAAAGTGACCATATCGGCGTCACCCTTAAATGCCCCATCAAAAACTACTCTGTTTTCGCTCAAATTTGTCCCATACATGTTTATATTGTGTATAGATGATAATGGGAGCTTTTTGGGAGAAAAGCTTTCCGTAACTTTTTCGAGCCAAAAGTGACCATATCGGCGTCACCCTTCTATGCCCCATCAAAACTACTCTGTTTTCGCTCAAATTTGTCCCAAACATGTTTATATTGTGTATATAGATGATAATGGGAGCTATTTGGGCGAAAAGCTTTCCGTGACTTTTTCGAGGCAAAAGTGACTATATCGGCGTCACCCTTCTATGCCCTGTCGAAACAACTCTGTTTTCGCTAAAATTTTTGTAAAACATGTTTATATTGTGTATAGATGATAATGGGAGCTTTTTGGGCGAAAAGCTTTCCGTGACTTTTTCGAGCCAAAAGTGACCATATCGGCAGCACCCTTCTAGTCCCAGTCAAAACTACTCTATTTTCCCTCAAATTTGTCCAAAACATGTTTATATTGTGTATAGATGATAATGGGAGCTTTTTGGGCGAAAAGATTTTCGTGACTTTTTCGAGCCAAAAGTGACCATATCGGCGTCACCCTTAAATGCCTAGTCAAAACTACTCTGTTTTCGCTCAAATTTGTGCTAAACATGTTTATATTGTGTATAGATGATAATGGGAGCTATTTGGGCGAAAAGCTTTCCGTGACTTTTTCGAGCCAAAAGTGACCATATCGGCGTCACCCTTCTATGCCCTGTAAAAACTACTTTGTTTTCGCTAAAATTTTTGTAAAACATGTTTATATTGTGTATAGATGATAATGGGAGCTTTTTGGGCGAAAAGCTTTCCGTGACTTTTTCGAGCCAAAAGTGACCATATCGGCGTCACCCTTCTATGCCCAGACAAAACTACTATGTTTTCGCTCAAATTTGTCCAAAACATGTTTATATTGTGTATAGATAATAATCGGAGCTATTTGGGCGAAAAGCTTTCCGTGACTTTTTCGAGCCAAAATTGACCATATCGGCGTCATCCTTCTTTGCCCAGTCAAAACTACTCTGTTTTCGCTCAAATTTGTCCAAAACATGTTTATTTTGTGTATAGATGATAATGCGAGCTTTTTGGGCGAAAAGCTTTCCGGGACTTTTTCGAGCCAAAAGTGACCAAATCGGCGTCACCCTTCTATGCCCTATCAAAACTACTATGTTTTCGCTCAAATTTTTCCCAAACATGTTTATATTGTGTATAGATTATAATGGGAGCTTTTTGGGCGAAAAGGTTTCCGTGACTTTTTCGAGCCAAAAGTGACCATATCGGCAGCACCCCTCTATGCCCAGTCAAAACTACTCTATTTTCGCTCAAATTTGTCCAAAACATGTTTATATTGTGTATAGATGATAATGGGAGCTTTTTGGGGGAAAAGATTTTCGAGACTTTTTCGAGCCAAAAGTGGCCATATCGGCGTCACCCTTAAATGCCCCATCAAAAACTACTCTGTTTTCGCTCAAATTTGTCCCATACATGTTTATATTGTGTATAGATGATAATGGGAGCTTTTTGGGAGAAAAGCTTTCCGTAACTTTTTCGAGCCAAAAGTGACCATATCGGCGTCACCCTTCTATGCCCCAGTCAAAACTACTCTGTTTTCGCTCAAATTTTTCCAAAACATATTTATATTGTGTATAGATAACGATGGGAGCTATTTGGGTGAAAAGCTTTCCGTAACTTTTTCGAGCCAAAAGTGACTATATCGGTGTCACCCTTCTATGCCCAGACAAAACTACTATGTTTTCGCTCAAATTTGTCCAAAACATGTTTATATTGTGTATAGATAATAATCGGAGCTATTTGGGCGAAAAGCTTTCCGTGACTTTTTCGAGCCAAAAGTGACCATATCGGCGTCATCCTTCTATGCCCAGTCAAAACTACTCTGTTTTCGCTCAAATTTGTCCAAAACATGTTTATATTGTGTATAGATGATAATGGGAGCTTTTTGGGGGAAAAGATTTTCGAGACTTTTTCGAGCCAAAAGTGACCATATCGGCGTCACCCTTAAATGCCCCATCAAAAACTACTCTGTTTTCGCTCAAATTTGTCCCAAACATGTTTATATTGTTTATAGATGATAATGGGAGCTTTTTGGGCGAAAAGCTTTCCGTGACTTTTTCGAGCCAAAAGTGACCATATCGGCGTCACCCTTATATGCCCCATCAAAACTACTCTGTTTTCGCTCAAATTTGTCCTAAACATGTTTATATTGTGTATAGATGATAATGGGAGCTATTTGGGCGAAAAGCTTTCCGTGACTTTTTCGAGCCAAAAGTGACCATATCGGCGTCACCCTTCTATGCCCTATCAAAACTACTTTGTTTTCGCTCAAATTTGTCCCAAACATGTTTATATTGTGTATAGATGATAATGGGACCTTTTTGGGCGAAAAGGTTTCTGTGACTTTTTCGAGCCAAAAGCGACCATATCGGCAGCAACGCTCTATGCCCAGTCAAAACTACTCTGTTTTCGCTCAAATTTGTCCAAAACATGTTTATATTGTGTATAGATGATAATGGGAGCTTTTTGGGGGAAAAGATTTTCGAGACTTTTTCGAGCCAAAAGTGACCATATCGGCGTCACCCTTAAATGCCCCATCAAAAACTACTCTGTTTTCGCTCAAATTTGTCCCATACATGTTTATATTGTGTATAGATGATAATGGGAGCTTTTTGGGAGAAAAGCTTTCCGTAACTTTTTCGAGCCAAAAGTGACCATATCGGCGTCACCCTTCTATGCCCCATCAAAACTACTCTGTTTTCGCTCAAATTTGTCCCAAACATGTTTATATTGTGTATATAGATGATAATGGGAGCTATTTGGGCGAAAAGCTTTCCGTGACTTTTTCGAGGCAAAAGTGACTATATCGGCGTCACCCTTCTATGCCCTGTCGAAACAACTCTGTTTTCGCTAAAAATTTTGTAAAACATGTTTATATTGTGTATAGATGATAATGGGAGCTTTTTGGGCGAAAAGCTTTCCGTGACTTTTTCGAGCCAAAAGTGACCATATCGGCAGCACCCTTCTAGTCCCAGTCAAAACTACTCTATTTTCCCTCAAATTTGTCCAAAACATGTTTATATTGTGTATAGATGATAATGGGAGCTTTTTGGGCGAAAAGATTTTCGTGACTTTTTCGAGCCAAAAGTGACCATATCGGCGTCACCCTTAAATGCCTAGTCAAAACTACTCTGTTTTCGCTCAAATTTGTCCTAAACATGTTTATATTGTGTATAGATGATAATGGGAGCTATTTGGGCGAAAAGCTTTCCGTGACTTTTTCGAGCCAAAAGTGACCAT
This sequence comes from Persicaria tinctoria, assembly GCA_037127255.1. NCBI lineage: Eukaryota > Viridiplantae > Streptophyta > Magnoliopsida > Caryophyllales > Polygonaceae > Persicaria > Persicaria tinctoria. Next base: position 41,183,059 of record JBANSL010000013.1, read on the forward strand.
ACCGGCGTCACCCTTCTATGCCCTGTAAAAACTACTTTGTTTTCGCTAAAATTTTTGTAAAACATGTTTATATTGTGTATAGATGATAATGGGAGCTTTTTGGGCGAAAAGCTTTCCGTGACTTTTTCGAGCCAAAAGTGACCATATCGGCGTCACCCTTCTATGCCCAGACAAAACTACTATGTTTTCGCTCAAATTTGTCCAAAACATGTTTATATTGTGTATAGATAATAATCGGAGCTATTTGGGCGAAAAGCTTTCCGTGACTTTTTCGAGCCAAAATTGACCATATCGGCGTCATCCTTCTTTGCCCAGTCAAAACTACTCTGTTTTCGCTCAAATTTGTCCAAAACATGTTTATTTTGTGTATAGATGATAATGCGAGCTTTTTGGGCGAAAAGCTTTCCGGGACTTTTTCGAGCCAAAAGTGACCAAATCGGCGTCACCCTTCTATGCCCTATCAAAACTACTATGTTTTCGCTCAAATTTGTCCCAAACATGTTTATATTGTGTATAGTAATGGGAGCTTTTTGGGCGAAAAGGTTTCCGTGACTTTTTCGAGCCAAAAGTGACCATATCGGCAGCACCCCTCTATGCCCAGTCAAAACTACTCTATTTTCGCTCAAATTTGGCCAAAACATGTTTATATTGTGTATAGATAATAATGGGAGCTTTTTGGGCGAAAAGATTTTGGTGACTTTTTCGAGCCAAAAGTGACCATATCGGCGTCACCCTTAAATGCCCCATCAAAATTACTCTGTTTTCGCTCAAATTTGTCCCAAACATGATTATATTGTTTATAGATGATAATGGGAGCTTTTTGGGCGAAAAGCTTTCTGTGACTTTTTCGAGCCAAAAGTGACCATATCGGCGTCACCCTTATATGCCCCATTAAAACTACTCTGTTTTCGCACAAATTTGTCCCAAACATGTTTATATTGTGTATAGATGATAATTGGAGGTATTTGGGCGAAAAGCTTTCCGTGACTTTTTAGAGCCAAAAGTGACCATATCGGCGTCACCCTTCTATGCCCTGTCAAAACTACTCTGTTTTCGCTAAAATTTTTGTAAAACATGTTTATATTGTGTATAGATGATAATGTGAGCTTTTTGGGCGAAAAGCTTTCCGTGACTTTTTCGAGCCAAAAGTGACCATATCGGCAGCACCCTTCTATTTCCAGTCAAAACTACTCTGTTTTCGCTCAAATTAGTCAAAAACATGTTTATATTGTGTATAGATAACGATGGGAGCTATTTGGGCGAAAAGCTTTCCGTAACTTTTTCGAGCCAAAAGTGACTATATCGGTGTCACCCTTCTATGCCCAGACAAAACTACTATGTTTTCGCTCAAATTTGTCCAAAACATGTTTATATTGTGTATAGATAATAATCGGAGCTATTTGGGCGAAAAGCTTTCCGTGACTTTTTCGAGCCAAAAGTGACCATATCGGCGTCATCCTTCTATGCCCAGTCAAAACTACTCTGTTTTCGCTCAAATTTGTCCAAAACATGTTTATATTGTGTATAGATGATAATGGGAGCTTTTTGGGGGAAAAGATTTTCGAGACTTTTTCGAGCCAAAAGTGACCATATCGGCGTCACCCTTAAATGCCCCATCAAAAACTACTCTGTTTTCGCTCAAATTTGTCCCAAACATGTTTATATTGTTTATAGATGATAATGGGAGCTTTTTGGCCGAAAAGCTTTCCGTGACTTTTTCGAGCCAAAAGTGACCATATCGGCGTCACCCTTATATGCCCCATCAAAACTACTCTGTTTTCGCTCAAATTTGTCCTAAACATGTTTATATTGTGTATAGATGATAATGGGAGCTATTTGGGCGAAAAGCTTTCCGTGACTTTTTCGAGCCAAAAGTGACCATATCGGCGTCACCATTCTATGCCCTATCAAAACTACTTTGTGTATAGATGTTAATGGGAGCTTTTTGGGGGAAAAGCTTTCCGTGCCTTTTTCGAGGCAAAAGTGACCATATCGGCGTCACCCTTCTATGCCCCATCAAAACTACTCTGTCTTCGCTCAAATTTGTCCCAAACATGTTTATATTGTGTATAGATGATAATGGGAGCTATTTGGGCGAAAAGCTTTCCGTGACTTTTTCGAGCCAAAAGTGACCATATCGGCGTCACCCTTCTATGCCCTATCAAAACTACTTTGTTTTCGCTCAAATTTGTCCCAAACATGTTTATATTGTGTATAGATGATAATGGGACCTTTTTGGGCGAAAAGGTTTCCGTGACTTTTTCGAGCCAAAAGCGACCATATCGGCAGCAACGCTCTATGCCCAGTCAAAACTACTCTGTTTTCGCTCAAATTTGTCCAAAACATGTTTATATTGTGTATAGATGATAATGGGAGCTTTTTGGGGGAAAAGATTTTCGAGACTTTTTCGAGCCAAAAGTGACCATATCGGCGTCACCCTTAAATGCCCCATCAAAAACTACTCTGTTTTCGCTCAAATTTGTCCCATACATGTTTATATTGTGTATAGATGATAATGGGAGCTTTTTGGGAGAAAAGCTTTCCGTAACTTTTTCGAGCCAAAAGTGACCATATCGGCGTCACCCTTCTATGCCCCATCAAAACTACTCTGTTTTCGCTCAAATTTGTCCCAAACATGTTTATATTGTGTATATAGATGATAATGGGAGCTATTTGGGCGAAAAGCTTTCCGTGACTTTTTCGAGGCAAAAGTGACTATATCGGCGTCACCCTTCTATGCCCTGTCGAAACAACTCTGTTTTCGCTAAAATTTTTGTAAAACATGTTTATATTGTGTATAGATGATAATGGGAGCTTTTTGGGCGAAAAGCTTTCCGTGACTTTTTCGAGCCAAAAGTGACCATATCGGCAGCACCCTTCTAGTCCCAGTCAAAACTACTCTATTTTCCCTCAAATTTGTCCAAAACATGTTTATATTGTGTATAGATGATAATGGGAGCTTTTTGGGCGAAAAGATTTTCGTGACTTTTTCGAGCCAAAAGTGACCATATCGGCGTCACCCTTAAATGCCTAGTCAAAACTACTCTGTTTTCGCTCAAATTTGTGCTAAACATGTTTATATTGTGTATAGATGATAATGGGAGCTATTTGGGCGAAAAGCTTTCCGTGACTTTTTCGAGCCAAAAGTGACCATATCGGCGTCACCCTTCTATGCCCTGTAAAAACTACTTTGTTTTCGCTAAAATTTTTGTAAAACATGTTTATATTGTGTATAGATGATAATGGGAGCTTTTTGGGCGAAAAGCTTTCCGTGACTTTTTCGAGCCAAAAGTGACCATATCGGCGTCACCCTTCTATGCCCAGACAAAACTACTATGTTTTCGCTCAAATTTGTCCAAAACATGTTTATATTGTGTATAGATAATAATCGGAGCTATTTGGGCGAAAAGCTTTCCGTGACTTTTTCGAGCCAAAATTGACCATATCGGCGTCATCCTTCTTTGCCCAGTCAAAACTACTCTGTTTTCGCTCAAATTTGTCCAAAACATGTTTATTTTGTGTATAGATGATAATGCGAGCTTTTTGGGCGAAAAGCTTTCCGGGACTTTTTCGAGCCAAAAGTGACCAAATCGGCGTCACCCTTCTATGCCCTATCAAAACTACTATGTTTTCGCTCAAATTTTTCCCAAACATGTTTATATTGTGTATAGATTATAATGGGAGCTTTTTGGGCGAAAAGGTTTCCGTGACTTTTTCGAGCCAAAAGTGACCATATCGGCAGCACCCCTCTATGCCCAGTCAAAACTACTCTATTTTCGCTCAAATTTGTCCAAAACATGTTTATATTGTGTATAGATGATAATGGGAGCTTTTTGGGGGAAAAGATTTTCGAGACTTTTTCGAGCCAAAAGTGGCCATATCGGCGTCACCCTTAAATGCCCCATCAAAAACTACTCTGTTTTCGCTCAAATTTGTCCCATACATGTTTATATTGTGTATAGATGATAATGGGAGCTTTTTGGGAGAAAAGCTTTCCGTAACTTTTTCGAGCCAAAAGTGACCATATCGGCGTCACCCTTCTATGCCCCAGTCAAAACTACTCTGTTTTCGCTCAAATTTTTCCAAAACATATTTATATTGTGTATAGATAACGATGGGAGCTATTTGGGCGAAAAGCTTTCCGTAACTTTTTCGAGCCAAAAGTGACTATATCGGTGTCACCCTTCTATGCCCAGACAAAACTACTATGTTTTCGCTCAAATTTGTCCAAAACATGTTTATATTGTGTATAGATAATAATCGGAGCTATTTGGGCGAAAAGCTTTCCGTGACTTTTTCGAGCCAAAAGTGACCATATCGGCGTCATCCTTCTATGCCCAGTCAAAACTACTCTGTTTTCGCTCAAATTTGTCCAAAACATGTTTATATTGTGTATAGATGATAATGGGAGCTTTTTGGGGGAAAAGATTTTCGAGACTTTTTCGAGCCAAAAGTGACCATATCGGCGTCACCCTTAAATGCCCCATCAAAAACTACTCTGTTTTCGCTCAAATTTGTCCCAAACATGTTTATATTGTTTATAGATGATAATGGGAGCTTTTTGGGCGAAAAGCTTTCCGTGACTTTTTCGAGCCAAAAGTGACCATATCGGCGTCACCCTTATATGCCCCATCAAAACTACTCTGTTTTCGCTCAAATTTGTCCTAAACATGTTTATATTGTGTATAGATGATAATGGGAGCTATTTGGGCGAAAAGCTTTCCGTGACTTTTTCGAGCCAAAAGTGACCATATCGGCGTCACCCTTCTATGCCCTATCAAAACTACTTTGTTTTCGCTCAAATTTGTCCCAAACATGTTTATATTGTGTATAGATGATAATGGGACCTTTTTGGGCGAAAAGGTTTCTGTGACTTTTTCGAGCCAAAAGCGACCATATCGGCAGCAACGCTCTATGCCCAGTCAAAACTACTCTGTTTTCGCTCAAATTTGTCCAAAACATGTTTATATTGTGTATAGATGATAATGGGAGCTTTTTGGGGGAAAAGATTTTCGAGACTTTTTCGAGCCAAAAGTGACCATATCGGCGTCACCCTTAAATGCCCCATCAAAAACTACTCTGTTTTCGCTCAAATTTGTCCCATACATGTTTATATTGTGTATAGATGATAATGGGAGCTTTTTGGGAGAAAAGCTTTCCGTAACTTTTTCGAGCCAAAAGTGACCATATCGGCGTCACCCTTCTATGCCCCATCAAAACTACTCTGTTTTCGCTCAAATTTGTCCCAAACATGTTTATATTGTGTATATAGATGATAATGGGAGCTATTTGGGCGAAAAGCTTTCCGTGACTTTTTCGAGGCAAAAGTGACTATATCGGCGTCACCCTTCTATGCCCTGTCGAAACAACTCTGTTTTCGCTAAAAATTTTGTAAAACATGTTTATATTGTGTATAGATGATAATGGGAGCTTTTTGGGCGAAAAGCTTTCCGTGACTTTTTCGAGCCAAAAGTGACCATATCGGCAGCACCCTTCTAGTCCCAGTCAAAACTACTCTATTTTCCCTCAAATTTGTCCAAAACATGTTTATATTGTGTATAGATGATAATGGGAGCTTTTTGGGCGAAAAGATTTTCGTGACTTTTTCGAGCCAAAAGTGACCATATCGGCGTCACCCTTAAATGCCTAGTCAAAACTACTCTGTTTTCGCTCAAATTTGTCCTAAACATGTTTATATTGTGTATAGATGATAATGGGAGCTATTTGGGCGAAAAGCTTTCCGTGACTTTTTCGAGCCAAAAGTGACCATACCGGCGTCACCCTTCTATGCCCGGTAAAAACTACTTTGTTTTCGCTAAAATTTTTGTAAAACATGTTTATATTGTGTATAGATGATAATGGGAGCTTTTTGGGCGAAAAGCTTTCCGTGACTTTTTCGAGCCAAAAGTGACCATATCGGCGTCACCCTTCTATGCCCAGACAAAACTACTATGTTTTCGCTCAAATTTGTCCAAAACATGTTTATATTGTGTATAGATAATAATCGGAGCTATTTGGGCGAAAAGCTTTCCGTGACTTTTTCGAGCCAAAATTGACCATATCGGCGTCATCCTTCTTTGCCCAGTCAAAACTACTCTGTTTTCGCTTAAATTTGTCCAAAACATGTTTATTTTGTGTATAGATGATAATGCGAGCTTTTTGGGCGAAAAGCTTTCCGGGACTTTTTCGAGCCAAAAGTGACCAAATCGGCGTCACCCTTCTATGCCCTATCAAAACTACTATGTTTTCGCTCAAATTTGTCCCAAACATGTTTATATTGTGTATAGTAATGGGAGCTTTTTGGGCGAAAAGGTTTCCGTGACTTTTTCGAGCCAAAAGTGACCATATCGGCAGCACCCCTCTATGCCCAGTCAAAACTACTCTATTTTCGCTCAAATTTGGCCAAAACATGTTTATATTGTGTATAGATAATAATGGGAGCTTTTTGGGCGAAAAGATTTTGGTGACTTTTTCGAGCCAAAAGTGACCATATCGGCGTCACCCTTAAATGCCCCATCAAAATTACTCTGTTTTCGCTCAAATTTGTCCCAAACATGATTATATTGTTTATAGACGATAATGGGAGCTTTTTGGGCGAAAAGCTTTCTGTGACTTTTTCGAGCCAAAAGTGACCATATCGGCGTCACCCTTATATGCCCCATTAAAACTACTCTGTTTTCGCACAAATTTGTCCCAAACATGTTTATATTGTGTATAGATGATAATTGGAGGTATTTGGGCGAAAAGCTTTCCGTGACTTTTTAGAGCCAAAAGTGACCATATCGGCGTCACCCTTCTATGCCCTGTCAAAACTACTCTGTTTTCGCTAAAATTTTTGTAAAACATGTTTATATTGTGTATAGATGATAATGTGAGCTTTTTGGGCGAAAAGCTTTCCGTGACTTTTTCGAGCCAAAAGTGACCATATCGGCAGCACCCTTCTATTTCCAGTCAAAACTACTCTGTTTTCGCTCAAATTAGTCAAAAACATGTTTATATTGTGTATAGATAATAATGGGAGCTATTTGGGCGAAAAGCGTTCCGTGACTTTTTCGAGCCAAAAGTGACCATATCGGCGTCACCCTTCTATGCCCAGTCAAAACTACTATGTTTTCGCTCAAATTTGTCTAAAACATGTTTATATTATGTATAGATGATAATGGGAGCTATTTGGGCGAAAAGCTTTCCGTGACTTTTTCGAACCAAAAGTGACCATATCGGCGTCATCCTTCTATGCCCAGTCAAAACTACTCTGTTTTCGCTCAAATTTGTCCAAAACATGTTTATATTGTGTATAGATGATAATGGGAGCTTTTTGGGCGAAAAGATTTTCGTGACTTTTTCGACCCAAAAGTGACCATATCGGCGTCACCCTTAAATGCCCTATCAAAACTACTCTGTTTTCGCTCAAATTTGTCCCAAACATGTTTATATTGTGTATAGATGATAATGCGAGCTTTTTGGGCGAAAAGCTTTCCGTGACTTTTTCGAGCCAAAAGTGACCATATCGGCGTCACCCTTCTATTACCAGTCAAAACTACTCTGTTTTCGCTAAAATTTGTCCAGATCATGTTTATATTGTGTATAGATAATATAATCGGAGCTATTTGGGCGAAAAGCTTTCCGTGACTTTTTCTAGCCAAAAGTGACCATATCGGCGTCACCCTTCTATGCCCTGTCAAAACTACTCTGTTTTCGCTAAAATTTGTCCAAAACATGCTTATATTGTGTATAGATGATAATGGGAGCTTTTTCGGCGAAAAGCTTTCCGTGACTTTTTCAAGGCAAAAGTGACCATATCGGCGTCACCATTCTATGCCCCATCAAAACTTCTCTGTTTTCGCTCAAATTTGTCCAAAACATGTTTATATTGTGTATAGATAATAATGCGAGCTATTTGGGCGAAAAGCTTTCCGTGACTTTTTCGAGCCAAAAGTGACCATATCGGCGTCACCCTTCTATGCCCAGTCAAAACTACTATGTTTTCGCTCAAATTTGTCCAAAACATGTTTATATTATGTATAGATGATAATGGGAGCTATTTGGGCGAAAAGCTTTCCGTGACTTTTTCGAGCAAAAAGTGACCATATCGGCGTCATCGTTCTATGCCCAGTCAAAACTACTCTGTTTTCGCTCAAATTTGTCCAAAACATGTTTATATTGTGTATAGATGATAATGGGAGCTTTTTGGGCGAAAAGATTTTCTTGACTTTTTCGAGCCAAAAGTGACTATATCGGCGTCACCCTTAAATGCCCTATCTAAACTACTCTGTTTTCGCTCAAATTTGTCCCAAACATGTTTATATTGTGTATAGATGATAATGGGAGCTTTTTGGGCGAAAAGCTTTCCGTGACTTTTTCGAGCCAAAAGTGACCATATCGGCGTCACCCTTCTATTCCCAGTCAAAACTACTCTGTTTTCGCTCAAATTTGTCCAAAACATGTTTATATTGTGTATAGATAATATAATCGGAGCTATTTGGGCGAAAAGCTTTCCGTGAGTTTTTCTAGCCAAAAGTGACCATATCGGCAGCACCCTTCTATTTCCAGTCAAAACTACTCTGTTTTCGCTCAAATTTGTCCAAAACATGTTTATATTGTGTATAGATAATAATGCGAGCTATTTGGGCGAAAAGCTTTCCGTGACTTTTTCGAACCAAAAGTGACCATATCGGCGTCACCCTTCTATGCCCAGTCAAAACTACTATGTTTTCGCTCAAATTTGTCCAAAACATGTTTATATTATGTATAGATGATAATGGGAGCTATTTGGGCGAAAAGCTTTCCGTGACTTTTTCGAGCCAAAAGTGACCATATCGGCGTCATCGTTCTATGCCCAGTCAAAACTACTCTGTTTTCGCTCAAATTTGTCCAAAACATGTTTATATTGTGTATAGATGATAATGAGAGCTTTTTGGGCGAAAAGATTTTCGTGACTTTTTCGAGCCAAAAGTGACCATATCGGCGTCACCCTTAAATGCCCTATCAAAACTACTCTGTTTTCGCTCAAATTTATCCCAAACATGTTTATATTGTGTATAGATGATAATGCGAGCTTTTTGGGCGAAAAGCTTTCCGTGACTATTTCGAGCCAAAAGTGACCATATCGGCGTCACCCTACTATTCCCAGTCAAAACTACTCTGTTTTCGCTCAAATTTGTCCAAAACATGTTTATATTATGTATAGATAATATAATCGGAGCTATTTGGGCGAAAAGATTTTCGTGACTTTTTCTAGCCAAAAGTGACCATATCGGCGTCACAATTCTATGCCCTGTCAAAACTACTCTGTTTTCGCTCAAATTTGTCCAAAACATGTTTATATTGTGTATAGATGATAATGGGAGCTTCTTGGGCGAAAAGATTTTCGTGACTTTTTCGAGCCAAAAGTGACCATATCGGGGTCACCCTTAAATGCCCTATCAAAACTATTCTGTTTTCGCTCAAATTTTTCCCAAACATGTTTATATTGTGTATAGATGATAATGAGAGCTTTTTGGGCGAAAAGCTTTCCGTGACTTTTTCAAGGCAAAAGTGACCATATCGGCGTCACCATTCTATGCCCCATCAAAACTTCTCTGTTTTCGCTCAAATTTGTCCCAAACATATTTATATTGTGTATAGATGATAAAGGGAGCTATATGGGCGAAAAGCTTTTCGTGACTTTTTCGAGGCAAAAGTGACCATATCGGCGTCATCCTTCTATTCCCAGTCAAAACTACTCTGTTTTCGCTCAAATTTGTCCAAAACATGTTAATATTGTGTATAGATGATAATGGGAGCTTTTTGGGCGAAAAGATTTTCGTGACTTTTTCGAGCCAAAAGTGACCATATCGGCGTCACCCTTAAATGCCCTATCTAAACTACTCTGTTTTCGCTCAAATTTGTCCCAAACATGTTTATATTGTGTATAGATGATAATGGGAGCTTTTTGGGCGAAAAGCTTTCCGTGACTTTTTCGAGCCAAAAGTGACCATATCGGCGTCACCCTTCTATGCCCCATCAAAACTACTCTGTTTTCGCTCAAATTTGTCCCAAACATGTTTATATTGTGTATAGATGATAATGGGAGCTATTTGGGCGAAAAGCTTTCCGTGACTTTTTCGAGCCAAAAGTGACTATATCGGCGTCACCCTTCTATGCCCTGTCAAAACAACTCTGTTTTCGCTAAAATTTTTGTAAAACATGTTTATATTGTGTATAGATGATAATGGGAGCTTTTTGGGCGAAAAGCTTTCCGTAACTTTTTCGAGGCAAAAGTGACCATATCGGCGTCACCCTTCTATGCCCCATCAAAACTACTCTGTTTTCGGTCAAATTTGTCCCAAACATGTTTATATTGTGTATAGATGATAATGGGAGCTTTTTGGGCGAAAAGCTTTCCGTGACTTTTTCGAGACAAAAGTGACCATATCGGCAGCACCCTTCTATTTCCAGTCAAAACTACTCTGTTTTCGCTTAAATTTGTCCAAAACATGTTTATATTGTGTATACCTAAATAATGGGAGCTATTTGGGCGAAAATCTTTCTGTGACTTTTTTGAGCCAAAAGTGACCATATCGGCGTCACCCTTCTATGCCCAGTCAAAACTACTCTGTTTTCGCTCAAATTTGTCCAAAACATGTTTATTTTGTATATAGATTATAATGGGAGCTTTTTGGGCAAAAAGCTTTTCGTGACTTTTTCGAGCCAAAAGTGACCATATCGGCGTCACCCTTCTATGCCCCATCAAAACAATTTTTTTTCGCTCAAATTTGTCCCAAACATGTTTATATTGTGTATAGGTAATAATGGCAGCTTTTTGGGCAAAAAGATTTCCGTGACTTTTTCGAGCCAAAAGTGACCATATCGGCAGCACCCTTCTATGCCCAGTCAAAACTACTCTGTTTTCGCTCAAATTTGTCCAAAACATGTTTATATTGTGTATAGATGATAATGGGAGCTATTTGGGCGAAAAGCTTTCCGTGACTTTTTCGAGCCAAAAGTGACTATATCGGCGTCACCCTTCTATGCCCTATCAAAACTACTTTGTTTTCGCTCAAATTTGTCCCAAACATGTTTATATTGTGTATAGATAATAATGGGAGCTTTTTGGGCGAAAAGGTTTCCGTGACTTTTTCGAGCCAAAAGCGACCATATCGGCAGCACCCCTCTATGCCCAGTCAAAACTACTCTGTTTTCGCTCAAATTTGTCCAAAACATGTTTATATTGTGTATAGATGATAATGGGAGCTTTTTGGGCGAAAAGATTTTCGTGACTTTTTCGAGCCAAAAGTTACCATATCGGCGTCACCCTTCTATGCCCCATCAAAACTACTCTGTTTTCGCTCAAATTTGTCCCAAACATGTTTATATTGTGTATAGATGATAATGGGAGCTATTTGGGCGAAAAGCTTTCCGTGACTTTTTCGAGCCAATAGTGACCATATCGGCGTCACCCTTCTATGCCCCGTAAAAACAACTCTGTTTTCGCTAAAATTTTTGTAAAACATGTTTATATTGTGTATAGATGATAATGAGAGCTTTTTGGGCGAAAAGCTTTCCGTAACTTTTTCAAGGCAAAAGTGACCATATCGGCGTCACCATTCTATGCCCCATCAAAACTTCTCTGTTTTCGCTCAAATTTGTCCAAAACATGTTTATATTGTGTATAGATAATAATGCGAGCTATTTGGGCGAAAAGCTTTCCGTGACTTTTTCGAGCCAAAAGTGACCATATCGGCGTCACCCTTCTATGCCCAGTCAAAACTACTATGTTTTCGCTCAAATTTGTCCAAAACATGTTTATATTATGTATAGATGATAATGGGAGCTATTTGGGCGAAAAGCTTTCCGTGACTTTTTCGAGCAAAAAGTGACCATATCGGCGTCATCGTTCTATGCCCAGTCAAAACTACTCTGTTTTCGCTCAAATTTGTCCAAAACATGTTTATATTGTGTATAGATGATAATGGGAGCTTTTTGGGCGAAAAGATTTTCTTGACTTTTTCGAGCCAAAAGTGACTATATCGGCGTCACCCTTAAATGCCCTATCTAAACTACTCTGTTTTCGCTCAAATTTGTCCCAAACATGTTTATATTGTGTATAGATGATAATGGGAGCTTTTTGGGCGAAAAGCTTTCCGTGACTTTTTCGAGCCAAAAGTGACCATATCGGCGTCACCCTTCTATTCCCAGTCAAAACTACTCTGTTTTCGCTCAAATTTGTCCAAAACATGTTTATATTGTGTATAGATAATATAATCGGAGCTATTTGGGCGAAAAGCTTTCCGTGACTTTTTCTAGCCAAAAGTGACCATATCGGCAGCACCCTTCTATTTCCAGTCAAAACTACTCTGTTTTCGCTCAAATTTGTCCAAAACATGTTTATATTGTTTATAGATAATAATGCGAGCTATTTGGGCGAAAAGCTTTCCGTGACTTTTTCGAGCCAAAAGTGACCATATCGGCGTCATCGTTCTATGCCCAGTCAAAACTACTCTGTTTTCGCTCAAATTTGTCCAAAACATGTTTATTTTGTATATAGATTATAATGGGAGCTTTTTGGGCAAAAAGCTTTTCGTGACTTTTTCGAGCCAAAAGTGACCATATCGGCGTCACCCTTCTATGCCCCATCAAAACAATTTTTTTTCGCTCAAATTTGTCCCAAACATGTTTATATTGTGTATAGGTAATAATGGCAGCTTTTTGGGCAAAAAGATTTCCGTGACTTTTTCGAGCCAAAAGTGACCATATCGGCAGCACCCTTCTATGCCCAGTCAAAACTACTCTGTTTTCGCTCAAATTTGTCCAAAACATGTTTATATTGTGTATAGATGATAATGGGAGCTATTTGGGCGAAAAGCTTTCCGTGACTTTTTCGAGCCAAAAGTGACTATATCGGCGTCACCCTTCTATGCCCTATCAAAACTACTTTGTTTTCGCTCAAATTTGTCCCAAACATGTTTATATTGTGTATAGATAATAATGGGAGCTTTTTGGGCGAAAAGGTTTCCGTGACTTTTTCGAGCCAAAAGCGACCATATCGGCAGCACCCCTCTATGCCCAGTCAAAACTACTCTGTTTTCGCTCAAATTTGTCCAAAACATGTTTATATTGTGTATAGATGATAATGGGAGCTTTTTGGGCGAAAAGATTTTCGTGACTTTTTCGAGCCAAAAGTTACCATATCGGCGTCACCCTTCTATGCCCCATCAAAACTACTCTGTTTTCGCTCAAATTTGTCCCAAACATGTTTATATTGTGTATAGATGATAATGGGAGCTATTTGGGCGAAAAGCTTTCCGTGACTTTTTCGAGCCAATAGTGACCATATCGGCGTCACCCTTCTATGCCCCGTAAAAACAACTCTGTTTTCGCTAAAATTTTTGTAAAACATGTTTATATTGTGTATAGATGATAATGAGAGCTTTTTGGGCGAAAAGCTTTCCGTAACTTTTTCGAGGCAAAAGTGACCATATCGGCGTCACCCTTCTATGCCCCATCAAAACTACTCTATTTTCGGTCAAATTTGTCCCAACCATGTTTATATTGTGTATAGATGATAATGGGAGCTTTTTGGGCGAAAAGCTTTCTGTGACTTTTTCGAGACAAAAGTGACCATATCGGCAGCACCCTTCTATTTCCAGTCAAAACTACTCTGTTTTCGCTCAAATTTGTCCAAAACATGTTTATATTGTGTATAGATAATAATGGGAGCTATTTGGGCGAAAATCTTTCTGTGACTTTTTTGAGCCAAAAGTGACCATATCGGCGTCACCCTTCTATGCCCAGTCAAAACTACTCTGTTTTCGCTCAAATTTGTCCAAAACATTTTTATTTTGTATATAGATTATAATGGGAGCTTTTTGGGCAAAAAGCTTTTCGTGACTTTTTCGAGCCAAAAGTGACCATATCGGCGTCACCCTTCTATGCCCCATCAAAACAATTTGTTTTCGCTCAAATTTGTCCCAAACATGTTTATATTGTGTATAGGTAATAATGGCAGCTTTTTGGGCAAAAAGATTTCCGTGACTTTTTCGAGCCAAAAGTGACCATATCGGCAGCACCCTTCTATGCCCAGTCAAAACTACTCTGTTTTCGCTCAAATTTGTCCAAAACATGTTTATATTGTGTATAGATGATAATGGGAGCTATTTGGGCGAAAAGCTTTCCGTGACTTTTTCGAGCCAAAAGTGACTATATCGGCGTCACCCTTCTATGCCCTATCAAAACTACTTTGTTTTCGCTCAAATTTGTCCCAAACATGTTTATATTGTGTATAGATAATAATGGGAGCTTTTTGGGCGAAAAGGTTTCCGTGACTTTTTCGAGCCAAAAGCGACCATATCGGCAGCACCCCTCTATGCCCAATCAAAACTACTCTGTTTTCGCTCAAATTTGTCCAAAACATGTTTATATTGTGTATAGATGATAATGGGAGCTTTTTGGGCGAAAAGATTTTCGTGACTTTTTCGAGCCAAAAGTTACCATATCAGCGTCACCCTTCTATGCCCCATCAAAACTACTCTGTTTTCGCTCAAATTTGTCCCAAACATGTTTATATTGTGTATAGATGATAATGGGAGCTATTTGGGCGAAAAGCTTTCCGTGACTTTTTCGAGCCAAAAGTGACCATATCGGCGTCACCCTTCTATGCCCCGTCAAAACAACTCTGTTTTCGCTAAAATTTTTGTAAAACATGTTTATATTGTGTATAGATGATAATGGGAGCTTTTTGGGCGAAAAGCTTTCCGTAACTTTTTCGAGGCAAAAGTGACCATATCGGCGTCACCCTTCTATGCCCCATCAAAACTACTCTATTTTCGGTCAAATTTGTCCCAAACATGTTTATATTGTGTATAGATAATAATGGGAGCTTTTTGGGCGAAAAGCTTTCCGTGACTTTTTCGAGACAAAAGTGACCATATCGGCAGCACCCTTCTATTTCCAGTCAAAACTACTCTGTTTTCGCTCAAATTTGTCCAAAACATGTTTATATTGTGTATAGATAATAATGGGAGCTATTTGGGCGAAAATCTTTCTGTGACTTTTTTGAGCCAAAAGTGACCATATCGGCGTCACCCTTCTATGCCCTATCAAAACTACTTTGTTTTTGCTCAAATTTGTCCCAAACATGTTTATATTGTGTATAGATAATAATGGGAGCTTTTTGGGCGAAAAGGTTTCCGTGACTTTTTCGAGACAAAAGCGACCATATCGGCAGCACCCCTCTATGCCCAGTCAAAACTACTCTGTTTTCGCTCAAATTTGTCCAAAACATGTTTATATTGTGTATAGATGATAATGGGAGCTTTTTGGGCGAAAAGATTTTCGTGACTTTTTCGAGCCAAAAGTGACCATATCGGCGTCACCCTTAAATGCCCCATCAAAACTACTCTGTTTTCGCTCAAATTTGTCCCAAACATGTTTATATTGTGTATAGATGATAATGGGAGCTTTTTGGGCGAAAAGCTTTCCGTGAATTTTTCGAGCCAAAAGTGACCATATCGGCGTCACCCTTCTATGCCCCATCAAAACTACTCTGTTTTCGCTCAAATTTGTCCCAAACATGTTTATATTGTGTATAGATGATAATGGGAGCTATTTGGGCGAAAAGCTTTCCGTGACTTTTTCGAGCCAAAAGTGACTATATCGGCGTCACCCTTCTATGCCCTGTCAAAACAACTCTGTTTTCGCTAAAATTTTTGTAAAACATGTTTATATTGTGTATAGATGATAATGGGAGCTTTTTGGGCGAAAAGCTTTCCGTAACTTTTTCGAGGCAAAAGTGACCATATCGGCGTCACCCTTCTATGCCCCATCAAAACTACTCTGTTTTCGGTCAAATTTGTCCCAAACATGTTTATATTGTGTATAGATGATAATGGGAGCTTTTTGGGCGAAAAGCTTTCCGTGACTTTTTCGAGACAAAAGTGACCATATCGGCAGCACCCTTCTATTTCCAGTCAAAACTACTCTGTTTTCGCTCAAATTTGTCCAAAACATGTTTATATTGTGTATAGATAATAATGGGAGCTATTAGGGCGAAAATCTTTCTGTGACTTTTTTGAGCCAAAAGTGACCATATCGGCGTCACCCTTCTATGCCCAGTCAAAACTACTCTGTTTTCGCTCAAATTTGTCCAAAACATGTTTATTTTGTATATAGATTATAATGGGAGCTTTTTGGGCAAAAAGCTTTTCGTGACTTTTTCGAGCCAAAAGTGACCATATCGGCGTCACCCTTCTATGCCCCATCAAAACAATTTGTTTTCGCTCAAATTTGTCCCAAACATGTTTATATTGTGTATAGGTAATAATGGCAGCTTTTTGGGCAAAAAGATTTCCGTGACTTTTTCGAGCCAAAAGTGACCATATCGGCAGCACCCTTCTATGCCCAGTCAAAACTACTCTGTTTTCGCTCAAATTTGTCCAAAACATGTTTATATTGTGTGTAGATGATAATGGGAGCTATTTGGGCGAAAAGCTTTCCGTGACTTTTTCGAGCCAAAAGTGACTATATCGGCGTCACCCTTCTATGCCCTATCAAAACTACTTTGTTTTCGCTCAAATTTGTCCCAAACATGTTTATATTGTGTATAGATAATAATGGGAGCTTTTTGGGCGAAAAGGTTTCCGTGACTTTTTCGAGCCAAAAGCGACCATATCGGCAGCACCCCTCTATGCCAAGTCAAAACTACTCTGTTTTCGCTCAAATTTGTCCAAAACATGTTTATATTGTGTATAGATGATAATGGGAGCTTTTTGGGCGAAAAGATTTTCGTGACTTTTTCGAGCCAAAAGTTACCATATCGGCGTCACCCTTCTATGCCCCATCAAAACTACTCTGTTTTCGCTCAAATTTGTCCCAAACATGTTTATATTGTGTATAGATGATAATGGGAGCTATTTGGGCGAAAAGCTTTCCGTGACTTTTTCGAGCCAAAAGTGACCATATCGGCGTCACCCTTCTATGCCCCGTCAAAACAACTCTGTTTTCGCTAAAATTTTTGTAAAACATGTTTATATTGTGTATAGATGATAATGGGAGCTTTTTGGGCGAAAAGCTTTCCGTAACTTTTTCGAGGCAAAAGTGACCATATCGGCGTCACCCTTCTATGCCCCATCAAAACTACTCTATTTTCGGTCAAATTTGTCCCAAACATGTTTATATTGTGTATAGATGATAATGGGAGCTTTTTGGGCGAAAAGCTTTCCGTGACTTTTTCGAGACAAAAGTGACCATATCGGCAGCACCCTTCTATTTCCAGTCAAAACTACTCTGTTTTCGCTCAAATTTGTCCAAAACATGTTTATATTGTGTATAGATAATAATGGGAGCTATTTGGGCGAAAATCTTTCTGTGACTTTTTTGAGCCAAAAGTGACGATATCGGCGTCACCCTTCTATGCCCAGTCAAAACTACTCTGTTTTCGCTCAAATTTGTCCAAAACATGTTTATTTTGTATATAGATTATAATGGGAGCTTTTTGGGCAAAAAGCTTTCCGTGACTTTTCCGAGCCAAAAGTGACTATATCGGCGTCACCCTTCTATGCCCTATCAAAACTACTTTGTTTTTGCTCAAATTTGTCCCAAACATGTTTATATTGTGTATAGATAATAATGGGAGCTTTTTGGGCGAAAAGGTTTCCGTGACTTTTTCGAGACAAAAGCGACCATATCGGCAGCACCCCTCTATGCCCAGTCAAAACTACTCTGTTTTCGCTCAAATTTGTCCAAAACATGTTTATATTGTGTATAGATGATAATGGGAGCTTTTTGGGCGAAAAGATTTTCGTGACTTTTTCGAGCCAAAAGTGACCATATCGGCGTCACCCTTAAATGCCCCATCAAAACTACTCTGTTTTCGCTCAAATTTGTCCCAAACATGTTATATTGTGTATAGATGATAATGGGAGCTTTTTGGGCGAAAAGCTTTCCGTGAATTTTTCGAGCCAAAAGTGACCATATCGGCGTCACCCTTCTATGCCCCATCAAAACTACTCTGTTTTCGCTCAAATTTGTCCCAAACATGTTTATATTGTGTATAGATGATAATGGGAGCTATTTGGGCGAAAAGCTTTCCGTGACTTTTTCGAGCCAAAAGTGACTATATCGGCGTCACCCTTCTATGCCCTGTCAAAACAACTCTGTTTTCGCTAAAATTTTTGTAAAACATGTTTATATTGTGTATAGATGATAATGGGAGCTTTTTGGGCGAAAAGCTTTCCGTAACTTTTTCGAGGCAAAAGTGACCATATCGGCGTCACCCTTCTATGCCCCATCAAAACTACTCTGTTTTCGGTCAAATTTGTCCCAAACATGTTTATATTGTGTATAGATGATAATGGGAGCTTTTTGGGCGAAAAGCTTTCCGTGACTTTTTCGAGACAAAAGTGACCATATCGGCAGCACCCTTCTATTTCCAGTCAAAACTACTCTGTTTTCGCTCAAATTTGTCCAAAACATGTTTATATTGTGTATAAATAATAATGGGAGCTATTTGGGCGAAAATCTTTCTGTGACTTTTTTGAGCCAAAAGTGACCATATCGGCGTCACCCTTCTATGCCCAGTCAAAACTACTCTGTTTTCGCTCAAATTTGTCCAAACCATATTTATATTGTGTATAGATAATAATGGGAGCTATTTGGGCGAAAAGCTTTCCGTGACTTTTTCGAGCCAAAAATGACCAAATCGGCGTCAACCTTCTATGCCCAATCAACACTACTCTGTTTTCGCACAAATTTGTCCAAAACATGTTTATATTGTGTATAGATGATAATGGGAGCTTTTTGAGCGAAAAGCTTTTCGTGACTTTTTCGAGCCAAAAGAGACCATATAATCCTCACTCTTCTATGCCCCATCAAAACTACTCTGTTTTCGCTCAAATTTGTCCCAAACATGTTTATATTGTGTATAGATAATAATGGGAGCTATTTGGGCGAAAAGCTTTCCGTGACTTTTTCGAGCCAAAAGTGACCATATCGGCGTCACCCTTCTATGCCCAGTCAAAACTACTCTGTTTTCGCTCCAATTTGTCCAAAACATGTTTATTTTGTGTATAGATGATAATGGGATCTTTTTTGGGCGATAGGGTTTTCGTGACTTTTTCAAGCCAAAAGTGACCATATCGGCGTCAACCTTCTATACCCAATCAAAACTACTCTGTTTTCGCTAAAATTGGTCAAAAACATGTTTATATTGTGTATAGATGATAATGGGAGTTTTTTGGTGAAAAGCTTTCCGTGACTTTTCCGAGCCAAAAGTGACCATATCGGCGTCACCATTCTATGCCCCATCAAAACTACTCTGTTTTCGCTCAAATTTGTCCCAAACATGTTTATGTTGTGTATAGATGATAATGGGAGCTTTTTGGGCGAAAAGATTTTCGTGACTTTTTCAAGCCAAAAGTGACCATATCGGCGTCACCCTTAAATGCCCCATCAAAACTACTCTGTTTTCGCTCAAATTTGTCCCAAACATGTTTATATTGTGTATAGATGATAATGGGAGCTTTTTGGGCGAAAAGCTTTCCGTGACTTTTTCGAGCCAAAAGTGACCATATCGGCGTCACCCTTCTATGCCCAGCAAAACTACTCTGTTTTCGCTCAAATTTGTCCAAAACATGTTTATTTTGTGTATAGATGATAATGGGATCTTTTTTGGGCGAAAAGCTTTCCGTGACTTTTTCGAGCCAAAAGTGACCATATCGGCGTCAACCTTCTATGCCCAATCAAAACTACTCTGATTTCGCTAAAATTTGTCAAAAACATGTTTATATTGTGTATAGATGTTAATGGGAGCTTTTTGGGGGAAAAGCTTTCCGTGCCTTTTTCGAGGCAAAAGTGACCATATCGGCGTCACCCTTCTATGCCCCATCAAAACTACTCTGTTTTCGCTCAAATTTGTCCCAAACATGTTTATATTGTGTATAGATGATAATGGGAGCTATTTGGGCGAAAAGCTTTCCGTGACTTTTTCGAGCCAAAAGTGACCATATCGGCGTCATCCTTCTATGCCCAGTCAAAACTACTCTGTCTTCGCTCAAATTTGTCCAAAACATGTTTATTTTGTGTATAGATGATAATGCGAGCTTTTTGGGCGAAAAGCTTTCCGGGACTTTTTCGAGCCAAAAGTGACCATATCGGCGTCACCCTTCTATGCCCTATCAAAACTACTTTGTTTTCGCTCAAATTTGTCCCAAACATGTTTATATTGTGTATAGATAATAATGGGAGCTTTTTGGGCGAAAAGGTTTCCGTGACTTTTTCGAGCCAAAAGCGACCATATCGGCAGCACCCCTCTATGCCCAGTCAAAACTACTCTGTTTTCGCTCAAATTTGTCCAAAACATGTTTATATTGTGTATAGATGATAATGGGAGCTTTTTGGGCGAAAAGATTTTCGTGACTTTTTCGAGCCAAAAGTGACCATATCGGCGTCACCCTTAAATGCCCCATCAAAACTACTCTGTTTTCGCTCAAATTTGTCCCAAACATGTTTATATTGTGTATAGATGATAATGGGAGCTTTTTGGGCGAAAAGCTTTCCGTGACTTTTTCGAGCCAAAAGTGACCATATCGGCGTCACCCTTCTATGCCCCATCAAAACTACTCTGTTTTCGCTCAAATTTGTCCCAAACATGTTTATATTGTGTATAGATGATAATGGGAGCTATTTGGGCGAAAAGCTTTCCGTGACTTTTCCGAGCCAAAAGTGACTATATCGGCGTCACCCTTCTATGCCCTGTCAAAACAACTCTGTTTTCGCTAAAATTTTTGTAAAACATGTATATATTGTGTATAGATGATAATGGGAGCTTTTTGGGCGAAAAGCTTTCCGTGACTTTTTCGAGCCAAAAGTGACCATATCGGCGTCACCCTTCTATGCCCCATCAAAACTACTCTGTTTTCGCTCAAATTTGTCCCAAACATGTTTATGTTGTGTATAAATGATAATGGGAGCTATTTGGGCGAAATGATTTTCGTGACTTTTTCGAGCCAAAAGTGACCATATCGGCGTCACCCTTTAATGCCCCATCAAAACTACTCTGTTTTCGCTCAAATTTGTCCCAAACATGTTTATATTGTGTATAGATGATAATGGGAGCTTTTTGGGCGAAAAGCTTTCCGTGACTTTTTCGAGCCAAAAGTGACCATATCGGCGTCACCCTTCTATGCCCAGCAAAACTACTCTGTTTTCGCTCAAATTTGTCCAAAACATGTTTATTTTGTGTATAGATGATAATGGGATCTTTTTTGGGCGAAAAGTTTTCCGTGACTTTTTCGAGCCAAAAGTGACCATATCGGCGTCAACCTTCTATGCCCAATCAAAACTACTCTATTTTCGGTCAAATTTGTCCCAAAAAGGTTTATATTGTGTATAGATGATAATGGGAGCTTTTTGGGCGAAAAGCTTTCCGTGACTTTTTCGAGACAAAAGTGACCATATCGGCAGCACCCTTCTATTTCCAGTCAAAACTACTCTGTTTTCGCTCAAATTTGTCCAAAACATGTTTATATTGTGTATAGATAATAATGGGAGCTATTTGGGCGAAAATCTTTCTGTGACTTTTTTGAGCCAAAAGTGACCATATCGGCGTCACCCTTCTATGCCCAGTCAAAACTACTCTGTTTTCGCTCAAATTTGTCCAAAACATGTTTATTTTGTATATAGATTATAATGGGAGCTTTTTGGGCAAAAAGCTTTTCGTGACTTTTTCGAGCCAAAAGTGACCATATTGGCGTCACCCTTCTATGCCCCATCAAAACAATTTGTTTTCGCTCAAATTTGTCCCAAACATGTTTATATTGTGTATAGGTAATAATGGCAGCTTTTTGGGCAAAAAGATTTCCGTGACTTTTTCGAGCCAAAAGTGACCATATCGGCAGCACCCTTCTATGCCCAGTCAAAACTACTCTGTTTTCGCTCAAATTTGTCCAAAACATGTTTATATTGTGTATAGATGATAATGGGAGCTTTTTGGGCGAAAAGATTTTTGTGACTTTTTCGAGCCAAAAGTGACCATATCGGCGTCACCCTTAAATGCCCTATCAAAACTACTCTGTTTTCGCTCAAATTTGTCCAAAACATGTTTATTTTGTGTATAGATGATAATGGGATCTTTTTTGGGCGATAGGGTTTTCGTGACTTTTTCAAGCCAAAAGTGACCATATCGGCGTCAACCTTCTATACCCAATCAAAACTACTCTGTTTTCGCTAAAATTGGTCAAAAACATGTTTATATTGTGTATAGATGATAATGGGAGCTTTTTTGGTGAAAAGCTTTCCGTGACTTTTCCGAGCCAAAAGTGACCATATCGGCGTCACCATTCTATGCCCCATCAAAACTACTCTGTTTTCGCTCAAATTTGTCCCAAACATGTTTATGTTGTGTATAGATGATAATGGGAGCTTTTTGGGCGAAAAGATTTTCGTGACTTTTTCGAGCCAAAAGTGACCATATCGGCGTCACCCTTAAATGCCCCATCAAAACTACTCTGTTTTCGCTCAAATTTGTCCCAAACATGTTTATATTGTGTATAGATGATAATGGGAGCTTTTTGGGCGAAAAGCTTTCCGTGACTTTTTCGAGCCAAAAGTGACCATATCGGCGTCACCCTTCTATGCCCAGCAAAACTACTCTGTTTTCGCTCAAATTTGTCCAAAACATGTTTATTTTGTGTATAGATGATAATGGGATCTTTTTTGGGCGAAAAGCTTTCCGTGACTTTTTCGAGCCAAAAGTGACCATATCGGCGTCAACCTTCTATGCCCAATCAAAACTACTCTGATTTCGCTAAAATTTGTCAAAAACATGTTTATATTGTGTATAGATGTTAATGGGAGCTTTTTGGGGGAAAAGCTTTCCGTGCCTTTTTCGAGGCAAAAGTGACCATATCGGCGTCACCCTTCTATGCCTCATCAAAACTACTCTGTTTTCGCTCAAATTTGTCCCAAACATGTTTATATTGTGTATAGATGATAATGGGAGCTATTTGGGCGAAAAGCTTTCCGTGACTTTTTCGAGCCAAAAGTGACCATATCGGCGTCATCCTTCTATGCCCAGTCAAAACTACTCTGTCTTCGCTCAAATTTGTCCAAAACATGTTTATTTTGTGTATAGATGATAATGCGAGCTTTTTGGGCGAAAAGCTTTCCGGGACTTTTTCGAGCCAAAAGTGACCATATCGGCGTCACCCTTCTATGCCCTATCAAAACTACTTTGTTTTCGCTCAAATTTGTCCCAAACATGTTTATATTGTGTATAGATAATAATGGGAGCTTTTTGGGCGAAAAGGTTTCCGTGACTTTTTCGAGCCAAAAGCGACCATATCGGCAGCACCCCTCTATGCCCAGTCAAAACTACTCTGTTTTCGCTCAAATTTGTCCAAAACATGTTTATATTGTGTATAGATGATAATGGGAGCTTTTTGGGCGAAAAGATTTTCGTGACTTTTTCGAGCCAAAAGTGACCATATCGGCGTCACCCTTAAATGCCCCATCAAAACTACTCTGTTTTCGCTCAAATTTGTCCCAAACATGTTTATATTGTGTATAGATGATAATGGGAGCTTTTTGGGCGAAAAGCTTTCCGTGACTTTTTCGAGCCAAAAGTGACCATATCGGCGTCACCCTTCTATGCCCCATCAAAACTACTCTGTTTTCGCTCAAATTTGTCCCAAACATGTTTATATTGTGTATAGATGTTATGGGAGCTATTTGGGCGAAAAGCTTTCCGTGACTTTTCCGAGCCAAAAGTGACTATATCGGCGTCACCCTTCTATGCCCTGTCAAAACAACTCTGTTTTCGCTAAAATTTTTGTAAAACATGTTTATATTGTGTATAGATGATAATGGGAGCTTTTTGGGCGAAAAGCTTTCCGTGACTTTTTCGAGCCAAAAGTGACCATATCGGCGTCACCCTTCTATGCCCCATCAAAACTACTCTGTTTTCGCTCAAATTTGTCCCAAACATGTTTATGTTGTGTATAAATGATAATGGGAGATTTTTGGGCGAAATGATTGATACGGGGTTAGCCGTGAGATGGTCCGATCTTCGACAACAAGCAAGAATAATCAAGAACTAATAAAGAAACTCAAGAACTTAATCAAGATCGATCAAGAACTATAAAGACGCAGCAAGAACTAACAAGAAAGATGCAAGATTTATGCAAGACTCAACAAGAACGCAGCAAGACTTCAAGAACTCGACCAAGAATTGACCAAGAACTCCAAGAACGACGCAAGACAGCAACAAGAACAATAAAGACTCGATAAAGATAGATAAAGACTCGAAATTTAAGATGCAAGAATTGAAAGACACGACCTATAAGGACTGAAACGATCTATGCAGAACAAGATAAAGACCCCAGGCCTCCTCAGAGGGTAGGAACCAATACCAATGACTACACAACCCGCCTCTACAACCCTACACAATCAAGCGGACAACTTGAAGGCACAAGGAGGGGGCTTGTGGATACTAGATTCACCAAGTCTTGCGAAGTTGATGAACGGCAAAGCAAACCAAGCTGAGATTATCAATCAATTCGAGATCACGAAGAGCACAGCTCAATCCGGCCTGATCTCTCTCTCTATGTGTTTCACACGTTTGAGAAGAATACTTTCTGTATTATGAATGTTCCCCTTGAATTACAAAGCTGAATCGAAAATATATAGAGAACTAAGGCCTGTTGGTCGGCCTAACTAGATAGAAATAGATAGATCTACTTTCTAATGGGCTTAATAAACTTAAAAACATAAATAAATAAGGTCTCTAAAAATAATAACTTAGAAAAGCCCAATTCAGCCCAATAATGTTCTTAAGCTGAAAATAAGCTTCAATACTTAAAGAAATTCGGCCCAAGCTTTAACTAAGGTGGCTCGGCCTCCATTTGCACTCCAATGCACATGTATGTCTTCAATGTAGGCTCGGGGAGTTGAACCTTGCTCGAGAACAAAGCATGACCCACAAAGTTGAATGAGTCTCTTTGAAGCTTCTTAGCTCTAGCTCGAGTCATTGGCCCTTCTCCAAGTATGATGGGTGTGTCTGGAGTTGTAGAAGATGGTCCCGCATCAACCTCCCCTTCTTGAAAAGGATTCGACCACGAATCCAAGTCTTCATCCACAGCGAAGTAAGGGATTAGATCTGCGACGTTGAATGTAGCGCTCACGCCCATGTCTCCAGGAAGCTCCAATTGGTAGGCATTGTCGCCCACTCTCTTCTTGATCCGAAATGGTCCATCACCACGAGGCGACAGCTTGTTCTTCCGGGCTTCTGGAAACCGCTCCTTCCTCAAGTGCACCCATACAAGATCTCCAGGCTGAAATGTGACCAAGCGACGTCCCTTGTTGGCCTTGTTAGCATTGTATTCAGCCTTGAGCTTCAGCTTCTCTCGAGTTCGTTCATGCAGCTCCTTGATGAACTCGACATGCTTACCTGCCTCAAATGATTCTTTGTCTCTCATAGGATATGGAGTAAGATCAAAAGGGGTTAGTGGATTAACACCATACACACATTCAAATGGACTGATTTTAGTAGCCGAATGCATGGTTCGATTATAAGCAAATTCCACATGAGGTAAGGCTTCTTCCCAAAGTTTCAAATTCTTCCTAATAATGGCTCTTAGGACAGTAGCAAGGGTTCTATTAGTCACCTCAGTTTGGCCATCAGTTTGGGGGTGGCTAGAAGTAGAGAATAGCAATCTAGTTCCCAATTTATTCCATAAAGTACGCCAAAAATGACTTAAGAATTTCACATCCCTATCACTAACAATAGTTTTAGGCACACCATGCAACCTAACTACTTCTCTAAAGAATAGATTAGCAACGTTGGTAGCATCATCAGTTTTATGACATGCAATGAAATGAGCCATTTTAGAGAACCTATCGACCACTACAAAGATTGAATCCCTCCCCTTCTTAGTTCTAGGCAACCCAACAATAAAATCCATAGAAATGTCTTCCCAAGGGGCTGAGGGGGTCGGCAGTGGTGTATAAAGGCCATGGGGCATAAGCTTAGCTTTGGCTTTAATGCAATCTATGCATCTCTTAAGGCAATGTTCTACATCCCTAAGCATATGTGGCCAATAAAAGTGTGATTTCAGTGTATTATATGTCTTATCCCGTCCAAAATGTCCCATTAAACCACCACTATGGGCTTCACTAACAAGTAGTAATCTTAATGAACATCGAGGAATACACACTTGATCTTTTCGAAATAAGAATCCATCATGTATATAGAAGCCATCGAAAGGACCTGATTCTAAGCATTTTCGAAAAGTGTTACCAAAATCTAGATCAGATTCATATAATTCCTTTATGTAAACAAAGCCTAAGACTCTAGAATCCAAAGTGGTTAAAAGCACATGTCGTCTAGCTAAAGCATTAGAATCGAAATCGGCTATTAGAACATGTCTCCTAGATAATGCATCGGCAACCACATTGTCTTTGCCTTTCTTATACTTAATTACATAAGGAAATGTTTCTATGAACTCCATCCATCTACCATGTCTCCTATCAAGTTTATCTTGGCTTTTAAAGTGTTTTAATGATTCATGATCAGTTCTAAGAATAAACTCGCTAGGCCATAGATAGTGAGACCATGTCTTAAGTACTCGAAACAAAGCATACAATTCCTTATCATAGGTAGAGTAATTAAGACAAGCACCTTTCAACTTCTCAGAAAAGAAAGCAATAGGCTTACCTCCCTGCATAAGGACTCCCCCAATTCCTACTCCGCTAGCATCACACTCGACCTCAAAAGGCTGAGTAAAGTCCGGCAAAGCTAGTAGAGGTGCGTGAGTCAGCTTATCCTTAAGTGTGTTGAATGCGTCCTCCTGAGCTGCTCCCCATGTGAACTCACTCCTTTTCTTTGTAAGCTCTGTTAGTGGGGCTGAGATGGTGCTGAAATCTCGCACAAAGCGTCGGTAGAAGCTCGCAAGACCTTGGAAGCTGCGTACATGGCCTATGTTGGTGGGGGTCGGCCACTCTTGGATGGCTTTAATCTTTGATTCATCAACACGCAGTCCTTTAGAGCTCACTACAAATCCAAGAAAAGACACTTGTTCATTACATAATTCACACTTCTTTAGATTAGCATACAGGCGTTCAATTCTTAGTGTTTTAAGCACTTCTCTAAGATGTGATTCATGTTCATTAGAAGACTTGCTATAAATCAGAATATCATCAAAGTAAACAACAACAAACTTTCCAATGAAATCTCGAAGCACATGATTCATTAAGCGCATAAAAGTACTAGGAGCATTAGTTAAACCAAAAGGCATAACTAACCACTCATATAAGCCTAGCTTAGTCTTAAAGGCTGTTTTCCATTCATCTCCCTTTTTCATTCTAATCTGATGATAGCCACTTCTAAGGTCAATTTTAGAGAATATAGAGGCTCCATGTAACTCATCTAGCATATCATCTAATCTAGGAATAGGGTGACGATATTTAATAGTGATGTTGTTAATAGCCCTACAATCTACACACATTCTCCATGATCCATCTTTCTTAGGGACTAATAACACAGGCACAGCACTAGGACTTAAGCTAATTCGAATGTAACCCTTATCCAACAGTTCCTGGACTTGGGTTTGGACCTCTTGGGTCTCAGTGGGATTCATATGATACGCAGGTCTATTAGGCAATGCAGCCCCTGGAATAAGATCAATTTGATGCTCGATTCCACGAATAGGGGGTAGACCTGGTGGTATTTCATCGGGAAACACATCCTTAAACTCCTCAAGAAGAGCGATAATGTTCGATGGAAGAGAAGCTTTAAGCTCTTCACTCAACATGCTCAAGCTCTTGCAAAGGCGCATAAGAATAGTTCCACCATCCGCAAATTCGTCCAGGAATGTGCTTTTGGAGACCAAGAACACACTCTTAGCTCGAGTTTGAGGATCCACTTGGCTCGACTGAGCCTCCTGATCTAACTCACCTTTACTTACCTTCCGCTTCTCAATCTCATCAGCTACTTGTGTAGGCGTCATAGGTTTGAGAATGACATTCTTTCCCTGAAAAGTAAAGGTATAGCGATTAGTAAACCCATCATGAATAACCTTTCGATCAGATTGCCAAGGACGGCCTAATAGAATATGACAAGCTTGCATAGGCACAATGTCACATAAAACATCATCTTCATAATGTCCTAGTTTAATATGCACTTTAACTTGTCTATGAACTTTTAATAAGCCACAATCATTCATCCAATGCAATTTGTAAGGTCTAGGGTGTTGGACAGTAGGTAAATGCAATTTGTCAACCATTTCTTGACTAGCTAAATTACAGCAACTACCTCCATCAATGATCACATTTACAACCTTTCCTTTAACTAGACAACGAGTATGAAATAAGTTTTCTCTTTGATTATCTTCACATGGTGTAGGAACAACACTTAAAACTCTTCTAACAATCAAAGATTCTCCATGTTCATATTCAACCTCATTATCATCATTTTCATAGCAAACAAGGTTTAGGTTCTGATTATTATCATTATTAGCATTCTCATCATGTTCATCACAAGAGTTTTCAGATTCATATTCTCCAAATTGATTAACCATGAGAGTTTTCTTATTAGGGCAATCCTTCATATAATGTCCTCTACCTTGGCATTTAAAGCATACAATATCTCTAGAACGAGTGGTAGAAGGGTTAGGATTACTCCCTTTGGGACCAGTAGATGTCTCAGACGATTCTCGTCCATTCCATGGGCCTTTACCCTTGTCGAGGGGCTGTTGGGGCTGTCGACCTTCACTCCTCCATTGGGGCTGCTGAGCTCGCTCCCTAGAGCCCATCTCCGAGCGCCCTTGGGGCTGTTGGGGCCGAGATTGGCGCCACCCTTGTTGCTGGCCACTCGACACCCTATTGCCTTGGCTTTTGTAGCGTTGTCCCTTTTCTACTTTCATAGCTAGATGTAAAAGTTCAGTAGGAGTAGTATAGGGAAAATAATCAATTTCATGAGCTAAAGCAGGATGTAAGATTCGAAGATATCTAACATTAGTTTTCTCATGAGTTTCGATTATATTAGCTCTAGCCATGGCTTCTTGCATAACATTAAATGTTTCCTCAACAGTTTTACTACCTTGTTTAAGGTTTTCTAATCTGTTTAATAGCTCTCTATCATAATGTTGAGGTACAAATCTATTTCTCATGACCACTTTCAATTGTTCCCAAGAAGCAATAGGTGCATCAAGGGATCTTCTTCTTTCCTTAACAAGATTATCCCACCAGATTAATGCAAAACCTTGAAACTCTAGGGAAGCTAGTTGTACTTTCTTAGGTTCTGAGAAATTATGACAATTCCAGATTTGCTCCATTTTAATTTCCCAATCAATATAAGCATCTGGATCAGTTTTACCATCAAAAGGAGGAATCTTTACCTTAACCTTACCCATACCGTCGTCGTCATTGAACCTAGGTGGTCGGTTCGGATTTCCCCTTTGATTCCGTCTCAGGCGTCGCTCCCAATACTCCTCTTCTTGGAAGTCGTCATCTTGCTCCGAGTAATAGAATTGCTCTTGATAGCCACGTCCTCTTCCCCTTCCCTGTCCTTGACCTTGCACATTAACAAACCCATTATTCCGATCATTTCTCCCACCTTGTGGAGAGTTGTTTTCATTGAATAAAGGATTATCTAAATTAACATTGACATGAGGATTAGGATTAGGAATAGGGTTAGGATTAACGACCTCTCTTTCGTCATTAGGTATCTCAACTCGCTCTTGCTGACCTATGGTGTTCGAACCACTAGGCCTAGAGCTCTCTAATGCAGCCACCCTTGCTGTTAGCGCAGCCAATGATTCAGGAACACCCGTTGTGTTGTTCATGATAGTCGCCATGTTGTTCATCATGGTCTGAAATTGCTCGGGCGTCACTGTTGCACTTGAGTTAGTGGAATTGTTACCACCATTGTTTCCCTGATTAGTAGACATTATAACAAAGACCAAAGAAACAAGGAACTAAGTTAAAGGTTAGTAAAACTTATAAACACCTCACTATTGTGTTTCGCTCACACTCCCTCTCTGATTGATATATCACGCTTGCTAGGGCAATCCGCTTTGGGCAAATCAACTACCAAGCACAGAACAAAGCAATCCAAGTATATGGATCAAGAGAATGAATGAAACAACACACAAGAGTACTCAACAAGGGGCTGTAGTACTCGACAAACTCAAAAGAGAACTCGACAGGGGTCAAGATCACTCGACTCAAGCAAATACAACTCGATAACAGCAATAATCAATTTGATCCAAGCAACAATCAGCAAGAATCAACTCGAAATAGACTAATGAGTACTCGAACAGCAAAACAAGCACTCGACTCAAACAAAAGAGAACTCGACCAGGGGGAGATCTCTTCGACACACACACACAATAGCACTTCAAGAGAATAGAAGTACTCGACACAGCTAGCAAACAACTTAGACAAAGATGCAAACAAAGAGAACGAATAGAAAAAACTCAAGAAAGAATGGAAATTCACCTCTTTTGATTGAAAACCTTAAGTTATGATGTTGTAGTTGCAAGGTAGGGTTTCAATTTTGTGGAGGTGTATGTGTTTAGGGATAGGTATGTTGATTAGGGCTGAGAAGAGGGTTCACCAATGATGCCCTTGGGAGCTTTCTTGCACTAGATCAACAACTAACAAACACTTTCTCTTTCTTTTGAATTTTCGGACCTTAATTTACTGTTTTTTTTTTTTTTTTTTTTTTTTTTAAATGTGAAACTAATGCAAGAAAAGACTCAAATTAATGTATAGGACTCGAAAATCTGGTATAGATGGTGATAAAAGATGAAAATTCAGCCCTAATGTAAAGATATAGATAGAATGGCTAATTTAGGTAATAGAATCTATCTTGTGCCTTTTTAGGTAGTTGATAGATATAATGGAAATTAATATCCAACAACTTAAAATTTCTGATTTTTGATAGGCAATAGATAAATGGAATTAGATAAAAGATAAATCAAAATTCCAAAGATAGAATAGATAAACAAAAAGGATAGAAAAGATAGAACAAACTAGGGTTTGCTTTGTGTGGTATGTAGAATCGGCCAAGCAAGGCTATGGGGACAGAAATTGCCGTCGGCTCTAGGGTGTTCACAAAGGCTGTGTTCACCACTTGGTCGACTCCACGGTCTCGGCTAGGCTTTGTGTTTAGGCTATGCAACCACAAACAATCACAAACAAAAAGATTAGTGCAATAATCGAATAAAGAACAAGAAGTAAAAGACCAAACAAGAAAAGACTCTATTTTTGTGGTTTTTGTGTTTATGAAAAAGAAAAGACTCAATCTTGATGTCGGAAACCAAAGCTCTGATGCCAATTTGATACGGGGTTAGCCGTGAGATGGTCCGATCTTCGACAACAAGCAAGAATAATCAAGAACTAATAAAGAAACTCAAGAACTTAATCAAGATCGATCAAGAACTATAAAGACGCAGCAAGAACTAACAAGAAAGATGCAAGATTTATGCAAGACTCAACAAGAACGCAGCAAGACTTCAAGAACTCGACCAAGAATTGATCAAGAACTCCAAGAACGACGCAAGACAGCAACAAGAACAATAAAGACTCGATAAAGATAGATAAAGACTCGAAATTTAAGATGCAAGAATTGAAAGACACGACCGATAAGGACTGAAACGATCTATGCAGAACAAGATAAAGACCCCAGGCCTCCTCAGAGGGTAGGAACCAATACCAATGACTACACAACCCGCCTCTACAACCCTACACAATCAAGCGGACAACTTGAAGGCACAAGGAGGGGGCTTGTGGATACTAGATTCACCAAGTCTTGCGAAGTTGATGAACGGCAAAGCAAACCAAGCTGAGATTATCAATCAATTCGAGATCACGAAGAGCACAGCTCAATCCGGCCTGATCTCTCTCTCTATGTGTTTCACACGTTTGAGAAGAATACTTTCTGTATTATGAATGTTCCCCTTGAATTACAAAGCTGAATCGAAAATATATAGAGAACTAAGGCCTGTTGGTCGGCCTAACTAGATAGAAATAGATAGATCTACTTTCTAATGGGCTTAATAAACTTAAAAACATAAATAAATAAGGTCTCTAAAAATAATAACTTAGAAAAGCCCAATTCAGCCCAATAATGTTCTTAAGCTGAAAATAAGCTTCAATACTTAAAGAAATTCGGCCCAAGCTTTAACTAAGGTGGCTCGGCCTCCATTTGCACTCCAATGCACATGTATGTCTTCAATGTAGGCTCGGGGAGTTGAACCTTGCTCGAGAACAAAGCATGACCCACAAAGTTGAATGAGTCTCTTTGAAGCTTCTTAGCTCTAGCTCGAGTCATTGGCCCTTCTCCAAGTATGATGGGTGTGTCTGGAGTTGTAGAAGATGGTCCCGCATCAATGATTTTCGTGACTTTTTCGAGCCAAAAGTGACCATATCGGCGTCACCCTTAAATGCCCCATCAAAACTACTCTGTTTTCGCTCAAATTTGTCCCAAACATGTTTATATTGTGTATAGATGATAATGGGAGCTTTTTGGGCGAAAAGCTTTCCGTGACTTTTTCGAGCCAAAAGTGACCATATCGGCGTCACCCTTCTATGCCCAGCAAAACTACTCTGTTTTCGCTCAAATTTGTCCAAAACATGTTTATTTTGTGTATAGATGATAATGGGATCTTTTTTGGGCGAAAAGTTTTCCGTGACTTTTTCGAGCCAAAAGTGACCATATCGGCGTCAACCTTCTATGCCCAATCAAAACTACTCTGATTTCGCTAAAATTTGTCAAAAACATGTTTATATTGTGTATAGATGTTAATGGGAGCTTTTTGGGGGAAAAGCTTTCCGTGCCTTTTTCGAGGCAAAAGTGACCATATCGGCGTCACCCTTCTATGCCCCATCAAAACTACTCTGTTTTCGCTCAAATTTGTCCCAAACATGTTTATATTGTGTATAGATGATAATGGGAGCTATTTGGGCGAAAAGCTTTCCGTGACTTTTTCGAGCCAAAAGTGACCATATCGGCGTCATCCTTCTATGCCCAGTCAAAACTACTCTGTCTTCGCTCAAATTTGTCCAAAACATGTTTATTTTGTGTATAGATGATAATGCGAGCTTTTGGGGCGAAAAGCTTTCCGGGACTTTTTCGAGCCAAAAGTGACCATATCGGCGTCACCCTTCTATGCCCTATCAAAACTACTTTGTTTTCGCTCAAATTTGTCCCAAACATGTTTATATTGTGTATAGATAATAATGGGAGCTATTTGGGCGAAAAGCTTTCCGAGACTTTTTCGAGCCAAAAGTGACCATATCGGCGTCACGCTTCTACGCCCTGTCAAAACTACTCTGTTTTCGCTAAAATTTGTCCAAAACATCCTTATATTGTGTATAGATGATAATGGGAGCTTTTTCGGCGAAAAGCTTTCCGTGACTTTTTCAAGGCAAAAGTAACCATATCGGCGTCACCATTCTATGCCCCACCAAAACTACTCTGTTTTCGCTCAAATTTGTCCAAAACATGTTTATATTGTGTATAGATAATAATGGGAGCTATTTGGGCGAAAAGCTTTCCGTGAGTTTTTAGAGCCAAAAGTGACCACATCGGCGTCACCCTTCTATGCCCAGTCAAAACTACTCTGTTTTCGCTCAAATTTGTCCAAAACATGTTTATTTTGTATATAGATTATAATGGGAGCTTTTTGGGCAAAAAGCTTTTCGTGACTTTTTCGAAGCAAAAGTGACCATATCGGCGTCACCCTTCTATGCCTCATCAAAACTACTCTGTTTTCGGTCAAATTTGTCCAAAACATGTTTATTTTGTGTATAGATGATAATGGGAGCTTTTTGGGCGAAAAGCTTTCCGTGACTTTTTCGAGCCAAAAGTGACCATATCGGCGTCACCATTCTATTCCCAGTCAAAACTACTCTGTTTTCGCTCAAATTTGTCCAAAACATATTTATATTGTGTATAGATAATATAATCGGAGCTATTTGGGCGAAAAGCTTTCCGTGACTTTTTCGAGCCAAAAGTGACAATATCGGCGTCACCCTTCTATGCCCCATCAAAACTACTCTGTTTTCGCTCAAATTTGTCCCAAACATGTTTATGTTGTGTATAGATGATAATGGGAGCTTTTTGGGCGAAATGATTTTCGTGACTTTTTCGAGCCAAAAGTGACCATATCGGCGTCACCCTTAAATGCCCCATCAAAACTACTCTGTTTTCGCTCAAATTTGTCCCAAACATGTTTATATTGTGTATAGATGATAATGGGAGCTTTTTGGGCGAAAAGCTTTCCGTGACTTTTTCGAGCCAAAAGTGACCATATCGACGTCACCCTTCTATGCCCACCAAAACTACTCTGTTTTCGCTCAAATTTGTCCAAAACATGTTTATTTTGTGTATAGATGATAATGGGATCTTTTTTTGGCGAAAAGCTTTCCGTGACTTTTTCGAGCCAAAAGTGACCATATCGGCGTCAACCTTCTATGCCCAATCAAAACTACTCTGATTTCGCTAAAATTTGTCAAAAACATGTTTATATTGTGTATAGATGTTAATGGGAGCTTTTTGGAGGAAAAGCTTTCCGTGCCTTTTTCGAGGCAAAAGTGACCATATCGGCGTCACCCTTCTATGCCCCATCAAAACTACTCTGTTTTCGCTCAAATTTGTCCCAAACATGTTTATATTGTGTATAGATGATAATGGGAGCTATTTGGGCGAAAAGCTTTCCGTGACTTTTTCGAGCCAAAAGTGACCATATCGGCGTCATCCTTCTATGCCCAGTCAAAACTACTCTGTCTTCGCTCAAATTTGTCCAAAACATGTTTATTTTGTGTATAGATGATAATGCGAGCTTTTTGGGCGAAAAGCTTTCCGGGACTTTTTCGAGCCAAAAGTGACCATATCGGCGTCACCCTTCTATGCCCTATCAAAACTACTTTGTTTTCGCTCAAATTTGTCCCAAACATGTTTATATTGTGTATAGATAATAATGGGAGCTTTTTGGGCGAAAAGGTTTCCGTGACTTTTTCGAGCCAAAAGCGACCATATCGGCAGCACCCCTCTATGCCAAGTCAAAACTACTCTGTTTTCGCTCAAATTTGTCCAAAACATGTTTATATTGTGTATAGATGATAATGGGAGCTTTTTGGGCGAAAAGATTTTCGTGACTTTTTCGAGCCAAAAGTTACCATATCGGCGTCACCCTTCTATGCCCCATCAAAACTACTCTGTTTTCGCTCAAATTTGTCCCAAACATGTTTATATTGTGTATAGATGATAATGGGAGCTATTTGGGCGAAAAGCTTTCCGTGACTTTTTCGAGCCAAAAGTGACCATATCGGCGTCACCCTTCTATGCCCCATCAAAACTACTCTGTTTTCGCTCAAATTTGTCCCAAACATGTTTATATTGTGTATAGATAATAATGGGAGCTTTTTGGGCGAAAAGGTTTCCGTGACTTTTTCGAGCCAAAAGCGACCATATCGGCAGCACCCCTCTATGCCAAGTCAAAACTACTCTGTTTTCGCTCAAATTTGTCCAAAACATGTTTATATTGTGTATAGATGATAATGGGAGCTTTTTGGGCGAAAAGATTTTCGTGACTTTTTCGAGCCAAAAGTGACCATATCGGCGTCACCCTTAAATGCCCCATCAAAACTACTCTGTTTTCGCTCAAATTTGTCCCAAACATGTTTATATTGTGTATAGATGATAAAGGGAGCTTTTTGGGCGAAAAGCTTTGATGCGGGACCATCCAAGACACCTTCGGATGATGTCTTTCTAAAAAGGAAGAAGAAGGCTCCACCATGGGAAAAGGTCCAAAGGTGGGAGCTTGACGTTTAGCTCGTTCATAGTCATTTGACAGCTTTTCGACGTCTCTGTAAAATGGGTCGTACGGAATCAATATTTATCGGATTGAGGCGTGCCATATCTTGTTGGAACGAGGACGAAGAGATCTACAACTTTTCTGTTGAAGATATTTCCAGATTCAACCTCGAAATTGGCCGAAAATGCACATCTTTGCAAGCTGTCACTGTTTTGACGGGATTTTACTAAGTGTTGGAACCCCGTTTCGCCTAGTGTTCCTATTGGGCCGAAATTGGGCTATTTTAAGTGTTATTTCTAGAGATCTTATTTACTTATGATTTTAGGTGTTTTAATTAGATGTTAGATATTATCTTTCTATCATTAAACTCGGCCCATCAGGCCTTAGCATAGCTTATATATTTCGATTTCATACATTGTAAACATTCAGCTTTCAATGAATAGAATTAGTTCTCTCAAACTTGTGTGAAACACATTGAGTGATGTTGATCCAACTAGAGCTGTGCTCGTTGATCACGAATTGGTATCTATCTCAGCTTGGTTTGCTTTGTGTTCATCAACTTCGCAAGACTTGGTGATCCTAGTATCCACGAGCCCCCTCCTTGTGCCTCCAAGTTGTCCGCTTGGTTGTGTAGGGTTGTAGAGGCGGGTTATATAGTCATTGGTATTGGTTCCTACCCTCTGAGGAGGCCTGGGGTCTTTATCTTGTTCTATATAGATCGACTCAGTCCATATCAGGTCGTGTCTTTCAATTCTTGCTCTTGAATTTCGAGTCTTGCATCTTTCTTTAGAGTCTTTGCTGCGTTCTTGGAGTTCTTGATCAATTCTTGGTCGAGTTCTTGAAGTCTTGCTGCGTTCTTGTTGAGTCTTGCATAAATCTTGCATCTTTCTTGTTAGTTCTTGCTGCGTCTTTATAGTTCTTGATCGATCTTGATTAAGTTCTTGAGTTTCTTTATTAGTTCTTGATTATTCTTGCTTGTTGTCGAAGATCGGACCATCTCACGGCTAACCCCGTATCAAATTGGTATCAGAGCTTTGGTTTCCGACATCAAGATTGAGTCTTTTTCTTTTCTAAACACAAAATCCACAAAAAAGAGTCCTTTTCTTGTTTTGGTTATTTACTTCTTGCATTCGTTTTGATTAATTTACTAATCTTGAGTTTGTGATTGTTTGTGGTTGCATAGCCTAAACACAAAGCCTAGCCGAGACCGTGGAGTCGACCAAAGGTGCACACAATCCCGTTGTGAACACCCATAGCCGACGGCATAATCTGTCCCCATAGCCTTTGCTTGGCCGAAAATCAGTCCTCCACATACACAAACCCTAGTTTGTTCTATCTTTTGATCCTTTGTTCTATCTTTGGAACTTTTGATCTATCTATATCTATTCCTATATTATCAATTGCCTATTTAAATTCTTATTTTTGGTGGATAAAATTCATTATATCTATCAAATATCTATTAAGGCATAAGATAGATCTTGTTACCATATTTATCCAAAGGTTGTCTATTTATTTATCTTAGGGCTATCTATTTTATCTTTTATCACCATCTACATCAGATTTTCGAGTCCTCCTTTCATTAGTGTTCTTTCTTGCATTAGTTTATAAAAAAAAAAAAAAAAAAAAAAAAAAAAAAAAAAAAAAAAACAGAAATTTAGTCCGAAAATTACAAAACAAAAGAGAAGTGTTTGGTTGTTGTTTGTTGATCTAGTGCAAGAAAACCTAAAGGACTCAACTTTTTGGTGATCTCCATAGCCTTGTCGACAGCCCTAAACCTAAACACATTATTCCCAAACACATACCTCCACAAAATTGAAACCCTACCTTGCAACTACAACATCATAACTTAAGGTTTTCAATCAAAAGAGGTAAATTTCCATTCTTTCTTTTATTTTTCTCTATTTCTCTTGTGTCGAGCACTGTTTTGTGTGTTCAAGTGCTGCTGTGTTTGAGTCGAGTAGAGCTCAGCCTTGTCGAGCTCTCTTTCATTGCTTTGAGTTGCTGTTTGCTTGTGTCGAGTACACTAGGCCCTTGCCGAGTGATCTCTTGGTTGTGTCGAGTAGAGCTCAGCCCCTGCCGAGTTCTCTCTATTGTTGTGTCGAGTACTGATTTTCCTTGATCAAGTGCTCTCCTTGCTTTGTCGAGTACTACAGCCCTTGTTGAGTACTCTTGTGTGTTGTTTCATTCATTCTCTTGATTCGTATACTTTGATTGCTTAGTTCTTTGCTTGGTTGTTGGTTTGCCCAAAGCGGATTGCCCCAGCAAGTGTGATATACCAATCGGAGAGAAGAGTGTGAGCGAAACACAATTGTGAGGTGTTTATATTTTTCTAACTTTTACTTAGTTCTTTGTTTGTTTTATTTGATATGTCTAATCAGGTCACCATGTTCCACACCATGATGGAGACCTTAGCTAAGATAAATAAAGGATTGGCGGCATTAGAGGCTCGGCCATCCGGATCTAACAACATGGCTGGGCAAGGTAATCCCCGGCGTACTGAAGCGCCTCATGATGAAAGGGAAGTATATAATCCTAATCCTAATCCTCATTTAGCTAAACCTTTATTTGATAAGAACATCTCTCCACAAAGGGAGAGACATGGTAGGAATAATGCGTTTGCTAATATGCAGGGACGAGGGAAAGGACGATGGCAACAAGATGAGTACTACTTCTCAGAGGACGACGACTACTTCCAAGAGGATGATCATTGGGAGCAACGTCCTAGACGAAATGATAGAGGAGGTCAATACCACTATCGAGCACCTAGAGAGCATGCGCAGGATGGCATAGGTATGGTAAAGGTAAAGATCCCTCAATTTTATGGTACCAACAATCCAGATGCTTACATTGATTGGGAAATTAAAATGGATCGAATATGGATTTGTCATAACTTCTCTGAACATAAAAAGGTGCAACTAGCTTCCCTAGAATTTCAAAGTTTCGCTTTAATTT
Source organism: Persicaria tinctoria (assembly GCA_037127255.1). Taxonomy (NCBI): domain Eukaryota; kingdom Viridiplantae; phylum Streptophyta; class Magnoliopsida; order Caryophyllales; family Polygonaceae; genus Persicaria; species Persicaria tinctoria. The sequence continues at coordinate 41,221,803 of JBANSL010000013.1, forward strand.
GGTGGGATAATCTAGTTAAAGAAAGAAGAAGATTCCTTGATGCACCTATTGCTTCTTGGATTCAATTAAAAGCACTTATGAGAAGTAGGTTTGCTCCTCCACATTATGCTAGCGAGCTTAGACAACGATTAGAAAATCTTAAGCAAGGTAGCAAAACTGTTGAGGACACCTTTTATGCAATGCAAGAAACCATGGCTAGAGCTAATGTAGTTGAGTCCTATGAAGATACAAATGCTAGGTTTCTTAGAATATTGCACCCCGCCTTAGCTCGTGAAATTGATTACTTTCCATATTCTACGCCTACTGAAATTTTACATTTAGCTATGAAAGTGGAAAGGAATGCTAGATACAGGAGCCAAGGTGGTAGAATGTCGAGTGGGCAACCCCAAGGGTGGCACCAAGGCCATGTGCAGCAGCCCCAAGGGAGGTTTGATGGCGGCTCAAGGGAGAAAGCAAACCAACCCCATGGGGGTAGTGAAGGCCGAACACCCCAACAGCCCATCGACAATAGTGAAGCGTCTTGGAATGGACATGAATCGTCTAGGGTATCTACTGGCCCTAAAGGGAGTAATCCTAACTCTTCTACTCTTGAACCTATCTACATTCCTTGCTTTATATGCCAAGGTAGAGGACACATTATGAAGGATTGCCCTAATAAGAAAACTCTCATGATTAATCACCTAGGCAATAATGAATCTGAAAATTCTAGTGATAAACATGATGAGCATGTTCATAATGATCAAGATATTAGTTTACTTTCTTCTAACGATAATTGCCTTGAACATGAGCATGTTGATTCTTTGATTGATGTAAATGTTCAACCTACGCCTTGTGATGTTAATGAAAGAGAAGAACTGTGTCATACTAAGTGCATAGCAAAATGCATAGTTAGTAATATGATCATTGATAGTGAAAATTGTTCTAATATTGCTAGCCTAGAATTAATTGAAAATTCAGCCTTGGAAAAGGATGAAAACTTGCTAGTTTTGGATGGAAACTTAGGGATTAATGACCAAGCTCAAGTGCATATTAAGTTAGAACATCATGAAGATGACATGAAATATGAATTATGCACTAATAAAGTTTCTTTTCTTGATTTTGTAGATGAAGCTGAGACAATAACCATCGAGGAGTGGTCAATCTCTACACCAATCGTTCTTGAGATGAATTTCCATGGGCATATGGTGTTCGATCCAGGAGCTCGTGTGGCTGCATGTGCGGAATCATATATGACCTTGGATTCGAGGATGAATCCTTTTCAAGAAAGGGAGATTGATGCGGGACCATCCAAGACACCTTCGGATGATGTCTTTCTAAAAAGGAAGAAGAAGGCTCCACCATGGGAAAAGGTCCAAAGGTGGGAGCTTGACGTTTAGCTCGTTCATAGTCATTTGACAGCTTTTCGACGTCTCTGTAAAATGGGTCGTACGGAATCAATATTTATCGGATTGAGGCGTGCCATATCTTGTTGGAACGAGGACGAAGAGATCTACAACTTTTCTGTTGAAGATATTTCCAGATTCAACCTCGAAATTGGCCGAAAATGCACATCTTTGCAAGCTGTCACTGTTTTGACGGGATTTTACTAAGTGTTGGAACCCCGTTTCGCCTAGTGTTCCTATTGGGCCGAAATTGGGCTATTTTAAGTGTTATTTCTAGAGATCTTATTTACTTATGATTTTAGGTGTTTTAATTAGATGTTAGATATTATCTTTCTATCATTAAACTCGGCCCATCAGGCCTTAGCATAGCTTATATATTTCGATTTCATACATTGTAAACATTCAGCTTTCAATGAATAGAATTAGTTCTCTCAAACTTGTGTGAAACACATTGAGTGATGTTGATCCAACTAGAGCTGTGCTCGTTGATCACGAATTGGTATCTATCTCAGCTTGGTTTGCTTTGTGTTCATCAACTTCGCAAGACTTGGTGATCCTAGTATCCACGAGCCCCCTCCTTGTGCCTCCAAGTTGTCCGCTTGGTTGTGTAGGGTTGTAGAGGCGGGTTATATAGTCATTGGTATTGGTTCCTACCCTCTGAGGAGGCCTGGGGTCTTTATCTTGTTCTATATAGATCGACTCAGTCCATATCAGGTCGTGTCTTTCAATTCTTGCTCTTGAATTTCGAGTCTTGCATCTTTCTTTAGAGTCTTTGCTGCGTTCTTGGAGTTCTTGATCAATTCTTGGTCGAGTTCTTGAAGTCTTGCTGCGTTCTTGTTGAGTCTTGCATAAATCTTGCATCTTTCTTGTTAGTTCTTGCTGCGTCTTTATAGTTCTTGATCGATCTTGATAAAGTTCTTGAGTTTCTTTATTAGTTCTTGATTATTCTTGCTTGTTGTCGAAGATCGGACCATCTCACGGCTAACCCCGTATCAAGCTTTCCGTGACTTTTTCGAGCCAAAAGTGACCATATCGGCGTCACCCTTCTATGCCCCATCAAAACTACTCTGTTTTCGCTCAAATTTGTCCCAAACATGTTTATATTGTGTATAGATGATAATGGGAGCTTTTTGGACGAAAAGCTTTCCGTGACTTTTTCGAGACAAAAGTGACCATATCGGCAGCACCCTTCTATTTCCAGTCAAAACTACTCTGTTTTCGCTCAAATTTGTCCAAAACATGTTTATATTGTGTATAGATAATAATGGGAGCTATTTGGGCGAAAATCTTTCCGTGACTTTTTTGAGCCAAAAGTGACCATATCGGCGTCACCCTTCTATGCCCAGTCAAAACTACTCTGTTTTCGCTCAAATTTGTCCAAAACATGTTTATTTTGTATATAGATTATAATGGGAGCTTTTAGGGCAAAAAGCTTTTCGTGACTTTTTCGAGCCAAAAGTGACCATATCGGCGTCACCCTTCTATGCCCCATCAAAACTACTTTGTTTTCGCTCAAATTTGTCCCAAACATATTTATATTGTGTATAGATAATAATGGCAGCTTTTTGGGCGAAAAGATTTCCGTGACTTTTTCGAGCCAAAAGTGACCATATCGGCAGCACCCTTCTATGCCCAGTCAAAACTACTCTGTTTTCGCTCAAATTTGTCCAAAACATGTTTATATTGTGTATCTGATAATGGGAGCTTTTTGGACGAAAAGATTTTCGTGACTTTTTCGAGCCAAAAGTGACCATATCGGCGTCATCCTTAAATGCCCCATCAAAACTACTCTTTTTTCGCTCAAATTTGTCCCAAACATGTTTATATTGTGTATAGATGATAATGGGAGCTTTTTGGGCGAAAAGCTTTCCGTGACTTTTTCGAGCCAAAAGTGACAATATCGACGTCACCCTTCTATGCCCAATCAAAACTACTCTGTTTTCGCTCAAATTTGTCCCAAACATGTTTATATTGTGTATAGATGATATTGGGAGCTATTCGGGCGAAAAGCTTTCCGTGACTTTTTCGAGGCAAAAGTGACCATATCGGCGTCACCCTTCTATTCCCAGTCAAAACTAGTCTGTTTTCGCTCAAATTTGTCCAAAACATGTGTATATTGTGTATAGATAATAATCAGAGCTATTTGGGCGAAAAGCTTTCCGTGACTTTTTCGAGCCAAAAGTGACCATATCGGCGTCACGCTTCTACGCCCTGTCAAAACTACTCTGTTTTCGCTAAAATTTTTCCAAAACATCCTTATATTGTGTATAGATGATAATGGGAGCTTTTTCGGCGAAAAGCTTTCCGTGACTTTTTCAAGGCAAAAGTAACCATATCGGCGTCACCATTCTATGCCCCATCAAAACTACTCTGTTTTCGCTCAAATTTGTCCAAAACATGTTTATATTGTGTATAGATAATAATGGGAGCTATTTGGGCGAAAAGCTTTCCGTGAGTTTTTAGAGCCAAAAGTGACCACATCGGCGTCACCCTTCTATGCCCAGTCAAAACTACTCTGTTTTCGCTCAAATTTGTCCAAAACATGTTTATTTTGTATATAGATTATAATGGGAGCTTTTTGGGCAAAAAGCTTTTCGTGACTTTTTCGAGCCAAAAGTGACCATATCGGCATCACCCTTCTATGCCCCATCAAAACTACTTTGTTTTCGCTCAAATTTGTCCCAAACATGTTTATATTGTATATAGATAATAATGAGAGCTTTTTGGGCGAAAAAGTTTCCGTGACTTTTTCGAGCCAAAAGTGACCATATCGGCAGCACCCTTCTATGCCCAGTCAAAACTACTCTGTTTTCGCTCAAATTTGTCCAAAACATGTTTATATTGTGTATAGATTATAATGGGAGCTTTTTGGGCGAAAAGATTTTCGTGACTTTTTCGAGGCAAAAGTGACCATATCGGCGTAACCCTTAAATGCCTAGTCAAAACTACTCAGTTTTTGCTCAAATTTCTCCAAAACATGTTTATATTGTGTATAGATGATAATGGGAGCTTTTTGGGCGAAAAGATTTTCGTGACTTTTTCGAGCCAAAAGTGACCATATCGGCGTCACCCTTAAATGCCCCATCAAAACTACTCTGTTTTCGCTCAAATTTGTCCCAAACATGTTTATATTGTGTATAGATGATAATGGGAGCTTTTTGGGCGAAAAGCTTTCCGTGACTTTTTCGAGCCAAAAGTGACCATATCGGCGTCACCCTTCTATGCCCAGCAAAACTACTCTGTTTTCGCTCAAATTTGTCCAAAACATGTTTATTTTGTGTATAGATGATAATGGGATCTTTTTTGGGCGAAAAGCTTTCCGTGACTTTTTCGAGCCAAAAGTGACCATATCGGCGTCAACCTTCTATGCCCAATCAAAACTACTCTGATTTCGCTAAAATTGTTCAAAAACATGTTTATATTGTGTATAGATGTTAATGGGAGCTTTTTGGGGGAAAAGCTTTCCGTGCCTTTTTCGAGGCAAAAGTGACCATATCGGCGTCACCTTTCTATGCCCCATCAAAACTACTCTGTTTTCGCTCAAATTTGTCCCAAACATGTTTATATTGTGTATAGATGATAATGGGAGCTATTTGGGCGAAAAGCTTTCCGTGACTTTTTCGAGCCAAAAGTGACCATATCAGCGTCATCCTTCTATGTGATGTGGAACCATCCAAGACACCTCCAGAGACACATATCATACTTGGGGATGGACCTATGATTCGAGCTCATGAAAATGAAGTCATCCTCAAGAGGAAGAAGAAGGCTCCACCATGGGAGAAGACCAAAGGTGCAAGCTTGGATTAATGACGTTTTGGTTCGTTCATAGTCATTTGACAGATTTTCGACGTCTCTGTAAAATGGGTCGTACGGATTCAATATTGATCGGATTGAGGCGTGCCATACCTTGTTGGAACGAGGACGAAGAGATCTACAACTTTGTTGTTGAAGGTTTTTCCAGATTCGTCCTATAGCTTGGCCGAAATCCACATTCTTTGAGCTGCTGCTGGTTTTGACGGGATTTTGTTTAGTTTTGGAACATTATATTTATTTCCTATTTTAGTATTTCTTTTACTTAAGTTATTTTAGGAAACTTTAGAGGTTAAGTTTAATAATTCTTTTATTTCTTTTATTTAGTTAAATCGGCCCATCAGGCCTATGTTATGGCTATATAAGCCGAACACCTACCATTGTAATCAGTAGGAACATGATGAATAGAATTTAGATCTCTCAAATTGTGTGAAACACATGGAGTGTCTTGTTGATCTAACTAGAGCTGTGCTCGTTGATCACGAATTGGTATCTATCTCAGCTTGGTTTGCTTTGCCGTTCATCAACTTCGCAAGACTTGGTGAATCTAGAATCCACAAGCCCCCTCCTTGTGCCTTCAAGTTGTCCGCTTGATTGTGTAGGGTTGTAGAGGCGGGTTGTGTAGTCATTGGTATTGGTTCCTACCCTCTGAGGAGGCCTGGGGTCTTTATCTTGTTCTGCATAGATCGTTTCAGTCCTTATCGGTCGTGTCTTTCAATTCTTGCATCTTAAATTTCGAGTCTTTATCTATCTTGATCGATCTTGATTAAGTTCTTGAGAGTTTCTTTATTAGTTCTTGATTATTCTTGCTTGTTGTCGAAGATCGGACCATCTCACGGCTAACCCCGTATCAAATTGGTATCAGAGCTTTGGTTTCCGACATCAAGATTGAGTCTTTTCTTTCCATAAACACAAAAACCACAAAAAAGAGTCCTTTTCTTGTGTTGGTCTTTACTTCTTGCATTCTTTATTGATTCTTGCACTAATCTTGAGTTTGTGATTGTTTGTGGTTGCATAGCCTAAACACAAAGCCTAGCCGAGACCAGTGGAGTCGACCACAAGTGTGCACAACCCCTGTTGTGTACTCTAACCGCCGACGGCAGCCCTAGCTGTCCCCATAAGTCCTTGCTTGGCCGACTCTACCACCACACAAAGACAAACCTTAGTTTGTTTATCTTTTCTATCCTTTTCTATCTTTGTGTTATTTATTTTATCCTTGAGATATTTTAATTCTATCTATTTTCTTGCCTTATTGAGAAATCAGATTTTATTTGGTGGAATAATGCAATTATATCTATCAAGTATATCTAAAGGCATAAGATAGATCCACTTACCAAAGATAACAAAAACCTCACCTATTTCTACCATTCTAGGGCTGAATTTTATTTTATTCACCAAATTTTCGAATTTCCCTTGCATTTTATTTAATTTTCGTGCATTATAGAGCTGCTGTAAAAAAAAAAAAAAAAAAAAAGAGAGAAAAATCAGATCCGAAAATACCAATAAAAAGAAAGTTGTTTGATTTGTGTTCTTTGGAGCTCTTTGTTCATCTTTTGCAAGGAATCATCAAGGGACTACATTGGTGTTGAAATCAGCCCTAGACCAATCTCATTACCTCCTAAACACATACACCTCCACAAAAATTGAAACCCTACCTTGCAACTACAACATCATAACTTAAGGTTTTCAATCAAAGAGGTAAATTTCCAAGTTTTTCTTTTGTTTTCTTATTTTCTCTTTGTGTCAAGCACTGATTTTCTTGTTCAAAGTGCTGCTGTGAGTGTCGAGTACTCTTTTCACCTTGATCGAGTACTGTTGTGTGTTCATTGATACTGTCGAGTGCTTGCTTTGATTGAGTCGAGTGATCTCAGCCCTTGCCGAGTTCTCTCTTGTGTGTGTGTCGAAGAGATCTCCCCCTGGTCGAGTTCTCTCTTGTGTTGATCGAGTTGTTTGTGTGAGTGTCGAGTGATCTCAGCCCCTGTCGAGTGATCTCTTTGTTTTGTCGAGTTGATTCCTTGCAATTGCCCATCTGTTTTGCTTGAATCAAGTGTTTACAGCTGTTGTCGAGTGCTCTTTCTCTTTTATCGAGTACTTTGGTTGTTTGTTTCATTCACTACATACTTTGATTGCTTAGTTTTTGCTTGGTTGTTGATTTGCCCAAAGCGGATTGCCCCAACAAGCGTGACATACCAATAAGAGAGGGAGTGTGAGTGAAACACATTGTGAGGTTGTTTATATTTTTCTAACTTTACATATTTCTTTGTTTGTTGTTTTGTGATGGCTAATATGCAGGGACTAGGGAAAGGACGATGGCAACAAGAAGAGTACTACTTCTTAGAGGACGACGACGACTTCCAAGAGGATGATTATTGGGAGCAACGTCCTAGACGAAATGATAGAGGAGGTCAATACCACTATCGAGCACCTAGAGAGCCTGTGCAAGATGGCATAGGTAAAGGTAAAGGTAAAGATCCCTCAATTTTATGGTACCACCGATCCAGATGCATACATTGATTGGGAAACTAAAATGGATCGAATATGGATTTGTCATAACTTCTTTGAACATAAAAAGGTGCAACTAGCTTCCCTAGAATTTCAAAGTTTTGCTTTAATTTGGTGGGATAATCTAGTTAAAGAAAGAAGAAGATCCCTTGATGCGCCTGTCACTTCTTGGATTCAATTAAAAGCACTTATGAGAAGTAGTTTTGCTCCTCCACATTATGCTAGCGAGCTTAGAGAACGATTAGAAAATCTAAAGCAAGGTAGCAAAACTGTTGAGGAAACCTTTTATGCAATGCAAGAAACCATGGCTAGAGCAAATGTAGTTGAACCCTATGAATATACTAATGCTAGGTTTCTTAGAATATTGCACCCCGCCTTAGCTCATGAAATTAATTACTTTCCTTATTCTACACCTACTGAACTTTTACATTTAGCTATGAAAGTGGAAAGAAATGCTAGATACAGGAGCCAAGGTGGTAGAATGTCGAGTGGACAACCCCAAAGGTGGCACCACGGCCATGTGCAGCAGCCCCAAAGGAGGTTTGATGGCAGCTCAAGGGAGAGAGCAAGCCAACCCCAAGGAAGGAGTGAAGGCCGAACACCCCAACAGCCCATCGACAATGGCAGAGCGCCTTGGAACGGACATGAATCGTCTAGGGTATCTACTGGCCCTAAAGGGAGTAATCCTAACTCTTCTACTCTTGAACCTATGTACATTCCTTGCTTTATATGATGCGGGACCATCCAAGCCATCATCAAAGACACCTTCGGATGATGTCTTTCTAAAAAGGAAGAGGAAGGCTCCACCATGGGAAAAGGTCCAAAGGTGGGAGCTTGACGTTTAGCTCGTTCATAGTCACTTGACAGCTTTTCGACGTCTCTGTAAAATGGGTCGTACGGATTCAATATTTATCGGATTGAGGCGTGCCATACGTTGTTGGAACGAGGACGAAGAGATCTACAACTTTGCTGTTGAAGGTTTTTCCAGATTCGACCTCGAGATTGGACGAAAATGCACATCTTTGCAAGCTGTCACTGTTTTGACGGGAATGGATCCTATTAGGCCGAAATTGGGCTTTTCTACATGTTATTTTTAGAGACCTTATTTACTTATGTTTTAGGTGTTTAATTTAGTTGTTTATTTTATTCACTTAAATCGGCCCATCAGGCTTTAGAGTAGTCTATATATTTTCGATTCAGCTTTGTAATTCAATTGGAACATTCATAATACAGAAAGTATTCTTCTCAAACGTGTGAAACACATAGAGAGAGAGATCAGGCCGGATTGAGCTGTGCTCTTCGTGATCTCGAATTGATTGATAATCTCAGCTTGGTTTGCTTTGCCGTTCATCAACTTCGCAAGACTTGGTGAATCTAGTATCCACAAGCCCCCTCCTTGTGCCTTCAAGTTGTCCGCTTGATTGTGTAGGGTTGTAGAGGCGGGTTGTGTAGTCATTGGTATTGGTTCCTACCCTCTGAGGAGGCCTGGGGTCTTTATCTTGTTCTGCATAGATCGTTTCAGTCCTTATCGGTCGTGTCTTTCAATTCTTGCATCTTAAATTTCGAGTCTTTATCTATCTTTATCGAGTCTTTATTGTTCTTGTTGCTGTCTTGCGTCGTTCTTGGAGTTCTTGATCAATTCTTGGTCGAGTTCTTGAAGTCTTGCATAAATCTTGCATCTTTCTTGTTAGGTCTTGCTGCGTCTTTATAGTTCTTGATCGATCTTGATTAAGTTCTTGAGAGTTTCTTTATTAGTTCTTGATTATTCTTGCTTGTTGTCGAAGATCGGACCATCTCACGGCTAACCCCGTATCAAATTGGTATCAGAGCTTTGGTTTCCGACATCAAGATTGAGTCTTTTTCTTTTCTAAACACAAAATCCACAAAAAAGAGTCCTTTTCTTGTTTTGGTTATTTACTTCTTGCATTCGTTTTGATTAATTTACTAATCTTGAGTTTGTGATTGTTTGTGGTTGCATAGCCTAAACACAAAGCCTAGCCGAGACCGTGGAGTCGACCAAAGGTGCACACAATCCCGTTGTGAACACCCATAGCCGACGGCATAATCTGTCCCCATAGCCTTTGCTTGGCCAAAAATCAGTCCTCCACATACACAAACCCTAGTTTGTTCTATCTTTTGATCCTTTGTTCTATCTTTGGAACTTTTGATCTATCTATATCTATTCCTATATTATCAATTGCCTATTTAAATTCTTATTTTTGGTGGATAAAATTCATTATATCTATCAAATATCTATTAAGGCATAAGATAGATCTTGTTACCATATTTATCCAAAGGTTGTCTATTTATTTATCTTAGGGCTATCTATTTTATCTTTTATCACCATCTACATCAGATTTTCGAGTCCTCCTTTCATTAGTGTTCTTCCTTGCATTAGTTTATAAAAATAAAAATAAAAAAAAATAAAATAAAATAAAAAAAAACAGAAATTTAGTCCGAAAATTACAAAACAAAAGAGAAGTGTTTGGTTGTTGTTTGTTGATCTAGTGCAAGAAAACCTAAAGGACTCAACTTTTTGGTGATCTCCATAGCCTTGTCGACAGCCCTAAACCTAAACACATTATTCCCAAACACATACCTCCACAAAATTGAAACCCTACCTTGCAACTACAACATCATAACTTAAGGTTTTCAATCAAAAGAGGTAAATTTCCTTTCTTTCTTTTATTTTTCTATTTCTCTTGTGTCGAGCACTGTTTTGTGTGTTCAAGTGCTGCTGTGTTTGAGTCGAGTAGAGCTCAGCCTTGTCGAGCTCTCTTTCATTGCTTTGAGTTGCTGTTTGTTTGTGTCGAGTACTCCAACTCTATATCGAGTGCTCTTTGTTGCTTTGATTGAGTCGAGTGATCTCAGCCCTTGCGAGTTCTCTCTTGTGTGTGTCGAGTGCATTAGACCCCTGTCGAGTGCACCATTGCTTATTTTGAGTTGAATTCCTGCAAATTCCCATCTGTTTTGCTTGAATTGAGTTGTTGCTTACATCGAGTTCTCTACAGCCCTTGTTGAGTACTCTTCTGCGTTGTTTCATTCATTCTCTTGGTTACATACTTTGATTGCTTAGTCTATTGCTTGGTAGTTGATTTGCCCAAAGCGGATTGCCCTAGCAAGCGTGATATATCAATCAGAGAGGGAGTGTGAGCGAAACACAATTGTGAGGTTGTTTATATTTTGCTAATCTTGACATAGTTCCGTATTTGTCTTTATTTGCAATGTCTAATAACCAGGGCAATGATTGGTACAATACCTTCATGGCGATGTTAGCTAAAGTAAATGAGAATGTGGTGAAAACCAATGAAGAATTGGTTAAGTTGGATGAAAGCTTTACGGCATATGAGCTTCGGCGTTTTGGCTCTAATACGGTGTTTGGACAAGGAGTCCCACCTAGAAATGAAGTGCCACCAATTGAAAGGGAAGAAACTCATCCTATTTCTACTCAACTTAATGTTTCTTCTAGCATAGATGCTTCTTTTATTGCTGAAAATGTAAAGCATGTTGTTAAAAATGATCAAGATGTTAATTCACTTGCCTATGATCATGAACATTGCATTGAATATGAGCATGATAATTCTTTGATTGTTAGTAAAGCTTTAAATGTTCAGCCTATGTCTTGTGATAATAATCAAAGAGACGATTTGTGTCATACTAAATGCTTAGAAAAAGGCAAAGTTTCTAATATGATCATTGATGGTGAAAATTCTTCTAATAGTGCTAGCCTTGAATTAATTGAAAATTCAGCATTGGAAAAGGATGAAAACTTGCTAGTTTTGGATGGAAACTTAGGGATTATTGACCAAGCTCAAGTGCATATTAAGTTAGAACATCATGAAGATGACATGAAATATGAATTATGCACTAATAAAGTTTCTTTTCTTGATTTTGTAGATGAAGCTGAGACAATAACCATCGAGGAGTGGTCAATCACTACACCAATCGTTCTTGAGATGGATTTCCATGGACATGTGGTATTCGATCCAGGAGCTCGTGTGGATGCCTTTGCGGAATCAAATGCGACCTTGGATTCGAGGACGAATCCTTTTCAAGAAAGGGAGATTGATGCGGGACCATCCAAGCCATCATCAAAGACACCTTCGGATGATGTCTTTCTAAAAAGGAAGAGGAAGGCTCCACCATGGGAAAAGGTCCAAAGGTGGGAGCTTGACGTTTAGCTCGTTCATAGTCACTTGACAGCTTTTCGACGTCTCTGTAAAATGGGTCGTACGGATTCAATATTTATCGGATTGAGGCGTGCCATACGTTGTTGGAACGAGGACGAAGAGATCTACAACTTTGCTGTTGAAGGTTTTTCCAGATTCGACCTCGAGATTGGACGAAAATGCACATCTTTGCAAGCTGTCACTGTTTTGACGGGAATGGATCCTATTAGGCCGAAATTGGGCTTTTCTACATGTTATTTTTAGAGACCTTATTTACTTATGTTTTAGGTGTTTAATTTAGTTGTTTATTTTATTCACTTAAATCGGCCCATCAGGCTTTAGAGTAGTCTATATATTTTCGATTCAGCTTTGTAATTCAATTGGAACATTCATAATACAGAAAGTATTCTTCTCAAACGTGTGAAACACATAGAGAGAGAGATCAGGCCGGATTGAGCTGTGCTCTTCGTGATCTCGAATTGATTGATAATCTCAGCTTGGTTTGCTTTGCCGTTCATCAACTTCGCAAGACTTGGTGAATCTAGTATCCACAAGCCCCCTCCTTGTGCCTTCAAGTTGTCCGCTTGATTGTGTAGGGTTGTAGAGGCGGGTTGTGTAGTCATTGGTATTGGTTCCTACCCTCTGAGGAGGCCTGGGGTCTTTATCTTGTTCTGCATAGATCGTTTCAGTCCTTATCGGTCGTGTCTTTCAATTCTTGCATCTTAAATTTCGAGTCTTTATCTATCTTTATCGAGTCTTTATTGTTCTTGTTGCTGTCTTGCGTCGTTCTTGGAGTTCTTGATCAATTCTTGGTCGAGTTCTTGAAGTCTTGCATAAATCTTGCATCTTTCTTGTTAGTTCTTGCTGCGTCTTTATAGTTCTTGATCGATCTTGATTAAGTTCTTGAGAGTTTCTTTATTAGTTCTTGATTATTCTTGCTTGTTGTCGAAGATCGGACCATCTCACGGCTAACCCCGTATCATTATATGTCAAGGTAGTGGACATGTTATGAAGGATTGCCCAAATAAGAAGCCTCTCATGATTAATCACCTAGACAAAAATGAATCTGAAAATTCTAGTGATAAACATGATGAGCATGTTCATAATGATCAAGATATTAGTTTACTTGCCTCTAAAGTTGATTGCCTTAAACATGAGCATGTTGATTCTTTGATTGATTTAAATGTTCAACCTATACCCTGTGCTGATAATCAAAGCAAAGATTTGTGTCAAACTACATGCTTAGAAGAAGGCATAGTTTCTAATATGATCATTGAAGATGAAACTTCTTCTACTATTGCTAGCATTGAGTTAATTGAAAATTCAGCCTTGGAAAAGGATGAAAACTTGCTAGTTTTGGATGGAAACTTATGGATTAATGACCAAGCTCAAGTGCATATTCAATTAGGACATCATGACATTAATATGAAATCTGAAATGTGCACTAATCAAGTTTCTTTTCTTGATTTTGTAGATGAAGCTGAGACAATAACCATCGAGGAGTGGTCAATCCCTACAACAATCGTTCTTGATATGAGTTTCCATGGGCATAAGGTTTTCGATCCAGGAGCTCGTGTGGATGTCTTTGCGGAATCATATGCGACCTTGGATTCGAGGACGAATCCTTTTCAAGAAAGGGAGATTGATGTGGAACCATCCAAGACACCTCCAGAGACACATATCATACTTGGGGATGGACCTATGATTCGAGCTCATGAAAATGAAGTCATCCTCAAGAGGAAGAAGAAGGCTCCACCATGGGAGAAGACCAAAGGTGCAAGCTTGGATTAATGACGTTTTGGTTCGTTCATAGTCATTTGACAGATTTTCGACGTCTCTGTAAAATGGGTCGTACGGATTCAATATTGATCGGATTGAGGCGTGCCATACCTTGTTGGAACGAGGACGAAGAGATCTACAACTTTGTTGTTGAAGGTTTTTCCAGATTCGTCCTATAGCTTGGCCGAAATCCACATTCTTTGAGCTGCTGCTGGTTTTGACGGGATTTTGTTTAGTTTTGGAACATTATATTTATTTCCTATTTAGTATTTCTTTTACTTAAGTTATTTTAGGAAACTTTAAGGTTATTTTAATTAATTCCTATAGTTGTTAGTTTTATTAAAATCAGCCCATTCGGCCCTAGTTAGGTCTATATAAGCCGAATGCCTTCTTTGTAATCATGGACGTTGAATGATATGAGAAAAGCTCTCTTTTTGTGTGAAACACAATGAGTGTTTGTCAATTGAATAGAGCTGTGCTCTTCAATTGCAACTATTGGTATTGATCTAGCTTGGTTTGCTTTGCCATTCATCAACTTCGCAAGACTTGGTGAATCTAGTATCCACAAGCCCCCTCCTTGTGCCTTCAAGTTGTCCGCTTGATTGTGTAGGGTTGTAGAGGCGGGTTGTGTAGTCATTGGTATTGGTTCCTACCCTCTGAGGAGGCCTGGGGTCTTTATCTTGTTCTGAATAGATCGACTCAGTCCTTATCGGTTGCGTCTTTTAATTCTTGCAATTCAATTTCGAGTCTTGCTGCGTTTCTTGAGAAACTTGATCGATCTTGATTGCTTCTTGATCGAATCTTGCTGATCTTGTTGAGTCTTTATTCGTTCTTGCTTCCGTTCTTTAACTTCTTGATTGATCTTGCAGATTTCTTGATCGATTCTTGAAGCATCCTTGCTGCGTCGGTTTGATTCTTGTTATTTCTTTGAGTCTTTCTTTAGTTTCTTGCTTGTTGTCGAAGATCGGACCAACCTACGGCTAACCCCGTATCATAAAGGTTTGTGTATTTTATTGTAGCCACGACAACTGATGCTCTATATGCCTTATAAAGGCTACAATCAATGTATGGGCCTAACCTGACTTTCTATACACACAACACACATCCGGCCCATTCATTTGGCCAATATCTTGACACATATCCTTCTATGTAGATCCCAATAGCATGGGACATGATTGTTCAGTAGTTATGCATAAAGCTTTCCTTACCGATCACTCTTTAGGTATTTTCAGTTAGGCCGGGTGGATCAAACGCTATCCTATAGTTGTAGCCTGCACATCTGCTTCAGTTTTTCATTTTTCTCCTTTTCCTGTGAAATTTAAAATGTACGATTGATCTGCAAGTATATATTGATCAGTAATTGTATAAATAAACTACTTATCTTTGCTGGTCTAACCTAGGTCATTGTGTTTTAGCTGCTGCTTTTATTCTCTTAAATCAAAAAATATAATCTGTACATGTCTTTAACTGATAGTGGAATAGGGAAATTAAAAAGGGTCAGTAACAACTTTATTGAGTCAAGAGTAAGCTTCTTCTTGTATTCCAAAACACAGATAAATTGAAGTCACGAATCCATTGATTAGTTTGTTAATCTGTCTAATTCATTTCCTGACAGTTTTTTTAAACAATCCTTGTTCTATGTAACTATGATAGTATGATATAGTGAAATCATCATACATTATCTTTAATTGCGTAAACCTTCTGATGCTGCACTTTGACTATATATATCATGTTTGTTTTAAATTTAATGTCCCTCGGCTCTGCAACGTACACTGGAATTTGAAGAGGACTTTGCTGGAAAGTTTGAGGCAAGTGCTCAAAGCAAGGAAATCTGCAACGTACACTGGAGTTTGTGAGAAGGCTGAGGGAAAGAGTCAGGCTGATATTAAAAGGAAATATGAGAAGAAGCTTGATGCACACCAAGGGAGTGGTAATGACCTGGTATACACTTTACACTAACATCTGGTTTCTTCTCCCTGGAAAAGCTCTTTCATGCTTTGTTGTGGCTACTTTGGTTGGTTATTTTCAGTAGAATGTTGGGCATAAAGATTATTTAGTACCAGGAGTTATGGATAAGTTTTACTCTTTTTGTTTTTTTGTATGCTTGTCAATTTGAGGGGATGACTATTTCATTGAGTAGTTTCTTTGTGGAATCGATAATCATGTCTCTTCGTTGGGCATGTAGACTGTAATTTCAATCTTTTCAAGTTGGTCCCTCCCATTTTTTTTGCAACTTCATCAATATGAACATTTTGCATTGGGCATATCTTCTCCTTTTTTTTTGGGTGGGGGTGGGGGTGGGGGTGGGGGGATCAGTCATGATTTCCAATTTGTTCAGGATGTTCTCAAGGCTGATACCTTCTATTTCCAATCATTGTGCAGTTTAATTTCCGTGGTATCATTTCTTCACGCTTCAAGCCCCACATGGCTGTATATGTAGAACTGGAAGAAAAAACACTAATGGAGAATCTTGAGAAACTTGTTCAGGTAGATGAAATGTTTATTCCCATCAAGGTTGATATTTATTCCATGTGCATCTTTCATTTTTTTAACCACCAAACCCCTGGACATCTCTTCTTCATTTCCTCTTCTTTAGGAAGAAACATGGGAGACAGATGAGGGAAGTCAGACAAATATTTTGTCAAGCAGTATGCAGGTAGTTGTTCCTTTATTTCTGTTACAAAACTTGTTTATTGTTCAAATTTCTTAATCTCTTTATTGTTTATTTTGTAGCTTAAATCTTTCTTATGGTTCTAAAATACTTGTGGAAATTTCTATTGTAAAAACTGAAATCTATTTGGGAAGGTGATGGAAAACTGGAAAGTTTTATGGTCAAATAAATTGTTGATTGAGCAACTGATGCGGGACCATCCAAGACACCTTCGGATGATGTCTTTCTAAAAAGGAAGAAGAAGGCTCCACCATGGGAAAAGGTCCAAAGGTGGGAGCTTGACGTTTAGCTCGTTCATAGTCATTTGACAGCTTTTCGACGTCTCTGTAAAATGGGTCGTACGGAATCAATATTTATCGGATTGAGGCGTGCCATATCTTGTTGGAACGAGGACGAAGAGATCTACAACTTTTCTGTTGAAGATATTTCCAGATTCAACCTCGAAATTGGCCGAAAATGCACATCTTTGCAAGCTGTCACTGTTTTGACGGGATTTTACTAAGTGTTGGAACCCCGTTTCGCCTAGTGTTCCTATTGGGCCGAAATTGGGCTATTTTAAGTGTTATTTCTAGAGATCTTATTTACTTATGATTTTAGGTGTTTTAATTAGATGTTAGATATTATCTTTCTATCATTAAACTCGGCCCATCAGGCCTTAGCATAGCTTATATATTTCGATTTCATACATTGTAAACATTCAGCTTTCAATGAATAGAATTAGTTCTCTCAAACTTGTGTGAAACACATTGAGTGATGTTGATCCAACTAGAGCTGTGCTCGTTGATCACGAATTGGTATCTATCTCAGCTTGGTTTGCTTTGTGTTCATCAACTTCGCAAGACTTGGTGATCCTAGTATCCACGAGCCCCCTCCTTGTGCCTCCAAGTTGTCCGCTTGGTTGTGTAGGGTTGTAGAGGCGGGTTATATAGTCATTGGTATTGGTTCCTACCCTCTGAGGAGGCCTGGGGTCTTTATCTTGTTCTATATAGATCGACTCAGTCCATATCAGGTCGTGTCTTTCAATTCTTGCTCTTGAATTTCGAGTCTTGCATCTTTCTTTAGAGTCTTTGCTGCGTTCTTGGTTTTCTTGATCGATCTTGAACCCTTCTTGGTCGAATCTTGTTGTTCTTGTTGAGTCTTGAATCGTGTCTTGCTTTCTTGTTCAGTTCTTGCTTCCGTTTCTTTAGTTTCTTGCTTGTTGTCGAAGATCGGACCAACCTACGGCTAACCCCGTATCAAATTGGTATCAGAGCTTTGGTTTCCGACATCAAGATTGAGTCTTTTCTTTTTCATAAACACAAAAACCACAAAAATAGAGTCTTTTCTTGTTTGGTCTTTTACTTCTTGTTCTTTATTTGATTATTGCACTAATCTTTTTGTTTGTGATTGTTTGTGGTTGCATAGCCTAAACACAAAGCCTAGCCGAGACCGTGGAGTCGACCAAGTGGTGAACACAGCCTTTGTGAACACCCTAGAGCCGACGGCAATTTCTGTCCCCATAGCCTTGCTTGGCCGATTCTACATACCACACAAAGCAAACCCTAGTTTGTTCTATCTTTTCTATCCTTTTTGTTTATCTATTCTATCTTTGGAATTTTGATTTATCTTTTATCTAATTCCATTTATCTATTGCCTATCAAAAATCAGAAATTTTAAGTTGTTGGATATTAATTTCCATTATATCTATCAACTACCTAAAAAGGCACAAGATAGATTCTATTACCTAAATTAGCCATTCTATCTATATCTTTACATTAGGGCTGAATTTTCATCTTTTATCACCATCTATACCAGATTTTCGAGTCCTATACATTAATTTGAGTCTTTTCTTGCATTAGTTTCACATTTAAAAAAAAAAAAAAAAAAAAAAAAAACAGTAAATTAAGGTCCGAAAATTCAAAAGAAAGAGAAAGTGTTTGTTAGTTGTTGATCTAGTGCAAGAAAGCTCCCAAGGACATCATTGGTGAACCCTCTTCTCAGCCCTAATCAACATACCTATCCCTAAACACATACACCTCCACAAAATTGAAACCCTACCTTGCAACTATAACATCATAACTTAAGGTTTTCAATCAAAAGAGGTGAATTTCCATTCTTTCTTGAGTTTTTTCTATTCGTTCTCTTTGTTTGCAGCTTTGTCTAAGTTGTTTGCTAGCTGTGTCGAGTACTTCTATTCTCTTGAAGTGCTATTGTGTGTGTGTGTCGAAGAGATCTCCCCCTGGTCGAGTTCTCTTTTGTTTGAGTCGAGTGCTTGTTTTGCTGTTCGAGTACTCATTAGTCTATTTCGAGTTGATTCTTGCTGATTGTTGCTTGGATCAAATTGATTATTGCTGTTATCGAGTTGTATTTGCTTGAGTCGAGTGATCTTGACCCCTGTCGAGTTCCCTTTTGAGTTTGTCGAGTACTACAGCCCCTTGTTGAGTACTCTTGTGTGTTGTTTCATTCATTCTCTTGATTCATATACTTGGATTGCTTTGTTCTGTGCTTGGTAGTTGATTTGCCCAAAGCGGATTGCCCTAGCAAGCGTGATATATCAATCAGAGAGGGAGTGTGAGCGAAACACAATAGTGAGGTGTTTATAAGTTTTACTAACCTTTAACTTAGTTCCTTGTTTCTTTGGTCTTTGTTATAATGTCTACTAATCAGGGAAACAATGGTGGTAACAATTCCACTAACTCAAGTGCAACAGTGACGCCCGAGCAATTTCAGACCATGATGAACAACATGGCGACTATCATGAACAACACAACGGGTGTTCCTGAATCATTGGCTGCGCTAACAGCAAGGGTGGCTGCATTAGAGAGCTCTAGGCCTAGTGGTTCGAACACCATAGGTCAGCAAGAGCGAGTTGAGATACCTAATGACGAAAGAGAGGTCGTTAATCCTAACCCTATTCCTAATCCTAATCCTCATGTCAATGTTAATTTAGATAATCCTTTATTCAATGAAAACAACTCTCCACAAGGTGGGAGAAATGATCGGAATAATGGGTTTGTTAATATGCAAGGTCAAGGACAGGGAAGGGGAAGAGGACGTGGCTATCAAGAGCAATTCTATTACTCGGAGCAAGATGACGACTTCCAAGAAGAGGAGTATTGGGAGCGACGCCCGAGACGGAATCAAAGGGGAAATCCGAACCGACCACCTAGGTTCAATGACGACGACGGTATGGGTAAGGTTAAGGTAAAGATTCCTCCTTTTGATGGTAAAACTGATCCAGATGCTTATATTGATTGAGAAATTAAAATGGAGCAAATCTGGAATTGTCATAATTTCTCAGAACCTAAGAAAGTACAACTAGCTTCCCTAGAGTTTCAAGGTTTTGCATTAATCTGGTGGGATAATCTTGTTAAGGAAAGAAGAAGATCCCTTGATGCACCTATTGCTTCTTGGGAACAATTGAAAGTGGTCATGAGAAATAGATTTGTACCTCAACATTATGATAGAGAGCTATTAAACAGATTAGAAAATCTTAAGCAAGGTAGCAAAACTGTTGAGGACACCTTTTATGCAATGCAAGAAACCATGGCTAGAGCTAATGTAGTTGAGTCCTATGAAGATACAAATGCCATATTCTACGCCTACTGAAATTGATTACTTTCCATATTCTACGCCTACTGAAATTTTACATTTAGCTATGAAAGTGGAAAGGAATGCTAGATACAGGAGCCAAGGTGGTAGAATGTCGAGTGGGCAACCCCAAGGGTGGCACCAAGGCCATGTGCAGCAGCCCCAAGGGAGGTTTGATGGCGGCTCAAGGGAGAAAGCAAACCAACCCCATGGGGGTAGTGAAGGCCGAACACCCCAACAGCCCATCGACAATAGTGAAGCGTCTTGGAATGGACATGAATCGTTTAGGGTATCTACTGGCCCTAAAGGGAGTAATCCTAACTCTTCTACTCTTGAACCTATCTACATTCCTTGCTTTATATGCCAAGGTAGAGGACACATTATGAAGGATTGCCCTAATAAGAAAACTCTCATGATTAATCACCTAGGCAATAATGAATCTGAAAATTCTAGTGATAAACATGATGAGCATGTTCATAATGATCAAGATATTAGTTTACTTTCTTCTAACGATAATTGCCTTGAACATGAGCATGTTGATTCTTTGATTGATGTAAATGTTCAACCTACGCCTTGTGATGTTAATGAAAGAGAAGAACTGTGTCATACTAAGTGCATAGCAAAATGCATAGTTAGTAATATGATCATTGATAGTGAAAATTGTTCTAATATTGCTAGCCTAGAATTAATTGAAAATTCAGCCTTGGAAAAGGATGAAAACTTGCTAGTTTTGGATGGAAACTTAGGGATTAATGACCAAGCTCAAGTGCATATCAAGTTAGAACATCATGAAGATGACATGAAATATGAATTATGCACTAATAAAGTTTCTTTTCTTGATTTTGTAGATGAAGCTGAGACAATAACCATCGAGGAGTGGTCAATCTCTACACCAATCGTTCTTGAGATGAATTTCCATGGGCATATGGTGTTCGATCCAGGAGCTCGTGTGGCTGCATGTGCGGAATCATATATGACCTTGGATTCGAGGACGAATCCTTTTCAAGAAAGGGAGATTGATGCGGGACCATCCAAGACACCTTCGGATGATGTCTTTC
The DNA here is from genome assembly GCA_037127255.1 of Persicaria tinctoria. Classification (NCBI taxonomy): domain Eukaryota; kingdom Viridiplantae; phylum Streptophyta; class Magnoliopsida; order Caryophyllales; family Polygonaceae; genus Persicaria; species Persicaria tinctoria. The sequence continues at coordinate 41,242,744 of JBANSL010000013.1, forward strand.
TAAAAAGGAAGAAGAAGGCTCCACCATGGGAAAAGGTCCAAAGGTGGGAGCTTGACGTTTAGCTCGTTCATAGTCATTTGACAGCTTTTCGACGTCTCTGTAAAATGGGTCGTACGGAATCAATATTTATCGGATTGAGGCGTGCCATATCTTGTTGGAACGAGGACGAAGAGATCTACAACTTTTCTGTTGAAGATATTTCCAGATTCAACCTCGAAATTGGCCGAAAATGCACATCTTTGCAAGCTGTCACTGTTTTGACGGGATTTTACTAAGTGTTGGAACCCCGTTTCGCCTAGTGTTCCTATTGGGCCGAAATTGGGCTATTTTAAGTGTTATTTCTAGAGATCTTATTTACTTATGATTTTAGGTGTTTTAATTAGATGTTAGATATTATCTTTCTATCATTAAACTCGGCCCATCAGGCCTTAGCATAGCTTATATATTTCGATTTCATACATTGTAAACATTCAGCTTTCAATGAATAGAATTAGTTCTCTCAAACTTGTGTGAAACACATTGAGTGATGTTGATCCAACTAGAGCTGTGCTCGTTGATCACGAATTGGTATCTATCTCAGCTTGGTTTGCTTTGTGTTCATCAACTTCGCAAGACTTGGTGATCCTAGTATCCACGAGCCCCCTCCTTGTGCCTCCAAGTTGTCCGCTTGGTTGTGTAGGGTTGTAGAGGCGGGTTATATAGTCATTGGTATTGGTTCCTACCCTCTGAGGAGGCCTGGGGTCTTTATCTTGTTCTATATAGATCGACTCAGTCCATATCAGGTCGTGTCTTTCAATTCTTGCTCTTGAATTTCGAGTCTTGCATCTTTCTTTAGAGTCTTTGCTGCGTTCTTGGTTTTCTTGATCGATCTTGAACCCTTCTTGGTCGAATCTTGTTGTTCTTGTTGAGTCTTGAATCGTGTCTTGCTTTCTTGTTCAGTTCTTGCTTCCGTTTCTTTAGTTTCTTGCTTGTTGTCGAAGATCGGACCAACCTACGGCTAACCCCGTATCAGCAACTGTGAGTACTATCAATAGTTCACAATGCAAATGTTGTGCAAATACAATTTTCAGCTGTTGCAGGTAATGTGATGACAAGACTAGAGATTTTCTTTATGATCATGTTGGAGAAATTCCAGCTGAGGGTTGGTGATTGCGGGTTGGATGAACCTGCCGTACTATCTATTGGGTTCACTTCAAGGAATGAACAATTATTTACCATTTTCAGAAAATTGTAGGTGGATGGCAATGTTTCTTGCACCCAATTTTCCCACCAACTGGGAGAGCCTAAGGCGTTGTTTGTACTTTTAATTTATTTGTGAAATCAGGTCCATGACTAGTTGGGTCATATTTACAGTTATTCTCATGTCTGGAAGCATAGATTTTATATTGGAATATATTCCACAAAGTTCTTTCGCTTCAATCCTTCAACTAAATGATCCATTGTGATACTTCACAGGTCTTCTTGCTTACGAAGCCTAAAGTGATGCGCGGTGCTTTGACAAAGAACCAAACCTTGTTCAATTTGTGAAGGTAAACCATGAATATTTCATAAAGCGTAATCATTTTGTAGGGTTGAAGTTCCTTGATCCTTTCTCTCTCTGGTGATAGTACAGTACAATCTTGTTTATTGAGATCATCGGAAATTCAGAACTTATGCATTATTGGAGTAATTTAATATAAGCCTTGGTCCATAGCACAACGTCTAATAAAACTTATCCTGTAGTTTTAATATGTCAGAACTTCTCTATTTTCAAGATTTAATCGTCGTAGCTTTCCTATGCATTGACAGATCTTCCAAAAATACTTAAGGCATATGCTACAAACCTCGTTTCCAAGCTGCCAAAGGGTGGCACATGGATTGTTTGCTGCTGCTACAGGAATGTATGTACAAATAAAGGTTCATGCTCTATATGTTTTCAGGGTGACTTACTTGACTTCCTTCTTGCTTTTCTAATTTTATGGACATGTTTTAACTCATATATTTGCTTCTGTTGAGCAGACATCTGAAAGAGATGAAAGGGTAATATGTTGTGATTGTTCTGCAAGCCCACTCCTAGGAGATACACTCTCTTCTCCTTGAACCAACGACTAAGACTTGTCGCTGATGTTGCTCACTGTTTGTTGTTTCTCCATAACCATCGCATGCCATGTGGAGAGGTTGAAAGAGATGCTCCAGAAGCTGCCCGTTGAGATGGAGAGGACTCATTTTAGCACCAACATAAGGACTATGCTTTTGTTTGCCTCCATGTATGTATGTACACACACATCTTTTTTCGGAATGCTAAAATTCTAGACTTGGTAACATATTTATGTTATATACTTTCAATGTTTAATCTAACATTATATGGAAGATTGTATTATGGTTGTAACCTATTTGTGAAGTGATTATCATTGATTACATTAGATAATTAGAGTGAAAATAGGGAAGAAATAGGTGAAATAGGAAAAACAGGGAAAATACCTTACCATTGGCCACGACATCTTGCCGTCGCAAACAGGAAAAAAAAGCTAGAATAATAGCCACGGCATATTCCCGTTGCATGGATAGAAATAAAGCGCCAAATTTTTAGCGAGAAGAATTTATTAGCCACGGAAATCACCCGTCGCAACTGATTTGGCTTGGCTTCGCCAACCTTTGCTAAATGTCGTCGCTACAGCCGTGGCTACCATCCTAGCGATGGCAGATCCCGTTACTAGACTCTTTTGCCACCGAAGGTTTCGCCACGGCTGGTTTACCGTGGCTACAGCCGTTGCAACTACCCTTTTGCCACAACAAATGACCTTTTAGCCACGGGAAACAGCCGTTGCTAAATTGTTTTTTTTTTTTTTGTAGTTGATACGGGGTTAGCCGTGTGATGGTCCGATCTTCGACAACAAGCAAGAATTAAACAAGAACTAATAAAGACAGCAAGAATGCTTCAAGAATCGATCAAGAAATCTGCAAGATCAATCAAGAAGTTAGAGAACGGAAGCAAGAACGAATAAAGACTCAACAAGATCAGCAAGATTCGATCAAGAAGCAATCAAGATCGATCAAGATTCTCAAGAAACTCAGCAAGACTCGACAAAGATGAATAAAGACTCGAAATTGAATTGCAAGAATTGAAAGACACGACCTGATATGGACTGAAACGATCTATGCAGAACAAGATAAAGACCCCAGGCCTCCTCAGAGGGTAGGAACCAATACCAATGACTACACAACCCGCCTCTACAACCCTACACAATCAAGCGGACAACTTGAAGGCACAAGGAGGGGGCTTGTGGATACTAGATTCACCAAGTCTTGCGAAGTTGATGAACGGCAAAGCAAACCAAGCTGAGATATGTATCAATCGATGATCAATGAGCACAGCTCTAATTGAATCAACAAACACTCGATGGTGTAAACACTCTTTTTGAGAGAATTGTAATTATCAAAGTTCCCATATGTTGGAAGAATCGAAAATATATAGGCCCTAAGGCTGAGTTTGGCCGGCCATAGTAGATAGAAATAGATAGATCTAATTACTAATGGGCTTATTGAAATAAACCTAAGAACATAAGTAAAATAAGGTCCTTAAAAATAATAACTAGAAAAGCCCAATTCAGCCCAATAATGTTCATAAGCTGAAATTAAGCTCTAACACTTAGATAATTTCAGCCCAAGCTTTATTAAAGGTGGCTCGGCCTCATTATGCACTCCAATGCACATATATGTCTTCAATGTTGGCTCGGGGAGTTGAACCTTGCTCGAGAACAAAGCATGCCCCACAAAGTTGAATGAGTCTCTCTGAAGCTTCTTAGCTCTAGCTCGAGTCATTGGTCCTTCTCCAAGTATGATGGGTGTGTCTGGAGCTGTAGAAGATGGTCCCGCATCAACCTCCCCTTCTTGAAAAGGATTCGACCACGAATCCAAGTCTTCATCCACAGCGAAGTAAGGGATTAGATCCGCGACGTTGAATGTAGCGCTCACGCCCATGTCTCCAGGAAGCTCCAATTGGTAGGCATTGTCGCCCACTCTCCTCTTGATCCAAAATGGTCCATCACCACGAGGCGAAAGCTTGTTCTTCCGGGCTTCTGGAAACCGCTCCTTCCTCAAATGTACCCATACAAGATCCCCAGGCTGAAATGTGACCAAGCGACGACCCTTGTTGGCCTTGTTAGCATTGTATTCAGCCTTAAGCTTCAGCTTCTCTCGAGTTCGTTCATGCAGCTCCTTTATGAACTCGACATGCTTACCTGCCTCAAATGATTCTTTGTCTCTCATAGGATATGGAGTAAGATCAAAAGGGGTTAGTGGATTAACACCATACACACATTCAAATGGACTGATTTTAGTAGCCGAATGCATGGTTCTATTATAAGCAAATTCCACATGAGGTAACGCTTCTTCCCAAAGTGTCAAATTCTTCCTAATAATGGCTCTTAGGACAGTAGCTAGGGTTCTATTAGTCACCTCAGTTTGGCCATCAGTTTGGGGGTGGCTAGAAGTAGAGAATAGCAATCTAGTTCCCAATTTATTCCATAAAGTACGCCAAAAATGACTTAAGAATTTCACATCCCTATCACTAACAATAGTTTTAGGCACACCATGCAACCTAACTACTTCTCTAAAGAATAGATTAGCAACGTTGGTAGCATCATCAGTTTTGTGGCATGCAATGAAATGAGCCATTTTAGAGAATCTATCAACCACTACAAAGATTGAATCCCTTCCCTTCTTAGTTCTAGGCAACCCAACTATAAAGTCCATAGAAATGTCTTCCCAAGGGGCTGAGGGTATTGGCAGTGGTGTATAAAGTCCATGGGGCATAAGCTTAGCTTTGGCTTTAATGCAGTCTATGCATCTCTAAGGCAATGTTCTACATCCCTAAGCATATGCGGCCAATAAAAATGTGATTTCAGTGTGTTATATGTCTTATCCCTACCAAAATGTCCCATTAATCCACCACTATGGGCTTCACTAACAAGTAATAATCGTAGAGAACATCTAGGAATGCACACTTGATCTTTTCGAAATAAGAATCCTTGATGTATATAAAAGCTGTCATTAGGACCCTTTTCTAAGCATTTTCGAAATATATCTCCAAAATCCAAATTAGGTTCATACAATTCCTTTATGTAAACAAAGCCTAAGACTCTAGAACCAAAGTGGTTAAAAGAACATGTCTTCTAGATAAGGCATCAGCAACCACATTGTCTTTGCCTTTCTTATACTTAATCACATAAGGAAATGTTTCAATGAATTCCATCCATCTACCATGTCTCCTATCAAGTTTATCTTGGCTTTTAAAATGTTGTAATGATTCATGATCAGTTCTAAGAATAAACTCGCTAGGCCATAGATAGTGAGACCATGTCTTAAGTACTCGAAACAAAGCATACAATTCCTTATCATAGGTAGAGTAATTAAGACAAGCACCTTTCAACTTCTCAGAAAAGAAAGCAATAGGTTTACCTCCCTGCATAAGGACTCCCCCAATTCCTACTCCGCTAGCATCACACTCGACCTCAAAAGGCTGAGTAAAGTCCGGCAAAGCTAGTAGAGGTGCGTGAGTCAGCTTATCCTTAAGTGTGTTGAATGCGTCCTCCTGAGCTGCTCCCCATGTGAACTCACTCCTTTTCTTTGTAAGCTCTGTTAGTGGGGTTGAGATGGTGCTGAAATCTCGCACAAAGCGTCGGTAGAAGCTCGCAAGACCTTGGAAGCTGCGTACATGGCCTATGTTGGTGGGGGTCGGCCACTCTTGGATGGCTTTAATCTTTGATTCATCAACACGCAGTCCTTTAGAGCTCACTACAAATCCAAGAAAAGACACTTGTTCATTACATAATTCACACTTCTTTAGATTAGCATACAAGCGTTCAATTCTTAGTGTTTTAAGCACTTCTCTAAGATGTGATTCATGTTCATTAGAAGACTTGCTATAAATCAGAATATCATCAAAGTAAACAACAACAAATTTTCCAATGAAATCTCGAAGCACATGATTCATTAAGCGCATAAAAGTACTAGGAGCATTAGTTAAACCAAAAGGCATAACCAACCACTCATATAAGCCTAGCTTAGTCTTAAAGGCTTTTTTCCATTCATCTCCCTTTTTCATTCTAATCTGATGATAGCCACTTCTAAGATCGATTTTAGAGAATATAGAGGCTCCATGTAACTCATCTAGCATATCATCTAATCTAGGAATAGGGTGACGATATTTAATAGTGATGTTGTTAATAGCCCTACAATCTACACACATTCTCCATGATCCATCTTTCTTAGGGACTAATAACACAGGCACAACACTAGGACTTAAGCTAATTCGAATGTAACCCTTATCCAACAGTTCGTGGACTTGGGTTTGGACCTCTTGGGTCTCAGTGGGATTCATACGATACGCAGGTCTATTAGGCAATGCAGCCCCTGGAATAAGATCAATTTGATGCTCGATTCCACGAATAGGGGGTAGACCTGGTGGTATTTCATCGGGAAACACATCCTTAAACTCCTCAAGAAGAGCGAGAATGTTCGATGGAAGAGAAGCTTTAAGCTCTTCACTCAACATGCTCAAGCTCTTGCAAAGGCGCATAAGAATAGTTCCACCATCCGCAAATTCGTCCAGGAATGTGCTTTTGGAGACCAAGAACACACTCTTAGCTCGAGTTTGAGGATCCACTTGGCTCGACTGAGCTTCCTGATCTAACTCACCTTTACTTACCTTCCGCTTCTCAATCTCATCAGCTACTTGTGTAGGCGTCATAGGTTTGAGAATGACATTCTTTCCCTGAAAAGTAAAGGTATAGCGATTAGTAAACCCATCATGAATAACCTTTCGATCAGATTGCCAAGGACGGCCTAATAGAATATGACAAGCTTGCATAGGCACAATATCACATAAAACATCATCTTCATAATGTCCTAGTTTAATATGTACTTTAACTTGTCTATGAACTTTTAATAAGCCACAATCATTCATCCAATGCAATTTGTAAGGTCTAGGGTGTTGGACAGTAGGTAAATGCAATTTGTCAACCATTTCTTGACTAGCTAAATTACAGCAACTACCTCCATCAATGATCACATTTACCACCTTTCCTTTAACTAAACAACGAGTATGAAATATGTTTTCTCTTTGATTATCTTCACATGGTGTAGGAATAACACTTAAAACTCTTCTAACAATCAAAGATTCTCCATGTTCATATTCAACCTCATTATCATCATTTTCATAGCAAACAAGGTTTAGGTTCTGATCATTATCATTATTAGCATTCTCATCATGTTCATCACAGGAGTTTTCAGATTCATATTCTCCAAATTGATTAACCATGAGAGTTTTCTTATTAGGGCAATCCTTCATATAATGTCCTCTACCTTGGCATTTAAAGCATACAATATCTCTAGAACGAGTAGTAGAAGGGTTAGGATTACTCCCTTTGGGACCAGTAGATGTCCCAGACGATTCTCGTCCATTCCATGGGCCTTTACCCTTGTCGAGGGGCTGTTGGGGCTGTCGACCTTCACTCCTCCATTGGGGCTGCTGAGCTCGCTCCCTAGAGCCCATCTCCGAGCGCCCTTGGGGCTGTTGGGGCCGAGATTGGCGCCACCCTTGTTGCTGGCCACTCGACACCCTATTGCCTTGGCTTTTGTAGCGTTGTCCCTTTTCTACTTTCATAGCTAGATGTAGAAGTTCAGTAGGAGTAGTATAGGGAAAATAATCAATTTCATGAGCTAAAGTAGGATGTAAGATTCGAAGATATCTAACATTAGTTTTCTCATGAGTTTCGACTATATTAGCTCTAGCCATGGCTTCTTGCATAACATTAAATGTTTCCTCAACAGTTTTACTACCTTGTTTAAGGTTTTCTAATCTGTTTAATAGCTCTCTATCATAATGTTGAGGTACAAATCTATTTCTCATGACCACTTTCAATTGTTCCCAAGAAGCAATAGGTGCATCAAGGGATCTTCTTCTTTCCTTAACAAGATTATCCCACCCGATTAATGCAAAACCTTGAAACTCTAGGGAAGCTAGTTGTACTTTCTTAGGTTCTGAGAAATTATGACAATTCCAGATTTGCTCCATTTTAATTTCCCAATCAATATAAGCATCTGGATCAGTTTTACCATCAAAAGGAGGAATCTTTACCTTAACCTTACCTATACCGTCGTCGTCATTGAACCTAGGTGGTCGGTTCTGATTTCCCCTTTGATTCCGTCTCGGGCGTCGCTCCCAATACTCCTCTTCTTGGAAGTCGTCATCTTGCTCCGAGTAATAGAATTGCTCTTGATAGCCACGTCCTCTTCCCCTTCCCTGTCCTTGACCTTGCACATTAACAAACCCATTATTCCGATCATTTCTCCCACCTCGTGGAGAGTTGTTTTCATTGAATAAAGGATTATCTAAATTAACATTGACATGAGGATTAGGATTAGGAATAGGGTTAGGATTAACGACCTCTCTTTCATCATTGGGTATCTCAACTCGCTCTTGCTGACCTATGGTGTTCGAACCACTAGGCCTAGAGCTCTCTAATGCAGCCACCCTTGCTGTTAGCGCAGCCAAGGATTCAGGAACACCCGTTGTGTTGTTCATGATAGTCGCCATGTTGTTGATCATGGTCTGAAATTGCTCGGGCGTCACTGTTGCACTTGAGTCAGTGGCATTGTTACCACCATTGTTTCCCTGATTAGTAGACATTATAACAAAGACCAAAGAACAAAGAACTAAGTTAAAGGTTAGTAAAACTTATAAACAGCTCACAATTGTGTTTCGCTCACACTCCCTCTCTGATTGATATATCACGCTTGCTAGGGCAATCCGCTTTGGGCAAATCAACTACCAAGCAAAGACTAAATAAATCAAGGTATGTAATGACTGAAACGAACAACAAAGCACTCGTCAAAAGGGTAAGAGCATTCGACAGCAGTTGTAAACAATAGATTCAAGCAAAGCAGATGGGTAATTGCAATGAATCAATTCGACGCACAAAGAGATCACTCGGCAAGGGCTGAGATCACTCGACACACACAAGAGAGAACTCGGCACGGGCTGAGAACTCTTCGACACAAACACAACAGCACTCGACAATGGGGAGAAGTGCTCGACACAGCCAAAAATTAACTCGACAAGGCTGTAACAAAAAGAAATAGAAGAAACACAAGAGAAAGTAAGGAAATTTACCTCTTTTGATTGAAAAACCCCAAGTTATGATGTTATAGTTGCAAGGTAGGGTTTCAATTTTGTGGAGGTGTATGTGTTTAGGTTTAGGGCTGTCGACAAGGGCTATGGAGAATCACAAAAAAGTTGAGTCCTTTAGGGTTTTCTTGCACTAGATCAACAAACAACAACCAAACACTTTCTTCTCTTTTTTTTTTTGAATTTTCGGAACTTTAATTTACTGTTTTTTTTTTTTTTTTTTTTTTTTTTTAAATCTGAAACTAATGCAAGAAAACTAACAATAATGAGAAAAGGACTCAAAAATATGATATGTTGGTGATAGATGATAGAAATTCAGCCCTTAAAGATGTATTTATAAACAACTTTGGATATATAAGGTAACAAGATCTATCTACGCCTCTTAAAGATAAAAAGATAGATAATATGGATTAATCTATCAATTATAATCAGATTGTAAAAGGCAAATAGAATAGATATAGGATAGATAAAATATTCCAAAGATAGACAAAGGATAGAAAAGATAACAAACTAGGGTTTCTTGTGTTTATGTGATGTCGACCAAGCTGTGACTATGGGGAAAAGGGTAATGCCGCCGGCTTAGGTGCTGCACAAGGGAAATTGCGCACCACTTTGGTCGACTCCACGGTCTCGGCTAGGCTTTGTGTTTAGGCTATGCAACCACAAACAATCACAAACTCAAGATTAGTGCAATAATCAATAAAGAATGCAAGAAGTAAAAGACCAAATGATACGGGGTTAGCCGTGAGATGGTCCGATCTTCGACAACAAGCAAGAATAATCAAGAACTAATAAAGAAACTCTCAAGAACTTAATCAAGATCGATCAAGAACTATAAAGACGCAGCAAGAACTAACAAGAAAGATGCAAGATTTATGCAAGACTTCAAGAACTCGACCAAGAATTGATCAAGAACTCCAAGAACGACGCAAGACAGCAACAAGAACAATAAAGACTCGATAAAGATAGATAAAGACTCGAAATTTAAGATGCAAGAATTGAAAGACACGACCGATAAGGACTGAAACGATCTATGCAGAACAAGATAAAGACCCCAGGCCTCCTCAGAGGGTAGGAACCAATACCAATGACTACACAACCCGCCTCTACAACCCTACACAATCAAGCGGACAACTTGAAGGCACAAGGAGGGGGCTTGTGGATACTAGATTCACCAAGTCTTGCGAAGTTGATGAACGGCAAAGCAAACCAAGCTGAGATTATCAATCAATTCGAGATCACGAAGAGCACAGCTCAATCCGGCCTGATCTCTCTCTCTATGTGTTTCACACGTTTGAGAAGAATACTTTCTGTATTATGAATGTTCCAATTTGTTTACAAGGAAAACTCGGCATTATAAAGGCCTTAGGGCTGTTCTGGCCGGCCTAACTAGATAGAAAGATAAAACTAATAACTAATAACTAATGGGCTTAATGAAACAAACCTAAGAACATAAGTAAATAAGGTTTTAAAAAGACGAATTAAGAAAAGCCCAATTCAGCCCAATAATGTTCATAAGCTGAAATTAGACATTAACACTTAATGAAATTCGGCCCAAGCATGTTTAAGGTGGCTCGGCCTCCACTTGTGCTCCAATGCACATGTATGTCTTCAATGTTGGCTCGGGGAGTTGAACCTTGCTCGAGAACAAAGCATGACCCACAAAGTTGAATGAGTCTCTCTGAAGCTTCTTAGCTCTAGCTCGAGTCATTGGTCCTTCTCCAAGTATGATGGGTGTGTCTGGAGTTGTAGAAGATGGTCCCGCATCAACCTCCCCTTCTTGAAAAGGATTCGACCACGAATCCAAGTCTTCATCCACAGCGAAGTAAGGGATTAGATCTGCGACGTTGAATGTAGCGCTCACGCCCATGTCTCCAGGAAGCTCCAATTGGTAGGCATTGTCGCCCACTCTCTTCTTGATCCGAAATGGTCCATCACCACGAGGCGACAGCTTGTTCTTCCGGGCTTCTGGAAACCGCTCCTTCCTCAAATGCACCCATACAAGATCTCCAGGCTGAAATGTGACCAAGCGACGTCCCTTGTTGGCCTTGTTAGCGTTGTATTCAGCCTTGAGCTTCAGCTTCTCTCGAGTTCGTTCATGCAGCTCCTTGATGAACTCGACATGCTTACCTGCCTCAAATGATTCTTTGTCTATCATAGGATATGGAGTAAGATCAAAAGGGGTTAGTGGATTAACACCATACACACATTCAAATGGACTGATTTTAGTAGCCGAATGCATGGTTCGATTATAAGCAAATTCCACATGAGGTAAGGCTTCTTCCCAAAGTTTCAAATTCTTCCTAATAATGGCTCTTAGGACAGTAGCAAGGGTTCTATTAGTCACCTCAGTTTGGCCATCAGTTTGGGGGTGGCTAGAAGTAGAGAATAGCAATCTAGTTCCCAATTTATTCCATAAAGTACGCCAAAAATGACTTAAGAATTTCACATCCCTATCACTAACAATAGTTTTAGGCACACCATGCAACCTAACTACTTCTCTAAAGAATAGATTAGCAACGTTGGTAGCATCATCAGTTTTATGACATGCAATGAAATGAGCCATTTTAGAGAACCTATCGACCACTACAAAGATTGAATCCCTCCCCTTCTTAGTTCTAGGCAACCCAACAATAAAATCCATAGAAATGTCTTCCCAAGGGGCTGAGGGGGTCGGCAGTGGTGTATAAAGGCCATGGGGCATAAGCTTAGCTTTGGCTTTAATGCAATCTATGCATCTCTTAAGGCAATGTTCTACATCCCTAAGCATATGTGGCCAATAAAAGTGTGATTTCAGTGTATTATATGTCTTATCCCGTCCAAAATGTCCCATTAAACCACCACTATGGGCTTCACTAACAAGTAGTAATCTTAATGAACATCGAGGAATACACACTTGATCTTTTCGAAATAAGAATCCATCATGTATATAGAAGCCATCGAAAGGACCTGATTCTAAGCATTTTCGAAAAGTGTTACCAAAATCTAGATCAGATTCATATAATTCCTTTATGTAAACAAAGCCTAAGACTCTAGAATCCAAAGTGGTTAAAAGCACATGTCGTCTAGCTAAAGCATTAGAATCGAAATCGGCTATTAGAACATGTCTCCTAGATAATGCATCGGCAACCACATTGTCTTTGCCTTTCTTATACTTAATTACATAAGGAAATGTTTCTATGAACTCCATCCATCTACCATGTCTCCTATCAAGTTTATCTTGGCTTTTAAAGTGTTTTAATGATTCATGATCAGTTCTAAGAATAAACTCGCTAGGCCATAGATAGTGAGACCATGTCTTAAGTACTCGAAACAAAGCATACAATTCCTTATCATAGGTAGAGTAATTAAGACAAGCACCTTTCAACTTCTCAGAAAAGAAAGCAATAGGCTTACCTCCCTGCATAAGGACTCCCCCAATTCCTACTCCGCTAGCATCACACTCGACCTCAAAAGGCTGAGTAAAGTCCGGCAAAGCTAGTAGAGGTGCGTGAGTCAGCTTATCCTTAAGTGTGTTGAATGCGTCCTCCTGAGCTGCTCCCCATGTGAACTCACTCCTTTTCTTTGTAAGCTCTGTTAGTGGGGCTGAGATGGTGCTGAAATCTCGCACAAAGCGTCGGTAGAAGCTCGCAAGACCTTGGAAGCTGCGTACATGGCCTATGTTGGTGGGGGTCGGCCACTCTTGGATGGCTTTAATCTTTGATTCATCAACACGCAGTCCTTTAGAGCTCACTACAAATCCAAGAAAAGACACTTGTTCATTACATAATTCACACTTCTTTAGATTAGCATACAGGCGTTCAATTCTTAGTGTTTTAAGCACTTCTCTAAGATGTGATTCATGTTCATTAGAAGACTTGCTATAAATCAGAATATCATCAAAGTAAACAACAACAAACTTTCCAATGAAATCTCGAAGCACATGATTCATTAAGCGCATAAAAGTACTAGGAGCATTAGTTAAACCAAAAGGCATAACTAACCACTCATATAAGCCTAGCTTAGTCTTAAAGGCTGTTTTCCATTCATCTCCCTTTTTCATTCTAATCTGATGATAGCCACTTCTAAGGTCAATTTTAGATAATATAGAGGCTCCATGTAACTCATCTAGCATATCATCTAATCTAGGAATAGGGTGACGATATTTAATAGTGATGTTGTTAATAGCCCTACAATCTACACACATTCTCCATGATCCATCTTTCTTAGGGACTAATAACACAGGCACAGCACTAGGACTTAAGCTAATTCGAATGTAACCCTTATCCAACAGTTCCTGGACTTGGGTTTGGACCTCTTGGGTCTCAGTGGGATTCATACGATACGCAGGTCTATTAGGCAATGCAGCCCCTGGAATAAGATCAATTTGATGCTCGATTCCACGAATAGGGGGTAGACCTGGTGGTATTTCATCGGGAAACACATCCTTAAACTCCTCAAGAAGAGCGATAATGTTCGATGGAAGAGAAGCTTTAAGCTCTTCACTCAACATGCTCAAGCTCTTGCAAAGGCGCATAAGAATAGTTCCACCATCCGCAAATTCGTCCAGGAATGTGCTTTTGGAGACCAAGAACACACTCTTAGCTCGAGTTTGAGGATCCACTTGGCTCGACTGAGCCTCCTGATCTAACTCACCTTTACTTACCTTCCGCTTCTCAATCTCATCAGCTACTTGTGTAGGCGTCATAGGTTTGAGAATGACATTCTTTCCCTGAAAAGTAAAGGTATAGCGATTAGTAAACCCATCATGAATAACCTTTCGATCAGATTGCCAAGGACGGCCTAATAGAATATGACAAGCTTGCATAGGCACAATGTCACATAAAACATCATCTTCATAATGTCCTAGTTTAATATGCACTTTAACTTGTCTATGAACTTTTAATAAGCCACAATCATTCATCCAATGCAATTTGTAAGGTCTAGGGTGTTGGACAGTAGGTAAATGCAATTTGTCAACCATTTCTTGACTAGCTAAATTACAGCAACTACCTCCATCAATGATCACATTTACAACCTTTCCTTTAACTAGACAACGAGTATGAAATAAGTTTTCTCTTTGATTATCTTCACATGGTGTAGGAACAACACTTAAAACTCTTCTAACAATCAAAGATTCTCCATGTTCATATTCAACCTCATTATCATCATTTTCATAGCAAACAAGGTTTAGGTTCTGATTATTATCATTATTAGCATTCTCATCATGTTCATCACAAGAGTTTTCAGATTCATATTCTCCAAGTTGATTAACCATGAGAGTTTTCTTATTAGGGCAATCCTTCATATAATGTCCTCTACCTTGGCATTTAAAGCATACAATATCTCTAGAACGAGTGGTAGAAGGGTTAGGATTACTCCCTTTGGGACCAGTAGATGTCCCAGACGATTCTCGTCCATTCCGTGGGCCTTTACCCTTGTCGAGGGGCTGTTGGGGCTGTTGACCTTCACTCCTCCATTGGGGCTGCTGAGCTCGCTCCCTAGAGCCCATCTCCGAGCGCCCTTGGGGCTGTTGGGGCCGAGATTGGCGCCACCCTTGTTGCTGGCCACTCGACACCCTATTGCCTTGGCTTTTGTAGCGTTGTCCCTTTTCTACTTTCATAGCTAGATGTAGAAGTTCAGTAGGAGTAGTATAGGGAAAATAATCAATTTCATGAGCTAAAGCAGGATGTAAGATTCGAAGATATCTAACATTAGTTTTCTCATGAGTTTCGACTATATTAGCTCTAGCCATGGCTTCTTGCATAACATTAAATGTTTCCTCAACAGTTTTACTACCTTGTTTAAGGTTTTCTAATCTGTTTAATAGCTCTCTATCATAATGTTGAGGTACAAATCTATTTCTCATGACCACTTTCAATTGTTCCCAAGAAGCAATAGGTGCATCAAGGGATCTTCTTCTTTCCTTAACAAGATTATCCCACCAGATTAATGCAAAACCTTGAAACTCTAGGGAAGCTAGTTGTACTTTCTTAGGTTCTGAGAAATTATGACAATTCCAGATTTGCTCCATTTTAATTTCCCAATCAATATAAGCATCTGGATCAGTTTTACCATCAAAAGGAGGAATCTTTACCTTAACCTTACCCATACCGTCGTCGTCATTGAACCTAGGTGGTCGGTTCGGATTTCCCCTTTGATTCCGTCTCGGGCGTCGCTCCCAATACTCCTCTTCTTGGAAGTCGTCATCTTGCTCCGAGTAATAGAATTGCTCTTGATAGCCACGTCCTCTTCCCCTTCCCTGTCCTTGACCTTGCACATTAACAAACCCATTATTCCGATCATTCCTCCCACCTTGTGGAGAGTTGTTTTCATTGAATAAAGGATTATCTAAATTAACATTGACATGAGGATTAGGATTAGGAATAGGGTTAGGATTAACGACCTCTCTTTCGTCATTAGGTATCTCAACTCGCTCTTGCTGACCTATGGTGTTCGAACCACTAGGCCTAGAGCTCTCTAATGCAGCCACCCTTGCTGTTAGCGCAGCCAATGATTCAGGAACACCCGTTGTGTTGTTCATGATAGTCGCCATGTTGTTCATCATGGTCTGAAATTGCTCGGGCGTCACTGTTGCACTTGAGTTAGTGGAATTGTTACCACCATTGTTTCCCTGATTAGTAGACATTATAACAAAGACCAAAGAAACAAGGAACTAAGTTAAAGGTTAGTAAAACTTATAAACACCTCACTATTGTGTTTCGCTCACACTCCCTCTCTGATTGATATATCACGCTTGCTAGGGCAATCCGCTTTGGGCAAATCAACTACCAAGCACAGAACAAAGCAATCCAAGTATATGGATCAAGAGAATGAATGAAACAACACACAAGAGTACTCAACAAGGGGCTGTAGTACTCGACAAACTCAAAAGAGAACTCGACAGGGGTCAAGATCACTCGACTCAAGCAAATACAACTCGATAACAGCAATAATCAATTTGATCCAAGCAACAATCAGCAAGAATCAACTCGAAATAGACTAATGAGTACTCGAACAGCAAAACAAGCACTCGACTCAAACAAAAGAGAACTCGACCAGGGGGAGATCTCTTCGACACACACACACAATAGCACTTCAAGAGAATAGAAGTACTCGACACAGCTAGCAAACAACTTAGACAAAGCTGCAAACAAAGAGAACGAATAGAAAAAACTCAAGAAAGAATGGAAATTCACCTCTTTTGATTGAAAACCTTAAGTTATGATGTTGTAGTTGCAAGGTAGGGTTTCAATTTTGTGGAGGTGTATGTGTTTAGGGATAGGTATGTTGATTAGGGCTGAGAAGAGGGTTCACCAATGATGTCCTTGGGAGCTTTCTTGCACTAGATCAACAACTAACAAACACTTTCTCTTTCTTTTGAATTTTCGGACCTTAATTTACTGTTTTTTTTTTTTTTTTTTTTTTTTAAATGTGAAACTAATGCAAGAAAAGACTCAAATTAATGTATAGGACTCGAAAATCTGGTATAGATGGTGATAAAAGATGAAAATTCAGCCCTAATGTAAAGATATAGATAGAATGGCTAATTTAGGTAATAGGATCTATCTTGTGCCTTTTTAGGTAGTTGATAGATATAATGGAAATTAATATCCAACAACTTAAAATTTCTGATTTTTGATAGGCAATAGATAAATGGAATTAGATAAAAGATAAATCAAAATTCCAAAGATAGAATAGATAAACAAAAAGGATAGAAAAGATAGAACAAACTAGGGTTTGCTTTGTGTGGTATGTAGAATCGGCCAAGCAAGGCTATGGGGACAGAAATTGCCGTCGGCTCTAGGGTGTTCACAAAGGCTGTGTTCACCACTTGGTCGACTCCACGGTCTCGGCTAGGCTTTGTGTTTAGGCTATGCAACCACAAACAATCACAAACAAAAAGATTAGTGCAATAATCAAATAAAGAACAAGAAGTAAAAGACCAAACAAGAAAAGACTCTATTTTTGTGGTTTTTGTGTTTATGAAAAAGAAAAGACTCAATCTTGATGTCGGAAACCAAAGCTCTGATACCAATTTGATACGGGGTTAGCCGTGAGATGGTCCGATCTTCGACAACAAGCAAGAATAATCAAGAACTAATAAAGAAACTCTCAAGAACTTAATCAAGATCGATCAAGAACTATAAAGACGCAGCAAGAACTAACAAGAAAGATGCAAGATTTATGCAAGACTTCAAGAACTCGACCAAGAATTGATCAAGAACTCCAAGAACGACGCAAGACAGCAACAAGAACAATAAAGACTCGATAAAGATAGATAAAGACTCGAAATTTAAGATGCAAGAATTGAAAGACACGACCGATAAGGACTGAAACGATCTATGCAGAACAAGATAAAGACCCCAGGCCTCCTCAGAGGGTAGGAACCAATACCAATGACTACACAACCCGCCTCTACAACCCTACACAATCAAGCGGACAACTTGAAGGCACAAGGAGGGGGCTTGTGGATACTAGATTCACCAAGTCTTGCGAAGTTGATGAACGGCAAAGCAAACCAAGCTGAGATTATCAATCAATTCGAGATCACGAAGAGCACAGCTCAATCCGGCCTGATCTCTCTCTCTATGTGTTTCACACGTTTGAGAAGAATACTTTCTGTATTATGAATGTTCCAATTTGTTTACAAGGAAAACTCGGCATTATAAAGGCCTTAGGGCTGTTCTGGCCGGCCTAACTAGATAGAAAGATAAAACTAATAACTAATAACTAATGGGCTTAATGAAACAAACCTAAGAACATAAGTAAATAAGGTTTTAAAAAGACGAATTAAGAAAAGCCCAATTCAGCCCAATAATGTTCATAAGCTGAAATTAGACATTAACACTTAATGAAATTCGGCCCAAGCATGTTTAAGGTGGCTCGGCCTCCACTTGTGCTCCAATGCACATGTATGTCTTCAATGTTGGCTCGGGGAGTTGAACCTTGCTCGAGAACAAAGCATGACCCACAAAGTTGAATGAGTCTCTCTGAAGCTTCTTAGCTCTAGCTCGAGTCATTGGTCCTTCTCCAAGTATGATGGGTGTGTCTGGAGTTGTAGAAGATGGTCCCGCATCACCAAAAAAAGAAAAGACTCTATTTTTTTTTTTTTTGGTTTTTGTGTTTAGGAAAAGAAAAAGACTCAATCTTGATGTCGGAAACCAAAGCTCTGATGCCAATTTGATACGGGGTTAGCCGTGTGATGGTCCGATCTTCGACAACAAGCAAGAATTAAACAAGAACTAATAAAGACAGCAAGAATGCTTCAAGAATCGATCAAGAAATCTGCAAGATCAATCAAGAAGTTAGAGAACGGAAGCAAGAACGAATAAAGACTCAACAAGATCAGCAAGATTCGATCAAGAAGCAATCAAGATCGATCAAGATTCTCAAGAAACTCAGCAAGACTCGACAAAGATGAATAAAGACTCGAAATTGAGTTGCAGGAATTGAAAGACACGACCTGATATGGACTGAAACGATCTATGCAGAACAAGATAAAGACCCCAGGCCTCCTCAGAGGGTAGGAACCAATACCAATGACTACACAACCCGCCTCTACAACCCTACACAATCAAGCGGACAACTTGAAGGCACAAGGAGGGGGCTTGTGGATACTAGATTCACCAAGTCTTGCGAAGTTGATGAACGGCAAAGCAAACCAAGCTGAGATATGTATCAATCGATGATCAATGAACACAGCTCTAATTGAATCAACAAACACTCGATGGTGTAAACACTCTTTTTGAGAGAATTGTAATTATCAAAGTTCCCCTCTGTTTACATGGAAGAATCAAAAATATATAGGCCCTAAAGCTGAGTTTGGCCGGCCATAGTAGATAGAAATAGATAGATCTAATTACTAATGGGCTTATTGAAATAAACCTAAGAACATAAGTAAAATAAGGTCCTTAAAAATAATAACTAGAAAAGCCCAATTCAGCCCAATAATGTTCATAAGCTGAAATTAAGCTCTAACACTTAGATAATTTCGGCCCAAGCTTTATTCAAGGTGGCTCGGCCTCATTATGCACTCCAATGCACATATATGTCTTCAATGTTGGCTCGGGGAGTTGAACCTTGCTCGAGAACAAAGCATGACCCACAAAGTTGAATGAGTCTCTCTGAAGCTTCTTAGCTCTAGCTCGAGTCATTGGTCCTTCTCCAAGTATGATGGGTGTGTCTGGAGCTGTAGAAGATGGTCCCGCATCAGTAGTGATACCTGCTTGAAGGAGCTTCAACACCTCATTCTTTACTACTTCCATCTGTGGTGGGTTGAGTCTCCGCTGAGGTTGTCTAGATGGCTTGGCATCCTCCTCCAGAAGTATTCTATGCATGCAGAGGGTAGGACTGATGCCCTTAATGTCTGCTATCGTCCATCCTAACGCCTCTTTGTTCTCCTTTAGAACAGTCACCAATCGCTCCTCCTACCAAAAGGTCAGCTTGTTAGAAATAATGACAGGTAGATTATCATTTTCACCAAGAAAAGAACATTTAAGGTGATTAGGAAGTTGTTTCAATTCAACATCAGGCACTTGGATATTGGATGGAAGAAGCTTTTCAGTTGGCATGGTCAGCTTAATGCGGTCTCCCCTTGGTGGCACATAGGTGGGCGATCGATGGTCTAAAGCCAGTATAGCTTCCTACAAGTTAGATGACAAGACAATCTCTAGAAATTTCATCTATAGGGGCCTGTAAAGCGACTTTCATCTCATCAACACACTCCAAATCAAAGCAATCTTGTGCCATAGTATCAATAACATCCACAAAGCACAGAGAAGGATCATCAAATGGAAATTTCATGAAATCATAAATATTGTATTCAACTATTTGACCATCAAATTCCATAGTAACAGATCATGAATAGACATCTATCTTGGTCCTAACAGCTTTCAGAAAAGGTCTGCCCAACAAAATAGGGCCTTCATTGTTACCAGGACCCATGTCAATCACAAAGAAATCAGTAGGGAATATCAAGTTGTCAACCATAACCAAGACATCTTCAACAATCCCTTTCGGGTAGATGGTAGATCAATCAGCAAGTTGAATTACTACCCGAGTATCATTCAGAGGTCCCAATCCCAATGCATGATAAACATGAGAAGGCAAAACATTAATAGATGCTCTTAGATCTAACATGACTTTGTCAAATTTAGTATCACCTATCACGCATGGAATAGCAATCATACCCATCAACAATTCAAGAACAGAGGGACTTACCTCGTCAGATAAGAAGGAAAGAGACGAAAGGGCGCCTCAACAGCATGTTACGGCCGCGGCATGGGAGCTGCGGCTGCTGCCTCTTTGATATGCTGCGGCCGCGACATGTGTGCTACGGCTGCGACATCGTCCTTTTTGGTAGCCTCCTGCAGCTGCACGAACGAAGTGTGAGTTTAATAAAATAAAGTATCATTAGGGAACTCACCTTGAATAGGTCTTTGATCTTCCGACTTGTCCTCTCCTTGGACAAGTCTGCTGAGGTGGTCCACTACTAAGTTCTCTGCACCTTTCTTATCTTTAATTTCAATGTCAAATTCGCTCAAGAGTAAAATCCAACGAATCAATCTAGGTTTCGCTTCTTTCTTAGTCAATAAATAGCGAAGAGCAGCGTGATGAGTGAAGAAAATTACCTTAGCTCCTAGGAGATAGGAGCGGAACTTCTCCAGTGCAAAGGCCACGACCAGAAGCTCTTTCTCTCTAGTTGAGTAGTTCCTTTGCGCTCCATTTAGAGTCATGGAGGCGTAGTAGATGACATGAGAGCTCCTTCTTTCCTTTTGTCTCAACACAGCACCCACATCATAGTCACTAGCATCACACATAATCTCAAAGGGTTGAGACCATATGGGTGCTTGAATTATAGGAGCCCTAGTGATGCGGGACCATCTTCTACAACTCCAGACACACCCATCATACTTGGAGAAGGACCAATGACTCGAGCTAGAGCTAAGAAGCTTCAAAGAGACTCATTCAACTTTGTGGGTCATGCATTATTCTCGAGCAAGGTTCAACTCCCCGAGCCTACATTGAAGACATACATGTGCATTAGAGTGCAAATGGAGGCCGAGCCACCTTAGTAAAGCTTGGGCCGAAATTCTATAAGTGTTAAGGCTTATTTTCAGCTTAAGTGTTCTATTGGGCTGAATTGGGCTTTTTCTAGTTATTCTTTTTAAGACATTATTTACTTATGTTCTTAGGTTTATTTTATTAAGTCCATTAAGCAATTAGTCTATCTTCTTTTATCAAGTAAAGCCGGCCATCAGGCCTTAGGATCTATATATATTTTCGATTCCCTTGTAAACAAGTTGGAACATTCATAATTCAGATTTATTCTTCTCAAAATACGTGTGTTACACATTGAGAGTTGTTGGCCGAATTAGAGCTGTGCTCATTCGCCTTCGAATTGATATCATCTCAGCTTGGTTTGCTTTGCCGTTCATCAACTTCGCAAGACTTGGTGAATCTAGTATCCACAAGCCCCCTCCTTGTGCCTTCAAGTTGTCCGCTTGATTGTGTAGGGTTGTAGAGGCGGGTTGTCTAGTCATTGGTATTGGTTCCTACCCTCTGAGGAGGCCTGGGGTCTTTATCTTGTTCTGCATAGATCGACTCAGTCCATATCAGGTCGTGTCTTTTCATTCTTTACATTAAAATTCGAGTCTTTCCTTTTGTTATTGCTGTTTCGTGTCGTTCTTGGAGATCTTGATCACTTCTTGATCGAATCTTGCTGATCTTGTTGAGTCTTTATTCGTTCTTGCTTCCGTTCTTTAACTTCTTGATTGATCTTGCAGATTTCTTGATCGATTCTTGAAGCGTCCTTGCTGCGTCGGTTTGAGTCTTGTTATTTCTTTGAGTCTTTCTTTAGTTTCTTGCTTGTTGTCGAAGATCGGACCAACCTACGGCTAGCCCCGTATCAAATTGGCATCAGAGCTTTGGTTTCCCACATCAAGATTGAGTCTTTTCCTTTCATAAACACAAAAACCACAAAAAAAGAGTCCTTTTCTAGTTTTGGTCTTTTACTTCTTGCATTCTTTATTGATTATTGCACTAATCTTGAGTTTGTGATTGTTTGTGGTTGCATAGCCTAAACACAAAGCCTAGCCGGGACCGTGGAGTCGACCAAAGGTGCATACAATCCCATTGTGAACACCCTAAGCCGGCGGCAATTCTGTCCCCATAGTCCCCTTGGCCGATTCTACTACACCACACAAAGACAAACCCTAGTTTGCTATCTTTCTATCTTTGGAATTTTGATTTATCTTTTATCTAATTCCATTTATCTATTGCCTATCAAAAAAAAAATCAGATTTTTAAAAGTTGTTAGATTTAATTCCATTATATCTATCAACTATCACAAAAAGGCACAAGATAGATCCTATTACCTAAATTAGCCATTCTATCTATATCTTTGCATTAGGGCTGAAATTTTATCTTCTATCACCATAATATTCAAATTTTTGAGTCCTTTACATATTTTAGAGTCTTTCTTGCATCAGTTTCATTAGTTTATTAAAAAAAAAAAAAAAAAAAACAGAAATCAGATCCGAAATTCAAAAAAAAAAAAAAAAAAAAAGAGAAAGTGTTTGTTAAGTTGTTGTTTGAACTAGTGCAAGAAAGCTCCCAAGAACCAATTGGTGAACCCTTCTCTCAGCCCTAGTTGACATACATAAATCCCCAAACACATACACCTCCACAAAAAAATTGAAACCCTACCTTGCAACTACAACATCATAACTTAAAGGTTTTCAATCAAAGAGGTAAATTTCCAAAGTATTTCCTTTATTTTCTTTCTTTTCTCTTGTGTCGAGTACTGTTTCCTTTGTTCAAGTGCTGATTGTGTGTTCTAAGTTACTGTCGAGTGCTTGAATTGATTGAGTCGAGTGATCTCAGCCCTTGCCGAGTTCTCTCCTGTGTGTGTCGAGTGCATTAGACCCCTGTCGAGTGCACCATTGTTGTGTCGTCGAGTACCTCTTATTGCTTCGTCGATTGCTTGAACCTCCTGTTGAGTGCTCTTTGTTGGTGATTTTGTTCATTCTCTTGAATTCATATGCTTTGATTGCTTTGTTCTTTGCTTGGTAGTTGATTTGCCCAAAGCGGATTGCCCTAACAAGCGTGATATATCAATCAGAGAGGGAGTGTGAGCGAAACACATATGTGAGGTGTTTATAAGTTTTACTAACCTTTAACTTAGTTCTTTGTTTCTTTTGTCTTTGTGATAATGTCTAATAATCAGGATCCAAACAATGAGAACAACCCCAACAATGGGGGTAGCTCGAGTCCAACCATGACACCTGAGACATTCAACAACCTTACCAACACCTTGACAGCCATTCTAGATCGCTTGACAGCCTTAGAGGCAAGGCCGAGTGGCTCTACCACAGCAGCTGATGGTCAAGGTAATCCTAGGCGTGCAGAGACGCCTCAAGATGAAAGAGAGGTCATTAATCCTAACCCTATTCCTAATCCTAATCCTCATAATAATGTTAATTTACAGAATCCTTTATTCAATGAAAACAACTCTCCACGAGGTGGGAGAAATGATCGGAATAATGGGTTTGTTAATGTGCAAGGTCAAGGACAAGGAAGAGGAAGAGGACGTGGAAGAAGAGGAGTATTGGGAGCAACGCCCGAGACGGAATCAAAGGGGAAATCAGAACCGACCACCTAGGTTCAATGACGACGACGGCATGGGTAAGGTTAAGGTAAAGATTCCTCCTTTTGATGGTAAGACTGATCCAGATGCTTATATTGATTGGGAAATTAAAATGGAGCAAATCTGGAATTGTCATAATTTCTCAGAACCTAAGAAAGTACAACTAGCTTCCCTAGAGTTTCAAGGTTTTGCATTAATCTGGTGGGATAATCTTGTTAAGGAAAGAAGAAGATCCCTTGATGCACCTATTGCTTCTTGGGAACAATTAAAAGTGGTAATGAGAAATAGGTTCGTACCTCAACATTATGATAGAGAGCTATTAAACAGATTAGAAAACCTTAAACAAGGTAGTAAAACTGTTGAGGAAACATTTAATGTGATGCAAGAAGCTATGGCTCGAGCTAATATAGTAGAAACTCATGAGAAAACTAATGTTAGATATCTCAAAATCTTACATCCTGCTTTAGCTCATGAAATTAATTATTTTCCCTATACTACTCCTACTGAGCTTTTTCATCTAGCTATGAAAGTAGAAAAGGGACAACGCTACAAGAGCCAAGTTAATAGGATGTCGAGTGGCCAGCAACAAGGGTGGTGCCAATCTCGGCCACAACAGCCCCAAGGGCGCTCGGAAATGGGTTCTAGAGAGCGAGCTCAGCAGCCCCAATGGAGGAGTGAGAGTCGACAGCCCCAGCAGCCCCTCGACAAAGGAAAAGGTCCATGGAATGGACGAGAATCGTCTGGGACATCTACTGGTCCCAAAGGGAGTAATCCTAACCCTTCTACCATTCGTTCTAGAGATATTGTGTGCTTTAAATGCCAAGGTAGAGGACATTATATGAAGGATTGTCCTAATAAGAAAACTCTCATGGTTAATCACTTAGGAGAATATGAATCTGAAAATTCTTGTGATGAACAAGATGAGAATGCTAATAATAATAATGATCAGAATTTAAACCTTGTTTGTTATGAAAATGATGATGATGAGGTTGAATATGAGCATGGAGAATCTTTGATTGTTAGGAGAGTTTTAAGTGTTGTTCCTACACCATGTGATGATAATTAAAGGGAAAACTTGTTTCATACTCATTGTCTAGTTAAAGGAAAGGTTGTAAATGTGATCATTGATGGAGGTAGTTGCTGTAATTTAGCTAGTCAAGAAATGGTTGACAAATTGCATTTACCTACTGTCCAACACCCTAGACCTTACAAATTGCATTGGATGAATGATTGTGGCTTATTGAAAGTAAATAGGCAAGTTAAAGTGCATATTAAGCTAGGACATTATGAAGATGGTGTTTTATGTGATATAGTGCCTATGCAAGCTTGTCATATTCTATTAGGCCGTCCTTGGCAATCTGATCGTAAGGTTACTCATGATGGGTTTACTAATCGTTATACCTTTGCTTTTCAGGGAAAGAATGTCATTCTCAAACCCATGACACCTACGCAAGTAGCTGATGAGATTGAGAAGCGCTAGGTAGATAAAGGTGAGTTAGATCAGGAGGCTCAGTCGAGCCAAGTGGATCCTCAAACTCGATCTAAGAGTGTGTTCTTGGCTTCCAAAAGCACATTCATGGACGACTTTGTGGATGGTGGAACTGTTCTTATGCGCCTTTGCAAGAGCTTGAGTATGTTAAGTGAAGAGCTTAAAGCTTCTCTTCCATCGAACATTCTCGCTCTTCTTGAGGAGTTTAAGGATGTGTTCCCCGATGACATACCACCAGGTCTACCCCCTATTCGTGGAATTGAGCATCAAATTGATCTTATTCCGGGGGCCGCATTACCTAATAGGCCTGCGTATCGTATGAATCTCACTGAGACCCAAGAGGTCCAAACCCAAGTCCAGGAACTGTTGGATAAGGGTTATATTCGAATAAGCTTAAGTCCTAGTGCTGTGCCTGTGTTATTAGTCCCTAAGAAAGATGGTTCATGGAGAATGTGTGTAGATTGTAGGGCTATTAACAACATTACTATTAAATATCGTCACCCTATTCATATATTAGATGATATGCTAGATGAGTTACATGGAGCTTCTATATTCTCTAAAATTGATCTTAGAAGTGGCTATCATCAAATTAGAATGAAAGAAGGTGATGAATGGAAAACAGCCTTTAAGACTAAGCTAGGCTTATATGAGTGGTTGGTTATGCCTTTTGGTTTAACTAATGCTCCTAGTACTTTTATGCGTTTAATGAATCATGTGCTTCGAGATTTCATTGGAAAATTTATTGTAGTTTATTTTGATGATATTCTGATTTATAGCAAGTCTTCTAATGAACATGAATTACATCTTAGAGAAGTGCTTAGAACGCTGAGAATTGAATGCTTGTATGCTAATTTAAAGAAATGTGAATTATGTAATGAACAAGTGTCTTTTCTTGGATTTGTAGTGAGCTCTAATGGACTGCGTGTTGATGAATCAAAGATCAAGGCAATACAAGAATGGCCGACCCCCACCAACATAGGCCATGTACGCAGCTTCCAAGGTCTTGCGAGCTTCTACCGACGCTTTGTGCGAGATTTCAGCACCATCTCAGCCCCACTAACAGAGCTTACAAAGAAACGGAGTGAGTTCACATGGGGAGCAGCTCAGGAGGAAGCATTCAACACACTTAAGGACAAGCTCACTCACGCACCTCTATTAGCTTTGCCGGACTTTACTCAGCCTGATACGGGGTTAGCCGTGGGTTGGTCCGATCTTCGACAACAAGCAAGAACTGAACAAGAATAACAAGAACTTGATCAAGATCAATCAAGAACAATAAAGAAACTCAAGAAACGGAAGCAAGAACAACAAGAAAGATGCAAGATTTATGCAAGACTCAACAAGAACGCAGCAAGACTTCAAGAACTCGACCAAGAATTGATCAAGAACTCCAAGAACGCAGCAAAGACTCTAAAGAAAGATGCAAGACTCGAAATTCAAGAGCAAGAATTGAAAGACACGACCTGATATGGACTGAGTCGATCTATATAGAACAAGATAAAGACCCCAGGCCTCCTCAGAGGGTAGGAACCAATACCAATGACTATATAACCCGCCTCTACAACCCTACACAACCAAGCGGACAACTTGGAGGCACAAGGAGGGGGCTCGTGGATACTAGGATCACCAAGTCTTGCGAAGTTGATGAACACAAAGCAAACCAAGCTGAGATAGATACCAATTCGTGATCAACGAGCACAGCTCTAGTTGGATCAACATCACTCAATGTGTTTCACACAAGTTTGAGAGAACTAATTCTATTCATTGAAAGCTGAATGTTTACAATGTATGAAATCGAAATATATAGACTACTCTAAAGCCTGATGGGCCGATTTAAGTGAATAAAATAAACAACTAAATTAAACACCTAAAACATAAGTAAATAAGGTCTCTAAAAATAACATGTAGAAAAGCCCAATTTCGGCCTAATAGGATCCATTCCCGTCAAAACAGTGACAGCTTGCAAAGATGTGCATTTTCGTCCAATCTCGAGGTCGAATCTGGAAAAACCTTCAACAGCAAAGTTGTAGATCTCTTCGTCCTCGTTCCAACAACGTATGGCACGCCTCAATCCGATAAATATTGAATCCGTACGACCCATTTTACAGAGACGTCGAAAAGCTGTCAAGTGACTATGAACGAGCTAAACGTCAAGCTCCCACCTTTGGACCTTTTCCCATGGTGGAGCCTTCCTCTTCCTTTTTAGAAAGACATCATCCGAAGGTGTCTTTGATGATGGCTTGGATGGTCCCGCATCAATCTCCCTTTCTTGAAAAGGATTCGTCCTCGAATCCAAGGTCGCATTTGATTCCGCAAAGGCATCCACACGAGCTCCTGGATCGAATACCACATGTCCATGGAAATCCATCTCAAGAACGATTGGTGTAGTGATTGACCACTCCTCGATGGTTATTGTCTCAGCTTCATCTACAAAATCAAGAAAAGAAACTTTATTAGTGCATAATTCATATTTCATGTCATCTTCATGATGTTCTAACTTAATATGCACTTGAGCTTGGTCAATAATCCCTAAGTTTCCATCCAAAACTAGCAAGTTTTCATCCTTTTCCAATGCTGAATTTTCAATTAATTCAAGGCTAGCACTATTAGAAGAATTTTCACCATCAATGATCATATTAGAAACTTTGCCTTTTTCTAAGCATTTAGTATGACACAAATCGTCTCTTTGATTATTATCACAAGACATAGGCTGAACATTTAAAGCTTTACTAACAATCAAAGAATTATCATGCTCATATTCAATGCAATGTTCATGATCATAGGCAAGTGAATTAACATCTTGATCATTTTTAACAACATGCTTTACATTTTCAGCAATAAAAGAAGCATCTATGCTAGAAGAAACATTAAGTTGAGTAGAAATAGGATGAGTTTCTTCCCTTTCAATTGGTGGCACTTCATTTCTAGGTGGGACTCCTTGTCCAAACACCGTATTAGAGCCAAAACGCCGAAGCTCATATGCCGTAAGGCTTTCATCCAACTTAACCAATTCTTCATTGGTTTTCACCACATTCTCATTTACTTTAGCTAACATCGCCATGAAGGTATTGTACCAATCATTGCCCTGGTTATTAGACATTGCAAATAAAGACAAATACGGAACTATGTCAAGATTAGCAAAATATAAACAACCTCACAATTGTGTTTCGCTCACACTCCCTCTCTGATTGATATATCACGCTTGCTAGGGCAATCCGCTTTGGGCAAATCAACTACCAAGCAATAGACTAAGCAATCAAAGTATGTAACCAAGAGAATGAATGAAACAACGCAGAAGAGTACTCAACAAGGGCTGTAGAGAACTCGATGTAAGCAACAACTCAATTCAAGCAAAACAGATGGGAATTTGCAGGAATTCAACTCAAAATAAGCAATGGTGCACTCGACAGGGGTCTAATGCACTCGACACACACAAGAGAGAACTCGCAAGGGCTGAGATCACTCGACTCAATCAAAGCAAGCACTCGACAGTATCAATGAACACACAACAGTACTCGATCAAGGTGAAAAGAGTACTCGACACTCACAGCAGCACTTTGAACAAGAAAATCAGTGCTTGACACAAAGAGAAAATAAGAAAACAAAAGAAAAACTTGGAAATTTACCTCTTTGATTGAAAACCTTAAGTTATGATGTTGTAGTTGCAAGGTAGGGTTTCAATTTTTGTGGAGGTGTATGTGTTTAGGAGGTAATGAGATTGGTCTAGGGCTGATTTCAACACCAATGTAGTCCCTTGATGATTCCTTGCAAAAGATGAACAAAGAGCTCCAAAGAACACAAATCAAACAACTTTCTTTTTATTGGTATTTTCGGATCTGATTTTTCTCTCTTTTTTTTTTTTTTTTTTTTTTTTTTTTTTTTTTTACAGCAGCTCTATAATGCACGAAAATTAAATAAAATGCAAGGGAAATTCGAAAATTTGGTGAATAAAATAAAATTCAGCCCTAGAATGGTAGAAATAGGTGAGGTTTTTGTTATCTTTGGTAAGTGGATCTATCTTATGCCTTTAGATATACTTGATAGATATAATTGCATTATTCCCCCAAATAAAATCTGATTTCTCAATAAGGCAAGAAAATAGATAGAATTAAAATATCTCAAGGATAAAATAAATAACACAAAGATAGAAAAGGATAGAAAAGATAAACAAACTAAGGTTTGTCTTTGTGTGGTGGTAGAGTCGGCCACAAGTGTGCACAACCCCTGTTGTGTACTCTAACCGCCGACGGCAGCCCTAGCTGTCCCCATAAGTCCTTGCTTGGCCGACTCTACCACCGTCGGCTTGTGTGGTGGTAGAGTCGGCCAAGCAAGGACTTATGGGGACAGCTAGGGCTGCCGTCGGCGGTTAGAGTACACAACAGGGGTTGTGCACACTTGTGGTCGACTCCACTGGTCTCGGCTAGGCTTTGTGTTTAGGCTATGCAACCACAAACAATCACAAACAAAAAGATTAGTGCAATAATCAAATAAAGAACAAGAAGTAAAAGACCAAACAAGAAAAGACTCTATTTTTGTGGTTTTTGTGTTTATGAAAAAGAAAAGACTCAATCTTGATGTCGGAAACCAAAGCTCTGATACCAATTTGATACGGGGTTAGCCGTGGGTTGGTCCGATCTTCGACAACAAGCAAGAACTGAACAAGAATAACAAGAACTTGATCAAGATCAATCAAGAACAATAAAGAAACTCAAGAAACGGAAGCAAGAACAACAAGAAAGATGCAAGATTTATGCAAGACTCAACAAGAACGCAGCAAGACTTCAAGAACTCGACCAAGAATTGATCAAGAACTCCAAGAACGCAGCAAAGACTCTAAAGAAAGATGCAAGACTCGAAATTCAAGAGCAAGAATTGAAAGACACGACCTGATATGGACTGAGTCGATCTATATAGAACAAGATAAAGACCCCAGGCCTCCTCAGAGGGTAGGAACCAATACCAATGACTATATAACCCGCCTCTACAACCCTACACAACCAAGCGGACAACTTGGAGGCACAAGGAGGGGGCTCGTGGATACTAGGATCACCAAGTCTTGCGAAGTTGATGAACACAAAGCAAACCAAGCTGAGATAGATACCAATTCGTGATCAACGAGCACAGCTCTAGTTGGATCAACATCACTCAATGTGTTTCACACAAGTTTGAGAGAACTAATTCTATTCATTGAAAGCTGAATGTTTACAATGTATGAAATCGAAATATATAGACTACTCTAAAGCCTGATGGGCCGATTTAAGTGAATAAAATAAACAACTAAATTAAACACCTAAAACATAAGTAAATAAGGTCTCTAAAAATAACATGTAGAAAAGCCCAATTTCGGCCTAATAGGATCCATTCCCGTCAAAACAGTGACAGCTTGCAAAGATGTGCATTTTCGTCCAATCTCGAGGTCGAATCTGGAAAAACCTTCAACAGCAAAGTTGTAGATCTCTTCGTCCTCGTTCCAACAACGTATGGCACGCCTCAATCCGATAAATATTGAATCCGTACGACCCATTTTACAGAGACGTCGAAAAGCTGTCAAGTGACTATGAACGAGCTAAACGTCAAGCTCCCACCTTTGGACCTTTTCCCATGGTGGAGCCTTCCTCTTCCTTTTTAGAAAGACATCATCCGAAGGTGTCTTTGATGATGGCTTGGATGGTCCCGCATCACAGCCTTTTGAGGTAGAGTGTGATGCTAGCGGAGTTGGAATTGGTGGAGTCCTTATGCAGGGAGGTAAGCCTATTGCTTTCTTTTTTGAGAAGTTGAAAGGTGCTTGTCTTAATTACTCTACCTATGATAAGGAATTATATGCTTTGTTTAGAGTAGTTAAGACATGGTCTCACTATCTGATGCGGGACCATCTTCTACAACTCCAGACACACCCATCATACTTGGAGAAGGACCAATGACTCGAGCTAGAGCTAAGAAGCTTCAAAGAGACTCATTCAACTTTGAGGGTCATGCTTTGTTCTTGAGCAAGGTTCATCTCCCCGAGCCTACATTGAAGACATACATGTGCATTAGAGTGCAAATGGAGGCCGAGCCACCTTAGTAAAGCTTGGGCCGAAATTCTATAAGTGTTAAGGCTTATTTTCAGCTTAAGTTTCTAGTTATTCTTTTTAAGACATTATTTACTTATGTTCTTAGGTTTATTTTATTAAGTCCATTAAGCAATTAGTCTATCTTCTTTTATCTAGTAAAGCCGGCCATCAGGCCTTAGGATCTATATATATTTTCGATTCCCTTGTAAACAAGTTGGAACATTCATAATTCAGATTTATTCTTCTCAAAATACGTGTGTTACACATTGAGAGTTATTTGCCGAATTAGAGCTGTGCTCATTCGCCTTCGAATTGATATCATCTCAGCTTGGTTTGCTTTGTCGTTCATCAACTTCGCAAGACTTGGTGAATCTAGTATCCACAAGCCCCCTCCTTGTGCCTTCAAGTTGTCCGCTTGATTGTGTAGGGTTGTAGAGGCGGGTTGTGTAGTCATTGGTATTGGTTCCTACCATCTGAGGAGGCCTGGGGTCTTTATCTTGTTCTGCATAGATCGACTCAGTCCATATTAGGCCGTGTCTTTTCATTCTTTACATTAAAATTCGAGTCTTTCCTTTTGTTATTGCTGTTTCGTGTCGTTCTTGGAGATCTTGATCGAATCTTGCTGATCTTGTTGAGTCTTTATTCGTTCTTGCTTCCGTTCTTTAACTTCTTGATTGATCTTGCAGATTTCTTGATCGATTCTTGAAGCGTCCTTGCTGCGTCGGTTTGAGTCTTGTTATTTCTTTGAGTCTTTCTTTAGTTTCTTGCTTGTTGTCGGAGATCGGACCAACCTACGGCTAACCCCGTATCAGCTAGTAAGGCGACCTTTAAGCTTATCAAAAGCTGCTCTACACCTGTCATCAAAGTCAAAAGCTACTTCCTTTTTTAGTTGATCATAAAGAGGTGCATAAATCTTAGAAAAATCCTTAATAAACCTACGATAGAACCCTGCATGGCCTAAAAAGGAACGAATTTTGCGCACATTAGTGGGGTAAGGCAGAGACTGAATGACATCAATCTTAGCCTTGTCCACCTCAAGACCCTTGTTAAGAACTAAGTTGGTGTCTACACACCGCCTAAGCATAAGTGACAAATGGTGCAAGCAAGTATCAAAGTCATCTCCATTGATAGTAAAGTCATCCATAAATACCTCTATGAAACGCTCTACATACTTAGAAAATATGCTTACCATACCTTGTTGGAAGGTCCCAGGTGTGTTACATAACCCAAAAGGCATTTTGCGATATGCAAAAGTGCGCAAGGGGCATGTAAAAGTCATTTTCTCTTGATCCTCCGGTGCAATGGGTACTTGAAAATATCCTGAGTAGCCATCTAACAAGCAAAAAAAGGAGCGACCGACAAGGTGCTCAAGCATTTGATCAATAAAGGGTAGGGGGAAGTGGTCCTTGCGAGTAACTGCATTCAATTTACGATAATCAATACAGACCCTCCATCCAGTTTGGATCCTCCTAAGGACCAACTCACCATCCTGATTCTCAACTACAGTGATACCCCTCTTCTTAGGGACAACCTGAGTAGGACTCACCCATTTGCCATCAGATATGGGAAAGATCATACCTGCTTGAAGGAGCTTCAACACCTCATTCGTTACTACTTCCATCTGTGGTGGGTTGAGTCTCCGCTGAGGTTGTCTAGATGGCTTGGCATCCTCCTCCAGAAGTATTCTATGCATACAGAGGGTAGGACCAATGCCCTTAATGTCTGCTATCGTCCATCCTAACGCCTCTTTGTTCTCCTTTAGAACAGTCACCAATCGCTCCTCCTACCCAAAGGTCAGCTTGTTAGAAATAATGACAGGTAGATTATCATTTTCACCAAGAAAAGCATATTTAAGGTGATTAGGAAGTTGTTTCAATTCAACATCAGTCACTTGGATATTGGATGGAAGAAGCTTTTCAGTTGGCATGGTCAGCTTAATGCGGTCTCCCCTTGGTGGCACATAGGTGGGCGATCGATGGTCTAAAGCCAGTATAACTTCCTGCAAGTTAGATGACAAGACATAATCTCTAGAAATTTCATCTATAGGGGCCTGTAAAGCGACTTCCATCTTATCAACACACTCCAAATCAAAGCAATCTTGTGCCATAGTATCAATAACATCCACAAAGCACAGAGAAGGATCATCAGATGGAAATTTCATGAAATCATAAATATTGTATTCAACTATTTGACCATCAAATTCCATAGTAATAGATCCTGAATAGACATCTATCTTGGTCCTAGCAGTTTGCAAAAAAGGTCTGCCCAACAAAATAGGGCCTTCATTGTTACCAGGACCCATGTCAATCACAAAGAAATCAGTAGGGAATATCAAGTTTTCAACCAAAACCAAGACATCTTCAACAATCCCTTTCGGGTAGATGGTAGATCGATCAGCAAGTTGAATTACTACCCGAGTATCATTCAGAGGTCCCAATCCCAATGCATGATAAACATGAGAAGGCAAAACATTAATAGATGCTCCTAGATCTAACATGACTTTGTCAAATTTAGTATCACCTATCACATATGGAATAGCAAACATACCACGATCAATACACTTTTAAGGCAAACGTTTTTGAAATACAACAGTGACATGTTCGCTTACGTTCACCTTTTGCTTACCTTTCTGCTTCTGGTTCCGCTTTATAGTGCAAAGTTCCTTCAAGAATTTAACATGTTCGCTTACCTTCACCTTTAGCATCCTCTATGACCTCTATTTCTTCATCCATTATTTCCTCATCGTCCTTTTGAGGTGTTAAAACCAACTAATTGCCACTCTTAAGCGTTACAACACTGACATTCTCCTTAGTAGGATTCTCGATGGGTTGCGATGGAAGCTTTTCTGAATTGTTTGCCTCGTTAGCACTTAAGATTTGAATGAGCTGACTCATTTGATTCTCTAGATTTGTCAACTGCTCTGATTGTTGTTTCTCAATCATCAAGACCAACCGTGACAATTTCTGTAGTGGATCCTCAGTATCCTTAAATTGTTGTTGGGCCCTTGCTTGTTGCCCCCCTTGATGATTGAAAGAGGCTTGGTAGTTCCCATAGCCCTGCTGATAACCTCTGTTATAGTTGTTGTTGTTGAAATACCCAGGATTTCCAAAATTGCCTTGCCTAGGCCTTTGTTGAGCGAAATTCCCAATGACATTCAAATCTACGTTAGAATCTTGCAGAAGCGGGCACATGTCCATAGGATGAGTGACTTCATTGCAAAGTCCACATGGTTTCAACTGTTGAGGAGTTCTATCAGCTACCAATTGTTTGATCATTCCCTTCACCTCTACCATGTCGGTCTGAAGTGTAGCCACAGGGGCATCAACATAGAGTACACCCCTAGCACGAGTGCTCTTGTTCAACTATCTAGAGCCCTTAGAGAGCTCCTTAAACACATCCCAAGCCGCGGCATGCGTCTTATTCAGCATGTTTCCTGCACAAGCAGAATTCACTGTTTTTTGCTCTACATAAGTAAGCCCATTGAATAAAAAGAGAACCCGATCCTTTTGAGAGTACACATGGCATGGGCAGCTAGCGCAGAGTTTCTTGAAACGCTCAAAGTACTCATGAATAGACTCCGTTGCGTACTGCTCAATGCTGCTGATTGCCCTTTTCAAGGAATTAAGCTTTGTTGCAGGGAAGTACATCTCCAGGAAGACTCTCTTCATCTCAGCCCAAGTGGTAATAGATCTAGGTGGTAGATAGAAGAACTACTCATTCGCATCATCCTTCAAAGAGAAGGGAAAAGCTCTTAGCTTGATTTGATCCTCAGTAACGTTCTCAGGTTTCATCCCAACAACCACAGTATGGAACTCAAAGAGATGCTTGTGGGGGTCCTTCCCACTCAACCCATGGAACTTGGGTAGAAGATGAACTACCCCAGATTTCAGCTCAAAGTTGACTCCTTCCCCTAGCGCAGGGAATTGGATTGCCAGGGATTGTTGTGCCAGATCAGGAGCAGAAAGCTCCTTAAGAGTGCGGTTTTCTTCGTTAGCCATCTCTGTTGTGGTTTCTCCTAGACCAAAAGGGAGTTCGCGGAAGCGATTACGAGTTTCTTGCCTTAAAGAGGCAAGAGTCTTTTCAATCTCTGAATCAAATGGCAACAAAGAGGAATTAGTAGCACGGGTATGGACCATATAAAACGGTCCACAAAAAAAATCAACACCAAAAAACACACAAGAATTAATAAAATTCCCCGGCAACGGCGCCAAATTTGACGGAGGGAAAACCTGTCGTTGATCCATCAAAGAAAACTCAAACCTATAACTATTATAGCAATAAGTAAGAGGTCGATCCACAGGGAAATTTGTAATTCAACTATGATTTAGATCCCAATTAAAGTAACCAAATGGGGGGTTTTTAAGTGTGAAAGTTCCGCCTTTTATCAAAGCGGATTGATGAAAGCAAAGTAAATGAATTTGGTTTAGACAATTATGAGAAGCAATTTTTCCTACAGTTTTCCACTTTATTTTGTTGAAGCGATCCTTGTAACTTCTTCTCGTCCTATTAAGTTTCCTATGAATGCTCTTGTCCCGACCTAATATAGTTACTAGTCCAATCAGCCCTAGAAACCCTTATAAATTGAACAATCCCTAAAGAAGGATTTAACCCAATTGATAGATTTAAGTCCAGAGATTAGCCAAGGTATTTGCAGCCCTTAAAGAGGGATTTAACAACACATCCAACTTCCTACTTATCCAATTAGTTCAATAAGCCCTAAAGGGACAAGTTTGCTACTTAGGTTAACGTTCACAATCAGGAATCTACAAAATCTTAGCAATTGAATTAATCTAACAAGTTGATCAGGCAAGATAAAACAATTCAATAAACAATCAAGCAAAAAGAAGTTGAAGCATTCAAATATAGGAAACAAGGAATGAGAATTAGAAACTCACAATAAATCCAAATAAAGCTTCAAATTGTAGGCACAACAGATGAGTTTAGTTCCTCATGGAAGACATCACTCAAATCTCTAAATTGTCTGATGAACGTAGAATAGAATAGAAGTGAAGTAGAAAATAATATAAATCGGCCTATAAGAATACTAAGTCTGCCATAAAACCAAACAACATAAAACTAGGGTTTTCTTAAACAAAACGACGCGTTGATGACAAATGCGGCGGCCGCAGCATATGCTGTGGCCGCGGCATCGGCTACATCTTCAACCCGCTGCACGGTTGCTCTGCTGCGGGCGCGGCATGTCTCGTTGCTGTGTCTTCTTGTCTATGCCGAGAGCTTGGAGAGAGAGCTTGGCGAGAGCGGTATTGGCTTCAGAGAGAACACAAGAGTAGGAGAGTTAGGAGAGAGAGCTTGGAGTCGAGAGAAGTTGTATTTGGCGAGAGCGGTATTGGCTTCAATCGGTTGTAAGCTTTATTTTATTTCATTAATGTAATTAAGTTTCCTTTTATTATTGATGAGTTTCCATATGATGAAGAGCGAGTAGTCCACCTACTTCTAGGGTCGGGGTGAGCCCGATAATAGCCATGCATGCTTGAGGTAAAGATTCGACCTTTATTGTGTTTTGATCATCCACTGCCTTTTATATGTGTATTACCTATTTAATAGAGATTCAGGTTGACAACTTGGATTATAAACATAAAATTGGTAGATACAATTAGGGTTTCTTGAAAGAGTTGTCTAATTGTTGGAAAAGGCGAAAGCTTGATCCTTTGATGTGAATGCATGATTATTTCTCTTTATCTTGCCTTATGCATGTTTGGTTATCGTTGTTGAAAACCCCAATATTGGAAGTTTTCTTCCATATATTTGTTTATTTCGAAATCTGCAATTTTTGTTTCCGTTAAGTTTTCTGAAAAGCACTCGAAATCGACTTACACAGGTCGATATCGAGTCTTCTGGTCGACCGGGAGTCTTCTGAGCCGGTCGATATTGGGTACTGACTTGGTCGATATCGAGTTGAACTTGGTCGATATCGACTTCTGCTTATTTTTGTTTCTGCAGGAACATGTCTATGTCGACTTGATAGGTCTATATCGACCACTTTTTGGTCGAAATTTGCTGACGTCTGCAGAATTGCCAGAAATCGAATGACTGGTCGATATCGAGCACTACTGGTCGATACCGAGTTGTTTTCTGGAGTTGATATCCGACGTGAATCGCGCGCTACTGGAGATCTGCTGACATGCTCCTCGAGGATCGATCATGACTTTCTTTTGCTACATCGGGAGGAAGTCTTATAATTATTTGCGTGGACACGAATCTGGTTTGATTTATTTTATTATATTTTGAACTTTATTTTCTCCTATCAACAAATGTAAGGGATTGTACCTATATTGATCAATCTATCTAATATCGAGTGCCTTGCTTGCTTGTTTGATTGAGTCGAGTGATCTCAGCCCTTGCCGAGTTCTCTCCTGTTAGTGTCGAGTGCATTAGACCCCTGTCGAGTGCACCGTTATTGTGTCGAATTGATTCATTGCAATTTTCCATCTGTTTTGCTTGAATCTAAGTGTGTTGCTTACATCGAGTTCTCTACAGCCCTTGTGGAGTACTCTTCTGCGTTGTTTCATTCATTACATACCTTGATTGCTTAGTTTTTGCTTGGTAGTTGATTTGCCCAAAGCGGATTGCCCTAGCAAGCGTGATATATCAATCGGAGAGGGAGTGTGAGCGAAACACAATTGTGAGCTGTTTATAAGTTTTACTAACCCTTAACTTAGTTCTTTGTTTGTTTTTATTTGCTATGTCTAATCAGGTCACCATGTTCAACACCATGATGGAGACCTTGGCTAAGATAGATGAAAGATTGAGGGCACAAGAGCTTCGGTTCGGCTTACCGGCACAAAGTATTGATTATTCTTGTTTTGGCTCTAACACGGTGCCCACACAAGGAGTACCACCTAGAGTTGACATGCCACATAATGAAAGGGAAGAAACTCATCCTATTCCTCCTAATAATGTTAACCAATTTCATGTTTCTCTTAGCATCGATAATCAGTTTGTTGATAAAACTGAAGAGCATGTTGTTAATAATGATCAAGATATTAGTTTACTTGCCTCTAAAGATGATTGCCTTGAACATGAGCATGTTGATTCTTTGATTGATTTAAATGTTCAACCTATACCATGTGTTGATAATCAAAGCAAAGACTTGTGTCAAACTACATGCTTAGAAGAGGGCATAGTTTCTAATATGATCATTGATGATGAAACTTCTTCTACTATTGCTAGCATTGAGTTAATTGAACATTCAGCCTTGGAAAAGGATGAAAACTTGCTAGTTTTGGATGGAAACTTAGGGATTAATGACCAAACTCAAATGCATATTCAATTAGGACATCATGACATTAATATGAAATCTGAGTTGTGCACTAATCAAGTTTCTTTTCTTGATTTTGTAGATGAAGCTGAGACAATAACCATCGAGGAGTGGTCAATCTCTACACCAATCGTTCTTGAGATGAGTTTACATGGGCATAAGGTTTTCGATCCAGGAGCTCGTGTGGATGTCTTTGCGGAATCATATGAGACCTTGGATTCGAGGACGAATCCTTTTCAAGAAAGGGAGATTGATGTGGGACCATCCAAGACACTTCCGGAGACACATATCATACTTGGGGATGGACCTATGATTCGAGCTCATGAAAATGAAGTCATCCTCAAGAGGAAGAAGAAGGCTCCATCATGGGAGAAAACCAAAGGTGCAAGCTTGGATTAATGACGTTTTGGTTCGTTCATAGTCATTTGACAGCTTTTCGACGTCTCTGTAAAATGGGTCGTACGGATTCAATATTTATCGGATTGAGGCGTGCCATATCTTGTTGGAACGAGGAAGAAGAGATCTACAACTTTTCTGTTGAAGGTTTTTCCAGATTCGACCTCGAAATTGGCCGAAAATGCACATCTTTGCAAGCTGTCACTGTTTTGACGGGATTTTAATTAAGTCTTGAACATTATGTTTATTTCCTATTTTTAGTATTTCTTTTACTTGAGTTATTTTAGGAAACTTTAAGGTTATTTTCATTATTTCCATTAGATGTTAGTTTTATCTTATTCTATCATCTAACTCGGCCCAACAGCCCTGCGTGGCCTATATATTCCGAGTTCTCTTATTGTAATTCAATTAGAACATAATGAATAGAATTTAGATCTCTCAAATTGTGTGAAACACATGGAGTGTCTTGTTGATCCAACTAGAGCTGTGCTTGTTGATCACGAATTGATAATCTCAGCTTGGTTTGCTTTGCCGTTCATCAACTTCGCAAGACTTGGTGAATCTAGTATCCACAAGCCCCCTCCTTGTGCCTTCAAGTTGTCCGCTTGATTGTGTAGGGTTGTAGAGGCGGGTTGTGTAGTCATTGGTATTGGTTCCTACCCTCTGAGGAGGCCTGCGGTCTTTATCTTGTTCTACATAGATCGTTTCAGTCCTTATCAGGTCGTGTCTTTCTATTCTTTATATTAAATTTCGAGTCTTTCCTTTTGTTCTCGCTGCGTTGTGTCTTTTATTCTTGTCGATCTCAAGTTCAGCTTTGATCTTGAGAATCTTGATCGATCTTGATTGCTTCTTGATCGAATCTTGCTGATCTCGTTGAGTCTTTATTCGTTCTTGCTTCCGTTCTTTAACTTCTTGATCGATTCTT
Organism: Persicaria tinctoria; assembly: GCA_037127255.1. Lineage (NCBI taxonomy): Eukaryota > Viridiplantae > Streptophyta > Magnoliopsida > Caryophyllales > Polygonaceae > Persicaria > Persicaria tinctoria. The sequence goes on from JBANSL010000013.1 coordinate 41,282,684, forward strand.
GAAGCATCCTTGCTGCGTCGTTGAGTCTTGTTCAGTTCTTGAGTCTTTCTTTGAGTTTCTTGCTTGTTGTCGAAGATCGGACCAACCTACGGCTAACCCTGTATCACACCCCATCCCTAGGCTAGATGATATGCTTGATGAATTATATGGTTGACACGGGGTAAGCCGTAGGATGGCCCGATCTTCGACAATCAAGACTTAAAGTAAAGAACGGAAACAAGAATGACGCAAGATTCAAGAAACTCGACCAAGATTGATCAAGAACTCGAAGTCGACGCAAGAAACAAGAACAAAACGCAGCAAGACTCGATCAAGGGAACAAGCCTCGATATCGACGAAATAAGAAACACAAAGACTCGATGAAACCGAATGTAAAGACCCAAAATTGACAAGACACGGTCGATAGATGGACTGAGTCGATCTATATAGAACAAGATGAAGACCTCAGGCCTCCGTTGAGGGTAGGAACCAACACAAATGACTATATAACCCACCTCTACAACCCTACACAACCAAGTGGACAACTTGGAGGCATAAGGAGGGGGCTCGTGGATACCAGGATCATATCATACATTACATAGTCATTTCTATTGACCTCATATGCTAAAAGATGTCGAAAAGTTTGTGAAAAGATGCTTAGACTGTTTAAGGGCCAAGTCTAAGTTGAGGCCACATGGTTTATATACCCCTTTGCCGGTTCATAGTGCTCCTTAGGAAGATATTAGCATGGACTTTATAGTAGGTTTGCCAAGAACTAAGAAGAGGAGAGATTCGATATTTGTGGTTGTAGATAGATTCTCTAAGATGGCTCATTTTATTGCTTGCCCTAAGACCGATGACGCTTTTAATGTTGTTAGTCTTTTCTTTCGGGAAGTCATTAGGTTGCATGGTTTGCCGAAGACTATTGTGAGTGATAGGGACACCATGTTTTTAAGCCACTTTTAGTTGAATCTTTGGGCTAAACTAGGTACTAAGTTGTTATTTTCTACTTCTAGTCACCCCAAAACGAATCGCCAAACGGAGGTTACTAATCGTAACCTAGGCACTATTCTTAGAGCTGTCATTAAGAAGAATTTTAATTCTTGGGAAGATGCATTGCCACATGTAGAATTTGCATATAATAGGACTTTGCATTCCTCAACTAGTTATACTCCTTTTGAGTGTGTTTATGGTCTTCATCCGCTAACCCCTTTTGACCTTACTCCATATCCTATGAGAGAAAAAGAAAGTTTTGAAGCAGGTAAGAAAATTGAGTTCATTAAGGAGCTCCATGAGATGATCAAGCAACGCCTCGAGGGAAAGGCCACCAGTACGGCGGCTACTAAGAACAAAGGGCGTAAGAAGGTGACTTTTAAGGAAAGAAACCTCGTATGTGTGCACCTAAGGAAGGACCTCTTCCCGGATCAACGTAAGTCTTATTTGGCGCCTAGTGGTGATGGAACTTTCAAGGTTTTGAAGAAGATGGGTGACAACACTTATCAGCTTGAGCTTCCCGATGACTATGGAGTCAGCTCGACGTTCAATGTCGCTGACTTAAGCCCTTATCCGGCGGGAGTGGACGAAGCGAATTCGAGGTCGAATCCTTCCCAAGAAGGGGAGGATGATGCGGGAGCACCCGAAGCACCCGCCTTTCCAGCCGGACCAATGACTCGGAGTCAAGAAAAGTTGATCGCCGATAAGCGAGCTCGCCGGCTTGGTGTGCTATCTGGGGAAACGGACCGGAGTGTCGAGCGTCGGAGATCTAGGGCCTACTCTAAAGGCTTTCATGGTGTCTGAACCAGTAGCGACATCGACACCGGCTTGGTGACATCCGACCTAGCCTTGCAGAAGATGCGAGATCGGAAACCTTAAGGGACTTTCCGTTTTGGAGTCTGGATGTTTTAAGGAATCTATATATATTTAATTAGTTAACATTTTAATATTCTAGATGATATTTTAATATTAGAATTAAATAGATTTATTTCCCAAATAGATGAACTTTAGTCTTTTCTATTTAAACTAGCTTTATCATCTTGTAAAGCACGTTTAATTTTAATAAGAAGTTTTTTGCTCAAAACCCTAAGCCGAGTTCATCTTTGTGTTCTTGCTCGTACGATTTTGAATTCAATCCGTTCTACGCCAATTTGTCTCTCTGGTTGTCTGGCTCGCGGAGTGAGCGACTCAAGGAGAAAGTCCACATCCTCCATATCCAAGACAGGCTTGAATCAAGTTATAGAATGAGGTCTTTTATCCGAGACTTATGCTAACGAGAGGTTTAATATCATAGGTATAAGTATTCCGTCCAACTGGTGGCCTTCAACCCCATATCTTTCTTTATTCAATTTCGTCACTTTTGCTGTCAGTGTTTTTAACATCGGTTTTGTCACCAAAACAGATGTTAATTCGTCGTCTTTAACATCAGCCCGAAAATCAACGTTGTCTTAGATCCTGTTTGTGTGTGTTTTTGGGAGCCATTGCTAGAACGATCAGACAACCCCGCATCACCTTTCCTACAATTCACCTCAACAAACTCAAGAAGAAATTGTCTAGTATTGAGCAATCACCTATAGAGAGCCTGTATGAGTATGTTGAGAGATTTAAGAAGCTTAAACGAAGTTGCCTGCAACATGGAATACCAGAGGATGATCTTGTCCTCTATCTCTATGAAGGTTTGCTTGACTGAGAGCTTAGTGTCATTAATACTACAAGCGTAGGAGATGTCTTAAACAAGACACATGAGGAAGCATTGCAAAATTTTGAGAACCTAGCCAATGCTTCGCAACAATATGGGAGATTACAAGGTCTTACAGGAGTTCATAGATTGTACAACTCTGGACACATCGCAGAGATGATCTAGATAGGCTTGTTGAGATAGTCAAGAACATGGCTATGTAGATGAATCAGACACAACGATCTAAACCATGCGTAGTCTGCGGAGATCCAAGTCATCCAAATGATAAGTGCCCATTGATTCAAGAGGAGGTTGCTGATGCTAATGCAATGGATTATGGACAACTTTGGTAACAATTTCTTCAATTTAAACTACAATTCAAACTATCAAAGTGGTTTCAACGGCAGGGGTCAACATCAACAAGCACCTTATCAAGGAAGGGGCCAATTTGAGAACTGTTCTAGTAATCCTCAACAGGAGGATAGAGAAGAAACATTGAGGTTATTGATGGAAAAGATGAGTGTTGAAGAGAAGTTGTTGAGCCAAATGGCTAAGAAGATCGGAGAACTCAAAGCTAAGGATTTAGGCAAGCTACCCTTGCAAGTGGTAGTCAATCCAAAGAAGAATGTAAGTTCCATGATCCTTAGAGGAGGAAAAGAAGTCAAAACACCCACAAAAAGCATGGAAGAAAGGCCTAAAGATAAAGCATGGACGTGGAGGAAGAAGGACAAAGCATCTTAAATTTTGTGAGACCGTCAACCAGCGCCCGCCGCCCTAACCGGTGCTGATACGGGGTTAGCCGTGTGATGACCCGATCTTCAACAAACAAGCAAGAAACTAAAGAACGGAAGCAAGAACTGAACAAGACTCAACAAGAAAGCAAAGAAACGCAAGATCTTGACCAAGAACAGTCCAAGATCGACCAAGAAAGTAAAGAACGCAGCAAGAAACAAAGAAAGACTCGACAAGATTAATAAAGACTCGAAATTGATAATGAAGACACGACCGATAAGGACTGAAACGATCTATGCAGAACAAGATAAAGACCCTAGGCCTCCTCAGAGGGTAGGAACCAATACCAATGACTACACAACCCGCCTCTACAACCCTACACAATCAAGCGGACAACTTGAAGACACAAGGAGGGGGCTTGTGGATACTTGATAGCACCAATCCTATGACGATAATCGACACACACCATGCATGATGGATAGCACCAATCCTATGACGAGTATCGACACACACCAAACATGTGGTAGCACCAACCCACCAAAGAGGATCGACACACAGAAGACAAACCAAGCTAAGAACAACACATCGAAACCTATCCCACGCAGGGGAACTCGGTTCCTCCCTAGGAGAACTCTCCAAATCTGACTTTTGTCAAAAATCCAATTCTAATATCTGATTTTATTGAATGAATAAAAGCATCTTAAATAGAAAACATAATCCTAGATAAAATCAAACTACTTGGTGGCCAAAGAAATATCTTAAAGATAGATTTTTCCTTTTCCACTTTATTTATCCTAGAAAATAAATATAAAAACTAATTAGATATAATATCAATTAATTGAAAAGTCAACTAATAGATATTATTCTAATTTATATTATGCCTAAATAAATATAAGGATAAACTGATAAATTAAATAGGAAAAGATAATTATTTTCGTCCAAAAAATGAACAGCTGCAAAGATGTTGATTTTCGGCCATGTTCTCGGTAGATTCTGGAAAAACCTTCAACTGCAAAGTTGTAGATATCTTCTTCCTTGTTCCGGAAAGGTATAGCACGATCCAATCCGATCAATATTGACTCCCAACGACCCATTTTACTGAGACGTCGCAAAGCTGTCAAATCTGCTGAACGAATCCAAACTTGTTCATAAGCACCACATGTTTTCCGTTCATCAGGTGCCCGCCACCCCTTGTAGTGTCTAAAGAGAGGCCTTCTGAGGCTTACAAGCCTGAAACACCCTTTTCACACGCCTTGAGAGCTTATAGAAAGTGAGAAAGGAGCAAATCTTGTACGATACCTTTGCGCATTATGAGGTAAACATTCCGCTTTTGAATTTAATCAAATATGTGCCTCGCTATGCTATGTTTTTTAAGGAGTTATTGATACGGGGTTAGCCGTGTGATGGTCCGATCTTCGACAACAAGCAAGAATTAAACAAGAACTAATAAAGACAGCAAGAATGCTTCAAGAATCGATCAAGAAATCTGCAAGATCAATCAAGAAGTTAGAGAACGGAAGCAAGAACGAATAAAGACTCAACAAGATCAGCAAGATTCGATCAAGAAGCAATCAAGATCGATCAAGATTCTCAAGAAACTCAGCAAGACTCGACAAAGATGAATAAAGACTCGAAATTGAATTGCAAGAATTGAAAGACACGACCTGATATGGACTGAAACGATCTATGCAGAACAAGATAAAGACCCCAGGCCTCCTCAGAGGGTAGGAACCAATACCAATGACTACACAACCCGCCTCTACAACCCTACACAATCAAGCGGACAACTTGAAGGCACAAGGAGGGGGCTTGTGGATACTAGATTCACCAAGTCTTGCGAAGTTGATGAACGGCAAAGCAAACCAAGCTGAGATATGTATCAATCGATGATCAATGAGCACAGCTCTAATTGAATCAACAAACACTCGATGGTGTAAACACTCTTTTTGAGAGAATTGTAATTATCAAAGTTCCCATCTGTTTACATGGAAGAATCGAAAATATATAGGCCCTAAGGCTGAGTTTGGCCGGCCATAGTAGATAGAAATAGATAGATCTAATTACTAATGGGCTTATTGAAATAAACCTAAGAACATAAGTAAAATAAGGTCCTTAAAAATAATAACTAGAAAAGCCCAATTCAGCCCAATAATGTTCATAAGCTGAAATTAAGCTCTAACACTTAGATAATTTCGGCCCAAGCTTTATTCAAGGTGGCTCGGCCTCATTATTAACTCCAATGCACATATATGTCTTCAATGTTGGCTCGGGGAGTTGAACCTTGCTCGAGAACAAAGCATGACCCACAAAGTTGAATGAGTCTCTCTGAAGCTTCTTAGCTCTAGCTCGAGTCATTGGTCCTTCTCCAAGTATGATGGGTGTGTCTGGAGCTGTAGAAGATGGTCCCGCATCAGTTATGCACTATCAAGAGAAAGCAAAGGATGAAGAGAAAGAAGAAGGTAAGCTTGAATGAGAATGTTTATGCTATTTTGTAAATTAGATTACTTGAAAAGTGCGGAGACTCAGGTATGTTCACAATTCCATGTGAAATTGTACATGTTTTTGGGTCTGAATGCCCTGACAAAAACAGATGTTACAATACAACTCGTTGATCGATCTCATATCAAACCTAGAGGAGTTGTTGAGGATGTTTTAGTGAAAGTTGATGATTTAATATATCTTGCTGATTTCTTTGTGTTAGATATGGAATAGGGAATGCTTGAGACACCAATAATCTTAGGAAGGCCATTCCTAAGAACGATAAAGACAAAGTTTGATTGCTTCAAAGGTTTGCTAACCAAGGAGTTTGATCGTAGAAAGATTGAGTTTTCTATGTATGATCCTATTAACCTTTCTCCTGAAAATTCTTTGGATGTTCCAAATGCTAACAATGTTTGTTGCATTGATGAACCTAATGATATGTTAAAAATTCCTAAGGAAAATGATTTATTTAATGTTGAATCTTCTAACAATGCGAAATTTGATGTAGGGAAAGAAGAGCTTAAGATGGAGATTGAGAGTGTGCTTCGTCCACACGAATATATTCTTCTACCATATGAAAAGCTTGTAACGGCTCGGGATTATGATTCTCGAGTTACGTTTCGAGGGATGAAACGAGTACAGGTTGAAGGTTTGAAACCAAAGATGTGTAGTTTAAAGTGGGATTTCGCACCCAAATCCGGAAGGTCCGTTGGAGACCCCGGGGTAAACCCCTGTACTTGTCCTAAGTCTACAACGCGGAAAACCCTTTTATCAAACAAAGGACATAAGTTCTGAAAACGATACAACTAGTGCCACGGTAGAGCCTGGTCAAAACAAAGTATAATTAGGAAGAAATATCAAAAGCATGAATTTGGTGAAGTCAGGGTTCAAACATTTACTATCTGTCATATGAATGGGCCCCATCATAACAACACAAAATCAAGGAGTGGATCGGGTACCTGAAACTATACCACCAAGTCAGGCCAAGAGTCCGCTTGCGGGTCCTCTGACCGCGCTAAGGACATATAATACTCCTACACCTAGAATAAAGAATGTCTTCATGCAGTACTGAAATATTAACCACACTATCATGCTCCTAATTCATATACGCAGAATATTAAATAAGGCCTTAACAAAGAATACCAAGTGGTATATCCCTCTTCTACCACCACCCCCCTTCCGGATAGGGTGGAGACTGGCCAGTTCGATGCGCTTCATCGGGTGTTTTCCTCCTTGAGTCATATATATCACGATATACTAGATGAGCATGAGATACGATATGATGATGAGATTTGATATGCTATAGCATCCAAGGATTCACAGATAACGGTCGTTCTGTATTCAAACGCATACATAATAAGAATGCTCATTCGTAAGTGCAATTCCTACGCATGATACTACATGATATGCTCTTATGCATATGAAACACCTACATACTATATGACACATCAGGCATGAGGTACTGGTTACTGAGTAAGCCCTAGAGGACTTACCTGGCTAGCAGATTAGCAAAAGAAGAATCCAGCACACAGTAGTCACGATCACAGAGTATCACCTAGGTACAAAGTGGAATATACATAAGTCTACACATAACTATTAAGCACTCAAGCATACGTCAATCAATAGAACAAGTACACATCGATCATAAATTCCATCGTATCCTACATTCCATAAGATCACATCGCTCACCATAAATCATCAACCAATCCCGTATGTTCATATTCATCATATCTGCATATATCCCAGTAGTTCATCCAAATCATAAGGCATAATTTGTACAATAACATACTACTAACTCGTCATAATTATATAACCCTTTCGCCTCTTATAATAAATCACCACAAATCATGCTATTAGTCACACATATCATGCCGTTAGTCGCTCATATTATCATGCTAGTTAGTCAACGAGTAAGTCTTATTCCCAAGTTAGTTTCAAAACCGTTTCTGATGCGGCACCGTCTTCTACACCTCCAGACACGCCAATCATAATTGGAGAAGGACCAATGACTCGAGCCCGAGCTAAGAAGCTGCAACGCGACTCATTCATGTTTGTGAGTCATGCTTTGTTCTCGAGCACGGTTCAAGTCCCAGAGCCAACAGTGAAGACCTATACGTGTATAGGAATTCAAGAAGCCCATCCACCTTAGTGTTCATAAGTGCCGAATTAGCTAAGTATTGGAACACTTATGTTATTTCCGATTTTAGCAACTTTACTTAAGTTATTTTAGGAAACTTTAGGGGTATTTTATTTAATTCCTTAAGTTGTTCTTTTTATTATTATTTTCGGCCCAAAAGTCTTTGTTAGGGTTATATATGCCGATCACCCCCATTGTAAACATTCACGTCTATTCATCTATGAAATTTCAGTTTTGTGTGAAACACAATTGAGAGAACGTCAATCCATTCAAAGCAAGGCTCATCGATTGCAACTATTGGTATTGATCTCAGCTTGGTTTGCCTTGTGTTTGTCAACCTCGCAAGAGCTTGGTAATCCTGGTATCCACAAGTCCCCTCCTTGTGATGCGGGACCATCCAAGACACCATCCAGGACACCTTCGGACACATCTATGCTTGGGGATGAACCTATGATTCGAGCTCGTGAGAAGAAAGTCATCCTCAAGAGGAAGAAGAAGGCTCCACCATGGGAGAAGGTCCAAAGGTGCAAGCTTGGATTAAATGACGTTTTGGTTCGTTCATAGTCATTTGACAGCTTTTCGACGTCTCTGTAAAATGAGTCGTACGGATTCAATATTTATCGGATTGAGGCGTGTCATACCTTGTTGGAACGAGGACGGAGAGATCTACAACTTTGATGTTGAAGGTTTTTCCAGATTCGACCTCGAGATTGGCCAAAAATCACCATCTTTGCAAGTCTGTCACTGTTTTGACGGGAATGGAATATGGCTAAGTGTTGGAACATCTTTAGAGTTAATATTGGGCCGAATTGGGCTTTTTCTATGTGTTATTTTTAGAGACCTTATTTACTTATGTTTTTAGGTGTTTTAATTAGTTATTTATTTATTTAATATTTTCGGCTAAATCAGCCCTGGTTAGGCTATATATTGCCGATACCTCCGTTGTAATCAAACACGTTGAATTTGATATAAAGGCGGCCTTGTTAGCGTTGTATTCAGCCTTGAGCTTCAGCTTCGCTCGAGTTCGTTCATGCAGCTCCTTGATGAACTCGACATGCTTACCTGCCTCAAATGATTATTTGTCTCTCATAGGATATGGAGTAAGATCAAAAGGGGTTAGTGGATTAACACCATACACACATTCAAATGGACTGATTTTAGTAGCCGAATGCATGGTTCGATTATAAGCAAATTCCACATGAGGTAAGGCTTCTTCCCAAAGTTTCAAATTCTTCCTAATAATGGCTCTTAGGACAGTAGCAAGGGTTCTATTAGTCACCTCAGTTTGGCCATCGGTTTGGGGGTGGCTAGAAGTAGAGAATAGCAATCTAGTTCCCAATTTATTCCATAAAGTACGCCAAAAATGACTTAAGAATTTCACATCCCTATCACTAACAATAGTTTTAGGCACACCATGCAACCTAACTACTTCTCTAAAGAATAGATTAGCAACGTTGGTAGCATCATCAGTTTTATGACATGCAATGAAATGAGCCATTTTAGAGAACCTATCGACCACTACAAAGATTGAATCCCTCCCCTTCTTTGTTCTAGGCAACCCAACAATAAAATCCATAGAAATGTCTTCCCAAGGGGCTGAGGGGGTCGGCAGTGGTGTATAAAGGCCATGGGGCATAAGCTTAGCTTTGGCTTTAATGCAATCTATGCATCTCTTAAGGCAATGTTCTACATCCCTAAGCATATGTGGCCAATAAAAGTGTGATTTCAGTGTATTATATGTCTTATCCCGTCCAAAATGTCCCATTAAACCACCACTATGGGCTTCACTAACAAGTAGTAATCTTAATGAACATCGAGGAATACACACTTGATCTTTTCGAAATAAGAATCCATCATGTATATAGAAGCCATCGAAAGGACCTGATTCTAAGCATTTTCGAAAAGTGTTACCAAAATCTAGATCAGATTCATATAATTCCTTTATGTAAACAAAGCCTAAGACTCTAGAATCCAAAGTGGTTAAAATCACATGTCGTCTAGCTAAAGCATTAGAATCGAAATCGGCTATTAGAACATGTCTCCTAGATAATGCATCGGCAACCACATTGTCTTTGCCTTTCTTATACTTAATTACATAAGGAAATGTTTCTATGAACTCCATCCATCTACCATGTCTCCTATCAAGTTTATCTTGGATTTTAAAGTGTTTTAATGATTCATGATCAGTTCTAAGAATAAACTCGCTAGGCCATAGATAGTGAGACCACCATGTCTTAAGTACTCGAAACAAAGCATACAATTCCTTATCATAGGTAGAGTAATTAAGACAAGCACCTTTCAACTTCTCAGAAAAGAAAGCAATAGGCTTACCTCACTGCATAAGGACTCCACCAATTCCTACTCCGCTAGCATCACACTCGACCTCAAAAGGCTGAGTAAAGTCCGGCAAAGCTAGTAGAGGTGCGTGAGTCAGCTTATCCTTAAGTGTGTTGAATGCGTCCTCCTGAGCTTGATACGGGGTTAGCCGTGAGATGGTCCGATCTTCGACAACAAGCAAGAATAATCAAGAACTAATAAAGAAACTCAAGAACTTAATCAAGATCGATCAAGAACTATAAAGACGCAGCAAGAACTAACAAGAAAGATGCAAGATTTATGCAAGACTCAACAAGAACGCAGCAAGACTTCAAGAACTCGACCAAGAATTGATCAAGAACTCCAAGAACGACGCAAGACAGCAACAAGAACAATAAAGACTCGATAAAGATAGATAAAGACTCGAAATTTAAGATGCAAGAATTGAAAGACACGACCGATAAGGACTGAAACGATCTATGCAGAACAAGATAAAGACCCCAGGCCTCCTCAGAGGGTAGGAACCAATACCAATGACTACACAACCCGCCTCTACAACCCTACACAATCAAGCGGACAACTTGAAGGCACAAGGAGGGGGCTTGTGGATACTAGATTCACCAAGTCTTGCGAAGTTGATGAACGGCAAAGCAAACCAAGCTGAGATTATCAATCAATTCGAGATCACGAAGAGCACAGCTCAATCCGGCCTGATCTCTCTCTCTATGTGTTTCACACGTTTGAGAAGAATACTTTCTGTATTATGAATGTTCCAATTGAATTACAAAGCTGAATCGAAAATATATAGACTACTCTAAAGCCTGATGGGCCGATTTAAGTGAATAAAATAAACAACTAAATTAAACACCTAAAACATAAGTAAATAAGGTCTCTAAAAATAACATGTAGAAAAGCCCAATTTCGGCCTAATAGGATCCATTCCCGTCAAAACAGTGACAGCTTGCAAAGATGTGCATTTTCGTCCAATCTCGAGGTCGAATCTGGAAAAACCTTCAACAGCAAAGTTGTAGATCTCTTCGTCCTCGTTCCAACAACGTATGGCACGCCTCAATCCGATAAATATTGAATCCGTACGACCCATTTTACAGAGACGTCGAAAAGCTGTCAAGTGACTATGAACGAGCTAAACGTCAAGCTCCCACCTTTGGACCTTTTCCCATGGTGGAGCCTTCCTCTTCCTTTTTAGAAAGACATCATCCGAAGGTGTCTTTGATGATGGCTTGGATGGTCCCGCATCAATCTCCCTTTCTTGAAAAGGATTCGTCCTCGAATCCAAGGTCGCATTTGATTCCGCAAAGGCATCCACACGAGCTCCTGGATCGAATACCACATGTCCATGGAAATCCATCTCAAGAACGATTGGTGTAGTGATTGACCACTCCTCGATGGTTATTGTCTCAGCTTCATCTACAAAATCAAGAAAAGAAACTTTATTAGTGCATAATTCATATTTCATGTCATCTTCATGATGTTCTAACTTAATATGCACTTGAGCTTGGTCAATAATCCCTAAGTTTCCATCCAAAACTAGCAAGTTTTCATCCTTTTCCAATGCTGAATTTTCAATTAATTCAAGGCTAGCACTATTAGAAGAATTTTCACCATCAATGATCATATTAGAAACTTTGCCTTTTTCTAAGCATTTAGTATGACACAAATCGTCTCTTTGATTATTATCACAAGACATAGGCTGAACATTTAAAGCTTTACTAACAATCAAAGAATTATCATGCTCATATTCAATGCAATGTTCATGATCATAGGCAAGTGAATTAACATCTTGATCATTTTTAACAACATGCTTTACATTTTCAGCAATAAAAGAAGCATCTATGCTAGAAGAAACATTAAGTTGAGTAGAAATAGGATGAGTTTCTTCCCTTTCAATTGGTGGCACTTCATTTCTAGGTGGGACTCCTTGTCCAAACACCGTATTAGAGCCAAAACGCCGAAGCTCATATGCCGTAAAGCTTTCATCCAACTTAACCAATTCTTCATTGGTTTTCACCACATTCTCATTTACTTTAGCTAACATCGCCATGAAGGTATTGTACCAATCATTGCCCTGGTTATTAGACATTGCAAATAAAGACAAATACGGAACTATGTCAAGATTAGCAAAATATAAACAACCTCACAATTGTGTTTCGCTCACACTCCCTCTCTGATTGATATATCACGCTTGCTAGGGCAATCCGCTTTGGGCAAATCAACTACCAAGCAATAGACTAAGCAATCAAAGTATGTAACCAAGAGAATGAATGAAACAACGCAGAAGAGTACTCAACAAGGGCTGTAGAGAACTCGATGTAAGCAACAACTCAATTCAAGCAAAACAGATGGGAATTTGCAGGAATTCAACTCAAAATAAGCAATGGTGCACTCGACAGGGGTCTAATGCACTCGACACACACAAGAGAGAACTCGCAAGGGCTGAGATCACTCGACTCAATCAAAGCAACAAAGAGCACTCGATATAGAGTTGGAGTACTCGACACAAACAAACAGCAACTCAAAGCAATGAAAGAGAGCTCGACAAGGCTGAGCTCTACTCGACTCAAACACAGCAGCACTTGAACACACAAAACAGTGCTCGACACAAGAGAAATAGAAAAATAAAAGAAAGAAAGGAAATTTACCTCTTTTGATTGAAAACCTTAAGTTATGATGTTGTAGTTGCAAGGTAGGGTTTCAATTTTGTGGAGGTATGTGTTTGGGAATAATGTGTTTAGGTTTAGGGCTGTCGACAAGGCTATGGAGATCACCAAAAAGTTGAGTCCTTTAGGTTTTCTTGCACTAGATCAACAAACAACAACCAAACACTTCTCTTTTGTTTTGTAATTTTCGGACTAAATTTCTGTTTTTTTTTTTTTTTTTTTTTTTTTTTATTTTTATTTTTATAAACTAATGCAAGGAAGAACACTAATGAAAGGAGGACTCGAAAATCTGATGTAGATGGTGATAAAAGATAAAATAGATAGCCCTAAGATAAATAAATAGACAACCTTTGGATAAATATGGTAACAAGATCTATCTTATGCCTTAATAGATATTTGATAGATATAATGAATTTTATCCACCAAAAATAAGAATTTAAATAGGCAATTGATAATATAGGAATAGATATAGATAGATCAAAAGTTCCAAAGATAGAACAAAGGATCAAAAGATAGAACAAACTAGGGTTTGTGTATGTGGAGGACTGATTTTTGGCCAAGCAAAGGCTATGGGGACAGATTATGCCGTCGGCTATGGGTGTTCACAACGGGATTGTGTGCACCTTTGGTCGACTCCACGGTCTCGGCTAGGCTTTGTGTTTAGGCTATGCAACCACAAACAATCACAAACTCAAGATTAGTAAATTAATCAAAACGAATGCAAGAAGTAAATAACCAAAACAAGAAAAGGACTCTTTTTTGTGGATTTTGTGTTTAGAAAAGAAAAAGACTCAATCTTGATGTCGGAAACCAAAGCTCTGATGCCAATTTGGTACGGGGTTAGCCGTGAGATGGTCCGATCTTCGACAACAAGCAAGAATAATCAAGAACTAATAAAGAAACTCAAGAACTTAATCAAGATCGATCAAGAACTATAAAGACGCAGCAAGAACTAACAAGAAAGATGCAAGATTTATGCAAGACTCAACAAGAACGCAGCAAGACTTCAAGAACTCGACGAGAACACCAAGAACAGGGCTGTTATTGATGTCGACACTAACAAGAAGAATAAAGACTCGATAAAGATAGATAAAGACTCGAAATTTAAGATGCAAGAATTGAAAGACACGACCGATAAGGACTGAAACGATCTATGCAGAACAAGATAAAGACCCAGGCCTCCTCAGAGGGTAGGAACCAATACCAATGACTACACAACCCGCCTCTACAACCCTACACAATCAAGCGGACAACTTGAAGGCACAAGGAGGGGGCTTGTGGATACTAGATTCACCAAGTCTTGCGAAGTTGATGAACGGCAAAGCAAACCAAGCTGAGATTATCAATCAATTCGAGATCACGAAGAGCACAGCTCAATCCGGCCTGATCTCTCTCTCTATGTGTTTCACACGTTTGAGAAGAATACTTTCTGTATTATGAATGTTCCAATTGAATTACAAAGCTGAATCGAAAATATATAGACTACTCTAAAGCCTGATGGGCCGATTTAAGTGAATAAAATAAACAACTAAATTAAACACCTAAAACATAAGTAAATAAGGTCTCTAAAAATAACATGTAGAAAAGCCCAATTTCGGCCTAATAGGATCCATTCCCGTCAAAACAGTGACAGCTTGCAAAGATGTGCATTTTCGTCCAATCTCGAGGTCGAATCTGGAAAAACCTTCAACAGCAAAGTTGTAGATCTCTTCGTCCTCGTTCCAACAACGTATGGCACGCCTCAATCCGATAAATATTGAATCCGTACGACCCATTTTACAGAGACGTCGAAAAGCTGTCAAGTGACTATGAACGAGCTAAACGTCAAGCTCCCACCTTTGGACCTTTTCCCATGGTGGAGCCTTCCTCTTCCTTTTTAGAAAGACATCATCCGAAGGTGTCTTTGATGATGGCTTGGATGGTCCCGCATCAGAGCTGCTCCCCATGTGAACTCACTCCTTTTCTTTGTAAGCTCTGTTAGTGGGGCTGAGATGGTGCTGAAATCTCGCACAAAGCGTCGGTAGAAGCTCGCAAGACCTTGGAAGCTGCGTACATGGCCTATGTTGGTGGGGGTCGGCCACTCTTGGATGGCTTTAATCTTTGATTCATCAACACGCAGTCCTTTAGAGCTCACTACAAATCCAAGAAAAGACACTTGTTCATTACATAATTCACACTTCTTTAGATTAGCATACAAGCGTTCAATTCTTAGTGTTTTAAGCACTTCTCTAAGATGTGATTCATGTTCATTAGAAGACTTGCTATAAATCAGAATATCATCAAAGTAAACAACAACAAACTTTCCAATGAAATCTCGAAGCACATGATTCATTAAGCGCATAAAAGTACTAGGAGCATTAGTTAAACCAAAAGGCATAACTAACCACTCATATAAGCCTAGCTTAGTCTTAAAGGCTGTTTTCCATTCATCTCCCTTTTTCATTCTAATCTGATGATAGCCACTTCTAAGATCAATTTTAGAGAATATAGAGGCTCCATGTAACTCATCTAGCATATCATCTAATCTAGGAATAGGGTGACGATATTTAATAGTGATGTTGTTAATAGCCCTACAATCTACACACATTCTCCATGATCCATCTTTCTTAGGGACTAATAACACAGGCACAGCACTAGGACTTAAGCTAATTCGAATGTAACCCTTATCCAACAGTTCCTGGACTTGGGTTTGGACCTCTTGGGTCTCAGTGGGATTCATACGATACGCAGGTCTATTAGGCAATGCAGCCCCTGGAATAAGATCAATTTGATGCTCGATTCCACGAATAGGGGGTAGACCTGGTGGTATTTCATCGGGAAACACATCCTTAAACTCCTCAAGAAGAGCGAGAATGTTCGATGGAAGAGAAGCTTTAAGCTCTTCACTCAACATGCTCAAGCTCTTGCAAAGGCGCATAAGAATAGTTCCACCATCCGCAAATTCGTCCAGGAATGTGCTTTTGGAGACCAAGAACACACTCTTAGCTCGAGTTTGAGGATCCACTTGGCTCGACTGAGCCTCCTGATCTAACTCACCTTTACTTACCTTCCGCTTCTCAATCTCATAAGCTACTTGTGTAGGCGTCATAGGTTTGAGAATGACATTTTTTCCCTGAAAAGTAAAGGTATAGCGATTAGTAAACCCATCATGAATAACCTTGCGATCAGATTGCCAAGGACGGCCTAATAGAATATGACAAGCTTGCATAGGCACAATATCACATAAAACATCATCTTCATAATGTCCTAGTTTAATATGCACTTTAACTTGTCTATGAACTTTTAATAAGCCACAATCATTCATCCAATGCAATTTGTAAGGTCTAGGGTGTTGGACAGTAGGTAAATGCAATTTGTCAATCATTTCTTGACTAGCTAAATTACAGCAACTATCTCCATCAATGATCACATTTACAACCTTTCCTTTAACTAGACAACGAGTATGAAATAAGTTTTCTCTTTGATTATCTTCACATGGTGTAGGAACAACACTTAAAACTCTTCTAACAATCAAAGATTCTCCATGTTCATATTCAACCTCATTATCATCATTTTCATAGCAAACAAGGTTTAGGTTCTGATCATTATCATTATTAGCATTCTCATCATGTTCATCACAAGAGTTTTCAGATTCATATTCTCCAAATTGATTAACCATGAGAGTTTTCTTATTAGGGCAATCCTTCATATAATGTCCTCTACCTTGGCATTTAAAGCATACAATATCTCTAGAACGAGTGGTAGAAGGGTTAGGATTACTCCCTTTGGGACCAGTAGATGTCCCAGACGATTCTCGTCCATTCCATGGGCCTTTACCCTTGTCGAGGGGCTGTTGGGGCTGTCGACCTTCACTCCTCCATTGGGGCTGCTGAGCTCGCTCCCTAGAGCCCATCTCCGAGCGCCCTTGGGGCTGTTGGGGCCGAGATTGGCGCCACCCTTGTTGCTGGCCACTCGACACCCTATTGCCTTGGCTTTTGTAGCGTTGTCCCTTTTCTACTTTCATAGCTAGATGTAAAAGTTCAGTAGGAGTAGTATAGGGAAAATAATCAATTTCATGAGCTAAAGCAGGATGTAAGATTCGAAGATATCTAACATTAGTTTTCTCATGAGTTTCGACTATATTAGCTCTAGCCATGGCTTCTTGCATAACATTAAATGTTTCCTCAACAGTTTTACTACCTTGTTTAAGGTTTTCTAATCTGTTTAATAGCTCTCTATCATGATGTTGAGGTACAAATCTATTTCTCATGACCACTTTCAATTGTTCCCAAGAAGCAATAGGTGCATCAAGGGATCTTCTTCTTTCCTTAACAAGATTATCCCACCAGATTAATGCAAAACCTTGAAACTCTAGGGAAGCTAGTTGTACTTTCTTAGGTTCTGAGAAATTATGACAATTCCAGATTTGCTCCATTTTAATTTCCCAATCAATATAAGCATCTGGATCAGTTTTACCATCAAAAGGAGGAATCTTTACCTTAACCTTACCCATACCGTCGTCGTCATTGAACCTAGGTGGTCGGTTCGGATTTCCCCTTTGATTCCGTCTCGGGCGTCGCTCCCAATACTCCTCTTCTTGGAAGTCGTCATCTTGCTCCGAGTAATAGAATTGCTCTTGATAGCCACGTCCTCTTCCCCTTCCCTGTCCTTGACCTTGCACATTAACAAACCCATTATTCCGATCATTTCTCCCACCTTGTGGAGAGTTGTTTTCATTGAATAAAGGATTATCTAAATTAACATTGACATGAGGATTAGGATTAGGAATAGGGTTAGGATTAACGACCTCTCTTTCGTCATTAGGTATCTCAACTCGCTCTTGCTGACCTATGGTGTTCGAACCACTAGGCCTAGAGCTCTCTAATGCAGCCACCCTTGCTGTTAGCGCAGCCAAGGATTCAGGAACACCCGTTGTGTTGTTCATGATAGTCGCCATGTTGTTCATCATGGTCTGAAATTGCTCGGGCGTCACTGTTGCACTTGAGTCAGTGGCATTGTTACCACCATTGTTTCCCTGATTAGTAGACATTATAACAAAAACCAAAGAACAAAGAACTAAGTTAAGGGTTAGTAAAACTTATAAACAGCTCACAATTGTGTTTCGCTCACACTCCCTCTCTGATTGATATATCACGCTTGCTAGGGCAATCCGCTTTGGGCAAATCAACTACCAAGCAAAGACTAAATAAATCAAGGTATGTAATGACTGAAACGAACAACAAAGCACTCGTCAAAAGGGTAAGAGCATTCGACAGCAGTAGTAAACAATAGATTCAAGCAAAGCAGATGGGTAATTGCAATGAATCAATTCGACGCACAAAGAGATCACTCGGCAAGGGCTGAGATTACTCGACACACACAAGAGAGAACTCGGCAAGGGCTGAGAACTCTTCGACACAAACACAACAGCACTCGACAATGGGGAGAAGTGCTCGACACAGCCAAAAATTAACTCGACAAGGCTGTAACAAAAGAAATAGAAGAAACACAAGAGAAAGGAAGGAAATTTACCTCTTTTGATTGAAAACCCCCAAGTTATGATGTTATAGTTGCAAGGTAGGGTTTCAATTTTGTGGAGGTGTATGTGTTTAGGTTTAGGGCTGTCGACAAGGGCAATGGAGAATCACCAAAAAGTTGAGTCCTTTAGGGTTTTCTTGCACTAGAACAACAAACAACAACCAAACACTTTCTTCTCTTTTTTTTTTTGAATTTTCGGAACTTTAATTTACTGTTTTTTTTTTTTTTTTTTTTTTAAAATCTGAAACTAATGCAAGAAAACTAACAATAATGAGAAAAGGACTCGAAAATATGATATGTTGGTGATAGATGATAGAAATTCAGCCCTTAAAGATATATTTATAAACAACTTTGGATATATAAGGTAACAAGATCTATCTACGCCTCTTAAAGATAAAAAGATAGATAATATGGATTAATTTATCAATTATAATCAGATTGTAAAAGGCAAATAGAA
This sequence comes from Persicaria tinctoria, assembly GCA_037127255.1. Taxonomy (NCBI): domain Eukaryota; kingdom Viridiplantae; phylum Streptophyta; class Magnoliopsida; order Caryophyllales; family Polygonaceae; genus Persicaria; species Persicaria tinctoria. The sequence continues at coordinate 41,301,652 of JBANSL010000013.1, forward strand.
TAGATATATGATAGATAAAATATTCCAAAGTTAGACAAAGGATAGAAAAGATAACAAACTAGGGTTTCTTGTGTTTATGTGATGTCGACCAAGCTGTGACTATGGGGACAAGGGTAATGCCGCCGGCTTAGGTGCTGCACAAGGGAAATTGCGCACCACTTTGGTCGACTCCACGGTCTCGGCTAGGCTTTGTGTTTAGGCTATGCAACCACAAACAATCACAAACTCAAGATTAGTAACTTAATCAAAAAGAATGCAAGAAGTAAATAACAAAAACAAGAAAAGGACTCTTTTTTTTTTTTGTGGTTTTTGTGTTTAGAAAAGAAAAGACTCAATCTTGATGTCGGAAACCAAAGCTCTGATACCAATTTGATACGGGGTTAGCCGTGTGATGGTCCGATCTTCGACAACAAGCAATAATTAAACAAGAACTAATAAAGACAGCAAGAATGCTTCAAGAATCGATCAAGAAATCTGCAAGATCAATCAAGAAGTTAGAGAACGGAAGCAAGAACGAATAAAGACTCAACAAGATCAGCAAGATTCTCAAGAATCGGTCAAGATAGGACAAGATCGACCAAGAAACACCAAGAACAGAGGCTGTCCTCAATGTCGACTCAAAGAAGTTGAACAAGACTCGATAAAGACTCGAAATTGCAACAAAGAATGAAAAGACACGACCGATAAGGACTGAGTCGATCTATGCAGAACAAGATAAAGACCCCATGCCTCCTTAGAGGGTAGGAACCAATACCAATGACTACACAACCCGCCTCTACCACCCTACACAATCAAGCGGACAACTTGAAGCACAAGGAGGGGGCTTGTGGATACTAGATTCACCAAGTCTTGCGAAGTTGATGAACGGCAAAGCAAACCAAGCTGAGATATGTATCAATCGATGATCAATGAGCACAGCTCTAATTGAATCAACAAACACTCGATGGTGTAAACACTCTTTTTGAGAGAATTGTAATCATCAAAGTTCCAATCTGTTTACATGGAAGAATCGAAAATATATAGGCCCTAAGGCTGAGTTTGGCCGGCCATAGTAGATAGAAATAGATAGATCTAATTACTAATGGGCTTATTGAAATAAACCTAAGAACATAAGTAAAATAAGGTCCTTAAAAATAATAACTAGAAAAGCCCAATTCAGCCCAATAATGTTCATAAGCTGAAATTAAGCTCTAACACTTAGATAATTTCGGCCCAAGCTTTATTCAAGGTGGCTCGGCCTCATTATGCACTCCAATGCACATATATGTCTTCAATGTTGGCTCGGGGAGTTGAACCTTGCTCGAGAACAAAGCATGACCCACAAAGTTGAATGAGTCTCTTTGAAGCTTCTTAGCTCTAGCTCGAGTCATTGGCCCTTCTCCAAGTATGATGGGTGTGTCTGGAGTTGTAGAAGATGGTCCCGCATCAAGGTTGATACCACTACAGAGCACCTAGAGAGCCTGAAGAGGACGGCATAGGTAAGGTAAAGGTAAAGATTCCTCAATTTGATGGTAAGGACACCTTCGGATGATGTCCTTATCAAGAGGAAGAAGAAGGCTCCACCATGGGAGAAGGTCCAAAGGTGGAAGCTTGGCGTTTTTACATTCGTTCAGCAACTTGACAGCTTTTCGACGTCTCTGTAAAATGAATCGTACGGATTCAATATTGATTGGATTGAGGCGTGCCATACCTTGTTGGAACGAGGACGAAGAGATCTACAAATTTGCTGTTGAAGGTTTTTCCAGATTCGTCCAATAGCTTGGCCGAAATCCACATTCTTTGAGTTGCTGCTGGTTTTGACGGGATTTTGTTAAGTTTTGGAACATTATGTTTATTTCCTATTTTTAGTATTTCTTTTGCTTAAGTTATTTTAGGAAACTTTAAGGTTATTTTTATTATTTCCATTAGTTATTAGTTTTATCTTTCTATCTAGTTAGGCCGGCCAGAACAGCCCCTAAGGCCTTTATAATGCCGAGTTTTCCTTGTAACCAAATTGGAACATTCATAATACAGAAAGTATTCTTCTCAAACGTGTGAAACACATAGAGAGAGAGATCAGGTCGGATTGAGCTGTGCTCTTCGTGATCTCGAATTGATTGATAATCTCAGCTTGGTTTGCTTTGCCGTTCATCAACTTCGCAAGACTTGTTGAATCTAGTATCCACAAGCCCCCTCCTTGTGCCTTCAAGTTGTCCGCTTGATTGTGTAGGGTTGTAGAGGCGGGTTGTGTAGTCATTGGTATTGGTTCCTACCCTCTGAGGAGGCCTGGGGTCTTTATCTTGTTCTGCATAGATCGACTCAGTCCTTATCGGTCGTGTCTTTTCATTCTTTGTTGCAATTTCGAGTCTTTATCGAGTCTTGTTCAACTTCTTTGAGTCGACATTGAGGACAGCCTCTGTTCTTGGTGTTTCTTGGTCGATCTTGTCCTATCTTGATCGATTCTTGAGAGTCTTGCTGCGTTTCTTTGCTTTCTTGTTGAGTCTTGCATAAATCTTGCATCTTTCTTGTTATTTCTTGCTGCGTTCTTTGAGTTCTTGATCGTTCTTGATTAAGTTCTTGAGTTTCTTTATTAGTTCTTGATTATTCTTGCTTGTTGTCGAAGATCGGACCAACCTACGGCTAACCCCGTATCAAATTGGCATCAGAGCTTTGGTTTCCGACATCAAGATTGAGTCTTTTCTTTTCATAAGCACAAAAACCACAAAAAAGAGTCCTTTTCTTGTTTTGGTCTTTTACTTCTTGCATTCTTTATTGATTATTGCACTAATCTTGAGTTTGTGATTGTTTGTGGTTGCATAGCCTAAACACAAAGCCTAGCCGAGACCGTGGAGTCGACCAAGTGGTGAACACAGCCTTTGTGAACACCCTAGAGCCGACGGCAATTTCTGTACCCATAGCCTTGCTTGGCCGATTCTACATACCACACAAAGCAAACCCTAGTTTGTTCTATCTTTTCTATCCTTTTGTTTATCTATTCTATCTTTGGAATTTTGATTTATCTTTTATCTAATTCCATTTATCTATTGCCTATCAAAAATCAGAAATTTTAAGTTGTTGGATATTAATTTCCATTATATCTATCAACTATCTAAAAAGGCACAAGATAGATCCTATTACCTAAATTAGTCATTATATCTATATCTTTACATTAGGGCTGAATTTTCATCTTTTATCACCATCTATACCAAATTTTCGAGTCCTATACATTAATTTGAGTCTTTTCTTGCATTAGTTTCACATTTAAAAAAAAAAAAAACAAAACAAAAAAAAACAGTAAATTAAGGTCCGAAAATTCAAAAGAAAGAGAAAGTGTTTGTTAGTTGTTGATCTAGTGCAAGAAAGCTCCCAAGGACATCATTGGTGAACCCTCTTCTCAGCCCTAATCAACATACCTATCCCTAAACACATACACCTCCACAAAATTGAAACCCTACCTTGCAACTACAACATCATAACTTAAGGTTTTCAATCAAAAGAGGTGAATTTCCATTCTTTCTTGAGTTTTTCTATTCGTTCTCTTTGTTTACAGCTTTGTCGAAGTTGTTTGCTAGCTGTGTCGAGTACTTCTATTCTCTTGAAGTGCTATTGTGTGTGTGTGTCGAAGAGATCTCCCCCTGGTCGAGTTCTCTTTTGTTTGAGTCGAGTGCTTGTTTTGCTGTTCGAGTACTCATTAGTCTATTTCGAGTTGAATTCTTGCAAATACCCATCTGTTTTGCTTGAATTGATTGTTAATTGCTTAGTCGAAGTACTGATTTCCTTAATCAAGTGCTCTCTTTGCTTTGTCGAGTACTTCAGCCCTTGTTGAGTACTCTTGTGTGTTGTTTCATTCATTCTCTTGATTGCATACTTTGATTGCTTAGTTCTTTTGCTTGGTTGTTGATTTGCCCAAAGCGGATTGCCCTAGCAAGCGTGATATACCAATCAGAGAGGGAGTGTGAGCGAAACACAATTGTGAGTTTGTTTATATTTTCTAACTTTTACATAGTTCTTTGTTTGTTTTATTTGCTATGTCTAATAAGGTCACCATGTTCAACACCATGATGGAGACCTTGGCTAAGATAGATGAAAGATTGAGGGCACAAGAGCTTCGGTTCGGCTTACCGGTACAAAGTATTGATTATTCTTGTTTTGGCTCTAACACGGTGCCCACACAAGGAGTACCACCTAGAGTTGACATGCCACCAATTGAAAGGGAAGAAACTCATCCTATTTCTCCCCATAATGCTAATTCACATCATGTTTCTACTAGCATAGATGCTTCTTTTATTGCTGAAAATGTAGAGCATGTTGATAATAACAATGATCAAGATGTTAATTTACTTGCCTATGATCATAATGATTGCATTGAATATGAGCATGATGATTCTTTGATTGATTTAAATGTTCAACATGTGCCTTATGATCACAGAGAAGAATTGTGTCATACTAAGTGCATAGCAAAAGGCATAGTTAATAATATGATCATTGATGGTGAAAATTGTTCTAATATTGCTAGCCTAGAATTAATTGAAAATTCAGCCTTGCAAACGGATGAAAACTTGCTAGCTTTGGATGGAAACTTAGGGATTAATGACCAAGCTAAAGTGCATATTAAGTTAGAACATCATGACTTTGATATGGAATCTGAATTATGCACTCATAAAGTTTCTTTTCTTGATTTTGTAGATGAAGCTGAGATAATAACCATCGAGGAGTGGTCAATCCCTACACCAATCAGCCTTGAGAAGGGTTTCCATGGACATGTGATATTCGATCCAGGGGCTCGTGTGGATGCCTTTGCGGAATCAAATGAGACCTTGGATTCGAGGACGAATCCTTTTCAAGAAAGGGAGATTGATGCGGGACCATCCAAGACATCTTCGGATGATGTCCTTATCAAGAGGAAGAAGAAGGCTCCACCATGGGAGAAGGTCCAAAGGTGGAAGCTTGGCGTTTTTACATTCGTTCAGCAACTTGACAGCTTTTCGACGTCTCTGTAAAATGAATCGTACGGATTCAATATTGATTGGATTGAGGCGTGCCATACCTTGTTGGAACGAGGACGAAGAGATCTACAAATTTGCTGTTGAAGGTTTTTCCAGATTCGTCCAATAGCTTGGCCGAAATCCACATTCTTTGAGTTGCTGCTGGTTTTGACGGGATTTTGTTAAGTTTTGGAACATTATGTTTATTTCCTATTTTTAGTATTTCTTTTGCTTAAGTTATTTTAGGAAACTTTAAGGTTATTTTTATTATTTCCATTAGTTATTAGTTTTATCTTTCTATCTAGTTAGGCCGGCCAGAACAGCCCCTAAGGCCTTTATAATGCCGAGTTTTCCTTGTAACCAAATTGGAACATTCATAATACAGAAAGTATTCTTCTCAAACGTGTGAAACACATAGAGAGAGAGATCAGGTCGGATTGAGCTGTGCTCTTCGTGATCTCGAATTGATTGATAATCTCAGCTTGGTTTGCTTTGCCGTTCATCAACTTCGCAAGACTTGTTGAATCTAGTATCCACAAGCCCCCTCCTTGTGCCTTCAAGTTGTCCGCTTGATTGTGTAGGGTTGTAGAGGCGGGTTGTGTAGTCATTGGTATTGGTTCCTACCCTCTGAGGAGGCCTGGGGTCTTTATCTTGTTCTGCATAGATCGACTCAGTCCTTATCGGTCGTGTCTTTTCATTCTTTGTTGCAATTTCGAGTCTTTATCGAGTCTTGTTCAACTTCTTTGAGTCGACATTGAGGACAGCCTCTGTTCTTGGTGTTTCTTGGTCGATCTTGTCCTATCTTGATCGATTCTTGAGAGTCTTGCTGCGTTTCTTTGCTTTCTTGTTGAGTCTTGCATAAATCTTGCATCTTTCTTGTTATTTCTTGCTGCGTTCTTTGAGTTCTTGATCGTTCTTGATTAAGTTCTTGAGTTTCTTTATTAGTTCTTGATTATTCTTGCTTGTCGTCGAAGATCGGACCAACCTACGGCTAACCCCGTATCAGTCCGAAGGTGGAGGATCTGCGTTAGACATTCTCAAATACACTAACAAACTTGTTAGGTTAGTGAAAGCAAAAATCAGCCTCACAAGTGTTTCACTCCTCTTCGAATGTTGCAACCTAGCTTCAAATTTGCCTTGGTAGAGTCAATAATCAACCACAAGATTAGAAAACTTTAAAGAGCACAATGACAACAAGGGCTGATCTTAATATCAAACACGCAGATTCTAGGTGCGGCTAGAGACTTAATGAATTGAATTATGGCTTAACAAACACCCGAAACAATTATGAACGATCGACACAATGAGTTTTTTTTTTTTGACTAAGAATAAGTGTTTTACCAAGTTTTACAAGGTTCAACCCCTTATCTTATTCTCATGTATCAATATCGTGCAATGGCGCTCAAATATGCAAGGAGTGTGCAATTTAGGTTCAAAATCAGTAGGTAGTGGCTGCAAAGGGTTGATGCAATGTGTTCAATGAATAGGTTTCCAACACAATGAGAAAGGTAACACAATGCAAACAAGGCTTGATTTCAACAAGTAAGCACAACAAGCCAAATAAGCTTTGCTTTGTTTTTTTTCCAAGCAACACTAAGATAAAGTGCAAATGTTATAGTATGAATATCTACTAAAACACTTCAACATGCATAAGATACATAAGATGTCACTCTTTTTTTTTCTGTTTTTTTTTTTTTCCAGAAAAACCGAATTTGATTTTTTTTTTTTAATTTCGGTTTTAATACTCTCTCTCCACAAATATGAAAAGGTATCTAATAAAATCTGAAAAGCTAACCAAATGTCAATGCTTCTTTGAAAAGCACACAAGAGACAACTTTTTGGAGAAACAATAAAGTATGGACAGCTTTTTGGGGAACACAAGATCTGATTTTTTTTTTTTAATCTTTTGTGGAAGTTCCAAGGACAAGCTTCTTAAGGAAGCACAAATGAACAGCTGGGGGCTGAGATGGGGGTTGTGGTGGTGCACCGGTGGGGCTGTGGTGGTGGTAGGGTGGCCGAAAATGAAAAATTGCATGCACAAGCGCCAATACCAAATAATCAACACAATAGAATAAGATCAAGACATTGAACAAGGAATTTCTTGTAAAACTTACCAAGAGAAAGTGATTCTTGGTTTGATCGTTCTTGTTTCAAACAACGCCAAGTGAACCTATGCTCTGATGCCAATTTGATGCGGGGTTAGCCGCTGTTTTCCCGACCATCTTGACGTTGTGGACTCGAACTCACAAGAACACAAAGAAATGGCACAAGTGAGACAAGAAAAACGCAGCAAAGGGGGATTAAACCTTGGGAGCAAGGCTTGACCAAATGAAAATGAAAAACAGAATAAAACAAAGGGAAATGAAAGGGAAAGATAGGAGGAATCAACCTTGATGAACAACAAGAAGACCCATTGGGACAATGCACCAAGAACCAACTTGAATGACACCAAAACCAACCCTATACAACCTTACACAACCATGGATGGCCATGGAAGCACAAGGAGGAGGTCCGTGCTCATCTCGGAATCACCAATCTTCGGGAAATTGACAAAACGAAGAACAACCGAACTGAATACAACACACATGCACACAAGGCATGAAGCTCTCACCTTTGGAGAGTGAAACCAACTAGGTTTTCATTAACAAGATTCAAAGTGTCTTCAAATGAGAGTTTACAAGCCTTAAATAGTAGAGAAAATCAGCCCAAAAGCAAGGGCCCAAAAACACAAGTTCTACTAAACCCAAACAAAGGCCCAAAACTCTAAGTCCAAAACAAGCAAGCAAATGAAGGCTAAGTATGAGTGGTGGCCGAATCACTCTTAGTCGAACCCGAGAATGGTGCGGTTTCAAGCAATGTGATGATGTCATCCTCGGGCTCCTTTGGTAGCACCAACTTCATATGGTGGATGATGAAAGCGTTAAGTTCATCTCTTATCTTCTTAGCTCGTGACCTTGTGATAGGTCCATCTTCATCTCCGAAATGAGGTGCATCGGGTGGTTCTTGGGATGGTCCTCCATCAGCTTTGCTTTAATTTGGTGGGATAACCTAGTTAAAGAAAGAAGAAGAGCCCTTGATGCGCCTATCGCTTCATGGGATCAAATGAAAGCACTTATGAGGAGAAGATTTGTTCCCCAACACTATGCTAGAGAATTTAGACACCGGCTAGAAAACCATAAACAAGGTAGTAAAAGTGTTGAGGAAACATTTAATGCAATGCAAGAAACCATGGCTAGAGCCAATGTAGTTGAAAATGATAAGGATACAAATGCTAGGTTTCTTAGAATATTGCATCCCGCCTTAGCTCATGAAGTTGATTACTTTCCTTATTCTACGCCTACTGAGTTATTGCATTTAGATATGAAAGTAGAAAGGGGAGCAAGATACAGGAGCCAAGGTGGAAGAACGACGATTGGGCAACCACAAGGGTGGCGCCAAGGTCGTGTGCAGCAACCCCAAGGACAATTTGATGGCGGCTTTAGGCATCGAGCAAGCCAAACCCAAGGGAGAGGTGAAAGTCGAGTACCTCAATAGCCCCTCAACAAGGGCAAATCGCTTATGTACGAACGAGATTCGTCTGGGCATCTACTGGACCTAAAGGGAGTAATCCTAACCCCTCTACTACTAGATTTAGGGACATTGTTTGCTTTAAATGCCAAGGTAGAGGTCATGTTACGAAGGATTGCCCTAATAAGAAAACTCTCATGATTAATCACTTAGGGGAATACGAATCTGAAAATTCTTGTGAATAACATGATGAGCATGCTAATGATGAAAATGATCAAAACCTTAACCTTCTTGCTTATGATGATGAAGATGGCATTGATTATGAACATGGTGAATCTTTGATTGTTAGGAAAGTCTTAAGTGTCCAACCTGCACCTTGTGATGACAATCAACGTGAAAACTTGTTTCGTAATAGATGTTTAGTTAAGGGAAAGGTTTGTAATGTGATCATTGATGGTGGAAGTTGTTGTAACTTAGCCAGTCAGGAAATGGTTGATAAATTACAACTTCCTACAATTTAGCACCCTAGACCTTATAGATTGCATTTGATGAATGATTGTGGAAATCTAAAGGTTAACAAGCAAGTTAAAGTACATATAAAACTAGGACATTATGAAGATGATGTTTTATCTGATATAGTGCCCATGCAAGCTTGTCATATTTTATTAGGTCGTCCTTGGCAATTTGATCGTAAGGTCTTACATGATGGGTTTACTAACCGCTACTCCTTTACTTTTCAGGGAAAGAACGTTGTTCTCAAGCCCATGACGCCTACACAAGTGGTTGATGAGATTGAGTAGCGCAAGGTAAGTAAAGGTGAGTTAGCTAAGGAGGCTCAGTCGAGTCAAGTGGTGTCCCATTCTCGGCCTAAAGATGTTTACTTGGCTTCCAAGAGAACATTTGTAGACGAGTTTGTGGATGGGGAAACAAGGCAAACCACTAGGTCAGTCGAGTTAGCTAAGGATACTCCAAGGCAAATGGTTGAACATGTTGAGCGAGGAGATTAGAGCTACCCTCCCTCCTCACATCCTATATCTTCTTGAAGAGTATAAGGATGTATTCCCCGATGACAAACCACCAGGTCTACCCCCTATTCGTGGCATTGAGCATCAAATTGATCTCGTTCCATGGGCTTCTCTGCCTAAGAGGAATGCGTATCATATGAATCCCACTGAGACCCAAGAGGTCAAATCCCAAGTCCAAGAGTTGTTGCATAAGGGATACATTAGAGAAAGTTTGAGTCCTTGTGTTGTTCCTGTGTTATTAGTCTCTAACAAAGATGGTTCATGGAGAATGTGTGTAGATTGTAGGGCTATTAACAATATAACTGCCAAATATCGTCATCCTATTCTACGCTTAGATGATATGCTAGATGAATTGCATGGATCTTCCATTTTTTCGAAAATAGACTTAAAAAGTGGCTATCCTCAGATTAGAATGAAGGAAGGCGATGAATGGAAAACATCATTTAAGACTAAATTTGGGTTGTATGAATGGTTGGTTATGCCTTTATGTTTAACTAACGCACCTAGTACTTTCATGTGATTAATGAATCATGTGCTTAGAAACTTTATAGCAAATCTCCTAAAGAACATGAAGCACATTTTAGGGAAGTACTTTCTACACTAAGATTAGAACACTTGTATCCGAATTTGAACAAATGTGAATTATGTAATGATCAAGTGTCTTTTCTTGGTTTTGTAGTGAGCTCAAATGGACTGCGTGTTGACGAGGCGAAGATCAAAGCCATACAAGAATGGCTGACACCAACCTCCATCGGCCATGTGCGCAACTTCTAGGGATTGGCGAGCTTCTGCATGCAGTTTGTGCGAGACTTCAGCTCCATCGCAGCCCCTCTCACGGAACTCACTAAGAAGAGGTGCGAGTTCAAGTGTGGCACAACTCAAGAGGAGGCATTCTGCAAGCTCAAGGAGAAGCTCACACAAAGGAGGTCTGGGGTAAGGTTGTAGAGGCGGGTTGTGTAGTCGTTGGTGCTTAGTTCCTACCATCTAAGGAGGGCTGAGGTCTTCATCTCGTTCTACATAGTTTGAATCAGTCCTTATCGGTCGTGTCTCTATTAAATTTCGAGTCTTTATTGTTTCTTTCGATCGAGTCTTGTTCTTTCTTGTTTTCGACATCGAGTAACCTTCGGATCTTGGTGTTCTTGTCGATATCGAGTCATTTCTTGCTGCGTCTTGCTTAGTTCTTGCGTCTATCTTGCTTTCTTGTTGAGTTCTTGCTTCTGTTCTTTAAGTTCTTGTTTGATTGTCGAAGATCGGGCCATCCTACGGCTTACCGCGTATCAGTTTCAAATTCGAATTGAACAGTTAAGAATTCCGACCCTTGAAAATACTTGCTAAATTCCTTTTTAAATTTATTTATTAGATTACTTTTCAACTTTGAAATTCTTTTCCAATTTCTTCATAAATCTTTATGTCCCAATAATATATTTTAATCCCAAATAGTATTATATGATATTTTAAATACCATTTATTAAACAACTTTAAAAATTATTTCCAAATCCCCTAAAATCCAAACCATTTTTATTTCGTAAACCAACCCTAATAATTCTCCCAAAATAATATTTTATCTCTTAAACCCTCAAATAATATTGTATATCTATAATAATATTAATTCCGCTAGTTAGTTGAATAAGTAAACGGATAAACCCGAACCGAACCGAATTAATTAATCCCAATTGGTTAACAATTAACACAAATATAAGTTAGCAGGGGCCCACAACCACGCTGGCTTTTTCTTCTTCCGAATTCAAGAGGAATGTCCCGGGATATGGCTTTGCTCCCGCTCCCGCCGGCAAGGATCGACGATGGCCGCCTCTCGCCTGCTCGTCTGCTCCTGCGCTTGCTCACGGCTGATCGCCCGCGCCTGCACTTGCCCAGCCTCGCCTCTACTTGCTCTCTCGCACGGTGTTCTTCCTCGCGATCGCTCGGTGACAGAGCGAAAACCTATCGTTGATCCGTCAAAGTGAATCTCAAACCTATAACTATAGCAATAAGAAAGAGGTTGATCCCACAGGGAAATTATTATTCAAGTGTGATTTAGATGCCAATCAAGTAACCAAAAAGGGGGGTTTTTGTGTGTGAAAGTTTCGCCTTTTATCAAAGCGAAATAAAGAAAGCAAAGTAAATGAATTTGTTTTAGACAATTTGGAGAAGCAATTCTACATACAATTTTCCACTTTATTGGATTGAAGCGATCCTTGTAACTTCTTCTCGTCCTATTAAGTTTCCTATGAATGCTCTTGTCCCGACCTAATATAGTTACTAGTCCAACCAATCCTAGCAACCCTTATCAATCAAACAATCACTAAAGAAGGATTTAACTCAATTGATAGCTTTAAGTTCAGAGATTAGCCAAGGTATTTGCAGTCCCTAAAGAGGGATTTAACAACACATTCAACTTCCTACTCATTCAATTAGTTCAACCAGCCCTAGAGGAACAAGTTTGCCACTTAGGTTAGGGTTCACAACCAAGAATCTACAAAACCTTAGCGATTGAATTTATCTAACAAGTTGGCCAAACAAGATAAAACAAAACAATAAACAATCAAGCACAAAGAAGTTGAAGCATTCAAATATAGGAAACAAGGAACGAGAATTAGAAATGTAATCACAATCAATCCAAATAAAGGTTCAAATTGCAGGCAGAATAGATGAGTTTAGTTCCTCATGGAAGACATCGCTCAAATCTCTAAAGTGTCTGATGAATGAAAGAATAGAATTGAAGTTGTGAAAATAACATAAAACTTGGCCTTTTAAATCATCCAAAGTCGGCCACCAAACAAAGTAATAGGTTCTAGGTTTTTTTAATAATCAAAACGACGCGCAAAAGCACTGACGGCCAATGATGCGGGCGCAACATATATGCTGCGGCCGCAGCATGTGCTGCTCCCTTCTGCCCGCTGCAACGGCGCATGCCGCAGCCGCGGCATATTGTCTTTCACGGAATATCTGTTTCGAATTTGCTCTTCTTGTCAGTTCTCTGAAAGAGCTTTCCAACGCATGGTCATAATATTCAATCGGACAACCGAGGCCTCCAGAAAGTGCAAAACAAGTTCAGCATGTCGCCAGACATGCTGAGATACTGCAGTCTTGTTCTTAGATTCGCTTCTTGTTCTTAGAACCTCTTGAGATCTTCATGCAAGCTTCTCCGATCAACTATACATTCTCATCTAATGCACTGCAAGCCTCTTGAGATACTGCAGTCAATGCCAAGAGGTAGCAATACAAGGAGAGTAATTCACACAATTGAGCAAAAGATTTCAAATAAGGCTAAACATTCTCACATGGTCATGTTCATAGGATTTCAACCATACTTTAGCTAAACCATACATGCTCAATTATATTTGCTAGCTCATGTTCCACAAAAATCAAATATAGACAAGGCCAAAATATCCAGAACTCCATGGGATTTATATGATCATGCTTGAAATTTAAATTAGAGGACAAACTAAGCTAGATGGGTATTTGAATAACACATATGTATGCAATGCATGCTTATTTTTGGATTTTTCATTTTTCAATTTTTTTTAAATACGAACATTTAAAATTAAAAATTAACTAAACTAAACAGAAATTACAGAAACTTAAACATGATGCAGAAAATTAAATATGATCTCATATATGCATCTCCCCCACACTTGAAGTTTTCATTGTCCTCAATGAAACAATAAAGACAACAAAAGTAAATCAAATATAATCAGGGTGAAGGAAAAGAAAAAGGAAAAAGAAAGAAAAACTTACATTGGGTTGCCTCCCGAGAAGCGCCTTTGTTTCAAGTCTTTGGCTCGACGTACTGGCCCTTGATTGGCCTAGGTCCCTCCACCAGGGTCACCAACACCTGTCATCTCATTGACAAATGCGGGCACCCTTGGAAGGTGTAGCTTTCTGTCCAAGCAGTCATCCATGACCCTCAACTTCTCTCCTTGAGCTATGCCCGGGGGTTGTCCTGAAATCACAAAATGTTTCAATTTGTTAGGAGGCTCAAATTTACATAAATTATTTTCCTTAGGTGTCTCTAACAAATCACAAAAATTATTGTTTCGATCAATATTGTTAGAAATAGGCATATCTAAAGAATTTTCAGGAGAAAGCTTAGCATGATTGAAGAGAGAGAATTCTATCTTTCTTCCATCAAACTCCATAGTCAATAGACCCTCACAACAATCTATTTTCATTTTCGCAGTTTTCAGGAATGGTCTTCCTAGTATAATGGGTGTTTCAGGGGCTCCCTACTCCATATCTAAAACAAAGAAATCAACGGGGAAAAACAAATCATCCACCATAACCAAAACATCTTCAACAACGCCTCTTGGCCTGATTTGTGATCGATCAGCAAGTTGCACTGTAACCCCAGTCTTAGTCAGAACACCCAAACCCAAAGACATGTACATGTTGTAGGAAATAACATTAATTGAGGCTCCTAGATCAAGCATGGCTTGTTTGAATCTAGTATTCCCAATTGCACATGGAATTGTAAACATACCCGGGTCTCCACATTTTTCAGGCAATTTCCTTTGCAACATAGCAGAGACATTTTCATTCAAGCTTACCTTTTCCTTCTTTTTCAATCTTTGCTTCTTCTTGATGGTGCACAATTCCTTCAAAAATTTAGCATATCTAGGAATGCTCTTAATCAATTTGAGTAAAGGAATATTTACCTCGCACTTGCTGAATGTCTCAAAGATCTCCTTATCGTTCTCATACCTTCGTGTATCCTTCAGGGCTTCCGGAAATGGTGGAACTGGCTTTGGAGTCTCCATAGGTAAGGAGGGCGAAGGAGGAGAAGAAGGAGGAGGAAGAGGAGAAGAAGAAGAAGAAGAAGGAGGAGGAAGAGGGGAGGAAGAGGAAAGAGAGGAGAAAGGTGGAAAATGCGTACCTGTAGCTGAAGGCTCGACGGGTGTACTGGCGGCGGGCGCCGCATGATGCTGCGGGTGCAGCATGTTTGATTGGCCGTGGGCGCCGCAAGGGTGCTGCGGGCGCCGCACCGTAACCTGTCCGTCTTCTCCTTCTATCACCTATATCTCCTCGTCCATTATTTCCTCGTCGTCCTTTTGAGGCGTGTCAATCAGTTCCTTGCCACTTCTAAGCATTATTGCACTGACATTCTCCCTAGGATTCTCAGTCGTTTGCGATGGGAGCTTTCCTGAGTCATTTGCCTTTTTTGCGCTTAGTAGTTGAATGATTTGACTCATCTGGTTCTCCAAGTTCTTAGATCATTCACCTTGGTCCAAGACTGCCTGTGTGAGGGTCTTAGTGCACGCCTCTAAGTTCTTTGTGCGCTCAGCCTGGTTCATGATTTGACTCATCTGTTGTTGTGGCCTCACCTGATGTCCTCCCTTGCTGATTGAAAGGCTCTTGACAGTTGCCATAACCATAGCCCTGCTGATAGCCTCCATTGTAGTTATTATTGTTGAAGTGCCCAGGATTACCAAAGTTGCCTTGCCTAGGCCTTTGTGGAGCAAAATTCCGAATTGCATTCAACTCAACACTAGGTTCTTGCCAAGTTGAGTACATATATCCATAGGATGGGATGGATCGATGTAGGATTCACATGCTTTCAACTGTTAAGATGCTCTGTCAACCACCAGCTTCTTAATCATCTCTTTCATCTCTGCCATATCAGTTTGTAATGCAGCCACTGGGGCATCAATAACAAGTACACCTCTAGCCCGAGTGCTGAGTTGAACTGCCTAGAGCTCTCAAAAAGCTCCTTAAACACTTCCCAGGCTGCAACATGCATCTTATTCAGCATGTTTCCCCCACAACAAGAATTCACCGTTTTGCGCTCATCATCAGTAAGCCCATTGAAGAGAAAAAGACCAAATCCTTTTAAAAGAAGCCATGGCATGGGCAGCTAGCGCATAGTTTCTTGAAGCACTCAAAATACTCATGAATCGACTCCGTAGCATACTGCTCTATGCTGCTGATTGACCTTTTCAAAGCATTGAGTTTTGTTGCAGGGAAGTACATCTTCAGGAAGACTCTCTTCATCTCAGCCCAAGCAGTAACAGATCCCGGTGGTAGATAGAAGAACCACTCCCTCGCATCATCATTGAATGAGAAGGGAAAAGCTCTCAGCTTGATTTGATCATCAGTAACGTTCTCAGGTTTCATTCCAACCACCATGGAACTTGGGTATAAGATGAACCACCCCTGATTTCAGCTCAAAGTTGACTCCTTCCCCTAGCGGAAGGAATGAATTTGTTTTAGACAATTTGGAGAAGCAATTCTACATACAATTTTCCACTTTAATGGATTGAAGCGATCCTTGTAAGTTCTTCTCGTCCTATTAAGTTTCCTATGAATGCCCTTGTCTCGACCTAATATAGTTACTAGTCCAACCAGTCCTAGCAACCCTTATTAATCAAACAGTCCCTAAAGAAGGATTTAACCCAATTGATAGCTTTAAGTTCAGAGATTAACCAAGGTATTTGCAGTCCCTAAAGAGGGATTTAACAACACATTCAACTTCTTACTCATTCAATTAGTTCAACCAGCCCTAAAGGAACAAGTTTGCCACTTAGGTTAGGGTTCACAACCAGGAATTTACAAAACCTTAGCGATTGAATTGATCTAACAAGTTGGCCAGACAAGATAGAACAAAACAATAAACAATCAAGCACAAAGAAGTTGAAGCATTCAAATATAGGAAACAAGGAACGAGAATTAGAAACTCACAATCAATCCAAATAAAGGTTCAAATAATTGCAGGCAGAATAGATGAGTTTAGTTTGATACGGGGTTAGCCGTGAGATGGTCCGATCTTCGACAACAAGCAAGAATAATCAAGAACTAATAAAGAAACTCAAGAACTTAATCAAGATCGATCAAGAACTATAAAGACGCAGCAAGAACTAACAAGAAAGATGCAAGATTTATGCAAGACTCAACAAGAACGCAGCAAGACTTCAAGAACTCGACCAAGAATTGATCAAGAACTCCAAGAACGACGCAAGACAGCAACAAGAACAATAAAGACTCGATAAAGATAGATAAAGACTCGAAATTTAAGATGCAAGAATTGAAAGACACGACCGATAAGGACTGAAACGATCTATGCAGAACAAGATAAAGACCCCAGGCCTCCTCAGAGGGTAGGAACCAATACCAATGACTACACAACCCGCCTCTACAACCCTACACAATCAAGCGGACAACTTGAAGGCACAAGGAGGGGGCTTGTGGATACTAGATTCACCAAGTCTTGCGAAGTTGATGAACGGCAAAGCAAACCAAGCTGAGATTATCAATCAATTCGAGATCACGAAGAGCACAGCTCAATCCGGCCTGATCTCTCTCTCTATGTGTTTCACACGTTTGAGAAGAATACTTTCTGTATTATGAATGTTCCAATTGAATTACAAAGCTGAATCGAAAATATATAGAGAACTAAGGCCTGTTGGTCGGCCTAACTAGATAGAAATAGATAGATCTACTTTCTAATGGGCTTAATAAACTTAAAAACATAAATAAATAAGGTCTCTAAAAATAATAACTTAGAAAAGCCCAATTCAGCCCAATAATGTTCTTAAGCTGAAAATAAGCTTCAATACTTAAAGAAATTCGGCCCAAGCTTTAACTAAGGTGGCTCGGCCTCCATTTGCACTCCAATGCACATGTATGTCTTCAATGTAGGCTCGGGGAGTTGAACCTTGCTCGAGAACAAAGCATGACCCACAAAGTTGAATGAGTCTCTTTGAAGCTTCTTAGCTCTAGCTCGAGTCATTGGCCCTTCTCCAAGTATGATGGGTGTGTCTGGAGTTGTAGAAGATGGTCCCGCATCAACCTCCCCTTCTTGAAAAGGATTCGACCACGAATCCAAGTCTTCATCCACAGCGAAGTAAGGGATTAGATCTGCGACGTTGAATGTAGCGCTCACGCCCATTTCTCCAGGAAGCTCCAATTGGTAGGCATTGTCGCCCACTCTCTTCTTGATCCGAAATGGTCCATCACCACGAGGCGACAGCTTGTTCTTCCGAGCTTCTGGAAACCGCTCCTTCCTCAAGTGCACCCATACAAGATCTCCAGGCTGAAATGTGACCAAGCGACGTCCCTTGTTGGCCTTGTTAGCGTTGTATTCAGCCTTGAGCTTCAGCTTCTCTCGAGTTCGTTCATGCAGCTCCTTGATGAACTCGACATGCTTACCTGCCTCAAATGATTCTTTGTCTCTCATAGGATATGGAGTAAGATCAAAAGGGGTTAGTGGATTAACACCATACACACATTCAAATGGACTGATTTTAGTAGCCGAATGCATGGTTCGATTATAAGCAAATTCCACATGAGGTAAGGCTTCTTCCCAAAGTTTCAAATTCTTCCTAATAATGGCTCTTAGGACAGTAGCAAGGGTTCTATTAGTCACCTCAGTTTGGCCATCAGTTTGGGGGTGGCTAGAAGTAGAGAATAGCAATCTAGTTCCCAATTTATTCCATAAAGTACGCCAAAAATGACTTAAGAATTTCACATCCCTATCACTAACAATAGTTTTAGGCACACCATGCAACCTAACTACTTCTCTAAAGAATAGATTAGCAACGTTGGTAGCATCATCAGTTTTATGACATGCAATGAAATGAGCCATTTTAGAGAACCTATCGACCACTACAAAGATTGAATCCCTCCCCTTCTTAGTTCTAGGCAACCCAACAATAAAATCCATAGAAATGTCTTCCCAAGGGGCTGAGGGGGTCGGCAGTGGTGTATAAAGGCCATGGGGCATAAGCTTAGCTTTGGCTTTAATGCAATCTATGCATCTCTTAAGGCAATGTTCTACATCCCTAAGCATATGTGGCCAATAAAAGTGTGATTTCAGTGTATTATATGTCTTATCCCGTCCAAAATGTCCCATTAAACCACCACTATGGGCTTCACTAACAAGTAGTAATCTTAATGAACATCGAGGAATACACACTTGATCTTTTCGAAATAAGAATCCATCATGTATATAGAAGCCATCGAAAGGACCTGATTCTAAGCATTTTCGAAAAGTGTTACCAAAATCTAGATCAGATTCATATAATTCCTTTATGTAAACAAAGCCTAAGACTCTAGAATCCAAAGTGGTTAAAAGAACATGTCGTCTAGCTAAAGCATTAGAATCGAAATCGGCTATTAGAACATGTCTCTCCTAGATAATGCATCGGCAACCACATTGTCTTTGCCTTTCTTATACTTAATTACATAAGGAAATGTTTCTATGAACTCCATCCATCTACCATGTCTCCTATCAAGTTTATCTTGACTTTTAAAGTGTTTTAATGATTCATGATCAGTTCTAAGAATAAACTCGCTAGGCCATAGATAGTGAGACCATGTCTTAAGTACTCGAAACAAAGCATACAATTCCTTATCATAGGTAGAGTAATTAAGACAAGCACCTTTCAACTTCTCAGAAAAGAAAGCAATAGGCTTACCTCCCTGCATAAGGACTCCACCAATTCCTACTCCGCTAGCATCACACTCGACCTCAAAAGGCTGAGTAAAGTCCGGCAAAGCTAGTAGAGGTGCGTGAGTCAGCTTATCCTTAAGTGTGTTGAATGCGTCCTCCTGAGCTGCTCCCCATGTGAACTCACTCCTTTTCTTTGTAAGCTCTGTTAGTGGGGCTGAGATGGTGCTGAAATCTCGCACAAAGCGTCGGTAGAAGCTCGCAAGACCTTGGAAGCTGCGTACATGGCCTATGTTGGTGGGGGTCGGCCACTCTTGGATGGCTTTAATCTTTGATTCATCAACACGCAGTCCTTTAGAGCTCACTACAAATCCAAGAAAAGACACTTGTTCATTACATAATTCACACTTCTTTAGATTAGCATACAAGCGTTCAATTCTTAGTGTTTTAAGCACTTCTCTAAGATGTGATTCATGTTCATTAGAAGACTTGCTATAAATCAGAATATCATCAAAGTAAACAACAACAAACTTTCCAATGAAATCTCGAAGCACATGATTCATTAAGCGCATAAAAGTACTAGGAGCATTAGTTAAACCAAAAGGCATAACTAACCACTCATATAAGCCTAGCTTAGTCTTAAAGGCTGTTTTCCATTCATCTCCCTTTTTCATTCTAATCTGATGATAGCCACTTCTAAGGTCAATTTTAGAGAATATAGAGGCTCCATGTAACTCATCTAGCATATCATCTAATCTAGGAATAGGGTGACGATATTTAATAGTGATGTTGTTAATAGCCCTACAATCTACACACATTCTCCATGATCCATCTTTCTTAGGGACTAATAACACAGGCACAGCACTAGGACTTAAGCTAATTCGAATGTAACCCTTATCCAACAGTTCCTGGACTTGGGTTTGGACCTCTTGGGTCTCAGTGGGATTCATATGATACGCAGGTCTATTAGGCAATGCAGCCCCTGGAATAAGATCAATTTGATGCTCGATTCCACGAATAGGGGGTAGACCTGGTGGTATTTCATCGGGAAACACATCCTTAAACTCCTCAAGAAGAGCGAGAATGTTCGATGGAAGAGAAGCTTTAAGCTCTTCACTCAACATGCTCAAGCTCTTGCAAAGGCGCATAAGAATAGTTCCACCATCCGCAAATTCGTCCAGGAATGTGCTTTTGGAGACCAAGAACACACTCTTAGCTCGAGTTTGAGGATCCACTTGGCTCGACTGAGCCTCCTGATCTAACTCACCTTTACTTACCTTCCGCTTCTCAATCTCATCAGCTACTTGTGTAGGCGTCATAGGTTTGAGAATGACATTCTTTCCCTGAAAAGTAAAGGTATAGCGATTAGTAAACCCATCATGAATAACCTTTCGATCAGATTGCCAAGGACGGCCTAATAGAATATGACAAGCTTGCATAGGCACAATGTGACATAAAACATCATCTTCATAATGTCCTAGTTTAATATGCACTTTAACTTGTCTATGAACTTTTAATAAGCCACAATCATTCATCCAATGCAATTTGTAAGGTCTAGGGTGTTGGACAGTAGGTAAATGCAATTTGTCAACCATTTCTTGACTAGCTAAATTACAGCAACTACCTCCATCAATGATCACATTTACAACCTTTCCTTTAACTAGACAACGAGTATGAAATAAGTTTTCTCTTTGATTATCTTCACATGGTGTAGGAACAACACTTAAAACTCTTCTAACAATCAAAGATTCTCCATGTTCATATTCAACCTCATTATCATCATTTTCATAGCAAACAAGGTTTAGGTTCTGATTATTATCATTATTAGCATTCTCATCATGTTCATCACAAGAGTTTTCAGATTCATATTCTCCAAATTGATTAACCATGAGAGTTTTCTTATTAGGGCAATCCTTCATATAATGTCCTCTACCTTGGCATTTAAAGCATACAATATCTCTAGAACGAGTGGTAGAAGGGTTAGGATTACTCCCTTTGGGACCAGTAGATGTCCCAGACGATTCTCGTCCATTCCATGGGCCTTTACCCTTGTCGAGGGGCTGTTGGGGCTGTCGACCTTCACTCCTCCATTGGGGCTGCTGAGCTCGCTCCCTAGAGCCCATCTCCGAGCGCCCTTGGGGCTGTTGGGGCCGAGATTGGCGCCACCCTTGTTGCTGGCCACTCGACACCCTATTGCCTTGGCTTTTGTAGCGTTGTCCCTTTTCTACTTTCATAGCTAGATGTAAAAGTTCAGTAGGAGTAGTATAGGGAAAATAATCAATTTCATGAGCTAAAGCAGGATGTAAGATTCGAAGATATCTAACATTAGTTTTCTCATGAGTTTCGATTATATTAGCTCTAGCCATGGCTTCTTGCATAACATTAAATGTTTCCTCAACAGTTTTACTACCTTGTTTAAGGTTTTCTAATCTGTTTAATAGCTCTCTATCATAATGTTGAGGTACAAATCTATTTCTCATGACCACTTTCAATTGTTCCCAAGAAGCAATAGGTGCATCAAGGGATCTTCTTCTTTCCTTAACAAGATTATCCCACCAGATTAATGCAAAACCTTGAAACTCTAGGGAAGCTAGTTGTACTTTCTTAGGTTCTGAGAAATTATGACAATTCCAGATTTGCTCCATTTTAATTTCCCAATCAATATAAGCATCTGGATCAGTTTTACCATCAAAAGGAGGAATCTTTACCTTAACCTTACCCATACCGTCGTCGTCATTGAACCTAGGTGGTCGGTTCGGATTTCCCCTTTGATTCCGTCTCGGGCGTCGCTCCCAATACTCCTCTTCTTGGAAGTCGTCATCTTGCTCCGAGTAATAGAATTGCTCTTGATAGCCACGTCCTCTTCCCCTTCCCTGTCCTTGACCTTGCATATTAACAAACCCATTATTCCGATCATTTCTCCCACCTTGTGGAGAGTTGTTTTCATTGAATAAAGGATTATCTAAATTAACATTGACATGAGGATTAGGATTAGGAATAGGGTTAGGATTAACGACCTCTCTTTCGTCATTAGGTATCTCAACTCGCTCTTGCTGACCTATGGTGTTCGAACCACTAGGCCTAGAGCTCTCTAATGCAGCCACCCTTGCTGTTAGCGCAGCCAATGATTCAGGAACACCCGTTGTGTTGTTCATGATAGTCGCCATGTTGTTCATCATGGTCTGAAATTGCTCGGGCGTCACTGTTGCACTTGAGTTAGTGGAATTGTTACCACCATTGTTTCCCTGATTAGTAGACATTATAACAAAGACCAAAGAAACAAGGAACTAAGTTAAAGGTTAGTAAAACTTATAAACACCTCACTATTGTGTTTCGCTCACACTCCCTCTCTGATTGATATATCACGCTTGCTAGGGCAATCCGCTTTGGGCAAATCAACTACCAAGCACAGAACAAAGCAATCCAAGTATATGGATCAAGAGAATGAATGAAACAACACACAAGAGTACTCAACAAGGGGCTGTAGTACTCGACAAACTCAAAAGGGAACTCGACAGGGGTCAAGATCACTCGACTCAAGCAAATACAACTCGATAACAGCAATAATCAATTTGATCCAAGCAACAATCAGCAAGAATCAACTCGAAATAGACTAATGAGTACTCGAACAGCAAAACAAGCACTCGACTCAAACAAAAGAGAACTCGACCAGGGGGAGATCTCTTCGACACACACACACAATAGCACTTCAAGAGAATAGAAGTACTCGACACAGCTAGCAAACAACTTAGACAAAGCTGCAAACAAAGAGAACGAATAGAAAAAACTCAAGAAAGAATGGAAATTCACCTCTTTTGATTGAAAACCTTAAGTTATGATGTTGTAGTTGCAAGGTAGGGTTTCAATTTTGTGGAGGTGTATGTGTTTAGGGATAGGTATGTTGATTAGGGCTGAGAAGAGGGTTCACCAATGATGTCCTTGGGAGCTTTCTTGCACTAGATCAACAACTAACAAACACTTTCCCTTTCTTTTGAATTTTCGGACCTTAATTTACTGTTTTTTTTTTTTTTTTTTTTTTTTTTTTTTTTTTTTTTTAAATGTGAAACTAATGCAAGAAAAGACTCAAATTAATGTATAGGACTCGAAAATCTGGTATAGATGGTGATAAAAGATGAAAATTCAGCCCTAATGTAAAGATATAGATAGAATGGCTAATTTAGGTAATAGGATCTATCTTGTGCCTTTTTAGGTAGTTGATAGATATAATGGAAATTAATATCCAACAACTTAAAATTTCTGATTTTTGATAGGCAATAGATAAATGGAATTAGATAAAAGATAAATCAAAATTCCAAAGATAGAATAGATAAACAAAAAGGATAGAAAAGATAGAACAAACTAGGGTTTGCTTTGTGTGGTATGTAGAATCGGCCAAGCAAGGCTATGGGGACAGAAATTGCCGTCGGCTCTAGGGTGTTCACAAAGGCTGTGTTCACCACTTGGTCGACTCCACGGTCTCGGCTAGGCTTTGTGTTTAGGCTATGCAACCACAAACAATCACAAACAAAAAGATTAGTGCAATAATCAAATAAAGAACAAGAAGTAAAAGACCAAACAAGAAAAGACTCTATTTTTGTGGTTTTTGTGTTTATGAAAAAGAAAAGACTCAATCTTGATGTCGGAAACCAAAGCTCTGATACCAATTTGATACGGGGTTAGCCGTGAGATGGTCCGATCTTCGACAACAAGCAAGAATAATCAAGAACTAATAAAGAAACTCTCAAGAACTTAATCAAGATCGATCAAGAACTATAAAGACGCAGCAAGAACTAACAAGAAAGATGCAAGATTTATGCAAGACTTCAAGAACTCGACCAAGAATTGATCAAGAACTCCAAGAACGACGCAAGACAGCAACAAGAACAATAAAGACTCGATAAAGATAGATAAAGACTCGAAATTTAAGATGCAAGAATTGAAAGACACGACCGATAAGGACTGAAACGATCTATGCAGAACAAGATAAAGACCCCAGGCCTCCTCAGAGGGTAGGAACCAATACCAATGACTACACAACCCGCCTCTACAACCCTACACAATCAAGCGGACAACTTGAAGGCACAAGGAGGGGGCTTGTGGATACTAGATTCACCAAGTCTTGCGAAGTTGATGAACGGCAAAGCAAACCAAGCTGAGATTATCAATCAATTCGAGATCACGAAGAGCACAGCTCAATCCGGCCTGATCTCTCTCTCTATGTGTTTCACACGTTTGAGAAGAATACTTTCTGTATTATGAATGTTCCAATTTGTTTACAAGGAAAACTCGGCATTATAAAGGCCTTAGGGCTGTTCTGGCCGGCCTAACTAGATAGAAAGATAAAACTAATAACTAATAACTAATGGGCTTAATGAAACAAACCTAAGAACATAAGTAAATAAGGTTTTAAAAAGACGAATTAAGAAAAGCCCAATTCAGCCCAATAATGTTCATAAGCTGAAATTAGACATTAACACTTAATGAAATTCGGCCCAAGCATGTTTAAGGTGGCTCGGCCTCCACTTGTGCTCCAATGCACATGTATGTCTTCAATGTTGGCTCGGGGAGTTGAACCTTGCTCGAGAACAAAGCATGACCCACAAAGTTGAATGAGTCTCTCTGAAGCTTCTTAGCTCTAGCTCGAGTCATTGGTCCTTCTCCAAGTATGATGGGTGTGTCTGGAGTTGTAGAAGATGGTCCCGCATCACCAAAAAAAGAAAAGACTCTATTTTTTTTTTTTTTGGTTTTTGTGTTTAGGAAAAGAAAAAGACTCAATCTTGATGTCGGAAACCAAAGCTCTGATGCCAATTTGATACGGGGTTAGCCGTGTGATGGTCCGATCTTCGACAACAAGCAAGAATTAAACAAGAACTAATAAAGACAGCAAGAATGCTTCAAGAATCGATCAAGAAATCTGCAAGATCAATCAAGAAGTTAGAGAACGGAAGCAAGAACGAATAAAGACTCAACAAGATCAGCAAGATTCGATCAAGAAGCAATCAAGATCGATCAAGATTCTCAAGAAACTCAGCAAGACTCGACAAAGATGAATAAAGACTCGAAATTGAGTTGCAGGAATTGAAAGACACGACCTGATATGGACTGAAACGATCTATGCAGAACAAGATAAAGACCCCAGGCCTCCTCAGAGGGTAGGAACCAATACCAATGACTACACAACCCGCCTCTACAACCCTACACAATCAAGCGGACAACTTGAAGGCACAAGGAGGGGGCTTGTGGATACTAGATTCACCAAGTCTTGCGAAGTTGATGAACGGCAAAGCAAACCAAGCTGAGATATGTATCAATCGATGATCAATGAACACAGCTCTAATTGAATCAACAAACACTCGATGGTGTAAACACTCTTTTTGAGAGAATTGTAATTATCAAAGTTCCCCTCTGTTTACATGGAAGAATCAAAAATATATAGGCCCTAAAGCTGAGTTTGGCCGGCCATAGTAGATAGAAATAGATAGATCTAATTACTAATGGGCTTATTGAAATAAACCTAAGAACATAAGTAAAATAAGGTCCTTAAAAATAATAACTAGAAAAGCCCAATTCAGCCCAATAATGTTCATAAGCTGAAATTAAGCTCTAACACTTAGATAATTTCGGCCCAAGCTTTATTCAAGGTGGCTCGGCCTCATTATGCACTCCAATGCACATATATGTCTTCAATGTTGGCTCGGGGAGTTGAACCTTGCTCGAGAACAAAGCATGACCCACAAAGTTGAATGAGTCTCTCTGAAGCTTCTTAGCTCTAGCTCGAGTCATTGGTCCTTCTCCAAGTATGATGGGTGTGTCTGGAGCTGTAGAAGATGGTCCCGCATCAGTAGTGATACCTGCTTGAAGGAGCTTCAACACCTCATTCTTTACTACTTCCATCTGTGGTGGGTTGAGTCTCCGCTGAGGTTGTCTAGATGGCTTGGCATCCTCCAGAAGTATTCTATGCATGCAGAGGGTAGGACTGATGCCCTTAATGTCTGCTATCGTCCATCCTAACGCCTCTTTGTTCTCCTTTAGAACAGTCACCAATCGCTCCTCCTACCAAAAGGTCAGCTTGTTAGAAATAATGACAGGTAGATTATCATTTTCACCAAGAAAAGAACATTTAAGGTGATTAGGAAGTTGTTTCAATTCAACATCAGGCACTTGGATATTGGATGGAAGAAGCTTTTCAGTTGGCATGGTCAGCTTAATGCGGTCTCCCCTTGGTGGCACATAGGTGGGCGATCGATGGTCTAAAGCCAGTATAGCTTCCTACAAGCCAGTATAGCTTCCTTCAAGCAGGTATCACTACTGATGCGGGACCATCTTCTACAGCTCCAGACACACCCATCACACTTGGAGAAGGACCAATGACTCGAGCTAGAGCTAAGAAGCTTCAGAGAGACTCATTCAACTTTGTGGGTCATGCTTTGTTCTCGAGCAAGGTTCAACTCCCCGAGCCAACATTGAAGACATATATGTGCATTGGAGTGCATAATGAGGCCGAGCCACCTTGAATAAAGCTTGGGCCGAAATTATCTAAGTGTTAGAGCTTAATTTCAGCTTATGAACATTATTGGGCTGAATTGGGCTTTTCTAGTTATTATTTTTAAGGACCTTATTTTACTTATGTTCTTAGGTTTATTTCAATAAGCCCATTAGTAATTAGATCTATCTATTTCTATCTACTATGGCCGGCCAAACTCAGCTTTAGGGCCTATATATTTTTGATTCTTCCATGTAAACAGAGGGGAACTTTGATAATTACAATTCTCTCAAAAAGAGTGTTTACACCATCGAGTGTTTGTTGATTCAATTAGAGCTGTGTTCATTGATCATCGATTGATACATATCTCAGCTTGGTTTGCTTTGCCGTTCATCAACTTCGCAAGATTTGGTGAATCTAGTATCCACAAGCCCCCTCCTTGTGCCTTCAAGTTGTCCGCTTGATTGTGTAGGGTTGTAGAGGCGGGTTGTGTAGTCATTGGTATTGGTTCCTACCCTCTGAGGAGGCCTGGGGTCTTTATCTTGTTCTGCATAGATCGTTTCAGTCCTTATCGGTCGTGTCTTTCAATTCTTGCATCTTAAATTTCGAGTCTTTATCTATCTTTATCGAGTCTTTATTGTTCTTGTTGCTGTCTTGCGTCGTTCTTGGAGTTCTTGATCAATTCTTGGTCGAGTTCTTGAAGTCTTGCTGCGTTCTTGTTGAGT
Organism: Persicaria tinctoria; assembly: GCA_037127255.1. NCBI lineage: Eukaryota > Viridiplantae > Streptophyta > Magnoliopsida > Caryophyllales > Polygonaceae > Persicaria > Persicaria tinctoria. The sequence goes on from JBANSL010000013.1 coordinate 41,328,738, forward strand.
CTTGCATAAATCTTGCATCTTTCTTGTTAGTTCTTGCTGCGTCTTTATAGTTCTTGATCGATCTTGATTAAGTTCTTGAGTTTCTTTATTAGTTCTTGATTATTCTTGCTTGTTGTCGAAGATCGGACCATCTCACGGCTAACCCCGTATCACCAAGTGCCGCCTTCACACGCCCACCATCCTCCAAACAATACAGTGATACAAACTGATGATTTTCCCCCTGTTGCATTACATAGGGAAAAAGAAATTAATTTTTACTGCATTAATTACATATAAACAACACTTACCATACATAGAGACAACTCTTACCCATTTTATACCCGACTAGAGGAATGTCCAGTAACTTCCAACACGTGTCCTGTGGGTAGGATATAACTGTCCAGTGAAAAGTAGCTTCGTACAAGTCAACCATTTACTGAACCCAGGCCCACTTGCTTCTTCTTCAATGGATTTTCTCTCTTTCTTCAGATTTTGTGATTAAATGTGATGCGGTGCAATTATCGTTGACTTTTGGTGACATTGAGGACAATATGAAGGTTCCATTCGATGGCCCTATCACTCGTGCAAGGGCAAGAAGATTCAAGATGCAACTAAAGCCCTTCTTGTCCGTTACTGAGGGACGATGGAGCAAGGGTTCATGCCACCCTGGATCACTTGGCTCAAAGCTACTACACTAACACAAGAAATAAGCTTTCGTCCTCAAATAAAGCTCATGCAGACTCGAGAACATCCGCCATGAAGACAATAGAGCTCGACATACACATGGGCCACCAGAGACCAAACTATGTCGAGTGGGCCAAGCAATGTCGAGTATACACAAGAAGGACCACTCGACATAGTGTGGTCTAACACCTAATGCACTCGACATGGGCCTTCTTCCCACCTCCGGAGGTTAGTTCACAACAAGACTCTAAGGAGAGCCCCAAGAGTTCTATTTGTAACCTCAGTTTGGCCATCGGTTTGTGGGTGACAAAAAGTAGAAAATAGAAATTTTGTACCCAACTTAAACCATAAAGTTTTCCAAAAACAGCTTATGAATTTAGAGTCCCGATCAGAAACTATAGACAAAGGCAATCCATGTAAGCGAACAACATCTTTAAAGAATAAGTGTGCAACATGAATAGTGTCATCAGTTTTGTGACATGGAATGAAATGAGCCATTTTCGAAAATCTGTCTACAACACCAAAGATAGAATCATGACCCTTAGATGTTCTAGGTAATCCTACAATAAAATCCATAGAAACATCTTCCCAGGGTGCATTAGCAATAGGCAAAGGTAAATATAGACCATTAGAGTTGGCTTTTGATTTAGCCTTAGCACAAGAGACAAAACTTTTGACAAATCTCAGCACATAATTAGACATTTTAGGCTAAAAGTAATGTTCCTTAAGTCCAGCCAAGGTTTTTTCAAAACCCTCATGTCCCCTAGATTCATGAATTTCTTGTGTAAGCAGTCGTCGAATAGAAGAAGATGGGATACAAAACTTTCCCATCTTAAAAAAATAGCCATTATCAAGAAAATATGAATCAACTTCACCTTTGGACACACATTGAGCATATATATGTTTAAAGAAACTATCAGAAGCATATAGTTCATTTATTAAAGCAAAACCCAAAACATGTGCATCCATATGGTTTAGAAGGACATGCCTGTGTGGTAGCGCGTCTGCTACCACATTATCCTTTCCCTTCTTGTGGTGAACCACATAGGAAAATGATGCGGGACCTTCCAAGACACCTTCGGATGATGTCCTTATCAAGAGGAAGAAGAAGGCTCCACCATGGGAGAAGGTCAAAAGGTGGAACCTTGGCGTTTTTACATTCGTTCAGCAACTTGACAGCTTTTTGACGTCTCTGTAAAATGGGTCGGACGGATTCAATATTGATCGGATTGAGGCGTGCCATACCTTGTTGGAACGAGGACGAAGAGATCTACAACTTTGCTGTTGAAGGTTTTTCCAGATTCGTCCAATAGCTTGGCCGAAATCCACATTCTTTGAGCTGCTGCTGGTTTTGACGGGATTTTGTTAAGTTTTGGAACATTATATTTATTTCCTATTTTAGTATTTCTTTTACTTAAGTTATTTTAGGAAACTTTAGAGGTTAAGTTTAATAATTCTTTTATTTCTTTTATTTAGTTAAATCGGCCCATCAGGCCTATGTTATGGCTATATAAGCCGAACACCTACCATTGTAATCAGTAGGAACATGATGAATAGAATTTAGATCTCTCAAATTGTGTGAAACACATGGAGTGTCGTGTTGATCCAACTAGAGCTGTGCTCGTTGATCATCGAATTGGTTTGTTTTAGCTTGGTTTGCTTTGCCGTTCATCAACTTCGCAAGACTTGGTGAATCTAGTATCCACAAGCCCCCTCCTCGTGCCTTCAAGTTGTTCGCTTGATTGTGTAGGGTTGTAGAGGCGGGTTGTGTAGTCATTGGTATTGGTTCCTACCCTCCGAGGACGCCTGGAGTCTTTATCTTGTTCTGCATAGATCGTTTCAGTCCTTATCAGGTCGTGTCTTTTCATTCTTTCATATCAATTTCGAGTCTTTAGCTACTGATTTCGAGTGTTGTTTGAGTTCTTGATCATTCTTGGTTATCTTGTGCAGATCTTGAATCATCTTGTTGAGTCTTTGTATTGTCGACATCTACTACAATCTGTTCTTGGTGTTTCTTGTCAATTCTTGCATAAATCTTGCATCTTTCTTGCGTTTCTTGAAGCTTTCTTTGCTGCGTCAGTTTGTGTTCTTGAGTCTTTCTTTAGTTTCTTGCTTGTTGTCGAAGATCGGACCATCACACGGCTAACCCAGTATCAGAAAAGGTCTCCGGAAACTCCACCCATCGAGCAAGGCGCCTGCTGAGCACTGCTTGTCCTTTCAGGTACTTCAGAGCTTCATGATCCGAATGAATCACAAACTCCTTAGGCCAGAGGTAGTGCTGCCATGTCTGTAAGCATCTGATAAGCGCGAAGAGCTCTTTGTCGTAAGTAAAATAGTTGAGCTCAGCGGGGACCAACTTCTTGCTGAGTTCAAAAGATTGTTGGAAGTCGGGTAGTTGCAGCACTGGGGCATGGGTGAGGCAATCCTTGCGAGCGTCGAATTCCCTCTGACGTGCGTCAGTCCAGCGAAACGTCACATCCTACAACTAGTAAAGCGATAAGTAAGAGGTTGATCCACATGGAATTTGTTGCTCAAGTATGTGCCTTTTCTCAAAGGCACATAAAGAAAGCAAAGTAGATTAAAGAAAGCAAAGTAAATAAATTTGATTCAAACAATTGTGAGAAGCAGTTCTACCTATAATTTTCCACTTTATTTGGTTTGAAACGATCGTTGTAACTTCTTCTCGTCCTATTAAGTATCCTATGAATGCCATTGTCCCGACCTAATATAGTTACTAGTCCAACCAGTCCTAGCAACCCTTATTAATCGAACAGTCCCTAAAGAAGGATTTAACCCAATTGATAGCTTTAAGTTTAGAGATTAGCATTTGCAGTCCCTAAAGAGGTTTTTTTAATAAAACATTCAACTTCCTACTTATTCAATTAGTTCAACTAGCCCTAAAGGAATAAGTTAGCCACTTAAGTCAAGGTTCACAACTCGGAATCTACAAAACCTTAGCAATTGCATTGATTCTAACTAGTTGCGCGGGCTAGATAGAATAAAACAATGGAAAATCAAGCACAAAGAAGTCAAATCATTCAAATATAGGAAACAAGGAATGAGAATAAGAAACTCACAATCAATCCAAATAAAGCTTTAAATTATAGGCAGACCAGATGAGTTTAGTTGCTCATGGAAGACATCGCTCAATCTCTAATTGTCTGATAGAACGTAGAATATAATAGAAGTGAATGAAAAATAACATAAATCCGCCTTTTAATAAGTCTAAGTCGGCCATGGAACAAAACAATAAAACTAGGGTTTTCATTAAATGAAACGACGCAGCAGTGACGACCAATGCGGCAGCCGCGACATATGTTGCGGCCGCTGCACACGGCTTCTTCCTTGCCCACGGCACACCTGCCGCGGCCGCGGCATTGTTGTTGCCAGCTTCTCTTGTCCAATGCGAGAGCAGCTCTGTTGAAAGAGGAAATCGAGAATGCAAACGGGTAAGTAAATAAAGTAAAGCAAACCGATCGAATCCCTGCAAATAATGTTTAAGACTCCCTCCCGATGTAGCAAGAGAAAGTCGGGTTCGAATCCACGAGGAAGCTCGTCAGCGGATCCTAGGCAGCGGTGGAATCTCACGGACAGAAGTCGACTTACAGGTTGCTCGATCTCGACTAGGGTTAGTTGACAGAAGATCGGACAAGTCGATTCACGCAGCAGCCGTTGCAGGAAGGTTGTCGATATCGAGGAGGCTCTACTCGATATCGAGTAAAGATGACGATGTCGACGAAGGCTTTGTCGAGTACCTGCACAGGAGAAGCTACGACGATCTGGGATCGGGGATCAGTAGTCGATATCGACCAAACTTGGTCGAGATCGAGGAGTAACAGAAAGTAAAAACAAGCAGTTTTCGAATTGTAACTTTGATGAATGAAAGAGAACTTTCAAGATTAGGGTTTGCGACAACGATTACCATGAAAGTGGAACATAAATCTTAAAAGGCAGTGATTTTATCGATAAATGAGAAGGCTTTCACCTAATCTGACAAGTAGGAATATAAATCTCGCGATAAATAACCCTAATTGCATCTATTCCTTTTCATAATTAGCATTTATAATCTTTCGAATAGAAATCCTAATTACTACCCATGTTTCACAACATGAGTTCTTCAATTTCTCAATCAAAGATGAAGCACATAGGGAATAAATTAAAATAACGACAAAATACCTCCTTTTGCAATCGCTAATTGATACGGGGTTAGCCGTAGGTTGGTCCGATCTTCGACAACAAGCAAGAAGAAACTAAAGAAAGACTAAAAGAAATAACAAGAATCAAACCAACGCAGCAAGGATGCTTCAAGAATCGATCAAGAAATCTGCAAGATCAATCAAGAAGTTAAAGAACGGAAGCAAGAACGAATAAAGACTCAACAAGATCAGCAAGATTCGATCAAGAAGCAATCAAGATCGATCAAGATTCTCAAGAAACGCAGCAAGACTCGAAATTGAAGTGCAAGAATTAAAAGACACGACCTGATATGGACTGAGTCGATCTATGCAGAACAAGATAAAGACCCCAGGCCTCCTCAGAGGGTAGGAACCAATACCAATGACTACACAACCCGCCTCTACAACCCTACACAATCAAGCGGACAACTTGAAGGCACAAGGAGGGGGCTTGTGGATACTAGATTCACCAAGTCTTGTGAAGTTGATGAACGGCAAAGCAAACCAAGCTAGATCAATACCAATAGTTTCAATTGAAGAGCACAGCTCTATTCAATCGACAAACACTCATTGTGTTTCACACAAAAAGAGAGCTTTTCTCATAAAATTCAACGTGAATGATTACAAAAAAGGCATTCGGCTTATATAGACCTAACTAGGGCCGAATGGACTGATTTTAATAAAACTAACAACTATAGGAATTAATTAAAATAACCTTAAAGTTTCCTAAAATAACTTAAGTAAAAGAAATACTAAATAGGAAATAAATATAATGTTCCAAAACTTAACAAAATCCCGTCAAAACAAGCAGAAGCTCAAAGAGTGTGGCTTTCGGCCAAGCTATATGACGAATCTGGAAAAACCTTCAACAGAAAAGTTGTAGGTCTCTTCGTCCTCGTTCCAACAAGGTATGGCACGCCTCAATCCGATCAATATTGAATCCGTACGACCCATTTTACAGAGACGTCGAAAAGCTGTCAAGTTGCTGAACGAATGAAAAAACACCAAGCTTCCACCTTTGGACCTTCTCCCATGGTGGAGCCTTCTTCTTCCTCTTGATAAGGACATCATCCGAAGGTGTCTTGGATGGTCCCGCATCAATCTCCCTTTCTTTAAAAGGATTCGTCCACGAATCCAAGGTCGCATTTGATTCCGCAAAGGCATCCACTCGAGCTCCTGGATCGAATACCACATGTCCATGGAAATCCTTCTCAAGGCTGATTGGTGTAGGGATTGACCACTCCTCGATGGTTATTATCTCACCTTCATCTACAAAATCAAGAAAAGAAACTTTATGAGTGCATAATTCATATTTTATATCATCATTATGTTCTAACGTAATATGCACTTTAGCTTGGTCAATAATCCCTAAGTTTCCATCCAATGCTAGCAAGTTTTCTTCCTTTTTCAAGGCTGAATTTTCAACTAATTCAAGGCTAGCAATAGTAGAAGAATTTTCGCCATCAATGATCAAATTAGACACTTTGCCTATTTCTAAGCACAAATACTCTCTTTGATTATCCTCACAAGGACTAGGTTGAACACTTAAAACTTTACTATCAATCAAAGAATCATCATGCTCAGATTCAATGCAAACATTATAATCATAGGCAATTAAATTAAGATCTTGATCACTATTATTATCAACATGCTCTACATATTCAGCAATAAGAGAATTATCTATGCTAGAAGAAACATTAAGTTGAGTAGAAATAGGATGAGTTTCTTCCCTTTCAATTGGTGGCACGTCATCTCTAGGTGAGGCTCCTTGTACAAACACCGTATTAGAGCCAAAACGCTGAAACTCTATTGTCGCAAGGCTGTTTTCCATCTTAGTTATGCTGGCATTCATCTTAGCTATGTTCTCCATGAAGGTATTGTACCAGTCATTGCCCTGGCTATTAGACATCGCAAATAAAGACAAACAAAGAACTATGTGAAAGGTTAGAAAAATATAAACAACCTCACAATGTGTTTCGCTCACACTCCCTCTCTAATTTGTATGTCACGCTTGTTGGGGCAATCCCCTTTGGGCAAATCAACAACCAAGCAATAGACTAAGCAATCAAAGTATGTAGTGAATGAAACAACGCAGAAGAGAACTCAACAAGGGCTGTAGAGAACTCGATGTAAGCAACAAACTTAGATTCAAGCAAAACAGATGGGAAATTGCAATGAATCAACTCGACACAACAAGGAGATCACTCGGCAGGGGCTGAGATCACTCGACACACACAAGAGCGAACTCGGCAAGGGCTAAGATCACTCGACTCAATCAAGGCAAGCACTCGACAGTAGCAATGAACACACAACAGCACTCGTTCAAGCAAGAGAGTACTCGACACAATAGAAAAGAAAGAAAAGAAAAGAAAATTTGGAAATTTACCTCTTTTGATTGAAAACCTTAAGTTATGATGTTGTAGTTGCAAGGTAGGGTTTCAATTTTTGTGGAGGTGTATGTGTTTAGGAATAGTGGGTATCGATTAGGGCTGAGAAAAGGTTCACCAATTAGTCCTTGGGAGCTTTCTTGCACTAGATCAACAACAACTAACAAACACTTTCTTCTTTTCTTTTTTTTTGTAATTTCGGACTGATTTCTCTACTGTTTTTTTTTTAATTCTGAAACTAATGCAAGAAAAGACTCAAATTAAGATATAGGACTTGAAAATCTGATGTGTTGGTGATAAATGATAGAAATTCAGCCCTAAAGATAGATTTATAGGTGAGGCTTTTGTTTATCTTTGGTAAGTGGATCTATCTAAAGCCTTAAAGATAAATGATAGATAAATATGATTTATATCCACCAAAAATCAGATTTTTGTAAAGACAATAAATAAATGGAATTTAGATAGAAGATAGAACAATTATGCCAAAGATAGAAAAGATAGAACAAACTAGGGTTTGTCTTTGTGTGGTATGTAGAATCGGCCAAGCAAAGGCTATGGGGACAGAAATTGCCGTCGGCTCTAGGGTGTTCACAAAGGCTGTGTGCACCACTTGGTCAACTCCACGGTCTCGGCTAGGCTTGTGTTTAGGCTACGCAACCACAAACAATTACAAACTCAAGATTAGTGCAATAATCAAATAAAGAACAAGAAGTAAAAGACCAAACAAGAAAAAGACTCTATTTTTGTGGTTTTTGTGTTTAGGAAAAGAAAAGACTCGATCTTGATGTCGGAAACCAAAGCTCTGATACCAACTTGATACGGGGTTAGCCGTAGGTTGGTCCGATCTTCGACAACAAGCAAGAAACTAAAGAAAGACTCAAAGAAATAACAAGAATCAAACCGACGCAGCAAGGATGCTTCAAGAATCGATCAAGAAATCTGCAAGATCAATCAAGAAGTTAAAGAACGGAAGCAAGAACGAATAAAGACTCAACAAGATCATCAAGATTCGATCAAGAAGCAATCAAGATCGATCAAGATTCTCAAGAAACGCAGCAAGACTCGAAATTGAAGTGCAAGAATTAAAAGACACGACCTGATATGGACTGAGTCGATCTATGCAGAACAAGATAAAGACCCCAGGCCTCCTCAGAGGGTAGGAACCAATACCAATGACTACACAACCCGCCTCTACAACCCTACACAATCAAGCGGACAACTTGAAGGCACAAGGAGGGGGCTTGTGGATACTAGATTCACCAAGTCTTGCGAAGTTGATGAACGGCAAAGCAAACCAAGCTAGATCAATACCAATAGTTTCAATTGAAGAGCACAGCTCTATTCAATCGACAAACATTCATTGTGTTTCACACAAAAAGAGAGCTTTTCTCATAAAATTCAACGTGAATGATTACAAAGAAGGCATTCGGCTTATATAGACCTAACTAGGGCCGAATGGGCTGATTTTAATAAAACTAACAACTATAGGAATTAATTAAAATAACCTTAAAGTTTCCTAAAATAACTTAAGTAAAAGAAATACTAAATAGGAAATAAATATAATGTTCCAAAACTTAACAAAATCCCGTCAAAACCAGCAGCAGCTCAAAGAATGGGGATTTCGGCCAATCTATAGGACGAATCTGGAAAAACCTTCAACAGCAAAGTTGTAGATCTCTTCGTCCTCGTTCCAACAAGGTATGGCACCCCTCAATCCGATCAATATTGAATCCGTATGACCCATTTTACAGAGACGTCGAAAAGCTGTCAAGTTGCTGAACGAATGTAAAAACGCCAAGCTTCCACCTTTGGACCTTCTCCCATGGTGGAGCCTTCTTCTTCCTGTTGATAAGGACATCATCCGAAGGTGTCTTGGATGGTCCCGCATCACTAATCCACCAACATGGCTCTCGTTGGGCTCACCCCAACCCCAGAAGTAGGTGGACTACTCGCGCCTCATCGCAATTGCAGACATTGATGTAAAAGAAATAACTTGCAATAAAACTATATTCAAAGTCTTTACAATCTCGGCACTCAAACTTTCGCAAAATGTCAAAACCCTAAAACCTTTGAACTCCAAAAACTCTATGTGTAATTGTATCTCTGGAATTGAATGAATAAAAACTCAGCCCCATGGGCTTTATTTATAGGGCTTAATCCTTCCTAATCAATGAAAGCAATCTATATCTATATCTAATGATAAAACTTAAGTAAGGATAAAACAAGCTAAAAGGGAATATCTAAAATCTCTTTATCTTCTTGTCATAGATAGAAAATCTTACCTCCATGGATAAATCCTTGATAGTCTTGATAAAACTTGGATAGAACTTGATAGACTCGGAAATCTCGCGACCCAACAATCCAAGTAATGATCGGACCGGCCCAGCAGCGTCGCGGCCCAGAAAAGCGGTACTCGATATCGAGTAATTTCCTCGATATCGAGGAGAGTGGTGTGTCGACTGGGCTTCAGCGGCATGCTCGAGTAGTTGGTCCTTGACTTGGCTCGGGTGTGCGCTTCTGGTGTTGTCGATATCGAGTAAGTAACTCGATATCTAGGAGTGGTGTTATCGACTTTGCTGGCCCGTCTTTATCGAGCAGCTCCTCCTCGACTTTGCTTGGATATCTACTCTGGGTTTACTCGACATCGAGGAACTTCCTCGATATCGAGGAGAGTGTCTCTCCATGTCGGGTTGTCTGGTCAGGTCGAGCAGTTCTCCTCGGTTCCTCGATCAAGCCCTTCTCCTCGACTCCGGGTATGACTTTCAGCTTTGTCGATATCGAGTAACTTTACTTGATATCGAGTAGTGTCCTGGAGTCGAGTTGCTTTGTCGTCAGCTCCTTGATCAGCTTCTCCTCGACCCGTGCTCTGCTGCATCATTTTTGTCGATATCGAGTAGCTTTTAGCTTCCGTCTTTACTTCCTGGTTTTGTCCCGAAATGGCTCCATATTCTGCAATATTAAACCAAAACTTATGTAGACCTTTATTTCTTGCAAATAACATATTCCCATCCCGACATATGCAAAGTATATAAATTATGGAGCTAAAATGTGCATAAAAACATGGCTATTTTAGTGGACATTAAATAACCCCATACTTAAGCTTGCTTGTCCCCAAGCAATAACTTGGATGGTCATTCAGGGGAAACCTGCAAAGACTCTCAACATAATGGATTCATTGTAATATTACTCAACACCCAATTGCCATCATTGAAAAGGTACTTGGTGTCTACAAATCTGTGCCTGTGAATGAAAAGCAATTTCTGCACACAAAAGGAAGTTCATACTAAAACAATTTTATGCGACACAGCAACAATAATCAAGAGGATCTTATTTCAGCTCAAAAGAAGGAGTAGATAGGTAAAATGCTAAAGGTGGGCAATTTTTGGCCATGTGGTGTTTAATCCGGGGAAATGCTTTATTTCCAAACCTTCTCAACCACATTCCTTTTCATAAGATTCATCACCTTTCATATTGCTTTTGTCAATAATACTGCTTTTACCTCTCTAACCTCGGCACTGCCTTCTCGTGAGTCGCAAACATGGGTGTCATGAATGACCCCGGATACTTAGTGCTTTGGACTCCTCACAATGTGTCCCATCTCGCCAAACTATTATCTTAGTGAGCAGGGTCGATCTACCTTTATCTCCTGAGGTGATTGAATTTTCCTTCACTCATTAAATTTTCCATTAATCTGAATCTTTCTTTGCCAAACTCCAATAATGTCATAACAACACAACAAACCATAATGTCTCCATAAAATGATTTCATTTTTCAATATAATCCCCGGATAGGGTATAAGGTAAAAAAATGAGCAATATAAGGCATATGTGGAGCAATAATGATGCATAGATAAATAAGGCTTATAATATGGCTGTTGTGCATTTGGGTAAAGGTGTGGCTAAGAGTTTAAAATGAGCATATATGGAAATTTATAATCCTCCATCCTCTTATTGTGCATAATGTCAAAAGCAACATCAATTTACCTCACTGTTGTGGTTTTACCATAAAAATCCGCACTTCGTTGAGACTTCTCTTTCCTAGGCAATCTTATGCAATATCTCTAATAAATCCATCATTTGCATCGTCGAGTGTTGCCTTAGCTTCCATGACTCTTTTCTTTGAACTTTTTACAAGCTTGGGATGAGTACAAAGTTGTGCCATGTCCTAAAAAATTTGGTACAAACCATGAAATAAGACTCAAAAGTACAAATAAAGTTCTGAAAGCACATAAACATATAAAGCCCTCAATACAGTCTTTTCTCCCACCCCATACTTAAAACAGACAGTGTCCTCACTGTCAAAGAAATAAAATCAAAGGTAGGGGAAAAGAAACTCACAGAGCTGTCACTAGGGAGGTGCTGGAGGGGGTAGGCCATAGTGAGGAAAGTGATAGCCATCCTGGTAATCAGGAGCTCCTCCATGGGAAGAGCTACCAGGCTGCTGCTGAGAAGGACCTTCGTGCTGAAAGTTGGTCCCCTGCTGGAAGAACCCATGTGGATATGCCCAGGGCCGCTTGATACGGGGTTAGCCGTGTGATGGTCCGATCTTCGACAACAATCAAGAAACTTCAAGAACTGAACAAGAAACGCAAGAACTTAATCAAGATCGATCAAGAACTATAAAGACGCAGCAAGAACTAACAAGAAAGATGCAAGATTTATGCAAGACTAAACAAGATCTCCAAGAACTCGTCCAAGAAGATCAAGAACGCAGCAAGAAACAAAAGAAACGACGCAAGAAACAAGGCAGACTCGACAATATGAATAAAGACTCGATAAAGATAGAAAGACACGACCTGATAAGGACTGAAACGATCTATGCAGAACAAGATAGAGACCCCAGGCTTCCGTAGAAGGTAGGAACCAATACCAATGACTACACAACCCGCTTCTACAACGCTACACAATCAAGCGGACAACTTGAAGGCACAAGGAGGGGGCTTGTGGATACTAGATTCACCAAGTCTTGCGAAGTTGATGAACGGCAAAGCAAACCAAGCTAGATCAATACCAATAGTTGCAATTGAAGATCACAACTCTATTCAATCGACAAACACTCATTGTGTTTCACACAAAAAGAGAGCTTTTCTCATATAATTCAACGCGTTTTTCTTTACAATGGAGATCAGCCGCTTAAATAGAAAACCTAGGGCTGATTTGTAGATAAAATAATAAATAAAAGATTAATGAAAATAAACTCCTAAAATTACCTAAAATATCTTAAATAAAAGAGATACTAAAAATAACAATGAAAATTAGGGTTCCAAGACTTATTAATTTCGTCCCATATAAACTCTATGCGCCCAGGTCTCGGCGCCGAGGGTCTGGTGTCGGCGTCGATACCAACAGTAGGTAAAATAACATCTTCAGGTCTCGGCGTCGATGCCTCTGGTGTCGGCATCGATACCAACAATGAGCAAATATGCACCTTTGGACCTTCTCCCATGGTGGAGCCTTCTTCTTCTTCTTGAAGATGACATCATCCTCCCTTTCTTGAATCATAGGTCTATCCTCATGTAAGATATGTGCGTCCGAAGGAGTCGTGGATGGTGTCTTGGATGGTCCCGCATCACCGCTGCTCCTGTCTGTCAAAGCGCTCCATAACGGTTGTCCGAAAGTCCTCCTGTCGAGAGGCCATGGCGTTCTGGCCTAAGGTTAAGCTGATCAGCTGCTCCTGGATGGCATCTAATCGTGCAGTGATGCCATCAGAAGGTCCGCTAGCATGGTGAGGCTGCTGGGAGTGATGGGAGTGGTGGGAGTGAAGCTGATGTGGGGAATGGTGAGAATGGTGAGAGGCTTGGGCACTGTCAGCCTCGTTGTTGTCGATGTCCCCTGCGTCATCCTCATCCATGTCGTCGTCGGTGAAAATGGGCTCATCCCTCAGTGTAGGATCGGCGGTTGGGTCGATAGTAGGGTGATACTCCACCCTTGTCCAGGTGGTGTACTAGTTGCGAGCTTTGTGCAGACCCATCAACTCCCGCTGAATAGCCCTATGGAATGTGTAGTGGACCCAGGTGTTGTTGCGACGAGTAATGATACGTCCCTTCTGCAGGGACGCCAAGTTAATCCTCATAACTGCCCATGCTGTGTAGTTGTTCACTGGGACACCTAGGTGGCGAGCCAGGATAGCCACCATACAACCGTCATAGATGGCTCCCGTGGGGTCGTTTCGGCAAGTGATGCAGTGCTGAAGCCAAACATGGGCGAGCGGCAGGTGGTCAGACTGGAACAGCATTCGTCTGAGGCACTCTATCTCTGGATGGACAGGCCTCCGCAGCTCTGGTCATGCCCATATGGTGCTACCCAGAATCCTCAGGATGGTAGCAAAAAGGGGACTGGCGATGCGGGAGGTGTAGGTGGTGTCCCTGGTCGGCTGCAATACTCCAGTCATGTAACGCCACATCACAGTTGTGTCATGGATGTGAAATGGGTTGGTGGTGTGGGTGAAGGAGAAATCTTCGCTGATCTCCTGTAAGGAGCTGGTGTAGAGTGTGTTGCCGCTGGAAGTGGACCCGCTGTTGTGAGGCAGGCGAGTCTGGTACCCGGCGGAGAGTTGCAAGGAACTCTCCAGTCAGGATCGGGTAATGGTAGTCCAGGGGCTCTAATAATCGGTCCACATCAAGCCACCCAAATGCCTGGACTATCTAGTGCTGCATTTCCAACTGCTCCATAGTGGGCCGGTCGTACCAACGAGCGTTTTCAGCCCGTGCTGCTAGATCCTGGGCCAGCTCATACAGGTCCTCATCCTCAATCAATAGGTGATCCATTCCTGCAAAATTGAATACTCTTTATAAGATAACCTCTTTAAAAAAATAAGCCCATACTTAGTTCATGAACTATCCTAAAAGTATTCCAATAAGCATATGGAAGCTCATATTATCAAATGATAAAATATTTCATATAAAGGAACAATAATGTGACATATATATGAATTTAAATAAAGCCCCAAAATTCAAGAAATTTTCAAATATAGCATGCTATAATTCCATAAATTTCATGAATTCCATTTGATAATATAAATGAACTAAGTATGGAAAATATGTAGATATATACAAAATCAGCCCACCAATCACAATTATTTCCATAAATAACCCACGCTAATCATAAATATCAATTTTCCACACAAATTTCAAACCCTAAACATTCAACACACAACTCAAATTCCAACCTCTTCCTAGGTTTTCAAAAATGTAATAATCTGAATTTTAAAGAGAAGAGATAGAAATCATACCAGAAGAGTTGCAAAAGATGGGATGAAATCTATAAATAGAGTAATTAGGGGGGAGGAAATTTTGGATTTCAAGAAAATCCCAAACTGGTGGCGGCGGTTTTTGCACAGGGACTAGATCTGGGCTCGGCAATGGGGGAGCTGGATCGGCGAGGGGCTGCAGGTGTGTGGAGGTGGTGGATCTGGACTCAAGAGGGCCGGATGTGGTGAGAGTTGGCCGATTCCGATGAGAAGTGTCCGGATCTGGTGAGTCGAGGTTTTGTGGGTAACTTGCAAGAATGGGGGAAGTTCGGCGAGGCTTCGACGGTGCCGCTGGGTAAAAAAATAGGGAGAGGTGGTGCCTCGGCGGTGAGGATTGGTGGTCGGTGGGGTTAGATCCGGGATCAAGAAGGCCGGAATCAATGGAGGATGGCTGGAAAACAGAGAGGTGAAGCTTGGATCGGAGGGTGTAGATCCGGGTGGCTGGAGGTGCTGCAGGTTCTCGGGCTGTGGTGCTCGGACTGGTGGATCTTGGCCGCGAAGGAGGAGATTGCTGGTGCGTCGGGGATGGCAGTACGTGGTCAAGGAGGGGCCGGATTTGGTGTGGGGGCGCCATATCTGTGGGTGGAGGCTGGGGTTGCTGGGCAAAAGCGAGAGACAGAGAGAGGGGGAGCGAGAGGAAGGGGATGATGGAGGCGGCCTGGGTGTGTCGGCTAGGGTTTTGTCGAGATCGGGGAACGCAGAGGGAGAATAAGGTTCCAAGGTAAGGGTTATTTAAATAAAAAAATTATCTAAAAAAACTGGAAAAAATAAAACTAAAAAAAATACCTGTTTTTTTTTCGAAAGAAAGAAAGGAAGCTTACCTGAAACCTCCCACTTACCTGAGTGGCCTACCCGATTTAGATGAACCGGACTGATATAGAACCACCTTGAATGCTTGAATTTAACCATGAGAATAGACTATGCACGAATTTCAAGAAAATAAAATAAAATAAAATGTAAAGAAAAAGAAAGAGTAAGAAAAGCAGGTTGCCTCCCGTAAGCGCTAAGGTTTAAGTCGTTACCTCGACCCACTCCCCTGTTTTAGGCTTTGACCAACACCAGGGTGGCGCGAATCTCCTCTTTCGGGTCTTCTTTGTCATAATATTTCTTGACCCTATGCCCATTTACTTTAAAGGTGGTTCCGTCAGTGTCAATTAACTCTACTGCTCCATGAGGGTATATGTGGTGAACCAAGAAAGGTCCATTCCATCTTGTCCTGAGCTTTCCTAGAAATAGACGCACCTTAGAATTATATATAAGCACTTTGTCACCTACTTCATATGTCTTTGCCACTAATTTCTTATCGTGTCATCTCTTGGTGCGCTCCTTGTAGATTTCAGCATTCTCATATGCACATCCGCCAGTTGGTAGTGATTCTTTTAGGAACAAGCTCTCCCTTCTCATTCTCTTCTACGGTCATTCCACCATTCTTAGAAACAACATGAACAGGGCTTACCCACTTGCTGTCGGAGATTGGATAAATTATTCCTGGATCCAGCATGCGATGGATCTCCTTCTTGACAACCTCCTTCATGTTGGGGTTAAGCTTCCTTTGGTGCTCAATTGTTTCCCTGTGATCATCTTCTAAAAGAATTCTATGCATACAAGTAATGAGTGAAATACCTTTTATGTCCTCTAGAGAATAGCCAATGGCTTTCCTATGAGTGCAGAGGACTTCTACTAGCTTGTCTAGTTCTTGTGTATTTAATTGAGCATTGATAATCACAGAAAAAGTATAGTTAGGACCAAGAAATTCATACCTAAGGGTGTCAGGTAAAGGCTTCAGCACCGGAGAAGGGCCCTGTGGCTTCAAGATGGGCTCTACTTCCTCCGTCTTCATGATCTCCCCTAGGTAATCCGTCTCAATCCTCATGGAAGAAGCATCCAAATCAGCTACAGGAGTTGGCGTCGACCAAGCATACATCGATGGCAACGCTGAATTGGACATAGGATTGTACTGCTGCAAGAAGCTACTCGACATCGAGTTAGAAAGATCAGAATCAACAAAAAAATCAGAACTTACCTTGAAGGCAGAGTTGGTCGATCTCGAGTAGATTTAGAGGACTTACCGTTTCTGGAGGGCTGGTGCTGGTTGATATCGAACAAGTTTCCTCGATATCGAGGAGTTCAGTGGATGTCGGCTTGATTTGCTCTGCCGATAATGCGTCGTCGAAGATCTCTTCCTCGCTTGATTCTGCTGCAGCCAGTTCCTCCTCTGCTAGTATAGATTCTGCCTTACCTTCTTCTTGTATCAAGAGTTGTCCTGCAGGCTCATCGCAAGAGATAAAATTGAATTTTGAATATATAGCTTTAATTTCCATTACCTCTTCTGTGTCTGGATTGAAGAAGTACTCAATAATCTCATCTCCAATGGTGAAAGTAAGAATTCCCCTCTTTACCCTAATGTTGGCGTCGGCTGTTGCTAGGAAGGGTCGCCCTAGGATGATGGGGCAAGCTGGATCCTCTGCCATTTCTACTACAAGAAAATCTGCAGGGACAAAGAATCTACCAACTTTAACAGGAACATTATCAACAATACCTGTAGGTATTACCACGGTGTTGTTTTCCATGTAGAGCTTGGCATCAAATTGTTCCAGGCGCCTATCTTTACCTTCAACCAGATGGATAGAGGCATAATGCTGACACTTGCTCCTAGGTCACACAGTGCTTTAAATCTATGACGACTAAGTCCAACAGTGATAGCAAACTTACCTGGGTCAGGTCGCTTCTCAGGGAAATCCATCTTCTTGCATTCCCTGGCAATCTCAGTCATCGATCGCTTGTTTCTAAGACTCTCCTTGAGGACCATGACGTAGACAGGCATCTCGTGATGTGCTTTTGTAAAAGGAATAGTAACATTCAGACTCTCCTTGAGGACCGTGACGTAGACAGGCTGAAACTTACCGCCAGTTAGATCTTTTTGGTTCTTGGAAGGAAATGGGAGCGTCTTCTTAGTTTTCTGAGACAAAATAGTATCTGGAGGTGATGAGGACTCGTCGACGTCGGCCTGCTTCTTCTCGATATCGACAACAAGTTCCTCAATATCGACCAAAGTGGTCAATCTCGAGTTGCTGGGCTATGCAGACGCGTCCGAGATCTTCTTCTCTTCTGTGTCAAGGAGAACTTTGTCGATATCGACCAAGCTTTGGTCGACATCGAGTTGCTGCTGCTCGGTGTCGAGGACAATTTTGCCCTTTTCTTCTCCGTTCTCTGGCTCGTGCAATTTGTGACTGCTTTGTAGCTTTACAGTAGCGACATGTCCGTGCTGCCCCTTGGGATTTGGTTCTGTATGCCCTGGGAGTTGCCCGGATGGTTGTGGAATCTGCGCTGCGAATTGACCCATCTGAGTCTCAATGTTTCTCTTCCAGATGTCTAGCTCTCCAACTTTTGCATTGATGTTCTGGAACTTATTGATGAGCTGTAAATCATCCTTCTTCTGATCCCTTTCTGGATGTCCTGGAGCTCTGTATGGCTGGGGGTTCCTAGGAGGACATTGGTTCCGTTGTGGTTGATAGAACCTTTGGTCCCCCATATAGCGGTTGGGACCCCCTGCGTAAGCTGCCTCTTCATGAATTTCTGCCATCCTGACTTGCTCCGTGTGCGGGCACTCAGTAGTGGTGTGCCGTTGTGAACCACATTCGATGCAAGGTTGGTTGACAGAGAGATATTGGACTTGTTTGAGGAGCTTACGATTCTGATCCTTGTAGTACTGCTCCTTGACATCAGGGTCTATCTCCTTAGACGGCTCATAGAGTGGCATGGATGGGTCTGGTCTAGCATAGGTATTCTCCTCATAATTTGTAGGAGCCCCATACTTGTTGTCATAATTGGTGAGCTTGTCGAGTGCACCCCATGCGTCAGCTGGTGGCATCGTCAGATACTCATATCGAGTGTACTGATTGATCCTGTCCTTAGTGACTTGGTCAAGAGAGTTGAAGAAGATATCTTGAATGACGTAGGGTGGCTGTCCATGAGTAGGGCAAGATCGTAGTAGTTCCTTGTATCTTTCCCATGCTTTTGCCAGCGGCTCCCCAGGCTTCTGTTTGAAAGAAGTGATCTTTTGGCAGAGGAGTGCTGTCTTGGCAAGAGGGAAGAATTTGTTGAGAAATTCCTACTTTATTTCAGCCTATGTCGTGAGGGATCGCGGTTTCAGCCCTTCAAGCCACTTCAATGCTGGACCCGATAGGGACCAACGAAAAGCCTTCATCAAGATGTACTCCAAGGTGGTACCTTCAGCAAGAGTACGACACATATGAGTAAAGTTGGTAATATGCTGGAGAGGACACTCATTAAATCTACCAAAGAAAGCATTATTTTTAATTTCAATAAGGAAAGGAGTGCGAATTTCATAGTTATTTTCAGAGATTGGAATGGCCGATTTAGGCACGATGAGAGTCGGGTGCATGTAATCCTCTGTAGTTGTTGCGTATTGGGCAAGCTCATCTTCCAATTGTCTCCTTCCAATGGCTGATTCAGGCACGATGAGAGCGGTATCTTTGTTGGCTAGTTCCCTCTGAAGCCTCTCAATCAGTTGTTCTTGTGTTTCTGCGGCCGCCATAGCTCTTATTAGTTTAGCTTGGAGGTGTAGAAGGCGTTCCGGTTCGTCTAAGCCAGCAAACTCAGGTGGTTGACCAGAACGGCGCATACACCTGTAAAGTAACTCAAAGTAGACGTGAGATTTAACTACCTAAGGCGCGAATAATTGCTTCCCCGGCAACGGCGCCAATTTGTTGATAGAGGAAATCGAGAATGCAAACAGTAAGTAAATAAAGTAAAGCAAACCGATCGAATCCCAGCAAATAATGTTCAAGACTCCCTCCCGATGTAGCAAGAGAAAGTCAGGTTCGAATCCACGAGGAAGCTGGTCGGTGGATCCTAGGCAGCGGTGGAATCTCACGGACAGAAGTCGACTTACAGGTTGCTCGATCTCGACTAGGGTTAGTTGACAGAAGATCGGACAAGTCGATTCAAGCAGCAGCAGTCGCAGGAAGGTTGTCGATATCGAGGAGACTCTACTCGATATCAAGTAAAGATGTCGATGTCGACGAAGGCTTTGTCGAGTACCTGCATAGGAGAAGCTACGACGATCTAGGATCGAGGATCAGTAGTCGAAATCGACCAAACTTGGTCAAGATCGAGGAGTAACAGAAAGTAAAAACAAGCAGTTTTTGAATTGTAACTTTCATGAATGAAAGAGAACTTTCAAGATTAGGGTTTGCGACAACGATTACCATGAAAGTGGAACATAAACCTTAAAAGGAGGTGATTTTATCGACAAAGGAGAAAGCTTTCACCTAATCCGAAAAGTAGGAAAATAAATCTCGCGATAAATAACCGTAATTGCATCTATTCCTTTTCATAATTAGCATTTATAATCTTTCGAATAGAAATCCTAATTACTACCCAAGTTTCACAAAATGAGTTCTTCAATTTCTCAATCAAAGATGAAGCACATAGGGAATAAATTAAAATAACGACAAAATACCTTCTTTTGCAATCGCTAATCCACCAACATGGCTCTCGTTGGGCTCACCCCAACCCCAGAAGTAGGTGGACTACTCGCGCCTCATCGCAATTGCAGACATTGATGTAAAAGAAATAACTTGCAATAAAACTATATTCAAAGTCTTTACAATCTCGGCACTCAAACTTTCGCAGAATGCCAAAACCCTAAAACCTTTGAACTCCTAAAACTCTATGTGTAATTGTATCTCTGGAATCGAATGAATAAAAACTCAGCTCCATGGGCTTTATTTATAGGGCTTAATCTTTGCTAATCAAGGAAAGCAATCTATATTTATATCTAATGATAAAACTTAAGTAAAGATAAAATATTAATGCTAAAAGGGAATATCTAAAATCTCTTTATCTTCTTGTCATAGATAGAAAATCTTTCCTCCATGGATAAATCCTTGATAGTCTTGATAAAAATTGGATAGAACTTGATATACTCGGACATCTCGCGACCCAACAACCCAAGTCATGATCGGACAGGGCCAGCAACATCGCGGCCTAGAAAAGCGGTACTCGATATCGAGGAGAGTGGTGTGTCGACTGGGCTTCAGCAGCATGGTCGAGTAGCTGGTCCTCGACTTGGCTCGGGTGTGCACTTATGGTTTTGTCGATATCGAGTAAGTAACTCGATATCGAGGAGTGATGTTATCGACTTTGCTGGCCCGTCTTTATCGAGCAGCTCCTCCTCGACTTTGCTCGGATATCTACTCTGGGTTTACTCGACATCGAGGAGAGTTTCGCTCAGTATCGGGTTGTCTGGTCAGGTCGAGCAGCTCTCCTCAGTTCCTCGATCAAGCGCTCCTCCTCGACTCCGGGCATATGACTTTCAGCTTTGTCGATATCGAGTAACTTTACTCGATATCGAGTAGTGTCCTGGAGTCGGGTTGCTTTGTCATCAGCTCCTTGATCAACTCCTCCTCGACCCATGCTCTGCTGCATCATTTTTGTCGATATCGAGTAGCTTTTAGCTTCCGTCTTTACTTCTTGGTTTTGTCCCGAAATGGCTCCATATTCTGCAATATTAAACCAAAACTTATATAGACCTCTATTTCTTGCAAATAAGCGTATACTACATAAATTTAACATATTCCCATCCCGAAATATGCAAAGTATATAAAATATGGAGCTAAAATGTGCATAAAAACATGGCTATTTTAGTGGTAATCAAGCTCCAAATCCAATCACTTTTCTCCTCTTCATTCCTTGCTTCTTTCCAATGTCCTTTGCATTTCTCTTCAAGATATTGCATCTCCCAATTGTGTTCAGATTCAATCTGCAAAATAAACACAAATTTGCGCAGAATCCGAATTCTTCTAAAATAATAACTAGATGCAATTTAACTACAAATTATTACCTAAATGCAACCTAACTAAACTAAAAATGCCTATAATGTATATCTAAGATATGCATTATCGAATTCCCCCACACTTAACCTTTGCTTGTCCTCAAGCAATGATAGAATGAACATGAATCAATGCATCCCACAGGAAATCCCTTCAAGTTTCAACCTCATCAAAAAGCAACATCATAGCAAGTGAAAACATAAACCAAGCAAACAAACGTCATAGCATGTATTCCAGTTATCAAAGCTTAGAAGTAGACATCATCCAACCTCACCAGAAATATGTGTTTCACCTATGCTCTCATGTGTTTAGGCTTTAAGGTACAACTCTCAAGTCAAACCAACATGCATTAAACTCATAGACATTGACAACCATATCACCAAATCTCCACCGAAATGCCATCACTTGCGAGACACAATAAAGGAAACTAAATAAAATGTGATTCTTTTTTTTTCTTTTTTTTCCCTTCCATTTAATTTCTTGTCTTGGTGCTTTCCTTACGCGAGGCGCAAACATGGGTGTCATGAATGGCCCCGGTCTATCAACACCTCAACCTACTAATATGAAGTCCACTTGAACATCTTTTGACGCAAGTTGCAAACATGGGTGTCATGAATGAACCTAGTTACTCAATAATCAAGCTTTCTTTCCTAGTGGATAGTTTTCAACACCGTTTTGCGCGAATCATACCCATGGGTGTCACGTGTAGACCCGATTACTAAGTGCATCAACCATTGCCACCTTACTTCACTAAATATGCACAAATTCAAACAAAAGACTCAAACTATAAACAGAAACTCCGCAAGGAACAAACATGTGAGTCGGTCTTGAAAAATAGATACTGCAGTCAATGCCAAGAGATAGCAACACAAGGAGAGTAATTCACACAATTGAGCAAAAGATTTCAAATAAGGCTAAACATTCTCACAAGGTCATGTTTTTAGGACTTCAGTCATACTTTAGCTCAATCATACATGCTCAATTATATTTGCTAGCTTATGTTCCACAAAAATCAAATATAGAAAAGGCCAAAACATCCAGAACTCCATGGGATTTATATGATTATGCTGAAATTCAAATTAGAGGACAAACTAAGCCAGATAGGTATTTGAATAACACATATGGATGCAATGCATGATTATTTTTTGGATTTTCAATTTTTTTTTAATTTTTTTTACATTACAAAAATAGACAAAATAAAAAATTTAATAAACTTAAACATGGTGCAGAAAATTAAATATGATCTACTAAATGAAAGTATATACAAAATTCCTCTCCCCCACACTTAAAGTTTTCATTGTCCTCAATGAAACAGTTTAGACAACAAAATAAATCCGATGAAATCAGGATGAAGGAGATAAGATTCAGGATAATGTGCATCCCCCATATGATAATCGGTCTGCTCAGGGGCATCCTCATCATTAGCATCCTCATCATCATCATCTTCATCGCCCGAGAGGTAGAGGGAAACATTGGTAAGGCCATAAGGCAAGCCCCTAGGTAGCCTCAGTCGGTGGTCTCCCTGCGTTCCCGACTTCCAGATGAAACATGTCGCCTCAGAGCCCTCAATCATATAGGCCCTCCTCAGCTGCTCCTTTGTATAAGTGTACCCACCAGACATAGGTACGCCACACTGTGTAGGATCAATATAGCGACGGGCGATGAGGCTGATCATGCCTCCCAGACCAATTCTACCTTTCTTCATCCCCTAGATCCGCAGACAACTCTCAACAAATATCTCAACCCAGTCTGGCGTAACATGGGACTGGGGAGCAACGCTCCATAACCAAGGCAAATCGACGGCGGGTACCTTGTTCACATCTCCTTAGCCGCTGAAAGACATGGCCAAGACTTTGTGAACCAATCAAAGGCAAGGATGGACAACTTGTAGTTTTACTCGCCTCTATGTCCATCAAATGTAGAGCTAGTCGCTGCATAACAAAAGTCATAAAGTTGCTGATCCGGCACCAGGTTAGCCCAATCTTGGGTGGGCACCTGAATGATCCCAAAGGCCTCTCTCAACTAGGCAGAAGTACAAGTGTGGATCTGGTCCATCAAATGGAACCGAATCCGAGAATCATCCACACGCTCCAGCATAACTAAAAACTCCCAACCCAGCTCAGCATTTGTGGGGGCACTACAATCTATGAATGCACCCAAGCCCCCATGAGTGAGCTTCTGACGAGTGACTCCCAACATCCCTAGCCTCTATAAAGTAGGAATGTCGAAGAACTTTGTTTGCACAAACCTCTTCGCATCAAAGCTCTCATAGACTTTCGTCTGCTCTCTAGACAGGGATCTCAATCGACGCACCATTTTCTCAAGATTTCAGCAGTAAATATTCCACCCAAACAAATCCAAAATCCAACCATAAACTCAAATACACCTCAAGCAAACCAACTAAATCCAACACTTCTAAATCAACCCAAATTCAAGAACACCATATAATTCTCAAACAAACACACCCAATCCGTCAAACCAACCACAAATGTCAATAGCCCAATTCACCACTCCTCAAACAACCACACAATATCACAATAATACTCAAAAAATCAAAACACCAAACAACTAAAAAAAAACCACCAATGTCAAACCCGGTGGCCGCCGCAACAGGGGAGCGGCGGGCGTAGCAGCGGAGCATGGTGCGTGAGGGTGTTGCAGGTGCGAAGCTCCAGCGATGGTTCGGCTCGCGGCGGTCGGAATCCGATGGTGGGGTGGAGGGAGAAGAAGTTTGAGGGTGCAAAAGGATTGATGATAATGGGGAAGGAAAGCTATGGAGGTGGATGGCTATGGGGGTTGGAGTTGAGGTAGGGAAACCAATGACGGTAGATGATAGAGAAAGAAAAGGTAGGGTTTGAAAGAAAAGGTTCGTGAGTTATGTTTTTTTTTATAACTGGAAAGTCAGAAAATGGGTCACGGGGATGAGTGCAGCGGCCAAGGCCGCTGCATGTGTATGATGCTGCGGGGGTGAAGCTGCGGACGCTGTATTATGCTGCGGCCGCGGCGTATGCGTAGCAGCATCTTTTCTTTGTTTGGTCATTCCTAGATCCAAATTCAAACTCCCCAAAAAAAATAGCAATAAAGAAAAAGTACGTAATAAGATGTTGAAGAAAAAGAAAGAAAAACTTACCCCGGGTTGCCTCCCGAGAAGCGCCTTTGTTTCAAGTCGTTGGCTCGACGTAATGGCCCTTGAGTGGCCTAGTTGGTTGGTTCAACAAGCACCATTCCTCTTCTTCGTTCCGCTGGATGTTTTCAAAGTATGGCTTAACTCTATGACGATTGACCTTAAAGAGCTCATGAGACTTTGGGTTATAGAGTTTGATTGCTCCATGAGGGAATATCCTTGAGATGGTGTAGGGTCCTTCCCACCTTGATCTAAGCTTTCCAGGGAAGAGTTTTAGGCGACATTTGTATAGAAGGACCTTGTCTCCTATTGTTAGCTCTTTCCGCATGATGTGTTTGTCATGCCAAGCCTTTGTCTTCTCCTTGTAGATTATTGAATTATCGTAAGCATCCAGACGCAATTCCTCCACCTCTTGCAATTGAAGCTTCCTTAACTCACCTACTTCATCTATCCTCATATTGCAATTCTTAACAGCCGAGTATGCCTTATGTTGAAGTTCGACAGGGAGATGACATGCCTTTCCAAACACAATTTGATAGGGGGCATACCAATGGGGGTCTTATAGGCCGTCCGATAGGCCAACAGAGCATCATTCAGCCTTAGACTCCAATCCTTTCTGTTCGGTGCCACTGTTTTCTCTAGAATGGTCTTAATCTCCCGATTTGATATCTCCGCTTGCCGATTGGTCTGAGGATGATAAGCAGTGGACACTCTCTGTGTGACATGATATTTCTTTAACAGGGCAGTGATAGTCCTATTGCATAAATGTATCCCTCTGTCGCTAATTAGAGCCTTAGGCACCCCAAATCTTGCGAAAATTGTGTCCTTTAGAAAATCTGCAACAACTCCGGAATCATGAGTTCTGGTGGCACTACAATAGAAAAGCCTTTTGGCGACCAAAATTTTAGCGATGGATTATCTTTCCTCGGTAAATGTGGGCTTTGGCGACAAATATATCTGCTCCTCATAAAATGGCACGTGAACATTAACAAGAAACTTATATTCCTCGTTAAAAGTGGTATTCCGTGACAAAAATTTTGACTCGTCATTAATTGTTAGTATAAAGTGGTCGTATAAACCATAAGGAAAATAGCGACGAACTTGGAGCTTTTATTGAGGAATGTTTTCATCGCTAAAAATACATTTATCGGGGAATTTTTAATATTATCGTTATTTGTTCGGTGGGAATTATGTAAAACTCGCCAAATTTATTAACAACGAAGAGTGTAATTGCTCGCTAAAAATGTGTTTCTTGAGGAAAAAATTTGTCGCTAAATATATTAATCAACGAGGAAATTCCATTGTTGTTGTTATTGGCTTGGATGAGATATGAAAAATGGCTCAAATTTATTAACGAGAAAATTTTCAATTCCTCTCCATATATTGATTTTTTACGAGTCATATTTTTATCATTGAAACAACTATTTAGCGATAAAATATCATTTTCGTCGCTAAAAGTTTTTATTTCTGAACGAATAGCCCTATGAATTTGGGCTGGACGAGTAGACTTCTTATCTTATACGGAGCAATAAAGAAGAGTAAAATGGAGGGCGTGTCTACTAAAAGTTTTTATGATTTTATTTTAAAAAATTGCACCATAATATGGAACGGTAATAGTTTAACTAATAAAGAATTTAAAAGTTCATGTTATTGTTAAAGAACAAGAAAAAACTTAAAATAAGATGGAAATTGAAAATTAAATTGACACCTAAAATAGATGAAAATTTAAACATGATAAAAAATAATGAAAAAAGAAGAAGAAGCGGGCTAGATTGAAATTTAAATTGAAAGTGTTTAGGGTTTCGGTTCTGTTTATATTGGGTCTCCTTCTTCTAGGCTCTAGCCGCTTTTCATCTTCATCAATTCATTACAACCAGACCTCCCTCTCTATCCATCCATTCACTCTCCAACAACTCCATCTTCCAAATCAGTTAGACCAGTGAGAGATACCACACATGAAACAACGTGTTGGAGGAACAGAGCTCCCCAGCACTTCAAAAAATGTCACGACGCCATGGTTGATAATCCATTGGATGTCGGCCTCTCACCGACATGTGCAAACAGGTGACCTCCCACAGATTGATCGATTTCCCCTCTCTCAATGGGGCTTTGCGGCCCGACAACACTAATTCGGGGCTAGGGCTCAGCGCGGGACGGAGATCCAGACTGAATCTACCTCCCACGGATTGATCGATTTCCCCTCGCGAAATGACATCGACCGGCTGGGTAACCACTTTGGAAAGGAGGCATCGATATTACTTCAGCGTCTTCGACGGCCACCGAGGCCTCTAGGTATACTACTCTTGTATTTAAACCTCACTCAATTAATTTATATCATCAATCCAACCATATTTCTTCACCTCTCTCTCCCTCTTCTTCTCTGCAGTACTCCCTACAGAATCCGCTCACTTCGCCCCTGATTTCCTCTGCCCCATCACCGATCTGCCTATTGTCTACCTCAGATCTAGTGGCCTCGAGAAAAGTGTTCACCGCCAACACCAACATCACGATTGAATGGAGTTTGCCTTTACCCGTTCAGATCTTAGAACTAGCCCTCAACCTCTCTATCTTCGTTTCGCACGTACCTCTGAAGCCAACCGAGAGCTTCTGCGGTCCTGAGTCCGGCAGTCCGCCTAGCATTAGGTTTTTGTCTAGATTGGGTGTATAGTTGATCCTTTTATTGAACGGAGTTTGCTTTCAATTGTGTTGATTTAGTTGATGTTGGTGGGTTGATCGTTCATTGCTTTTCTTATTTTTAATTGTTGATTTTTATTCAGTAGATAGGAGTCGGTATGTTGTTAATTAAATTACATTTGAAATAAAAATTGAGTTGATAGAGCTGGTATGTTGTATTTGCGAGGAAACTACTATATCACTATTGAATTTTATATCATCACTAAATACATTTACCAACTATATATTATTGATTCCTTCAACTTGATATCATTATTATTAACGAGGAAATATACAATTTTGCGAGGAATTGAAGTTTCTCACCATCTACATTCTACGACTACTATAGAATCCTTTGACTTTTTCGTGACAAATATAATTACCTTTTACGATAACCTTAATAGTCGCTAAAGACTTACAACGACAAAATTGAATTCATCGTCAAACGGTTTTTTGCGACGATTTCATTTTTCGACATTAGACTCTTTTGTGAGGAGCTTTTTGTGACCATTTAAAAAGGAAGCGTATTTCCTCGCTAAATATCATTAGCGACGAAATATCAATTTTCAGCGAGGAAAAAATTCCTCACTAAAAGCGACTTCTGTTGTAGTGTGGCCTTTGCCTCCACCCACTTGGAGACATAGTCTACCGCAAGCAAAATATAGATATTTAAAAAAGAACTAGGGAAGGGACCCATAAAATCGATACCCCAAACATAAAAAAATTTCACAAAATATGACAGTTGTTTGTGACATTTCATTCCTAGCAGATATGTTCCCAACCCTTTGGCATCTATCGCAAGATGTACAGAAAGCATTAGTATCCCTAAACAAGTGAGGCCAAAAGAAACCTGCTTTCAAAACTTTCCTAGCAGTCTTTTGAGGACCAAAGTGGCCTCCATATTCATGAGCATGACAAAAAGTAAGAACAGATTGTACCTCATTGTCTGGCAGACACCTCTTAATTACTTGATCATCACAATGTTTCCAAAGGTAGGGGTCATCCCAAACGTAGAAGCGGGAGTCATGTCGAATCTTGTCCTTTTGAGCTTTCGTGAAATTAGGTGGAAATTCTCCCGTGACCAAGAAATTCACCACATTGGCAAACCATGGTCGAGGAGTAAGGACACCCATCAATAATTCAGGGACATCAGGACTTACCTCGTCAGATAGGAGGAAAAGAGACAAAGGTGGCGACTGAGCAGCATGCGGCGGCCGCGGTATCGGAGTTGCGGCGGCTGCTTCATTGATGTGCTGCGGCTGAGACATGGGTGTTGCGGCCACGGCATCCTTCGTAGCTCCCTGCAGCTGCATGAACGAAGTGTGATCTAAATAAAATAATGTATCATCAGGGAACTCACCGTGAATGGGTCTTTGATCTTCCGGCTTGTTCTATCCTTGGACAAGTCTGCTGAGGTGGTCCGCTACTAAGTTCTCTGCACCTTTCTTATCTTTAATTTCAATGTCAAATTCGCTCAAGAGTAAAATCCAACAAATCAATCTAGGTTTCGCTTCTTTCTTAGTCAATAAATAGCGAAGAGTAGCGTGATCAATGAAGACAATTACCTTAGCTCCTAGGAGATAGGAGCGAAACTTCTCGAGTGCAAAAACCACGGCCATAAGCTCTTTCTCAGTGGTTGAGTAGTTCCTTTGCGCTCCATTCAGAGTCATGGAGGCATAATAGATGACATGAGAGCTCCTTCCTTCCTTCTATCCCAAAACAACACCCAGAACATAGTCTCTAGCATCACACATAATCTCAAAGGTTTGAGACCATATGGGTGCTCGAATTATAAGAGCGTTAGTCAAGTGACCTTTTACCTCATTAAAGGTTGCTCTACACCTGTCATCAAAGTCAAAAGCTACTTCTTTTTTTAGTAGATCATAAAGAGGTGCAGAAATCTTATTAAAATCCACAGGGAATTTGTTGTTTTGATGTGTTTGGAATTCCCGATCCTTCGCCTATGGGCTCAGAATCAAGAACACCAACTTGTTGATGGCCCAATCTTGCAATTATCCTTGTTATTCCCGATGTTTACAATCACTTACAATAATGACTTTGAACTATTGCGAAAGAAACGAAAACAAACAAATAAGAACTAAAGGCAAAGGACACCAAAGGACTATTTAGCGACGAATAACACTTGGACAAATTCCCAGAAAATCCAGCAAAGTAAATTGCGACAGAAATCAGTAAGGGAAGCGAGAGAGTAGCGAGGGATGTGCGCGGGTGCGTTGGGGACTGAGGCGCGGATGCCCGAGCGCCTGGGCGCCGAGGCCTGCGAAGCTGGATGCCGCGCCTAGGGCCTGCTCTCTCTCTATTGCAACGGATCTGCGTTTCCACCGACAGAAAATTCTAGGTTGTGTTTGTTTCGGGTTTGCCGACAAAGAGCCCTACTTTTGAGTGATTTTGTGCTGTGCCGACACAGGAGCCTTGGTCACACCCCTCTTTTTATGAACCGTGTTGCAACCGTCAGATAATAGTTGACGGAGTGTGTGCACTTGCTTACCCTTGTGATTGCATTGCTTATACCGTCATCTTGTTCGTTATTATTACTGCATCACATTAGCCGCTTGTTATACTTGCTATATCCTTGATATCCGACTTGTGGCTGATTTAAATTGCAATTTTTATCTTACTTGTTGTCTTCAATATTGCAAAATTCTGTGTCCAGGGGAATTTCTTGAATTTAGTGCCTTGTTTTCTCGCCTCTTTGATTTCTTAAACTGAATCACTTTTAGGAATCAATAGGGCTTGCATTACTTGGTTTCTGGTCTTTGCTTCGTTTACTTGTTTCTCTTCTGATATTGTAGGAACATGACGAACGATAGCGACCCCAACCTTCCCCTACCCCACCTACTGGCCTTTTTGCATCTGATATGCAGTATATTATTAACTCTGCCGTCCAAGCCTCTACCCTGGCTATGCTTAAGGAGCTGGCAGAGGCTGAAAATTGTCGAGTCGTGGAACGTTATGAGGATCGCTCATATTTCTCCACACTGATCACCCAGGCAGTTGCTCGGCAAATAGAGGAGTCAAAACAGACGGAGGCTTCTGGATCTACACCTCCTTCAGGAAGTAAGCCGCCTCCACCTCCTCCTGTTAACACACCTCCTCTAGGTAATACACCACCTACAGGTAATAACCCCCCTATAGGTAATACTTCCCCTTCTAGTCAACCACCCCCTTCTGGTCAATTACATTTTAAGCTTAAGTCTACTACTCCTAACCCTTTCAATGGAGAGAATGATAATGATCATCTAGCGGGCTTCAGTGGCAACCAAGATCACCAGGAACACACTCCCCCTCAACATCACCAGTAGGGCCGGCCACACCATCATCATCAACAACACACGAATCCGCTGTTCATTAGATCTTACTGGGATGACAACTGCAACAACGTTGATCTGTGCGACATGCCCCATTTGGAGGACGCCTACCAAGAGGTAGACCCTAACTTTGATGATTTACCTCCTCCTAATTTTGGTCGTCCTAGATTTGATAATGCATAAGCTATATAAAGGCGTTATGTTATGATTAAGTTAGAAACTTTTGATGGAACCAGTGATCCTAAATCTTATCTTGCTTGGGAAAATCATACTGACTATTTGATTGAACATCTACGCTATGAGGAAACGGAGAACTTGGAAGTTGTTATATTACATTTGATAGGTAACGCTCGTATCCGGTGGTTCCGCACTCGAGAGATGCGCTGTCATCGGGACAAGCAACCTCTTGAGACTTGGCCACAACTTCGCTATTCTCTGAAGAAACGACATGTTCCTGAGGAGTACACGGAGACCATGAGGATGCACCTAGCTTCTTGCCGCCAAGGAGCTCGCTCACCCATGGATTATAGAGACGAGCTTGAACGGCTCGCTCATCAGGCTAATATTTATCTTACTGAACGTGCTTTATGTACCCAATTTCTTGCTGGTCTTAATGTCTCTATTAAAAATCCTTTGGCCATTCATTCTATTAGAGATATTAACACTTTATGTTATAAAGCACAACTTCATTATGAGCAGCAGCAGCTGCTACGCCAAAGGACAAGATTCGACTACATATCCCAAGGTCGCAGGTTTGTCCCTTTTAACTCTTCTGGTCAATCTAGATCTACTACTAACCCTTCTATGCAGGAAAAGGGAGTTTTCAACTCACCTCAACAGGGTTATCAGGCTGAAACTAAAAGGGTTGCTGCACCATCTAAGGAGGGCACAAAAGACATCTGCTGCTTCACGTGTGGTGGTTCTGGGCATGTCTCTCGCGAATGCCCTCAGAAAAGGAAGGTCCTTCTCAATGATTTGGGAGACCACTACTATGAGGAGGAGATTGTCGAGGACCATGTAATTTCAAGAGAAGTGGAGGAGGACCATCCGTTTGAGCCTAATGGAGAAATCAACACCACAGAGTTCGACGACGTACTCTGCCTTGTCAATCGGCGAGTCCTACACATTCAGGAGTCTCCCATGGCTGATCAAAGGGAGAACATCTTCCACACAAAGTGTGTGATTCACGAGGCTACCTTAAGTGTCATCATCGACGGTGGGAGTTGCTGTTATCCAATCAATGAAAAGGTAGTGGATTTCCTCCATTTAACTACTACTCCTAGAGCTACTCACTATGGTTTAAATGGCATAACTGATGATGGATCTGATATAATGGTCACCAAACAATGTTTAGTTTCTTTTTCTATTGGATCAAATCATGATAAAATGTTATGTGATGTTGCACGAATGGATGCTCAGAAGGAGGACAATGTTTAGTTTCTTCACCTTTGATGGGAGGAGAGTTACTCTCCTTCCCCTTTCGCCTCAAGCTGTTTTGAAGGAACAGGTTCGCAAGAAACAACAACAGGATGCTCAGAAGGAGGACCAAAGGAAGGACAAACACCAAGGGAGCTCGGCACAGCAGACCGCCCCTGCGGCCCAGCCAGCCGCGCCCGCGACCTCCCCACCCACACCCGCGGCCCCCTCGACGCCGACAACCTTCCCTTCTCCATTAACACAGCCCTTTTCTTCTTTGCTCAAGGGCTCTGTTGAACGCCGCTCATTGGTCTCTCAACCACATAAAGAGACCATCACCTAGAATGCACATCGACCTCACATCCTATTGGTAATGAAAGAGGTATTGCTAAATGTTGTGGATTTGTGTCATATTTATGCCCCTATTTCTGCTCTGTTGCGGGACTATCTAGATGTCCTTCCAACTGATCTACCACAAGGATTGCCGCCTATTCGAGGGATTGAGCATCAAATTAACTTGGTCTCTGGCGCAGCCTTGCCCCTATTTCTGCTTTGTGCAAGAAAGCCTCTCCCTCTGCGCCGTGCCGGTCATCTTGGTTCCAAAGAAGGATGGTTCTTGGCTCATGTGTGTTGATTGTCGTGCAATCAACCAAATAACGGTTAAGTATCGTCACCCTATTCCTCGTTTAGATGATATGTTTGATGAACTTCATGGTGCTTGTATTTTCTCTAAAATTGACCTTAGAAGTGAATATCATCAATTTAGGATGAAAGAGAGTGATGAATGAAAAACGGCATTTAAAACTAAGTATGGCTTATATGAATGGTTAGTAATGCCTTTTGATGTAACAAATGCGCCTTCTACTTTTATGAGGCTTATGAACCATGTGCTTAGATGTTACTTAGGGAAATTTGTCGTTGTCTATTTTGACGATATATTAATCTATAGTAAGAACCTGCTTGATCATCTTAGTCCTTTGAAATTGGTATTTGATTGTCTTCGAAAAGAGAAATTATATGCCAAATTAAAGAGATGCTCTTTTGCTTCCCAGTCTACCATTTTCCTTGGTTTTGTAGTGTCTGCGACTGGACTGAAGGAAGATGAGAAGAAGGTTCGCGCTATACAGGAGTGGTCCCAGCCACAGACTCCTACACACGTCCGCTCATTTCTGGGCCTTGCTGGCTTCTATCGACGCTTCATCGAGGACTTCAGCGTTGTTGCCCCCCCCCCTCCATGAACTGACCAAGAAGGATGTGACGTTTTGCTGGACTGACGTACATCAGAGGGCATTCAATGCTCTCAAGGATCGCGTCACCCATGCCCCAGTGCTGCAACTACCAGACTTCCAACAACCATTTGAACTCGAGTGTGATGCTTCTAGCACTGGCATAGGTGGAGTTGTTCTTCAAAATAGGCGCCCCATTGCCTATTTCAGCGACAAGTTGGGCCCCGCTGAGCTCAACTATGCTACCCACGACAAGGAGCTCTTCGCGCTTATCAGATGCTTACAGAAATGACAGCACTACCTCTGGCCTAAGGAGTTTGTGATTCATTCGGATCATGAAGCTCTGAAGTACCTCAAGAAGGGAAAGGATAATGTGGTAGCAGACGCGCTATCACGCATGTATGTCCTCCTAAACCATATAAATGTTTTGGGTTTTGCTTTAATAAAAGAACTGTATCCTTCTGATAGTTTCTTTAAACATATATATGTTCAATATGTGTCCAAAGGTGATGTTGATTCATATTTTCTTGATAATGGCTATTTTGTTTAAGATGGGCAAGCTTTGTATCCCATCTTCTTCTATTCGACGATTGCTTACACAAGAAATTCATGAATCTAGGGGACATGGGGGTTTTGAAAAAACCATTGCTGGACTTAAGGAACATTACTTTTAGCCTTAAATGTCTAATTATGTGCTAAGATTTGTCAAAAGTTGTGTCTCTTGTGCTAAGGCTAAATCGAAAGCCAATTCTAGTGGTCTATATCAACCTTTGCCTATTGCTAATGTACCCTGGGAAGATGTTTCTATGGATTTTATTGTAGGATTACCTAGAACTTCTAAGGGTCATGATTCTATCTTCTAAGGCTCATTTCATTCCATGTCACAAAACTTATGGTGCTATTCATGTTGCACACTTATTCTTTAAAGATGTTGTTCGCTTACATGTATTGCCTTTGTATATAGTTTCTGATCGTGATTATAAATTCTTAAGCTGTTTTTGGAAAACTATATGGTCTAAGTTGGGTAAAAAATTGCTATTTTCTACTTCTTGTCACCCACAAACTGATGGTAAAACTGAGGTTACAAATAGAACTCTTGGGGGTCTCCTTAGAGTCATGCTGCGAACTAACCTCCGAAGGTGGGAAGAATGTCTACCATTTGTAGAATTTGCATTTAACAGGTCTAGGCACTCTGCAACGAAACAGACCCCCTTCGAAGTGGTGTATGGCCGAAACCCACTCACTCCAGTGGACTTGATGCATCGGCCACTCAAGGACAAGGAGAGCATGGATGCAGCTAAGCAAGTGGACTTCATCAAGCGCTTGCATGAGCGTAGCAAGGCGCAACTGGAAAGGAAGACTACGCAATACAAGGCCGCGAAGGACAAGCATCGCAAGGATGTGCAGTTCAACGTTGGTGATCTGATCTGGCTACATCTCAGGAAGGAAAGGTTTCCGCAACAACGGAAGTCTAAGCTCGACCCAGTGGAGATGGACCATTCAGAGTAGTTCAGAAGATGGGTCCTAATGCCTACAAGCTGGATCTCCCTGCCGATAAGTACAACGTTCATTCTACATTCAACGTCGCCGATCTATCCTTGTTTGTGCCTTACGATGACTCTGACGACGATTTGAGAACAAATCGAAGTCAAGTGGAGGAGAATGATGCAGTGCAATTATCGATGACTCTTGGTGACATTGAGGACAATATGAAGGTTTAATTCGATGGCCCTATCACTCGTGGAAGGGGCAAGAAGATTCAAGATGCAACCAAAGCCCTTCTTGTCCGTTACCAAGGGACGATGGAGCAAGGGTTCAGGCCACCCTGGATCACATAACTCAAAGCTACTCCACCAACACAAGAAATGAGCTTCCGTCCTCAAACAAAGCTCATGCAGACTCGACAACATCCGCCATGATGACAATAGATCTCGACATACACATGGGCCACTCGAGACCACACTATGTCGAGTGGGCCAAGCAATGTCGAGTATCCACAAGGCCCATGTCGAGTGCATTAGGTGTTGGGCCGAGTTAGTTATTCCATTAATTAATTAGTGTTATTTTATGTAAGTAGAATTAATAAGTTACAAGGATTATATCTCTTCTAGATTAATTCTTGTACACCAAGTTATTTAAATTCTATCTTATTTAGGAATTACTTATCTCAGGATTGTTTAATTATCTTTAGATAAATTAGATCTATCCAAACCCCTTTTTCTTTGTAAGGAAGGATTGGTTAGATCTTCCATAGCTTTTCTATTTAAATATACACATGTACTTTGAATTAAGTAGATTGAATAGAATTGGAGAAACCCTTTATGGATTAAGGGTTCTTTGATTTCAATCCCAAAATCTATCTCGCTCTTGTGTTCTATACCCTTCGGCACACCATCACCATCACCTTACCTTTGCTCTTGATCGACAAACCCTCAACCGAACACAACCCTAATCCCGGAAGTATCACAACGAATGAACCTTGGTGCTTGGTGATGTCGCGGCCTCACTCTCTTGCAGCGAGCGCTGTGCTCCCTGGCACCCTGGCTCTCGCTCTCGTCCTAGCGGCATCACTTTCATGAACCTTCGGCGCCTTCTCCCGCAAGCACCGGAGCCCTCGTTATCGCTCGCAGCGCTCGCGCCCGTTCGCCAGTCTTCGCTTGCGGATCCCTCGGCTTCGCTCCCAGCGAGTACTCTCGGTTCCTCGCATCTGGCCTTCGCTCCCAGCGAGCAATGTCCCAGAGACGCCCCTGCCTCCGCGCACCCTGGATCGTCTTCGCGCACATCTAGACCCTCTACTTCCCTTTCTGTCGTTCTTGTTTAGTTTAAATTTAATTAAGTTCTTTCCGTCGCTATAACTAGTTACTTAATTAGTTTACTTAATTGTTCAATCAAGAGATATTGGAAGAGCATTGCAAGATCAGGCAAATATAAGGCGTGGTTCTTTATCTTGAGCCCACATGCAAAGGATCGGATATCTCAAACGTATCAAAATGTGACGTCCATCAGTCCTATGATCTCTTTATATAGACCCCACATCATTGGACACCAACCCTCTTTCTTCAAATCCCACGCCGGCCATTCTCCTTCATGAAGTTCAATTTCCCCTGCAATTCATTAATGTGGACTAATGATTTTGATGCGGGACCATCCAAGCCATCATCAAAGACACCTTCGGATGATGTCTTTCTAAAAAGGAAGAGGAAGGCTCCACCATGGGAAAAGGTCCAAAGGTGGGAGCTTGACGTTTAGCTCGTTCATAGTCACTTGACAGCTTTTCGACGTCTCTGTAAAATGGGTCGTACGGATTCAATATTTATCGGATTGAGGCGTGCCATACGTTGTTGGAACGAGGACGAAGAGATCTACAACTTTGCTGTTGAAGGTTTTTCCAGATTCGACCTCGAGATTGGACGAAAATGCACATCTTTGCAAGCTGTCACTGTTTTGACGGGAATGGATCCTATTAGGCCGAAATTGGGCTTTTCTACATGTTATTTTTAGAGACCTTATTTACTTATGTTTTAGGTGTTTAATTTAGTTGTTTATTTTATTCACTTAAATCGGCCCATCAGGCTTTAGAGTAGTCTATATATTTCGATTTCATACATTGTAAACATTCAGCTTTCAATTAATAGAATTAGTTCTCTCAAACTTGTGTGAAACACAATGAGTGATGTTGATCCAACTAGAGCTGTGCTCGTTGATCACGAATTGGTATCTATCTCAGCTTGGTTTGCTTTGCCGTTCATCAACTTCGCAAGACTTGGTGAATCTAGTATCCACAAGCCCCCTCCTTGTGCCTTCAAGTTGTCCGCTTGATTGTGTAGGGTTGTAGAGGCGGGTTGTGTAGTCATTGGTATTGGTTCCTACCCTCTGAGGAGGCCTGGGGTCTTTATCTTGTTCTGCATAGATCGACTCAGTCCATATCAGGTCGTGTCTTTCAATTCTTGCAATCAATTTCGAGTCTTTATCTATCTTTGTCGAGTCTTTATTCTTCTTGTTAGTGTCGACATCAATAACAGCCCTGTTCTTGGTGTTCTCGTCGAGTTCTTGATCGATCTTGCATGTTCTTGATCGAATCTTGGAAATCTTGCATTATTCTTGCTGCGTCGTTTGCTTCTTGTTGTTCTTGCTTCCGTTTCTTGAGTTTCTTTATTGTTCTTGATTGATCTTGATCAAGTTCTTGTTATTCTTGTTCAGTTCTTGCTTGTTGTCGAAGATCGGACCAACCCACGGCTAACCCCGTATCATGATACCAATTTGATACGGGGTTAGCCGTGGGTTGGTCCGATCTTCGACAACAAGCAAGAACTGAACAAGAATAACAAGAACTTGATCAAGATCAATCAAGAACAATAAAGAAACTCAAGAAACGGAAGCAAGAACAACAAGAAGCAAACGACGCAGCAAGAATAATGCAAGATTTCCAAGATTCGATCAAGAACATGCAAGATCGATCAAGAACTCGACGAGAACACCAAGAACAGGGCTGTTATTGATGTCGACACTAACAAGAAGAATAAAGACTCGACAAAGATAGATAAAGACTCGAAATTGATTGCAAGAATTGAAAGACACGACCTGATATGGACTGAGTCGATCTATGCAGAACAAGATAAAGACCCCAGGCCTCCTCAGAGGGTAGGAACCAATACCAATGACTACACAACCCGCCTCTACAACCCTACACAATCAAGCGGACAACTTGAAGGCACAAGGAGGGGGCTTGTGGATACTAGATTCACCAAGTCTTGCGAAGTTGATGAACGGCAAAGCAAACCAAGCTGAGATAGATACCAATTCGTGATCAACGAGCACAGCTCTAGTTGGATCAACATCACTCATTGTGTTTCACACAAGTTTGAGAGAACTAATTCTATTAATTGAAAGCTGAATGTTTACAATGTATGAAATCGAAATATATAGACTACTCTAAAGCCTGATGGGCCGATTTAAGTGAATAAAATAAACAACTAAATTAAACACCTAAAACATAAGTAAATAAGGTCTCTAAAAATAACATGTAGAAAAGCCCAATTTCGGCCTAATAGGATCCATTCCCGTCAAAACAGTGACAGCTTGCAAAGATGTGCATTTTCGTCCAATCTCGAGGTCGAATCTGGAAAAACCTTCAACAGCAAAGTTGTAGATCTCTTCGTCCTCGTTCCAACAACGTATGGCACGCCTCAATCCGATAAATATTGAATCCGTACGACCCATTTTACAGAGACGTCGAAAAGCTGTCAAGTGACTATGAACGAGCTAAACGTCAAGCTCCCACCTTTGGACCTTTTCCCATGGTGGAGCCTTCCTCTTCCTTTTTAGAAAGACATCATCCGAAGGTGTCTTTGATGATGGCTTGGATGGTCCCGCATCAATCTCCCTTTCTTGAAAAGGATTCGTCCTCGAATCCAAGGTCGCATTTGATTCCGCAAAGGCATCCACACGAGCTCCTGGATCGAATACCACATGTCCATGGAAATCCATCTCAAGAACGATTGGTGTAGTGATTGACCACTCCTCGATGGTTATTGTCTCAGCTTCATCTACAAAATCAAGAAAAGAAACTTTATTAGTGCATAATTCATATTTCATGTCATCTTCATGATGTTCTAACTTAATATGCACTTGAGCTTGGTCAATAATCCCTAAGTTTCCATCCAAAACTAGCAAGTTTTCATCCTTTTCCAATGCTGAATTTTCAATTAATTCAAGGCTAGCACTATTAGAAGAATTTTCACCATCAATGATCATATTAGAAACTTTGCCTTTTTCTAAGCATTTAGTATGACACAAATCGTCTCTTTGATTATTATCACAAGACATAGGCTGAACATTTAAAGCTTTACTAACAATCAAAGAATTATCATGCTCATATTCAATGCAATGTTCATGATCATAGGCAAGTGAATTAACATCTTGATCATTTTTAACAACATGCTTTACATTTTTAGCAATAAAAGAAGCATCTATGCTAGAAGAAACATTAAGTTGAGTAGAAATAGGATGAGTTTCTTCCCTTTCAATTGGTGGCACTTCATTTCTAGGTGGGACTCCTTGTCCAAACACCGTATTAGAGCCAAAACGCCGAAGCTCATATGCCGTAAAGCTTTCATCCAACTTAACCAATTCTTCATTGGTTTTCACCACATTCTCATTTACTTTAGCTAACATCGCCATGAAGGTATTGTACCAATCATTGCCCTGGTTATTAGACATTGCAAATAAAGACAAATACGGAACTATGTCAAGATTAGCAAAATATAAACAACCTCACAATTGTGTTTCGCTCACACTCCCTCTCTGATTGATATATCACGCTTGCTAGGGCAATCCGCTTTGGGCAAATCAACTACCAAGCAATAGACTAAGCAATCAAAGTATGTAACCAAGAGAATGAATGAAACAACGCAGAAGAGTACTCAACAAGGGCTGTAGAGAACTCGATGTAAGCAACAACTCAATTCAAGCAAAACAGATGGGAATTTGCAGGAATTCAACTCAAAATAAGCAATGGTGCACTCGACAGGGGTCTAATGCACTCGACACACACAAGAGAGAACTCGGCAAGGGCTGAGAACTCTTCGACACAAACACAACAGCACTCGACAATGGGGAGAAGTGCTCGACACAGCCAAAAATTAACTCGACAAGGCTGTAACAAAAAGAAATAGAAGAAACACAAGAGAAAGTAAGGAAATTTACCTCTTTTGATTGAAAAACCTCAAGTTATGATGTTATAGTTGCAAGGTAGGGTTTCAATTTTGTGGAGGTGTATGTGTTTAGGTTTAGGGCTGTCGACAAGGGCTATGGAGAATCACCAAAAAGTTGAGTCCTTTAGGTTTTTCTTGCACTAGATCAACAAACAACAACCAAACACTTTCTTCTCTTCTTTTTTTTTTTTTGAATTTTCGGAACTTTAATTTACTGTTTTTTTTTTTTTTTTTTTTAAATTTGAAACTAATGCAAGGAAACTAACAATAATGAGAAAAGGACTCGAAAATATGATATGTTGGTGATAGATGATAGAAATTCAGCCCTTAAAGATGTATTTATAAACAACTTTGGATATATAAGGTAACAAGATCTATCTAAGCCTCTTAAAGATAAAGATAGATAATATGGATTAATCTATCAATTATAATCAGATTGTAAAAGGCAAATAGAGTATAGGATAGATAAAATATTCCAAAGATAGACAAAGGATAGAAAAGATAACAAACTAGGGTTTCTTGTGTTTATGTGATGTCGACCAAGCTGTGACTATGGGGACAAGGGTAATGCCGCCGGCTTAGGTGCTGCACAAGGGAAATTGCGCACCACTTTGGTCGACTCCACGGTCTCGGCTAGGCTTTGTGTTTAGGCTATGCAACCACAAACAATCACAAACTCAAGATTAGTGCAATAATCGAATAAAGAACAAGAAGTAAAAGACCAAACAAGAAAAGACTCTATTTTTGTGGTTTTTGTGTTTATGAAAAAGAAAAGACTCAATCTTGATGTCGGAAACCAAAGCTCTGATGCCAATTTGATACGGGGTTAGCCGTGGGTTGGTCCGATCTTCGACAACAAGCAAGAACTGAACAAGAATAACAAGAACTTGATCAAGATCAATCAAGAACAATAAAGAAACTCAAGAAACGGAAGCAAGAACAACAAGAAGCAAACGACGCAGCAAGAATAATGCAAGATTTCCAAGATTCGATCAAGAACATGCAAGATCGATCAAGAACTCGACGAGAACACCAAGAACAGGGCTGTTATTGATGTCGACACTAACAAGAAGAATAAAGACTCGACAAAGATAGATAAAGACTCGAAATTGATTGCAAGAATTGAAAGACACGACCTGATATGGACTGAGTCGATCTATGCAGAACAAGATAAAGACCCCAGGCCTCCTCAGAGGGTAGGAACCAATACCAATGACTACACAACCCGCCTCTACAACCCTACACAATCAAGCGGACAACTTGAAGGCACAAGGAGGGGGCTTGTGGATACTAGATTCACCAAGTCTTGCGAAGTTGATGAACGGCAAAGCAAACCAAGCTGAGATAGATACCAATTCGTGATCAACGAGCACAGCTCTAGTTGGATCAACATCACTCATTGTGTTTCACACAAGTTTGAGAGAACTAATTCTATTAATTGAAAGCTGAATGTTTACAATGTATGAAATCGAAATATATAGACTACTCTAAAGCCTGATGGGCCGATTTAAGTGAATAAAATAAACAACTAAATTAAACACCTAAAACATAAGTAAATAAGGTCTCTAAAAATAACATGTAGAAAAGCCCAATTTCGGCCTAATAGGATCCATTCCCGTCAAAACAGTGACAGCTTGCAAAGATGTGCATTTTCGTCCAATCTCGAGGTCGAATCTGGAAAAACCTTCAACAGCAAAGTTGTAGATCTCTTCGTCCTCGTTCCAACAACGTATGGCACGCCTCAATCCGATAAATATTGAATCCGTACGACCCATTTTACAGAGACGTCGAAAAGCTGTCAAGTGACTATGAACGAGCTAAACGTCAAGCTCCCACCTTTGGACCTTTTCCCATGGTGGAGCCTTCCTCTTCCTTTTTAGAAAGACATCATCCGAAGGTGTCTTTGATGATGGCTTGGATGGTCCCGCATCAGATTTCCTTCAGAATTTCTTCAATGCTTATATACCCCCCCTCCTCCCTCCTCTTCCCTTTTTTTGTTTTGGCGCCATTGTTGGGCGGGAAGCATCTCTCTCTCTCTCTCTCTCGTCAATAATCCTGCAGATTTTTTCCCTCTCTTACACACACACACACACACTCTCTCTCTGTCTCTCACTTGTCCAACTGTCGAACTCACAATGTCCAGTCTCCCCCTCATGACCTGCTACTGGTTGAACCCAAAATCCGGATATTCGGAATTGTGCAAAATTTTTTCGAATGGGGTTAGGCATGCAAAGATTTCCTCCAAAAGGGTTATTTATGCAAACCACCCTAAATATTAAATCCTAATAATAATCCTAGAAAAATATTCCTACTTAGTGGCCAAGGAAAATATCTAGAAGAGATAAACTTTCATTTTCCATTTTATTCACCTAACTAAGTATTACTAAAAATAGGACATTCCATAAATAGCTCCAACTAAAATAGGATTCACTAAATATGGAAAGAACCTAAAACTAATAATAAATAAATTATCTATTCTTCAATCCATTGTGGTGCCTTCTTCTTTCTCTTGAGGAAGACACTCTTTGCCATCAATTGCTCTTGAATCGGTCTTGAGAGCTCGCTTGGATCAAGATCATTGTTTGACCCACAGAATGTCATCTTGATCCGCATCATTCTCCCCCTCTTAGCTTCAATTTATCCTCGAATCGAGTCGTTGATGATCAAAGGGGAAGGAACATAAACCTTCAAACATGATGACGATGGAGGTATGGGCAAAAATAGGTGCTAGAAAATTTCGATAAATAGCTCCAACTAACATAGGAGTCACTAAATATGGAAAGAACCTAAAACTAATAATAAATAAATTATCTATTCTTCAATCCATGGTGGTGCCTTCTTCTTTCTCTTGAGGAAGACACTCTTTGCCATCAAAAACCCTCGAATCAGTCTTGAGAGCTCGCTTGGATCAATATTTCGAGGTATATGAGCCCCAAAAACAACACCTGTAGGCATGATTGTTGAACGGACTTGATCTTCAATGGGATGAGGCTCAACAAACACTTCAACTTCATCATTGAAAACTTCATGAACATTCTCAAGAGGTACAATAGCTAACTCAAGAGAAATTTCATCAATTACCTCATCGTCGTCATCAATGGAGACATGCACCACCTCCTGTGCAGCACTACAGTCGACTTTCAGTGCAGATTCGGAGGTTTTCCAGGGGATTCTTCCAACGTCTGACCCACCGTTGGAAAGCTCATCGAGTCATCTTTGCAACAAGACTGAGTTGAATAAATTCCAAGGTTGAAGTCAACGGGAAACTTCGAAACAAAATTGTCGCGTTGT
Source organism: Persicaria tinctoria (assembly GCA_037127255.1). Lineage (NCBI taxonomy): Eukaryota > Viridiplantae > Streptophyta > Magnoliopsida > Caryophyllales > Polygonaceae > Persicaria > Persicaria tinctoria. Next base: position 41,371,840 of record JBANSL010000013.1, read on the forward strand.
CCTGTTTTCTGGGCAACGAATTTGTCCACAATCTCCGCAATCAAAGCCTCCAACTCTCGGCGACGTTCCTCCTCAACCTCTCTTTGTTGGAGAAGCCGAATCTGATAGCGTTGTCGACACCTCTTATCTTCAATCTCCGCTTGATGTTGAAGCCAAAGGCAGTTCCTTTGAGCCTCTCGTTGTCGCTCTAAAGGTTGTTGTTGTTGCAAAGCTCGTCTCTGCAACTCTCGGCGACGTTGTTGTTGTGCAGCCCGTTCCAAAGCAAAGAACTCCTCCAAGGGATCGGGATCATCTTCCCAATCGCCCCAAATTTCCCAAGCCATCAAATCACAACATCAGTAACATCAAACTCAAGGAAACAAAGAGCGTAGCATAACCTGTCTCTGAATACTAATTGACGTGTTGCTATTCTCGATCCTTTGTCTATGGACTTAGAATCAAGAACACCAACTTGTTGATTGCGCGATCTTGCAAAGCTCTTTGATATCTCTTGATGTCTAATACGAACCGAAGCCGATCCGTGTGAATGAACCGATGACGTGATACGGCAGGGACTGACGACAAGCAATATAATTCAACCCCCTTGCTAAATTAGTTAATTAGCAAGTATTAATTAAATCATCACAACAGCGGCAACAGTGGGTGGCCTTCAATCCCACCGCCTTCGATCTCACATGCACGCACGTAGGAGAACTTCACGCAATTGAATTTCAATGTAAATAATTTTTTTTGATCGGAAGAATAAAAATACTTACGAAACGGAATATGGAATAATACGAAATTAGGGTTTGGATTGATAATCGAAGAACCCTTTAGCCAAAGGGTTTCTTCAATTCTATATTCAATCTAATTTTATGGAATGATGAAAAGGGTTTAAATAAAAAACATACCAATTCTATCTTTGCAAAAGATAGAGTTTTGGCTTAGATAAATAAATATTAAATCATAATAATAATCCTAGATAAATATTCATACTTAGTGGGCAAGGAAAATATCTAGAATAGATAAACTTTCCTTTTCCCTTTTATTCACCTTACTAAGTATTACTAAAAATAATAAATTCCATAAATAGCTCCAACTAACATAGAAGTCACTAAATATGGAAAGAACCTAAAACTTATAATAATTAAATAAACAAATTATCTATTCTTCAATCCATGATGGTGTCTTCTTCTTTCTCTTGAGAAAGACACTCTTTGCCATTAATTGCCCTCGAATCGGTCTTGAGAGCTCGTCTGGATCAACATCATTATTTGACCCGCATCAAAGGCTAAAGGCTCAAATTGGCTTCAAGAAAAGACATAACATAAGGTAGTTGGTGCAGCTTATTAACTCAGTGTAATATTGTCTTTGGTTCTGGTCCACCTAATACAAATAATATCCTAACTCAATACTAAACAAAAGATTAGTATAGCAGAGAAGTAAGGAGCCGATCCCACAGAGAAGACTGATTTGTAATTCTTATGATGATTCTCAAGCAAATAGCACTAATGTTGGAGCAAACAATTGAAATAAACAAATAAGTAAAAGAAGTAATGATTGCGAAGTAGGAACAATATGAGAAAAATGCTGGACCTGCAATTCTTGACAATGGTTGGGGCTCATAATCCTTGGAATGACTTCATTATTATTCTCAAAGTTATGCCGACTTGTCTTAGATAGATTGATCAATATTGGGACAATCACTTACATTCAATGTCATACAACAAAGAACAACATAAAGACCCAAGTGCTTGGTCGATTAGCAATATCAATTCAATGCAATTAGGAATCAAAAGATTGCAAGTAGTACAGCTTCTAACCCTAATCTCAAGGAACCAATATAAACCAATAGTCATCATCCTTTAGAGACAATTGATGCTTTCACGAGATCAATTTCCCTTACGGGCCACAAAGAAATCAATCTTACGACAGAAATCTCTTGTGAGATCAATTCAATGCAGTTTTTGTCTAGATGATCAGTCATAAAGAGAAAATGTGCACATACTTCATCAATAAAGAACAAAGATAATGAAATATCTTGTGAATAACAATATGAAATCAAATCCTCACAATTCATCCAACCATGTCTTCGAATCACATGTGAAACTACGAGTTTAGCAACTCATAATCAATCTCTCTCTCTCTCTCTCTCTCTCTCTCTCTCTCTCTCTCTCTCTCTCTCTCTCTTGTTCAACAACTCACGACACACGATTGTAAATGAATAGAAATAACCTAAATAGAGTCGAGCAAAACCCTAGGGAAAATAATAATAATAAACTAATAATAATATCTTCGAACGAAATCGCTCTCGTTGAACACGCATGACCGGCGGGCGCCGGTAGAAAAGTGGCAGGCGCCGCTACTCTGGCTCTCTGCGATTCTTCTTTGTCTTCCACTTTATACTTCTTATCTCCCTTGGTTTGAAGGGGTAAATATATAGATGCGGTGATTAAACCAAAGTTACAAATTGCGTAAGACCAAAGTGAGGGCCTTACTGTAAAACTACAAATCCCACAAAAAGTTCCTACCACACGTTGTTACCCACAAAAGTCAAACCCCACCATACGCTTACATATCACACGATAGGCAACACACACAACATACCACCCACCTAAATCCACATCCCAGGTGTTACCACCATTCTTCACCAAATAAAAACTATTCTACTCAAAAGATTAATAAACCCCCAAAAGGTGCCCCCACTGAAGATTTATTACTAACATCACGTTGCAAGTGCTCCCCAACAACTCCAAGTCAAATATTCAAACCAAAAGCAATTTTTAAAAGTTGCACAAAAGCATGCAACAACTTTAAAAAAAAAGCCAAAGACGAACAGATGACCAAAGTAGCACAGCGACATGAACAACCAATCACACGCGCTCACCCACAGTGCGGCAGTCGCGCCGCCCCACTAACCTCCGTCACTGCCAGTTTCAAGCAGCTTGTTTAGCCCAATATTAGAAAAAACGTGCTTGAAGAAAGACAAATGACGAGAAGGAAAGACACAACAGCAACAGACGAGTAGCTAGAGGAACAACCCCTCAAGGTGCACCAACGATTAACCACCCCGGAACCAGTGTTCAACCCAACTTTCAACATGTGAGGACCCAAGGCCGTGAATCGAGAGAAGCACCAAAGGCGAGTCAAATAGCCAAACAACCACCACACCCGAGCCGTTGAGACGAACACCACCAATGAGCCACCTGAACAGCCGGAGATGAGCTAAACCGACGCCCAAATCCAAGGCGCCCAAGCGTTTAGTCCAAGGCGCCCAAGCGTTCAGTCTTTTCCCAATTGTGACGGAACCAAGGATACAGAGACATGGAAGAGCAAGCCACCGAACCCATAGGCCGGCTCACCAGACCACTATGAACCCCCACTTCGCATCGAACCAAACACATAAGGAGGACGCCGGGAATCAGAGTGGCCGGACCTGAAGGAGCCCAGATGCAATAGCTCCCACCCCACAGGTCCACACACCCAACCCCAAACCCCAACACCCCCAAGCAAGCCAGATCCAAGGGAGGATAAAGTCGCCCATTCAGATCTGACTAAACGGAGACCACCAACACCCAGCACCCACCAGGTTGCCACTGTAGTTGTGATGACTTATCGAACCAGGGTCGACCGAGATTTCTAGCCCCCACGCAACTGGTTCACACCCCAAATCACCTTCCACCAGCCATGCACCCATCCCCGAACGCGAGAAGAAAAGCAGCCCCAACCTCAGCCAGATCAAAAAGAGGAGCGGATCGAGGGCAAGTTAGAGTAGCAGATCCGACCTTGAGACCACCAAATCTGACTCACCCATGAAACACGCATGAAAAGAAGAGAGCAACGAGCTTCCGAACACACACCCAAGATAAAACGCACCCACAACTTCAAATAACTCCCAAATTGATGGAGAATTCTCACAAAAAATTCCTACAAGACATCTCATAATTCCACCTAAATGATAGAGTTTTAAAACAATCTCATAACGATTTTAAGAACAATTGGTGGAAGAAGGAAGTGCCAAAGCGAGAAGAGAAAGCCAAGACAAGAGAAACCCTCAAAAGAGAGTTTCTCTCTCAAGCTTTCTCTCTCTAACACCCAACCCTCAAAAGAGAGTTTCTTAGCTCCCTTTGTGCTCCTTTCTTAGCCTCTCTTATGCTCCAAAACCATCTCTTCTGGATCTCTCAAGCCTCTCTTCATGCGTGGATTATAAAAGTGCAGAATAAACACGAAATAGCGTACATACCAAACTCGAATACTCCAAATGCAAGACAATGTAAATAAGACAAAACACATGTAATATGAATACTTAAATGCAATAAAACATATCTATACTGCCTATCTAAAATATGCATTATCAAACTCCCCCACACTTAATCTCATGCTTGTCCTCAAGCAAATGAAGAATAAACATAAATCAATGCACCCCACAGGAGATTCGTTCACAATTTTCACCTCATCAAGAGCAACATCAAACCAAGTGCAAATATGAATAAGGCACATAAACATCATAACATGTATATGTATGATTAAGTAGACTGCATACTTATCAATCCAACCTCTCAAGGAAAAATGTGTTTCTCTCACTCTCATGTGTTTAGGCTTAAAGCATACACTCAACTCAATTCTATATCCAAACATCAAATCAAATACTGACAATCTTATCACAAACTCTCCACATAAGAACAAACAAGGTCACATAAGAACATAAACTCTCAAAAATATAATAACTCTAAAAATATATCAATAAGCTCTCAAAATAAAACTTTTAACCAAAAATTTATCCATCTCTCATATGCAAAAAAAAAAAAAAGACTCGTTGTTTATTTTTATTTCGATTTTTTTTCTTTTCTTTTCAGCATTGTTTTTCCTGAGCCAAATGCATGAAATACAATATGAGGATAACAAGCACATAACATTACATCTCACTCAAAACCATAAACTATAAGCACTCACTCTAAATCCCAATTCCCAGAAGGGTCAGACTTATTATATAGGCTAGGAAACATGAATGTTGTGGAGCTTCAAAGAAAAAGGCTAAAGGCTCAAACTGGCTTCAAGCAAAGACATGATGTAAGGTAGATATAGATAAATATAGGCTAAAAGGTGCCTCTATCATATGCAACTAATAAGCAATGATCATGTATATAATCGGCCTCAAAAATAGATAACCATGTCAATACTCATAGATAGATGCATAGGAAGAGTAAATCGCACAACAAAGCGAAAGGGAAATAGATGTAATCCCTTATTAGGCCAAAAGTTCTTACTATGACAAATTTTGGTTGGATATCAATCATGCATAGGAACTTAGATCATACATGCTCAATTACATATGCCAAATCTTATTTCACATAAAACAATTTCCAAGACAAGGTTAAATCATCCAGAATTCCATGAGGTTTATATGATCACGCCAAAATGAAATAGAGGTAAAAATAAGCTAGATGAGTATTTGAATAACACACACACACACACACACGCACACGCACACGCGCGCACACACACACACACACACACACATAAATGCATGATATTTTTGGATTTTTGACATTTTTCAATTTTTTTATTCATTTTACGACTTTAATAATCATAAACACAAACAAATAAATAAAACATAAATAAAACATGAAACTGGAAACATAAACATGAACTAACTAATATAAACCACCTCCCCCACACTTAAATATTGCATCGCCCTCAATGGATAAACACAATTAACAATAAAATAAAATCAAGGTCGAGGAAGGGATACTAACCTATAACTGAGAAGGCAGAGGCTGAAATCCAGACTAATGGCGAAGGTGGGTCCAAATTTGAAACCAAGGGTTCATAAGATTGGTGTGGATCTCCTCTAATCGCTTCCCCAACAGTGTTTGTTGACTTTTTAGATCTTGGAAGCATGGTACCTGCTATCCCTCTAATCTGGTCAAGCATCGATCAATGTTCTTAATAAGCTCAAGCAAAGGGTCACCGTCGCTAGATATATCAAAATCATCATCTTGAGCCACATCTCCAAGCAGCGATCTGTTTGCTGAAGATATCTTCAGGATCATCCCTTTTACAAGATAAACATGGCTAATACGGAAAACTACCAAAGTAGGACCCATAAGTAGAGCGGTTGGGAGGTATATATAATGCTCCCCTCTGGCACCAGACAACCAATTGAGACCTTCATTGTTGTGTGGGGTGAATATCCTTTCAATGATGCGAGTGCTAAACAGGTTAGACATATTAAAGTACTGAGATGAGTGTAATGTCTGCAGCGAGCTCAGATCGATGTCCAAATGACGTGCAATAAGAGTAATCACACCACCAAAGGAGATAAAACGAGCATGCTTCCCACTCTTCTCGCCGAGTGTCTCAACACTATCAACTAAGAACAACTGCACCCAGTCTAGGGTGTAAGTAGCTTCTGGCATCAAACAATGCAACCATATCCTGCAGGGGACAACATGTGGCCCTGCCAGTCCATAGAATGCAGGGCTCAAGACTATGTGGCACAAACGGACATCAGAATGTGTAATAAAATTATCATGGTAATCCTCATGCCCTTTAGGGATTCCAGCGACTTTCACCAAAGTCTCAGCAAGAAAAATCAAGGACATGTTCCCACGCTAGTTAGAAGACCTTGTTTACTTATCCCAAGTGCAACAACATAGTGTGCTTGGGTATCAAACATTCGGTGCCCAACATCCTAAAGCGAATATCACTGTCGGAGCGCACATCCAAAGTTGTGAGGAACTCGCACACCAATGCAGGGTATATTAGCACACTCAACGACAAAAAGTTATTCATACCTCCATTCTCCAATAAAGCAGATACAGGACCAAAAAGGCAAAGCCTCTGAAATGTTTCCAAATGAAAGAATCGAGTCGCTTGATAACCTCGACTCTCAAATAATACCAACGCTCCTCCTAACCTTCAAACATGTATTCTGGCTTCTCCATGCTAAAACCAGTAGAGATAGTGCATGAGACAAATGAAGAACACAAGAGAACTCATAAAAAAACCGAGAAACAACCTCACTGTAATAGTGGCGGTCGCCAGTTTTGGGAGCGATGATGGTGATCTCCGAAATCCGAATTTCAACCTCATTATCTGGACATCAAAATCCCTTCCAACTGCTTTCTTGAAGTGAAAATCTTGGTTTCAAATCCCTCTTTTGTGAAAAAGGATGGTGGTGATGGTGAAAAGGATTGAATTTGATGGGGGTTTAGAAATTGGATTTGAAATTGATGGATGTAGAGTAGTAAGTGATAGAATTTTTGATGTAGGATTGAAGATGGGATGAATGGGTAATGGTGGATAGGAAAAATTAGGCTTTTTGATTGAAAAATCAAGGAACTAGGGTTTTGGAATTCGGATTTGAGGAGGTGATACGGGGTTAGCCGTAGGTTGGTCCGATCTTCGACAACAAGCAAGAAACTAAAGAAAGACTCAAAGAAATAACAAGAATCAAACCGACGCAGCAAGGATGCTTCAAGAATCGATCAAGAAATCTGCAAGATCAATCAAGAAGTTAAAGAACGGAAGCAAGAACGAATAAAGACTCAACAAGATTAGCAAGATTCGATCAAGAAGCAATCAAGATCGATCAAGATTCTCAAGAAACGCAGCAAGACTCAAAATTGAATTTCAAGAATTGAAAGACACGACCTGATATGGACTGAGTCGATCTATGCAGAACAAGATAAAGACCCCAGGCCTCCTCATAGGGTAGGAACCAATACCAATGACTACACAACCCGCCTCTACAACCCTACACAATCTTGATCCGAAATGGTCCATCACCACGAGGTGACAGCTTGTTCTTCCGGGCTTCTGGAAACCGCTCCTTCCTTAAGTGCACCCATACAAGATCTCCAGGCTGAAATGTGACCAAGCAACGTCCCTTGTTGGCCTTGTTAGCATTGTATTCAGCCTTTAGCTTCAGCTTCTCTCGAGTTCGTTCATGCAGCTCCTTTATGAACTCGACATGCTTACCTGCTTCAAATGATTCTTTGTCTCTCATAGGATATGGAGTAAGATCAAAAGGGGTTAGTGGATTAACACCATACACACATTCAAATGGACTGATTTTAGTTGCCGAATGCATGGTTCTATTATAAGCAAATTCCACATGAGGTAAGGCTTCTTCCCAAAGTTTCAAATTCTTCCTAATAATAATGGCTCTTAGGACAGTAGCAAGGGTTCTATTAGTCACTTCAGTTTGGCCATCAGTTTGGGGGTGGCTAGAAGTAGAGAAAAGCAATCTAGTTCTCAATTTATTCCATAAGGTACGCCAAAAATGACTTAAGAATTTCACATCCCTATAACTAACAATGGTTTTAGGCACGCCATGCAACCTAACTACTTCTCTAAAGGAATAGGTTAGCAACATTGGTAGCATCATCAGTTTTGTGACATGCAATGAAATGAGCCATTTTAGAGAATCTATCAACCACTACAAAGATAGAATCCCTCCCCTTCTTAGTTCTAGGCAACCCAACTATAAATTCCATAGAAATGTCTTCCCAAGGGGCTGAGGGTATCGGCAGTGGTGTATAAAGACGGGCATAAGCTTAGCTTTGACTTTAATGCAATCTATGCATCTCTTAAGGCAATGTTCTACATCCCTAAGCATATGTGGCTAATAAAAATGTGATTTCAGTGTGCTATATATCTTATCCTTACCAAAATGTCCCATTAATCCACCACTATGGGCTTCACTAACAAGTAATAATCGTAGAGAACATCTGAATGCACACTTGATCTTTTCGAAATAAGAATCCTTGATGAATATAAAAGCTGTCATTAGGACCCTTTTCTAGGCATTTTCGAAATATTTCTCCAAAATCCAAATCAGATTCATACAATTCCTTTATGTAAACAAAGTCTAAGACCCTAGAATCCAAAGTGGTTAAAAGAACATGTCTTCTAGATAATGCATCAGCAACCACATTTTCTTTGCCTTTCTTATACTTAATCACATAAGGAAATGTTTCAATGAATTCCATCCATCTACCATGTCTCCTATCAAGTTTATCTTGGCTTTTAAAGTGTTTCAATGATTCATGATCAGTTCTAAGAATAAACTCGCTAGGCCATAGATAGTGAGACCATGTCTTAAGTACTCTAAACAAAGCATATAATTCCTTATCATAGGTAGAGTAATTAAGAAAAGCACCTTTCAACTTCTCAGAAAAGAAAGCAATAGGCTTACCTCCCTACATAATGATGCGGGACCATCTTCTACAACTCCAGACACACCCATCATACTTGGAGAAGGGCCAATGACTCGAGCTAGAGCTAAGAAGCTTCAAAGAGACTCATTCAACTTTGTGGGTCATGCTTTGTTCTCGAGCAAGGTTCAACTCCCCGAGCCTACATTGAAGACATACATGTGCATTGGAGTGCAAATGGAGGCCGAGCCACCTTCGTTAAAGCTTGGGCCGAATTTCTTTAAGTATTGAAGCTTATTTTCAGCTTAAGAACATTATTGGGCTGAATTGGGCTTTTCTAAGTTATTATTTTTAGAGACCTTATTTATTTATGTTTTTAAGTTTATTAAGCCCATTAGAAAGTAGATCTATCTATTTCTATCTAGTTAGGCCGGCCAACATGCCTTAGTTCTCTATATATTTTCGATTCAGCTTTGTAATTCAATTGGAACATTCATAATACAGAAAGTATTCTTCTCAAACGTGTGAAACACATAGAGAGAGAGATCAGGCCGGATTGAGCTGTGCTCTTCGTGATCTCGAATTGATTGATAATCTCAGCTTGGTTTGCTTTGCCGTTCATCAACTTCGCAAGACTTGGTGAATCTAGTATCCACAAGCCCCCTCCTTGTGCCTTCAAGTTGTCCGCTTGATTGTGTAGGGTTGTAGAGGCGGGTTGTGTAGTCATTGGTATTGGTTCCTACCCTCTGAGGAGGCCTGGGGTCTTTATCTTGTTCTGCATAGATCGTTTCAGTCCTTATCGGTCGTGTCTTTCAATTCTTGCATCTTAAATTTCGAGTCTTTATCTATCTTTATCGAGTCTTTATTGTTCTTGTTGCTGTCTTGCGTCGTTCTTGGAGTTCTTGATCAATTCTTGGTCGAGTTCTTGAAGTCTTGCATAAATCTTGCATCTTTCTTGTTAGTTCTTGCTGCGTCTTTATAGTTCTTGATCGATCTTGATTAAGTTCTTGAGAGTTTCTTTATTAGTTCTTGATTATTCTTGCTTGTTGTCGAAGATCGGACCATCTCACGGCTAACCCCGTATCAAATTGGCATCAGAGCTTTGGTTTCCGACATCAAGATTGAGTCTTTTTGATACGGGGTTAGCCGTGAGATGGTCCGATCTTCGACAACAAGCAAGAATAATCAAGAACTAATAAAGAAACTCAAGAACTTAATCAAGATCGATCAAGAACTATAAAGACGCAGCAAGAACTAACAAGAAAGATGCAAGATTTATGCAAGACTCAACAAGAACGCAGCAAGACTTCAAGAACTCGACCAAGAATTGATCAAGAACTCCAAGAACGCAGCAAAGACTCTAAAGAAAGATGCAAGACTCGAAATTCAAGAGCAAGAATTGAAAGACACGACCTGATATGGACTGAGTCGATCTATATAGAACAAGATAAAGACCCCAGGCCTCCTCAGAGGGTAGGAACCAATACCAATGACTATATAACCCGCCTCTACAACCCTACACAACCAAGCGGACAACTTGGAGGCACAAGGAGGGGGCTCGTGGATACTAGGATCACCAAGTCTTGCGAAGTTGATGAACACAAAGCAAACCAAGCTGAGATAGATACCAATTCGTGATCAACGAGCACAGCTCTAGTTGGATCAACATCACTCAATGTGTTTCACACAAGTTTGAGAGAACTAATTCTATTCATTGAAAGCTGAATGTTTACAATGTATGAAATCGAAATATATAAGCTATGCTAAGGCCTGATGGGCCGAGTTTAATGATAGAAAGATAATATCTAACATCTAATTAAAACACCTAAAATCATAAGTAAATAAGATCTCTAGAAATAACACTTAAAATAGCCCAATTTCGGCCCAATAGGAACACTAGGCGAAACGGGGTTCCAACACTTAGTAAAATCCCGTCAAAACAGTGACAGCTTGCAAAGATGTGCATTTTCGGCCAATTTCGAGGTTGAATCTGGAAATATCTTCAACAGAAAAGTTGTAGATCTCTTCGTCCTCGTTCCAACAAGATATGGCACGCCTCAATCCGATAAATATTGATTCCGTACGACCCATTTTACAGAGACGTCGAAAAGCTGTCAAATGACTATGAACGAGCTAAACGTCAAGCTCCCACCTTTGGACCTTTTCCCATGGTGGAGCCTTCTTCTTCCTTTTTAGAAAGACATCATCCGAAGGTGTCTTGGATGGTCCCGCATCAATCTCCCTTTCTTGAAAAGGATTCGTCCTCGAATCCAAGGTCATATATGATTCCGCACATGCAGCCACACGAGCTCCTGGATCGAACACCATATGCCCATGGAAATTCATCTCAAGAACGATTGGTGTAGAGATTGACCACTCCTCGATGGTTATTGTCTCAGCTTCATCTACAAAATCAAGAAAAGAAACTTTATTAGTGCATAATTCATATTTCATGTCATCTTCATGATGTTCTAACTTAATATGCACTTGAGCTTGGTCATTAATCCCTAAGTTTCCATCCAAAACTAGCAAGTTTTCATCCTTTTCCAAGGCTGAATTTTCAATTAATTCTAGGCTAGCAATATTAGAACAATTTTCACTATCAATGATCATATTACTAACTATGCATTTTGCTATGCACTTAGTATGACACAGTTCTTCTCTTTCATTAACATCACAAGGCGTAGGTTGAACATTTACATCAATCAAAGAATCAACATGCTCATGTTCAAGGCAATTATCGTTAGAAGAAAGTAAACTAATATCTTGATCATTATGAACATGCTCATCATGTTTATCACTAGAATTTTCAGATTCATTATTGCCTAGGTGATTAATCATGAGAGTTTTCTTATTAGGGCAATCCTTCATAATGTGTCCTCTACCTTGGCATATAAAGCAAGGAATGTAGATAGGTTCAAGAGTAGAAGAGTTAGGATTACTCCCTTTAGGGCCAGTAGATACCCTAGACGATTCATGTCCATTCCAAGACGCTTCACTATTGTCGATGGGCTGTTGGGGTGTTCGGCCTTCACTACCCCCATGGGGTTGGTTTGCTTTCTCCCTTGAGCCGCCATCAAACCTCCCTTGGGGCTGCTGCACATGGCCTTGGTTCCACCCTTGGGGTTGCCCACTCGACATTCTACCACCTTGGTTCCTGTATCTAGCATTCCTTTCCACTTTCATAGCTAAATGTAAAATTTCAGTAGGCGTAGAATATGGAAAGTAATCAATTTCACGAGCTAAGGCGGGGTGCAATATTCTAAGAAACCTAGCATTTGTATCTTCATAGGACTCAACTACATTAGCTCTAGCCATGGTTTCTTGCATTGCATAAAAGGTGTCCTCAACAGTTTTGCTACCTTGCTTAAGATTTTCTAATCGTTGTCTAAGCTCGCTAGCATAATGTGGAGGAGCAAACCTACTTCTCATAAGTGCTTTTAATTGAATCCAAGAAGCAATAGGTGCATCAAGGAATCTTCTTCTTTCTTTAACTAGATTATCCCACCAAATTAAAGCGAAACTTTGAAATTCTAGGGAAGCTAGTTGCACCTTTTTATGTTCAGAGAAGTTATGACAAATCCATATTCGATCCATTTTAATTTCCCAATCAATGTAAGCATCTGGATTGTTGGTACCATAAAATTGAGGGATCTTTACCTTTACCATACCTATGCCATCCTGCGCATGCTCTCTAGGTGCTCGATAGTGGTATTGACCTCCTCTATCATTTCGTCTAGGACGTTGCTCCCAATGATCATCCTCTTGGAAGTAGTCGTCGTCCTCTGAGAAGTAGTACTCATCTTGTTGCCATCGTCCTTTCCCTCGTCCCTGCATATTAGCAAACGCATTATTCCTACCATGTCTCTCCCTTTGTGGAGAGATGTTCTTATCAAATAAAGGTTTAGCTAAATGAGGATTAGGATTAGGATTATATACTTCCCTTTCATCATGAGGCGCTTCAGTACGCCGGGGATTACCTTGCCCAGCCATGTTGTTAGATCCGGATGGCCGAGCCTCTAATGCCGCCAATCCTTTATTTATCTTAGCTAAGGTCTCCATCATGGTGTGGAACATGGTGACCTGATTAGACATATCAAATAAAACAAACAAAGAACTAAGTAAAAGTTAGAAAAATATAAACACCTCACAATTGTGTTTCGCTCACACTCTTCTCTCCGATTGGTATATCACACTTGCTGGGGCAATCCGCTTTGGGCAAACCAACAACCAAGCAAAGAACTAAGCAATCAAAGTATACGAATCAAGAGAATGAATGAAACAACACACAAGAGTACTCAAAAAGGGCTGTAGTACTCGACAAAGCAAGGAGAGCACTTGATCAAGGAAAATCAGTACTCGACACAACAATAGAGAGAACTCGGCAGGGGCTGAGCTCTACTCGACACAACCAAGAGATCACTCGGCAAGGGCCTAGTGTACTCGACACAAGCAAACAGCAACTCAAAGCAATGAAAGAGAGCTCGACAAGGCTGAGCTCTACTCGACTCAAACACAGCAGCACTTGAACACACAAAACAGTGCTCGACACAAGAGAAATAGAAAAATAAAAGAAAGAATGGAAATTTACCTCTTTTGATTGAAAACCTTAAGTTATGATGTTGTAGTTGCAAGGTAGGGTTTCAATTTTGTGGAGGTATGTGTTTGGGAATAATGTGTTTAGGTTTAGGGCTGTCGACAAGGCTATGGAGATCACCAAAAAGTTGAGTCCTTTAGGTTTTCTTGCACTAGATCAACAAACAACAACCAAACACTTCTCTTTTGTTTTGTAATTTTCGGACTAAATTTCTGTTTTTTTTTTTTTTTTTTTTTTTTTTTTTTTTTTTTTTTATAAACTAATGCAAGAAAGAACACTAATGAAAGGAGGACTCGAAAATCTGATGTAGATGGTGATAAAAGATAAAATAGATAGCCCTAAGATAAATAAATAGACAACCTTTGGATAAATATGGTAACAAGATCTATCTTATGCCTTAATAGATATTTGATAGATATAATGAATTTTATCCACCAAAAATAAGAATTTAAATAGGCAATTGATAATATAGGAATAGATATAGATAGATCAAAAGTTCCAAAGATAGAACAAAGGATCAAAAGATAGAACAAACTAGGGTTTGTGTATGTGGTATGTAGAATCGGCCAAGCAAGGCTATGGGGACAGAAATTGCCGTCGGCTCTAGGGTGTTCACAAAGGCTGTGTTCACCACTTGGTCGATTCCACGGTCTCGGCTAGGCTTTGTGTTTAGGCTATGCAACCACAAACAATCACAAACAAAAAGATTAGTGCAATAATCGAATAAAGAACAAGAAGTAAAAGACCAAACAAGAAAAGACTCTATTTTTGTGGTTTTTGTGTTTATGAAAAAGAAAAGACTCAATCTTGATGTCGGAAACCAAAGCTCTGATGCCAATTTGATACGGGGTTAGCCGTGAGATGGTCCGATCTTCGACAACAAGCAAGAATAATCAAGAACTAATAAAGAAACTCAAGAACTTAATCAAGATCGATCAAGAACTATAAAGACGCAGCAAGAACTAACAAGAAAGATGCAAGATTTATGCAAGACTCAACAAGAACGCAGCAAGACTTCAAGAACTCGACCAAGAATTGATCAAGAACTCCAAGAACGCAGCAAAGACTCTAAAGAAAGATGCAAGACTCGAAATTCAAGAGCAAGAATTGAAAGACACGACCTGATATGGACTGAGTCGATCTATATAGAACAAGATAAAGACCCCAGGCCTCCTCAGAGGGTAGGAACCAATACCAATGACTATATAACCCGCCTCTACAACCCTACACAACCAAGCGGACAACTTGGAGGCACAAGGAGGGGGCTCGTGGATACTAGGATCACCAAGTCTTGCGAAGTTGATGAACACAAAGCAAACCAAGCTGAGATAGATACCAATTCGTGATCAACGAGCACAGCTCTAGTTGGATCAACATCACTCAATGTGTTTCACACAAGTTTGAGAGAACTAATTCTATTCATTGAAAGCTGAATGTTTACAATGTATGAAATCGAAATATATAAGCTATGCTAAGGCCTGATGGGCCGAGTTTAATGATAGAAAGATAATATCTAACATCTAATTAAAACACCTAAAATCATAAGTAAATAAGATCTCTAGAAATAACACTTAAAATAGCCCAATTTCGGCCCAATAGGAACACTAGGCGAAACGGGGTTCCAACACTTAGTAAAATCCCGTCAAAACAGTGACAGCTTGCAAAGATGTGCATTTTCGGCCAATTTCGAGGTTGAATCTGGAAATATCTTCAACAGAAAAGTTGTAGATCTCTTCGTCCTCGTTCCAACAAGATATGGCACGCCTCAATCCGATAAATATTGATTCCGTACGACCCATTTTACAGAGACGTCGAAAAGCTGTCAAATGACTATGAACGAGCTAAACGTCAAGCTCCCACCTTTGGACCTTTTCCCATGGTGGAGCCTTCTTCTTCCTTTTTAGAAAGACATCATCCGAAGGTGTCTTGGATGGTCCCGCATCAATCTCCCTTTCTTGAAAAGGATTCGTCCTCGAATCCAAGGTCATATATGATTCCGCACATGCAGCCACACGAGCTCCTGGATCGAACACCATATGCCCATGGAAATTCATCTCAAGAACGATTGGTGTAGAGATTGACCACTCCTCGATGGTTATTGTCTCAGCTTCATCTACAAAATCAAGAAAAGAAACTTTATTAGTGCATAATTCATATTTCATGTCATCTTCATGATGTTCTAACTTAATATGCACTTGAGCTTGGTCATTAATCCCTAAGTTTCCATCCAAAACTAGCAAGTTTTCATCCTTTTCCAAGGCTGAATTTTCAATTAATTCTAGGCTAGCAATATTAGAACAATTTTCACTATCAATGATCATATTACTAACTATGCATTTTGCTATGCACTTAGTATGACACAGTTCTTCTCTTTCATTAACATCACAAGGCGTAGGTTGAACATTTACATCAATCAAAGAATCAACATGCTCATGTTCAAGGCAATTATCGTTAGAAGAAAGTAAACTAATATCTTGATCATTATGAACATGCTCATCATGTTTATCACTAGAATTTTCAGATTCATTATTGCCTAGGTGATTAATCATGAGAGTTTTCTTATTAGGGCAATCCTTCATAATGTGTCCTCTACCTTGGCATATAAAGCAAGGAATGTAGATAGGTTCAAGAGTAGAAGAGTTAGGATTACTCCCTTTAGGGCCAGTAGATACCCTAGACGATTCATGTCCATTCCAAGACGCTTCACTATTGTCGATGGGCTGTTGGGGTGTTCGGCCTTCACTACCCCCATGGGGTTGGTTTGCTTTCTCCCTTGAGCCGCCATCAAACCTCCCTTGGGGCTGCTGCACATGGCCTTGGTTCCACCCTTGGGGTTGCCCACTCGACATTCTACCACCTTGGTTCCTGTATCTAGCATTCCTTTCCACTTTCATAGCTAAATGTAAAATTTCAGTAGGCGTAGAATATGGAAAGTAATCAATTTCACGAGCTAAGGCGGGGTGCAATATTCTAAGAAACCTAGCATTTGTATCTTCATAGGACTCAACTACATTAGCTCTAGCCATGGTTTCTTGCATTGCATAAAAGGTGTCCTCAACAGTTTTGCTACCTTGCTTAAGATTTTCTAATCGTTGTCTAAGCTCGCTAGCATAATGTGGAGGAGCAAACCTACTTCTCATAAGTGCTTTTAATTGAATCCAAGAAGCAATAGGTGCATCAAGGAATCTTCTTCTTTCTTTAACTAGATTATCCCACCAAATTAAAGCGAAACTTTGAAATTCTAGGGAAGCTAGTTGCACCTTTTTATGTTCAGAGAAGTTATGACAAATCCATATTCGATCCATTTTAATTTCCCAATCAATGTAAGCATCTGGATTGTTGGTACCATAAAATTGAGGGATCTTTACCTTTACCATACCTATGCCATCCTGCGCATGCTCTCTAGGTGCTCGATAGTGGTATTGACCTCCTCTATCATTTCGTCTAGGACGTTGCTCCCAATGATCATCCTCTTGGAAGTAGTCGTCGTCCTCTGAGAAGTAGTACTCATCTTGTTGCCATCGTCCTTTCCCTCGTCCCTGCATATTAGCAAACGCATTATTCCTACCATGTCTCTCCCTTTGTGGAGAGATGTTCTTATCAAATAAAGGTTTAGCTAAATGAGGATTAGGATTAGGATTATATACTTCCCTTTCATCATGAGGCGCTTCAGTACGCCGGGGATTACCTTGCCCAGCCATGTTGTTAGATCCGGATGGCCGAGCCTCTAATGCCGCCAATCCTTTATTTATCTTAGCTAAGGTCTCCATCATGGTGTGGAACATGGTGACCTGATTAGACATATCAAATAAAACAAACAAAGAACTAAGTAAAAGTTAGAAAAATATAAACACCTCACAATTGTGTTTCGCTCACACTCTTCTCTCCGATTGGTATATCACACTTGCTGGGGCAATCCGCTTTGGGCAAACCAACAACCAAGCAAAGAACTAAGCAATCAAAGTATACGAATCAAGAGAATGAATGAAACAACACACAAGAGTACTCAACAAGGGCTGTAGTACTCGACAAAGCAAGGAGAGCACTTGATCAAGGAAAATCAGTACTCGACACAACAATAGAGAGAACTCGGCAGGGGCTGAGCTCTACTCGACACAACCAAGAGATCACTCGGCAAGGGCCTAGTGTACTCGACACAAGCAAACAGCAACTCAAAGCAATGAAAGAGAGCTCGACAAGGCTGAGCTCTACTCGACTCAAACACAGCAGCACTTGAACACACAAAACAGTGCTCGACACAAGAGAAATAGAAAAATAAAAGAAAGAATGGAAATTTACCTCTTTTGATTGAAAACCTTAAGTTATGATGTTGTAGTTGCAAGGTAGGGTTTCAATTTTGTGGAGGTATGTGTTTGGGAATAATGTGTTTAGGTTTAGGGCTGTCGACAAGGCTATGGAGATCACCAAAAAGTTGAGTCCTTTAGGTTTTCTTGCACTAGATCAACAAACAACAACCAAACACTTCTCTTTTGTTTTGTAATTTTCGGACTAAATTTCTGTTTTTTTTTTTTTTTTTTTTTTTTTTTTTTTTTTTTTTTTTATAAACTAATGCAAGAAAGAACACTAATGAAAGGAGGACTCGAAAATCTGATGTAGATGGTGATAAAAGATAAAATAGATAGCCCTAAGATAAATAAATAGACAACCTTTGGATAAATATGGTAACAAGATCTATCTTATGCCTTAATAGATATTTGATAGATATAATGAATTTTATCCACCAAAAATAAGAATTTAAATAGGCAATTGATAATATAGGAATAGATATAGATAGATCAAAAGTTCCAAAGATAGAACAAAGGATCAAAAGATAGAACAAACTAGGGTTTGTGTATGTGGTATGTAGAATCGGCCAAGCAAGGCTATGGGGACAGAAATTGCCGTCGGCTCTAGGGTGTTCACAAAGGCTGTGTTCACCACTTGGTCGATTCCACGGTCTCGGCTAGGCTTTGTGTTTAGGCTATGCAACCACAAACAATCACAAACAAAAAGATTAGTGCAATAATCGAATAAAGAACAAGAAGTAAAAGACCAAACAAGAAAAGACTCTATTTTTGTGGTTTTTGTGTTTATGAAAAAGAAAAGACTCAATCTTGATGTCGGAAACCAAAGCTCTGATGCCAATTTGATACGGGGTTAGCCGTGAGATGGTCCGATCTTCGACAACAAGCAAGAATAATCAAGAACTAATAAAGAAACTCAAGAACTTAATCAAGATCGATCAAGAACTATAAAGACGCAGCAAGAACTAACAAGAAAGATGCAAGATTTATGCAAGACTCAACAAGAACGCAGCAAGACTTCAAGAACTCGACCAAGAATTGATCAAGAACTCCAAGAACGCAGCAAAGACTCTAAAGAAAGATGCAAGACTCGAAATTCAAGAGCAAGAATTGAAAGACACGACCTGATATGGACTGAGTCGATCTATATAGAACAAGATAAAGACCCCAGGCCTCCTCAGAGGGTAGGAACCAATACCAATGACTATATAACCCGCCTCTACAACCCTACACAACCAAGCGGACAACTTGGAGGCACAAGGAGGGGGCTCGTGGATACTAGGATCACCAAGTCTTGCGAAGTTGATGAACACAAAGCAAACCAAGCTGAGATAGATACCAATTCGTGATCAACGAGCACAGCTCTAGTTGGATCAACATCACTCAATGTGTTTCACACAAGTTTGAGAGAACTAATTCTATTCATTGAAAGCTGAATGTTTACAATGTATGAAATCGAAATATATAAGCTATGCTAAGGCCTGATGGGCCGAGTTTAATGATAGAAAGATAATATCTAACATCTAATTAAAACACCTAAAATCATAAGTAAATAAGATCTCTAGAAATAACACTTAAAATAGCCCAATTTCGGCCCAATAGGAACACTAGGCGAAACGGGGTTCCAACACTTAGTAAAATCCCGTCAAAACAGTGACAGCTTGCAAAGATGTGCATTTTCGGCCAATTTCGAGGTTGAATCTGGAAATATCTTCAACAGAAAAGTTGTAGATCTCTTCGTCCTCGTTCCAACAAGATATGGCACGCCTCAATCCGATAAATATTGATTCCGTACGACCCATTTTACAGAGACGTCGAAAAGCTGTCAAATGACTATGAACGAGCTAAACGTCAAGCTCCCACCTTTGGACCTTTTCCCATGGTGGAGCCTTCTTCTTCCTTTTTAGAAAGACATCATCCGAAGGTGTCTTGGATGGTCCCGCATCACTTTTCTTTTTCATAAACACAAAAACCACAAAAATAGAGTCTTTTCTTGTTTGGTCTTTTACTTCTTGTTCTTTATTTGATTATTGCACTAATCTTTTTGTTTGTGATTGTTTGTGGTTGCATAGCCTAAACACAAAGCCTAGCCGAGACCGTGGAGTCGACCAAGTGGTGAACACAGCCTTTGTGAACACCCTAGAGCCGACGGCAATTTCTGTCCCCATAGCCTTGCTTGGCCGATTCTACATACCACACAAAGCAAACCCTAGTTTGTTCTATCTTTTCTATCCTTTTTGTTTATCTATTCTATCTTTGGAATTTTGATTTATCTTTTATCTAATTCCATTTATCTATTGCCTATCAAAAATCAGAAATTTTAAGTTGTTGGATATTAATTTCCATTATATCTATCAACTACCTAAAAAGGCACAAGATAGATCCTATTACCTAAATTAGCCATTCTATCTATATCTTTACATTAGGGCTGAATTTTCATCTTTTATCACCATCTATACCAGATTTTCGAGTCCTATACATTAATTTGAGTCTTTTCTTGCATTAGTTTCACATTTAAAAAAAAAAAAAACAAAAAAAAAAAAAACAGTAAATTAAGGTCCGAAAATTCAAAAGAAAGAGAAAGTGTTTGTTAGTTGTTGATCTAGTGCAAGAAAGCTCCCAAGGACATCATTGGTGAACCCTCTTCTCAGCCCTAATCAACATACCTATCCCTAAACACATACACCTCCACAAAATTGAAACCCTACCTTGCAACTACAACATCATAACTTAAGGTTTTCAATCAAAAGAGGTGAATTTCCATTCTTTCTTGAGTTTTTTCTATTCGTTCTCTTTGTTTGCATCTTTGTCTAAGTTGTTTGCTAGCTGTGTCGAGTACTTCTATTCTCTTGAAGTGCTATTGTGTGTGTGTGTCGAAGAGATCTCCCCCTGGTCGAGTTCTCTTTTGTTTGAGTCGAGTGCTTGTTTTGCTGTTCGAGTACTCATTAGTCTATTTCGAGTTGATTCTTGCTGATTGTTGCTTGGATCAAATTGATTATTGCTGTTATCGAGTTGTATTTGCTTGAGTCGAGTGATCTTGACCCCTGTCGAGTTCTCTTTTGAGTTTGTCGAGTACTACAGCCCCTTGTTGAGTACTCTTGTGTGTTGTTTCATTCATTCTCTTGATCCATATACTTGGATTGCTTTGTTCTGTGCTTGGTAGTTGATTTGCCCAAAGCGGATTGCCCTAGCAAGCGTGATATATCAATCAGAGAGGGAGTGTGAGCGAAACACAATAGTGAGGTGTTTATAAGTTTTACTAACCTTTAACTTAGTTCCTTGTTTCTTTGGTCTTTGTTATAATGTCTACTAATCAGGGAAACAATGGTGGTAACAATTCCACTAACTCAAGTGCAACAGTGACGCCCGAGCAATTTCAGACCATGATGAACAACATGGCGACTATCATGAACAACACAACGGGTGTTCCTGAATCATTGGCTGCGCTAACAGCAAGGGTGGCTGCATTAGAGAGCTCTAGGCCTAGTGGTTCGAACACCATAGGTCAGCAAGAGCGAGTTGAGATACCTAATGACGAAAGAGAGGTCGTTAATCCTAACCCTATTCCTAATCCTAATCCTCATGTCAATGTTAATTTAGATAATCCTTTATTCAATGAAAACAACTCTCCACAAGGTGGGAGAAATGATCGGAATAATGGGTTTGTTAATGTGCAAGGTCAAGGACAGGGAAGGGGAAGAGGACGTGGCTATCAAGAGCAATTCTATTACTCGGAGCAAGATGACGACTTCCAAGAAGAGGAGTATTGGGAGCGACGCCCGAGACGGAATCAAAGGGGAAATCCGAACCGACCACCTAGGTTCAATGACGACGACGGTATGGGTAAGGTTAAGGTAAAGATTCCTCCTTTTGATGGTAAAACTGATCCAGATGCTTATATTGATTGGGAAATTAAAATGGAGCAAATCTGGAATTGTCATAATTTCTCAGAACCTAAGAAAGTACAACTAGCTTCCCTAGAGTTTCAAGGTTTTGCATTAATCTGGTGGGATAATCTTGTTAAGGAAAGAAGAAGATCCCTTGATGCACCTATTGCTTCTTGGGAACAATTGAAAGTGGTCATGAGAAATAGATTTGTACCTCAACATTATGATAGAGAGCTATTAAACAGATTAGAAAACCTTAAACAAGGTAGTAAAACTGTTGAGGAAACATTTAATGTTATGCAAGAAGCCATGGCTAGAGCTAATATAATCGAAACTCATGAGAAAACTAATGTTAGATATCTTCGAATCTTACATCCTGCTTTAGCTCATGAAATTGATTATTTTCCCTATACTACTCCTACTGAACTTTTACATCTAGCTATGAAAGTAGAAAAGGGACAACGCTACAAAAGCCAAGGCAATAGGGTGTCGAGTGGCCAGCAACAAGGGTGGCGCCAATCTCGGCCCCAACAGCCCCAAGGGCGCTCGGAGATGGGCTCTAGGGAGCGAGCTCAGCAGCCCCAATGGAGGAGTGAAGGTCAACAGCCCCAACAGCCCCTCGACAAGGGTAAAGGCCCACGGAATGGACGAGAATCGTCTGGGACATCTACTGGTCCCAAAGGGAGTAATCCTAACCCTTCTACCACTCGTTCTAGAGATATTGTATGCTTTAAATGCCAAGGTAGAGGACATTATATGAAGGATTGCCCTAATAAGAAAACTCTCATGGTTAATCAACTTGGAGAATATGAATCTGAAAACTCTTGTGATGAACATGATGAGAATGCTAATAATGATAATAATCAGAACCTAAACCTTGTTTGCTATGAAAATGATGATAATGAGGTTGAATATGAACATGGAGAATCTTTGATTGTTAGAAGAGTTTTAAGTGTTGTTCCTACACCATGTGAAGATAATCAAAGAGAAAACTTATTTCATACTCGTTGTCTAGTTAAAGGAAAGGTTGTAAATGTGATCATTGATGGAGGTAGTTGCTGTAATTTAGCTAGTCAAGAAATGGTTGACAAATTGCATTTACCTACTGTCCAACACCCTAGACCTTACAAATTGCATTGGATGAATGATTGTGGCTTATTAAAAGTTCATAGACAAGTTAAAGTGCATATTAAACTAGGACATTATGAAGATGATGTTTTATGTGACATTGTGCCTATGCAAGCTTGTCATATTCTATTAGGCCGTCCTTGGCAATCTGATCGAAAGGTTATTCATGATGGGTTTACTAATCGCTATACCTTTACTTTTCAGGGAAAGAATGTCATTCTCAAACCTATGACGCCTACACAAGTAGCTGATGAGATTGAGAAGCGGAAGGTAAGTAAAGGTGAGTTAGATCAGGAGGCTCAGTCGAGCCAAGTGGATCCTCAAACTCGAGCTAAGAGTGTGTTCTTGGTCTCCAAAAGCACATTCCTGGACGAATTTGCGGATGGTGGAACTATTCTTATGCGCCTTTGCAAGAGCTTGAGCATGTTGAGTGAAGAGCTTAAAGCTTCTCTTCCATCGAACATTATCGCTCTTCTTGAGGAGTTTAAGGATGTGTTTCCCGATGAAATACCACCAGGTCTACCCCCTATTCGTGGAATCGAGCATCAAATTGATCTTATTCCAGGGGCTGCATTACCTAATAGACCTGCGTATCGTATGAATCCCACTGAGACCCAAGAGGTCCAAACCCAAGTCCAGGAACTGTTGGATAAGGGTTACATTCGAATTAGCTTAAGTCCTAGTGCTGTGCCTGTGTTATTAGTCCCTAAGAAAGATGGATCATGGAGAATGTGTGTAGATTGTAGGGCTATTAACAACATCACTATTAAATATCGTCACCCTATTCCTAGATTAGATGATATGCTAGATGAGTTACATGGAGCCTCTATATTCTCTAAAATTGACCTTAGAAGTGGCTATCATCAGATTAGAATGAAAAAGGGAGATGAATGGAAAACAGCCTTTAAGACTAAGCTAGGCTTATATGAGTGGTTAGTTATGCCTTTTGGTTTAACTAATGCTCCTAGTACTTTTATGCGCTTAATGAATCATGTGCTTCGAGATTTCATTGGAAAGTTTGTTGTTGTTTACTTTGATGATATTCTGATTTATAGCAAGTCTTCTAATGAACATGAATCACATCTTAGAGAAGTGCTTAAAACACTAAGAATTGAACGCTTGTATGCTAATCTAAAGAAGTGTGAATTATGTAATGAACAAGTGTCTTTTCTTGGATTTGTAGTGAGCTCTAAAGGACTGCGTGTTGATGAATCAAAGATTAAAGCCATCCAAGAGTGGCCGACCCCCACCAACATAGGCCATGTACGCAGCTTCCAAGGTCTTGCGAGCTTCTACCGACGCTTTGTGCGAGATTTCAGCACCATCTCAGCCCCACTAACAGAGCTTACAAAGAAAAGGAGTGAGTTCACATGGGGAGCAGCTCAGGAGGACGCATTCAACACACTTAAGGATAAGCTGACTCACGCACCTCTACTAGCTTTGCCGGACTTTACTCAGCCTTTTGAGGTCGAGTGTGATGCTAGCGGAGTAGGAATTGGGGGAGTCCTTATGCAGGGAGGTAAGCCTATTGCTTTCTTTTCTGAGAAGTTGAAAGGTGCTTGTCTTAATTACTCTACCTATGATAAGGAATTGTATGCTTTGTTTCGAGTACTTAAGACATGGTCTCACTATCTATGGCCTAGCGAGTTTATTCTTAGAACTGATCATGAATCATTAAAACACTTTAAAAGCCAAGATAAACTTGATAGGAGACATGGTAGATGGATGGAGTTCATAGAAACATTTCCTTATGTAATTAAGTATAAGAAAGGCAAAGACAATGTGGTTGCCGATGCATTATCTAGGAGACATGTTCTAATAGCCGATTTCGATTCTAATGCTTTAGCTAGACGACATGTCTTTTAACCACTTTGGATTCTAGAGTCTTAGGCTTTGTTTACATAAAGGAATTATATGAATCTGATCTAGATTTTGGTAACACTTTTCGAAAATGCTTAGAATCAGGTCCTTTCGATGGCTTCTATATACATGATGGATTCTTATTTCGAAAAGATCAAGTGTGTATTCCTCGATGTTCATTAAGATTACTACTTGTTAGTGAAGCCCATAGTGGTGGTTTAATGGGACATTTTGGACGGGATAAGACATATAATACACTGAAATCACACTTTTATTGGCCACATATGCTTAGGGATGTAGAACATTGCCTTAAGAGATGCATAGATTGCATTAAAGCCAAAGCTAAGCTTATGCCCCATGGCCTTTATACACCACTGCCGACCCCCTCAGCCCCTTGGGAAGACATTTCTATGGATTTTATTGTTGGGTTGCCTAGAACTAAGAAGGGGAGGGATTCAATCTTTGTAGTGGTCGATAGGTTCTCTAAAATGGCTCATTTCATTGCATGTCATAAAACTGATGATGCTACTAACGTTGCTAATCTATTCTTTAGAGAAGTAGTTAGGTTGCATGGTGTGCCTAAAACTATTGTTAGTGATAGGGATGTGAAATTCTTAAGTCATTTTTGGCGTACTTTATGGAATAAATTGGGAACTAGATTGCTATTCTCTACTTCTAGCCACCCCCAAACTGATGGCCAAACTGAGGTGACTAATAGAACCCTTGCTACTGTCCTAAGAGCCATTATTAGGAAGAATTTGAAACTTTGGGAAGAAGCCTTACCTCATGTGGAATTTGCTTATAATCGAACCATGCATTCGGCTACTAAAATCAGTCCATTTGAATGTGTGTATGGTGTTAATCCACTAACCCCTTTTGATCTTACTCCATATCCTATGAGAGACAAAGAATCATTTGAGGCAGGTAAGCATGTCGAGTTCATCAAGGAGCTGCATGAACGAACTCGAGAGAAGCTGAAGCTCAAGGCTGAATACAATGCTAACAAGGCCAACAAGGGACGTCGCTTGGTCACATTTCAGCCTGGAGATCTTGTATGGGTGCACTTGAGGAAGGAGCGGTTTCCAGAAGCCCGGAAGAACAAGCTGTCGCCTCGTGGTGATGGACCATTTCGGATCAAGAAGAGAGTGGGCGACAATGCCTACCAATTGGAGCTTCCTGGAGACATGGGCGTGAGCGCTACATTCAACGTCGCAGATCTAATCCCTTACTTCGCTGTGGATGAAGACTTGGATTCGTGGTCGAATCCTTTTCAAGAAGGGGAGGTTGATGCGGGACCATCTTCTACAACTCCAGACACACCCATCATACTTGGAGAAGGGCCAATGACTCGAGCTAGAGCTAAGAAGCTTCAAAGAGACTCATTCAACTTTGTGGGTCATGCTTTGTTCTCGAGCAAGGTTCAACTCCCCGAGCCTACATTGAAGACATACATGTGCATTGGAGTGCAAATGGAGGCCGAGCCACCTTCGTTAAAGCTTGGGCCGAATTTCTTTAAGTATTGAAGCTTATTTTCAGCTTAAGAACATTATTGGGCTGAATTGGGCTTTTCTAAGTTATTATTTTTAGAGACCTTATTTATTTATGTTTTTAAGTTTATTAAGCCCATTAGAAAGTAGATCTATCTATTTCTATCTAGTTAGGCCGGCCAACATGCCTTAGTTCTCTATATATTTTCGATTCAGCTTTGTAATTCAATTGGAACATTCATAATACAGAAAGTATTCTTCTCAAACGTGTGAAACACATAGAGAGAGAGATCAGGCCGGATTGAGCTGTGCTCTTCGTGATCTCGAATTGATTGATAATCTCAGCTTGGTTTGCTTTGCCGTTCATCAACTTCGCAAGACTTGGTGAATCTAGTATCCACAAGCCCCCTCCTTGTGCCTTCAAGTTGTCCGCTTGATTGTGTAGGGTTGTAGAGGCGGGTTGTGTAGTCATTGGTATTGGTTCCTACCCTCTGAGGAGGCCTGGGGTCTTTATCTTGTTCTGCATAGATCGTTTCAGTCCTTATCGGTCGTGTCTTTCAATTCTTGCATCTTAAATTTCGAGTCTTTATCTATCTTTATCGAGTCTTTATTGTTCTTGTTGCTGTCTTGCGTCGTTCTTGGAGTTCTTGATCAATTCTTGGTCGAGTTCTTGAAGTCTTGCATAAATCTTGCATCTTTCTTGTTAGTTCTTGCTGCGTCTTTATAGTTCTTGATCGATCTTGATTAAGTTCTTGAGAGTTTCTTTATTAGTTCTTGATTATTCTTGCTTGTTGTCGAAGATCGGACCATCTCACGGCTAACCCCGTATCACATAAGGACTCCACCAATTCCAACTCCGCTAGCATCACACTCTACCTCAAAAGGCTGAGTAAAGTCCGGCAAAGCTAATAGAGGTGCGTGAGTGAGCTTGTCCTTAAGTGTGTTGAATGCTTCCTCCTGAGCTGCTCCCCATGTGAACTCACTTCTCTTCTTAGTAAGCTCGGTCAGTGGGGCTGAGATTGTGCTAAAGTCTCGCACAAATCGTCGGTAGAAGCTAGCAAGTCCTTGGAAGCTGCGTACATGTCCTATGTTAGTGGGGGTCGGCCACTCTTGGATAGCTTTGATCTTTGATTCATCAACACGGAGTCGATTAGAGCTCACTACAAATCCAAGAAAAGACACTTGTTCATTACATAATTCACACTTCTTTAAATTAGCATACAAGCGTTCAATTCTCAGCGTTTTAAGTACCTCTCTAAGATGTGATTCATGTTCATTAGAAGACTTGCTATAAATCAGAATATCATCAAAGTAAACAACAACAAACTTTCCAATGAAATCTCGAAGCACATGATTCATTAAACGCATAAAAGTACTAGGAGCATTAGTTAAACCAAAAGGCATAACCAACCACTCATATAAGCCTAGCTTAGTCTTAAAGGTTGTTTTCCATTCATCACCTTCTTTCATTCTAATTTGATGATAGCCACTCCTAAGATCAATTGTAGAAAACATAGAAGCTCCATGTAACTCATCTAGCATATCATCTAATCTAGGAATAGGGTGACGATATTTAATAGTGATGTTTTTAATAGCCCTACAATCTACACACATTCTCCATGAACCATCTTTCTTAGGGACTAATAACACAGGCACAACACTAGGACTTAACCTAATTCGAATATAACCCTTATCCAACAGTTCCTGGACTTGGGTTTGGACCTCTTGGGTCTCAGTGGGATTCATTCGATACGCAGGCCTATTAGGTAATGCAGCCCCCTGAATAAGATCAAGTTGATGCTCGATTCCACGAATAGGGGGTAGACCTGGTGGTATGTCATCGGGAAACACATCCTTAAACTCCTCAAGAAGAGCGAGAATGTTCGATGGAAGAGAAGCTTTAAGCTCTTCACTTAACATACTCAAGCTCTTGCAAAGGTGCATAAGAACAGTTCCACCATCCGCAAAATCGTCCATGAATGTGCTTTTGGAAGCCAAGAACACACTCTTATATCGAGTTTGAGGATCCACTTGGCTCGACTGAGCCTCCTGATCTAACTCACCTTTACTTACCTTGCGCTTCTCAATCTCATCAGCTACTTGCGTAGGTGTCATGGGTTTGAGAATGACATTCTTTCCCTGAAAAGTAAAGGTATAGCGATTAGTAAATCCATCATGCATAACCTTACGATCAGATTGCCAAGGACGGCCTAATAGAATATGACAAGTTTGCATAGGCACTATATCACATAAAACATCATCTTCATAATGTCCTAGTTTAATATGCACTTTAACTTGCCTATTTACTTTCAATAAGCCACAATCATTCATCCAATGCAATTTGTAAGGTCTAGGGTGTTGGACAGTAGGTAAATGCAATTTGTCAACCATTTCTTTACTAGCTAAATTACAGCAACTACCTCCATCAATGATCACATTTACAACCTTTCCTTTAACTAGACAACGAGTATGAAACAAGTTTTCTCTTTGATTATCATCACATGGTGTAGGAACAACACTTAAAACTCTCCTAACAATCAAAGATTCTCCATGCTCATATTCAACCTCATCATCATCATTTTCATAACAAACAAGGTTTAAGTTCTGATCATTGTCATTAGCATGCTCGTCATGTTCATCACAAGAATTTTCAGATTCATATTCTCCTAAGTGATTAACCATGAGAGTTTTCTTATTAGGGCAATCCTTCATATAATGTCCTCTACCTTGGCATTTAAAGCATACTGTATCTCTAGATCTAAGGGTAGAAGGGTTAGGATTACTCCCTTTGGGACCAGTAGATGTCCCAGACGATTCTCGTCCATTCCATGGACCTTTTCCTTTGTCGAGGGGCTGCTGGGGCTGTCGACTCTCACTCCTCCATTGGGGCTGCTGAGCTTGCTCTCTAGAACCCATTTCCGAGCGCCCTTGGGGCTGTTGGGGCCGGTTTTGGCGCCATCCTTGTTGCTGGCCACTCGACATCCTTTTAGCTTGGCTCTTGTAGCGTTGTCCCTTTTCTACTTTCATAGCTAGATGTAACAAATCAGTAGGAGTAGTATAGGGAAAGTAATCAATTTCATGAGCTAAAGCGGGATGCAATATCCTAAGATATCTAACATTGGTTTTCTCATGAGTTTCTACTATATTAGCTCGAGTCATAGCTTCTTGCATAACATTTAATGTTTCCTCAACAATTTTGCTACCTTGTTTCAGGTTTTCTAATCTGTTCAATAACTCTCTATCATAATGTTGAGGTACAAACCTATTTCTCATTACCACTTTTAATTGTTCCCAAGAAGCAATAGGTGCATCAAGGGATCTTCTTCTTTCTTTAACAAGATTATCCCACCAGATTAATGCAAATCCTTGAAATTCTAGGGATGCTAGTTATACTTTCTTAGGTTCTGAGAAATTATGACAATTCCAGATTTGCTCCATTTTAATTTCCCAATCAATATAAGCATCTGGATCAGTCTTACCATCAAAAGGAGGAATCTTTACCTTAACCTTACCCATGCCGTCGTCGTCATTGAACCTAGGTGGTCGGTTCTGATTTCCCCTTTGATTCCGTCTCGGGTGTTGCTCCCAATACTCCTCTTCTTGGAAGTCATCATCTTTCTCCGAGTAATAGAATTGCTCTTGATAGCCACGTCCTCTTCCTCTTCCTTGTCCTTGACCTTGCACATTAACAAACCCATTATTCCGATCATTTCTCCCACCTCGTGGAGAGTTGTTTTCATTGAATAAAGGATTCTGTAAATTAACATTAACATGAGGATTAGGATTAGGAATGGGGTTAGGATTAATGACCTCACTTTCTTCTTGAGGTATCTCAACTCGCTCTTGCTGACCTCCTATGGTGTTCGAACCACTAGGCCTAGAGCTCTCCCAAGCCGCCATCTTGGCTTGCATCGCAGCCAATGTATCCGTCAAGGTGGCTATGTTGGCCGTGGTATTGAATTGCCCGGGTGTCACAGTAGCACTCGAGTTTGTGGTGTTGTTACCACCATTGTTGTCCTGATTGTTAGACATTATAACAAAGACAAAAGAAACAAAGAACTAAGTTAAAGGTTAGTAAAACTTATAAACAGCTCACAATTGTGTTTCGCTCACACTCCCTCTCTGATTGATATATCACGCTTGCTAGGGCAATCCGCTTTGGGCAAATCAACTACCAAGCAAAAACTAAGCAATCAAAGTATGTAGTGAATGAAACAAACAGCAAAGTACTCGATAAAGGAGAAAGAGCACTCGACAGCAACTGTAAACACTTGATTCAAGCAAAACAAAGGGCAATTGCAAGGAATCAATTCGACACAACAAAGGTGCACTCGACAGGGGTCTAATGCACTCACTAACAGGAGAGAACTCGGCAAGGGCTGAGATCACTCTACACAAACTCAAACAAGCAAGCAAGGCACTCGATATGGTGTATAAGTGTTTGACAGTAGCTTAAATAACTCAAAATCAGTAGTACAACACTCGACAACAGTGGGTAGTGCTTGACAAAAAACTGAAAAAGAAAAGAAACAAAGGAAAGTAAGGAAATTTACCCCTTTTGATTGAAAACCTTAAGTTATGATGTTGTAGTTGCAAGGTAGGGTTTCAATTTTTGTGGAGGTGTATGTGTTTGGGAATTTATGTATGTCGACTAGGGCTGAGAGAAGGGTTCACCAATTGGTCCTTGGGAGCTTTCTTGCACTAGATCAAACAACAACTTAACAAACACTTTCTCTTTTTTTTTTTTTTTTTTTTTTTGAATTTCGGATCTGATTTCTGTTTTTTTTTTTTTTTTTTTTTTATATATAAACTAATGCAAGAAAGACTTAAGATGTATGAAGGACTTGAAAAATCTGATGGTAATGGTGAAAGGATAAAAATTCGCGGGGTAAAAGGACCGAATCGTTTGTCAAATTTTATATTCCGGTCGGAATCCGCTAAACGAGGATTTTAATTCGATTTTAATTCATTTTTTTTAATTTTCTTTTTCCGAAAATTTAGGATTTGAAATTACAAGCCTTTACAAAGCTAATCCCAAATAGTGTGAAGGTTTTGTCAATTTCATGACAACATCTGGGAGAGATTCAAATTCAAGAGAAGAAGTTGATTGAAGAAATTGATGAATGCTTGGATAGAGTGTTACAACTTCCAATGGTGTCTACACTTGTCAAGAAATGTACAAGTATAGAGGACCCTGGAAGTGAATTGAGCCAAGAAGAGCAACACATCGAGCCAAAGACGTGAAACAAAGGCGCTACTAGGGAGGCAACCCAAGGTAAGTAGTTTTATTTGATTTTTTTCATATTTTTTTTCAATTCAATAAAGTAGGACAAGTCTATTTGCTGTATTTTTGCAAGATCTTGTGTGAGAACTAACTTTTAGATGAGTTTGAAGAAAGAAAAGAACGGAGTGGGAGCACTGGAAAAACTAGCGCTCGCCGACCCCGTTAGTGTGAAACATAGTGTTGATTTCGGAAAAGGCCATGAGATTTTAAATTTATGTATCCTATATCTTTTTACCCTTACCTTTCCATATAAACACCTTCCATCTTCTATCTTCCACTCTTTCTTAAACTTTTTCTCCAAGCAACACAAGAAACCCTAAACCCTCCTGATGCGGGACCATCTTCTACAACTCCAGACATACCCATCATACTTGGAGAAGGACCAATGACTCGAGCTCGTGCTAAGAAGCTTCAGAGAGACTCATTCAACTTTTTGGGTCATGCATTATTCTCGAGCAAGGTTCAACTCCCCGAGCCTACATTGAAGAATTACATGTGCATAGGAGTTGTTGATGGTATCGATGCCGACACCAGAGGTATCGACGCCAACGTACACATGTTTGAGCACTGAAGGCCTCGGCGCCAACACTCAGCCCTCGGCGCCGACACCAGTTTGCCTAGAATCTACATGGGCCGAATTGGGCTTATTTAACTTGTTAATTTTAAGACCTTATTTATTTATGTCTTTAGGTGTTATTTCTTATTAGGCCCAATAATTTATTAGTTTAATTCATGTTATTATTTTCGGCCAAACATCAGCCCTTAAGGCTTATATATTGCCGATTCTTCCATGGAGAACAATTGGAACTTTTATGAATACAATTCTCTCATATAGAGTGTAAACACATCGAGTGTTTGTTGATTCAACTAGAATTGTGCTCGTTGGTCATTGATTGATAATCTCAGCTTGGTTTGCTTTGCCGTTCATCAACTTCGCAAGACTTGGTGAATCTAGTATCCACAAGCCCCCTCCTTGTGCCTTCAAGTTGTCCGCTTGATTGTGTAGGGTTGTAGAGGCGGGTTGTGTAGTCATTGGTATTGGTTCCTACGCTCTGAGGAGGCTTGGGGTCTTTATCTTGTTCTGCATAGATCGACTCAGTCCATATCAGGTCGTGTCTTTCAATTCTTGCAATTCAATTTCGAGTCTTGCTGCGTTTCTTGAGAATCTTGATCGATCTTGATTGCTTCTTGATCGAATCTTGCTGATCTTGTTGAGTCTTTATTCGTTCTTGCTTTCGTTCTTTAACTTCTTGATTGATCTTGCAGATTTCTTGATCGATTCTTGAAGCATCCTTGCTGCGTCGGTTTGATTCTTGTTATTTCTTTGAGTCTTTCTTTAGTTTCTTGCTTGTTGTCGAAGATCGGACCAACCTACGGCTAACACCGTATCAAATTGGCATCAGAGCTTTGGTTTCCGACATCAAGATTGAGTCTTTTTCTTTTCTAAACACAAAAACCACAAAAATAGAGTCAGTTCTTGTTTTGGTCTTTTACTTGCATTCTTTATTGATTATTGCACTACTCTTGAGTTTGTGATTGTTTGTGGTTGCATAGCCTAAACACAAAGCCTAGCCGAGACCGTGGAGTCGACCAAAGTGGTGCGCAATCCCCTTGTGTAGCACCTTAGTCAAGACTTGGTCGACATTCACATAACCACAAGAGAAACCCTAGTTTGTTTTCTTTTCTATCTTTGGAACTTTTGATCTATCTTTATATAATTCCTTTTATCTATAGCCTATTAAAATTCTGATTTTTGGTGGATTTAATTTAATTATATCTATCCAATATATCTATAGGCAAAAGATAGATCTTGTTACCATATTTATCCAAAGGTTGTTTATAAATATATCATTTAATAATTATTGGCTGTCGATATCCTTTTAAGATTTAAAAATATAATTGATCGAGAAAGCGGAATTTGGAAAAACTAACGTTCGGAAACTAATATTCGGATTCAAAATTCGCGTATTCGGGATTTATTTCCGGACATTTAAATTTGACTGATGCCGTAATTAATACCCATCACTTCCCAGTCAAATCCTTTCACGTCCACAACCACCGTCTCGCCTAGCCTTATTACACCCCTAACCCTGTTGCATCTGTAAACCCATCCCTCTCCTCTCTTCTCTACGTCTTCAATCCCATCACCCCCTTTTTCACTTCACCTCTCCCTTTGTCATTTCATTTCCCCCGCACTTTTGTGTTGCATCTTCATCACCAGTACCATTTTGTCCACATCTTCATCACTATCTCCATCGTTTCCACCTTACTATCACCACTGTACACCATCGTCTCCTCCTCGGCTTCTCCCGTCATCGCCACCACCAACACACACCACATCTTGGTGCTCTCTCTTTGTCATCGTAACCCTCGTCTCCTCCTCCTTCATCGAAGGACAACTGCGGCAACTCTCAGAGCCCTCAACGACACCACCAGGCCACCGAAGGACCACCACCCATTCTGATACGGGGTTAGCCGTGAGATGGTCCGATCTTCGACAACAAGCAAGAATAATCAAGAACTAATAAAGAAACTCTCAAGAACTTAATCAAGATCGATCAAGAACTATAAAGACGCAGCAAGACTTCAAGAACTCGACCAAGAATTGATCAAGAACTCCAAGAACGACGCAAGACAGCAACAAGAACAATAAAGACTCGATAAAGATAGATAAAGACTCGAAATTTAAGATGCAAGAATTGAAAGACACGACCGATAAGGACTGAAACTGATGCGGGACCATCCAAGACACCTTCGGATGATGTCTTTCTAAAAAGGAAGAAGAAGGCTCCACCATGGGAAAAGGTCCAAAGGTGGGAGCTTGACGTTTAGCTCGTTCATAGTCATTTGACAGCTTTTCGACGTCTCTGTAAAATGGGTCGTACGGAATCAATATTTATCGGATTGAGGCGTGCCATATCTTGTTGGAACGAGGACGAAGAGATCTACAACTTTTCTGTTGAAGATATTTCCAGATTCAACCTCGAAATTGGCCGAAAATGCACATCTTTGCAAGCTGTCACTGTTTTGACGGGATTTTACTAAGTGTTGGAACCCCGTTTCGCCTAGTGTTCCTATTGGGCCGAAATTGGGCTATTTTAAGTGTTATTTCTAGAGATCTTATTTACTTATGTTTTAGGTGTTTAATTTAGTTGTTTATTTTATTCACTTAAATCGGCCCATCAGGCTTTAGAGTAGTCTATATATTTCGATTTCATACATTGTAAACATTCAGCTTTCAATGAATAGAATTAGTTCTCTCAAACTTGTGTGAAACACATTGAGTGATGTTGATCCAACTAGAGCTGTGCTCGTTGATCACGAATTGGTATCTATCTCAGCTTGGTTTGCTTTGTGTTCATCAACTTCGCAAGACTTGGTGATCCTAGTATCCACGAGCCCCCTCCTTGTGCCTTCAAGTTGTCCGCTTGATTGTGTAGGGTTGTAGAGGCGGGTTGTGTAGTCATTGGTATTGGTTCCTACCCTCTGAGGAGGCCTGGGGTCTTTATCTTGTTCTGCATAGATCGACTCAGTCCATATCAGGTCGTGTCTTTCAATTCTTGCAATCAATTTCGAGTCTTTATCTATCTTTGTCGAGTCTTTATTCTTCTTGTTAGTGTCGACATCAATAACAGCCCTGTTCTTGGTGTTCTTGGTGTTCTCGTCGAGTTCTTGATCGATCTTGCATGTTCTTGATCGAATCTTGGAAATCTTGCATTATTCTTGCTGCGTCGTTTGCTTCTTGTTGTTCTTGCTTCCGTTTCTTGAGTTTCTTTATTGTTCTTGATTGATCTTGATCAAGTTCTTGTTATTCTTGTTCAGTTCTTGCTTGTTGTCGAAGATCGGACCAACCCACGGCTAACCCCGTATCAGAAACGATCTATGCAGAACAAGATAAAGACCCCAGGCCTCCTCAGAGGGTAGGAACCAATACCAATGACTACACAACCCGCCTCTACAACCCTACACAATCAAGCGGACAACTTGAAGGCACAAGGAGGGGGCTTGTGGATACTAGATTCACCAAGTCTTGCGAAGTTGATGAACGGCAAAGCAAACCAAGCTGAGATTATCAATCAATTCGAGATCACGAAGAGCACAGCTCAATCCGGCCTGATCTCTCTCTCTATGTGTTTCACACGTTTGAGAAGAATACTTTCTGTATTATGAATGTTCCAATTTGTTTACAAGGAAAACTCGGCATTATAAAGGCCTTAGGGCTGTTCTGGCCGGCCTAACTAGATAGAAAGATAAAACTAATAACTAATAACTAATGGGCTTAATGAAACAAACCTAAGAACATAAGTAAATAAGGTTTTAAAAAGACGAATTAAGAAAAGCCCAATTCAGCCCAATAATGTTCATAAGCTGAAATTAGACATTAACACTTAATGAAATTCGGCCCAAGCATGTTTAAGGTGGCTCGGCCTCCACTTGTGCTCCAATGCACATGTATGTCTTCAATGTTGGCTCGGGGAGTTGAACCTTGCTCGAGAACAAAGCATGACCCACAAAGTTGAATGAGTCTCTCTGAAGCTTCTTAGCTCTAGCTCGAGTCATTGGTCCTTCTCCAAGTATGATGGGTGTGTCTGGAGTTGTAGAAGATGGTCCCGCATCAACCTCCCCTTCTTGAAAAGGATTCGACCACGAATCCAAGTCTTCATCCACAGCGAAGTAAGGGATTAGATCTGCGACGTTGAATGTAGCGCTCACGCCCATGTCTCCAGGAAGCTCCAATTGGTAGGCATTGTCGCCCACTCTCTTCTTGATCCGAAATGGTCCATCACCACGAGGCGACAGCTTGTTCTTCCGGGCTTCTGGAAACCGCTCCTTCCTCAAATGCACCCATACAAGATCTCCAGGCTGAAATGTGACCAAGCGACGTCCCTTGTTGGCCTTGTTAGCGTTGTATTCAGCCTTGAGCTTCAGCTTCTCTCGAGTTCGTTCATGCAGCTCCTTGATGAACTCGACATGCTTACCTGCCTCAAATGATTCTTTGTCTCTCATAGGATATGGAGTAAGATCAAAAGGGGTTAGTGGATTAACACCATACACACATTCAAATGGACTGATTTTAGTAGCCGAATGCATGGTTCGATTATAAGCAAATTCCACATGAGGTAAGGCTTCTTCCCAAAGTTTCAAATTCTTCCTAATAATGGCTCTTAGGACAGTAGCAAGGGTTCTATTAGTCACCTCAGTTTGGCCATCAGTTTGGGGGTGGCTAGAAGTAGAGAATAGCAATCTAGTTCCCAATTTATTCCATAAAGTACACCAAAAATGACTTAAGAATTTCACATCCCTATCACTAACAATAGTTTTAGGCACACCATGCAACCTAACTACTTCTCTAAAGAATAGATTAGCAACGTTGGTAGCATCATCAGTTTTATGACATGCAATGAAATGAGCCATTTTAGAGAACCTATCGACCACTACAAAGATTGAATCCCTCCCCTTCTTAGTTCTAGGCAACCCAACAATAAAATCCATAGAAATGTCTTCCCAAGGGGCTGAGGGGGTCGGCAGTGGTGTATAAAGGCCATGGGGCATAAGCTTAGCTTTGGCTTTAATGCAATCTATGCATCTCTTAAGGCAATGTTCTACATCCCTAAGCATATGTGGCCAATAAAAGTGTGATTTCAGTGTATTATATGTCTTATCCCGTCCAAAATGTCCCATTAAACCACCACTATGGGCTTCACTAACAAGTAGTAATCTTAATGAACATCGAGGAATACACACTTGATCTTTTCGAAATAAGAATCCATCATGTATATAGAAGCCATCGAAAGGACCTGATTCTAAGCATTTTCGAAAAGTGTTACCAAAATCTAGATCAGATTCATATAATTCCTTTATGTAAACAAAGTCTAAGACTCTAGAATCCAAAGTGGTTAAAAGCACATGTCGTCTAGCTAAAGCATTAGAATCGAAATCGGCTATTAGAACATGTCTCCTAGATAATGCATCGGCAACCACATTGTCTTTGCCTTTCTTATACTTAATTACATAAGGAAATGTTTCTATGAACTCCATCCATCTACCATGTCTCCTATCAAGTTTATCTTGGCTTTTAAAGTGTTTTAATGATTCATGATCAGTTCTAAGAATAAACTCGCTAGGCCATAGATAGTGAGACCATGTCTTAAGTACTCGAAACAAAGCATACAATTCCTTATCATAGGTAGAGTAATTAAGACAAGCACCTTTCAACTTCTCAGAAAAGAAAGCAATAGGCTTACCTCCCTGCATAAGGACTCCCCCAATTCCTACTCCGCTAGCATCACACTCGACCTCAAAAGGCTGAGTAAAGTCCGGCAAAGCTAGTAGAGGTGCGTGAGTCAGCTTATCCTTAAGTGTGTTGAATGCGTCCTCCTGAGCTGCTCCCCATGTGAACTCACTCCTTTTCTTTGTAAGCTCTGTTAGTGGGGCTGAGATGGTGCTGAAATCTCGCACAAAGCGTCGGTAGAAGCTCGCAAGACCTTGGAAGCTGCGTACATGGCCTATATTGGTGGGGGTCGGCCACTCTTGGATGGCTTTAATCTTTGATTCATCAACACGCAGTCCTTTAGAGCTCACTACAAATCCAAGAAAAGACACTTGTTCATTACATAATTCACACTTCTTTAGATTAGCATACAAGCGTTCAATTCTTAGTGTTTTAAGCACTTCTCTAAGATGTGATTCATGTTCATTAGAAGACTTGCTATAAATCAGAATATCATCAAAGTAAACAACAACAAACTTTCCAATGAAATCTCGAAGCACATGATTCATTAAGCGCATAAAAGTACTAGGAGCATTAGTTAAACCAAAAGGCATAACTAACCACTCATATAAGCCTAGCTTAGTCTTAAAGGCTGTTTTCCATTCATCTCCCTTTTTCATTCTAATCTGATGATAGCCACTTCTAAGGTCAATTTTAGAGAATATAGAGGCTCTGATACGGGGTTAGCCGTGAGATGGTCCGATCTTCGACAACAAGCAAGAATAATCAAGAACTAATAAAGAAACTCTCAAGAACTTAATCAAGATCGATCAAGAACTATAAAGACGCAGCAAGACTTCAAGAACTCGACCAAGAATTGATCAAGAACTCCAAGAACGACGCAAGACAGCAACAAGAACAATAAAGACTCGATAAAGATAGATAAAGACTCGAAATTTAAGATGCAAGAATTGAAAGACACGACCGATAAGGACTGAAACGATCTATGCAGAACAAGATAAAGACCCCAGGCCTCCTCAGAGGGTAGGAACCAATACCAATGACTACACAACCCGCCTCTACAACCCTACACAATCAAGCGGACAACTTGAAGGCACAAGGAGGGGGCTTGTGGATACTAGATTCACCAAGTCTTGCGAAGTTGATGAACGGCAAAGCAAACCAAGCTGAGATTATCAATCAATTCGAGATCACGAAGAGCACAGCTCAATCCGGCCTGATCTCTCTCTCTATGTGTTTCACACGTTTGAGAAGAATACTTTCTGTATTATGAATGTTCCAATTGAATTACAAAGCTGAATCGAAAATATATAGAGAACTAAGGCCTGTTGGTCGGCCTAACTAGATAGAAATAGATAGATCTACTTTCTAATGGGCTTAATAAACTTAAAAACATAAATAAATAAGGTCTCTAAAAATAATAACTTAGAAAAGCCCAATTCAGCCCAATAATGTTCTTAAGCTGAAAATAAGCTTCAATACTTAAAGAAATTCGGCCCAAGCTTTAACTAAGGTGGCTCGGCCTCCATTTGCACTCCAATGCACATGTATGTCTTCAATGTAGGCTCGGGGAGTTGAACCTTGCTCGAGAACAAAGCATGACCCACAAAGTTGAATGAGTCTCTTTGAAGCTTCTTAGCTCTAGCTCGAGTCATTGGCCCTTCTCCAAGTATGATGGGTGTGTCTGGAGTTGTAGAAGATGGTCCCGCATCAACCTCCCCTTCTTGAAAAGGATTCGACCACGAATCCAAGTCTTCATCCACAGCGAAGTAAGGGATTAGATCTGCGACGTTGAATGTAGCGCTCACGCCCATGTCTCCAGGAAGCTCCAATTGGTAGGCATTGTCGCCCACTCTCTTCTTGATCCGAAATGGTCCATCACCACGAGGCGACAGCTTGTTCTTCCGGGCTTCTGGAAACCGCTCCTTCCTCAAATGCACCCATACAAGATCTCCAGGCTGAAATGTGACCAAGCGACGTCCCTTGTTGGCCTTGTTAGCGTTGTATTCAGCCTTGAGCTTCAGCTTCTCTCGAGTTCGTTCATGCAGCTCCTTGATGAACTCGACATGCTTACCTGCCTCAAATGATTCTTTGTCTCTCATAGGATATGGAGTAAGATCAAAAGGGGTTAGTGGATTAACACCATACACATTCAAATGGACTGATTTTAGTAGCCGAATGCATGGTTCGATTATAAGCAAATTCCACATGAGGTAAGGCTTCTTCCCAAAGTTTCAAATTCTTCCTAATAATGGCTCTTAGGACAGTAGCAAGGGTTCTATTAGTCACCTCAGTTTGGCCATCAGTTTGGGGGTGGCTAGAAGTAGAGAATAGCAATCTAGTTCCCAATTTATTCCATAAAGTACGCCAAAAATGACTTAAGAATTTCACATCCCTATCACTAACAATAGTTTTAGGCACACCATGCAACCTAACTACTTCTCTAAAGAATAGATTAGCAACGTTGGTAGCATCATCAGTTTTATGACATGCAATGAAATGAGCCATTTTAGAGAACCTATCGACCACTACAAAGATTGAATCCCTCCCCTTCTTAGTTCTAGGCAACCCAACAATAAAATCCATAGAAATGTCTTCCCAAGGGGCTGAGGGGGTCGGCAGTGGTGTATAAAGGCCATGGGGCATAAGCTTAGCTTTGGCTTTAATGCAATCTATGCATCTCTTAAGGCAATGTTCTACATCCCTAAGCATATGTGGCCAATAAAAGTGTGATTTCAGTGTATTATATGTCTTATCCCGTCCAAAATGTCCCATTAAACCACCACTATGGGCTTCACTAACAAGTAGTAATCTTAATGAACATCGAGGAATACACACTTGATCTTTTCGAAATAAGAATCCATCATGTATATAGAAGCCATCGAAAGGACCTGATTCTAAGCATTTTCGAAAAGTGTTACCAAAATCTAGATCAGATTCATATAATTCCTTTATGTAAACAAAGCCTAAGACTCTAGAATCCAAAGTGGTTAAAAGCACATGTCGTCTAGCTAAAGCATTAGAATCGAAATCGGCTATTAGAACATGTCTCCTAGATAATGCATCGGCAACCACATTGTCTTTGCCTTTCTTATACTTAATTACATAAGGAAATGTTTCTATGAACTCCATCCATCTACCATGTCTCCTATCAAGTTTATCTTGGCTTTTAAAGTGTTTTAATGATTCATGATCAGTTCTAAGAATAAACTCGCTAGGCCATAGATAGTGAGACCATGTCTTAAGTACTCGAAACAAAGCATACAATTCCTTATCATAGGTAGAGTAATTAAGACAAGCACCTTTCAACTTCTCAGAAAAGAAAGCAATAGGCTTACCTCCCTGCATAAGGACTCCCCCAATTCCTACTCCGCTAGCATCACACTCGACCTCAAAAGGCTGAGTAAAGTCCGGCAAAGCTAGTAGAGGTGCGTGAGTCAGCTTATCCTTAAGTGTGTTGAATGCGTCCTCCTGAGCTGCTCCCCATGTGAACTCACTCCTTTTCTTTGTAAGCTCTGTTAGTGGGGCTGAGATGGTGCTGAAATCTCGCACAAAGCGTCGGTAGAAGCTCGCAAGACCTTGGAAGCTGCGTACATGGCCTATGTTGGTGGGGGTCGGCCACTCTTGGATGGCTTTAATCTTTGATTCATCAACACGCAGTCCTTTAGAGCTCACTACAAATCCAAGAAAAGACACTTGTTCATTACATAATTCACACTTCTTTAGATTAGCATACAAGCGTTCAATTCTTAGTGTTTTAAGCACTTCTCTAAGATGTGATTCATGTTCATTAGAAGACTTGCTATAAATCAGAATATCATCAAAGTAAACAACAACAAACTTTCCAATGAAATCTCGAAGCACATGATTCATTAAGCGCATAAAAGTACTAGGAGCATTAGTTAAACCAAAAGGCATAACTAACCACTCATATAAGCCTAGCTTAGTCTTAAAGGCTGTTTTCCATTCATCTCCCTTTTTCATTCTAATCTGATGATAGCCACTTCTAAGGTCAATTTTAGAGAATATAGAGGCTCCATGTAACTCATCTAGCATATCATCTAATCTAGGAATAGGGTGACGATATTTAATAGTGATGTTGTTAATAGCCCTACAATCTACACACATTCTCCATGATCCATCTTTCTTAGGGACTAATAACACAGGCACAGCACTAGGACTTAAGCTAATTCGAATGTAACCCTTATCCAACAGTTCCTGGACTTGGGTTTGGACCTCTTGGGTCTCAGTGGGATTCATACGATACGCAGGTCTATTAGGCAATGCAGCCCCTGGAATAAGATCAATTTGATGCTCGATTCCACGAATAGGGGGTAGACCTGGTGGTATTTCATCGGGAAACACATCCTTAAACTCCTCAAGAAGAGCGATAATGTTCGATGGAAGAGAAGCTTTAAGCTCTTCACTCAACATGCTCAAGCTCTTGCAAAGGCGCATAAGAATAGTTCCACCATCCGCAAATTCGTCCAGGAATGTGCTTTTGGAGACCAAGAACACACTCTTAGCTCGAGTTTGAGGATCCACTTGGCTCGACTGAGCCTCCTGATCTAACTCACCTTTACTTACCTTCCGCTTCTCAATCTCATCAGCTACTTGTGTAGGCGTCATAGGTTTGAGAATGACATTCTTTCCCTGAAAAGTAAAGGTATAGCGATTAGTAAACCCATCATGAATAACCTTTCGATCAGATTGCCAAGGACGGCCTAATAGAATATGACAAGCTTGCATAGGCACAATGTCACATAAAACATCATCTTCATAATGTCCTAGTTTAATATGCACTTTAACTTGTCTATGAACTTTTAATAAGCCACAATCATTCATCCAATGCAATTTGTAAGGTCTAGGGTGTTGGACAGTAGGTAAATGCAATTTGTCAACCATTTCTTGACTAGCTAAATTACAGCAACTACCTCCATCAATGATCACATTTACAACCTTTCCTTTAACTAGACAACGAGTATGAAATAAGTTTTCTCTTTGATTATCTTCACATGGTGTAGGAACAACACTTAAAACTCTTCTAACAATCAAAGATTCTCCATGTTCATATTCAACCTCATTATCATCATTTTCATAGCAAACAAGGTTTAGGTTCTGATTATTATCATTATTAGCATTCTCATCATGTTCATCACAAGAGTTTTCAGATTCATATTCTCCAAGTTGATTAACCATGAGAGTTTTCTTATTAGGGCAATCCTTCATATAATGTCCTCTACCTTGGCATTTAAAGCATACAATATCTCTAGAACGAGTGGTAGAAGGGTTAGGATTACTCCCTTTGGGACCAGTAGATGTCCCAGACGATTCTCGTCCATTCCGTGGGCCTTTACCCTTGTCGAGGGGCTGTTGGGGCTGTTGACCTTCACTCCTCCATTGGGGCTGCTGAGCTCGCTCCCTAGAGCCCATCTCCGAGCGCCCTTGGGGCTGTTGGGGCCGAGATTGGCGCCACCCTTGTTGCTGGCCACTCGACACCCAATAGCCTTGGCTTTTGTAGCGTTGTCCCTTTTCTACTTTCATAGCTAGATGTAAAAGTTCAGTAGGAGTAGTATAGGGAAAATAATCAATTTCATGAGCTAAAGCAGGATGTAAGATTCGAAGATATCTAACATTAGTTTTCTCATGAGTTTCGATTATATTAGCTCTAGCCATGGCTTCTTGCATAACATTAAATGTTTCCTCAACAGTTTTACTACCTTGTTTAAGGTTTTCTAATCTGTTTAATAGCTCTCTATCATAATGTTGAGGTACAAATCTATTTCTCATGACCACTTTCAATTGTTCCCAAGAAGCAATAGGTGCATCAAGGGATCTTCTTCTTTCCTTAACAAGATTATCCCACCAGATTAATGCAAAACCTTGAAACTCTAGGGAAGCTAGTTGTACTTTCTTAGGTTCTGAGAAATTATGACAATTCCAGATTTGCTCCATTTTAATTTCCCAATCAATATAAGCATCTGGATCAGTTTTACCATCAAAAGGAGGAATCTTTACCTTAACCTTACCCATACCGTCGTCGTCATTGAACCTAGGTGGTCGGTTCGGATTTCCCCTTTGATTCCGTCTCGGGCGTCGCTCCCAATACTCCTCTTCTTGGAAGTCGTCATCTTGCTCCGAGTAATAGAATTGCTCTTGATAGCCACGTCCTCTTCCCCTTCCCTGTCCTTGACCTTGCACATTAACAAACCCATTATTCCGATCATTTCTCCCACCTTGTGGAGAGTTGTTTTCATTGAATAAAGGATTATCTAAATTAACATTGACATGAGGATTAGGATTAGGAATAGGGTTAGGATTAACGACCTCTCTTTCGTCATTAGGTATCTCAACTCGCTCTTGCTGACCTATGGTGTTCGAACCACTAGGCCTAGAGCTCTCTAATGCAGCCACCCTTGCTGTTAGCGCAGCCAATGATTCAGGAACACCCGTTGTGTTGTTCATGATAGTCGCCATGTTGTTCATCATGGTCTGAAATTGCTCGGGCGTCACTGTTGCACTTGAGTTAGTGGAATTGTTACCACCATTGTTTCCCTGATTAGTAGACATTATAACAAAGACCAAAGAAACAAGGAACTAAGTTAAAGGTTAGTAAAACTTATAAACACCTCACTATTGTGTTTCGCTCACACTCCCTCTCTGATTGATATATCACGCTTGCTAGGGCAATCCGCTTTGGGCAAATCAACTACCAAGCACAGAACAAAGCAATCCAAGTATATGGATC
Organism: Persicaria tinctoria; assembly: GCA_037127255.1. NCBI lineage: Eukaryota > Viridiplantae > Streptophyta > Magnoliopsida > Caryophyllales > Polygonaceae > Persicaria > Persicaria tinctoria. Next base: position 41,416,507 of record JBANSL010000013.1, read on the forward strand.
AAGAGAATGAATGAAACAACACACAAGAGTACTCAACAAGGGGCTGTAGTACTCGACAAACTCAAAAGAGAACTCGACAGGGGTCAAGATCACTCGACTCAAGCAAATACAACTCGATAACAGCAATAATCAATTTGATCCAAGCAACAATCAGCAAGAATCAACTCGAAATAGACTAATGAGTACTCGAACAGCAAAACAAGCACTCGACTCAAACAAAAGAGAACTCGACCAGGGGGAGATCTCTTCGACACACACACACAATAGCACTTCAAGAGAATAGAAGTACTCGACACAGCTAGCAAACAACTTAGACAAAGATGCAAACAAAGAGAACGAATAGAAAAAACTCAAGAAAGAATGGAAATTCACCTCTTTTGATTGAAAACCTTAAGTTATGATGTTGTAGTTGCAAGGTAGGGTTTCAATTTTGTGGAGGTGTATGTGTTTAGGGATAGGTATGTTGATTAGGGCTGAGAAGAGGGTTCACCAATGATGTCCTTGGGAGCTTTCTTGCACTAGATCAACAACTAACAAACACTTTCTCTTTCTTTTGAATTTTCGGACTTTAATTTACTGTTTTTTTTTTTTTTTTAAATGTGAAACTAATGCAAGAAAAGACTCAAATTAATGTATAGGACTCGAAAATCTGGTATAGATGGTGATAAAAGATGAAAATTCAGCCCTAATGTAAAGATATAGATAGAATGGCTAATTTAGGTAATAGGATCTATCTTGTGCCTTTTTAGGTAGTTGATAGATATAATGGAAATTAATATCCAACAACTTAAAATTTCTGATTTTTGATAGGCAATAGATAAATGGAATTAGATAAAAGATAAATCAAAATTCCAAAGATAGAATAGATAAACAAAAAGGATAGAAAAGATAGAACAAACTAGGGTTTGCTTTGTGTGGTATGTAGAATCGGCCAAGCAAGGCTATGGGGACAGAAATTGCCGTCGGCTCTAGGGTGTTCACAAAGGCTGTGTTCACCACTTGGTCGACTCCACGGTCTCGGCTAGGCTTTGTGTTTAGGCTATGCAACCACAAACAATCACAAACAAAAAGATTAGTGCAATAATCAAATAAAGAACAAGAAGTAAAAGACCAAACAAGAAAAGACTCTATTTTTGTGGTTTTTGTGTTTATGAAAAAGAAAAGACTCAATCTTGATGTCGGAAACCAAAGCTCTGATGCCAATTTGATACGGGGTTAGCCGTGAGATGGTCCGATCTTCGACAACAAGCAAGAATAATCAAGAACTAATAAAGAAACTCTCAAGAACTTAATCAAGATCGATCAAGAACTATAAAGACGCAGCAAGAACTAACAAGAAAGATGCAAGATTTATGCAAGACTTCAAGAACTCGACCAAGAATTGATCAAGAACTCCAAGAACGACGCAAGACAGCAACAAGAACAATAAAGACTCGATAAAGATAGATAAAGACTCGAAATTTAAGATGCAAGAATTGAAAGACACGACCGATAAGGACTGAAACGATCTATGCAGAACAAGATAAAGACCCCAGGCCTCCTCAGAGGGTAGGAACCAATACCAATGACTACACAACCCGCCTCTACAACCCTACACAATCAAGCGGACAACTTGAAGGCACAAGGAGGGGGCTTGTGGATACTAGATTCACCAAGTCTTGCGAAGTTGATGAACGGCAAAGCAAACCAAGCTGAGATTATCAATCAATTCGAGATCACGAAGAGCACAGCTCAATCCGGCCTGATCTCTCTCTCTATGTGTTTCACACGTTTGAGAAGAATACTTTCTGTATTATGAATGTTCCAATTGAATTACAAAGCTGAATCGAAAATATATAGAGAACTAAGGCATGTTGGCCGGCCTAACTAGATAGAAATAGATAGATCTACTTTCTAATGGGCTTAATAAACTTAAAAACATAAATAAATAAGGTCTCTAAAAATAATAACTTAGAAAAGCCCAATTCAGCCCAATAATGTTCTTAAGCTGAAAATAAGCTTCAATACTTAAAGAAATTCGGCCCAAGCTTTAACGAAGGTGGCTCGACCTCCATTTGCACTCCAATTCACATGTATGTCTTCAATGTAGGCTCGGGGAGTTGAACCTTGCTCGAGAACAAAGCATGACCCACAAAGTTGAATGAGTCTCTTTGAAGCTTCTTAGCTCTAGCTCGAGTCATTGGCCCTTCTCCAAGTATGATGGGTGTGTCTGGAGTTGTAGAAGATGGTCCCGCATCAAGGCCGTCCTTGGCAATCTGATCGAAAGGTTATTCATGATGGGTTTACTAATCGCTATACCTTTACTTTTCAGGGAAAGAATGTCATTCTCAAACCTATGACGCCTACACAAGTAGCTGATGAGATTGAGAAGCGGAAGGTAAGTAAAGGTGAGTTAGATCAGGAGGCTCAGTCGAGCCAAGTGGATCCTCAAACTCGAGCTAAGAGTGTGTTCTTGGTCTCCAAAAGCACATTCCTGGACGAATTTGCGGATGGTGGAACTATTCTCATGCGCCTTTGCAAGAGCTTGAGCATGTTGAGTGAAGAGCTTAAAGCTTCTCTTCCATCGAACATTATCGCTCTTCTTGAGGAGTTTAAGGATGTGTTTCCCGATGAAATACCACCAGGTCTACCCCCTATTCGTGGAATCGAGCATCAAATTGATCTTATTCCAGGGGCTGCATTGCCTAATAGACCTGCGTATCGTATGAATCCCACTGAGACCCAAGAGGTCCAAACCCAAGTCCAGGAACTGTTGGATAAGGGTTACATTCGAATTAGCTTAAGTCCTAGTGCTGTGCCTGTGTTATTAGTCCCTAAGAAAGATGGATCATGGAGAATGTGTGTAGATTGTAGGGCTATTAACAACATCACTATTAAATATCGTCACCCTATTCCTAGATTAGATGATATGCTAGATGAGTTACATGGAGCCTGATGCGGGACCATCTTCTACAACTCCAGACACACCCATCATACTTGGAGAAGGGCCAATGACTCGAGCTAGAGCTAAGAAGCTTCAAAGAGACTCATTCAACTTTGTGGGTCATGCTTTGTTCTCGAGCAAGGTTCAACTCCCCGAGCCTACATTGAAGACATACATGTGCATTGGAGTGCAAATGGAGGCCGAGCCACCTTAGTTAAAGCTTGGGCCGAATTTCTTTAAGTATTGAAGCTTATTTTCAGCTTAAGAACATTATTGGGCTGAATTGGGCTTTTCTAAGTTATTATTTTTAAAGACCTTATTTATTTATGTTTTTAAGTTTATTAAGCCCATTAGAAAGTAGATCTATCTATTTCTATCTAGTTAGGCCGACCAACAGGCCTTAGTTCTCTATATATTTTCGATTCAGCTTTGTAATTCAATTGGAACATTCATAATACAGAAAGTATTCTTCTCAAACGTGTGAAACACATAGAGAGAGAGATCAGGCCGGATTGAGCTGTGCTCTTCGTGATCTCGAATTGATTGATAATCTCAGCTTGGTTTGCTTTGCCGTTCATCAACTTCGCAAGACTTGGTGAATCTAGTATCCACAAGCCCCCTCCTTGTGCCTTCAAGTTGTCCGCTTGATTGTGTAGGGTTGTAGAGGCGGGTTGTGTAGTCATTGGTATTGGTTCCTACCCTCTGAGGAGGCCTGGGGTCTTTATCTTGTTCTGCATAGATCGTTTCAGTCCTTATCGGTCGTGTCTTTCAATTCTTGCATCTTAAATTTCGAGTCTTTATCTATCTTTATCGAGTCTTTATTGTTCTTGTTGCTGTCTTGCGTCGTTCTTGGAGTTCTTGATCAATTCTTGGTCGAGTTCTTGAAGTCTTGCTGCGTCTTTATAGTTCTTGATCGATCTTGATTAAGTTCTTGAGAGTTTCTTTATTAGTTCTTGATTATTCTTGCTTGTTGTCGAAGATCGGACCATCTCACGGCTAACCCCGTATCAAATTGGTATCAGAGCTTTGGTTTCCGACATCAAGATTAAGTCTTTTCTTTTTCATAAACACAAAAACCACAAAAATAGAGTCTTTTCTTGTTTGGTCTTTTACTTCTTGTTCTTTATTTGATTATTGCACTAATCTTTTTGTTTGTGATTGTTTGTGGTTGCATAGCCTAAACACAAAGCCTAGCCGAGACCGTGGAGTCGACCAAGTGGTGAACACAGCCTTTGTGAACACCCTAGAGCCGACGGCAATTTCTGTCCCCATAGCCTTGCTTGGCCGATTCTACATACCACACAAAGCAAACCCTAGTTTGTTCTATCTTTTCTATCCTTTTTGTTTATCTATTCTATCTTTGGAATTTTGATTTATCTTTTATCTAATTCCATTTATCTATTGCCTATCAAAAATCAGAAATTTTAAGTTGTTGGATATTAATTTCCATTATATCTATCAACTACCTAAAAAGGCACAAGATAGATCCTATTACCTAAATTAGCCATTCTATCTATATCTTTACATTAGGGCTGAATTTTCATCTTTTATCACCATCTATACCAGATTTTCGAGTCCTATACATTAATTTGAGTCTTTTCTTGCATTAGTTTCACATTTAAAAAAAAAAAAAAAACAGTAAATTAAAGTCCGAAAATTCAAAAGAAAGAGAAAGTGTTTGTTAGTTGTTGATCTAGTGCAAGAAAGCTCCCAAGGACATCATTGGTGAACCCTCTTCTCAGCCCTAATCAACATACCTATCCCTAAACACATACACCTCCACAAAATTGAAACCCTACCTTGCAACTACAACATCATAACTTAAGGTTTTCAATCAAAAGAGGTGAATTTCCATTCTTTCTTGAGTTTTTTCTATTCGTTCTCTTTGTTTGCATCTTTGTCTAAGTTGTTTGCTAGCTGTGTCGAGTACTTCTATTCTCTTGAAGTGCTATTGTGTGTGTGTGTCAAAGAGATCTCCCCCTGGTCGAGTTCTCTTTTGTTTGAGTCGAGTGCTTGTTTTGCTGTTCGAGTACTCATTAGTCTATTTCGAGTTGATTCTTGCTGATTGTTGCTTGGATCAAATTGATTATTGCTGTTATCGAGTTGTATTTGCTTGAGTCGAGTGATCTTGACCCCTGTCGAGTTCTCTTTTGAGTTTGTCGAGTACTACAGCCCCTTGTTGAGTACTCTTGTGTGTTGTTTCATTCATTCTCTTGATCCATATACTTGGATTGCTTTGTTCTGTGCTTGGTAGTTGATTTGCCCAAAGCGGATTGCCCTAGCAAGCGTGATATATCAATCAGAGAGGGAGTGTGAGCGAAACACAATAGTGAGGTGTTTATAAGTTTTACTAACCTTTAACTTAGTTCCTTGTTTCTTTGGTCTTTGTTATAATGTCTACTAATCAGGGAAACAATGGTGGTAACAATTCCACTAACTCAAGTGCAACAGTGACGCCCGAGCAATTTCAGACCATGATGAACAACATGGCGACTATCATGAACAACACAACGGGTGTTCCTGAATCATTGGCTGCGCTAACAGCAAGGGTGGCTGCATTAGAGAGCTCTAGGCCTAGTGGTTCGAACACCATAGGTCAGCAAGAGCGAGTTGAGATACCTAATGACGAAAGAGAGGTCGTTAATCCTAACCCTATTCCTAATCCTAATCCTCATGTCAATGTTAATTTAGATAATCCTTTATTCAATGAAAACAACTCTCCACAAGGTGGGAGAAATGATCGGAATAATGGGTTTGTTAATGTGCAAGGTCAAGGACAGGGAAGGGGAAGAGGACGTGGCTATCAAGAGCAATTCTATTACTCGGAGCAAGATGACGACTTCCAAGAAGAGGAGTATTGGGAGCGACGCCCGAGACGGAATCAAAGGGGAAATCCGAACCGACCACCTAGGTTCAATGACGACGACGGTATGGGTAAGGTTAAGGTAAAGATTCCTCCTTTTGATGGTAAAACTGATCCAGATGCTTATATTGATTGGGAAATTAAAATGGAGCAAATCTGGAATTGTCATAATTTCTCAGAACCTAAGAAAGTACAACTAGCTTCCCTAGAGTTTCAAGGTTTTGCATTAATCTGGTGGGATAATCTTGTTAAGGAAAGAAGAAGATCCCTTGATGCACCTATTGCTTCTTGGGAACAATTGAAAGTGGTCATGAGAAATAGATTTGTACCTCAACATTATGATAGAGAGCTATTAAACAGATTAGAAAACCTTAAACAAGGTAGTAAAACTGTTGAGGAAACATTTAATGTTATGCAAGAAGCCATGGCTAGAGCTAATATAATCGAAACTCATGAGAAAACTAATGTTAGATATCTTCGAATCTTACATCCTGCTTTAGCTCATGAAATTGATTATTTTCCCTATACTACTCCTACTGAACTAAAAACATCTAGCTATGAAAGTAGAAAAGGGACAACGCTACAAAAGCCAAGGCAATAGGGTGTCGAGTGGCCAGCAACAAGGGTGGCGCCAATCTCGGCCCCAACAGCCCCAAGGGCGCTCGGAGATGGGCTCTAGGGAGCGAGCTCAGCAGCCCCAATGGAGGAGTGAAGGTCAACAGCCCCAACAGCCCCTCGACAAGGGTAAGGCCCACGGAATGGACGAGAATCGTCTGGGACATCTACTGGTCCCAAAGGGAGTAATCCTAACCCTTCTACCACTCGTTCTAGAGATATTGTATGCTTTAAATGCCAAGGTAGAGGACATTATATGAAGGATTGCCCTAATAAGAAAACTCTCATGGTTAATCAACTTGGAGAATATGAATCTGAAAACTCTTGTGATGAACATGATGAGAATGCTAATAATGATAATAATCAGAACCTAAACCTTGTTTGCTATGAAAATGATGATAATGAGGTTGAATATGAACATGGAGAATCTTTGATTGTTAGAAGAGTTTTAAGTGTTGTTCCTACACCATGTGAAGATAATCAAAGAGAAAACTTATTTCATACTCGTTGTCTAGTTAAAGGAAAGGTTGTAAATGTGATCATTGATGGAGGTAGTTGCTGTAATTTAGCTAGTCAAGAAATGGTTGACAAATTGCATTTACCTACTGTCCAACACCCTAGACCTTACAAATTGCATTGGATGAATGATTGTGGCTTATTAAAAGTTCATAGACAAGTTAAAGTGCATATTAAACTAGGACATTATGAAGATGATGTTTTATGTGACATTGTGCCTATGCAAGCTTGTCATATTCTATTAGGCCGTCCTTGGCAATCTGATCGAAAGGTTATTCATGATGGGTTTACTAATCGCTATACCTTTACTTTTCAGGGAAAGAATGTCATTCTCAAACCTATGACGCCTACACAAGTAGCTGATGAGATTGAGAAGCGGAAGGTAAGAGTGTGTTCTTGATCTCCAAAAGCACATTCCTGGACGAATTTGCGGATGGTGGAACTATTCTTATGCGCCTTTGCAAGAGCTTGAGCATGTTGAGTGAAGAGCTTAAAGCTTCTCTTCCATCGAACATTATCGCTCTTCTTGAGGAGTTTAAGGATGTGTTTCCCGATGAAATACCACCAGGTCTACCCCCTATTCGTGGAATCGAGCATCAAATTGATCTTATTCCAGGGGCTGCATTGCCTAATAGACCTGCGTATCGTATGAATCCCACTGAGACCCAAGAGGTCCAAACCCAAGTCCAGGAACTGTTGGATAAGGGTTACATTCGAATTAGCTTAAGTCCTAGTGCTGTGCCTGTGTTATTAGTCCCTAAGAAAGATGGATCATGGAGAATGTGTGTAGATTGTAGGGCTATTAACAACATCACTATTAAATATCGTCACCCTATTCCTAGATTAGATGATATGCTAGATGAGTTACATGGAGCCTCTATATTCTCTAAAATTGACCTTAGAAGTGGCTATCATCAGATTAGAATGAAAAAGGGAGATGAATGGAAAACAGCCTTTAAGACTAAGCTAGGCTTATATGAGTGGTTAGTTATGCCTTTTGGTTTAACTAATGCTCCTAGTACTTTTATGCGCTTAATGAATCATGTGCTTCGAGATTTCATTGGAAAGTTTGTTGTTGTTTACTTTGATGATATTCTGATTTATAGCAAGTCTTCTAATGAACATGAATCACATCTTAGAGAAGTGCTTAAAACACTAAGAATTGAACGCTTGTATGCTAATCTAAAGAAGTGTGAATTATGTAATGAACAAGTGTCTTTTCTTGGATTTGTAGTGAGCTCTAAAGGACTGCGTGTTGATGAATCAAAGATTAAAGCCATCCAAGAGTGGCCGACCCCCACCAACATAGGCCATGTACGCAGCTTCCAAGGTCTTGCGAGCTTCTACCGACGCTTTGTGCGAGATTTCAGCACCATCTCAGCCCCACTAACAGAGCTTACAAAGAAAAGGAGTGAGTTCACATGGGGAGCAGCTCAGGAGGACGCATTCAACACACTTAAGGATAAGCTGACTCACGCACCTCTACTAGCTTTGCCGGACTTTACTCAGCCTTTTGAGGTCGAGTGTGATGCTAGCGGAGTAGGAATTGGGGGAGTCCTTATGCAGGGAGGTAAGCCTATTGCTTTCTTTTCTGAGAAGTTGAAAGGTGCTTGTCTTAATTACTCTACCTATGATAAGGAATTGTATGCTTTGTTTCGAGTACTTAAGACATGGTCTCACTATCTATGGCCTAGCGAGTTTATTCTTAGAACTGATCATGAATCATTAAAACACTTTAAAAGCCAAGATAAACTTGATAGGAGACATGGTAGATGGATGGAGTTCATAGAAACATTTCCTTATGTAATTAAGTATAAGAAAGGCAAAGACAATGTGGTTGCCGATGCATTATCTAGGAGACATGTTCTAATAGCCGATTTCGATTCTAATGCTTTAGCTAGACGACATGTGCTTTTAACCACTTTGGATTCTAGAGTCTTAGGCTTTGTTTACATAAAGGAATTATATGAATCTGATCTAGATTTTGGTAACACTTTTCGAAAATGCTTAGAATCAGGTCCTTTCGATGGCTTCTATATACATGATGGATTCTTATTTCGAAAAGATCAAGTGTGTATTCCTCGATGTTCATTAAGATTACTACTTGTTAGTGAAGCCCATAGTGGTGGTTTAATGGGACATTTTGGACGGGATAAGACATATAATACACTGAAATCACACTTTTATTGGCCACATATGCTTAGGGATGTAGAACATTGCCTTAAGAGATGCATAGATTGCATTAAAGCCAAAGCTAAGCTTATGCCCCATGGCCTTTATACACCACTGCCGACCCCCTCAGCCCCTTGGGAAGACATTTCTATGGATTTTATTGTTGGGTTGCCTAGAACTAAGAAGGGGAGGGATTCAATCTTTGTAGTGGTCGATAGGTTCTCTAAAATGGCTCATTTCATTGCATGTCATAAAACTGATGATGCTACCAACGTTGCTAATCTATTCTTTAGAGAAGTAGTTAGGTTGCATGGTGTGCCTAAAACTATTGTTAGTGATAGGGATGTGAAATTCTTAAGTCATTTTTGGCGTACTTTATGGAATAAATTGGGAACTAGATTGCTATTCTCTACTTCTAGCCACCCCCAAACTGATGGCCAAACTGAGGTGACTAATAGAACCCTTGCTACTGTCCTAAGAGCCATTATTAGGAAGAATTTGAAACTTTGGGAAGAAGCCTTACCTCATGTGGAATTTGCTTATAATCGAACCATGCATTCGGCTACTAAAATCAGTCCATTTGAATGTGTGTATGGTGTTAATCCACTAACCCCTTTTGATCTTACTCCATATCCTATGAGAGACAAAGAATCATTTGAGGCAGGTAAGCATGTCGAGTTCATCAAGGAGCTGCATGAACGAACTCGAGAGAAGCTGAAGCTCAAGGCTGAATACAATGCTAACAAGGCCAACAAGGGACGTCGCTTGGTCACATTTCAGCCTGGAGATCTTGTATGGGTGCACTTGAGGAAGGAGCGGTTTCCAGAAGCCCGGAAGAACAAGCTGTCGCCTCGTGGTGATGGACCATTTCGGATCAAGAAGAGAGTGGGCGACAATGCCTACCAATTGGAGCTTCCTGGAGACATGGGCGTGAGCGCTACATTCAACGTCGCAGATCTAATCCCTTACTTCGCTGTGGATGAAGACTTGGATTCGTGGTCGAATCCTTTTCAAGAAGGGGAGGTTGATGCGGGACCATCTTCTACAACTCCAGACACACCCATCATACTTGGAGAAGGGCCAATGACTCGAGCTAGAGCTAAGAAGCTTCAAAGAGACTCATTCAACTTTGTGGGTCATGCTTTGTTCTCGAGCAAGGTTCAACTCCCCGAGCCTACATTGAAGACATACATGTGCATTGGAGTGCAAATGGAGGCCGAGCCACCTTCGTTAAAGCTTGGGCCGAATTTCTTTAAGTATTGAAGCTTATTTTCAGCTTAAGAACATTATTGGGCTGAATTGGGCTTTTCTAAGTTATTATTTTTAGAGACCTTATTTATTTATGTTTTTAAGTTTATTAAGCCCATTAGAAAGTAGATCTATCTATTTCTATCTAGTTAGGCCGGCCAACATGCCTTAGTTCTCTATATATTTTCGATTCAGCTTTGTAATTCAATTGGAACATTCATAATACAGAAAGTATTCTTCTCAAACGTGTGAAACACATAGAGAGAGAGATCAGGCCGGATTGAGCTGTGCTCTTCGTGATCTCGAATTGATTGATAATCTCAGCTTGGTTTGCTTTGCCGTTCATCAACTTCGCAAGACTTGGTGAATCTAGTATCCACAAGCCCCCTCCTTGTGCCTTCAAGTTGTCCGCTTGATTGTGTAGGGTTGTAGAGGCGGGTTGTGTAGTCATTGGTATTGGTTCCTACCCTCTGAGGAGGCCTGGGGTCTTTATCTTGTTCTGCATAGATCGTTTCAGTCCTTATCGGTCGTGTCTTTCAATTCTTGCATCTTAAATTTCGAGTCTTTATCTATCTTTATCGAGTCTTTATTGTTCTTGTTGCTGTCTTGCGTCGTTCTTGGAGTTCTTGATCAATTCTTGGTCGAGTTCTTGAAGTCTTGCATAAATCTTGCATCTTTCTTGTTAGTTCTTGCTGCGTCTTTATAGTTCTTGATCGATCTTGATTAAGTTCTTGAGAGTTTCTTTATTAGTTCTTGATTATTCTTGCTTGTTGTCGAAGATCGGACCATCTCACGGCTAACCCCGTATCAGGCCTAATAGAATATGACAAGCTTGCATAGGCACAATGTCACATAAAACATCATCTTCATAATGTCCTAGTTTAATATGCACTTTAACTTGTCTATGAACTTTTAATAAGCCACAATCATTCATCCAATGCAATTTGTAAGGTCTAGGGTGTTGGACAGTAGGTAAATGCAATTTGTCAACCATTTCTTGACTAGCTAAATTACAGCAACTACCTCCATCAATGATCACATTTACAACCTTTCCTTTAACTAGACAACGAGTATGAAATAAGTTTTCTCTTTGATTATCTTCACATGGTGTAGGAACAACACTTAAAACTCTTCTAACAATCAAAGATTCTCCATGTTCATATTCAACCTCATTATCATCATTTTCATAGCAAACAAGGTTTAGGTTCTGATTATTATCATTATTAGCATTCTCATCATGTTCATCACAAGAGTTTTCAGATTCATATTCTCCAAGTTGATTAACCATGAGAGTTTTCTTATTAGGGCAATCCTTCATATAATGTCCTCTACCTTGGCATTTAAAGCATACAATATCTCTAGAACGAGTGGTAGAAGGGTTAGGATTACTCCCTTTGGGACCAGTAGATGTCCCAGACGATTCTCGTCCATTCCGTGGGCCTTACCCTTGTCGAGGGGCTGTTGGGGCTGTTGACCTTCACTCCTCCATTGGGGCTGCTGAGCTCGCTCCCTAGAGCCCATCTCCGAGCGCCCTTGGGGCTGTTGGGGCCGAGATTGGCGCCACCCTTGTTGCTGGCCACTCGACACCCTATTGCCTTGGCTTTTGTAGCGTTGTCCCTTTTCTACTTTCATAGCTAGATGTTTTTAGTTCAGTAGGAGTAGTATAGGGAAAATAATCAATTTCATGAGCTAAAGCAGGATGTAAGATTCGAAGATATCTAACATTAGTTTTCTCATGAGTTTCGATTATATTAGCTCTAGCCATGGCTTCTTGCATAACATTAAATGTTTCCTCAACAGTTTTACTACCTTGTTTAAGGTTTTCTAATCTGTTTAATAGCTCTCTATCATAATGTTGAGGTACAAATCTATTTCTCATGACCACTTTCAATTGTTCCCAAGAAGCAATAGGTGCATCAAGGGATCTTCTTCTTTCCTTAACAAGATTATCCCACCAGATTAATGCAAAACCTTGAAACTCTAGGGAAGCTAGTTGTACTTTCTTAGGTTCTGAGAAATTATGACAATTCCAGATTTGCTCCATTTTAATTTCCCAATCAATATAAGCATCTGGATCAGTTTTACCATCAAAAGGAGGAATCTTTACCTTAACCTTACCCATACCGTCGTCGTCATTGAACCTAGGTGGTCGGTTCGGATTTCCCCTTTGATTCCGTCTCGGGCGTCGCTCCCAATACTCCTCTTCTTGGAAGTCGTCATCTTGCTCCGAGTAATAGAATTGCTCTTGATAGCCACGTCCTCTTCCCCTTCCCTGTCCTTGACCTTGCACATTAACAAACCCATTATTCCGATCATTTCTCCCACCTTGTGGAGAGTTGTTTTCATTGAATAAAGGATTATCTAAATTAACATTGACATGAGGATTAGGATTAGGAATAGGGTTAGGATTAACGACCTCTCTTTCGTCATTAGGTATCTCAACTCGCTCTTGCTGACCTATGGTGTTCGAACCACTAGGCCTAGAGCTCTCTAATGCAGCCACCCTTGCTGTTAGCGCAGCCAATGATTCAGGAACACCCGTTGTGTTGTTCATGATAGTCGCCATGTTGTTCATCATGGTCTGAAATTGCTCGGGCGTCACTGTTGCACTTGAGTTAGTGGAATTGTTACCACCATTGTTTCCCTGATTAGTAGACATTATAACAAAGACCAAAGAAACAAGGAACTAAGTTAAAGGTTAGTAAAACTTATAAACACCTCACTATTGTGTTTCGCTCACACTCCCTCTCTGATTGATATATCACGCTTGCTAGGGCAATCCGCTTTGGGCAAATCAACTACCAAGCACAGAACAAAGCAATCCAAGTATATGGATCAAGAGAATGAATGAAACAACACACAAGAGTACTCAACAAGGGGCTGTAGTACTCGACAAACTCAAAAGAGAACTCGACAGGGGTCAAGATCACTCGACTCAAGCAAATACAACTCGATAACAGCAATAATCAATTTGATCCAAGCAACAATCAGCAAGAATCAACTCGAAATAGACTAATGAGTACTCGAACAGCAAAACAAGCACTCGACTCAAACAAAAGAGAACTCGACCAGGGGGAGATCTCTTCGACACACACACACAATAGCACTTCAAGAGAATAGAAGTACTCGACACAGCTAGCAAACAACTTAGACAAAGATGCAAACAAAGAGAACGAATAGAAAAAACTCAAGAAAGAATGGAAATTCACCTCTTTTGATTGAAAACCTTAAGTTATGATGTTGTAGTTGCAAGGTAGGGTTTCAATTTTGTGGAGGTGTATGTGTTTAGGGATAGGTATGTTGATTAGGGCTGAGAAGAGGGTTCACCAATGATGTCCTTGGGAGCTTTCTTGCACTAGATCAACAACTAACAAACACTTTCTCTTTCTTTTGAATTTTCGGACTTTAATTTACTGTTTTTTTTTTTTTTAAATGTGAAACTAATGCAAGAAAAGACTCAAATTAATGTATAGGACTCGAAAATCTGGTATAGATGGTGATAAAAGATGAAAATTCAGCCCTAATGTAAAGATATAGATAGAATGGCTAATTTAGGTAATAGGATCTATCTTGTGCCTTTTTAGGTAGTTGATAGATATAATGGAAATTAATATCCAACAACTTAAAATTTCTGATTTTTGATAGGCAATAGATAAATGGAATTAGATAAAAGATAAATCAAAATTCCAAAGATAGAATAGATAAACAAAAAGGATAGAAAAGATAGAACAAACTAGGGTTTGCTTTGTGTGGTATGTAGAATCGGCCAAGCAAGGCTATGGGGACAGAAATTGCCGTCGGCTCTAGGGTGTTCACAAAGGCTGTGTTCACCACTTGGTCGACTCCACGGTCTCGGCTAGGCTTTGTGTTTAGGCTATGCAACCACAAACAATCACAAACAAAAAGATTAGTGCAATAATCAAATAAAGAACAAGAAGTAAAAGACCAAACAAGAAAAGACTCTATTTTTGTGGTTTTTGTGTTTATGAAAAAGAAAAGACTCAATCTTGATGTCGGAAACCAAAGCTCTGATACCAATTTGATACGGGGTTAGCCGTGAGATGGTCCGATCTTCGACAACAAGCAAGAATAATCAAGAACTAATAAAGAAACTCTCAAGAACTTAATCAAGATCGATCAAGAACTATAAAGACGCAGCAAGACTTCAAGAACTCGACCAAGAATTGATCAAGAACTCCAAGAACGACGCAAGACAGCAACAAGAACAATAAAGACTCGATAAAGATAGATAAAGACTCGAAATTTAAGATGCAAGAATTGAAAGACACGACCGATAAGGACTGAAACAATCTATGCAGAACAAGATAAAGACCCCAGGCCTCCTCAGAGGGTAGGAACCAATACCAATGACTACACAACCCGCCTCTACAACCCTACACAATCAAGCGGACAACTTGAAGGCACAAGGAGGGGGCTTGTGGATACTAGATTCACCAAGTCTTGCGAAGTTGATGAACGGCAAAGCAAACCAAGCTGAGATTATCAATCAATTCGAGATCACGAAGAGCACAGCTCAATCCGGCCTGATCTCTCTCTCTATGTGTTTCACACGTTTGAGAAGAATACTTTCTGTATTATGAATGTTCCAATTTGTTTACAAGGAAAACTCGGCATTATAAAGGCCTTAGGGCTGTTCTGGCCGGCCTAACTAGATAGAAAGATAAAACTAATAACTAATAACTAATGGGCTTAATGAAACAAACCTAAGAACATAAGTAAATAAGGTTTTAAAAAGACGAATTAAGAAAAGCCCAATTCAGCCCAATAATGTTCATAAGCTGAAATTAGACATTAACACTTAATGAAATTCGGCCCAAGCATGTTTAAGGTGGCTCGGCCTCCACTTGTGCTCCAATGCACATGTATGTCTTCAATGTTGGCTCGGGGAGTTGAACCTTGCTCGAGAACAAAGCATGACCCACAAAGTTGAATGAGTCTCTCTGAAGCTTCTTAGCTCTAGCTCGAGTCATTGGTCCTTCTCCAAGTATGATGGGTGTGTCTGGAGTTGTAGAAGATGGTCCCGCATCACATTCAAGCGCGGGAAAACCTTCTGGTAAGCCATTCTCCTTCGTTTCCGATCCAAACCCATCTCGAGCCCTACCATCGCGCTCACCCCTATCCGGTGCAGGTCCGATGAGCCATCGATAGCCTTCCACGATGCCCAGACTTCCGATCGAGAGCTCTGAAGTCGCGAACCTCCTCGGTGAGTTCCACCTTTTTCTTCCTCTGTTTCTAATCGATTTTTAAACGGGGTCGAGCTGTGGGCGAGTGTGAGAGTGTGTGATCTGAGTATGGGGAGTCGGGTGGGCTCGTGAGCCTCGACGAGAGCTCCGACGAGCTCGACTGGCGGTGAGCGAGGTGAGGCCAAGTGATAGCATGCATTTAGGTAGGCATAATAGGTTGCATTTAGCTTAGTTAAGATGCATTTCATGGATTGATTAAGTACAATTTGCATATTTGCTATTTATGTTAGTGGAATTGGAATCTACATACTTTTATTGATTATTTCAGGTAACTGTGGATCCGATGATGAGGCATGGGTTGACGACGCATCAGATGAGAATGTATAGTTGATCGGAGAAGTTTACATGAAGATCTCAAGAGGTTCTGAGAAGAAGAAGCAAATCTAAACGAAGAACAAGTCTGCAGAAGTTGTCGCCAAACATGCTGAACTTGTTTTGCACTTTCTGGAGGCCTCGGTTGTCCGATTGAAGATTATGACCATGCGTTGGAAAGCTCTTTCATAGAACTACAACTTTCCTGTTGACAGGAAGAGAAAATTCGAAACAGATTTTCCGTGAAAGACAATATGCCGCGGCCACGGCCAGGGCCGCTGCAGCGGGCAGAAGGGAGCAGCATTGGTCGTCAGCGCTTTTGCGCGTCATTTTGATTATTAAAAAACCTAGTACCTATTACTTTGTTTGGTGGCCGACTTTGGATGATATAAAAGGCCAAGTTTTATGTTATTTTCACAACTTCAATTCTATTCTTTCATTCATCAGACACTTTAGAGATTGGAGCGATGTCTTCCATGAGCAACTAAACTCATCTATTCTGCCTGCAATTATTTGAACCTTTATTTGGATTGATTGTGAGTTTCTAATTCTCGTTCCTTGTTTCCTATATTTGAATGCTTCAACTTCTTTGTGCTTGATTGTTTATTGTTTTGTTCTATCTTGTCTGGCCAACTTGTTAGATCAATTCAATCGCTAAGGTTTTGTAGATTCCTGGTTGTGAACCCTAACCTAAGTGGCAAACTTGTTCCTTTAGGGCTGGTTGAACTAATTGAATGAGTAAGAAGTTGAATGTGTTGTTAAATCCCTCTTTAGGGACTGCAAATACCTTGGTTAATCTGATGCGGGACCATCCAAGCCATCATCAAAGACACCTTCGGATGATGTCTTTCTAAAAAGGAAGAGGAAGGCTCCACCATGGGAAAAGGTCCAAAGGTGGGAGCTTGACGTTTAGCTCGTTCATAGTCACTTGACAGCTTTTCGACGTCTCTGTAAAATGGGTCGTACGGATTCAATATTTATCGGATTGAGGCGTGCCATACGTTGTTGGAACGAGGACGAAGAGATCTACAACTTTGCTGTTGAAGGTTTTTCCAGATTCGACCTCGAGATTGGACGAAAATGCACATCTTTGCAAGCTGTCACTGTTTTGACGGGAATGGATCCTATTAGGCCGAAATTGGGCTTTTCTACATGTTATTTTTAGAGACCTTATTTACTTATGTTTTAGGTGTTTAATTTAGTTGTTTATTTTATTCACTTAAATCGGCCCATCAGGCTTTAGAGTAGTCTATATATTTTCGATTCAGCTTTGTAATTCAATTGGAACATTCATAATACAGAAAGTATTCTTCTCAAACGTGTGAAACACATAGAGAGAGAGATCAGGCCGGATTGAGCTGTGCTCTTCGTGATCTCGAATTGATTGATAATCTCAGCTTGGTTTGCTTTGCCGTTCATCAACTTCGCAAGACTTGGTGAATCTAGTATCCACAAGCCCCCTCCTTGTGCCTTCAAGTTGTCCGCTTGATTGTGTAGGGTTGTAGAGGCGGGTTGTGTAGTCATTGGTATTGGTTCCTACCCTCTGAGGAGGCCTGGGGTCTTTATCTTGTTCTGCATAGATCGTTTCAGTCCTTATCGGTCGTGTCTTTCAATTCTTGCATTTTAAATTTCGAGTCTTTATCTATCTTTATCGAGTCTTTATTGTTCTTAAATTTGATACGGGGTTAGCCGTGAGATGGTCCGATCTTCGACAACAAGCAAGAATAATCAAGAACTAATAAAGAAACTCAAGAACTTAATCAAGATCGATCAAGAACTATAAAGACGCAGCAAGAACTAACAAGAAAGATGCAAGATTTATGCAAGACTCAACAAGAACGCAGCAAGACTTCAAGAACTCGACCAAGAATTGATCAAGAACTCCAAGAACGACGCAAGACAGCAACAAGAACAATAAAGACTCGATAAAGATAGATAAAGACTCGAAATTTAAAATGCAAGAATTGAAAGACACGACCGATAAGGACTGAAACGATCTATGCAGAACAAGATAAAGACCCCAGGCCTCCTCAGAGGGTAGGAACCAATACCAATGACTACACAACCCGCCTCTACAACCCTACACAATCAAGCGGACAACTTGAAGGCACAAGGAGGGGGCTTGTGGATACTAGATTCACCAAGTCTTGCGAAGTTGATGAACGGCAAAGCAAACCAAGCTGAGATTATCAATCAATTCGAGATCACGAAGAGCACAGCTCAATCCGGCCTGATCTCTCTCTCTATGTGTTTCACACGTTTGAGAAGAATACTTTCTGTATTATGAATGTTCCAATTGAATTACAAAGCTGAATCGAAAATATATAGACTACTCTAAAGCCTGATGGGCCGATTTAAGTGAATAAAATAAACAACTAAATTAAACACCTAAAACATAAGTAAATAAGGTCTCTAAAAATAACATGTAGAAAAGCCCAATTTCGGCCTAATAGGATCCATTCCCGTCAAAACAGTGACAGCTTGCAAAGATGTGCATTTTCGTCCAATCTCGAGGTCGAATCTGGAAAAACCTTCAACAGCAAAGTTGTAGATCTCTTCGTCCTCGTTCCAACAACGTATGGCACGCCTCAATCCGATAAATATTGAATCCGTACGACCCATTTTACAGAGACGTCGAAAAGCTGTCAAGTGACTATGAACGAGCTAAACGTCAAGCTCCCACCTTTGGACCTTTTCCCATGGTGGAGCCTTCCTCTTCCTTTTTAGAAAGACATCATCCGAAGGTGTCTTTGATGATGGCTTGGATGGTCCCGCATCAATCTCCCTTTCTTGAAAAGGATTCGTCCTCGAATCCAAGGTCGCATTTGATTCCGCAAAGGCATCCACACGAGCTCCTGGATCGAATACCACATGTCCATGGAAATCCATCTCAAGAACGATTGGTGTAGTGATTGACCACTCCTCGATGGTTATTGTCTCAGCTTCATCTACAAAATCAAGAAAAGAAACTTTATTAGTGCATAATTCATATTTCATGTCATCTTCATGATGTTCTAACTTAATATGCACTTGAGCTTGGTCAATAATCCCTAAGTTTCCATCCAAAACTAGCAAGTTTTCATCCTTTTCCAATGCTGAATTTTCAATTAATTCAAGGCTAGCACTATTAGAAGAATTTTCACCATCAATGATCATATTAGAAACTTTGCCTTTTTCTAAGCATTTAGTATGACACAAATCGTCTCTTTGATTATTATCACAAGACATAGGCTGAACATTTAAAGCTTTACTAACAATCAAAGAATTATCATGCTCATATTCAATGCAATGTTCATGATCATAGGCAAGTGAATTAACATCTTGATCATTTTTAACAACATGCTTTACATTTTCAGCAATAAAAGAAGCATCTATGCTAGAAGAAACATTAAGTTGAGTAGAAATAGGATGAGTTTCTTCCCTTTCAATTGGTGGCACTTCATTTCTAGGTGGGACTCCTTGTCCAAACACCGTATTAGAGCCAAAACGCCGAAGCTCATATGCCGTAAAGCTTTCATCCAACTTAACCAATTCTTCATTGGTTTTCACCACATTCTCATTTACTTTAGCTAACATCGCCATGAAGGTATTGTACCAATCCTTGCCCTGGTTATTAGACATTGCAAATAAAGACAAATACGGAACTATGTCAAGATTAGCAAAATATAAACAACCTCACAATTGTGTTTCGCTCACACTCCCTCTCTGATTGATATATCACGCTTGCTAGGGCAATCCGCTTTGGGCAAATCAACTACCAAGCAATAGACTAAGCAATCAAAGTATGTAACCAAGAGAATGAATGAAACAACGCAGAAGAGTACTCAACAAGGGCTGTAGAGAACTCGATGTAAGCAACAACTCAATTCAAGCAAAACAGATGGGAATTTGCAGGAATTCAACTCAAAATAAGCAATGGTGCACTCGACAGGGGTCTAATGCACTCGACACACACAAGAGAGAACTCGCAAGGGCTGAGATCACTCGACTCAATCAAAGCAAGCACTCGACAGTATCAATGAACACACAACAGTACTCGATCAAGGTGAAAAGAGTACTCGACACTCACAGCAGCACTTTGAACAAGAAAATCAGTGCTTGACACAAAGAGAAAATAAGAAAACAAAAGAAAAACTTGGAAATTTACCTCTTTGATTGAAAACCTTAAGTTATGATGTTGTAGTTGCAAGGTAGGGTTTCAATTTTTGTGGAGGTGTATGTGTTTAGGAGGTAATGAGATTGGTCTAGGGCTGATTTCAACACCAATGTAGTCCCTTGATGATTCCTTGCAAAAGATGAACAAAGAGCTCCAAAGAACACAAATCAAACAACTTTCTTTTTATTGGTATTTTCGGATCTGATTTTTCTCTCTCTTTTTTTTTTTTTTTTTTTTTTTACAGCAGCTCTATAATGCACGAAAATTAAATAAAATGCAAGGGAAATTCGAAAATTTGGTGAATAAAATAAAATTCAGCCCTAGAATGGTAGAAATAGGTGAGGTTTTTGTTATCTTTGGTAAGTGGATCTATCTTATGCCTTTAGATATACTTGATAGATATAATTGCATTATTCCACCAAATAAAATCTGATTTCTCAATAAGGCAAGAAAATAGATAGAATTAAAATATCTCAAGGATAAAATAAATAACACAAAGATAGAAAAGGATAGAAAAGATAAACAAACTAAGGTTTGTCTTTGTGTGGTGGTAGAGTCGGCCAAGCAAGGACTTATGGGGACAGCTAGGGCTGCCGTCGGCGGTTAGAGTACACAACAGGGGTTGTGCACACTTGTGGTCGACTCCACTGGTCTCGGCTAGGCTTTGTGTTTAGGCTATGCAACCACAAACAATCACAAACTCAAGATTAGTGCAAGAATCAATAAAGAATGCAAGAAGTAAAGACCAACACAAGAAAAGGACTCTTTTTTGTGGTTTTTGTGTTTATGGAAAGAAAAAGACTCAATCTTGATGTCGGAAACCAAAGCTCTGATACCAATTTGATACGGGGTTAGCCGTGAGATGGTCCGATCTTCGACAACAAGCAAGAATAATCAAGAACTAATAAAGAAACTCAAGAACTTAATCAAGATCGATCAAGAACTATAAAGACGCAGCAAGAACTAACAAGAAAGATGCAAGATTTATGCAAGACTCAACAAGAACGCAGCAAGACTTCAAGAACTCGACCAAGAATTGATCAAGAACTCCAAGAACGACGCAAGACAGCAACAAGAACAATAAAGACTCGATAAAGATAGATAAAGACTCGAAATTTAAAATGCAAGAATTGAAAGACACGACCGATAAGGACTGAAACGATCTATGCAGAACAAGATAAAGACCCCAGGCCTCCTCAGAGGGTAGGAACCAATACCAATGACTACACAACCCGCCTCTACAACCCTACACAATCAAGCGGACAACTTGAAGGCACAAGGAGGGGGCTTGTGGATACTAGATTCACCAAGTCTTGCGAAGTTGATGAACGGCAAAGCAAACCAAGCTGAGATTATCAATCAATTCGAGATCACGAAGAGCACAGCTCAATCCGGCCTGATCTCTCTCTCTATGTGTTTCACACGTTTGAGAAGAATACTTTCTGTATTATGAATGTTCCAATTGAATTACAAAGCTGAATCGAAAATATATAGACTACTCTAAAGCCTGATGGGCCGATTTAAGTGAATAAAATAAACAACTAAATTAAACACCTAAAACATAAGTAAATAAGGTCTCTAAAAATAACATGTAGAAAAGCCCAATTTCGGCCTAATAGGATCCATTCCCGTCAAAACAGTGACAGCTTGCAAAGATGTGCATTTTCGTCCAATCTCGAGGTCGAATGATGCGGGACCATCCAAGCCATCATCAAAGACACCTTCGGATGATGTCTTTCTAAAAAGGAAGAGGAAGGCTCCACCATGGGAAAAGGTCCGTGGTGGGCCCATAACCCACAGGTCCGAAGATCGGACCATCTCACGGCTAACCCCGTATCATCGAATCTGGAAAAACCTTCAACAGCAAAGTTGTAGATCTCTTCGTCCTCGTTCCAACAACGTATGGCACGCCTCAATCCGATAAATATTGAATCCGTACGACCCATTTTACAGAGACGTCGAAAAGCTGTCAAGTGACTATGAACGAGCTAAACGTCAAGCTCCCACCTTTGGACCTTTTCCCATGGTGGAGCCTTCCTCTTCCTTTTTAGAAAGACATCATCCGAAGGTGTCTTTGATGATGGCTTGGATGGTCCCGCATCATAATCTCTGAACTTAAAGCTATCAATTGGGTTAAATCCTTCTTTAGGGACTGTTTGATTAATAAGGGTTGCTAGGACTGGTTGGACTAGTAACTATATTAGGTCGAGACAAGGGCATTCATAGGAAACTTAATAGGACGAGAAGAACTTACAAGGATCGCTTCAATCCATTAAAGTGGAAAATTGTATGTAGAATTGCTTCTCCAAATTGTCTAAAACAAATTCATTCCTTCCGCTAGGGGAAGGAGTCAACTTTGAGCTGAAATCAGGGGTGGTTCATCTTATACCCAAGTTCCATGGTGGTTGGAATGAAACCTGAGAACGTTACTGATGATCAAATCAAGCTGAGAGCTTTTCCCTTCTCATTCAATGATGATGCGAGGGAGTGGTTCTTCTATCTACCACCGGGATCTGTTACTGCTTGGGCTGAGATGAAGAGAGTCTTCCTGAAGATGTACTTCCCTGCAACAAAACTCAATGCTTTGAAAAGGTCAATCAGCAGCATAGAGCAGTATGCTACGGAGTCGATTCATGAGTATTTTGAGTGCTTCAAGAAACTATGCGCTAGCTGCCCATGCCATGGCTTCTTTTAAAAGGATTTGGTCTTTTTCTCTTCAATGGGCTTACTGATGATGAGCGCAAAACGGTGAATTCTTGTTGTGGGGGAAACATGCTGAATAAGATGCATGTTGCAGCCTGGGAAGTGTTTAAGGAGCTTTTTGAGAGCTCTAGGCAGTTCAACTCAGCACTCGGGCTAGAGGTGTACTTGTTATTGATGCCCCAGTGGCTGCATTACAAACTGATATGGCAGAGATGAAAGAGATGATTAAGAAGCTGGTGGTTGACAGAGCATCTTAACAGTTGAAAGCATGTGAATCCTACATCGATCCATCCCATCCTATGGATATATGTACTCAACTTGGCAAGAACCTAGTGTTGAGTTGAATGCAATTCGGAATTTTGCTCCACAAAGGCCTAGGCAAGGCAACTTTGGTAATCCTGGGCACTTCAACAATAATAACTACAATGGAGGCTATCAGCAGGGCTATGGTTATGGC
Source organism: Persicaria tinctoria (assembly GCA_037127255.1). Lineage (NCBI taxonomy): Eukaryota > Viridiplantae > Streptophyta > Magnoliopsida > Caryophyllales > Polygonaceae > Persicaria > Persicaria tinctoria. The sequence goes on from JBANSL010000013.1 coordinate 41,439,736, forward strand.
AACTGTCAAGAGCCTTTCAATCAGCAAGGGAGGACATCAGGTGAGGCCACAACAACAGATGAGTCAAATCATGAACCAGGCTGAGCGCACAAAGAACTTAGAGGCGTGCACTAAGACCCTCACACAGGCAGTCTTGGACCAAGGTGAATGATCTAAGAACTTGGAGAACCAGATGAGTCAAATCATTCAACTACTAAGCGCAAAAAAGGCAAATGACTCAGGAAAGCTCCCATCGCAAACGACTGAGAATCCTAGGGAGAATGTCAGTGCAATAATGCTTAGAAGTGGCAAGGAACTGATTGACACGCCTCAAAAGGACGACGAGGAAATAATGGACGAGGAGATATAGGTGATAGAAGGAGAAGACGGACAGGTTACGGTGCGGCGCCCGCAGCACCCTTGCGGCGCCCACGGCCAATCAAACATGCTGCACCCGCAGCATCATGCGGCGCCCGCCGCCAGTACACCCGTCGAGCCTTCAGCTACAGGTACGCATTTTCCACCTTTCTCCTCTCTTTCCTCTTCCTCCCCTCTTCCTCCTCCTTCTTCTTCTTCTTCTTCTCCTCTTCCTCCTCCTTCTTCTCCTCCTTCGCCCTCCTTACCTATGGAGACTCCAAAGCCAGTTCCACCATTTCCGGAAGCCCTGAAGGATACACGAAGGTATGAGAACGATAAGGAGATCTTTGAGACATTCAGCAAGTGCGAGGTAAATATTCCTTTACTCAAATTGATTAAGAGCATTCCTAGATATGCTAAATTTTTGAAGGAATTGTGCACCATCAAGAAGAAGCAAAGATTGAAAAAGAAGGAAAAGGTAAGCTTGAATGAAAATGTCTCTGCTATGTTGCAAAGGAAATTGCCTGAAAAATGTGGAGACCCGGGTATGTTTACAATTCCATGTGCAATTGGGAATACTAGATTCAAACAAGCCATGCTTGATCTAGGAGCCTCAATTAATGTTATTTCCTACAACATGTACATGTCTTTGGGTTTGGGTGTTCTGACTAAGACTGGGGTTACAGTGCAACTTGCTGATCGATCACAAATCAGGCCAAGAGGCGTTGTTGAAGATGTTTTGGTTATGGTGGATGATTTGTTTTTCCCCGTTGATTTCTTTGTTTTAGATATGGAGTAGGGAGCCCCTGAAACACCCATTATACTAGGAAGACCATTCCTGAAAACTGCGAAAATGAAAATAGATTGTTGTGAGGGTCTATTGACTATGGAGTTTGATGGAAGAAAGATAGAATTCTCTCTCTTCAATCATGCTAAGCTTTCTCCTGAAAATTCTTTAGATATGCCTATTTCTAACAATATTGATCAAAACAATAATTTTTGTGATTTGTTAGAGACACCTAAGGAAAATAATTTATGTAAATTTGAGCCTCCTAACAAATTGAAACATTTTGTGATTTCAGGACAACCCCCGGGCATAGCTCAAGGAGAGAAGTTGAGGGTCATGGATGACTGCTTGGACAGAAAGCTACACCTTCCAAGGGTGCCCGCATTTGTCAATGAGATGACAGGTGTTGGTGACCCTGGTGGAGGGACCTAGGCCAATCAAGGGCCAGTACGTCGAGCCAAAGACTTGAAACAAAGGCGCTTCTCGGGAGGCAACCCAATGTAAGTTTTTCTTTCTTTTTCCTTTTTCTTTTCCTTCACCCTGATTATATTTGATTTACTTTTGTTGTCTTTATTGTTTCATTGAGGACAATGAAAACTTCAAGTGTGGGGGAGATGCATATATGAGATCATATTTAATTTTCTGCATCATGTTTAAGTTTCTGTAATTTCTGTTTAGTTTAGTTAATTTTTAATTTTAAATGTTCGTATTTAAAAAAAATTGAAAAATGAAAAATCCAAAAATAAGCATGCATTGCATACATATGTGTTATTCAAATACCCATCTAGCTTAGTTTGTCCTCTAATTTAAATTTCAAGCATGATCATATAAATCCCATGGAGTTCTGGATATTTTGGCCTTGTCTATATTTGATTTTTGTGGAACATGAGCTAGCAAATATAATTGAGCATGTATGGTTTAGCTAAAGTATGGTTGAAATCCTATGAACATGACCATGTGAGAATGTTTAGCCTTATTTGAAATCTTTTGCTCAATTGTGTGAATTACTCTCCTTGTATTGCTACCTCTTGGCATTGACTGCAGTATCTCAAGAGGCTTGCAGTGCATTAGATGAGAATGTATAGTTGATCGGAGAAGCTTGCATGAAGATCTCAAGAGGTTCTAAGAACAAGAAGCGAATCTAAACGAAGAACAAGTCTGCAGAAGTTGTCTGCAGAAGTTGTCGCCAGACATGCTGAACTTGTTTTGCACTTTCTGGAGGCCTCGGTTGTCCGATTGAATATTATGACCATGCGTTGGAAAGCTCTTTCAGAGAACTGACAAGAAGAGCAAATTCGAAACAGATATTCCGTGAAAGACAATATGCCGCGGCTGCGGCATGCGCCGTTGCAGCGGGCAGAAGGGAGCAGCACATGCTGCGGCCGCAGCATATATGTTGCGCCCACATCATTGGCCGTCAGTGCTTTTGCGCGTCGTTTTGATTATTAAAAAAACCTAGAACCTATTACTTTGTTTGGTGGCCGACTTTGGATGATTTAAAAGGCCAAGTTTTATGTTATTTTCACAACTTCAATTCTATTCTTTCATTCATCAGACACTTTAGAGATTTGAGCGATGTCTTCCATGAGGAACTAAACTCATCTATTCTGCCTGCAATTTGAACCTTTATTTGGATTGATTGTGATTACATTTCTAATTCTCGTTCCTTGTTTCCTATATTTGAATGCTTCAACTTCTTTGTGCTTGATTGTTTATTGTTTTGTTTTATCTTGTTTGGCCAACTTGTTAGATAAATTCAATCGCTAAGGTTTTGTAGATTCTTGGTTGTGAACCCTAACCTAAGTGGCAAACTTGTTCCTCTAGGGCTGGTTGAACTAATTGAATGAGTAGGAAGTTGAATGTGTTGTTAAATCCCTCTTTAGGGACTGCAAATACCTTGGCTAATCTCTGAACTTAAAGCTATCAATTGAGTTAAATCCTTCTTTAGTGATTGTTTGATTGATAAGGGTTGCTAGGATTGGTTGGACTAGTAACTATATTAGGTCGGGACAAGAGCATTCATAGGAAACTTAATAGGACGAGAAGAAGTTACAAGGATCGCTTCAATCCAATAAAGTGGAAAATTGTATGTAGAATTGCTTCTCCAAATTGTCTAAAACAAATTCATTTACTTTGCTTTCTTTATTTCGCTTTGATAAAAGGCGAAACTTTCACACACAAAAACCCCCCTTTTTGGTTACTTGATTGGCATCTAAATCACACTTGAATAATAATTTCCCTGTGGGATCAACCTCTTTCTTATTGCTATAGTTATAGGTTTGAGATTCACTTTGACGGATCAACGATAGGTTTTCGCTCTGTCACCGAGCGATCGCGAGGAAGAACACCGTGCGAGAGAGCAAGTAGAGGCGAGGCTGGGCAAGTGCAGGCGCGGGCGATCAGCCGTGAGCAAGCGCAGGAGCAGACGAGCAGGCGAGAGGCGGCCATCGTCGATCCTTGCCGGCGGGAGCGGGAGCAAAGCCATATCCCGGGACATTCCTCTTGAATTCGGAAGAAGAAAAAGCCAGCGTGGTTGTGGGCCCCTGCTAACTTATATTTGTGTTAATTGTTAACCAATTGGGATTAATTAATTCGGTTCGGTTCGGGTTTATCCGTTTACTTATTCAACTAACTAGCGGAATTAATATTATTATAGATATACAATATTATTTGAGGGTTTAAGAGATAAAATATTATTTTGGGAGAATTATTAGGGTTGGTTTACGAAATAAAAATGGTTTGGATTTTAGGGGATTTGGAAATAATTTTTAAAGTTGTTTAATAAATGGTATTTAAAATATCATATAATACTATTTGGGATTAAAATATATTATTGGGACATAAAGATTTATGAAGAAATTGGAAAAGAATTTCAAAGTTGAAAAGTAATCTAATAAATAAATTTAAAAAGGAATTTAGCAAGTATTTTCAAGGGTCGGAATTCTTAACTGTTCAATTCGAATTTGAAACTGATACGCGGTAAGCCGTAGGATGGCCCGATCTTCGACAATCAAACAAGAACTTAAAGAACAGAAGCAAGAACTCAACAAGAAAGCAAGATAGACGCAAGAACTAAGCAAGACGCAGCAAGAAATGACTCGATATCGACAAGAACACCAAGATCCGAAGGTTACTCGATGTCGAAAACAAGAAAGAACAAGACTCGATCGAAAGAAACAATAAAGACTCGAAATTTAATAGAGACACGACCGATAAGGACTGATTCAAACTATGTAGAACGAGATGAAGACCTCAGCCCTCCTTAGATGGTAGGAACTAAGCACCAACGACTACACAACCCGCCTCTACAACCTTACCCCAGACCTCCTTTGTGTGAGCTTCTCCTTGAGCTTGCAGAATGCCTCCTCTTGAGTTGTGCCACACTTGAACTCGCACCTCTTCTTAGTGAGTTCCGTGAGAGGGGCTGCGATGGAGCTGAAGTCTCGCACAAACTGCATGCAGAAGCTCGCCAATCCCTAGAAGTTGCGCACATGGCCGATGGAGGTTGGTGTCAGCCATTCTTGTATGGCTTTGATCTTCGCCTCGTCAACACGCAGTCCATTTGAGCTCACTACAAAACCAAGAAAAGACACTTGATCATTACATAATTCACATTTGTTCAAATTCGGATACAAGTGTTCTAATCTTAGTGTAGAAAGTACTTCCCTAAAATGTGCTTCATGTTCTTCAGGAGATTTGCTATAAAGTTTCTAAGCACATGATTCATTAATCACATGAAAGTACTAGGTGCGTTAGTTAAACATAAAGGCATAACCAACCATTCATACAACCCAAATTTAGTCTTAAATGATGTTTTCCATTCATCGCCTTCCTTCATTCTAATCTGAGGATAGCCACTTTTTAAGTCTATTTTCGAAAAAATGGAAGATCCATGCAATTCATCTAGCATATCATCTAAGCGTAGAATAGGATGACGATATTTGGCAGTTATATTGTTAATAGCCCTACAATCTACACACATTCTCCATGAACCATCTTTGTTAGAGACTAATAACACAGGAACAACACAAGGACTCAAACTTTCTCTAATGTATCCCTTATGCAACAACTCTTGGACTTGGGATTTGACCTCTTGGGTCTCAGTGGGATTCATATGATACGCATTCCTCTTAGGCAGAGAAGCCCATGGAACGAGATCAATTTGATGCTCAATGCCACGAATAGGGGGTAGACCTGGTGGTTTGTCATCGGGGAATACATCCTTATACTCTTCAAGAAGATATAGGATGTGAGGAGGGAGGGTAGCTCTAATCTCCTCGCTCAACATGTTCAACCATTTGCCTTGGAGTATCCTTAGCTAACTCGACTGACCTAGTGGTTTGCCTTGTTTCCCCATCCACAAACTCGTCTACAAATGTTCTCTTGGAAGCCAAGTAAACATCTTTAGGCCGAGAATGGGACACCACTTGACTCGACTGAGCCTCCTTAGCTAACTCACCTTTACTTACCTTGCGCTACTCAATCTCATCAACCACTTGTGTAGGCGTCATGGGCTTGAGAACAACGTTCTTTCCCTGAAAAGTAAAGGAGTAGCGGTTAGTAAACCCATCATGTAAGACCTTACGATCAAATTGCCAAGGACGACCTAATAAAATATGACAAGCTTGCATGGGCACTATATCAGATAAAACATCATCTTCATAATGTCCTAGTTTTATATGTACTTTAACTTGCTTGTTAACCTTTAGATTTCCACAATCATTCATCAAATGCAATCTATAAGGTCTAGGGTGCTAAATTGTAGGAAGTTGTAATTTATCAACCATTTCCTGACTGGCTAAGTTACAACAACTTCCACCATCAATGATCACATTACAAACCTTTCCCTTAACTAAACATCTATTATGAAACAAGTTTTCACGTTGATTGTCATCACAAGGTGCAGGTTGGACACTTAAGACTTTCCTAACAATCAAAGATTCACCATGTTCATAATCAATGCCATCTTCATCATCATAAGCAAGAAGGTTAAGGTTTTGATCATTTTCATCATCATTAGCATGCTCATCATGTTATTCACAAGAATTTTCAGATTCGTATTCCCCTAAGTGATTAATCATGAGAGTTTTCTTATTAGGGCAATCCTTCGTAACATGACCTCTACCTTGGCATTTAAAGCAAACAATGTCCCTAAATCTAGTAGTAGAGGGGTTAGGATTACTCCCTTTAGGTCCAGTAGATGCCCAGACGAATCTCGTTCGTACATAAGCGATTTGCCCTTGTTGAGGGGCTATTGAGGTACTCGACTTTCACCTCTCCCTTGGGTTTGGCTTGCTCGATGCCTAAAGCCGCCATCAAATTGTCCTTGGGGTTGCTGCACACGACCTTGGCGCCACCCTTGTGGTTGCCCAATCGTCGTTCTTCCACCTTGGCTCCTGTATCTTGCTCCCCTTTCTACTTTCATATCTAAATGCAATAACTCAGTAGGCGTAGAATAAGGAAAGTAATCAACTTCATGAGCTAAGGCGGGATGCAATATTCTAAGAAACCTAGCATTTGTATCCTTATCATTTTCAACTACATTGGCTCTAGCCATGGTTTCTTGCATTGCATTAAATGTTTCCTCAACACTTTTACTACCTTGTTTATGGTTTTCTAGCCGGTGTCTAAATTCTCTAGCATAGTGTTGGGGAACAAATCTTCTCCTCATAAGTGCTTTCATTTGATCCCATGAAGCGATAGGCGCATCAAGGGCTCTTCTTCTTTCTTTAACTAGGTTATCCCACCAAATTAAAGCAAAGCTGATGGAGGACCATCCCAAGAACCACCCGATGCACCTCATTTCGGAGATGAAGATGGACCTATCACAAGGTCACGAGCTAAGAAGATAAGAGATGAACTTAACGCTTTCATCATCCACCATATGAAGTTGGTGCTACCAAAGGAGCCCGAGGATGACATCATCACATTGCTTGAAACCGCACCATTCTCGGGTTCGACTAAGAGTGATTCGGCCACCACTCATACTTAGCCTTCATTTGCTTGCTTGTTTTGGACTTAGAGTTTTGGGCCTTTGTTTGGGTTTAGTAGAACTTGTGTTTTTGGGCCCTTGCTTTTGGGCTGATTTTCTCTACTATTTAAGGCTTGTAAACTCTCATTTGAAGACACTTTGAATCTTGTTAATGAAAACCTAGTTGGTTTCACTCTCCAAAGGTGAGAGCTTCATGCCTTGTGTGCATGTGTGTTGTATTCAGTTCGGTTGTTCTTCGTTTTGTCAATTTCCCGAAGATTGGTGATTCCGAGATGAGCACGGACCTCCTCCTTGTGCTTCCATGGCCATCCATGGTTGTGTAAGGTTGTATAGGGTTGGTTTTGGTGTCATTCAAGTTGGTTCTTGGTGCATTGTCCCAATGGGTCTTCTTGTTGTTCATCAAGGTTGATTCCTCCTATCTTTCCCTTTCATTTCCCTTTGTTTTATTCTGTTTTTCATTTTCATTTGGTCAAGCCTTGCTCCCAAGGTTTAATCCCCCTTTGCTGCGTTTTTCTTGTCTCACTTGTGCCATTTCTTTGTGTTCTTGTGAGTTCGAGTCCACAACGTCAAGATGGTCGGGAAAACAGCGGCTAACCCCGCATCAAATTGGCATCAGAGCATAGGTTCACTTGGCGTTGTTTGAAACAAGAACGATCAAACCAAGAATCACTTTCTCTTGGTAAGTTTTACAAGAAATTCCTTGTTCAATGTCTTGATCTTATTCTATTGTGTTGATTATTTGGTATTGGCGCTTGTGCATGCAATTTTTCATTTTCGGCCACCCTACCACCACCACAGCCCCACCGGTGCACCACCACAACCCCCATCTCAGCCCCCAGCTGTTCATTTGTGCTTCCTTAAGAAGCTTGTCCTTGGAACTTCCACAAAAGATTAAAAAAAAAAAATCAGATCTTGTGTTCCCCAAAAAGCTGTCCATACTTTATTGTTTCTCCAAAAAGTTGTCTCTTGTGTGCTTTTCAAAGAAGCATTGACATTTGGTTAGCTTTTCAGATTTTATTAGATACCTTTTCATATTTGTGGAGAGAGAGTATTAAAACCGAAATTAAAAAAAAAAAATCAAATTCGGTTTTTCTGGAAAAAAAAAAAAACAGAAAAAAAAAGAGTGACATCTTATGTATCTTATGCATGTTGAAGTGTTTTAGTAGATATTCATACTATAACATTTGCACTTTATCTTAGTGTTGCTTGGAAAAAAAACAAAGCAAAGCTTATTTGGCTTGTTGTGCTTACTTGTTGAAATCAAGCCTTGTTTGCATTGTGTTACCTTTCTCATTGTGTTGGAAACCTATTCATTGAACACATTGCATCAACCCTTTGCAGCCACTACCTACTGATTTTGAACCTAAATTGCACACTCCTTGCATATTTGAGCGCCATTGCACGATATTGATACATGAGAATAAGATAAGGGGTTGAACCTTGTAAAACTTGGTAAAACACTTATTCTTAGTCAAAAAAAAAAAACTCATTGTGTCGATCGTTCATAATTGTTTCGGGTGTTTGTTAAGCCATAATTCAATTCATTAAGTCTCTAGCCGCACCTAGAATCTGCGTGTTTGATATTAAGATCAGCCCTTGTTGTCATTGTGCTCTTTAAAGTTTTCTAATCTTGTGGTTGATTATTGACTCTACCAAGGCAAATTTGAAGCTAGGTTGCAACATTCGAAGAGGAGTGAAACACTTGTGAGGCTGATTTTTGCTTTCACTAACCTAACAAGTTTGTTAGTGTATTTGAGAATGTCTAACGCAGATCCTCCACCTTCGGACTGATACGGGGTTAGCCGTAGGTTGGTCCGATCTTCGACGACAAGCAAGAATAATCAAGAACTAATAAAGAAACTCAAGAACTTAATCAAGAACGATCAAGAACTCAAAGAACGCAGCAAGAAATAACAAGAAAGATGCAAGATTTATGCAAGACTCAACAAGAAAGCAAAGAAACGCAGCAAGACTCTCAAGAATCGATCAAGATAGGACAAGATCGACCAAGAAACACCAAGAACAGAGGCTGTCCTCAATGTCGACTCAAAGAAGTTGAACAAGACTCGATAAAGACTCGAAATTGCAACAAAGAATGAAAAGACACGACCGATAAGGACTGAGTCGATCTATGCAGAACAAGATAAAGACCCCAGGCCTCCTCAGAGGGTAGGAACCAATACCAATGACTACACAACCCGCCTCTACAACCCTACACAATCAAGCGGACAACTTGAAGGCACAAGGAGGGGGCTTGTAGATACTAGATTCAACAAGTCTTGCGAAGTTGATGAACGGCAAAGCAAACCAAGCTGAGATTATCAATCAATTCGAGATCACGAAGAGCACAGCTCAATCCGACCTGATCTCTCTCTCTATGTGTTTCACACGTTTGAGAAGAATACTTTCTGTATTATGAATGTTCCAATTTGGTTACAAGGAAAACTCGGCATTATAAAGGCCTTAGGGGCTGTTCTGGCCGGCCTAACTAGATAGAAAGATAAAACTAATAACTAATGGAAATAATAAAAATAACCTTAAAGTTTCCTAAAATAACTTAAGCAAAAGAAATACTAAAAATAGGAAATAAACATAATGTTCCAAAACTTAACAAAATCCCGTCAAAACCAGCAGCAACTCAAAGAATGTGGATTTCGGCCAAGCTATTGGACGAATCTGGAAAAATCTTCAACAGCAAATTTGTAGATCTCTTCGTCCTCGTTCCAACAAGGTATGGCACGCCTCAATCCAATCAATATTGAATCCGTACGATTCATTTTACAGAGACGTCGAAAAGCTGTCAAGTTGCTGAACGAATGTAAAAACGCCAAGCTTCCACCTTTGGACCTTCTCCCATGGTGGAGCCTTCTTCTTCCTCTTGATAAGGACATCATCCGAAGATGTCTTGGATGGTCCCGCATCAATCTCCCTTTCTTGAAAAGGATTCGTCCTCGAATCCAAGGTCTCATTGGATTCCGCAAAGGCATCCACACGAGCCCCTGGATCGAATATCACATGTCCATGGAAACCCTTCTCAAGGCTGATTGGTGTAGGGATTGACCACTCCTCGATGGTTATTATCTCAGCTTCATCTACAAAATCAAGAAAAGAAACTTTATGAGTGCATAATTCAGATTCCATATCAAAGTCATGATGTTCTAACTTAATATGCACTTTAGCTTGGTCATTAATCCCTAAGTTTCCATCCAAAGCTAGCAAGTTTTCATCCGTTTGCAAGGCTGAATTTTCAATTAATTCTAGGCTAGCAATATTAGAACAATTTTCACCATCAATGATCATATTATTAACTATGCCTTTTGCTATGCACTTAGTATGACACAATTCTTCTCTGTGATCATAAGGCACATGTTGAACATTTAAATCAATCAAAGAATCATCATGCTCATATTCAATGCAATCATTATGATCATAGGCAAGTAAATTAACATCTTGATCATTGTTATTATCAACATGCTCTACATTTTCAGCAATAAAAGAAGCATCTATGCTAGTAGAAACATGATGTGAATTAGCATTATGGGGAGAAATAGGATGAGTTTCTTCCCTTTCAATTGGTGGCATGTCAACTCTAGGTGGTACTCCTTGTGTGGGCACCGTGTTAGAGCCAAAACAAGAATAATCAATACTTTGTACCGGTAAGCCGAACCGAAGCTCTTGTGCCCTCAATCTTTCATCTATCTTAGCCAAGGTCTCCATCATGGTGTTGAACATGGTGACCTTATTAGACATAGCAAATAAAACAAACAAAGAACTATGTAAAAGTTAGAAAATATAAACAAACTCACAATTGTGTTTCGCTCACACTCCCTCTCTGATTGGTATATCACGCTTGCTAGGGCAATCCGCTTTGGGCAAATCAACAACCAAGCAAAAGAACTAAGCAATCAAAGTATGCAATCAAGAGAATGAATGAAACAACACACAAGAGTACTCAACAAGGGCTGAAGTACTCGACAAAGCAAAGAGAGCACTTGATTAAGGAAATCAGTACTTCGACTAAGCAATTAACAATCAATTCAAGCAAAACAGATGGGTATTTGCAAGAATTCAACTCGAAATAGACTAATGAGTACTCGAACAGCAAAACAAGCACTCGACTCAAACAAAAGAGAACTCGACCAGGGGGAGATCTCTTCGACACACACACACAATAGCACTTCAAGAGAATAGAAGTACTCGACACAGCTAGCAAACAACTTCGACAAAGCTGTAAACAAAGAGAACGAATAGAAAAACTCAAGAAAGAATGGAAATTCACCTCTTTTGATTGAAAACCTTAAGTTATGATGTTGTAGTTGCAAGGTAGGGTTTCAATTTTGTGGAGGTGTATGTGTTTAGGGATAGGTATGTTGATTAGGGCTGAGAAGAGGGTTCACCAATGATGTCCTTGGGAGCTTTCTTGCACTAGATCAACAACTAACAAACACTTTCTCTTTCTTTTGAATTTTCGGACCTTAATTTACTGTTTTTTTTTGTTTTGTTTTTTTTTTTTTTTAAATGTGAAACTAATGCAAGAAAAGACTCAAATTAATGTATAGGACTCGAAAATTTGGTATAGATGGTGATAAAAGATGAAAATTCAGCCCTAATGTAAAGATATAGATATAATGACTAATTTAGGTAATAGGATCTATCTTGTGCCTTTTTAGATAGTTGATAGATATAATGGAAATTAATATCCAACAACTTAAAATTTCTGATTTTTGATAGGCAATAGATAAATGGAATTAGATAAAAGATAAATCAAAATTCCAAAGATAGAATAGATAAACAAAAGGATAGAAAAGATAGAACAAACTAGGGTTTGCTTTGTGTGGTATGTAGAATCGGCCAAGCAAGGCTATGGGTACAGAAATTGCCGTCGGCTCTAGGGTGTTCACAAAGGCTGTGTTCACCACTTGGTCGACTCCACGGTCTCGGCTAGGCTTTGTGTTTAGGCTATGCAACCACAAACAATCACAAACTCAAGATTAGTGCAATAATCAATAAAGAATGCAAGAAGTAAAAGACCAAAACAAGAAAAGGACTCTTTTTTGTGGTTTTTGTGCTTATGAAAAGAAAAGACTCAATCTTGATGTCGGAAACCAAAGCTCTGATGCCAATTTGATACGGGGTTAGCCGTAGGTTGGTCCGATCTTCGACAACAAGCAAGAATAATCAAGAACTAATAAAGAAACTCAAGAACTTAATCAAGAACGATCAAGAACTCAAAGAACGCAGCAAGAAATAACAAGAAAGATGCAAGATTTATGCAAGACTCAACAAGAAAGCAAAGAAACGCAGCAAGACTCTCAAGAATCGATCAAGATAGGACAAGATCGACCAAGAAACACCAAGAACAGAGGCTGTCCTCAATGTCGACTCAAAGAAGTTGAACAAGACTCGATAAAGACTCGAAATTGCAACAAAGAATGAAAAGACACGACCGATAAGGACTGAGTCGATCTATGCAGAACAAGATAAAGACCCCAGGCCTCCTCAGAGGGTAGGAACCAATACCAATGACTACACAACCCGCCTCTACAACCCTACACAATCAAGCGGACAACTTGAAGGCACAAGGAGGGGGCTTGTGGATACTAGATTCAACAAGTCTTGCGAAGTTGATGAACGGCAAAGCAAACCAAGCTGAGATTATCAATCAATTCGAGATCACGAAGAGCACAGCTCAATCCGACCTGATCTCTCTCTCTATGTGTTTCACACGTTTGAGAAGAATACTTTCTGTATTATGAATGTTCCAATTTGGTTACAAGGAAAACTCGGCATTATAAAGGCCTTAGGGGCTGTTCTGGCCGGCCTAACTAGATAGAAAGATAAAACTAATAACTAATGGAAATAATAAAAATAACCTTAAAGTTTCCTAAAATAACTTAAGCAAAAGAAATACTAAAAATAGGAAATAAACATAATGTTCCAAAACTTAACAAAATCCCGTCAAAACCAGCAGCAACTCAAAGAATGTGGATTTCGGCCAAGCTATTGGACGAATCTGGAAAAACCTTCAACAGCAAATTTGTAGATCTCTTCGTCCTCGTTCCAACAAGGTATGGCACGCCTCAATCCAATCAATATTGAATCCGTACGATTCATTTTACAGAGACGTCGAAAAGCTGTCAAGTTGCTGAACGAATGTAAAAACGCCAAGCTTCCACCTTTGGACCTTCTCCCATGGTGGAGCCTTCTTCTTCCTCTTGATAAGGACATCATCCGAAGGTGTCCTTACCATCAAATTGAGGAATCTTTACCTTTACCTTACCTATGCCGTCCTCTTCAGGCTCTCTAGGTGCTCTGTAGTGGTATCAACCTTGATGCGGGACCATCTTCTACAACTCCAGACACACCCATCATACTTGGAGAAGGGCCAATGACTCGAGCTAGAGCTAAGAAGCTTCAAAGAGACTCATTCAACTTTGTGGGTCATGCTTTGTTCTCGAGCAAGGTTCAACTCCCCGAGCCAACATTGAAGACATATATGTGCATTGGAGTGCATAATGAGGCCGAGCCACCTTGAATAAAGCTTGGGCCGAAATTATCTAAGTGTTAGAGCTTAATTTCAGCTTATGAACATTATTGGGCTGAATTGGGCTTTTCTAGTTATTATTTTTAAGGACCTTATTTTACTTATGTTCTTAGGTTTATTTCAATAAGCCCATTAGTAATTAGATCTATCTATTTCTATCTACTATGGCCGGCCAAACTCAGCCTTAGGGCCTATATATTTTCGATTCTTCCATGTAAACAGATTGGAACTTTGATGATTACAATTCTCTCAAAAAGAGTGTTTACACCATCGAGTGTTTGTTGATTCAATTAGAGCTGTGCTCATTGATCATCGATTGATACATATCTCAGCTTGGTTTGCTTTGCCGTTCATCAACTTCGCAAGACTTGGTGAATCTAGTATCCACAAGCCCCCTCCTTGTGCTTCAAGTTGTCCGCTTGATTGTGTAGGGTTGTAGAGGCGGGTTGTGTAGTCATTGGTATTGGTTCCTACCCTCTGAGGAGGCATGGGGTCTTTATCTTGTTCTGCATAGATCGACTCAGTCCTTATCGGTCGTGTCTTTTCATTCTTTGTTGCAATTTCGAGTCTTTATCGAGTCTTGTTCAACTTCTTTGAGTCGACATTGAGGACAGCCTCTGTTCTTGGTGTTTCTTGGTCGATCTTGTCCTATCTTGACCGATTCTTGAGAATCTTGCTGATCTTGTTGAGTCTTTATTCGTTCTTGCTTCCGTTCTCTAACTTCTTGATTGATCTTGCAGATTTCTTGATCGATTCTTGAAGCATTCTTGCTGTCTTTATTAGTTCTTGTTTAATTATTGCTTGTTGTCGAAGATCGGACCATCACACGGCTAACCCCGTATCAAATTGGTATCAGAGCTTTGGTTTCCGACATCAAGATTGAGTCTTTTCTTTTCTAAACACAAAAACCACAAAAAAAAAAAAGAGTCCTTTTCTTGTTTTTGTTATTTACTTCTTGCATTCTTTTTGATTAAGTTACTAATCTTGAGTTTGTGATTGTTTGTGGTTGCATAGCCTAAACACAAAGCCTAGCCGAGACCGTGGAGTCGACCAAAGTGGTGCGCAATTTCCCTTGTGCAGCACCTAAGCCGGCGGCATTACCCTTGTCCCCATAGTCACAGCTTGGTCGACATCACATAAACACAAGAAACCCTAGTTTGTTATCTTTTCTATCCTTTGTCTAACTTTGGAATATTTTATCTATCATATATCTATTCTATTTGCCTTTTACAATCTGATTATAATTGATAAATTAATCCATATTATCTATCTTTTTATCTTTAAGAGGCGTAGATAGATCTTGTTACCTTATATATCCAAAGTTGTTTATAAATATATCTTTAAGGGCTGAATTTCTATCATCTATCACCAACATATCATATTTTCGAGTCCTTTTCTCATTATTGTTAGTTTTCTTGCATTAGTTTCAGATTTAAAAAAAAAAAAAAAAAAAACAGTAAATTAAAGTTCCGAAAATTCAAAAAAAAAAAAAGAAGAAAGTGTTTGGTTGTTGTTTGTTGTTCTAGTGCAAGAAAACCCTAAAGGACTCAACTTTTTGGTGATTCTCCATTGCCCTTGTCGACAGCCCTAAACCTAAACACATACACCTCCACAAAATTGAAACCCTACCTTGCAACTATAACATCATAACTTGGGGGTTTTCAATCAAAAGAGGTAAATTTCCTTCCTTTCTCTTGTGTTTCTTCTATTTCTTTTGTTACAGCCTTGTCGAGTTAATTTTTGGCTGTGTCGAGCACTTCTCCCCATTGTCGAGTGCTGTTGTGTTTGTGTCGAAGAGTTCTCAGCCCTTGCCGAGTTCTCTCTTGTGTGTGTCGAGTAATCTCAGCCCTTGCCGAGTGATCTTTTTGTGCGTCGAATTGATTCATTGCAATTACCCATCTGCTTTGCTTGAATCTATTGTTTACTACTGCTGTCGAATGCTCTTACCCTTTTGACGAGTGCTTTGTTGTTCGTTTCAGTCATTACATACCTTGATTTATTTAGTCTTTGCTTGGTAGTTGATTTGCCCAAAGCGGATTGCCCTAGCAAGCGTGATATATCAATCAGAGAGGGAGTGTGAGCGAAACACAATTGTGAGCTGTTTATAAGTTTTACTAACCCTTAACTTAGTTCTTTGTTCTTTGGTTTTTGTTATAATGTCTACTAATCAGGGAAACAATGGTGGTAACAATGCCACTGACTCAAGTGCAACAGTGACGCCCGAGCAATTTCAGACCATGATGAACAACATGGCGACTATCATGAACAACACAACGGGTGTTCCTGAATCCTTGGCTGCGCTAACAGCAAGGGTGGCTGCATTAGAGAGCTCTAGGCCTAGTGGTTCGAACACCATAGGTCAGCAAGAGCGAGTTGAGATACCTAATGACGAAAGAGAGGTCGTTAATCCTAACCCTATTCCTAATCCTAATCCTCATGTCAATGTTAATTTAGATAATCCTTTATTCAATGAAAACAACTCTCCACAAGGTGGGAGAAATGATCGGAATAATGGGTTTGTTAATGTGCAAGGTCAAGGACAGGGAAGGGGAAGAGGACGTGGCTATCAAGAGCAATTCTATTACTCGGAGCAAGATGACGACTTCCAAGAAGAGGAGTATTGGGAGCGACGCCCGAGACAGAATCAAAGGGGAAATCCGAACCGACCACCTAGGTTCAATGACGACGACGGTATGGGTAAGGTTAAGGTAAAGATTCCTCCTTTTGATGGTAAAACTGATCCAGATGCTTATATTGATTGGGAAATTAAAATGGAGCAAATCTGGAATTGTCATAATTTCTCAGAACCTAAGAAAGTACAACTAGCTTCCCTAGAGTTTCAAGGTTTTGCATTAATCTGGTGGGATAATCTTGTTAAGGAAAGAAGAAGATCCCTTGATGCACCTATTGCTTCTTGGGAACAATTGAAAGTGGTCATGAGAAATAGATTTGTACCTCAACATCATGATAGAGAGCTATTAAACAGATTAGAAAACCTTAAACAAGGTAGTAAAACTGTTGAGGAAACATTTAATGTTATGCAAGAAGCCATGGCTAGAGCTAATATAGTCGAAACTCATGAGAAAACTAATGTTAGATATCTTCGAATCTTACATCCTGCTTTAGCTCATGAAATTGATTATTTTCCCTATACTACTCCTACTGAACTTTTACATCTAGCTATGAAAGTAGAAAAGGGACAACGCTACAAAAGCCAAGGCAATAGGGTGTCGAGTGGCCAGCAACAAGGGTGGCGCCAATCTCGGCCCCAACAGCCCCAAGGGCGCTCGGAGATGGGCTCTAGGGAGCGAGCTCAGCAGCCCCAATGGAGGAGTGAAGGTCGACAGCCCCAACAGCCCCTCGACAAGGGTAAAGGCCCATGGAATGGACGAGAATCGTCTGGGACATCTACTGGTCCCAAAGGGAGTAATCCTAACCCTTCTACCACTCGTTCTAGAGATATTGTATGCTTTAAATGCCAAGGTAGAGGACATTATATGAAGGATTGCCCTAATAAGAAAACTCTCATGGTTAATCAATTTGGAGAATATGAATCTGAAAACTCTTGTGATGAACATGATGAGAATGCTAATAATGATAATGATCAGAACCTAAACCTTGTTTGCTATGAAAATGATGATAATGAGGTTGAATATGAACATGGAGAATCTTTGATTGTTAGAAGAGTTTTAAGTGTTGTTCCTACACCATGTGAAGATAATCAAAGAGAAAACTTATTTCATACTCGTTGTCTAGTTAAAGGAAAGGTTGTAAATGTGATCATTGATGGAGGTAGTTGCTGTAATTTAGCTAGTCAAGAAATGATTGACAAATTGCATTTACCTACTGTCCAACACCCTAGACCTTACAAATTGCATTGGATGAATGATTGTGGCTTATTAAAAGTTCATAGACAAGTTAAAGTGCATATTAAACTAGGACATTATGAAGATGATGTTTTATGTGATATTGTGCCTATGCAAGCTTGTCATATTCTATTAGGCCGTCCTTGGCAATCTGATCGCAAGGTTATTCATGATGGGTTTACTAATCGCTATACCTTTACTTTTCAGGGAAAAAATGTCATTCTCAAACCTATGACGCCTACACAAGTAGCTTATGAGATTGAGAAGCGGAAGGTAAGTAAAGGTGAGTTAGATCAGGAGGCTCAGTCGAGCCAAGTGGATCCTCAAACTCGAGCTAAGAGTGTGTTCTTGGTCTCCAAAAGCACATTCCTGGACGAATTTGCGGATGGTGGAACTATTCTTATGCGCCTTTGCAAGAGCTTGAGCATGTTGAGTGAAGAGCTTAAAGCTTCTCTTCCATCGAACATTCTCGCTCTTCTTGAGGAGTTTAAGGATGTGTTTCCCGATGAAATACCACCAGGTCTACCCCCTATTCGTGGAATCGAGCATCAAATTGATCTTATTCCAGGGGCTGCATTGCCTAATAGACCTGCGTATCGTATGAATCCCACTGAGACCCAAGAGGTCCAAACCCAAGTCCAGGAACTGTTGGATAAGGGTTACATTCGAATTAGCTTAAGTCCTAGTGCTGTGCCTGTGTTATTAGTCCCTAAGAAAGATGGATCATGGAGAATGTGTGTAGATTGTAGGGCTATTAACAACATCACTATTAAATATCGTCACCCTATTCCTAGATTAGATGATATGCTAGATGAGTTACATGGAGCCTCTATATTCTCTAAAATTGATCTTAGAAGTGGCTATCATCAGATTAGAATGAAAAAGGGAGATGAATGGAAAACAGCCTTTAAGACTAAGCTAGGCTTATATGAGTGGTTAGTTATGCCTTTTGGTTTAACTAATGCTCCTAGTACTTTTATGCGCTTAATGAATCATGTGCTTCGAGATTTCATTGGAAAGTTTGTTGTTGTTTACTTTGATGATATTCTGATTTATAGCAAGTCTTCTAATGAACATGAATCACATCTTAGAGAAGTGCTTAAAACACTAAGAATTGAACGCTTGTATGCTAATCTAAAGAAGTGTGAATTATGTAATGAACAAGTGTCTTTTCTTGGATTTGTAGTGAGCTCTAAAGGACTGCGTGTTGATGAATCAAAGATTAAAGCCATCCAAGAGTGGCCGACCCCCACCAACATAGGCCATGTACGCAGCTTCCAAGGTCTTGCGAGCTTCTACCGACGCTTTGTGCGAGATTTCAGCACCATCTCAGCCCCACTAACAGAGCTTACAAAGAAAAGGAGTGAGTTCACATGGGGAGCAGCTCAGGAGGACGCATTCAACACACTTAAGGATAAGCTGACTCACGCACCTCTACTAGCTTTGCCGGACTTTACTCAGCCTTTTGAGGTCGAGTGTGATGCTAGCGGAGTAGGAATTGGTGGAGTCCTTATGCAGTGAGGTAAGCCTATTGCTTTCTTTTCTGAGAAGTTGAAAGGTGCTTGTCTTAATTACTCTACCTATGATAAGGAATTGTATGCTTTGTTTCGAGTACTTAAGACATGGTCTCACTATCTATGGCCTAGCGAGTTTATTCTTAGAACTGATCATGAATCATTAAAACACTTTAAAATCCAAGATAAACTTGATAGGAGACATGGTAGATGGATGGAGTTCATAGAAACATTTCCTTATGTAATTAAGTATAAGAAAGGCAAAGACAATGTGGTTGCCGATGCATTATCTAGGAGACATGTTCTAATAGCCGATTTCGATTCTAATGCTTTAGCTAGACGACATGTGATTTTAACCACTTTGGATTCTAGAGTCTTAGGCTTTGTTTACATAAAGGAATTATATGAATCTGATCTAGATTTTGGTAACACTTTTCGAAAATGCTTAGAATCAGGTCCTTTCGATGGCTTCTATATACATGATGGATTCTTATTTCGAAAAGATCAAGTGTGTATTCCTCGATGTTCATTAAGATTACTACTTGTTAGTGAAGCCCATAGTGGTGGTTTAATGGGACATTTTGGACGGGATAAGACATATAATACACTGAAATCACACTTTTATTGGCCACATATGCTTAGGGATGTAGAACATTGCCTTAAGAGATGCATAGATTGCATTAAAGCCAAAGCTAAGCTTATGCCCCATGGCCTTTATACACCACTGCCGACCCCCTCAGCCCCTTGGGAAGACATTTCTATGGATTTTATTGTTGGGTTGCCTAGAACAAAGAAGGGGAGGGATTCAATCTTTGTAGTGGTCGATAGGTTCTCTAAAATGGCTCATTTCATTGCATGTCATAAAACTGATGATGCTACCAACGTTGCTAATCTATTCTTTAGAGAAGTAGTTAGGTTGCATGGTGTGCCTAAAACTATTGTTAGTGATAGGGATGTGAAATTCTTAAGTCATTTTTGGCGTACTTTATGGAATAAATTGGGAACTAGATTGCTATTCTCTACTTCTAGCCACCCCCAAACCGATGGCCAAACTGAGGTGACTAATAGAACCCTTGCTACTGTCCTAAGAGCCATTATTAGGAAGAATTTGAAACTTTGGGAAGAAGCCTTACCTCATGTGGAATTTGCTTATAATCGAACCATGCATTCGGCTACTAAAATCAGTCCATTTGAATGTGTGTATGGTGTTAATCCACTAACCCCTTTTGATCTTACTCCATATCCTATGAGAGACAAATAATCATTTGAGGCAGGTAAGCATGTCGAGTTCATCAAGGAGCTGCATGAACGAACTCGAGAGAAGCTGAAGCTCAAGGCTGAATACAACGCTAACAAGGCCGCCTTTATATCAAATTCAACGTGTTTGATTACAACGGAGGTATCGGCAATATATAGCCTAACCAGGGCTGATTTAGCCGAAAATATTAAATAAATAAATAACTAATTAAAACACCTAAAAACATAAGTAAATAAGGTCTCTAAAAATAACACATAGAAAAAGCCCAATTCGGCCCAATATTAACTCTAAAGATGTTCCAACACTTAGCCATATTCCATTCCCGTCAAAACAGTGACAGACTTGCAAAGATGGTGATTTTTGGCCAATCTCGAGGTCGAATCTGGAAAAACCTTCAACATCAAAGTTGTAGATCTCTCCGTCCTCGTTCCAACAAGGTATGACACGCCTCAATCCGATAAATATTGAATCCGTACGACTCATTTTACAGAGACGTCGAAAAGCTGTCAAATGACTATGAACGAACCAAAACGTCATTTAATCCAAGCTTGCACCTTTGGACCTTCTCCCATGGTGGAGCCTTCTTCTTCCTCTTGAGGATGACTTTCTTCTCACGAGCTCGAATCATAGGTTCATCCCCAAGCATAGATGTGTCAGAAGGTGTCCTGGATGGTGTCTTGGATGGTCCCGCATCACAAGGAGGGGACTTGTGGATACCAGGATTACCAAGCTCTTGCGAGGTTGACAAACACAAGGCAAACCAAGCTGAGATCAATACCAATAGTTGCAATCGATGAGCCTTGCTTTGAATGGATTGACGTTCTCTCAATTGTGTTTCACACAAAACTGAAATTTCATAGATGAATAGACGTGAATGTTTACAATGGGGGTGATCGGCATATATAACCCTAACAAAGACTTTTGGGCCGAAAATAATAATAAAAAGAACAACTTAAGGAATTAAATAAAATACCCCTAAAGTTTCCTAAAATAACTTAAGTAAAGTTGCTAAAATCGGAAATAACATAAGTGTTCCAATACTTAGCTAATTCGGCACTTATGAACACTAAGGTGGATGGGCTTCTTGAATTCCTATACACGTATAGGTCTTCACTGTTGGCTCTGGGACTTGAACCGTGCTCGAGAACAAAGCATGACTCACAAACATGAATGAGTCGCGTTGCAGCTTCTTAGCTCGGGCTCGAGTCATTGGTCCTTCTCCAATTATGATTGGCGTGTCTGGAGGTGTAGAAGACGGTGCCGCATCAGAAACGGTTTTGAAACTAACTTGGGAATAAGACTTACTCGTTGACTAACTAGCATGATAATATGAGCGACTAACGGCATGATATGTGTGACTAATAGCATGATTTGTGGTGATTTATTATAAGAGGCGAAAGGGTTATATAATTATGACGAGTTAGTAGTATGTTATTGTACAAATTATGCCTTATGATTTGGATGAACTACTGGGATATATGCAGATATGATGAATATGAACATACGGGATTGGTTGATGATTTATGGTGAGCGATGTGATCTTATGGAATGTAGGATACGATGGAATTTATGATCGATGTGTACTTGTTCTATTGATTGACGTATGCTTGAGTGCTTAATAGTTATGTGTAGACTTATGTATATTCCACTTTGTACCTAGGTGATACTCTGTGATCGTGACTACTGTGTGCTGGATTCTTCTTTTGCTAATCTGCTAGCCAGGTAAGTCCTCTAGGGCTTACTCAGTAACCAGTACCTCATGCCTGATGTGTCATATAGTATGTAGGTGTTTCATATGCATAAGAGCATATCATGTAGTATCATGCGTAGGAATTGCACTTACGAATGAGCATTCTTATTATGTATGCGTTTGAATACAGAACGACCGTTATCTGTGAATCCTTGGATGCTATAGCATATCAAATCTCATCATCATATCGTATCTCATGCTCATCTAGTATATCGTGATATATATGACTCAAGGAGGAAAACACCCGATGAAGCGCATCGAACTGGCCAGTCTCCACCCTATCCGGAAGGGGGGTGGTGGTAGAAGAGGGATATACCACTTGGTATTCTTTGTTAAGGCCTTATTTAATATTCTGCGTATATGAATTAGGAGCATGATAGTGTGGTTAATATTTCAGTACTGCATGAAGACATTCTTTATTCTAGGTGTAGGAGTATTATATGTCCTTAGCGCGGTCAGAGGACCCGCAAGCGGACTCTTGGCCTGACTTGGTGGTATAGTTTCAGGTACCCGATCCACTCCTTGATTTTGTGTTGTTATGATGGGGCCCATTCATATGACAGATAGTAAATGTTTGAACCCTGACTTCACCAAATTCATGCTTTTGATATTTCTTCCTAATTATACTTTGTTTTGACCAGGCTCTACCGTGGCACTAGTTGTATCGTTTTCAGAACTTATGTCCTTTGTTTGATAAAAGGGTTTTCCGCGTTGTAGACTTAGGACAAGTACAGGGGTTTACCCCGGGGTCTCCAACGGACCTTCCGGATTTGGGTGCGAAATCCCACTTTAAACTACACATCTTTGGTTTCAAACCTTCAACCTGTACTCGTTTCATCCCTCGAAACGTAACTCGAGAATCATAATCCCGAACCGTTACAAGCTTTTCATATGGTAGAAGAATATATTCGTGTGGACGAAGCACACTCTCAATCTCCATCTTAAGCTCTTCTTTCCCTACATCAAATTTCGCATTGTTAGAAGATTCAACATTAAATAAATCATTTTCCTTAGGAATTTTTAACATATCATTAGGTTCATCAATGCAACAAACATTGTTAGCATTTGGAACATCCAAAGAATTTTCAGGAGAAAGGTTAATAGGATCATACATAGAAAACTCAATCTTTCTACGATCAAACTCCTTGGTTAGCAAACCTTTGAAGCAATCAAACTTTGTCTTTATCGTTCTTAGGAATGGCCTTCCTAAGATTATTGGTGTCTCAAGCATTCCCTATTCCATATCTAACACAAAGAAATCAGCAAGATATATTAAATCATCAACTTTCACTAAAACATCCTCAACAACTCCTCTAGGTTTGATATGAGATCGATCAACGAGTTGTATTGTAACATCTGTTTTTGTCAGGGCATTCAGACCCAAAAACATGTACAATTTCACATGGAATTGTGAACATACCTGAGTCTCCGCACTTTTCAAGTAATCTAATTTACAAAATAGCATAAACATTCTCATTCAAGCTTACCTTCTTCTTTCTCTTCATCCTTTGCTTTCTCTTGATAGTGCATAACTGATGCGGGACCATCTTCTACAGCTCCAGACACACCCATCATACTTGGAGAAGGACCAATGACTCGAGCTAGAGCTAAGAAGCTTCAGAGAGACTCATTCAACTTTGTGGGTCATGCTTTGTTCTCGAGCAAGGTTCAACTCCCCGAGCCAACATTGAAGACATATATGTGCATTGGAGTTAATAATGAGGCCGAGCCACCTTGAATAAAGCTTGGGCCGAAATTATCTAAGTGTTAGAGCTTAATTTCAGCTTATGAACATTATTGGGCTGAATTGGGCTTTTCTAGTTATTATTTTTAAGGACCTTATTTTACTTATGTTCTTAGGTTTATTTCAATAAGCCCATTAGTAATTAGATCTATCTATTTCTATCTACTATGGCCGGCCAAACTCAGCCTTAGGGCCTATATATTTTCGATTCTTCCATGTAAACAGATGGGAACTTTGATAATTACAATTCTCTCAAAAAGAGTGTTTACACCATCGAGTGTTTGTTGATTCAATTAGAGCTGTGCTCATTGATCATCGATTGATACATATCTCAGCTTGGTTTGCTTTGCCGTTCATCAACTTCGCAAGACTTGGTGAATCTAGTATCCACAAGCCCCCTCCTTGTGCCTTCAAGTTGTCCGCTTGATTGTGTAGGGTTGTAGAGGCGGGTTGTGTAGTCATTGGTATTGGTTCCTACCCTCTGAGGAGGCCTGGGGTCTTTATCTTGTTCTGCATAGATCGTTTCAGTCCATATCAGGTCGTGTCTTTCAATTCTTGCAATTCAATTTCGAGTCTTTATTCATCTTTGTCGAGTCTTGCTGAGTTTCTTGAGAATCTTGATCGATCTTGATTGCTTCTTGATCGAATCTTGCTGATCTTGTTGAGTCTTTATTCGTTCTTGCTTCCGTTCTCTAACTTCTTGATTGATCTTGCAGATTTCTTGATCGATTCTTGAAGCATTCTTGCTGTCTTTATTAGTTCTTGTTTAATTCTTGCTTGTTGTCGAAGATCGGACCATCACACGGCTAACCCCGTATCAATAACTCCTTAAAAAACATAGCATAGCGAGGCACATATTTGATTAAATTCAAAAGCGGAATGTTTACCTCATAATGCGCAAAGGTATCGTACAAGATTTGCTCCTTTCTCACTTTCTATAAGCTCTCAAGGCGTGTGAAAAGGGTGTTTCAGGCTTGTAAGCCTCAGAAGGCCTCTCTTTAGACACTACAAGGGGTGGCGGGCACCTGATGAACGGAAAACATGTGGTGCTTATGAACAAGTTTGGATTCGTTCAGCAGATTTGACAGCTTTGCGACGTCTCAGTAAAATGGGTCGTTGGGAGTCAATATTGATCGGATTGGATCGTGCTATACCTTTCCGGAACAAGGAAGAAGATATCTACAACTTTGCAGTTGAAGGTTTTTCCAGAATCTACCGAGAACATGGCCGAAAATCAACATCTTTGCAGCTGTTCATTTTTTGGACGAAAATAATTATCTTTTCCTATTTAATTTATCAGTTTATCCTTATATTTATTTAGGCATAATATAAATTAGAATAATATCTATTAGTTGACTTTTCAATTAATTGATATTATATCTAATTAGTTTTTATATTTATTTTCTAGGATAAATAAAGTGGAAAAGGAAAAATCTATCTTTAAGATATTTCTTTGGCCACCAAGTAGTTTGATTTTATCTAGGATTATGTTTTCTATTTAAGATGCTTTTATTCATTCAATAAAATCAGATATTAGAATTGGATTTTTGACAAAAGTCAGATTTGGAGAGTTCTCCTAGGGAGGAACCGAGTTCCCCTGCGTGGGATAGGTTTCGATGTGTTGTTCTTAGCTTGGTTTGTCTTCTGTGTGTCGATCCTCTTTGGTGGGTTGGTGCTACCACATGTTTGGTGTGTGTCGATACTCGTCATAGGATTGGTGCTATCCATCATGCATGGTGTGTGTCGATTATCGTCATAGGATTGGTGCTATCAAGTATCCACAAGCCCCCTCCTTGTGTCTTCAAGTTGTCCGCTTGATTGTGTAGGGTTGTAGAGGCGGGTTGTGTAGTCATTGGTATTGGTTCCTACCCTCTGAGGAGGCCTAGGGTCTTTATCTTGTTCTGCATAGATCGTTTCAGTCCTTATCGGTCGTGTCTTCATTATCAATTTCGAGTCTTTATTAATCTTGTCGAGTCTTTCTTTGTTTCTTGCTGCGTTCTTTACTTTCTTGGTCGATCTTGGACTGTTCTTGGTCAAGATCTTGCGTTTCTTTGCTTTCTTGTTGAGTCTTGTTCAGTTCTTGCTTCCGTTCTTTAGTTTCTTGCTTGTTTGTTGAAGATCGGGTCATCACACGGCTAACCCCGTATCAGCACCGGTTAGGGCGGCGGGCGCTGGTTGACGGTCTCACAAAATTTAAGATGCTTTGTCCTTCTTCCTCCACGTCCATGCTTTATCTTTAGGCCTTTCTTCCATGCTTTTTGTGGGTGTTTTGACTTCTTTTCCTCCTCTAAGGATCATGGAACTTACATTCTTCTTTGGATTGACTACCACTTGCAAGGGTAGCTTGCCTAAATCCTTAGCTTTGAGTTCTCCGATCTTCTTAGCCATTTGGCTCAACAACTTCTCTTCAACACTCATCTTTTCCATCAATAACCTCAATGTTTCTTCTCTATCCTCCTGTTGAGGATTACTAGAACAGTTCTCAAATTGGCCCCTTCCTTGATAAGGTGCTTGTTGATGTTGACCCCTGCCGTTGAAACCACTTTGATAGTTTGAATTGTAGTTTAAATTGAAGAAATTGTTACCAAAGTTGTCCATAATCCATTGCATTAGCATCAGCAACCTCCTCTTGAATCAATGGGCACTTATCATTTGGATGACTTGGATCTCCGCAGACTACGCATGGTTTAGATCGTTGTGTCTGATTCATCTACATAGCCATGTTCTTGACTATCTCAACAAGCCTATCTAGATCATCTCTGCGATGTGTCCAGAGTTGTACAATCTATGAACTCCTGTAAGACCTTGTAATCTCCCATATTGTTGCGAAGCATTGGCTAGGTTCTCAAAATTTTGCAATGCTTCCTCATGTGTCTTGTTTAAGACATCTCCTACGCTTGTAGTATTAATGACACTAAGCTCTCAGTCAAGCAAACCTTCATAGAGATAGAGGACAAGATCATCCTCTGGTATTCCATGTTGCAGGCAACTTCGTTTAAGCTTCTTAAATCTCTCAACATACTCATACAGGCTCTCTATAGGTGATTGCTCAATACTAGACAATTTCTTCTTGAGTTTGTTGAGGTGAATTGTAGGAAAGGTGATGCGGGGTTGTCTGATCGTTCTAGCAATGGCTCCCAAAAACACACACAAACAGGATCTAAGACAACGTTGATTTTCGGGCTGATGTTAAAGACGACGAATTAACATCTGTTTTGGTGACAAAACCGATGTTAAAAACACTGACAGCAAAAGTGACGAAATTGAATAAAGAAAGATATGGGGTTGAAGGCCACCAGTTGGACGGAATACTTATACCTATGATATTAAACCTCTCGTTAGCATAAGTCTCGGATAAAAGACCTCATTCTATAACTTGATTCAAGCCTGTCTTGGATATGGAGGATGTGGACTTTCTCCTTGAGTCGCTCACTCCGCGAGCCAGACAACCAGAGAGACAAATTGGCGTAGAACGGATTGAATTCAAAATCGTACGAGCAAGAACACAAAGATGAACTCGGCTTAGGGTTTTGAGCAAAAAACTTCTTATTAAAATTAAACGTGCTTTACAAGATGATAAAGCTAGTTTAAATAGAAAAGACTAAAGTTCATCTATTTGGGAAATAAATCTATTTAATTCTAATATTAAAATATCATCTAGAATATTAAAATGTTAACTAATTAAATATATATAGATTCCTTAAAACATCCAGACTCCAAAACGGAAAGTCCCTTAAGGTTTCCGATCTCGCATCTTCTGCAAGGCTAGGTCGGATGTCACCAAGCCGGTGTCGATGTCGCTACTGGTTCAGACACCATGAAAGCCTTTAGAGTAGGCCCTAGATCTCCGACGCTCGACACTCCGGTCCGTTTCCCCAGATAGCACACCAAGCCGGCGAGCTCGCTTATCGGCGATCAACTTTTCTTGACTCCGAGTCATTGGTCCGGCTGGAAAGGCGGGTGCTTCGGGTGCTCCCGCATCATCCTCCCCTTCTTGGGAAGGATTCGACCTCGAATTCGCTTCGTCCACTCCCGCCGGATAAGGGCTTAAGTCAGCGACATTGAACGTCGAGCTGACTCCATAGTCATCGGGAAGCTCAAGCTGATAAGTGTTGTCACCCATCTTCTTCAAAACCTTGAAAGTTCCATCACCACTAGGCGCCAAATAAGACTTACGTTGATCCGGGAAGAGGTCCTTCCTTAGGTGCACACATACGAGGTTTCTTTCCTTAAAAGTCACCTTCTTACGCCCTTTGTTCTTAGTAGCCGCCGTACTGGTGGCCTTTCCCTCGAGGCGTTGCTTGATCATCTCATGGAGCTCCTTAATGAACTCAATTTTCTTACCTGCTTCAAAACTTTCTTTTTCTCTCATAGGATATGGAGTAAGGTCAAAAGGGGTTAGCGGATGAAGACCATAAACACACTCAAAAGGAGTATAACTAGTTGAGGAATGCAAAGTCCTATTATATGCAAATTCTACATGTGGCAATGCATCTTCCCAAGAATTAAAATTCTTCTTAATGACAGCTCTAAGAATAGTGCCTAGGTTACGATTAGTAACCTCCGTTTGGCGATTCGTTTTGGGGTGACTAGAAGTAGAAAATAACAACTTAGTACCTAGTTTAGCCCAAAGATTCAACTAAAAGTGGCTTAAAAACATGGTGTCCCTATCACTCACAATAGTCTTCGGCAAACCATGCAACCTAATGACTTCCCGAAAGAAAAGACTAACAACATTAAAAGCGTCATCGGTCTTAGGGCAAGCAATAAAATGAGCCATCTTAGAGAATCTATCTACAACCACAAATATCGAATCTCTCCTCTTCTTAGTTCTTGGCAAACCTACTATAAAGTCCATGCTAATATCTTCCTAAGGAGCACTATGAACCGGCAAAGGGGTATATAAACCATGTGGCCTCAACTTAGACTTGGCCCTTAAACAGTCTAAGCATCTTTTCACAAACTTTTCGACATCTTTTAGCATATGAGGTCAATAGAAATGACTATGTAATGTATGATATGATCCTGGTATCCACGAGCCCCCTCCTTATGCCTCCAAGTTGTCCACTTGGTTGTGTAGGGTTGTAGAGGTGGGTTATATAGTCATTTGTGTTGGTTCCTACCCTCAACGGAGGCCTGAGGTCTTCATCTTGTTCTATATAGATCGACTCAGTCCATCTATCGACCGTGTCTTGTCAATTTTGGGTCTTTACATTCGGTTTCATCGAGTCTTTGTGTTTCTTATTTCGTCGATATCGAGGCTTGTTCCCTTGATCGAGTCTTGCTGCGTTTTGTTCTTGTTTCTTGCGTCGACTTCGAGTTCTTGATCAATCTTGGTCGAGTTTCTTGAATCTTGCGTCATTCTTGTTTCCGTTCTTTACTTTAAGTCTTGATTGTCGAAGATCGGGCCATCCTACGGCTTACCCCGTGTCAACCATATAATTCATCAAGCATATCATCTAGCCTAGGGATGGGGTGTGATACAGGGTTAGCCGTAGGTTGGTCCGATCTTCGACAACAAGCAAGAAACTCAAAGAAAGACTCAAGAACTGAACAAGACTCAACGACGCAGCAAGGATGCTTGATACGGGGTTAGCCGTGAGATGGTCCGATCTTCGACAACAAGCAAGAATAATCAAGAACTAATAAAGAAACTCAAGAACTTAATCAAGATCGATCAAGAACTATAAAGACGCAGCAAGAACTAACAAGAAAGATGCAAGATTTATGCAAGACTCAACAAGAACGCAGCAAGACTTCAAGAACTCGACCAAGAATTGATCAAGAACTCCAAGAACGCAGCAAAGACTCTAAAGAAAGATGCAAGACTCGAAATTCAAGAGCAAGAATTGAAAGACACGACCTGATATGGACTGAGTCGATCTATATAGAACAAGATAAAGACCCCAGGCCTCCTCAGAGGGTAGGAACCAATACCAATGACTATATAACCCGCCTCTACAACCCTACACAACCAAGCGGACAACTTGGAGGCACAAGGAGGGGGCTCGTGGATACTAGGATCACCAAGTCTTGCGAAGTTGATGAACACAAAGCAAACCAAGCTGAGATAGATACCAATTCGTGATCAACGAGCACAGCTCTAGTTGGATCAACATCACTCAATGTGTTTCACACAAGTTTGAGAGAACTAATTCTATTCATTGAAAGCTGAATGTTTACAATGTATGAAATCGAAATATATAAGCTATGCTAAGGCCTGATGGGCCGAGTTTAATGATAGAAAGATAATATCTAACATCTAATTAAAACACCTAAAATCATAAGTAAATAAGATCTCTAGAAATAACACTTAAAATAGCCCAATTTCGGCCCAATAGGAACACTAGGCGAAACGGGGTTCCAACACTTAGTAAAATCCCGTCAAAACAGTGACAGCTTGCAAAGATGTGCATTTTCGGCCAATTTCGAGGTTGAATCTGGAAATATCTTCAACATAAAAGTTGTAGATCTCTTCGTCCTCGTTCCAACAAGATATGGCACGCCTCAATCCGATAAATATTGATTCCGTACGACCCATTTTACAGAGACGTCGAAAAGCTGTCAAATGACTATGAACGAGCTAAACGTCAAGCTCCCACCTTTGGACCTTTTCCCATGGTGGAGCCTTCTTCTTCCTTTTTAGAAAGACATCATCCGAAGGTGTCTTGGATGGTCCCGCATCAATGCTTCAAGAATCGATCAAGAAGTTAAAGAACGGAAGCAAGAACGAATAAAGACTCAACGAGATCAGCAAGATTCGATCAAGAAGCAATCAAGATCGATCAAGATTCTCAAGATCAAAGCTGAACTTGAGATCGACAAGAATAAAAGACACAACGCAGCGAGAACAAAAGGAAAGACTCGAAATTTAATATAAAGAATAGAAAGACACGACCTGATAAGGACTGAAACGATCTATGTAGAACAAGATAAAGACCGCAGGCCTCCTCAGAGGGTAGGAACCAATACCAATGACTACACAACCCGCCTCTACAACCCTACACAATCAAGCGGACAACTTGAAGGCACAAGGAGGGGGCTTGTGGATACTAGATTCACCAAGTCTTGCGAAGTTGATGAACGGCAAAGCAAACCAAGCTGAGATTATCAATTCGTGATCAACAAGCACAGCTCTAGTTGGATCAACAAGACACTCCATGTGTTTCACACAATTTGAGAGATCTAAATTCTATTCATTATGTTCTAATTGAATTACAATAAGAGAACTCGGAATATATAGGCCACGCAGGGCTGTTGGGCCGAGTTAGATGATAGAATAAGATAAAACTAACATCTAATGGAAATAATGAAAATAACCTTAAAGTTTCCTAAAATAACTCAAGTAAAAGAAATACTAAAAATAGGAAATAAACATAATGTTCAAGACTTAATTAAAATCCCGTCAAAACAGTGACAGCTTGCAAAGATGTGCATTTTCGGCCAATTTCGAGGTCGAATCTGGAAAAACCTTCAACAGAAAAGTTGTAGATCTCTTCTTCCTCGTTCCAACAAGATATGGCACGCCTCAATCCGATAAATATTGAATCCGTACGACCCATTTTACAGAGACGTCGAAAAGCTGTCAAATGACTATGAACGAACCAAAACGTCATTAATCCAAGCTTGCACCTTTGGTTTTCTCCCATGATGGAGCCTTCTTCTTCCTCTTGAGGATGACTTCATTTTCATGAGCTCGAATCATAGGTCCATCCCCAAGTATGATATGTGTCTCCGGAAGTGTCTTGGATGGTCCCACATCAATCTCCCTTTCTTGAAAAGGATTCGTCCTCGAATCCAAGGTCTCATATGATTCTGCAAAGACATCCACACGAGCTCCTGGATCGAAAACCTTATGCCCATGTAAACTCATCTCAAGAACGATTGGTGTAGAGATTGACCACTCCTCGATGGTTATTGTCTCAGCTTCATCTACAAAATCAAGAAAAGAAACTTGATTAGTGCACAACTCAGATTTCATATTAATGTCATGATGTCCTAATTGAATATGCATTTGAGTTTGGTCATTAATCCCTAAGTTTCCATCCAAAACTAGCAAGTTTTCATCCTTTTCCAAGGCTGAATGTTCAATTAACTCAATGCTAGCAATAGTAGAAGAAGTTTCATCATCAATGATCATATTAGAAACTATGCCCTCTTCTAAGCATGTAGTTTGACACAAGTCTTTGCTTTGATTATCAACACATGGTATAGGTTGAACATTTAAATCAATCAAAGAATCAACATGCTCATGTTCAAGGCAATCATCTTTAGAGGCAAGTAAACTAATATCTTGATCATTATTAACAACATGCTCTTCAGTTTTATCAACAAACTGATTATCGATGCTAAGAGAAACATGAAATTGGTTAACATTATTAGGAGGAATAGGATGAGTTTCTTCCCTTTCATTATGTGGCATGTCAACTCTAGGTGGTACTCCTTGTGTGGGCACCGTGTTAGAGCCAAAACAAGAATAATCAATACTTTGTGCCGGTAAGCCGAACCGAAGCTCTTGTGCCCTCAATCTTTCATCTATCTTAGCCAAGGTCTCCATCATGGTGTTGAACATGGTGACCTGATTAGACATAGCAAATAAAAACAAACAAAGAACTAAGTTAAGGGTTAGTAAAACTTATAAACAGCTCACAATTGTGTTTCGCTCACACTCCCTCTCCGATTGATATATCACGCTTGCTAGGGCAATCCGCTTTGGGCAAATCAACTACCAAGCAAAAACTAAGCAATCAAGGTATGTAATGAATGAAACAACGCAGAAGAGTACTCCACAAGGGCTGTAGAGAACTCGATGTAAGCAACACACTTAGATTCAAGCAAAACAGATGGAAAATTGCAATGAATCAATTCGACACAATAACGGTGCACTCGACAGGGGTCTAATGCACTCGACACTAACAGGAGAGAACTCGGCAAGGGCTGAGATCACTCGACTCAATCAAACAAGCAAGCAAGGCACTCGATATTAGATAGATTGATCAATATAGGTACAATCCCTTACATTTGTTGATAGGAGAAAATAAAGTTCAAAATATAATAAAATAAATCAAACCAGATTCGTGTCCACGCAAATAATTATAAGACTTCCTCCCGATGTAGCAAAAGAAAGTCATGATCGATCCTCGAGGAGCATGTCAGCAGATCTCCAGTAGCGCGCGATTCACGTCGGATATCAACTCCAGAAAACAACTCGGTATCGACCAGTAGTGCTCGATATCGACCAGTCATTCGATTTCTGGCAATTCTGCAGACGTCAGCAAATTTCGACCAAAAAGTGGTCGATATAGACCTGTCAAGTCGACATAGACATGTTCCTGCAGAAACAAAAATAAGCAGAAGTCGATATCGACCAAGTTCAACTCGATATCGACCAAGTCAGTACCCAATATCGACCGGCTCAGAAGACTCCCGGTCGACCAGAAGACTCGATATCGACCTGTGTAAGTCGATTTCGAGTGCTTTTCAGAAAACTTAACGGAAACAAAAATTGCAGATTTCGAAATAAACAAATATATGGAAGAAAACTTCCAATATTGGGGTTTTCAACAACGATAACCAAACATGCATAAGGCAAGATAAAGAGAAATAATCATGCATTCACATCAAAGGATCAAGCTTTCGCCTTTTCCAACAATTAGACAACTCTTTCAAGAAACCCTAATTGTATCTACCAATTTTATGTTTATAATCCAAGTTGTCAACCTGAATCTCTATTAAATAGGTAATACACATATAAAAGGCAGTGGATGATCAAAACACAATAAAGGTCGAATCTTTACCTCAAGCATGCATGGCTATTATCGGGCTCACCCCGACCCTAGAAGTAGGTGGACTACTCGCTCTTCATCATATGGAAACTCATCAATAATAAAAGGAAACTTAATTACATTAATGAAATAAAATAAAGCTTACAACCGATTGAAGCCAATACCGCTCTCGCCAAATACAACTTCTCTCGACTCCAAGCTCTCTCTCCTAACTCTCCTACTCTTGTGTTCTCTCTGAAGCCAATACCGCTC
The DNA here is from genome assembly GCA_037127255.1 of Persicaria tinctoria. Taxonomy (NCBI): domain Eukaryota; kingdom Viridiplantae; phylum Streptophyta; class Magnoliopsida; order Caryophyllales; family Polygonaceae; genus Persicaria; species Persicaria tinctoria. Next base: position 41,473,564 of record JBANSL010000013.1, read on the forward strand.
TCGCCAAGCTCTCTCTCCAAGCTCTCGGCATAGACAAGAAGACACAGCAACGAGACATGCCGCGCCCGCAGCAGAGCAACCGTGCAGCGGGTTGAAGATGTAGCCGATGCCGCGGCCACAGCATATGCTGCGGCCGCCGCATTTGTCATCAACGCGTCGTTTTGTTTAAGAAAACCCTAGTTTTATGTTGTTTGGTTTTATGGCAGACTTAGTATTCTTATAGGCCGATTTATATTATTTTCTACTTCACTTCTATTCTATTCTACGTTCATCAGACAATTTAGAGATTTGAGTGATGTCTTCCATGAGGAACTAAACTCATCTGTTGTGCCTACAATTTGAAGCTTTATTTGGATTTATTGTGAGTTTCTAATTCTCATTCCTTGTTTCCTATATTTGAATGCTTCAACTTCTTTTTGCTTGATTGTTTATTGAATTGTTTTATCTTGCCTGATCAACTTGTTAGATTAATTCAATTGCTAAGATTTTGTAGATTCCTGATTGTGAACGTTAACCTAAGTAGCAAACTTGTCCCTTTAGGGCTTATTGAACTAATTGGATAAGTAGGAAGTTGGATGTGTTGTTAAATCCCTCTTTAAGGGCTGCAAATACCTTGGCTAATCTCTGGACTTAAATCTATCAATTGGGTTAAATCCTTCTTTAGGGATTGTTCAATTTATAAGGGTTTCTAGGGCTGATTGGACTAGTAACTATATTAGGAAACTTAATAGGACGAGAAGAAGTTACAAGGATCGCTTCAACAAAATAAAGTGGAAAACTGTAGGAAAAATTGCTTCTCATAATTGTCTAAACCAAATTCATTTACTTTGCTTTCATCAATCCGCTTTGATAAAAGGCGGAACTTTCACACTTAAAAACCCCCCATTTGGTTACTTTAATTGGGATCTAAATCATAGTTGAATTACAAATTTCCCTGTGGATCGACCTCTTACTTATTGCTATAATAGTTATAGGTTTGAGTTTTCTTTGATGGATCAACGACAGGTTTTCCCTCCGTCAAATTTGGCGCCGTTGCCGGGGAATTTTATTAATTCTTGTGTGTTTTTTGGTGTTGATTTTTTTTGTGGACCGTTTTATATGGTCCATACCCGTGCTACTAATTCCTCTTTGTTGCCATTTGATTCAGAGATTGAAAAGACTCTTGCCTCTTTAAGGCAAGAAACTCGTAATCGCTTCCGCGAACTCCCTTTTGGTCTAGGAGAAACCACAACAGAGATGGCTAACGAAGAAAACCGCACTCTTAAGGAGCTTTCTGCTCCTGATCTGGCACAACAATCCCTGGCAATCCAATTCCCTGCGCTAGGGGAAGGAGTCAACTTTGAGCTGAAATCTGGGGTAGTTCATCTTCTACCCAAGTTCCATGGGTTGAGTGGGAAGGACCCCCACAAGCATCTCTTTGAGTTCCATACTGTGGTTGTTGGGATGAAACCTGAGAACGTTACTGAGGATCAAATCAAGCTAAGAGCTTTTCCCTTCTCTTTGAAGGATGATGCGAATGAGTAGTTCTTCTATCTACCACCTAGATCTATTACCACTTGGGCTGAGATGAAGAGAGTCTTCCTGGAGATGTACTTCCCTGCAACAAAGCTTAATTCCTTGAAAAGGGCAATCAGCAGCATTGAGCAGTACGCAACGGAGTCTATTCATGAGTACTTTGAGCGTTTCAAGAAACTCTGCGCTAGCTGCCCATGCCATGTGTACTCTCAAAAGGATCGGGTTCTCTTTTTATTCAATGGGCTTACTTATGTAGAGCAAAAAACAGTGAATTCTGCTTGTGCAGGAAACATGCTGAATAAGACGCATGCCGCGGCTTGGGATGTGTTTAAGGAGCTCTCTAAGGGCTCTAGATAGTTGAACAAGAGCACTCGTGCTAGGGGTGTACTCTATGTTGATGCCCCTGTGGCTACACTTCAGACCGACATGGTAGAGGTGAAGGGAATGATCAAACAATTGGTAGCTGATAGAACTCCTCAACAGTTGAAACCATGTGGACTTTGCAATGAAGTCACTCATCCTATGGACATGTGCCCGCTTCTGCAAGATTCTAACGTAGATTTGAATGTCATTGGGAATTTCGCTCAACAAAGGCCTAGGCAAGGCAATTTTGGAAATCCTGGGTATTTCAACAACAACAACTATAACAGAGGTTATCAGCAGGGCTATGGGAACTACCAAGCCTCTTTCAATCATCAAGGGGGGCAACAAGCAAGGGCCCAACAACAATTTAAGGATACTGAGGATCCACTACAGAAATTGTCACGGTTGGTCTTGATGATTGAGAAACAACAATCAGAGCAGTTGACAAATCTAGAGAATCAAATGAGTCAGCTCATTCAAATCTTAAGTGCTAACGAGGCAAACAATTCAGAAAAGCTTCCATCGCAACCCATCGAGAATCCTACTAAGGAGAATGTCAGTGTTGTAACGCTTAAGAGTGGCAATTAGTTGGTTTTAACACCTCAAAAGGACGATGAGGAAATAATGGATGAAGAAATAGAGGTCATAGAGGATGCTAAAGGTGAAGGTAAGCGAACATGTCACTGTTGTATTAAAAGCGAACACGAAGGTATGAGAACGACAAGGAGATCTTTGAGACATTCAGTAAGTGTGAGGTAAACATTCCTTTGCTTAATTTTATTAAAAGCATTCCTAGATATGCTAAATTCTTGAAGGAACTTTGCACTATAAAGCGGAACCAGAAGCAGAAAGGTAAGCAAAAGGTGAACGTAAGCGAACATGTCACTGTTGTATTTCAAAAACGTTTGCCTTAAAAGTGTATTGATCGTGGTATGTTTGCTATTCCATATGTGATAGGTGATACTAAATTTGACAAAGTCATGTTAGATCTAGGAGCATCTATTAATGTTTTGCCTTCTCATGTTTATCATGCATTGGGATTGGGACCTCTGAATGATACTCGGGTAGTAATTCAACTTGCTGATCGATCTACCATCTACCCGAAAGGGATTGTTGAAGATGTCTTGGTTTTGGTTGAAAACTTGATATTCCCTACTGATTTCTTTGTGATTGACATGGGTCCTGGTAACAATGAAGGCCCTATTTTGTTGGGCAGACCTTTTTTGCAAACTGCTAGGACCAAGATAGATGTCTATTCAGGATCTATTACTATGGAATTTGATGGTCAAATAGTTGAATACAATATTTATGATTTCATGAAATTTCCATCTGATGATCCTTCTCTGTGCTTTGTGGATGTTATTGATACTATGGCACAAGATTGCTTTGATTTGGAGTGTGTTGATAAGATGGAAGTCGCTTTACAGGCCCCTATAGATGAAATTTCTAGAGATTATGTCTTGTCATCTAACTTGCAGGAAGTTATACTGGCTTTAGACCATCTGATACGGGGTTAGCCGTGAGATGGTCCGATCTTCGACAACAAGCAAGAATAATCAAGAACTAATAAAGAAACTCAAGAACTTAATCAAGATCGATCAAGAACTATAAAGACGCAGCAAGAACTAACAAGAAAGATGCAAGATTTATGCAAGACTCAACAAGAACGCAGCAAGACTCCAAGAACTCGACCAAGAATTGATCAAGAACTCCAAGAACGACGCAAGACAGCAACAAGAACAATAAAGACTCGATAAAGATAGATAAAGACTCGAAATTTAAGATGCAAGAATTGAAAGACACGACCGATAAGGACTGAAACGATCTATGCAGAACAAGATAAAGACCCCAGGCCTCCTCAGAGGGTAGGAACCAATACCAATGACTACACAACCCGCCTCTACAACCCTACACAATCAAGCGGACAACTTGAAGGCACAAGGAGGGGGCTTGTGGATACTAGATTCACCAAGTCTTGCGAAGTTGATGAACGGCAAAGCAAACCAAGCTGAGATTATCAATCAATTCGAGATCACGAAGAGCACAGCTCAATCCGGCCTGATCTCTCTCTCTATGTGTTTCACACGTTTGAGAAGAATACTTTCTGTATTATGAATGTTCCAATTGAATTACAAAGCTGAATCGAAAATATATAGAGAACTAAGGCCTGTTGGTCGGCCTAACTAGATAGAAATAGATAGATCTACTTTCTAATGGGCTTAATAAACTTAAAAACATAAATAAATAAGGTCTCTAAAAATAATAACTTAGAAAAGCCCAATTCAGCCCAATAATGTTCTTAAGCTGAAAATAAGCTTCAATACTTAAAGAAATTCGGCCCAAGCTTTAACTAAGGTGGCTCGGCCTCCATTTGCACTCCAATGCACATGTATGTCTTCAATGTAGGCTCGGGGAGTTGAACCTTGCTCGAGAACAAAGCATGACCCACAAAGTTGAATGAGTCTCTTTGAAGCTTCTTAGCTCTAGCTCGAGTCATTGGCCCTTCTCCAAGTATGATGGGTGTGTCTGGAGTTGTAGAAGATGGTCCCGCATCAACCTCCCCTTCTTGAAAAGGATTCGACCACGAATCCAAGTCTTCATCCACAGCGAAGTAAGGGATTAGATCTGCGACGTTGAATGTAGCGCTCACGCCCATTTCTCCAGGAAGCTCCAATTGGTAGGCATTGTCGCCCACTCTCTTCTTGATCCGAAATGGTCCATCACCACGAGGCGACAGCTTGTTCTTCCGAGCTTCTGGAAACCGCTCCTTCCTCAAGTGCACCCATACAAGATCTCCAGGCTGAAATGTGACCAAGCGACGTCCCTTGTTGGCCTTGTTAGCGTTGTATTCAGCCTTGAGCTTCAGCTTCTCTCGAGTTCGTTCATGCAGCTCCTTGATGAACTCGACATGCTTACCTGCCTCAAATGATTCTTTGTCTCTCATAGGATATGGAGTAAGATCAAAAGGGGTTAGTGGATTAACACCATACACACATTCAAATGGACTGATTTTAGTAGCCGAATGCATGGTTCGATTATAAGCAAATTCCACATGAGGTAAGGCTTCTTCCCAAAGTTTCAAATTCTTCCTAATAATGGCTCTTAGGACAGTAGCAAGGGTTCTATTAGTCACCTCAGTTTGGCCATCAGTTTGGGGGTGGCTAGAAGTAGAGAATAGCAATCTAGTTCCCAATTTATTCCATAAAGTACGCCAAAAATGACTTAAGAATTTCACATCCCTATCACTAACAATAGTTTTAGGCACACCATGCAACCTAACTACTTCTCTAAAGAATAGATTAGCAACGTTGGTAGCATCATCAGTTTTATGACATGCAATGAAATGAGCCATTTTAGAGAACCTATCGACCACTACAAAGATTGAATCCCTCCCCTTCTTAGTTCTAGGCAACCCAACAATAAAATCCATAGAAATGTCTTCCCAAGGGGCTGAGGGGGTCGGCAGTGGTGTATAAAGGCCATGGGGCATAAGCTTAGCTTTGGCTTTAATGCAATCTATGCATCTCTTAAGGCAATGTTCTACATCCCTAAGCATATGTGGCCAATAAAAGTGTGATTTCAGTGTATTATATGTCTTATCCCGTCCAAAATGTCCCATTAAACCACCACTATGGGCTTCACTAACAAGTAGTAATCTTAATGAACATCGAGGAATACACACTTGATCTTTTCGAAATAAGAATCCATCATGTATATAGAAGCCATCGAAAGGACCTGATTCTAAGCATTTTCGAAAAGTGTGACCAAAATCTAGATCAGATTCATATAATTCCTTTATGTAAACAAAGCCTAAGACTCTAGAATCCAAAGTGGTTAAAAGAACATGTCGTCTAGCTAAAGCATTAGAATCGAAATCGGCTATTAGAACATGTCTCCTAGATAATGCATCGGCAACCACATTGTCTTTGCCTTTCTTATACTTAATTACATAAGGAAATGTTTCTATGAACTCCATCCATCTACCATGTCTCCTATCAAGTTTATCTTGACTTTTAAAGTGTTTTAATGATTCATGATCAGTTCTAAGAATAAACTCGCTAGGCCATAGATAGTGAGACCATGTCTTAAGTACTCGAAACAAAGCATACAATTCCTTATCATAGGTAGAGTAATTAAGACAAGCACCTTTCAACTTCTCAGAAAAGAAAGCAATAGGCTTACCTCCCTGCATAAGGACTCCACCAATTCCTACTCCGCTAGCATCACACTCGACCTCAAAAGGCTGAGTAAAGTCCGGCAAAGCTAGTAGAGGTGCGTGAGTCAGCTTATCCTTAAGTGTGTTGAATGCGTCCTCCTGAGCTGCTCCCCATGTGAACTCACTCCTTTTCTTTGTAAGCTCTGTTAGTGGGGCTGAGATGGTGCTGAAATCTCGCACAAAGCGTCGGTAGAAGCTCGCAAGACCTTGAAAGCTGCGTACATGGCCTATGTTGGTGGGGGTCGGCCACTCTTGGATGGCTTTAATCTTTGATTCATCAACACGCAGTCCTTTAGAGCTCACTACAAATCCAAGAAAAGACACTTGTTCATTACATAATTCACACTTCTTTAGATTAGCATACAAGCGTTCAATTCTTAGTGTTTTAAGCACTTCTCTAAGATGTGATTCATGTTCATTAGAAGACTTGCTATAAATCAGAATATCATCAAAGTAAACAACAACAAACTTTCCAATGAAATCTCGAAGCACATGATTCATTAAGCGCATAAAAGTACTAGGAGCATTAGTTAAACCAAAAGGCATAACTAACCACTCATATAAGCCTAGCTTAGTCTTAAAGGCTGTTTTCCATTCATCTCCCTTTTTCATTCTAATCTGATGATAGCCACTTCTAAGGTCAATTTTAGAGAATATAGAGGCTCCATGTAACTCATCTAGCATATCATCTAATCTAGGAATAGGGTGACGATATTTAATAGTGATGTTGTTAATAGCCCTACAATCTACACACATTCTCCATGATCCATCTTTCTTAGGGACTAATAACACAGGCACAGCACTAGGACTTAAGCTAATTCGAATGTAACCCTTATCCAACAGTTCCTGGACTTGGGTTTGGACCTCTTGGGTCTCAGTGGGATTCATACGATACGCAGGTCTATTAGGCAATGCAGCCCCTGGAATAAGATCAATTTGATGCTCGATTCCACGAATAGGGGGTAGACCTGGTGGTATTTCATCGGGAAACACATCCTTAAACTCCTCAAGAAGAGCGAGAATGTTCGATGGAAGAGAAGCTTTAAGCTCTTCACTCAACATGCTCAAGCTCTTGCAAAGGCGCATAAGAATAGTTCCACCATCCGCAAATTCGTCCAGGAATGTGCTTTTGGAGACCAAGAACACACTCTTAGCTCGAGTTTGAGGATCCACTTGGCTCGACTGAGCCTCCTGATCTAACTCACCTTTACTTACCTTCCGCTTCTCAATCTCATCAGCTACTTGTGTAGGCGTCATAGGTTTGAGAATGACATTCTTTCCCTGAAAAGTAAAGGTATAGCGATTAGTAAACCCATCATGAATAACCTTTCGATCAGATTGCCAAGGACGGCCTAATAGAATATGACAAGCTTGCATAGGCACAATGTCACATAAAACATCATCTTCATAATGTCCTAGTTTAATATGCACTTTAACTTGTCTATGAACTTTTAATAAGCCACAATCATTCATCCAATGCAATTTGTAAGGTCTAGGGTGTTGGACAGTAGGTAAATGCAATTTGTCAACCATTTCTTGACTAGCTAAATTACAGCAACTACCTCCATCAATGATCACATTTACAACCTTTCCTTTAACTAGACAACGAGTATGAAATAAGTTTTCTCTTTGATTATCTTCACATGGTGTAGGAACAACACTTAAAACTCTTCTAACAATCAAAGATTCTCCATGTTCATATTCAACCTCATTATCATCATTTTCATAGCAAACAAGGTTTAGGTTCTGATTATTATCATTATTAGCATTCTCATCATGTTCATCACAAGAGTTTTCAGATTCATATTCTCCAAATTGATTAACCATGAGAGTTTTCTTATTAGGGCAATCCTTCATATAATGTCCTCTACCTTGGCATTTAAAGCATACAATATCTCTAGAACGAGTGGTAGAAGGGTTAGGATTACTCCCTTTGGGACCAGTAGATGTCCCAGACGATTCTCGTCCATTCCATGGGCCTTTACCCTTGTCGAGGGGCTGTTGGGGCTGTCGACCTTCACTCCTCCATTGGGGCTGCTGAGCTCGCTCCCTAGAGCCCATCTCCGAGCGCCCTTGGGGCTGTTGGGGCCGAGATTGGCGCCACCCTTGTTGCTGGCCACTCGACACCCTATTGCCTTGGCTTTTGTAGCGTTGTCCCTTTTCTACTTTCATAGCTAGATGTAAAAGTTCAGTAGGAGTAGTATAGGGAAAATAATCAATTTCATGAGCTAAAGCAGGATGTAAGATTCGAAGATATCTAACATTAGTTTTCTCATGAGTTTCGATTATATTAGCTCTAGCCATGGCTTCTTGCATAACATTAAATGTTTCCTCAACAGTTTTACTACCTTGTTTAAGGTTTTCTAATCTGTTTAATAGCTCTCTATCATAATGTTGAGGTACAAATCTATTTCTCATGACCACTTTCAATTGTTCCCAAGAAGCAATAGGTGCATCAAGGGATCTTCTTCTTTCCTTAACAAGATTATCCCACCAGATTAATGCAAAACCTTGAAACTCTAGGGAAGCTAGTTGTACTTTCTTAGGTTCTGAGAAATTATGACAATTCCAGATTTGCTCCATTTTAATTTCCCAATCAATATAAGCATCTGGATCAGTTTTACCATCAAAAGGAGGAATCTTTACCTTAACCTTACCCATACCGTCGTCGTCATTGAACCTAGGTGGTCGGTTCGGATTTCCCCTTTGATTCCGTCTCGGGCGTCGCTCCCAATACTCCTCTTCTTGGAAGTCGTCATCTTGCTCCGAGTAATAGAATTGCTCTTGATAGCCACGTCCTCTTCCCCTTCCCTGTCCTTGACCTTGCATATTAACAAACCCATTATTCCGATCATTTCTCCCACCTTGTGGAGAGTTGTTTTCATTGAATAAAGGATTATCTAAATTAACGTTGACATGAGGATTAGGATTAGGAATAGGGTTAGGATTAACGACCTCTCTTTCGTCATTAGGTATCTCAACTCGCTCTTGCTGACCTATGGTGTTCGAACCACTAGGCCTAGAGCTCTCTAATGCAGCCACCCTTGCTGTTAGCGCAGCCAATGATTCAGGAACACCCGTTGTGTTGTTCATGATAGTCGCCATGTTGTTCATCATGGTCTGAAATTGCTCGGGCGTCACTGTTGCACTTGAGTTAGTGGAATTGTTACCACCATTGTTTCCCTGATTAGTAGACATTATAACAAAGACCAAAGAAACAAGGAACTAAGTTAAAGGTTAGTAAAACTTATAAACACCTCACTATTGTGTTTCGCTCACACTCCCTCTCTGATTGATATATCACGCTTGCTAGGGCAATCCGCTTTGGGCAAATCAACTACCAAGCACAGAACAAAGCAATCCAAGTATATGAATCAAGAGAATGAATGAAACAACACACAAGAGTACTCAACAAGGGGGCTGTAGTACTCGACAAACTCAAAAGAGAACTCGACAGGGGTCAAGATCACTCGACTCAAGCAAATACAACTCGATAACAGCAATAATCAATTTGATCCAAGCAACAATCAGCAAGAATCAACTCGAAATAGACTAATGAGTACTCGAACAGCAAAACAAGCACTCGACTCAAACAAAAGAGAACTCGACCAGGGGGAGATCTCTTCGACACACACACACAATAGCACTTCAAGAGAATAGAAGTACTCGACACAGCTAGCAAACAACTTAGACAAAGCTGCAAACAAAGAGAACGAATAGAAAAAAAAACTCAAGAAAGAATGGAAATTCACCTCTTTTGATTGAAAACCTTAAGTTATGATGTTGTAGTTGCAAGGTAGGGTTTCAATTTTGTGGAGGTGTATGTGTTTAGGGATAGGTATGTTGATTAGGGCTGAGAAGAGGTTTCACCAATGATGTCCTTGGGAGCTTTCTTGCACTAGATCAACAACTAACAAACACTTTCTCTTTCTTTTGAATTTTCGGACCTTAATTTACTGTTTCTTTTTTTTTTTTTTTTTTTTTTTTTTTTTTTTTTTTAAATGTGAAACTAATGCAAGAAAAGACTCAAATTAATGTATAGGACTCGAAAATCTGGTATAGATGGTGATAAAAGATGAAAATTCAGCCCTAATGTAAAGATATAGATAGAATGGCTAATTTAGGTAATAGAATCTATCTTGTGCCTTTTTAGGTAGTTGATAGATATAATGGAAATTAATATCCAACAACTTAAAATTTCTGATTTTTGATAGGCAATAAATAAATGGAATTAGATAAAAGATAAATCAAAATTCCAAAGATAGAATAGATAAACAAAAAGGATAGAAAAGATAGAACAAACTAGGGTTTGCTTTGTGTGGTATGTAGAATCGGCCAAGCAAGGCTATGGGGACAGAAATTGCCGTCGGCTCTAGGGTGTTCACAAAGGCTGTGTTCACCACTTGGTCGACTCCACGGTCTCGGCTAGGCTTTGTGTTTAGGCTATGCAACCACAAACAATCACAAACAAAAAGATTAGTGCAATAATCGAATAAAGAACAAGAAGTAAAAGACCAAACAAGAAAAGACTCTATTTTTGTGGTTTTTGTGTTTATGAAAAAGAAAAGACTCAATCTTGATGTCGGAAACCAAAGCTCTGATACCAATTTGATACGGGGTTAGCCGTGAGATGGTCCGATCTTCGACAACAAGCAAGAATAATCAAGAACTAATAAAGAAACTCAAGAACTTAATCAAGATCGATCAAGAACTATAAAGACGCAGCAAGAACTAACAAGAAAGATGCAAGATTTATGCAAGACTCAACAAGAACGCAGCAAGACTCCAAGAACTCGACCAAGAATTGATCAAGAACTCCAAGAACGACGCAAGACAGCAACAAGAACAATAAAGACTCGATAAAGATAGATAAAGACTCGAAATTTAAGATGCAAGAATTGAAAGACACGACCGATAAGGACTGAAACGATCTATGCAGAACAAGATAAAGACCCCAAGCCTCCTCAGAGGGTAGGAACCAATACCAATGACTACACAACCCGCCTCTACAACCCTACACAATCAAGCGGACAACTTGAAGGCACAAGGAGGGGGCTTGTGGATACTAGATTCACCAAGTCTTGCGAAGTTGATGAACGGCAAAGCAAACCAAGCTGAGATTATCAATCAATTCGAGATCACGAAGAGCACAGCTCAATCCGGCCTGATCTCTCTCTCTATGTGTTTCACACGTTTGAGAAGAATACTTTCTGTATTATGAATGTTCCAATTGAATTACAAAGCTGAATCGAAAATATATAGAGAACTAAGGCCTGTTGGTCGGCCTAACTAGATAGAAATAGATAGATCTACTTTCTAATGGGCTTAATAAACTTAAAAACATAAATAAATAAGGTCTCTAAAAATAATAACTTAGAAAAGCCCAATTCAGCCCAATAATGTTCTTAAGCTGAAAATAAGCTTCAATACTTAAAGAAATTCGGCCCAAGCTTTAACTAAGGTGGCTCGGCCTCCATTTGCACTCCAATGCACATGTATGTCTTCAATGTAGGCTCGGGGAGTTGAACCTTGCTCGAGAACAAAGCATGACCCACAAAGTTGAATGAGTCTCTTTGAAGCTTCTTAGCTCTAGCTCGAGTCATTGGCCCTTCTCCAAGTATGATGGGTGTGTCTGGAGTTGTAGAAGATGGTCCCGCATCACCATCGATCGCCCACCTATGTGCCACCAAGGGGAGACCGCATTAAGCTGACCATGCCAACTGAAAAGCTTCTTCCATCCAATATCCAAGTGACTGATGTTGAATTGAAACAACTTCCTAATCACCTTAAATATGCTTTTCTTGGTGAAAATGATAATCTACCTGTCATTATTTCTAACAAGCTGACCTTTGGGTAGGAGGAGCGATTGGTGACTGTTCTAAAGGAGAACAAAGAGGCGTTAGGATGGACGATAGCAGACATTAAGGGCATTGGTCCTACCCTCTGTATTCATAGAATACTTCTGGAGGAGGATGCCAAGCCATCTAGACAACCTCAGCGGAGACTCAACCCACCACAGATGGAAGTAGTAACGAATGAGGTGTTGAAGCTCCTTCAAGCAGGTATGATCTTTCCCATATCTGATGGCAAATGGGTGAGTCCTACTCAGGTTGTCCCTAAGAAGAGGGGTATCACTGTAGTTGAGAATCAGGATGGTGAGTTGGTCCTTAGGAGGATCCAAACTGGATGGAGGGTCTGTATTGATTATCGTAAATTGAATGCAGTTACTCGCAAGGACCACTTCCCCCTACCCTTTATTGATCAAATGCTTGAGCACCTTGTCGGTCGCTCCTTTTTTTGCTTGTTAGATGGCTACTCAGGATATTTTCAAGTACCCATAGCACCGGAGGATCAAGAGAAAATGACTTTTACATGCCCCTTGCGCACTTTTGCATATCGCAAAATGCCTTTTGGGTTATGTAACACACCTGGGACCTTCCAACAAGGTATGGTAAGCATATTTTCTAAGTATGTAGAGCGTTTCATAGAGGTATTTATGGATGACTTTACTATCAATGGAGATGACTTTGATACTTGCTTGCACCATTTGTCACTTATGCTTAGGCGGTGTGTAGACACCAACTTAGTTCTTAACAAGGGTCTTGAGGTGGACAAGGCTAAGATTGATGTCATTCAGTCTCTGCCTTACCCCACTAATGTGCGCAAAATTCGTTCCTTTTTAGGCCATGCAGGGTTCTATCGTAGGTTTATTAAGGATTTTTCTAAGATTTATGCACCTCTTTATGATCAACTAAAAAAGGAAGTAGCTTTTGACTTTGATGACAGGTGTAGAGCAGCTTTTGATAAGCTTAAAGGTCGCCTTACTAGCTGATACGGGGTTAGCCGTAGGTTGGTCCGATCTCCGACAACAAGCAAGAAACTAAAGAAAGACTCAAAGAAATAACAAGACTCAAACCGACGCAGCAAGGACGCTTCAAGAATCGATCAAGAAATCTGCAAGATCAATCAAGAAGTTAAAGAACGGAAGCAAGAACGAATAAAGACTCAACAAGATCAGCAAGATTCGATCAAGATCTCCAAGAACGACACGAAACAGCAATAACAAAAGGAAAGACTCGAATTTTAATGTAAAGAATGAAAAGACACGGCCTGATATGGACTGAGTCGATCTATGCAGAACAAGATAAAGACCCCAGGCCTCCTCAGATGGTAGGAACCAATACCAATGACTACACAACCCGCCTCTACAACCCTACACAATCAAGCGGACAACTTGAAGGCACAAGGAGGGGGCTTGTGGATACTAGATTCACCAAGTCTTGCGAAGTTGATGAACGACAAAGCAAACCAAGCTGAGATGATATCAATTCGAAGGCGAATGAGCACAGCTCTAATTCGGCAAATAACTCTCAATGTGTAACACACGTATTTTGAGAAGAATAAATCTGAATTATGAATGTTCCAACTTGTTTACAAGGGAATCGAAAATATATATAGATCCTAAGGCCTGATGGCCGGCTTTACTAGATAAAAGAAGATAGACTAATTGCTTAATGGACTTAATAAAATAAACCTAAGAACATAAGTAAATAATGTCTTAAAAAGAATAACTAGAAACTTAAGCTGAAAATAAGCCTTAACACTTATAGAATTTCGGCCCAAGCTTTACTAAGGTGGCTCGGCCTCCATTTGCACTCTAATGCACATGTATGTCTTCAATGTAGGCTCGGGGAGATGAACCTTGCTCAAGAACAAAGCATGACCCTCAAAGTTGAATGAGTCTCTTTGAAGCTTCTTAGCTCTAGCTCGAGTCATTGGTCCTTCTCCAAGTATGATGGGTGTGTCTGGAGTTGTAGAAGATGGTCCCGCATCAGATAGTGAGACCATGTCTTAACTACTCTAAACAAAGCATATAATTCCTTATCATAGGTAGAGTAATTAAGACAAGCACCTTTCAACTTCTCAAAAAAGAAAGCAATAGGCTTACCTCCCTGCATAAGGACTCCACCAATTCCAACTCCGCTAGCATCACACTCTACCTCAAAAGGCTGAGTAAAGTCCGGCAAAGCTAATAGAGGTGCGTGAGTGAGCTTGTCCTTAAGTGTGTTGAATGCTTCCTCCTGAGCTGCTCCCCATGTGAACTCACTCCGTTTCTTTGTAAGCTCTGTTAGTGGGGCTGAGATGGTGCTGAAATCTCGCACAAAGCGTCGGTAGAAGCTCGCAAGACCTTGGAAGCTGCGTACATGGCCTATGTTGGTGGGGGTCGGCCATTCTTGTATTGCCTTGATCTTTGATTCATCAACACGCAGTCCATTAGAGCTCACTACAAATCCAAGAAAAGACACTTGTTCATTACATAATTCACATTTCTTTAAATTAGCATACAAGCATTCAATTCTCAGCGTTCTAAGCACTTCTCTAAGATGTAATTCATGTTCATTAGAAGACTTGCTATAAATCAGAATATCATCAAAATAAACTACAATAAATTTTCCAATGAAATCTCGAAGCACATGATTCATTAAACGCATAAAAGTACTAGGAGCATTAGTTAAACCAAAAGGCATAACCAACCACTCATATAAGCCTAGCTTAGTCTTAAAGGCTGTTTTCCATTCATCACCTTCTTTCATTCTAATTTGATGATAGCCACTTCTAAGATCAATTTTAGAGAATATAGAAGCTCCATGTAACTCATCTAGCATATCATCTAATATATGAATAGGGTGACGATATTTAATAGTAATGTTGTTAATAGCCCTACAATCTACACACATTCTCCATGAACCATCTTTCTTAGGGACTAATAACACAGGCACAGCACTAGGACTTAAGCTTATTCGAATATAACCCTTATCCAACAGTTCCTGGACTTGGGTTTGGACCTCTTGGGTCTCAGTGAGATTCATACGATACGCAGGCCTATTAGGTAATGCGGCCCCCGGAATAAGATCAATTTGATGCTCAATTCCACGAATAGGGGGTAGACCTGGTGGTATGTCATCGGGGAACACATCCTTAAACTCCTCAAGAAGAGCGAGAATGTTCGATGGAAGAGAAGCTTTAAGCTCTTCACTTAACATACTCAAGCTCTTGCAAAGGCGCATAAGAACAGTTCCACCATCCACAAAGTCGTCCATGAATGTGCTTTTGGAAGCCAAGAACACACTCTTAGATCGAGTTTGAGGATCCACTTGGCTCGACTGAGCCTCCTGATCTAACTCACCTTTATCTACCTTGCGCTTCTCAATCTCATCAGCTACTTGCGTAGGTGTCATGGGTTTGAGAATGACATTTTTTCCCTGAAAAGCAAAGGTATAACGATTAGTAAACCCATCATGAGTAACCTTACGATCAGATTGCCAAGGACGGCCTAATAGAATATGACAAGCTTGCATAGGCACTATATCACATAAAACACCATCTTCATAATGTCCTAGCTTAATATGCACTTTAACTTGCCTATTTACTTTCAATAAGCCACAATCATTCATCCAATGCAATTTGTAAGGTCTAGGGTGTTGGACAGTAGGTAAATGCAATTTGTCAACCATTTCTTGACTAGCTAAATTACAGCAACTACCTCCATCAATGATCACATTTACAACCTTTCCTTTAACTAGACAATGAGTATGAAACAAGTTTTCCCTTTAATTATCATCACATGGTGTAGGAACAACACTTAAAACTCTCCTAACAATCAAAGATTCTCCATGCTCATATTCAACCTCATCATCATCATTTTCATAACAAACAAGGTTTAAATTCTGATCATTATTATTATTAGCATTCTCATCTTGTTCATCACAAGAATTTTCAGATTCATATTCTCCTAAGTGATTAACCATGAGAGTTTTCTTATTAGGACAATCCTTCATATAATGTCCTCTACCTTGGCATTTAAAGCACACAATATCTCTAGAACGAATGGTAGAAGGGTTAGGATTACTCCCTTTGGGACCAGTAGATGTCCCAGACGATTCTCGTCCATTCCATGGACCTTTTCCTTTGTCGAGGGGCTGCTGGGGCTGTCGACTCTCACTCCTCCATTGGGGCTGCTGAGCTCGCTCTCTAGAACCCATTTCCGAGCGCCCTTGGGGCTGTTGTGGCCGAGATTGGCACCACCCTTGTTGCTGGCCACTCGACATCCTATTAACTTGGCTCTTGTAGCGTTGTCCCTTTTCTACTTTCATAGCTAGATGAAAAAGCTCAGTAGGAGTAGTATAGGGAAAATAATTAATTTCATGAGCTAAAGCAGGATGTAAGATTTTGAGATATCTAACATTAGTTTTCTCATGAGTTTCTACTATATTAGCTCGATCCATAGCTTCTTGCATCACATTAAATGTTTCCTCAACAGTTTTACTACCTTGTTTAAGGTTTTCTAATCTGTTTAATAGCTCTCTATCATAATGTTGAGGTACGAACCTATTTCTCATTACCACTTTTAATTGTTCCCAAGAAGCAATAGGTGCATCAAGGGATCTTCTTCTTTCCTTAACAAGATTATCCCACCAGATTAATGCAAAACCTTGAAACTCTAGGGAAGCTAGTTGTACTTTCTTAGGTTCTGAGAAATTATGACAATTCCAGATTTGCTCCATTTTAATTTCCCAATCAATATAAGCATCTGGATCAGTCTTACCATCAAAAGGAGGAATCTTTACCTTAACCTTACCCATGCCGTCGTCGTCATTGAACCTAGGTGGTCGGTTCTGATTTCCCCTTTGATTCCGTCTCGGGCGTTGCTCCCAATACTCCTCTTCTTCCACGTCCTCTTCCTCTTCCTTGTCCTTGACCTTGCACATTAACAAACCCATTATTCCGATCATTTCTCCCACCTCGTGGAGAGTTGTTTTCATTGAATAAAGGATTCTGTAAATTAACATTATTATGAGGATTAGGATTAGGAATAGGGTTAGGATTAATGACCTCTCTTTCATCTTGAGGCGTCTCTGCACGCCTAGGATTACCTTGACCATCAGCTGCTGTGGTAGAGCCACTCGGCCTTGCCTCTAAGGCTGTCAAGCGGTCTAGAATGGCTGTCAAGGTGTTGGTAAGGTTGTTGAATGTCTCAGGTGTCATGGTTGGACTCGAGCTACCCCCATTGTTGGGGTTGTTCTCATTGTTTGGATCCTGATTATTAGACATTATCACAAAGACAAAAGAAACAAAGAACTAAGTTAAAGGTTAGTAAAACTTATAAACACCTCACATATGTGTTTCGCTCACACTCCCTCTCTGATTGATATATCACGCTTGTTAGGGCAATCCGCTTTGGGCAAATCAACTACCAAGCAAAGAACAAAGCAATCAAAGCATATGAATTCAAGAGAATGAACAAAATCACCAACAAAGAGCACTCAACAGGAGGTTCAAGCAATCGACGAAGCAATAAGAGGTACTCGACGACACAACAATGGTGCACTCGACAGGGGTCTAATGCACTCGACACACACAGGAGAGAACTCGGCAAGGGCTGAGATCACTCGACTCAATCAATTCAAGCACTCGACAGTAACTTAGAACACACAATCAGCACTTGAACAAAGGAAACAGTACTCGACACAAGAGAAAAGAAAGAAAATAAAGGAAATACTTTGGAAATTTACCTCTTTGATTGAAAACCTTTAAGTTATGATGTTGTAGTTGCAAGGTAGGGTTTCAATTTTTTTGTGGAGGTGTATGTGTTTGGGGATTTATGTATGTCAACTAGGGCTGAGAGAAGGGTTCACCAATTGGTTCTTGGGAGCTTTCTTGCACTAGTTCAAACAACAACTTAACAAACACTTTCTCTTTTTTTTTTTTTTTTTTTTGAATTTCGGATCTGATTTCTGTTTTTTTTTTTTTTTTTTTTAATAAACTAATGAAACTGATGCAAGAAAGACTCTAAAATATGTAAAGGACTCAAAAATTTGAATATTATGGTGATAGAAGATAAAATTTCAGCCCTAATGCAAAGATATAGATAGAATGGCTAATTTAGGTAATAGGATCTATCTTGTGCCTTTTTGTGATAGTTGATAGATATAATGGAATTAAATCTAACAACTTTTAAAAATCTGATTTTTTTTTTTATAGGCAATAGATAAATGGAATTAGATAAAAGATAAATCAAAATTCCAAAGATAGAAAGATAGCAAACTAGGGTTTGTCTTTGTGTGGTGTAGTAGAATCGGCCAAGGGGACTATGGGGACAGAATTGCCGCCGGCTTAGGGTGTTCACAATGGGATTGTATGCACCTTTGGTCGACTCCACGGTCCCGGCTAGGCTTTGTGTTTAGGCTATGCAACCACAAACAATCACAAACTCAAGATTAGTGCAATAATCAATAAAGAATGCAAGAAGTAAAAGACCAAAACTAGAAAAGGACTCTTTTTTTGTGGTTTTTGTGTTTATGAAAGGAAAAGACTCAATCTTGATGTGGGAAACCAAAGCTCTGATGCCAATTTGATACGGGGCTAGCCGTAGGTTGGTCCGATCTTCGACAACAAGCAAGAAACTAAAGAAAGACTCAAAGAAATAACAAGACTCAAACCGACGCAGCAAGGACGCTTCAAGAATCGATCAAGAAATCTGCAAGATCAATCAAGAAGTTAAAGAACGGAAGCAAGAACGAATAAAGACTCAACAAGATCAGCAAGATTCGATCAAGAAGTGATCAAGATCTCCAAGAACGACACGAAACAGCAATAACAAAAGGAAAGACTCGAATTTTAATGTAAAGAATGAAAAGACACGACCTGATATGGACTGAGTCGATCTATGCAGAACAAGATAAAGACCCCAGGCCTCCTCAGAGGGTAGGAACCAATACCAATGACTAGACAACCCGCCTCTACAACCCTACACAATCAAGCGGACAACTTGAAGGCACAAGGAGGGGGCTTGTGGATACTAGATTCACCAAGTCTTGCGAAGTTGATGAACGGCAAAGCAAACCAAGCTGAGATGATATCAATTCGAAGGCGAATGAGCACAGCTCTAATTCGGCCAACAACTCTCAATGTGTAACACACGTATTTTGAGAAGAATAAATCTGAATTATGAATGTTCCAACTTGTTTACAAGGGAATCGAAAATATATATAGATCCTAAGGCCTGATGGCCGGCTTTACTTGATAAAAGAAGATAGACTAATTGCTTAATGGACTTAATAAAATAAACCTAAGAACATAAGTAAATAATGTCTTAAAAAGAATAACTAGAAAAAGCCCAATTCAGCCCAATAGAACACTTAAGCTGAAAATAAGCCTTAACACTTATAGAATTTCGGCCCAAGCTTTACTAAGGTGGCTCGGCCTCCATTTGCACTCTAATGCACATGTATGTCTTCAATGTAGGCTCGGGGAGTTGAACCTTGCTCGAGAATAATGCATGACCCACAAAGTTGAATGAGTCTCTTTGAAGCTTCTTAGCTCTAGCTCGAGTCATTGGTCCTTCTCCAAGTATGATGGGTGTGTCTGGAGTTGTAGAAGATGGTCCCGCATCACTAGGGCTCCTATAATTCAAGCACCCATATGGTCTCAACCCTTTGAGATTATGTGTGATGCTAGTGACTATGATGTGGGTGCTGTGTTGAGACAAAAGGAAAGAAGGAGCTCTCATGTCATCTACTACGCCTCCATGACTCTAAATGGAGCGCAAAGGAACTACTCAACTAGAGAGAAAGAGCTTCTGGTCGTGGCCTTTGCACTGGAGAAGTTCCGCTCCTATCTCCTAGGAGCTAAGGTAATTTTCTTCACTCATCACGCTGCTCTTCGCTATTTATTGACTAAGAAAGAAGCGAAACCTAGATTGATTCATTGGATTTTACTCTTGAGCGAATTTGACATTGAAATTAAAGATAAGAAAGGTGCAGAGAACTTAGTAGTGGACCACCTCAGCAGACTTGTCCAAGGAGAGGACAAGTCGGAAGATCAAAGACCTATTCAAGGTGAGTTCCCTAATGATACTTTATTTTATTAAACTCACACTTCGTTCGTGCAGCTGCAGGAGGCTACCAAAAAGGACGATGTCGCAGCCGTAGCACACATGTCGCGGCCGCAGCATATCAAAGAGGCAGCAGCCGCAGCTCCCATGCCGCGGCCGTAACATGCTGTTGAGGCGCCCTTTCGTCTCTTTCCTTCTTATCTGACGAGGTAAGTCCCTCTGTTCTTGAATTGTTGATGGGTATGATTGCTATTCCATGCGTGATAGGTGATACTAAATTTGACAAAGTCATGTTAGATCTAAGAGCATCTATTAATGTTTTGCCTTCTCATGTTTATCATGCATTGGGATTGGGACCTCTGAATGATACTCGGGTAGTAATTCAACTTGCTGATTGATCTACCATCTACCCGAAAGGGATTGTTGAAGATGTCTTGGTTATGGTTGACAACTTGATATTCCCTACTGATTTCTTTGTGATTGACATGGGTCCTGGTAACAATGAAGGCCCTATTTTGTTGGGCAGACCTTTTCTGAAAGCTGTTAGGACCAAGATAGATGTCTATTCATGATCTGTTACTATGGAATTTGATGGTCAAATAGTTGAATACAATATTTATGATTTCATGAAATTTCCATTTGATGATCCTTCTCTGTGCTTTGTGGATGTTATTGATACTATGGCACAAGATTGCTTTGATTTGGAGTGTGTTGATGAGATGAAAGTCGCTTTACAGGCCCCTATAGATGAAATTTCTAGAGATTGTCTTGTCATCTAACTTGTAGGAAGCTATACTGGCTTTAGACCATCGATCGCCCACCTATGTGCCACCAAGGGGAGACCGCATTAAGCTGACCATGCCAACTGAAAAGCTTCTTCCATCCAATATCCAAGTGCCTGATGTTGAATTGAAACAACTTCCTAATCACCTTAAATGTTCTTTTCTTGGTGAAAATGATAATCTACCTGTCATTATTTCTAACAAGCTGACCTTTTGGTAGGAGGAGCGATTGGTGACTGTTCTAAAGGAGAACAAAGAGGCGTTAGGATGGACGATAGCAGACATTAAGGGCATCAGTCCTACCCTCTGCATGCATAGAATACTTCTGGAGGAGGATGCCAAGCCATCTAGACAACCTCAGCGGAGACTCAACCCACCACAGATGGAAGTAGTAAAGAATGAGGTGTTGAAGCTCCTTCAAGCAGGTATCACTACTGATGCGGGACCATCTTCTACAGCTCCAGACACACCCATCATACTTGGAGAAGGACCAATGACTCGAGCTAGAGCTAAGAAGCTTCAGAGAGACTCATTCAACTTTGTGGGTCATGCTTTGTTCTCGAGCAAGGTTCAACTCCCCGAGCCAACATTGAAGACATATATGTGCATTGGAGTGCATAATGAGGCCGAGCCACCTTGAATAAAGCTTGGGCCGAAATTATCTAAGTGTTAGAGCTTAATTTCAGCTTATGAACATTATTGGGCTGAATTGGGCTTTTCTAGTTATTATTTTTAAGGACCTTATTTTACTTATGTTCTTAGGTTTATTTCAATAAGCCCATTAGTAATTAGATCTATCTATTTCTATCTACTATGGCCGGCCAAACTCAGCTTTAGGGCCTATATATTTTTGATTCTTCCATGTAAACAGAGGGGAACTTTGATAATTACAATTCTCTCAAAAAGAGTGTTTAACACCATCGAGTGTTTGTTGATTCAATTAGAGCTGTGCTCATTGATCATCGATTGATACATATCTCAGCTTGGTTTGCTTTGCCGTTCATCAACTTCGCAAGACTTGGTGAATCTAGTATCCACAAGCCCCCTCCTTGTGCCTTCAAGTTGTCCGCTTGATTGTGTAGGGTTGTAGAGGCGGGTTGTGTAGTCATTGGTATTGGTTCCTACCCTCTGAGGAGGCCTGGGGTCTTTATCTTGTTCTGCATAGATCGTTTCAGTCCATATCAGGTCGTGTCTTTCAATTCCTGCAATTCAATTTCGAGTCTTTATTCATCTTTGTCGAGTCTTGCTGAGTTTCTTGAGAATCTTGATCGATCTTGATTGCTTCTTGATCGAATCTTGCTGATCTTGTTGAGTCTTTATTCGTTCTTGCTTCCGTTCTCTAACTTCTTGATTGATCTTGCAGATTTCTTGATCGATTCTTGAAGCATTCTTGCTGTCTTTATTAGTTCTTGTTTAATTCTTGCTTGTTGTCGAAGATCGGACCATCACACGGCTAACCCCGTATCAAATTGGCATCAGAGCTTTGGTTTCCGACATCAAGATTGAGTCTTTTTCTTTTCCTAAACACAAAAACCAAAAAAAAAAAAAATAGAGTCTTTTCTTTTTTTGGTGATGCGGGACCATCTTCTACAACTCCAGACACACCCATCATACTTGGAGAAGGACCAATGACTCGAGCTAGAGCTAAGAAGCTTCAGAGAGACTCATTCAACTTTGTGGGTCATGCTTTGTTCTCGAGCAAGGTTCAACTCCCCGAGCCAACATTGAAGACATACATGTGCATTGGAGCACAAGTGGAGGCCGAGCCACCTTAAACATGCTTGGGCCGAATTTCATTAAGTGTTAATGTCTAATTTCAGCTTATGAACATTATTGGGCTGAATTGGGCTTTTCTTAATTCGTCTTTTTAAAACCTTATTTACTTATGTTCTTAGGTTTGTTTCATTAAGCCCATTAGTTATTAGTTATTAGTTTTATCTTTCTATCTAGTTAGGCCGGCCAGAACAGCCCTAAGGCCTTTATAATGCCGAGTTTTCCTTGTAAACAAATTGGAACATTCATAATACAGAAAGTATTCTTCTCAAACGTGTGAAACACATAGAGAGAGAGATCAGGCCGGATTGAGCTGTGCTCTTCGTGATCTCGAATTGATTGATAATCTCAGCTTGGTTTGCTTTGCCGTTCATCAACTTCGCAAGACTTGGTGAATCTAGTATCCACAAGCCCCCTCCTTGTGCCTTCAAGTTGTCCGCTTGATTGTGTAGGGTTGTAGAGGCGGGTTGTGTAGTCATTGGTATTGGTTCCTACCCTCTGAGGAGGCCTGGGGTCTTTATCTTGTTCTGCATAGATCGTTTCAGTCCTTATCGGTCGTGTCTTTCAATTCTTGCATCTTAAATTTCGAGTCTTTATCTATCTTTATCGAGTCTTTATTGTTCTTGTTGCTGTCTTGCGTCGTTCTTGGAGTTCTTGATCAATTCTTGGTCGAGTTCTTGAAGTCTTGCATAAATCTTGCATCTTTCTTGTTAGTTCTTGCTGCGTCTTTATAGTTCTTGATCGATCTTGATTAAGTTCTTGAGAGTTTCTTTATTAGTTCTTGATTATTCTTGCTTGTTGTCGAAGATCGGACCATCTCACGGCTAACCCCGTATCAAATTGGTATCAGAGCTTTGGTTTCCGACATCAAGATTGAGTCTTTTCTTTTTCATAAACACAAAAACCACAAAAATAGAGTCTTTTCTTGTTTGGTCTTTTACTTCTTGTTCTTTATTTGATTATTGCACTAATCTTTTTGTTTGTGATTGTTTGTGGTTGCATAGCCTAAACACAAAGCCTAGCCGAGACCGTGGAGTCGACCAAGTGGTGAACACAGCCTTTGTGAACACCCTAGAGCCGACGGCAATTTCTGTCCCCATAGCCTTGCTTGGCCGATTCTACATACCACACAAAGCAAACCCTAGTTTGTTCTATCTTTTCTATCCTTTTTGTTTATCTATTCTATCTTTGGAATTTTGATTTATCTTTTATCTAATTCCATTTATCTATTGCCTATCAAAAATCAGAAATTTTAAGTTGTTGGATATTAATTTCCATTATATCTATCAACTACCTAAAAAGGCACAAGATAGATCCTATTACCTAAATTAGCCATTCTATCTATATCTTTACATTAGGGCTGAATTTTCATCTTTTATCACCATCTATACCAGATTTTCGAGTCCTATACATTAATTTGAGTCTTTTCTTGCATTAGTTTCACATTTAAAAAAAAAAAAAAAAAAAAAAAAAAAAACAGTAAATTAAGGTCCGAAAATTCAAAAGAAAGAGAAAGTGTTTGTTAGTTGTTGATCTAGTGCAAGAAAGCTCCCAAGGACATCATTGGTGAACCCTCTTCTCAGCCCTAATCAACATACCTATCCCTAAACACATACACCTCCACAAAATTGAAACCCTACCTTGCAACTACAACATCATAACTTAAGGTTTTCAATCAAAAGAGGTGAATTTCCATTCTTTCTTGAGTTTTTTCTATTCGTTCTCTTTGTTTGCAGCTTTGTCTAAGTTGTTTGCTAGCTGTGTCGAGTACTTCTATTCTCTTGAAGTGCTATTGTGTGTGTGTGTCGAAGAGATCTCCCCCTGGTCGAGTTCTCTTTTGTTTGAGTCGAGTGCTTGTTTTGCTGTTCGAGTACTCATTAGTCTATTTCGAGTTGATTCTTGCTGATTGTTGCTTGGATCAAATTGATTATTGCTGTTATCGAGTTGTATTTGCTTGAGTCGAGTGATCTTGACCCCTGTCGAGTTCTCTTTTGAGTTTGTCGAGTACTACAGCCCCTTGTTGAGTACTCTTGTGTGTTGTTTCATTCATTCTCTTGATCCATATACTTGGATTGCTTTGTTCTGTGCTTGGTAGTTGATTTGCCCAAAGCGGATTGCCCTAGCAAGCGTGATATATCAATCAGAGAGGGAGTGTGAGCGAAACACAATAGTGAGGTGTTTATAAGTTTTACTAACCTTTAACTTAGTTCCTTGTTTCTTTGGTCTTTGTTATAATGTCTACTAATCAGGGAAACAATGGTGGTAACAATTCCACTAACTCAAGTGCAACAGTGACGCCCGAGCAATTTCAGACCATGATGAACAACATGGCGACTATCATGAACAACACAACGGGTGTTCCTGAATCATTGGCTGCGCTAACAGCAAGGGTGGCTGCATTAGAGAGCTCTAGGCCTAGTGGTTCGAACACCATAGGTCAGCAAGAGCGAGTTGAGATACCTAATGACGAAAGAGAGGTCGTTAATCCTAACCCTATTCCTAATCCTAATCCTCATGTCAATGTTAATTTAGATAATCCTTTATTCAATGAAAACAACTCTCCACAAGGTGGGAGGAATGATCGGAATAATGGGTTTGTTAATGTGCAAGGTCAAGGACAGGGAAGGGGAAGAGGACGTGGCTATCAAGAGCAATTCTATTACTCGGAGCAAGATGACGACTTCCAAGAAGAGGAGTATTGGGAGCGACGCCTGAGACGGAATCAAAGGGGAAATCCGAACCGACCACCTAGGTTCAATGACGACGACGGTATGGGTAAGGTTAAGGTAAAGATTCCTCCTTTTGATGGTAAAACTGATCCAGATGCTTATATTGATTGGGAAATTAAAATGGAGCAAATCTGGAATTGTCATAATTTCTCAGAACCTAAGAAAGTACAACTAGCTTCCCTAGAGTTTCAAGGTTTTGCATTAATCTGGTGGGATAATCTTGTTAAGGAAAGAAGAAGATCCCTTGATGCACCTATTGCTTCTTGGGAACAATTGAAAGTGGTCATGAGAAATAGATTTGTACCTCAACATTATGATAGAGAGCTATTAAACAGATTAGAAAACCTTAAACAAGGTAGTAAAACTGTTGAGGAAACATTTAATGTTATGCAAGAAGCCATGGCTAGAGCTAATATAATCGAAACTCATGAGAAAACTAATGTTAGATATCTTCGAATCTTACATCCTGCTTTAGCTCATGAAATTGATTATTTTCCCTATACTACTCCTACTGAACTTTTACATCTAGCTATGAAAGTAGAAAAGGGACAACGCTACAAAAGCCAAGGCAATAGGGTGTCGAGTGGCCAGCAACAAGGGTGGCGCCAATCTCGGCCCCAACAGCCCCAAGGGCGCTCGGAGATGGGCTCTAGGGAGCGAGCTCAGCAGCCCCAATGGAGGAGTGAAGGTCAACAGCCCCAACAGCCCCTCGACAAGGGTAAAGGCCCACGGAATGGACGAGAATCGTCTGGGACATCTACTGGTCCCAAAGGGAGTAATCCTAACCCTTCTACCACTCGTTCTAGAGATATTGTATGCTTTAAATGCCAAGGTAGAGGACATTATATGAAGGATTGCCCTAATAAGAAAACTCTCATGGTTAATCAACTTGGAGAATATGAATCTGAAAACTCTTGTGATGAACATGATGAGAATGCTAATAATGATAATAATCAGAACCTAAACCTTGTTTGCTATGAAAATGATGATAATGAGGTTGAATATGAACATGGAGAATCTTTGATTGTTAGAAGAGTTTTAAGTGTTGTTCCTACACCATGTGAAGATAATCAAAGAGAAAACTTATTTCATACTCGTTGTCTAGTTAAAGGAAAGGTTGTAAATGTGATCATTGATGGAGGTAGTTGCTGTAATTTAGCTAGTCAAGAAATGGTTGACAAATTGCATTGGATGAATGATTGTGGCTTATTAAAAGTTCATAGACAAGTTAAAGTGCATATTAAACTAGGACATTATGAAGATGATGTTTTATGTGACATTGTGCCTATGCAAGCTTGTCATATTCTATTAGGCCGTCCTTGGCAATCTGATCGAAAGGTTATTCATGATGGGTTTACTAATCGCTATACCTTTACTTTTCAGGGAAAGAATGTCATTCTCAAACCTATGACGCCTACACAAGTAGCTGATGAGATTGAGAAGCGGAAGGTAAGTAAAGGTGAGTTAGATCAGGAGGCTCAGTCGAGCCAAGTGGATCCTCAAACTCGAGCTAAGAGTGTGTTCTTGGTCTCCAAAAGCACATTCCTGGACGAATTTGCGGATGGTGGAACTATTCTTATGCGCCTTTGCAAGAGCTTGAGCATGTTGAGTGAAGAGCTTAAAGCTTCTCTTCCATCGAACATTATCGCTCTTCTTGAGGAGTTTAAGGATGTGTTTCCCGATGAAATACCACCAGGTCTACCCCCTATTCGTGGAATCGAGCATCAAATTGATCTTATTCCAGGGGCTGCATTGCCTAATAGACCTGCGTATCGTATGAATCCCACTGAGACCCAAGAGGTCCAAACCCAAGTCCAGGAACTGTTGGATAAGGGTTACATTCGAATTAGCTTAAGTCCTAGTGCTGTGCCTGTGTTATTAGTCCCTAAGAAAGATGGATCATGGAGAATGTGTGTAGATTGTAGGGCTATTAACAACATCACTATTAAATATCGTCACCCTATTCCTAGATTAGATGATATGCTAGATGAGTTACATGGAGCCTCTATATTCTCTAAAATTGACCTTAGAAGTGGCTATCATCAGATTAGAATGAAAAAGGGAGATGAATGGAAAACAGCCTTTAAGACTAAGCTAGGCTTATATGAGTGGTTAGTTATGCCTTTTGGTTTAACTAATGCTCCTAGTACTTTTATGCGCTTAATGAATCATGTGCTTCGAGATTTCATTGGAAAGTTTGTTGTTGTTTACTTTGATGATATTCTGATTTATAGCAAGTCTTCTAATGAACATGAATCACATCTTAGAGAAGTGCTTAAAACACTAAGAATTGAACGCTTGTATGCTAATCTAAAGAAGTGTGAATTATGTAATGAACAAGTGTCTTTTCTTGGATTTGTAGTGAGCTCTAAAGGACTGCGTGTTGATGAATCAAAGATTAAAGCCATCCAAGAGTGGCCGACCCCCACCAATATAGGCCATGTACGCAGCTTCCAAGGTCTTGCGAGCTTCTACCGACGCTTTGTGCGAGATTTCAGCACCATCTCAGCCCCACTAACAGAGCTTACAAAGAAAAGGAGTGAGTTCACATGGGGAGCAGCTCAGGAGGACGCATTCAACACACTTAAGGATAAGCTGACTCACGCACCTCTACTAGCTTTGCCGGACTTTACTCAGCCTTTTGAGGTCGAGTGTGATGCTAGCGGAGTAGGAATTGGGGGAGTCCTTATGCAGGGAGGTAAGCCTATTGCTTTCTTTTCTGAGAAGTTGAAAGGTGCTTGTCTTAATTACTCTACCTATGATAAGGAATTGTATGCTTTGTTTCGAGTACTTAAGACATGGTCTCACTATCTATGGCCTAGCGAGTTTATTCTTAGAACTGATCATGAATCATTAAAACACTTTAAAAGCCAATATAAACTTGATAGGAGACATGGTAGATGGATGGAGTTCATAGAAACATTTCCTTATGTAATTAAGTATAAGAAAGGCAAAGACCATAGTGGTTGCCGATGCATTATCTAGGAGACATGTTCTAATAGCCGATTTCGATTCTAATGCTTTAGCTAGACGACATGTGCTTTTAACCACTTTGGATTCTAGAGTCTTAGGCTTTGTTTACATAAAGGAATTATATGAATCTGATCTAGATTTTGGTAACACTTTTCGAAAATGCTTAGAATCAGGTCCTTTCGATGGCTTCTATATACATGATGGATTCTTATTTCGAAAAGATCAAGTGTGTATTCCTCGATGTTCATTAAGATTACTACTTGTTAGTGAAGCCCATAGTGGTGGTTTAATGGGACATTTTGGACGGGATAAGACATATAATACACTGAAATCACACTTTTATTGGCCACATATGCTTAGGGATGTAGAACATTGCCTTAAGAGATGCATAGATTGCATTAAAGCCAAAGCTAAGCTTATGCCCCATGGCCTTTATACACCACTGCCGACCCCCTCAGCCCCTTGGGAAGACATTTCTATGGATTTTATTGTTGGGTTGCCTAGAACTAAAAAGGGGAGGGATTCAATCTTTGTAGTGGTCGATAGGTTCTCTAAAATGGCTCATTTCATTGCATGTCATAAAACTAATGATGCTACCAACGTTGCTAATCTATTCTTTAGAGAAGTAGTTAGGTTGCATGGTGTGCCTAAAACTATTGTTAGTGATAGGGATGTGAAATTCTTAAGTCATTTTTGGCGTACTTTATGGAATAAATTGGGAACTAGATTGCTATTCTCTACTTCTAGCCACCCCCAAACTGATGGCCAAACTGAGGTGACTAATAGAACCCTTGCTACTGTCCTAAGAGCCATTATTAGGAAGAATTTGAAACTTTGGGAAGAAGCCTTACCTCATGTGGAATTTGCTTATAATCGAACCATGCATTCGGCTACTAAAATCAGTCCATTTGAATGTGTGTATGGTGTTAATCCACTAACCCCTTTTGATCTTACTCCATATCCTATGAGAGACAAAGAATCATTTGAGGCAGGTAAGCATGTCGAGTTCATCAAGGAGCTGCATGAACGAACTCGAGAGAAGCTGAAGCTCAAGGCTGAATACAACGCTAACAAGGCCAACAAGGGACGTCGCTTGGTCACATTTCAGCCTGGAGATCTTGTATGGGTGCATTTGAGGAAGGAGCGGTTTCCAGAAGCCCGGAAGAACAAGCTGTCGCCTCGTGGTGATGGACCATTTCGGATCAAGAAGAGAGTGGGCGACAATGCCTACCAATTGGAGCTTCCTGGAGACATGGGCGTGAGCGCTACATTCAACGTCGCAGATCTAATCCCTTACTTCGCTGTGGATGAAGACTTGGATTCGTGGTCGAATCCTTTTCAAGAAGGGGAGGTTGATGCGGGACCATCTTCTACAACTCCAGACACACCCATCATACTTGGAGAAGGACCAATGACTCGAGCTAGAGCTAAGAAGCTTCAGAGAGACTCATTCAACTTTGTGGGTCATGCTTTGTTCTCGAGCAAGGTTCAACTCCCCGAGCCAACATTGAAGACATACATGTGCATTGGAGCACAAGTGGAGGCCGAGCCACCTTAAACATGCTTGGGCCGAATTTCATTAAGTGTTAATGTCTAATTTCAGCTTATGAACATTATTGGGCTGAATTGGGCTTTTCTTAATTCGTCTTTTTAAAACCTTATTTACTTATGTTCTTAGGTTTGTTTCATTAAGCCCATTAGTTATTAGTTATTAGTTTTATCTTTCTATCTAGTTAGGCCGGCCAGAACAGCCCTAAGGCCTTTATAATGCCGAGTTTTCCTTGTAAACAAATTGGAACATTCATAATACAGAAAGTATTCTTCTCAAACGTGTGAAACACATAGAGAGAGAGATCAGGCCGGATTGAGCTGTGCTCTTCGTGATCTCGAATTGATTGATAATCTCAGCTTGGTTTGCTTTGCCGTTCATCAACTTCGCAAGACTTGGTGAATCTAGTATCCACAAGCCCCCTCCTTGTGCCTTCAAGTTGTCCGCTTGATTGTGTAGGGTTGTAGAGGCGGGTTGTGTAGTCATTGGTATTGGTTCCTACCCTCTGAGGAGGCCTGGGGTCTTTATCTTGTTCTGCATAGATCGTTTCAGTCCTTATCGGTCGTGTCTTTCAATTCTTGCATCTTAAATTTCGAGTCTTTATCTATCTTTATCGAGTCTTTATTGTTCTTGTTGCTGTCTTGCGTCGTTCTTGGAGTTCTTGATCAATTCTTGGTCGAGTTCTTGAAGTCTTGCATAAATCTTGCATCTTTCTTGTTAGTTCTTGCTGCGTCTTTATAGTTCTTGATCGATCTTGATTAAGTTCTTGAGAGTTTCTTTATTAGTTCTTGATTATTCTTGCTTGTTGTCGAAGATCGGACCATCTCACGGCTAACCCCGTATCATTTGGTCTTTTACTTCTTGCATTCTTTATTGATTATTGCACTAATCTTGAGTTTGTGATTGTTTGTGGTTGCATAGCCTAAACACAAAGCCTAGCCGAGACCGTGGAGTCGACCAAAGTGGTGCGCAATTTCCCTTGTGCAGCACCTAAGCCGGCGGCATTACCCTTGTCCCCATAGTCACAGCTTGGTCGACATCACATAAACACAAGAAACCCTAGTTTGTTATCTTTTCTATCCTTTGTCTATCTTTGGAATATTTTATCTATCCTATATCTATTCTATTTGCCTTTTACAATCTGATTATAATTGATAGATTAATCCATATTATCTATCTTTTTATCTTTAAGAGGCGTAGATAGATCTTGTTACCTTATATATCCAAAGTTGTTTATAAATACATCTTTAAGGGCTGAATTTCTATCATCTATCACCAACATATCATATTTTTGAGTCCTTTTCTCATTATTGTTAGTTTTCTTGCATTAGTTTCAGATTTTAAAAAAAAAAAAAAAAAAAAACAGTAAATTAAAGTTCCGAAAATTCAAAAAAAAAAAGAGAAGAAAGTGTTTGGTTGTTGTTTGTTGATCTAGTGCAAGAAAACCCTAAAGGACTCAACTTTTTTGTGATTCTCCATAGCCCTTGTCGACAGCCCTAAACCTAAACACATACACCTCCACAAAATTGAAACCCTACCTTGCAACTATAACATCATAACTTGGGGTTTTTCAATCAAAAGAGGTAAATTTCCTTACTTTCTCTTGTGTTTCTTCTATTTCTTTTTGTTACAGCCTTGTCGAGTTAATTTTTGGCTGTGTCGAGCACTTCTCCCCATTGTCGAGTGCTGTTGTGTTTGTGTCGAAGAGTTCTCAGCCCGTGCCGAGTTCTCTCTTGTGTGTGTCGAGTGATCTCAGCCCTTGCCGAGTGATCTCTTTGTGCGTCGAATTGATTCATTGCAATTACCCATCTGCTTTGCTTGAATCTATTGTTTACAACTGCTGTCGAATGCTCTTACCCTTTTGACGAGTGCTTTGTTGTTCGTTTCAGTCATTACATACCTTGATTTATTTAGTCTTTGCTTGGTAGTTGATTTGCCCAAAGCGGATTGCCCTAGCAAGCGTGATATATCAATCAGAGAGGGAGTGTGAGCGAAACACAATTGTGAGCTGTTTATAAGTTTTACTAACCTTTAACTTAGTTCTTTGTTCTTTGGTCTTTGTTATAATGTCTACTAATCAGGGAAACAATGGTGGTAACAATGCCACTGACTCAAGTGCAACAGTGACGCCCGAGCAATTTCAGACCATGATCAACAACATGGCGACTATCATGAACAACACAACGGGTGTTCCTGAATCCTTGGCTGCGCTAACAGCAAGGGTGGCTGCATTAGAGAGCTCTAGGCCTAGTGGTTCGAACACCATAGGTCAGCAAGAGCGAGTTGAGATACCCAATGATGAAAGAGAGGTCGTTAATCCTAACCCTATTCCTAATCCTAATCCTCATGTCAATGTTAATTTAGATAATCCTTTATTCAATGAAAACAACTCTCCACGAGGTGGGAGAAATGATCGGAATAATGGGTTTGTTAATGTGCAAGGTCAAGGACAGGGAAGGGGAAGAGGACGTGGCTATCAAGAGCAATTCTATTACTCGGAGCAAGATGACGACTTCCAAGAAGAGGAGTATTGGGAGCGACGCCCGAGACGGAATCAAAGGGGAAATCAGAACCGACCACCTAGGTTCAATGACGACGACGGTATAGGTAAGGTTAAGGTAAAGATTCCTCCTTTTGATGGTAAAACTGATCCAGATGCTTATATTGATTGGGAAATTAAAATGGAGCAAATCTGGAATTGTCATAATTTCTCAGAACCTAAGAAAGTACAACTAGCTTCCCTAGAGTTTCAAGGTTTTGCATTAATCTGGTGGGATAATCTTGTTAAGGAAAGAAGAAGATCCCTTGATGCACCTATTGCTTCTTGGGAACAATTGAAAGTGGTCATGAGAAATAGATTTGTACCTCAACATTATGATAGAGAGCTATTAAACAGATTAGAAAACCTTAAACAAGGTAGTAAAACTGTTGAGGAAACATTTAATGTTATGCAAGAAGCCATGGCTAGAGCTAATATAGTCGAAACTCATGAGAAAACTAATGTTAGATATCTTCGAATCTTACATCCTGCTTTAGCTCATGAAATTGATTATTTTCCCTATACTACTCCTACTGAACTTCTACATCTAGCTATGAAAGTAGAAAAGGGACAACGCTACAAAAGCCAAGGCAATAGGGTGTCGAGTGGCCAGCAACAAGGGTGGCGCCAATCTCGGCCCCAACAGCCCCAAGGGCGCTCGGAGATGGGCTCTAGGGAGCGAGCTCAGCAGCCCCAATGGAGGAGTGAAGGTCGACAGCCCCAACAGCCCCTCGACAAGGGTAAAGGCCCATGGAATGGACGAGAATCGTCTGGGACATCTACTGGTCCCAAAGGGAGTAATCCTAACCCTTCTACTACTCGTTCTAGAGATATTGTATGCTTTAAATGCCAAGGTAGAGGACATTATATGAAGGATTGCCCTAATAAGAAAACTCTCATGGTTAATCAATTTGGAGAATATGAATCTGAAAACTCCTGTGATGAACATGATGAGAATGCTAATAATGATAATGATCAGAACCTAAACCTTGTTTGCTATGAAAATGATGATAATGAGGTTGAATATGAACATGGAGAATCTTTGATTGTTAGAAGAGTTTTAAGTGTTGTTCCTACACCATGTGAAGATAATCAAAGAGAAAACATATTTCATACTCGTTGTTTAGTTAAAGGAAAGGTGGTAAATGTGATCATTGATGGAGGTAGTTGCTGTAATTTAGCTAGTCAAGAAATGGTTGACAAATTGCATTTACCTACTGTCCAACACCCTAGACCTTACAAATTGCATTGGATGAATGATTGTGGCTTATTAAAAGTTCATAGACAAGTTAAAGTACATATTAAACTAGGACATTATGAAGATGATGTTTTATGTGATATTGTGCCTATGCAAGCTTGTCATATTCTATTAGGCCGTCCTTGGCAATCTGATCGAAAGGTTATTCATGATGGGTTTACTAATCGCTATACCTTTACTTTTCAGGGAAAGAATGTCATTCTCAAACCTATGACGCCTACACAAGTAGCTGATGAGATTGAGAAGCGGAAGGTAAGTAAAGGTGAGTTAGATCAGGAAGCTCAGTCGAGCCAAGTGGATCCTCAAACTCGAGCTAAGAGTGTGTTCTTGGTCTCCAAAAGCACATTCCTGGACGAATTTGCGGATGGTGGAACTATTCTTATGCGCCTTTGCAAGAGCTTGAGCATGTTGAGTGAAGAGCTTAAAGCTTCTCTTCCATCGAACATTCTCGCTCTTCTTGAGGAGTTTAAGGATGTGTTTCCCGATGAAATACCACCAGGTCTACCCCCTATTCGTGGAATCGAGCATCAAATTGATCTTATTCCAGGGGCTGCATTGCCTAATAGACCTGCGTATCGTATGAATCCCACTGAGACCCAAGAGGTCCAAACCCAAGTCCACGAACTGTTGGATAAGGGTTACATTCGAATTAGCTTAAGTCCTAGTGTTGTGCCTGTGTTATTAGTCCCTAAGAAAGATGGATCATGGAGAATGTGTGTAGATTGTAGGGCTATTAACAACATCACTATTAAATATCGTCACCCTATTCCTAGATTAGATGATATGCTAGATGAGTTACATGGAGCCTCTATATTCTCTAAAATCGATCTTAGAAGTGGCTATCATCAGATTAGAATGAAAAAGGGAGATGAATGGAAAAAAGCCTTTAAGACTAAGCTAGGCTTATATGAGTGGTTGGTTATGCCTTTTGGTTTAACTAATGCTCCTAGTACTTTTATGCGCTTAATGAATCATGTGCTTCGAGATTTCATTGGAAAATTTGTTGTTGTTTACTTTGATGATATTCTGATTTATAGCAAGTCTTCTAATGAACATGAATCACATCTTAGAGAAGTGCTTAAAACACTAAGAATTGAACGCTTGTATGCTAATCTAAAGAAGTGTGAATTATGTAATGAACAAGTGTCTTTTCTTGGATTTGTAGTGAGCTCTAAAGGACTGCGTGTTGATGAATCAAAGATTAAAGCCATCCAAGAGTGGCCGACCCCCACCAACATAGGCCATGTACGCAGCTTCCAAGGTCTTGCGAGCTTCTACCGACGCTTTGTGCGAGATTTCAGCACCATCTCAACCCCACTAACAGAGCTTACAAAGAAAAGGAGTGAGTTCACATGGGGAGCAGCTCAGGAGGACGCATTCAACACACTTAAGGATAAGCTGACTCACGCACCTCTACTAGCTTTGCCGGACTTTACTCAGCCTTTTGAGGTCGAGTGTGATGCTAGCGGAGTAGGAATTGGGGGAGTCCTTATGCAGGGAGGTAAACCTATTGCTTTCTTTTCTGAGAAGTTGAAAGGTGCTTGTCTTAATTACTCTACCTATGATAAGGAATTGTATGCTTTGTTTCGAGTACTTAAGACATGGTCTCACTATCTATGGCCTAGCGAGTTTATTCTTAGAACTGATCATGAATCATTACAACATTTTAAAAGCCAAGATAAACTTGATAGGAGACATGGTAGATGGATGGAATTCATTGAAACATTTCCTTATGTGATTAAGTATAAGAAAGGCAAAGACAATGTGGTTGCTGATGCCTTATCTAGAAGACATGTTCTTTTAACCACTTTGGTTCTAGAGTCTTAGGCTTTGTTTACATAAAGGAATTGTATGAACCTAATTTGGATTTTGGAGATATATTTCGAAAATGCTTAGAAAAGGGTCCTAATGACAGCTTTTATATACATCAAGGATTCTTATTTCGAAAAGATCAAGTGTGCATTCCTAGATGTTCTCTACGATTATTACTTGTTAGTGAAGCCCATAGTGGTGGATTAATGGGACATTTTGGTAGGGATAAGACATATAACACACTGAAATCACATTTTTATTGGCCGCATATGCTTAGGGATGTAGAACATTGCCTTAGAGATGCATAGACTGCATTAAAGCCAAAGCTAAGCTTATGCCCCATGGACTTTATACACCACTGCCAATACCCTCAGCCCCTTGGGAAGACATTTCTATGGACTTTATAGTTGGGTTGCCTAGAACTAAGAAGGGAAGGGATTCAATCTTTGTAGTGGTTGATAGATTCTCTAAAATGGCTCATTTCATTGCATGCCACAAAACTGATGATGCTACCAACGTTGCTAATCTATTCTTTAGAGAAGTAGTTAGGTTGCATGGTGTGCCTAAAACTATTGTTAGTGATAGGGATGTGAAATTCTTAAGTCATTTTTGGCGTACTTTATGGAATAAATTGGGAACTAGATTGCTATTCTCTACTTCTAGCCACCCCCAAACTGATGGCCAAACTGAGGTGACTAATAGAACCCTAGCTACTGTCCTAAAAGCCATTATTAGGAAGAATTTGACACTTTGGGAAGAAGCGTTACCTCATGTGGAATTTGCTTATAATAGAACCATGCATTCGGCTACTAAAATCAGTCCATTTAAATGTGTGTATGGTGTTAATCCACTAACCCCTTTTGATCTTACTCCATATCCTATGAGAGACAAAGAATCATTTGAGGCAGGTAAGCATGTCGAGTTCATAAAGGAGCTGCATGAACGAACTCGAGAGAAGCTGAAGCTTAAGGCTGAATACAATGCTAACAAGGCCAACAAGGGTCGTCGCTTGGTCACATTTCAGCCTGGGGATCTTGTATGGGTGCATTTGAGGAAGGAGCGGTTTCCAGAAGCCCGGAAGAACAAGCTTTCGCCTCGTGGTGATGGACCATTTTGGATCAAGAGGAGAGTGGGCGACAATGCCTACCAATTGGAGCTTCCTGGAGACATGGGCGTGAGCGCTACATTCAACGTCGCGGATCTAATCCCTTACTTCGCTGTGGATGAAGACTTGGATTCGTGGTCGAATCCTTTTCAAGAAGGGGAGGTTGATGCGGGACCATCTTCTACAGCTCCAGACACACCCATCATACTTGGAGAAGGACCAATGACTCGAGCTAGAGCTAAGAAGCTTCAGAGAGACTCATTCAACTTTGTGGGTCATGCTTTGTTCTCGAGCAAGGTTCAACTCCCCGAGCCAACATTGAAGACATATATGTGCATTGGAGTGCATAATGAGGCCGAGCCACCTTTAATAAAGCTTGGGCTGAAATTATCTAAGTGTTAGAGCTTAATTTCAGCTTATGAACATTATTGGGCTGAATTGGGCTTTTCTAGTTATTATTTTTAAGGACCTTATTTTACTTATGTTCTTAGGTTTATTTCAATAAGCCCATTAGTAATTAGATCTATCTATTTCTATCTACTATGGCCGGCCAAACTCAGCCTTAGGGCCTATATATTTTCGATTCTTCCAACAGATGGGAACTTTGATAATTACAATTCTCTCAAAAAGAGTGTTTACACCATCGAGTGTTTGTTGATTCAATTAGAGCTGTGCTCATTGATCATCGATTGATACATATCTCAGCTTGGTTTGCTTTGCCGTTCATCAACTTCGCAAGACTTGGTGAATCTAGTATCCACAAGCCCCCTCCTTGTGCCTTCAAGTTGTCCGCTTGATTGTGTAGGGTTGTAGAGGCGGGTTGTGTAGTCATTGGTATTGGTTCCTACCCTCTGAGGAGGCCTGGGGTCTTTATCTTGTTCTGCATAGATCGTTTCAGTCCATATCAGGTCGTGTCTTTCAATTCTTGCAATTCAATTTCGAGTCTTTATTCATCTTTGTCGAGTCTTGCTGAGTTTCTTGAGAATCTTGATCGATCTTGATTGCTTCTTGATCGAATCTTGCTGATCTTGTTGAGTCTTTATTCGTTCTTGCTTCCGTTCTCTAACTTCTTGATTGATCTTGCAGATTTCTTGATCGATTCTTGAAGCATTCTTGCTGTCTTTATTAGTTCTTGTTTAATTCTTGCTTGTTGTCGAAGATCGGACCATCACACGGCTAACCCCGTATCAACTACAAAAAAAAAAAAAACAATTTAGCAACGGCTGTTTCCCGTGGCTAAAAGGTCATTTGTTGTGGCAAAAGGGTAGTTGCAACGGCTGTAGCCACGGTAAACCAGCCGTGGCGAAACCTTCGGTGGCAAAAGAGTCTAGTAACGGGATCTGCCATCGCTAGGATGGTAGCCACGGCTGTAGCGACGACATTTAGCAAAGGTTGGCGAAGCCAAGCCAAATCAGTTGCGACGGGTGATTTCCGTGGCTAATAAATTCTTCTCGCTAAAAATTTGGCGCTTTATTTCTATCCATGCAACGGGAATATGCCGTGGCTATTATTCTAGCTTTTTTTTCCTGTTTGCGACGGCAAGATGTCGTGGCCAATGGTAAGGTATTTTCCCTGTTTTTCCTATTTCACCTATTTCTTCCCTATTTTCACTCTAATTATCTAATGTAATCAATGATAATCACTTCACAAATAGGTTACAACCATAATACAATCTTCCATATAATGTTAGATTAAACATTGAAAGTATATAACATAAATATGTTACCAAGTCTAGAATTTTAGCATTCCGAAAAAAGATGTGTGTGTACATACATACATGGAGGCAAACAAAAGCATAGTCCTTATGTTGGTGCTAAAATGAGTCCTCTCCATCTCAACGGGCAGCTTCTGGAGCATCTCTTTCAACCTCTCCACATGGCATGCGATGGTTATGGAGAAAGAACAAACAGTGAGCAACATCAGCGACAAGTCTTAGTCGTTGGTTCAAGGAGAAGAGAGTGTATCTCCTAGGAGTGGGCTTGCAGAACAATCACAACATATTACCCTTTCATCTCTTTCAGATGTCTGCTCAACAGAAGCAAATATATGAGTTAAAACATGTCCATAAAATTAGAAAAGCAAGAAGGAAGTCAAGTAAGTCACCCTGAAAACATATAGAGCATGAACCTTTATTTGTACATACATTCCTGTAGCAGCAGCAAACAATCCATGTGCCACCCTTTGGCAGCTTGGAAACGAGGTTTGTAGCATATGCCTTAAGTATTTTTGGAAGATCTGTCAATGCATAGGAAAGCTACGACGATTAAATCTTGAAAATAGAGAAGTTCTGACATATTAAAACTACAGGATAAGTTTTATTAGACGTTGTGCTATGGACCAAGGCTTATATTAAATTACTCCAATAATGCATAAGTTCTGAATTTCCGATGATCTCAATAAACAAGATTGTACTGTACTATCACCAGAGAGAGAAAGGATCAAGGAACTTCAACCCTACAAAATGATTACGCTTTATGAAATATTCATGGTTTACCTTCACAAATTGAACAAGGTTTGGTTCTTTGTCAAAGCACCGCGCATCACTTTAGGCTTCGTAAGCAAGAAGACCTGTGAAGTATCACAATGGATCATTTAGTTGAAGGATTGAAGCGAAAGAACTTTGTGGAATATATTCCAATATAAAATCTATGCTTCCAGACATGAGAATAACTGTAAATATGACCCAACTAGTCATGGACCTGATTTCACAAATAAATTAAAAGTACAAACAACGCCTTAGGCTCTCCCAGTTGGTGGGAAAATTGGGTGCAAGAAACATTGCCATCCACCTACAATTTTCTGAAAATGGTAAATAATTGTTCATTCCTTGAAGTGAACCCAATAGATAGTACGGCAGGTTCATCCAACCCGCAATCACCAACCCTCAGCTGGAATTTCTCCAACATGATCATAAAGAAAATCTCTAGTCTTGTCATCACATTACCTGCAACAGCTGAAAATTGTATTTGCACAACATTTGCATTGTGAACTATTGATAGTACTCACAGTTGCTCAATCAACAATTTATTTGACCATAAAACTTTCCAGTTTTCCATCACCTTCCCAAATAGATTTCAGTTTTTACAATAGAAATTTCCACAAGTATTTTAGAACCATAAGAAAGATTTAAGCTACAAAATAAACAATAAAGAGATTAAGAAATTTGAACAATAAACAAGTTTTGTAACAGAAATAAAGGAACAACTACCTGCATACTGCTTGACAAAATATTTGTCTGACTTCCCTCATCTGTCTCCCATGTTTCTTCCTAAAGAAGAGGAAATGAAGAAGAGATGTCCAGGGGTTTGGTGGTTAAAAAAATGAAAGATGCACATGGAATAAATATCAACCTTGATGGGAATAAACATTTCATCTACCTGAACAAGTTTCTCAAGATTCTCCATTAGTGTTTTTTCTTCCAGTTCTACATATACAGCCATGTGGGGCTTGAAGCGTGAAGAAATGATACCACGGAAATTAAACTGCACAATGATTGGAAATAGAAGGTATCAGCCTTGAGAACATCCTGAACAAATTGGAAATCATGACTGATCCCCCCACCCCCACCCCCACCCCCACCCAAAAAAAAAGGAGAAGATATGCCCAATGCAAAATGTTCATATTGATGAAGTTGCAAAAAAAATGGGAGGGACCAACTTGAAAAGATTGAAATTACAGTCTACATGCCCAACGAAGAGACATGATTATCGATTCCACAAAGAAACTACTCAATGAAATAGTCATCCCCTCAAATTGACAAGCATACAAAAAACAAAAAGAGTAAAACTTATCCATAACTCCTGGTACTAAATAATCTTTATGCCCAACATTCTACTGAAAATAACCAACCAAAGTAGCCACAACAAAGCATGAAAGAGCTTTTCCAGGGAGAAGAAACCAGATGTTAGTGTAAAGTGTATACCAGGTCATTACCACTCCCTTGGTGTGCATCAAGCTTCTTCTCATATTTCCTTTTAATATCAGCCTGACTCTTTCCCTCAGCCTTCTCACAAACTCCAGTGTACGTTGCAGATTTCCTTGCTTTGAGCACTTGCCTCAAACTTTCCAGCAAAGTCCTCTTCAAATTCCAGTGTACGTTGCAGAGCCGAGGGACATTAAATTTAAAACAAACATGATATATATAGTCAAAGTGCAGCATCAGAAGGTTTACGCAATTAAAGATAATGTATGATGATTTCACTATATCATACTATCATAGTTACATAGAACAAGGATTGTTTAAAAAAACTGTCAGGAAATGAATTAGACAGATTAACAAACTAATCAATGGATTCGTGACTTCAATTTATCTGTGTTTTGGAATACAAGAAGAAGCTTACTCTTGACTCAATAAAGTTGTTACTGACCCTTTTTAATTTCCCTATTCCACTATCAGTTAAAGACATGTACAGATTATATTTTTTGATTTAAGAGAATAAAAGCAGCAGCTAAAACACAATGACCTAGGTTAGACCAGCAAAGATAAGTAGTTTATTTATACAATTACTGATCAATATATACTTGCAGATCAATCGTACATTTTAAATTTCACAGGAAAAGGAGAAAAATGAAAAACTGAAGCAGATGTGCAGGCTACAACTATAGGATAGCGTTTGATCCACCCGGCCTAACTGAAAATACCTAAAGAGTGATCGGTAAGGAAAGCTTTATGCATAACTACTGAACAATCATGTCCCATGCTATTGGGATCTACATAGAAGGATATGTGTCAAGATATTGGCCAAAT
Organism: Persicaria tinctoria; assembly: GCA_037127255.1. Lineage (NCBI taxonomy): Eukaryota > Viridiplantae > Streptophyta > Magnoliopsida > Caryophyllales > Polygonaceae > Persicaria > Persicaria tinctoria. Next base: position 41,514,819 of record JBANSL010000013.1, read on the forward strand.
GAATGGGCCGGATGTGTGTTGTGTGTATAGAAAGTCAGGTTAGGCCCATACATTGATTGTAGCCTTTATAAGGCATATAGAGCATCAGTTGTCGTGGCTACAATAAAATACACAAACCTTTATGATACGGGGTTAGCCGTAGGTTGGTCCGATCTTCGACAACAAGCAAGAAACTAAAGAAAGACTCAAAGAAATAACAAGAATCAAACCGACGCAGGAAGGATGCTTCAAGAATCGATCAAGAAATCTGCAAGATCAATCAAGAAGTTAAAGAACGGAAGCAAGAACGAATAAAGACTCAACAAGATCAGCAAGATTCGATCAAGAAGCAATCAAGATCGATCAAGTTTCTCAAGAAACGCAGCAAGACTCGAAATTGAATTGCAAGAATTAAAAGACGCAACCGATAAGGACTGAGTCGATCTATTCAGAACAAGATAAAGACCCCAGGCCTCCTCAGAGGGTAGGAACCAATACCAATGACTACACAACCCGCCTCTACAACCCTACACAATCAAGCGGACAACTTGAAGGCACAAGGAGGGGGCTTGTGGATACTAGATTCACCAAGTCTTGCGAAGTTGATGAATGGCAAAGCAAACCAAGCTAGATCAATACCAATAGTTGCAATTGAAGAGCACAGCTCTATTCAATTGACAAACACTCATTGTGTTTCACACAAAAAGAGAGCTTTTCTCATATCATTCAACGTCCATGATTACAAAGAAGGCATTCGGCTTATATAGACCTAACTAGGGCCGAATGGGCTGATTTTAATAAAACTAACAACTATAGGAATTAATTAAAATAACCTTAAAGTTTCCTAAAATAACTTAAGTAAAAGAAATACTAAATAGGAAATAAATATAATGTTCCAAAACTAAACAAAATCCCGTCAAAACCAGCAGCAGCTCAAAGAATGTGGATTTCGGCCAAGCTATAGGACGAATCTGGAAAAACCTTCAACAACAAAGTTGTAGATCTCTTCGTCCTCGTTCCAACAAGGTATGGCACGCCTCAATCCGATCAATATTGAATCCGTACGACCCATTTTACAGAGACGTCGAAAATCTGTCAAATGACTATGAACGAACCAAAACGTCATTAATCCAAGCTTGCACCTTTGGTCTTCTCCCATGGTGGAGCCTTCTTCTTCCTCTTGAGGATGACTTCATTTTCATGAGCTCGAATCATAGGTCCATCCCCAAGTATGATATGTGTCTCTGGAGGTGTCTTGGATGGTTCCACATCAATCTCCCTTTCTTGAAAAGGATTCGTCCTCGAATCCAAGGTCGCATATGATTCCGCAAAGACATCCACACGAGCTCCTGGATCGAAAACCTTATGCCCATGGAAACTCATATCAAGAACGATTGTTGTAGGGATTGACCACTCCTCGATGGTTATTGTCTCAGCTTCATCTACAAAATCAAGAAAAGAAACTTGATTAGTGCACATTTCAGATTTCATATTAATGTCATGATGTCCTAATTGAATATGCACTTGAGCTTGGTCATTAATCCATAAGTTTCCATCCAAAACTAGCAAGTTTTCATCCTTTTCCAAGGCTGAATTTTCAATTAACTCAATGCTAGCAATAGTAGAAGAAGTTTCATCTTCAATGATCATATTAGAAACTATGCCTTCTTCTAAGCATGTAGTTTGACACAAATCTTTGCTTTGATTATCAGCACAGGGTATAGGTTGAACATTTAAATCAATCAAAGAATCAACATGCTCATGTTTAAGGCAATCAACTTTAGAGGCAAGTAAACTAATATCTTGATCATTATGAACATGCTCATCATGTTTATCACTAGAATTTTCAGATTCATTTTTGTCTAGGTGATTAATCATGAGAGGCTTCTTATTTGGGCAATCCTTCATAACATGTCCACTACCTTGACATATAAAGCAAGGAATGTACATAGGTTCAAGAGTAGAAGAGTTAGGATTACTCCCTTTAGGGCCAGTAGATACCCTAGACGATTCATGTCCGTTCCAAGGCGCTCTGCCATTGTCGATGGGCTGTTGGGGTGTTCGGCCTTCACTCCTTCCTTGGGGTTGGCTTGCTCTCTCCCTTGAGCTGCCATCAAACCTCCTTTGGGGCTGCTGCACATGGCCGTGGTGCCACCTTTGGGGTTGTCCACTCGACATTCTACCACCTTGGCTCCTGTATCTAGCATTTCTTTCCACTTTCATAGCTAAATGTAAAAGTTCAGTAGGTGTAGAATAAGGAAAGTAATTAATTTCATGAGCTAAGGCGGGGTGCAATATTCTAAGAAACCTAGCATTAGTATATTCATAGGGTTCAACTACATTTGCTCTAGCCATGGTTTCTTGCATTGCATAAAAGGTTTCCTCAACAGTTTTGCTACCTTGCTTTAGATTTTCTAATCGTTCTCTAAGCTCGCTAGCATAATGTGGAGGAGCAAAACTACTTCTCATAAGTGCTTTTAATTGAATCCAAGAAGTGACAGGCGCATCAAGGGATCTTCTTCTTTCTTTAACTAGATTATCCCACCAAATTAAAGCAAAACTTTGAAATTCTAGGGAAACTAGTTGCACCTTTTTATGTTCAAAGAAGTTATGACAAATCCATATTCGATCCATTTTAGTTTCCCAATCAATGTATGCATCTGGATCGGTGGTACCATAAAATTGAGGGATCTTTACCTTTACATTACCTATGCCATCTTGCACAGGCTCTCTAGGTGCTCGATAGTGGTATTGACCTCCTCTATCATTTCGTCTAGGACGTTGCTCCCAATAATCATCCTCTTGGAAGTCGTCGTCGTCCTCTAAGAAGTAGTACTCTTCTTGTTGCCATCGTCCTTTCCCTAGTCCCTGCATATTAGCCATCACAAAACAACAAACAAAGAAATATGTAAAGTTAGAAAAATATAAACAACCTCACAATGTGTTTCACTCACACTCCCTCTCTTATTGGTATGTCACGCTTGTTGGGGCAATCCGCTTTGGGCAAATCAACAACCAAGCAAAAACTAAGCAATCAAAGTATGTAGTGAATGAAACAAACAACCAAAGTACTCGATAAAAGAGAAAGAGCACTCGACAACAGCTGTAAACACTTGATTCAAGCAAAACAGATGGGCAATTGCAAGGAATCAACTCGACAAAACAAAGAGATCACTCGACAGGGGCTGAGATCACTCGACACTCACACAAACAACTCGATCAACACAAGAGAGAACTCGACCAGGGGGAGATCTCTTCGACACACACACAAGAGAGAACTCGGCAAGGGCTGAGATCACTCGACTCAATCAAAGCAAGCACTCGAAAGTATCAATGAACACACAACAGTACTCGATCAAGGTGAAAAGAGTACTCGACACTCACAGCAGCACTTTGAACAAGAAAATCAGTGCTTGACACAAAGAGAAAATAAGAAAACAAAAGAAAAACTTGGAAATTTACCTCTTTGATTGAAAACCTTAAGTTATGATGTTGTAGTTGCAAGGTAGGGTTTCAATTTTTGTGGAGGTGTATGTGTTTAGGAGGTAATGAGATTGGTCTAGGGCTGATTTCAACACCAATGTAGTCCCTTGATGATTCCTTGCAAAAGATGAACAAAGAGCTCCAAAGAACACAAATCAAACAACTTTCTTTTTATTGGTATTTTCGGATCTGATTTTTCTCTCTTTTTTTTTTTTTTTTTTTTTTACAGCAGCTCTATAATGCACGAAAATTAAATAAAATGCAAGGGAAATTCGAAAATTTGGTGAATAAAATAAAATTCAGCCCTAGAATGGTAGAAATAGGTGAGGTTTTTGTTATCTTTGGTAAGTGGATCTATCTTATGCCTTTAGATATACTTGATAGATATAATTGCATTATTCCACCAAATAAAATCTGATTTCTCAATAAGGCAAGAAAATAGATAGAATTAAAATATCTCAAGGATAAAATAAATAACACAAAGATAGAAAAGGATAGAAAAGATAAACAAACTAAGGTTTGTCTTTGTGTGGTGGTAGAGTCGGCCAAGCAAGGACTTATGGGGACAGCTAGGGCTGCCGTCGGCGGTTAGAGTACACAACAGGGGTTGTGCACACTTGTGGTCGACTCCACTGGTCTCGGCTAGGCTTTGTGTTTAGGCTATGCAACCACAAACAATCACAAACTCAAGATTAGTGCAAGAATCAATAAAGAATGCAAGAAGTAAAGACCAACACAAGAAAAGGACTCTTTTTTGTGGTTTTTGTGTTTATGGAAAGAAAAAGACTCAATCTTGATGTCGGAAACCAAAGCTCTGATGCCAATTTGATACGGGGTTAGCCGTAGGTTGGTCCGATCTTCGACAACAAGCAAGAAACTAAAGAAAGACTCAAAGAAATAACAAGAATCAAACCGACGCAGGAAGGATGCTTCAAGAATCGATCAAGAAATCTGCAAGATCAATCAAGAAGTTAAAGAACGGAAGCAAGAACGAATAAAGACTCAACAAGATCAGCAAGATTCGATCAAGAAGCAATCAAGATCGATCAAGTTTCTCAAGAAACGCAGCAAGACTCGAAATTGAATTGCAAGAATTAAAAGACGCAACCGATAAGGACTGAGTCGATCTATGCAGAACAAGATAAAGACCCCAGGCCTCCTCAGAGGGTAGGAACCAATACCAATGACTACACAACCCGCCTCTACAACCCTACACAATCAAGCGGACAACTTGAAGGCACAAGGAGGGGGCTTGTGGATACTAGATTCACCAAGTCTTGCGAAGTTGATGAATGGCAAAGCAAACCAAGCTAGATCAATACCAATAGTTGCAATTGAAGAGCACAGCTCTATTCAATTGACAAACACTCATTGTGTTTCACACAAAAAGAGAGCTTTTCTCATATCATTCAACGTCCATGATTACAAAGAAGGCATTCGGCTTATATAGACCTAACTAGGGCCGAATGGGCTGATTTTAATAAAACTAACAACTATAGGAATTAATTAAAATAACCTTAAAGTTTCCTAAAATAACTTAAGTAAAAGAAATACTAAATAGGAAATAAATATAATGTTCCAAAACTAAACAAAATCCCGTCAAAACCAGCAGCAGCTCAAAGAATGTGGATTTCGGCCAAGCTATAGGACGAATCTGGAAAAACCTTCAACAGCAAAGTTGTAGATCTCTTCGTCCTCGTTCCAACAAGGTATGGCACGCCTCAATCCGATCAATATTGAATCCGTACGACCCATTTTACAGAGACGTCGAAAATCTGTCAAATGACTATGAACGAACCAAAACGTCATTAATCCAAGCTTGCACCTTTGGTCTTCTCCCATGGTGGAGCCTTCTTCTTCCTCTTGAGGATGACTTCATTTTCATGAGCTCGAATCATAGGTCCATCCCCAAGTATGATATGTGTCTCTGGAGGTGTCTTGGATGGTGTCTTGGATGGTTCCACATCACTTTACCTCCTACCTTCTTCTTCCTCTTCTATCTTCTTCTTCTCAATTCCCTTTATCTCTAATTCTTCAATTCAATTCAGTTACGCTAGTCTCCATAGATCCCACAGGATCATAACAATAAGATGTCAACTGGAGCATCAAGCGATAGCACAATTAAGCACTTGAATCCATATTATAAGCATATCTAATTTTATTCTCACCTTGCCTGAAAGCAAGAAAGGTGGCCATTGAATTTACAATCAAGCTAAGCTCAGAAGCATATGGAACTAGTAAAAGATCCATCTCCCTGTACCAAACGAGATAACAAGTTATCTACACCATAGCTCTGGGTTTACTGAAAAGCATGGTGATGGAGGATAAGTATACAAAATTGAAAAAATATTAGGATAATGATTGTATGGAAAATTTCTTACATTTAATTTAAGACTAGTAAATTGAATTGACAACTCCAAAATTATGAGATCTCAGGATATCAATAAAATTATAGTATACAAAAAGTCTAAATACCTTTTATAGGATTTAAATATTAATATAAAGTATAGCTAGCCTAAATGTTTTTTTAAAACTCTATATTAATTATTTCTGAAATTATACCTTGACTAATATATAAGCCAAATTGGTTTAGATTTCACCTATGGACTGAAAGTGGTGATAAATGGGTAAAATGTTCTTTCCTTAAAAAAAGTAATATCAAATGGGAAAATGAAACCACAATGTCCATTCTAAACAATACTCAGGTTACATATCTAAATAAAGACATAGCTGAACTTCATTATGATGTTGTTACATGATCACCAATTAAACCTAAACATTTAGAATGAGAAGTGATGCGGGACCATCCAAGACACCATCCAGGACACCTTCGGACACATCTATGCTTGGGGATGGACCTATGATTCGAGCTCGTGAGAAGGAAGTCATCCTCAAGAGGAAGAAGAAGGCTCCACCATGGGAGAAGGTCCAAAGGTGCAAGCTTGGATTAAATGACGTTTTGGTTCGTTCATAGTCATTTGACAGCTTTTCGACGTCTCTGTAAAATGGGTCGTACGGATTTAATATTTATCGGATTGAAACGTGCCATACCTTGTTGGAACGATGACGAAGAGATCTACAACTTTGATGTTGAAGGTTTTTCCAGATTCGACCTCGAGATTGGCCGAAAATCACAATCTTTGCAAGTCTGTCACTGTTTTGACGGGAATGGAATATGGCGAAGTGTTGGAACATCTTTAGAGTTAATATTGGGCCGAATTGGGCTTTTTCTATGTGTTATTTTTAGAGACCTTATTTACTTATGTTTTTAGGTGTTTTAATTAGTTATTTATTTATTTAATATTTTCGGCTAAATCAGCCCTGGTTAGGCTATACATTGCCGATACCTCCTTTGTAATCAAACACGTTGAATTTGATAGAAAGGCTCTCTTTTTGTGTGAAACACAATGAGTGTTTGTCGATTGAATAGAGCTGTGCTCTTCAATTGCAACTATTGGTATTGATCTAGCTTGGTTTTGATGCGGGACCATCCAAGACACCTTCGGATGATGTCCTTATCAAGAGAAAGAAGAAGGCTCCACCATGGGAGAAGGTCCAAAGGTGGAAGCTTGGCGTTTTTACATTCGTTCAGCAACTTGACAGCTTTTCGACGTCTCTGTAAAATGGGTCGTACGGATTCAACATTGATCGGATTGAGGCGTGCCATACCTTGTTGGAACGAGGACGAAGAGATCTACAACTTTTCTGTTGAAGGTTTTTCCAGATTCGTCCAATAGCTTGGCCGAAATCCACATTCTTTGAGCTGCTGCTAGTTTTGACGGGATTTTGTTAAGTTTTGGAACATTATATTTATTTCCTATTTAGTATTTCTTTTACTTAAGTTATTTTAGGAAACTTTAAGGTTATTTTAATTAATTCCTATAGTTGTTAGTTTTATTAAAATCAGCCCATTCGGCCCTAATTAGGTCTATATAAGCCGAATGCCTTCTTTGTAATTAGGGACGTTGAATTTTATGAGAAAAGCTCTCTTTTTGTGTGAAACACAATGAGTGTTTGTCGATTGAATAGAGCTGTGCTCTTCAATTGAAACTATTGGTATTGATCTAGCTTGGTTTGCTTTGCCGTTCATCAACTTCGCAAGACTTGGTGAATCTAGTATCCACAAGCCCCCTCCTTGTGCCTTCAAGTTGTCCGCTTGATTGTGTAGGGTTGTAGAGGCGGGTTGTGTAGTCATTGGTATTGGTTCCTACCCTCTGAGGAGGCCTGGGGTCTTTATCTTGTTCTGCATAGATCGACTCAGTCCATATCAAGTCGTGTCTTTTGATTCTTGCAACTTTCTTTAATCGAATCTTGTTCTTGTTATTGTCGATTTCAAGTGCAGCCTTTGTTCTTGGAATCTTTGTCGAGTCTTTCATCTTTCTTGTTGAGTCTTGCTGCGTCTTTTATTGTTCTTGATCGTTCTTGATTAAGTTCTTGTGTTTCTTGTTCAGTTCTTGAAGTTTCTTGCTTGTTGTCGAAGATCGGACCATCACACGGCTAACCCCGTATCAAATTGGCATCAGAGCTTTGGTTTCCGACATCAAGATTGAGTCTTTTCTTTTCATACACACAAAAACCCACAAAAAAGAGTCATTTTCTTGTTTGGTCTTTTACTTCTTGTTCTTTATTTGATTATTGCACTAATCTTTTTGTTTGTGATTGTTTGTGGTTGCATAGCCTAAACACAAAGCCTAGCCGAGACCGTGGAGTCGACCAAGTGGTGCGCACATACCCTTTGTGAACACCCATAGCCGACGACATCATTGTCCCCATAGCCGACGGCATCATTGGCCGACATCACATACTACAAAAGATAAAACCCTAGTTTGTTCTATCTTTCTATCTTTGGCATATTTGATCTATCTTTTATCTATTTCCTTTTATCTATTGCCTATTTTAATTCTGATTTTTGATGGATAAAAATTCATTATATCTATCATATATCATAAAGGCACAAGATAGATCCTATTACCTAAATTAGCCATTCTATCTATATCTTTGCATTAGGGCTGAATTTTGCAATCTTCACCATTACCATCAAATTTTCGAGTCCTACACCCTACTTTGAGTCTTTTCTTGCATTAGTTTCATAAGTTATAAAAAAAAAAAAAAAGAGAGAGAAAAATCCGAAAATTTAAAACAAAAAGAGAGAAGAAAGTGTTTGTTAGTTGTTGTTGATCTAGTGCAAGAAAGCTCCCAAGGACTAATTGGTGAACCTTTTTCTCAGCCCTAATCGATACCCACTATCCCTAAACACATACACCTCCACAAAAATTGAAACCCTACCTTGCAACTACAACATCATAACTTAAGGTTTTCAATCAAAAGAGGTAAATTTCCTTACTTTCCTTTGTTTCTTTTCTTTTTCAGTTTTTTGTCAAGCACTACCCACTGTTGTCGAGTGCTGTACTACTGATTTTGAGTTGTTTAAGCTACTGTCGAGCACTTATACACCATATCGAGTGCCTTGTTTGCTTGCTTGTTTAATTGATTCGAGTGATCTCAGCCCTTGCCGAGTTCTCTCTTGTGTGTGTCGAGTGCATTAGACCCCTGTCAAGTGCACCATAGCTTGTGTCGAGTACTTCTCCACCTTTGTCGAGTAATCCTTGGTCTATTTTGAGTTGAATTCTTGCAAATTCCCATCTGTTTTGCTTGAATTGAGTTTATTGCTTACATCGAGTTCTCTACAGCCCTTGTTGAGTACTCTTCTACGTTGTTTCATTCATTACATACTTTGATTGCTTAGTCTATTGCTTGGTTGTTGATTTTCCCAAAGCGGATTGCCCCAACAAGCGTGACATACCAATTAGAGAGGGAGTGTGAGCGAAACACATTGTGAGGTTGTTTATATTTTTCTAACCTTTCACATAGTTCTTTGTTTGTCTTTATTTGCGATGTCTAATAGCCAGGGCAATGACTGGTACAATACCTTCATGGAGAACATAGCTAAGATGAATGCCAGCATAGCTAAGATGGAAAACAGCCTTGCGACAATAGAGTTTCAGCGTTTTGGCTCTAATACGGTGTTTGTACAAGGAGCCTCACCTAGAGATGACGTGCCACCAATTGAAAGGGAAGAAACTCATCCTATTTCTACTCAACTTAATGTTTCTTCTAGCATAGATAATTCTCTTATTGCTGAAAATGTAGAGCATGTTGATAATAGTGATCAAGATCTTAATTTAATTGTCTATGATGATAATGTTTGCATTGAATCTGAGCATGATGATTCTTTAATTGATAGTAAAGTTTTAAGTGTTCAACCTAGTCCTTGTGAGGATAATCAAAGAGAGTATTTGTGCTTAGAAATAGGCAAAGTGTCTAATTTGATCATTGATGGCGAAAATTCTTCTACTATTGCTAGCCTTGAATTAGTTGAAAATTCAGCCTTGAAAAAGGAAGAAAACTTGCTAGCATTGGATGGAAACTTAGGGATTATTGACCAAGCTAAAGTGCATATTACGTTAGAACATAATGATGATATAAAATATGAATTATGCACTCATAAAGTTTCTTTTCTTGATTTTGTAGATGAAGCTGAGATAATAACCATCGAGGAGTGGCCAATCCCTACACCAATCAGCCTTGAGAAGGGTTTCCATGGACATGTGGTATTCGATCTAGGAGCTCGTGTGGATGCCTTTGCGGAATCAAATGCGACCTTGGATTCGAGGACGAATCCTTTTCAAGAAAGGGAGATTGATGCGGGACCATCCAAGACACCTTCGGATGATGTCCTTATCAAGAGGAAGAAGAAGGCTCCACCATGGGAGAAGGTCCAAAGGTGGAAGCTTGCCGTTTTTACATTCGTTCAGCAACTTGACAGCTTTTCGACGTCTCTGTAAAATGGGTCGTACGGATTCAATATTGATCGGATTGAGGCGTGCCATACCTTGTTGGAACGAGGACGAAGAGATCTACAACTTTGCTGTTGAAGGTTTTTCCAGATTCGTCCAATAGCTTGGCCGAAATCCACATTCTTTGAGCTGCTGCTGGTTTTGACGGGATTTTGTTAAGTTTTGGAACATTATATTTATTTCCTATTTAGTATTTCTTTTACTTAAGTTATTTTAGGAAACTTTAAGGTTATTTTAATTAATTCCGATAGTTGTTAGTTTTATTAAAATCAGCCCATTCGGCCCTAGTTAGGTCTATATAAGCCGAATGCCGTCTTTGTAATCAGGGACGTTGAATTTTATGAGAAAAGCTCTCTTTTTGTGTGAAACACAATGAGTGTTTGTCGATTGAATAGAGCTGTGCTCTTCAATTGAAACTATTGGTATTGATCTAGCTTGGTTTGCTTTGCCGTTCATCAACTTCGCAAGACTTGGTGAATCTAGTATCCACAAGCCCCCTCCTTGTGCCTTCAAGTTGTCCGCTTGATTGTGTAGGGTTGTAGAGGCGGGTTGTGTAGTCATTGGTATTGGTTCCTACCCTCTGAGGAGGCCTGGGGTCTTTATCTTGTTCTGCATAGATCGACTCAGTCCATATCAAGTCGTCTCATTTGATTCTTGTTATCAAATTTTGAGTCTTTATCATTCTTTATCAGTCTTGCATCGAGTCTTGTTCATTCTTTTAGTGTCGACATCAATTGCAGCATGTTCTTGGTGTTCTTAATGAGTTCTTGATCGATCTTGGATGTTCTTGATCGAATCTTGAGAGTCTTTCATTGCTGCGTCTTTATTTCTTGTTAATTCTTGCTTGTTGTCGAAGATCGGACCATCACACGGCTAACCCCGTATCAAATTGGTATCAGAGCTTTGGTTTCCGACATCAAGATTGAGTCTTTTTCTTTCCATAAACACAAAAATCACAAAAAAGAGTCCTTTTCTTGTGGTCTTTACTTCTTGCATTCTTTATTGATTCTTGCACTAATCTTGAGTTTGTGATTGTTTGTGGTTGCATAGCCTAAACACAAAGCCTAGCCGAGACCAGTGGAGTCGACCACAAGTGTGCACAGCCCCTGTTGTGTACTCTAACCGCCGACGGCAGCCCTAGCTGTCCCCATAAGTCCTTGCTTGGCCGACTCTAACACCACACAAAGACAAACCCTATTTTGTTTATCTTTTCTATCCTTTTCTATCTTTGGGTTATTTATTTTATCTTTGAGATATTTTAATTCTATCTATTTTCTTGCCTTATTGAGAAATCAGATTTTATTTGGTGGAATAATGCAATTATATCTATCAAGTATATCTAAAGGCATAAGATAGATCCACTTACCAAAGATAACAAAAACCTCACCTATTTCTACCATTCTAGGGCTGAATTTTATTTTATTCACCAAATTTTCGAATTTTCCTTGCATTTTATTTAATTTTCGTGCATTATAGAGCTGCTGTAAAAAAAAAGAAAAAAGAAAAAAGAAAAAAATCAGATCCGAAAATACCAAAAGAAAGAAAAAAAAAAGTTGTTTGATTTGTGTTCTTTGGAGCTCTTTGTTCATCTTTTGGAAGGAATCATCAAGGGACTACATTGGTGTTGAAATCAGCCCTAGACCAATCTCATTACCTCCTAAACACAATCTTTAAACACAATCTTTAACCAATCGTTGCCCTGGTTGTTAGACATTGCAACAAAGACAAGAAACAAGGAACTATGTAATGATTAGTAAAAATTATAAACAGCTCACAAATGTGTTTCGCTCACACTCCCTCTCCGATTGATATATTACGCTTGCTAGGGCAATCCGCTTTGGGCAAATCAACAACCAAGCAATAGACTAAGCAATCAAGGTATGTAATGAATGAAACAACGCAGAAGAGTACTCAAAAAGGGTCAATGTACTCGACACAAGCAACTAAGCAACTCGATACAACAAGGGAGGCACTTGAAATCAGAAGCAAGTGCTCGACACAAACAAGTTCAACTCGGCAATGGTAAGTAGAACTCGACAAAACAATTGCACAATGAACTAAAGCTCAACAATGGCAATTTAAGACACAATAGGGACTGATTTTATGTGGAAAGAAAAGAAAGGAACAACCTTTGATCAATTTACCTCTTTTGATTGTAACCCCAAGTAAGGATGTTGTAGTTGCAAGGGTAGGGTTTAAAGATTGTGTTTAGGAGGTAATGACTCGGTCTAGGGCTGATTTCAACACCAATGTAGTCCCTTGATGATTCCTTGCAAAAGATGAACAAAGAGCTCCAAAGAACACAAATCAAACAACTTTTTTTTTTTCTTTTGGTATTTTCGGATCTGATTTTTTTTTTTTTTTACAGCAGCTCTATAATGCACGAAAATTAAATAAAATGCAAGGGAAATTCGAAAATTTGGTGAATAAAATAAAATTCAGCCCTAGAATGGTAGAAATAGGTGAGGTTTTTGTTATATTTGGTAAGTGGATCTATCTTATGCCTTTAGATATACTTGATAGATATAATTGCATTATTCCACCAAATAAAATCTGATTTCTCAATAAGGCAAGAAAATAGATAGAATTAAAATATCTCAAAGATAAAATAAATAACCCAAAGATAGAAAAGGATAGAAAAGATAAACAAACTAGGGTTTGTCTTTGTGTGGTGGTAGAGTCGGCCAAGCAAGGACTTATGGGGACAGCTAGGGCTGCCGTCGGCGGTTAGAGTACACAACAGGGGTTGTGCACACTTGTGGTCGACTCCACTGGTCTCGGCTAGGCTTTGTGTTTAGGCTATGCAACCACAAACAATCACAAACTCAAGATTAGTGCAAGAATCAATAAAGAATGCAAGAAGTAAAGACCAACACAAGAAAAGGACTCTTTTTTGTGGTTTTTGTGTTTATGGAAAGAAAAAGACTCAATCTTGATGTCGAAAACCAAAGCTCTGATACCAATTTGATACGGGGTTAGCCGTGTGATGGTCCGATCTTCGACAACAAGCAAGAATTAACAAGAAATAAAGACGCAGCAATGAAAGACTCTCAAGATTCGATCAAGAACATCCAAGATCGATCAAGAACTCAACAAGAACACCAAGAACAGGCTGCAATTGATGTCGACACTAAAAGAATGATCAAGACTCGATGCAAGACTGATAAAGAATGATAAAGACTCGAAATTTGATAACAAGAATTGAAAGACACGACCTGATAAGGACTGAAACGATCTATGCAGAACAAGATAAAGACCCCAGGCCTCCTCAGAGGGTAGGAACCAATACCAATGACTACACAACCCGCCTCTACAACCCTACACAATCAAGCGGACAACTTGAAGGCACAAGGAGGGGGCTTGTGGATACTAGATTCACCAAGTCTTGCGAAGTTGATGAACGGCAAAGCAAACCAAGCTGAGATGATATCAATTCGAAGGCGAATGAGCACAGCTCTAATTCGGCCAACAACTCTCAATGTGTAACACACGTATTTTGAGAAGAATAAATCTGAATTATTATCTAGCAAATTCAACGTGTTTGAAAAACTCTCTTTTCAATCGACAAACACTCATTGTGTTTCACACAAAAAGAGTCTTTCTATCAAATTCAACGTGTTTGATTACAAAGGAGGTATCGGCAATATATAGCCTAACCAGGGCTGATTTAGCCGAAAAATATTAAATAAATAAATAACTAATTAAAACACCTAAAAACATAAGTAAATAAGGTCTCTAAAAATAACACATAGAAAAAGCCCAAATTCGGCCCAATATTAACTCTAAAGATGTTCCAACACTCAGCCATATTCCATTCCCGTCAAAACAGTGACAGACTTGCAAAGATGGTGATTTTCGGCCAATCTCGAGGTCGAATCTGGAAAAACCTTCAACATCAAAGTTGTAGATCTCTTCGTCCTCGTTCCAACAAAGGAATAGCACGCCTCAATCCGATAAATATTAAATCCGTACGACCCATTTTACAGAGACGTCGAAAAGCTGTCAAATGACTATGAACGAACCAAAACGTCATTTAATCCAAGCTTGCACCTTTGGACCTTCTCCCATGGTGGAACCTTCTTCTTCTTCTTGAGGATGACTTCCTTCTCACGAGCTCGAATCATAGGTCCATCCCCAAGCATAGATGTGTCCGAAGGTGTCCTGGATGGTGTCTTGGATGGTCCTGCATCAAGAAGTGCCAACATAAGCCTATACGGAGTATAGTCAATAATATTTCTTCTTTAAGTTCAAGAAAAGTTTTTCAATGATAAATTAATTAGAACTATCAATTACCAACACAGTACAGGCTTCCAAGTTCCCTTTAATGGCAGCCTAATGAAGAGGAGTACAACCTGCAGATATCAAAGAGAGGAAAACCAACGGTTCAGCTAACAAAAAAGGGTAAGAATTTAGAACTAAAAGATTAAAAAAGAGTAATAAAATACAAAGTCTGCTTAGCTTAATGAAAAAGGGTAAAAATTTAAACCTTGAAGTCATACATACAAAAACAGAATTTTAGATATATAAAAAAAAAATAACCCCTTGAATAAATTTCTAGATTAGGCCATAATCTAGTAGATTCAGCATAGTTAAGTATTTGTTGCAATAATCATGTCTAATTGATGCTTATATTTGTTGGCAGCCACTCGCGAATATTTCATTTGCATACTTGTGGACTATTTATTTGACATAAATGGCAAGTTTGAAGAAAGTTGCAACAATTAAAGATTCAGTAAACAGGTTTGTGCAATGAGTAATTAAGCAACCATAGCATTTGATTTAACATTTACTAGAGAATTACTTAAACAACTCTTTTCTATACTGTATTAATCAACATTTTCCCTCTATAATCTCAGTTCTTGGTAAATCTATATGTCCCATTGTTTTTGTTTTTGTATTTTTAATTAGAAACTTCTCTTCTTTTTGTGAGAAATGGCTGATATATTTTTCAAAAAAATATTTGCTGAAATTTCTTAAGTAGAAGAACCACCGGTGTGCTTTGAAATTCACAAGTGTAAAGTCAACCTCAAATCACACGGTTCAATTTCTAATGGGCTTTAATTCATTATGGGATCAAATATGGTTATATTTTCCGCCAATGGACCCATTAATGTTATATGTCTTTATATGTAAATAAATACTCGAACATAAAGAAAACTAATAATTGTTGAATAAAATGTGTTTTTAGAAAAAAAAAATCATATAAGTGACTAATAATCGTTGAATAGAACCTTATATTAACTAATAAATTCATACGAGAATATTAGGAGAATTTATTTTTAGGAAAAATCATATAAGTAGCTAATGATTGTGGAATAAAACTTTATATTATGCAATAAATTCTTATTAGAATACTATAAATGTGTGTTTTGAGGGAAAATCATATATTTACCTAATAATTGTGGAATAAAACCTTATATTATCGAATAAAATCTTATAAGAATACTATAATTGTGTGTTTTGAGGGAAAATCATATAAGTAGCTAATGATTGTGGAATAAAATCTTATATTATGTATTAAAATTTTATAAGAATACTATAAGTGTGTGTTTTGAGGAAAAATCATATAAGTAGCTAATGATTTTAGAATAAAACCTTATATTAACTAATGAATTGTTATAAGAATAATATAAGTGTATGTTTTGGGGGGAAATTGTATAAGTACCTAATGATTGTGGAATAAAACCTTATATTATCTAATAAAATGTTATAAGAATACTATAAATGTGTGTTTTGAGGGAAAATCATATAATTAAGTAGCTAATGATTGTGGAATAAAATCTTATATTATCTAAAAAAATGTTAGAAGAATACTATAAGTGTGTGTTTTGAGGGAAAAGCATATAAGTAGCTAATGATTTTGGAATAAAACCTTATATTAACTAATGAATTGTTATAAGAATACTATAAGTATGTGTTTTGGGGGGAAATCATATAAGTAACTAATAATTGTTGAATAAATCCATATATTAACTAATAAGTTGTTATAAGAATACTATAAGTGTTTTTTATGAAAAATCATATAAGTACCTGATGATTATGAAATAAAAACTTATATTATGTAACAAAATGTTATAAGAATACTGTAAATGTGTGTTTTGAGGGAAAATCATATAAGTAGCTAATGATTGTGGAATAAAATCTTATATTATCTAATAAAATGTTATAAAAATACTATAAGTGTGTGTTTTGAGGCAAAATCATATAAGTAGCTAATGATTTTGGAATAAAACCTTATATTAACTAATGAATTGTTTATAAGAATACTATAAGTGTATGTTTTGGGGGAAAATCATATAGGTAACTAATAATTGTTGAATAAATCCATATATTAACTAATAAGTTGTTATAAGAATACTATAAGTGTTTGTTTTGAGGAAAAATCATATGAGTACCTAATTATTGTGGAATAAAACCTTATCTTATCGAATAAAATGTTATAAGAATACTATAATTGTGTGTTTTGAGGGAAAATCATATAAGTAGCTAATGATTTTAGAATAAAACCTTATATTAACTAATGAATTGTTATAAGAATCCAATAAGTGTGTGTTTTGGGGGAAAATCATATAAGTAACTAATAATTGTTGAATAAATCCGTATATTAACTAATAAGTTGTTATAAGAATATTATAAGTGTTTGTTTTGAGAAAAAATCATATGAGTACCTAATGATTGTGGAATAAAAACTTATATTATCAAATAAAATGTTATAAGAATACTATAAATGTGTGTTTTGAGCGAAACTCGTATAAGTAGCTAATGATTGTGAAATAAAATCTTATATTATCTAATAAAATGTTATAAGAATACTATAAGTGTGTGTTTTGAGGGAAAAGCATATAAGTAGCTAATGATTTTGGAATAAAACCTTATATTAACTAATGAATTGTTATAAGAATACTATAAGTATGTGTTTTGGGGGGAAATCATATAAGTAACTAATAATTGTTGAATAAATCCATATATTAACTAATAAGTTGTTATAAGAATACTATAAGTGTTTTTTTATGAAAAATCATATAAGTATCTGATGATTGTGAAATAAAAACTTATATTATGTAACAAAATGTTATAAGAATACTGTAAATGTGTGTTTTGAGGGAAAATCATATAAGTAGCTAATGATTGTGGAATAAAATCTTATATTATCTAATAAAATGTTATAAGAATACTATAAGTGTGTGTTTTGACGCAAAATCATATAAGTAGCTAATGATTTTGGAATAAAACCTTATATTAACTAATGAATTGTTTATAAGAATACTATAAGTGTATGTTTTGGGGGAAAATCATATAGGTAACTAATAATTGTTGAATAAATCCATATATTAACTAATAAGTTGTTATAAGAATACTATAAGTGTTTGTTTTGAGGAAAAATCATATGAGTACCTAATTATTGTGGAATAAAACCTTATCTTATCGAATAAAATGTTATAAGAATACTATAATTGTGTGTTTTGAGGGAAAATCATATAAGTAGCTAATGATTTTAGAATAAAACCTTATATTAACTAATGAATTGTTATAAGAATACAATAAGTGTGTGTTTTGGGGGAAAATCATATAAGTAACTAATAATTGTTGAATAAATCCATATATTAACTAATAAGTTGTTATAAGAATATTATAATTGTTTGTTTTGAGGAAAAATCATATGAGTACCTAATGATTGTGGAATAAAAACTTATATTATCAAATAAAATGTTATAAGAATACTATAAATGTGTGTTTTGAGCGAAACTCGTATAAGTAGCTAATGATTGTGAAATAAAATCTTATATTATCTAATAAAATGTTATAAGAATACTATAAGTGTGTGTTTTGAGGCAAAATCATATAAGTAGCTAATGATTTTGGAATAAAACCTTATATTAACTAATGAATTGTTTATAAGAATACAATAAGTGTATATTTTGGGGGAAAATCATATAGGTAACTAATAATTATTGAATAAATCCATATATTAACTAATAAGTTGTTATAAGAATACTATAAGTGTTTGTTTTGAGGAAAAATCATATGAGTACCTAATTATTGTGGAATAAAACCTTATATTATCTAATAAAATGTTATAAGAATACTATAATTGTGTGTTTTGAGGGAAAATCATATAAGTAGTTAATGATTGTGGAATAGAATCTTATATTATCTAATAAAATGTTATAAGAATACTATAAGTGTGTGCTTTGAGGGAAAGTCATATAATAACTAATAATTGTTGAATAAATCCATATATTAACTAATAAGTTGTTATAAGAATACTATAAGTGTTTGTTTTGAGGAAAAATCATATGAGTACCTAATGATTGTGGAATAAAAACTTATATTATCTAATAAAATGTTATAAGAATACTGTAAATGTGTGTTTTGAGGGAAAATCATATAAGTAGCTAATGATTGTGGAATAAAATCTTATATTATCTAATAAAATGTTATAAGAATACTATAAGTGTGTGTTTTGAGGCAAAATCATATAAGTAGCTAATGATTTTGGAATAAAACCTTATTTTAACTAATGAATTGTTTATAAGAATACTATAAGTGTATGTTTTGGGGGGAAATCATATAGGTAACTAATAATTGTTGAATAAATCCATATACTAACTAATAAGTTGTTATAAGAATACTATAAGTGTTTGTTTTGAGGAAAAATCATATGAGTACCTAATTCTTGTGGAATAAAACCTTATATTATCTAATAAAATGTTATCAGAATACTATAATTGTGTGTTTTGAGGGAAAATCATATAAGTAGTTAATGATTGTGGAATAAAATCTTATATTATCGAATAAAATGTTATAAGAATACTATAAGTGTGTGTTTTGAGGGAAAATCATATAATAACTAATAATTGTTGAATAAAACTTTATATTAAGCAATAAATTCTTATTAGAATACTATAAGGTTATGCTTTGAGGAAAACTCATATAAGTGACTAATAAATGTTGAATAAAACATTACATTAACTAGTAAATTCTTTTTGGACTAATATCATACTATGTTTTGAGGAAAAGTGACTAATAAATTTTGAATCAAACCTTACGTTAACTAATAAATTCTTATTGGAATACTATAAGAATATGTTTTGAGTAAAATTCATATAAGTGACTAATAAATGTTTAATAAGACCTTATACTAAATAATAAATTCTTATTAGATTACTATAAGAGTATGTTTTGAGAAAAAACTCATATAAGTAACAAGTAAATCCTTAATAAAACCTTATATTGACTAATAAATTCTTATTAGAATACTATTAGAGTATGTTTTCAGGAAATCTCATGTAAGTAACGGATAAATGTTTAATAACACCTTATAATAACTAAAAAAAATTCTTATTAGAATACTATAAGCGTATGATTTGAGGAAAACTCATATAAGTAACTAATAAGTGGTGAATACAACTTTATATTAAGTAATAAAGTTGTAGAATACTATAAGTGCTGGATAAAACATTATATTATTCTAATAAGAATAATATAACGTTTTTGAATACTATAAGAGTAAGTTTTGAGAAAAATTCATATAAGTAACTGATAAATTTTGAATAAAACCTTATATTAAGTAATAAATGATAAAGTTGTAGAATACCATAAGGTTATGTTTTGAGGAAAATTCATATAAGTGACTAATAACTATTGAATAAAACATTATATTAACTAGTAAATTATTATTAGAATACTATAAAGTTATGTTTTGAGAAAACTCATAAAAGTAACTGATAAATTTGGAATAAAACCTTATATTAAGTAATAAATTCTTATTAAAAAAATACTATAATGGTATGTTTTGAGGAAAACTCAAATAAGTGACCAATAAATTTTGAATCAAATCTTACATTCACTAATAATAAATTCTTATTAGAATACTATAAGAGTATGTTTTGAGGAAAATTCATATAAGTGACTAATAAATATTTAATATTAAGTAAAAAATTCTTATTAGAATACTATAAGGGTGTGTTTTTAGGAAAACTCATATAAGTAACTAATAAATATTGAATAACTCCTTATAGTATCTAATAAAATCTTATTAGAATATTATAAAAGTATGTTTTGAGGATAAACTCATCTAAGTAACTAATAAGTGTTTAATAAAACCTTATATATGAATTTTATAAAATCTTATTAGATACTGAACTAGCTAGTTTAATGATGTTGGGTAAAAATTTATAAAAATATATAGATATCTAATTAAATTCGATAAAAAATTATTTGAAATAAATATTTAATAATAAATAGTTGTATTTTCTAGATGTAAATTGTGAAGAAAAAAAAAGTGAATTCACACTATCGAAATTATTTTTATTGCCTAATTTATCTTTGAGCGGTAAATTTTCACCCCAAAATTTTGGGCCAAAATTTAAAGCGGATACTGAACCCTAAAAACGCGGCTTCACATGGTCAAAATCCAGTTCCCCTCTCCTCTCTCCATCTTCGCTGATAAGACTCCATGTCCGCTTTCTTTTCTGCGTGCTCGGCCTTCCGGCTTCCATGCTTGCCACCGTTCCTCTACTCCTCACTCTCGCCAACAGCGCTCGGCCTTCCCGCTTCCATGGCTACCACCGTTCCTCCTTCCTTCGAATCTCCAGTTTCGGTAATCTCTCTCTTTCTCTCTCTGGCTTGTTTTTTGCTTCTTCTTTCTCTTGTCTTTCTCCATGTTCGGTAATCTCTCTCTCGCTTGCCTTTCTCTGATAATCCTCTCCGCTCCGCCGGCTCCACCACCGCCTCCGCCGCCTGCCGTCGTCTCCTCCGCCTCCTCCACCCTCGTTGTCTCACCTTCCGACCCGCTTCGCCTTTTCCTGGCCTTGAATCCCAAATCCTCCAAGGTTGTCCCTTTCCTTTGTTGTTTGTTTATTTTCCAATTTCCTAGTTTTTAATATATACCTAATTTTTATTTCGTTTCACAAATTTCTGCTTTACAGAAATTTCATTTCACAAATTTCGTTTCCTTATATATGCCTATTTTCGTTTCACAAATTTTGTTTCACTGATTTCGTTCCCTTCGCTATTTTACAGAAATTTCTTTTCACCTGCGCTGTCTCACAAATTTTCTGTTTTCGCATTCTTTCTGTGGATCCCCTGTCTCCAGTGATAAATTGGTAATGGTCAATCTTTTTCCTCCCCCTTATCTTTGTTGTCAATAATTTAGTGTAGGTGTGAACTGTGAACTTGGTTGTGGTTGTGTATTTGAAATCCTTAACTGAAGATATGTGGAGTATATGTACTACCTACACCGTCAATATCATTGATTGTTCACAATTATGTGTAAAGTTGCCTTTTCATGCAGATTTTTGCTTAGAATTTTCTATGTGCTACATCCACCACCCGTCTGACATTCAACCATGTGGAAAATGTAAACATATGTATCCATGCCATTTACTCCTTAATTTATAAATTTAATTTCAGCTCACCATCATTAATCAGTGTATATGTATTGATCGATCTTAGGAGTGGAAACCTGTATGGAGTATCAGATGTCCAGATTCATATTTGCCTGTTTCTTTTAAGCAATACTCTTTGATTACCCCTGACAACTTGATTTCCCCCGCATTAGAGGCTCAAACAGGTTCCTTACTTTTGATTGCTAACAAATGACTTGTTAGATGTCATTGCCCCATCTTCCTCTAGGATTGACATACTACTTAGCTCATGAAAGAATAATAAAATCCATTTGTCAATTTTTTTTTTTATAAAAAGAAAAACAGGTTTAGTTGTACACATTTACCATCATGAGGCAATACCTTCAATTATTAACTTACAATCTTACATCTTGTTGGCATCTTCTAGACATTTTATTTCTCTCTTACCGCTTGTCTAAGATCTCAATGGAAATTGGAAAGATAGATTTACTTAACAATGTTAACTCTATTTAATTGCAATAGTCCATGTGCTTTTTAGTAATTGTAATGACTTTCTTGCCTTTTTGCTAAAATTATTCAAGATTTATTGCATTTTGTTGTTCCTGCAGGGAGTAATCATATAGAGGATGTTGTGGAGATAAGGAAATCCATAAGGACAACTTGAAAATATGTTCTCAAATTTGTTTCTTTTGTATCTAGAATTTGTTCTTTATTTTTGTACTCCATTTATGTATGTTTGGATTTGATCGATCTTATACTGGTTTATTATCATTGATGTGTGTATATATATTTTCCATATCATATATATATATATATATATATATATATATATATAATGTGTCCAAAATATGAGAAATAAATAATTAGACTATATTTATTACCGAGCTCACAATACAATTCATAATATGGATACACGAATGTAGCCACGATGTAGCCACGGCCAATCTGCCACATGGCCATGGGCATTGCCACGAACATTACGCCACATGGCCAGATATCTGGCCACGGACATTACACCACATGGCCACATGCCTAGACACGACATTAGCCACGACACTAGCAACGACCTACCAAGAGATGTCCCCTGGGTGGCCACGACGTTAGCCACAGACTATCCGTTGCTGAATTCATTGCTATAGCCACGGATTGCCCCTTTTCGAACCGGCCACGGACATAGCCACGGAACTGTCAGATCGTGGCTATTAGCCACGGATATTGGGTTGGTGGCTGTTAGCGTCGAGGCATATAGCCTCGAATGGCGACGAGCGTCAAATTCATGGCTATGCCCGTGGCTAAACCGTTTAGCCATGACCATTCGTGGCCAATTCGTGGCTATTTGACCGTGGCTATTTCCTGTGTTTTTGGTAGTGTCGATGGAGGAGCGACCTTACCTTTAGTAGAGAGATGGAGTAGGCCGGAGAACCAGCACTGAAGGCTAGGGGAAAGAGAACACCTGAGCTCCGAACCCATGGAGAAAGTGAAGCCAATATTTGCCTTCGCGCTCTAAAATGGAGTGAAATTTGGAATCCTCGCCCGAACTGAAAATAAAATCAATGGGGGTAATCAGATTTTCGATTTTGAGGATGGGTTTCTTTTTCCTTTTTCTTTTTCTTTTTAATATAAAATGGTAATTCTTTATATTATTTTTTTACCCAATTGCCACGGGAAATCCTACCGTTGCCACTATATGTGGCTACTTTGTGTTTATTTTACCCAATAGCAACGGCTGACCTTGCCGTTGCTACCAGTGGTGGCTAATTGGTTTTTTCCTTACCCAACGGCCACGGCAAACCTATGCCGTTGCTACCAGGTGTGGCAAATTTGTTTTTTTTGTAGTGTATGATCTTTCCCATATCTGATGGCAAATGGGTGAGTCCTACTCAGGTTGTCCCTAAGAAGAGGGGTATCACTGTAGTTGAGAATCAGGATGGTGTGTTGGTCCTTAGTAGGGTCCAAACTGGATGGAGGGTCTGTATTGATTATCGTAAATTGAATGCAGTTACTCGCAAGGACCACTTCCCCCTACCCTTTATTGATCAAATGCTTGAGCGTCTTGCCGGTCGCTCCTTTTATTGCTTCTTAGATGGCTACTCAGGATATTTTTCAGGTACCCATAGCACCGGAGGATCAAGAGAAAACGACTTTTACATGCCTCTTGCGCACTTTTGCATATCGCAGAATGCCTTTTGGGTTATGTAACGCACCTGGGACCTTCCAACAATGTATGGTAAGCATATTTTCTGAGTATGTAGAGCGCTTCATAGAGGTATTTATGGATGACTTTACTGTCAATGGAGATGACTTTGATACTTGCTTGCACCATTTGTCACTTATGCTTAGGCGGTGTGTAGACACCAACTTAGTTCTTAACAAGGGTCTTGAGGTGGACAAGGCTAAGATTGACGTCATTCAGTCTTTGCCTTACCCCACCAATGTGCGCGAAATTCGTTCCTTTTTAGGTCATGCAGGGTTCTATCGCAGGTTTATTAAGGATTTTTCTAAGATTTATGCACCTCTTTGTGATCTACTAAAAAAGGAAGTAGCTTTTGACTTTGATGACAGGTGTAGAGCAGCTTTTGATGAGCTTAAAGGTCGCATGACTAGCGCTCCTATAATTCAAGCACCCATATGGTCTCAACCCTTTGAGATTATGTGTGATGCTAGTGACTATGATGTGGGTGCTGTGTTGGGACAAAAGGAAAGAAGGAGCTCTCATGTCATCTACTACGCCTCCGTGACTCTAAATGGAGCGCAAAGGAACTACTCAACTACTGAGAAATAGCTTCTGGTCGTGGCCTTTGCACTGGAGAAGTTCCGCTCCTATCTCCTAGGAGCTAAGGTAATTTTCTTCACTGATCACGCTGCTCTTCGCTATTTATTGACTAAGAAAGAAGCGAAACCTAGATTGATTCGTTGGATTTTACTCTTGAGCAAATTTGACATTGAAATTAAAGATAAGAAAGGTGCGAAGAACTTAGTAGTGGACTACCTCAGCATACTTGTCCAAGGAGAGGACAAGCCGGAAGATCAAAGACCCATTCAAGGTGAGTTCCCTGATGATACTTTATTTTATTAAACTCACACTTCGTTCGTGCAGCTGTAGGAGGCTACCAAAAAGGACAATGTCGCGGCCATAACACACATGCCGCGGCCGCAGCATATCAAAGAGGCAGCAGCCGCAGCTCCCATGCCGCGGCCGTAACATGCTGTTCAGGCGCCCTTTCGTCTCTTTCCTTCTTATCTGACGAGTTAAGTCCCTCTGTTCTTGAATTGTTTATGGGTATGTTTGCTATCCTCGACCTTGGTTTGCCAATATGGTGAATTTCTTGGTCACGGGAGAATTTCCACCAAACTTCATGAAAGCTCAGAAGGACAAGATTCGACATGACTCTCGCTTCTATGTTTGGGATGACTCCTACCTTTGGAAACATTGTGCTGATCAGGTAATTAGGAGGTGTCTGCTAGACAATGAGGTACAATATGTCCTTACTTTTTGTCATGCTCATGAATGTGGAGGCCACTTTGGTCCTCAAAAGACTGCTAGGAAAGTTTTAGAAGCAGGTTTCTTTTGGCCTCACTTGTTTAGGGATGCTAATGCTTTATGTAAATCTTGCGATAGATGTCAAAGGATTGGGAACATATAAGCTAGAAATGAAATGCCACAAACTAAGATCATATTCTGTGAAATTTTTTATGTTTGGGGTATTGATTTTATGGATCCCTTTCCTAATTCTTTTGGGAATGTCTATATTTTGCTTGTAGTGGACTATGTCTCCAAGTAGGTGGAGGCAAAGGCCACCAGAACTGATGATTCCAAAGTGGTTGCAGATTTCTTGAAAGGCACAATTTTCGCAAGATTTGGGGTGCCAAAGGCTGTAGTTAGCGACAGAGGGACACATTTCTGCAATAGAACCATCACTGCCCTACTAAAGAGGTATCATGTCACGCAGTGAGTATCCACTGCTTATCATCCTCAGACCAATGGTCAAGTAGAGGTATCAAATGGGGAGATTAAGAGCATTTTTGAGAAAACAGTGGCTCCTAACAGGAAGGGTTAGAGTCTAAGGCTGAATGACGCTCTTTGGCCTATCAGACGGCTTATAAGACTCCCATTGGTATGTCCCCTTATCGAATTGTTTTTGGAAAGGCTTGTCATCTTCCTGTGGAACTTGAGCATAAGACATACTGGGCTGTAAAGAACTGCAATATGACGATAAATGAAGTGGGGGAGTTCAGGAAGCTTCAATTGCAAGAGCTGGAGGAACTGCGCTTGGATACTTATGACAATGCACTAATCTACAAGCAGAAGACAAGGGCTTGGCATGACAAACATATCCTACGGAAGGAACTCAACATCGGAGACAAGGTTCTCCTATACCAATCACGCATGAAACTCTTCATAGGAAAGCTTAGATCAAGGTGGGAAGGACCCTACACCATCTCAAAGATATTCCCTCACGGAGCAATCGAACTTTATGACCCTAAGTCTCATGAGCTCTTTAAGGTCAATGGTCATAGAGTTAAGCCATACTTTTAAAACGTCCCGCATAACGAAGAAGATGAGTTGGTGCTTGCTGAACCAACCAATTAGGCCACTCAAGGGTCATTACGTCGAGCCAACGACTTGAAACAAAGGCGCTTCTCGGGAGGCAACCCGAGGTATGTTTTTCTTTCCTTTCATCTTCATCATCATTTTCTTAGGTAGTTTTTGATACGGGGTTAGCCGTGTGATGGTCCGATCTTCGACAACAAGCAAGAATTAAACAAGAACTAATAAAGACAGCAAGAATGCTTCAAGAATCGATCAAGAAATCTGCAAGATCAATCAAGAAGTTAGAGAACGGAAGCAAGAACGAATAAAGACTCAACAAGATCAGCAAGATTCGATCAAGAAGCAATCAAGATCGATCAAGATTCTCAAGAAACTCAGCAAGACTCGACAAAGATGAATAAAGACTCGAAATTGAATTGCAAGAATTGAAAGACACGACCTGATATGGACTGAAACGATCTATGCAGAACAAGATAAAGACCCCAGGCCTCCTCAGAGGGTAGGAACCAATACCAATGACTACACAACCCGCCTCTACAACCCTACACAATCAAGCGGACAACCTGAAGGCACAAGGAGGGGGCTTGTGGATACTAGATTCACCAAGTCTTGCGAAGTTGATGAACGGCAAAGCAAACCAAGCTGAGATGTGTATCAATCGATGATCAATGAGCACAGCTCTAATTGAATCAACAAACACTCGATGGTGTAAACACTCTTTTTGAGAGAATTGTAATTATCAAAGTTCCCATCTGTTTACATGGAAGAATCGAAAATATATAGGCCCTAAGGCTGAGTTTGGCCGGCCATAGTAGATAGAAATAGATAGATCTAATTACTAATGGGCTTATTGAAATAAACCTAAGAACATAAGTAAAATAAGGTCCTTAAAAATAATAACTAGAAAAGCCCAATTCAGCCCAATAATGTTCATAAGCTGAAATTAAGCTCTAACACTTAGATAATTTCGGCCCAAGCTTTATTAAAGGTGGCTCGGCCTCATTATGCACTCCAATGCACATATATGTCTTCAATGTTGGCTCGGGGAGTTGAACCTTGCTCGAGAACAAAGCATGACCCACAAAGTTGAATGAGTCTCTCTGAAGCTTCTTAGCTCTAGCTCGAGTCATTGGTCCTTCTCCAAGTATGATGGGTGTGTCTGGAGCTGTAGAAGATGGTCCCGCATCAACCTCCCCTTCTTGAAAAGGATTCGACCACGAATCCAAGTCTTCATCCACAGCGAAGTAAGGGATTAGATCCGCGACGTTGAATGTAGCGCTCACGCCCATGTCTCCAGGAAGCTCCAATTGGTAGGCATTGTCGCCCACTCTCCTCTTGATCCGAAATGGTCCAGCACCACGAGGCGAAAGCTTGTTCTTCCGGGCTTCTGGAAACCGCTCCTTCCTCAAATGCACCCATACAAGATCCCTAGGCTGAAATGTGACCAAGCGACGACCCTTGTTGGCCTTGTTAGCATTGTATTCAGCCTTAAGCTTCAGCTTCTCTCGAGTTCGTTCATGCAGCTCCTTTATGAACTCGACATGCTTACCTGCCTCAAATGATTCTTTGTCTCTCATAGGATATAGAGTAAGATCAAAAGGGGTTAGTGGATTAACACCATACACACATTCAAATGGACTGATTTTAGTAGCCGAATGCATGGTTCTATTATAAGCAAATTCCACATGAGGTAAGGCTTCTTCCCAAAGTGTCAAATTCTTCCTAATAATGGCTCTTAGGACAGTAGCTAGGGTTCTATTAGTCACCTCAGTTTGGCCATCAGTTTGGGGGTGGCTAGAAGTATAGAATAGCAATCTAGTTCCCAATTTATTCCATAAAGTACGCCAAAAATGACTTAAGAATTTCACATCCCTATCACTAACAATAGTTTTAGGCACACCATGCAACCTAACTACTTCTCTAAAGAATAGATTAGCAACGTTGGTAGCATCATCAGTTTTGTGGCATGCAATGAAATGAGCCATTTTAGAGAATCTATCAACCACTACAAAGATTGAATCCCTTCCCTTCTTAGTTCTAGGCAACCCAACTATAAAGTCCATAGAAATGTCTTCCCAAGGGGCTGAGGGTATCGGCAGTGGTGTATAAAGGCCATGGGGCATAAGCTTAGCTTTGACTTTAATGCAGTCTATGCATCTCTTAAGGCAATGTTCTACATCCGTAAGCATATGCGGCCAATAAAAATGTGATTTCAGTGTGTTATATGTCTTATCCCTACCAAAATGTCCCATTAATCCACCACTATGGGATTCACTAACAAGTAATAACCGTAGAGAACATCTAGGAATGCACACTTGATCTTTTCGAAATAAGAATCCTTGATGTATATAAAAGCTGTCATTAGGACCCTTTTCTAAGCATTTTCGAAATATATCTCCAAAATCCAAATCAGATTCATACAATTCCTTTATGTAAACAAAGCCTAAGACTCTAGAATCCAAAGTGGTTAAAAGAACATGTCTTCTAGATAAGGCATCAGCAACCACATTGTCTTTGCCTTTCTTATACTTAATCACATAAGGAAATGTTTCAATGAATTCCATCCATCTACCATGTCTCCTATCAAGTTTATCTTGGCTTTTAAAATGTTTTAATGATTCATGATCAGTTCTAAGAATAAACTCGCTAGGCCATAGATAGTGAGACCATGTCTTAAGTACTCGAAACAAAGCATACAATTCCTTATCATAGGTAGAGTAATTAAGACAAGCACCTTTCAACTTCTCAGAAAAGAAAGCAATAGGTTTACCTTCCTGCATAAGGACTCCCCCAATTCCTACTCCGCTAGCATCACACTCGACCTCAAAAGGCTGAGTAAAGTCCGGCAAAGCTAGTAGAGGTGCGTGAGTCAGCTTATCCTTAAGTGTGTTGAATGCGTCCTCCTGAGCTGCTCCCCATGTGAACTCACTCCTTTTCTTTGTAAGCTCTGTTAGTGGGGTTGAGATGGTGCTGAAATCTCGCACAAAGCGTCGGTAGAAGCTCGCAAGACCTTGGAAGCTGCGTACATGGCCTATGTTGGTGGGGGTCGGCCACTCTTGGATGGCTTTAATCTTTGATTCATCAACACGCAGTCCTTTAGAGCTCACTACAAATCCAAGAAAAGACACTTGTTCATTACATAATTCACACTTCTTTAGATTAGCATACAAGCGTTCAATTCTTAGTGTTTTAAGCACTTCTCTAAGATGTGATTCATGTTCATTAGAAGACTTGCTATAAATCAGAATATCATCAAAGTAAACAACAACAAACTTTCCAATGAAATCTCGAAGCACATGATTCATTAAGCGCATAAAAGTACTAGGAGCATTAGTTAAACCAAAAGGCATAACCAACCACTCATATAAGCCTAGCTTAGTCTTAAAGGCTGTTTTCCATTCATCTCCCTTTTTCATTCTAATCTGATGATAGCCACTTCTAAGATCGATTTTAGAGAATATAGAGGCTCCATGTAACTCATCTAGCATATCATCTAATCTAGGAATAGGGTGACGATATTTAATAGTGATGTTGTTAATAGCCCTACAATCTACACACATTCTCCATGATCCATCTTTCTTAGGGACTAATAACACAGGCACAGCACTAGAACTTAAGCTAATTCGAATGTAACCCTTATCCAACAGTTCCTGGACTTGGGTTTGGACCTCTTGGGTCTCAGTGGGATTCATACGATACGCAGGTCTATTAGGCAATGCAGCCCCTGGAATAAGATCAATTTGATGCTCGATTCCACGAATAGGGGGTAGACCTGGTGGTATTTCATCGGGAAACACATCCTTAAACTCCTCAAGAAGAGCGAGAATGTTCGATGGAAGAGAAGCTTTAAGCTCTTCACTCAACATGCTCAAGCTCTTGCAAAGGCGCATAAGAATAGTTCCACCATCCGCAAATTCGTCCAGGAATGTGCTTTTGGAGACCAAGAACACACTCTTAGCTCGAGTTTGAGGATCCACTTGGCTCGACTGAGCTTCCTGATCTAACTCACCTTTACTTACCTTCCGCTTCTCAATCTCATCAGCTACTTGTGTAGGCGTCATAGGTTTGAGAATGACATTCTTTCCCTGAAAAGTAAAGGTATAGCGATTAGTAAACCCATCATGAATAACCTTTCGATCAGATTGCCAAGGACGGCCTAATAGAATATGACAAGCTTGCATAGGCACAATATCACATAAAACATCATCTTCATAATGTCCTAGTTTAATATGCACTTTAACTTGTCTATGAACTTTTAATAAGCCACAATCATTCATCCAATGCAATTTGTAAGGTCTAGGGTGTTGGACAGTAGGTAAATGCAATTTGTCAACCATTTCTTGACTAGCTAAATTACAGCAACTACCTCCATCAATGATCACATTTACCACCTTTCCTTTAACTAAACAACGAGTATGAAATATGTTTTCTCTTTGATTATCTTCACATGGTGTAGGAACAACACTTAAAACTCTTCTAACAATCAAAGATTCTCCATGTTCATATTCAACCTCATTATCATCATTTTCATAGCAAACAAGGTTTAGGTTCTGATCATTATCATTATTAGCATTCTCATCATGTTCATCACAGGAGTTTTCAGATTCATATTCTCCAAATTGATTAACCATGAGAGTTTTCTTATTAGGGCAATCCTTCATATAATGTCCTCTACCTTGGCATTTAAAGCATACAATATCTCTAGAACGAGTAGTAGAAGGGTTAGGATTACTCCCTTTGGGACCAGTAGATGTCCCAGACGATTCTCGTCCATTCCATGGGCCTTTACCCTTGTCGAGGGGCTGTTGGGGCTGTTGACCTTCACTCCTCCATTGGGGCTGCTGAGCTCGCTCCCTAGAGCCCATCTCCGAGCGCCCTTGGGGCTGTTGGGGCCGAGATTGGCGCCACCCTTGTTGCTGGCCACTCGACACCCTATTGCCTTGGCTTTTGTAGCGTTGTCCCTTTTCTACTTTCATAGCTAGATGTAGAAGTTCAGTAGGAGTAGTATAGGGAAAATAATCAATTTCATGAGCTAAAGCAGGATGTAAGATTCGAAGATATCTAACATTAGTTTTCTCATGAGTTTCGACTATATTAGCTCTAGCCATGGCTTCTTGCATAACATTAAATGTTTCCTCAACAGTTTTACTACCTTGTTTAAGGTTTTCTAATCTGTTTACTAGCTCTCTATCATAATGTTGAGGTACAAATCTATTTCTCATGACCACTTTCAATTGTTCCCAAGAAGCAATAGGTGCATCAAGGGATCTTCTTCTTTCCTTAACAAGATTATCCCACCAGATTAATGCAAAACCTTGAAACTCTAGGGAAGCTAGTTGTACTTTCTTAGGTTCTGAGAAATTATGACAATTCCAGATTTGCTCCATTTTAATTTCCCAATCAATATAAGCATCTGGATCAGTTTTACCATCAAAAGGAGGAATCTTTACCTTAACCTTACCTATACCGTCGTCGTCATTGAACCTAGGTGGTCGGTTCTGATTTCCCCTTTGATTCCGTCTCGGGCGTCGCTCCCAATACTCCTCTTCTTGGAAGTCGTCATCTTGCTCCGAGTAATAGAATTGCTCTTGATAGCCACGTCCTCTTCCCCTTCCCTGTCCTTGACCTTGCACATTAACAAACCCATTATTCCGATCATTTCTCCCACCTCGTGGAGAGTTGTTTTCATTGAATAAAGGATTATCTAAATTAACATTGACATGAGGATTAGGATTAGGAATAGGGTTAGGATTAACGACCTCTCTTTCATCATTGGGTATCTCAACTCGCTCTTGCTGACCTATGGTGTTCGAACCACTAGGCCTAGAGCTCTCTAATGCAGCCACCCTTGCTGTTAGCGCAGCCAAGGATTCAGGAACACCCGTTGTGTTGTTCATGATAGTCGCCATGTTGTTGATCATGGTCTGAAATTGCTCGGGCGTCACTGTTGCACTTGAGTCAGTGGCATTGTTACCACCATTGTTTCCCTGATTAGTAGACATTATAACAAAGACCAAAGAACAAAGAACTAAGTTAAAGGTTAGTAAAACTTATAAACAGCTCACAATTGTGTTTCGCTCACACTCCCTCTCTGATTGATATATCACGCTTGCTAGGGCAATCCGCTTTGGGCAAATCAACTACCAAGCAAAGACTAAATAAATCAAGGTATGTAATGACTGAAACGAACAACAAAGCACTCGTCAAAAGGGTAAGAGCATTCGACAGCAGTTGTAAACAATAGATTCAAGCAAAGCAGATGGGTAATTGCAATGAATCAATTCGACGCACAAAGAGATCACTCGGCAAGGGCTGAGATCACTCGACACACACAAGAGAGAACTCGGCACGGGCTGAGAACTCTTCGACACAAACACAACAGCACTCGACAATGGGGAGAAGTGCTCGACACAGCCAAAAATTAACTCGACAAGGCTGTAACAAAAAGAAATAGAAGAAACACAAGAGAAAGTAAGGAAATTTACCTCTTTTGATTGAAAAACCCCAAGTTATGATGTTATAGTTGCAAGGTAGGGTTTCAATTTTGTGGAGGTGTATGTGTTTAGGTTTAGGGCTGTCGACAAGGGCTATGGAGAATCACAAAAAAGTTGAGTCCTTTAGGGTTTTCTTGCACTAGATCAACAAACAACAACCAAACACTTTCTTCTCTTTTTTTTTTTGAATTTTCGGAACTTTAATTTACTGTTTTTTTTTTTTTTTTTTTTTTTTTTTTTTAAATCTGAAACTAATGCAAGAAAACTAACAATAATGAGAAAAGGACTCAAAAATATGATATGTTGGTGATAGATGATAGAAATTCAGCCCTTAAAGATGTATTTATAAACAACTTTGGATATATAAGGTAACAAGATCTATCTACGCCTCTTAAAGATAAAAAGATAGATAATATGGATTAATCTATCAATTATAATCAGATTGTAAAAGGCAAATAGAATAGATATAGGATAGATAAAATATTCCAAAGATAGACAAAGGATAGAAAAGATAACAAACTAGGGTTTCTTGTGTTTATGTGATGTCGACCAAGCTGTGACTATGGGGACAAGGGTAATGCCGCCGGCTTAGGTGCTGCACAAGGGAAATTGCGCACCACTTTGGTCGACTCCACGGTCTCGGCTAGGCTTTGTGTTTAGGCTATGCAACCACAAACAATCAAAAACTCAAGATTAGTAACTTAATCAAAAAGAATGCAAGAAGTAAATAACCAAAACAAGAAAAGGACTCTTTTTTTTTTTTGTGGTTTTTGTGTTTAGAAAAGAAAAGACTCAATCTTGATGTCGGAAATCAAAGCTCTGATACCAATTTGATACGGGGTTAGCCGTGTGATGGTCCGATCTTCGACAACAAGCAAGAATTAAACAAGAACTAATAAAGACAGCAAGAATGCTTCAAGAATCGATCAAGAAATCTGCAAGATCAATCAAGAAGTTAGAGAACGGAAGCAAGAACGAATAAAGACTCAACAAGATCAGCAAGATTCTCAAGAATCGGTCAAGATAGGACAAGATCGACCAAGAAACACCAAGAACAGAGGCTGTCCTCAATGTCGACTCAAAGAAGTTGAACAAGACTCGATAAAGACTCGAAATTGCAACAAAGAATGAAAAGACACGACCGATAAGGACTGAGTCGATCTATGCAGAACAAGATAAAGACCCCATGCCTCCTCAGAGGGTAGGAACCAATACCAATGACTACACAACCCGCCTCTACAACCCTACACAATCAAGCGGACAACTTGAAGCACAAGGAGGGGGCTTGTGGATACTAGATTCACCAAGTCTTGCGAAGTTGATGAACGGCAAAGCAAACCAAGCTGAGATATGTATCAATCGATGATCAATGAGCACAGCTCTAATTGAATCAACAAACACTCGATGGTGTAAACACTCTTTTTGAGAGAATTGTAATCATCAAAGTTCCAATCTGTTTACATGGAAGAATCGAAAATATATAGGCCCTAAGGCTGAGTTTGGCCGGCCATAGTAGATAGAAATAGATAGATCTAATTACTAATGGGCTTATTGAAATAAACCTAAGAACATAAGTAAAATAAGGTCCTTAAAAATAATAACTAGAAAAGCCCAATTCAGCCCAATAATGTTCATAAGCTGAAATTAAGCTCTAACACTTAGATAATTTCGGCCCAAGCTTTATTCAAGGTGGCTCGGCCTCATTATGCACTCCAATGCACATATATGTCTTCAATGTTGGCTCGGGGAGTTGAACCTTGCTCGAGAACAAAGCATGACCCACAAAGTTGAATGAGTCTCTTTGAAGCTTCTTAGCTCTAGCTCGAGTCATTGGCCCTTCTCCAAGTATGATGGGTGTGTCTGGAGTTGTAGAAGATGGTCCCGCATCAAGGTTGATACCACTACAGAGCACCTAGGGCAAAGACCAAAGAACAAAGAACTAAGTTAAAGACCAAAGAACTAAGTTAAAGACCCTGATGAGAGAATTGTAATTATCAAAGTTCCCATCTGTTTACATGGAAGAATCGAAAATATATAGGCCCTAAGGCTGAGTTTGGCCGGCCATAGTAGATAGAAATAGATAGATCTAATTACTAATGGGCTTATTGAAATAAATCTAAGAACATAAGTAAAATAAGGTCCTTAAAAATAATAACTAGAAAAGCCCAATTCAGCCCAATAATGTTCATAAGCTGAAATTAAGCTCTAACACTTAGATAATTTCGGCCCAAGCTTTATTCAAGGTGGCTCGGCCTCATTATGCACTCCAATGCACATATATGTCTTCAATGTTGGCTCGGGGAGTTGAACCTTGCTCGAGAACAAAGCATGACCCACAAAGTTGAATGAGTCTCTTTGAAGCTTCTTAGCTCTAGCTCGAGTCATTGGCCTTCTCCAAGTATGATGGGTGTGTCTGGAGTTGTAGAAGATGGTCCCGCATCAGTTTTTATCACTAGTTTGCTTTAGGATGGTTAGAATTTGAAATGGGGAAACAACGAAAAAAAAAATAATAATAATACGAATGCTGCTACTGCACTGTATGCCGTGGCCACCGCATAATGCAGCTGCCGCAACATATCAACCCGCCGCATCGAGCCTATGTAGCAGTTGCAGCATATGCAGCGGCCGCCGCATATCAAAACCCGTGACCCTTTTCTGCTGTTTTCCCAGAAAAATAAAAAAATACAAACCATTCACGAGATCTCTTTTCAACCCTTTCTTCAACCCTACTTTCCTCTCTCTGCCTTCTTTGTCTCCTTCCCAACCTTAAGATCCTCTTGCCACCTTCATCATTCTCATTTACTCGTTCCTCTTCAATCTCTCAAACCCACCATTCCCATCACCAACCTTCCCTCTCGTTGGAAGCCACACCCTCACTAGATCTGCCGCACACCGTCCACCCAAGCACCATCCCTCGCCTCCTTGAGCTGGATCTGGGCTCGGTAAGAAGTCACCAAGCAAAATCCACCCTGTTGTGCTGAAGAACCCAGCCCACCGAACCCACTGTTGCGCCCGCCACCGGTCCTACTGCAGCCGGCGCTAGTACACCGCCGCCAGGTTTGGCTACTGTTGGCTTGTTACAAAATTATTTGGAGTTTTGGATTCTTGATTATCATTTTGTTATGGTGTAATTGCTTGATTGAGGTGTGGGATTTGTGTTCATGGTGTTTTATTGAGTTATTGGGTGCTTGTGAATTTGGGATTCGTTTGGAAGTTTTGGGATTTGTTTGGTTTGCTTGAGGATTGTTGAGTTTGTGGTTGGATTTTGGATCTGTTGGGTTCATATTTTACTGCTGAAATCTTGTGACAATGGTGCGCCGAATGAGATCCATGTCTAGAGATCAGAGGAAGGCATATGAGAGCTTTGATCTGAAGTGATTTGTGCAGACCAAGTTCTTTGATATTCCTACCTTACAAAGGCTAGGAATGCTGGGCGTCACACGTCAGATGCTCGCTCACGGGGGTTTGGGCGCATTCATAAACTGCAGTCCCCCCCACATACGCTGAGCTGGTGTGGGAGTTTCTAGTCACGCTGGAGCGTGTGGACGATTCTAGGATTCGATTCCATTTGATGGACCAGAGCCACATTTGCACTTCTGCCCAGCTGAGAGAGGCATTCGGAATCACTCAGCCGCCCACCCCAGATTGGTATTTCCTGGCGTCGGAACAACAGCGCCTTTGATGGACACAAAGGCGGAACTTTCACACTTAAAAACCCCCATTTGGTTACTTTAATTGGCATCTAAATCATACTTGAATAACAAATTTCCCTGTGGATCGACCTCTAATTTAAATTTCAAGCATGATCATATAAATCCCATGGAGTTCTGGATGTTTTGGCCTTGTCTATTTTTTATTTTTGTGGAACATGAGCTAGCAAATATAATTAAGCATGTATGATTGAGCTAAAGTATGATTGAAGTCCTAAAAACATGACCCTGTGAGAATGTTTAGCCTTATTTGAAATCTTTTGCTCAATTGTGTGAATTACTCTCCTTGTGTTTCTACCTCTTGGCATTGACTGCAGTATCTATTTTTAAAGACCGACTCACCTGTTTGTTGCTTGCGGAGTTTATGTTTATATTTTGAGTCTTTTGTTTGAATTTGTGCATATTTAGTGAATAAGGTGGCAATGGTTGATGCACTTAGTAACTCGGTCTACACATGACACCCACGGGTATGATGCATGCAAAAAGGCGTTGAAAACTATCCACTAGGAAAGAAAGCTTGATCATTGAGTAACCAGGTTCATTCATGACACCCATGTTTGCAACTTGCGTCAAAAGATGTTCAAGTGGACTTCATATTAGTAGGTTGAGGTGTTGATAGACCAGATCCATTCATGACACCCATGTTTGCGCCTCGGGTAAGGAAATCACCAAGACAAGAAAAAAAGGGAGAAGAAAAGAAAACAAAAAAGAAAAGGAAAAAAAAAAGAAAAAGAAAAAAAGGTGTCACGTTTTATTTAGTTGTCTTTATTGTGTCCCGCAAGTAATGACATTTCGGTAGATATTTGGCGATATGTTGGTCAACGTCTATGAGTTTACTGCATGATTGGTTTGAGTTGAGAGTTGTACTTTAAAGCCTAAACATATGAGTGAAACGCATATTTCTGGTGAGGTAGGATAATGTCTACTTCTAAGTTTTGATCACTGGAATACATGCTATGACGTTTGTTTGCTTGGTTTATGTTTTCACCTGCTATGATGTTGCTTTTGATGAGGTTAAAACTTGAAGGGATTTCCTTTGGGATGCATTGATTCATGTTCATTCTATCATTGCTTGAGGACAAGCAAAGGTTAAGTGTGGGGGAATTTGATAATGCATATCTTAGATAGGCATTATAGGCATTTTTAGTTTAGTTAGGTTGCATTTCGTTCATACTTTGTAGTTAATTTGCATCTTGTGATTATTCTGGAAGAAGAGTTCGGATTCTGCGCAAATTTGTGTTTATCTTGCAGATTAAATCGGAACACATTTGGGAGATGCAATATCTTGAAGAGGAGTACAAAAGACATTGGAGATAAGCAAGGAAGGAAAAGAAGCAAGGAAACTTGGAGCTTCTCTCGACATAGATAAGAAGACACGGCAACGAGACATGTCGCGGCCGCAGCAGAGCAACCGTGCAGCGGGTTGAAGATGCAGCCGATGCCACGGCCGCATCATATGCTGCCACCGCCGCATTTGTCGTCAACACGTCGTTTTGTTTAAGAAAACCATAGTTTTATGTTATTTGGTTTTATGGCCGACTTAGACTTCTTATAGGCCGATTTATGTTATTTTCTACTTCACTTCTATTCTATTCTATGTTCATCAGACAATTTAGAGATTTGAGCGATGTCTTCCATGAGGAACTAAACTCATCTGTTCTGCCTACAATTTGAAGCTTTATTTGGATTTATTTTGAGTTTCTAGTTCTCGTTCCTTGTTTCCTATATTTGAATGCTTCAATTTCATTGTGCTTGATTGTTTATTGAATTGTTTTATCTCGCCTGATCAACTTGTTAGATTAATTCAATTGCTAAGGTTTTGTAGATTCCTGAATGTGAACCTTAACCTAAGTAGCAAACTTGTCCCTTTAGGGCTTATTGAACTAATTGGATAAGTAGGAAGTTGGATGTGTAGTTAAATCCCTCTTTAGGGAGTGCAAATACCTTGGCTAATCTCTGAACTTAAAGCTATCAATTGGCTAATCTCTGAACTTAAAGCTATCAATTGTTCTAGCAAGGAAGAAGCATCCTCACATCGCTTGCTTGAAGAAGTACCGTTTGCATACTTGTGTGCTTACAATCTGAGTGTTGAGTGAAGTGAGATCACATTCAAAGTGAGGGAGAGTTTCACCCCCAAAAAAAAAAAAAATATTCATGAGTGAAAAGAATATGAGGGAGGTGAGAGAGAGATCTTTTGATTTCTAACCCTAACGTGTTTGCATGTTTTTGTGATTTTCTCGGTTCTTCTTTGTTTTTCCTTTTGTTTGTGCATTTTGTGTGTAGGGAAAACATGTCTAATGCAGGAAATCAAGGAAGATACCCTACCCTAGCTGATTTGCAAGCCATTTTTCGACAATTTAGGGAAGAAGATGCAGCTGCGAGACAACAAGAGTATGAGAGAACAAGGGAAGGAAAAGCCCCCACCCTAGCTGATTTGCAAGCCATTCTTCGACAAAATAGGGAAGAATATGCAGTTGAGAGACAGCAAGAGTATGAGAAAATTAAGGAAGGCGTATTGAGAGGCCTAGATGAAAAGCTTGATAAGTACTTGGGTAAGGGTCATTTTTCTAGAGAATGTCGTACTCAAAAGCAAGTGCTACTCAATGATCAAGGAAAGTATGAATCTAATGAGGAGAGCCACGAAGAGCCAACCTTAGAAGATGAGAAAGAGGAGATTCATGCTAATGCTGATGTTGGACAGTGTTTTGTGGTAAAGATAGCATTGATCTCCAATGATGCTCTTTCTTTACCCACTCAAAGAGAGAGCCTCT
Organism: Persicaria tinctoria; assembly: GCA_037127255.1. NCBI lineage: Eukaryota > Viridiplantae > Streptophyta > Magnoliopsida > Caryophyllales > Polygonaceae > Persicaria > Persicaria tinctoria. The sequence goes on from JBANSL010000013.1 coordinate 41,554,034, forward strand.
TCCATACTCGATGCCTCATCAAAGACAAGGTATGTAGTGTTATAGTTGATGGAGGATCTTGTTGTAATCTTATTGATCAAGAGGTTGTAGATAGGTTTAACCTCAAATGCAGCCCCCATCCGCAACCATACACCTTGAATTGGCTGAATTCCAAGGCACCTCTAAGAGTTGATAAGCAAGCCATGATTGCATTTGCAATTGGAGGGTATAAAGATGAGATCCTTTGTGATGTTCTTCCCATGACAGCGTGTCACCTTCTTTTAGGGAGATCGTGGCATTATGATCGTGGTGTCATCCACAATGGAGTCACCAATGAGCACACATTCCAAATGGAAGGTAAGAAAATTACACTTCATCCTATGACCCCTCATGAGATTGTTGCTGACCATATAGCTAACTTGGAGAGAAGAAAGCAAAAGAAAAAGCTCGCTATTGGTTCCAAAATGGCTAGTTCTCATCAGATTCTCCTAGCTAAGGCGAAAGAAGTGGAGTATCCAATTCAGGGAAGTAAAACATGCTTTTCTTGTGCCTTTTAAAGATAATTTGTTTGTTTCTCAATATTTGAATTATCTACCTCCACTAAGTGTTTCTACTTTATTGCTTGAATTCATAGAAGCTTTCCCATTTGTGATCAAGTACAAGAAGGGTGAAGACAATGTAGTGGCTGATGCACTCTCAAGGAGGTATTCTCTTATCTCTACCCTAGATGCTAAAATATTTGGCTTTGCTTTCATGCATGAATTATATGCTAATGATGCTAATTTTGATGAAATCTATCACATTTGCATGGATAAGCGTAGTAGTGATCAGTTTTACATGCATCTCTTTAAGTGTGAAAAGCTTTGCATCCCTAGTAGTTTCATTCGTAGGCTGCTTGTTCATGATGTTCATGGAGGTGGATTAATGGTACATTTTGGTGTTACCAAACCCTTGAATACTTTGAAGGAACACTTCTTTTGGCTTCGCATGCATAGGGACGTAGAGAAGTTTTGTGCTGCATGTACTACTTGTTTAAATGCTAAGTCCAAAATGAATTTTCATGCATTGTACACACCCTTGCCTATTCCTCATGCTCCTTGGAAAGACATTTCCATGGATTTTGTGTTGGGACTTTCTCGTTCCAAAGGGAGGAGAGATTTTATCTTTGTTGTGGTTCATAGGTTTTTCAAACTGGCTCATTTCATTGCATGTAATAAAACCGACCATGATTCTCATGTTGCTGATTTGTTCTTTAAAGAAGTTGTTATATTGCATGGAATTCCTAAGATCATTGCCTCTGATTATGATGTTAAGTTTCTTAGTTATTTCTGGAAAATAATTTGGTCTAAACTAGGAACTATGTTGCTTTTCTCCACATCTTGTCATCCTCAAACGGATGGACAAACTGAAGTTGTGAATAGAAATCTTGGTGCTTTGCTTCGATCTTTGTTGAAAACTAACCTTCGTAGGTGGGAAGGATGTCTTGCTTTTGTTGAATTTGCCTACAATAGGTCAGTCCACTCGGCCACCAAGTACACACCATTTGAAGTTGTGTATGGAAAGAATCCCATCTGATGCGGGACCATCTTCTACAGCTCCAGACACACCCATCATACTTGGAGAATGACCAATGACTCGAGCTAGAGCTAAGAAGCTTCAGAGAGACTCATTCAACTTTGTGGGTCATGCTTTGTTCTCGAGCAAGGTTCAACTCCCCGAGCCAACATTGAAGACATATATGTGCATTGGAGTGCATAATGAGGCCGAGCCACCTTGAATAAAGCTTGGGCCGAAATTATCTAAGTGTTAGAGCTTAATTTCAGCTTATGAACATTATTGGGCTGAATTGGGCTTTTCTAGTTATTATTTTTAAGGACCTTATTTTACTTATGTTCTTAGGTTTATTTCAATAAGCCCATTAGTAATTAGATCTATCTATTTCTATCTACTATGGCTGGCCAAACTCAGCCTTAGGGCCTATATATTTTCGATTCTTCCATGTAAACAGAGGGGAACTTTGATAATTACAATTCTCTCAAAAAGAGTGTTTACACCATCGAGTGTTTGTTGATTCAATTAGAGCTGTGCTCATTGATCATCGATTGATACATATCTCAGCTTGGTTTGCTTTGCCGTTCATCAACTTCGCAAGACTTGGTGAATCTAGTATCCACAAGCCCCCTCCTTGTGCCTTCAAGTTGTCCGCTTGATTGTGTAGGGTTGTAGAGGCGGGTTGTGTAGTCATTGGTATTGGTTCCTACCCTCTGAGGAGGCCTGGGGTCTTTATCTTGTTCTTCATAGATCGTTTCAGTCCATATCAGGTCGTGTCTTTCAATTCTTGCAATTCAATTTCGAGTCTTTATTCATCTTTGTCGAGTCTTGCTGAGTTTCTTGAGAATCTTGATCGATCTTGATTGCTTCTTGATCGAATCTTGCTGATCTTGTTGAGTCTTTATTCGTTCTTGCTTCCGTTCTCTAACTTCTTGATTGATCTTGCAGATTTCTTGATCGATTCTTGAAGCATTCTTGCTGTCTTTATTAGTTCTTGTTTAATTCTTGCTTGTTGTCGAAGATCGGACCATCACACGGCTAACCCCGTATCACCATCACTCCTCTTGACTTGGTTTCCCACTCCATGAAAGATCAAGAAAGTGTTGAAGGAGCAGCCCAAGCTGCGCACATCAAGAGTTTACACGAGTCCACTCGCTTGCAACTTGAAAAAAGGACTGCCCAATATGTGCATGAAGCTAACAAAGGAAGAAAGGAAGTAATATTTGAACCGGGTGATCTTGTATGGATTCACCTTAGAAAAGATCGATTTCCTACATTGAGAAATTCCAAGCTGAAGCCAAGAGGAGCTGGCCCATTTCAAGTGCTTGAAAAGATCAACAACAATGCCTACAAATTTGAGCTTCCCGGTGAGTATGGTGTTCATGATGTGTTCAATGTTGCTGACTTGTCTCCTTTTGTTGTAGGTGATGATGAACAAGATGACGGGTCTGATTCGAAGTTGAATCCTTTTCAAGGAAGGGAGGATGATGTGATCACACCTATGATCAATCAAGAAGCAAGACCCACCGAAGCTCCACATGACACATCAAATGAGAAGCCTCTCGGATCCATCACTCGAGCTCGGGCAAGACGTCTTCAAGCCGACCTTATTCATGGACTCTTAACCATTTCCATAAACTATGAAAATCAAGGTCAAGCATTCACAAGTTTACAACAAATTGAAAATCGCAACCCGCAGCCGAAGAAGCCCGGAAATGCCTCGGTTCCCGCTATTGATTATGGAGGCAAATCTGATTCAAATTCAAACTTCTCATGCATTTAAAGGCACATTGGGAAGAGAAGACATCATGGAATACATCCCCCATGCAGCTGGTGCTTTTGTGCAGAGAACAATTTCCAAGATTGCATTTAATGCAAGCCACCTTTTCCCAAGCATGCACAAGTTGTCCACAAACTTCCTCTATATTACTCAGCCCTTATGGCCATTAGGGGGCACGAAATTATCATCAAAGAACCAGATTTATATCCTTTGTTTGAAGCTTGAAAACTTCATCTCCTTCGTGAGTCATATCGAAGGTCCGATCTTGTATTTTCGGTGCGTAATATCCGTTTGTACTTGATCTTTGTTCAAGAACTTGTGGTGAGTCATATCCACTTGTTTTTGTTCACCTATCCTTTATAAAATTCAGTTTGTTTTCCCCCAAATCTGAGTTTGATCATTATCACAAAAATACCAAAAATATTCCACCGAAATCCATCTCTATCATCTATCTTCCACCGGCTGATTCGAGGCTTGTTCCGACTTACTTTGTACTGAGATTTAAGGATCCTCAAGGGGAAACTCATCATAGTGGGTGTCGGCCACTCTTGGATCACTTTGATCTTGGCTTCGTCGACTCGTAGTTCATTGGAGCTCACTACAAAACCAAGAAATGACACTTGATGATGCGGGACCATCTTCTACAACTCCAGACACACCCATCATACTTGGAGAAGGACCAATGACTCGAGCTAGAGCTAAGAAGCTTCAGAGAGACTCATTCAACTTTGTGGGTCATGCTTTGTTCTCGAGCAAGGTTCAACTCCCCGAGCCAACATTGAAGACATACATGTGCATTGGAGCACAAGTGGAGGCCGAGCCACCTTAAACATGCTTGGGCCGAATTTCATTAAGTGTTAATGTCTAATTTCAGCTTATGAACATTATTGGGCTGAATTGGGCTTTTCTTAATTCGTCTTTTTAAAACCTTATTTACTTATGTTCTTAGGTTTGTTTCATTAAGCCCATTAGTTATTAGTTATTAGTTTTATCTTTCTATCTAGTTAGGCCGGCCAGAACAGCCCTAAGGCCTTTATAATGCCGAGTTTTCCTTGTAAACAAATTGGAACATTCATAATACAGAAAGTATTCTTCTCAAACGTGTGAAACACATAGAGAGAGAGATCAGGCCGGATTGAGCTGTGCTCTTTGTGATCTCGAATTGATTGATAATCTCAGCTTGGTTTGCTTTGCCGTTCATCAACTTCGCAAGACTTGGTGAATCTAGTATCCACAAGCCCCCTCCTTGTGCCTTCAAGTTGTCCGCTTGATTGTGTAGGGTTGTAGAGGCGGGTTGTGTAGTCATTGGTATTGGTTCCTACCCTCTGAGGAGGCCTGGGGTCTTTATCTTGTTCTGCATAGATCGTTTCAGTCCTTATCGGTCGTGTCTTTCAATTCTTGCATCTTAAATTTCGAGTCTTTATCTATCTTTATCGAGTCTTTATTGTTCTTGTTGCTGTCTTGCGTCGTTCTTGGAGTTCTTGATCAATTCTTGGTCGAGTTCTTGAAGTCTTGCATAAATCTTGCATCTTTCTTGTTAGTTCTTGCTGCGTCTTTATAGTTCTTGATCGATCTTGATTAAGTTCTTGAGAGTTTCTTTATTAGTTCTTGATTATTCTTGCTTGTTGTCGAAGATCGGACCATCTCACGGCTAACCCCGTATCAAATTGGTATCAGAGCTTTGGTTTCCGACATCAAGATTGAGTCTTTTCTTTTTCATAAACACAAAAACCACAAAAATAGAGTCTTTTCTTGTTTGGTCTTTTACTTCTTGTTCTTTATTTGATTATTGCACTAATCTTTTTGTTTGTGATTGTTTGTGGTTGCATAGCCTAAACACAAAGCCTAGCCGAGACCGTGGAGTCGACCAAGTGGTGAACACAGCCTTTGTGAACACCCTAGAGCCGACGGCAATTTCTGTCCCCATAGCCTTGCTTGGCCGATTCTACATACCACACAAAGCAAACCCTAGTTTGTTCTATCTTTTCTATCCTTTTTGTTTATCTATTCTATCTTTGGAATTTTGATTTATCTTTTATCTAATTCCATTTATCTATTGCCTATCAAAAATCAGAAATTTTAAGTTGTTGGATATTAATTTCCATTATATCTATCAACTACCTAAAAAGGCACAAGATAGATCCTATTACCTAAATTAGCCATTCTATCTATATCTTTACATTAGGGCTGAATTTTCATCTTTTATCACCATCTATACCAGATTTTCGAGTCCTATACATTAATTTGAGTCTTTTCTTGCATTAGTTTCACATTTAAAAAAAAAAAAAAAAAAAAAAAACAGTAAATTAAGGTCCGAAAATTCAAAAGAAAGAGAAAGTGTTTGTTAGTTGTTGATCTAGTGCAAGAAAGCTCCCAAGGACATCATTGGTGAACCCTCTTCTCAGCCCTAATCAACATACCTATCCCTAAACACATACACCTCCACAAAATTGAAACCCTACCTTGCAACTACAACATCATAACTTAAGGTTTTCAATCAAAAGAGGTGAATTTCCATTCTTTCTTGAGTTTTTTCTATTCGTTCTCTTTGTTTGCAGCTTTGTCTAAGTTGTTTGCTAGCTGTGTCGAGTACTTCTATTCTCTTGAAGTGCTATTGTGTGTGTGTGTCGAAGAGATCTCCCCCTGGTCGAGTTCTCTTTTGTTTGAGTCGAGTGCTTGTTTTGCTGTTCGAGTACTCATTAGTCTATTTCGAGTTGATTCTTGCTGATTGTTGCTTGGATCAAATTGATTATTGCTGTTATCGAGTTGTATTTGCTTGAGTCGAGTGATCTTGACCCCTGTCGAGTTCTCTTTTGAGTTTGTCGAGTACTACAGCCCCTTGTTGAGTACTCTTGTGTGTTGTTTCATTCATTCTCTTGATCCATATACTTGGATTGCTTTGTTCTGTGCTTGGTAGTTGATTTGCCCAAAGCGTGATGCGGGACCATCCAAGACACCTTCGGATGATGTCTTTCTAAAAAGGAAGAAGAAGGCTCCACCATGGGAAAAGGTCCAAAGGTGGGAGCTTGACGTTTAGCTCGTTCATAGTCATTTGACAGCTTTTCGACGTCTCTGTAAAATGGGTCGTACGGAATCAATATTTATCGGATTGAGGCGTGCCATATCTTGTTGGAACGAGGACGAAGAGATCTACAACTTTTCTGTTGAAGATATTTCCAGATTCAACCTCGAAATTGGCCGAAAATGCACATCTTTGCAAGCTGTCACTGTTTTGACGGGGTTTTACTAAGTGTTGGAACCCCGTTTCGCCTAGTGTTCCTATTGGGCCGAAATTGGGCTATTTTAAGTGTTATTTCTAGAGATCTTATTTACTTATGATTTTAGGTGTTTTAATTAGATGTTAGATATTATCTTTCTATCATTAAACTCGGCCCATCAGGCCTTAGCATAGCTTATATATTTCGATTTCATACATTGTAAACATTCAGCTTTCAATGAATAGAATTAGTTCTCTCAAACTTGTGTGAAACACATTGAGTGATGTTGATCCAACTAGAGCTGTGCTCGTTGATCACGAATTGGTATCTATCTCAGCTTGGTTTGCTTTGTGTTCATCAACTTCGCAAGACTTGGTGATCCTAGTATCCACGAGCCCCCTCCTTGTGCCTCCAAGTTGTCCGCTTGGTTGTGTAGGGTTGTAGAGGCGGGTTATATAGTCATTGGTATTGGTTCCTACCCTCTGAGGAGGCCTGGGGTCTTTATCTTGTTCTATATAGATCGACTCAGTCCATATCAGGTCGTGTCTTTCAATTCTTGCTCTTGAATTTCGAGTCTTGCATCTTTCTTTAGAGTCTTTGCTGCGTTCTTGGAGTTCTTGATCAATTCTTGGTCGAGTTCTTGAAGTCTTGCTGCGTTCTTGTTGAGTCTTGCATAAATCTTGCATCTTTCTTGTTAGTTCTTGCTGCGTCTTTATAGTTCTTGATCGATCTTGATTAAGTTCTTGAGTTTCTTTATTAGTTCTTGATTATTCTTGCTTGTTGTCGAAGATCGGACCATCTCACGGCTAACCCCGTATCAAATTGGTATCAGAGCTTTGGTTTCCGACATCAAGATTGAGTCTTTTTCTTTTCTAAACACAAAATCCACAAAAAAGAGTCCTTTTCTTGTTTTGGTTATTTACTTCTTGCATTCGTTTTGATTAATTTACTAATCTTGAGTTTGTGATTGTTTGTGGTTGCATAGCCTAAACACAAAGCCTAGCCGAGACCGTGGAGTCGACCAAAGGTGCACACAATCCCGTTGTGAACACCCATAGCCGACGGCATAATCTGTCCCCATAGCCTTTGCTTGGCCGAAAATCAGTCCTCCACATACACAAACCCTAGTTTGTTCTATCTTTTGATCCTTTGTTCTATCTTTGGAACTTTTGATCTATCTATATCTATTCCTATATTATCAATTGCCTATTTAAATTCTTATTTTTGGTGGATAAAATTCATTATATCTATCAAATATCTATTAAGGCATAAGATAGATCTTGTTACCATATTTATCCAAAGGTTGTCTATTTATTTATCTTAGGGCTATCTATTTTATCTTTTATCACCATCTACATCAGATTTTCGAGTCCTCCTTTCATTAGTGTTCTTTCTTGCATTAGTTTATAAAAAAAAAAAAAAAAAAAAAAAAAAAAAAAAACAGAAATTTAGTCCGAAAATTACAAAACAAAAGAGAAGTGTTTGGTTGTTGTTTGTTGATCTAGTGCAAGAAAACCTAAAGGACTCAACTTTTTGGTGATCTCCATAGCCTTGTCGACAGCCCTAAACCTAAACACATTATTCCCAAACACATACCTCCACAAAATTGAAACCCTACCTTGCAACTACAACATCATAACTTAAGGTTTTCAATCAAAAGAGGTAAATTTCCATTCTTTCTTTTATTTTTCTCTATTTCTCTTGTGTCGAGCACTGTTTTGTGTGTTCAAGTGCTGCTGTGTTTGAGTCGAGTAGAGCTCAGCCTTGTCGAGCTCTCTTTCATTGCTTTGAGTTGCTGTTTGCTTGTGTCGAGTACACTAGGCCCTTGCCGAGTGATCTCTTGGTTGTGTCGAGTAGAGCTCAGCCCCTGCCGAGTTCTCTCTATTGTTGTGTCGAGTACTGATTTTCCTTGATCAAGTGCTCTCCTTGCTTTGTCGAGTACTACAGCCCTTGTTGAGTACTCTTGTGTGTTGTTTCATTCATTCTCTTGATTCGTATACTTTGATTGCTTAGTTCTTTGCTTGGTTGTTGGTTTGCCCAAAGCGGATTGCCCCAGCAAGTGTGATATACCAATCGGAGAGAAGAGTGTGAGCGAAACACAATTGTGAGGTGTTTATATTTTTCTAACTTTTACTTAGTTCTTTGTTTGTTTTATTTGATATGTCTAATCAGGTCACCATGTTCCACACCATGATGGAGACCTTAGCTAAGATAAATAAAGGATTGGCGGCATTAGAGGCTCGGCCATCCGGATCTAACAACATGGCTGGGCAAGGTAATCCCCGGCGTACTGAAGCGCCTCATGATGAAAGGGAAGTATATAATCCTAATCCTAATCCTCATTTAGCTAAACCTTTATTTGATAAGAACATCTCTCCACAAAGGGAGAGACATGGTAGGAATAATGCGTTTGCTAATATGCAGGGACGAGGGAAAGGACGATGGCAACAAGATGAGTACTACTTCTCAGAGGACGACGACTACTTCCAAGAGGATGATCATTGGGAGCAACGTCCTAGACGAAATGATAGAGGAGGTCAATACCACTATCGAGCACCTAGAGAGCATGCGCAGGATGGCATAGGTATGGTAAAGGTAAAGATCCCTCAATTTTATGGTACCAACAATCCAGATGCTTACATTGATTGGGAAATTAAAATGGATCGAATATGGATTTGTCATAACTTCTCTGAACATAAAAAGGTGCAACTAGCTTCCCTAGAATTTCAAAGTTTCGCTTTAATTTGGTGGGATAATCTAGTTAAAGAAAGAAGAAGATTCCTTGATGCACCTATTGCTTCTTGGATTCAATTAAAAGCACTTATGAGAAGTAGGTTTGCTCCTCCACATTATGCTAGCGAGCTTAGACAACGATTAGAAAATCTTAAGCAAGGTAGCAAAACTGTTGAGGACACCTTTTATGCAATGCAAGAAACCATGGCTAGAGCTAATGTAGTTGAGTCCTATGAAGATACAAATGCTAGGTTTCTTAGAATATTGCACCCCGCCTTAGCTCGTGAAATTGATTACTTTCCATATTCTACGCCTACTGAAATTTTACATTTAGCTATGAAAGTGGAAAGGAATGCTAGATACAGGAGCCAAGGTGGTAGAATGTCGAGTGGGCAACCCCAAGGGTGGCACCAAGGCCATGTGCAGCAGCCCCAAGGGAGGTTTGATGGCGGCTCAAGGGAGAAAGCAAACCAACCCCATGGGGGTAGTGAAGGCCGAACACCCCAACAGCCCATCGACAATAGTGAAGCGTCTTGGAATGGACATGAATCGTCTAGGGTATCTACTGGCCCTAAAGGGAGTAATCCTAACTCTTCTACTCTTGAACCTATCTACATTCCTTGCTTTATATGCCAAGGTAGAGGACACATTATGAAGGATTGCCCTAATAAGAAAACTCTCATGATTAATCACCTAGGCAATAATGAATCTGAAAATTCTAGTGATAAACATGATGAGCATGTTCATAATGATCAAGATATTAGTTTACTTTCTTCTAACGATAATTGCCTTGAACATGAGCATGTTGATTCTTTGATTGATGTAAATGTTCAACCTACGCCTTGTGATGTTAATGAAAGAGAAGAACTGTGTCATACTAAGTGCATAGCAAAATGCATAGTTAGTAATATGATCATTGATAGTGAAAATTGTTCTAATATTGCTAGCCTAGAATTAATTGAAAATTCAGCCTTGGAAAAGGATGAAAACTTGCTAGTTTTGGATGGAAACTTAGGGATTAATGACCAAGCTCAAGTGCATATTAAGTTAGAACATCATGAAGATGACATGAAATATGAATTATGCACTAATAAAGTTTCTTTTCTTGATTTTGTAGATGAAGCTGAGACAATAACCATCGAGGAGTGGTCAATCTCTACACCAATCGTTCTTGAGATGAATTTCCATGGGCATATGGTGTTCGATCCAGGAGCTCGTGTGGCTGCATGTGCGGAATCATATATGACCTTGGATTCGAGGATGAATCCTTTTCAAGAAAGGGAGATTGATGCGGGACCATCCAAGACACCTTCGGATGATGTCTTTCTAAAAAGGAAGAAGAAGGCTCCACCATGGGAAAAGGTCCAAAGGTGGGAGCTTGACGTTTAGCTCGTTCATAGTCATTTGACAGCTTTTCGACGTCTCTGTAAAATGGGTCGTACGGAATCAATATTTATCGGATTGAGGCGTGCCATATCTTGTTGGAACGAGGACGAAGAGATCTACAACTTTTCTGTTGAAGATATTTCCAGATTCAACCTCGAAATTGGCCGAAAATGCACATCTTTGCAAGCTGTCACTGTTTTGACGGGGTTTTACTAAGTGTTGGAACCCCGTTTCGCCTAGTGTTCCTATTGGGCCGAAATTGGGCTATTTTAAGTGTTATTTCTAGAGATCTTATTTACTTATGATTTTAGGTGTTTTAATTAGATGTTAGATATTATCTTTCTATCATTAAACTCGGCCCATCAGGCCTTAGCATAGCTTATATATTTCGATTTCATACATTGTAAACATTCAGCTTTCAATGAATAGAATTAGTTCTCTCAAACTTGTGTGAAACACATTGAGTGATGTTGATCCAACTAGAGCTGTGCTCGTTGATCACGAATTGGTATCTATCTCAGCTTGGTTTGCTTTGTGTTCATCAACTTCGCAAGACTTGGTGATCCTAGTATCCACGAGCCCCCTCCTTGTGCCTCCAAGTTGTCCGCTTGGTTGTGTAGGGTTGTAGAGGCGGGTTATATAGTCATTGGTATTGGTTCCTACCCTCTGAGGAGGCCTGGGGTCTTTATCTTGTTCTATATAGATCGACTCAGTCCATATCAGGTCGTGTCTTTCAATTCTTGCTCTTGAATTTCGAGTCTTGCATCTTTCTTTAGAGTCTTTGCTGCGTTCTTGGAGTTCTTGATCAATTCTTGGTCGAGTTCTTGAAGTCTTGCTGCGTTCTTGTTGAGTCTTGCATAAATCTTGCATCTTTCTTGTTAGTTCTTGCTTCGTCTTTATAGTTCTTGATCGATCTTGATTAAGTTCTTGAGTTTCTTTATTAGTTCTTGATTATTCTTGCTTGTTGTCGAAGATCGGACCATCTCACGGCCAACCCCGTATCAAAGCGGATTGCCCTAGCAAGCGTGATATATCAATCAGAGAGGGAGTGTGAGCGAAACACAATAGTGAGGTGTTTATAAGTTTTACTAACCTTTAACTTAGTTCCTTGTTTCTTTGGTCTTTGTTATAATGTCTACTAATCAGGGAAACAATGGTGGTAACAATTCCACTAACTCAAGTGCAACAGTGACGCCCGAGCAATTTCAGACCATGATGAACAACATGGCGACTATCATGAACAACACAACGGGTGTTCCTGAATCATTGGCTGCGCTAACAGCAAGGGTGGCTGCATTAGAGAGCTCTAGGCCTAGTGGTTCGAACACCATAGGTCAGCAAGAGCGAGTTGAGATACCTAATGACGAAAGAGAGGTCGTTAATCCTAACCCTATTCCTAATCCTAATCCTCATGTCAATGTTAATTTAGATAATCCTTTATTCAATGAAAACAACTCTCCACAAGGTGGGAGGAATGATCGGAATAATGGGTTTGTTAATGTGCAAGGTCAAGGACAGGGAAGGGGAAGAGGACGTGGCTATCAAGAGCAATTCTATTTGATACGGGGTTAGCCGTGAGATGGTCCGATCTTCGACAACAAGCAAGAATAATCAAGAACTAATAAAGAAACTCTCAAGAACTTAATCAAGATCGATCAAGAACTATAAAGACGCAGCAAGACTTCAAGAACTCGACCAAGAATTGATCAAGAACTCCAAGAACGACGCAAGACAGCAACAAGAACAATAAAGACTCGATAAAGATAGATAAAGACTCGAAATTTAAGATGCAAGAATTGAAAGACACGACCGATAAGGACTGAAACGATCTATGCAGAACAAGATAAAGACCCCAGGCCTCCTCAGAGGGTAGGAACCAATACCAATGACTACACAACCCGCCTCTACAACCCTACACAATCAAGCGGACAACTTGAAGGCACAAGGAGGGGGCTTGTGGATACTAGATTCACCAAGTCTTGCGAAGTTGATGAACGGCAAAGCAAACCAAGCTGAGATTATCAATCAATTCGAGATCACGAAGAGCACAGCTCAATCCGGCCTGATCTCTCTCTCTATGTGTTTCACACGTTTGAGAAGAATACTTTCTGTATTATGAATGTTCCAATTGAATTACAAAGCTGAATCGAAAATATATAGAGAACTAAGGCATGTTGGCCGGCCTAACTAGATAGAAATAGATAGATCTACTTTCTAATGGGCTTAATAAACTTAAAAACATAAATAAATAAGGTCTCTAAAAATAATAACTTAGAAAAGCCCAATTCAGCCCAATAATGTTCTTAAGCTGAAAATAAGCTTCAATACTTAAAGAAATTCGGCCCAAGCTTTAACGAAGGTGGCTCGGCCTCCATTTGCACTCCAATGCACATGTATGTCTTCAATGTAGGCTCGGGGAGTTGAACCTTGCTCGAGAACAAAGCATGACCCACAAAGTTGAATGAGTCTCTTTGAAGCTTCTTAGCTCTAGCTCGAGTCATTGGCCCTTCTCCAAGTATGATGGGTGTGTCTGGAGTTGTAGAAGATGGTCCCGCATCAACCTCCCCTTCTTGAAAAGGATTCGACCACGAATCCAAGTCTTCATCCACAGCGAAGTAAGGGATTAGATCTGCGACGTTGAATGTAGCGCTCACGCCCATGTCTCCAGGAAGCTCCAATTGGTAGGCATTGTCGCCCACTCTCTTCTTGATCCGAAATGGTCCATCACCACGAGGCGACAGCTTGTTCTTCCGGGCTTCTGGAAACCGCTCCTTCCTCAAATGCACCCATACAAGATCTCCAGGCTGAAATGTGACCAAGCGACGTCCCTTGTTGGCCTTGTTAGCGTTGTATTCAGCCTTGAGCTTCAGCTTCTCTCGAGTTCGTTCATGCAGCTCCTTGATGAACTCGACATGCTTACCTGCCTCAAATGATTCTTTGTCTCTCATAGGATATGGAGTAAGATCAAAAGGGGTTAGTGGATTAACACCATACACACATTCAAATGGACTGATTTTAGTAGCCGAATGCATGGTTCGATTATAAGCAAATTCCACATGAGGTAAGGCTTCTTCCCAAAGTTTCAAATTCTTCCTAATAATGGCTCTTAGGACAGTAGCAAGGGTTCTATTAGTCACCTCAGTTTGGCCATCAGTTTGGGGGTGGCTAGAAGTAGAGAATAGCAATCTAGTTCCCAATTTATTCCATAAAGTACGCCAAAAATGACTTAAGAATTTCACATCCCTATCACTAACAATAGTTTTAGGCACACCATGCAACCTAACTACTTCTCTAAAGAATAGATTAGCAACGTTGGTAGCATCATCAGTTTTATGACATGCAATGAAATGAGCCATTTTAGAGAACCTATCGACCACTACAAAGATTGAATCCCTCCCCTTCTTAGTTCTAGGCAACCCAACAATAAAATCCATAGAAATGTCTTCCCAAGGGGCTGAGGGGGTCGGCAGTGGTGTATAAAGGCCATGGGGCATAAGCTTAGCTTTGGCTTTAATGCAATCTATGCATCTCTTAAGGCAATGTTCTACATCCCTAAGCATATGTGGCCAATAAAAGTGTGATTTCAGTGTATTATATGTCTTATCCCGTCCAAAATGTCCCATTAAACCACCACTATGGGCTTCACTAACAAGTAGTAATCTTAATGAACATCGAGGAATACACACTTGATCTTTTCGAAATAAGAATCCATCATGTATATAGAAGCCATCGAAAGGACCTGATTCTAAGCATTTTCGAAAAGTGTTACCAAAATCTAGATCAGATTCATATAATTCCTTTATGTAAACAAAGCCTAAGACTCTAGAATCCAAAGTGGTTAAAAGCACATGTCGTCTAGCTAAAGCATTAGAATCGAAATCGGCTATTAGAACATGTCTCCTAGATAATGCATCGGCAACCACATTGTCTTTGCCTTTCTTATACTTAATTACATAAGGAAATGTTTCTATGAACTCCATCCATCTACCATGTCTCCTATCAAGTTTATCTTGGCTTTTAAAGTGTTTTAATGATTCATGATCAGTTCTAAGAATAAACTCGCTAGGCCATAGATAGTGAGACCATGTCTTAAGTACTCGAAACAAAGCATACAATTCCTTATCATAGGTAGAGTAATTAAGACAAGCACCTTTCAACTTCTCAGAAAAGAAAGCAATAGGCTTACCTCCCTGCATAAGGACTCCCCCAATTCCTACTCCGCTAGCATCACACTCGACCTCAAAAGGCTGAGTAAAGTCCGGCAAAGCTAGTAGAGGTGCGTGAGTCAGCTTATCCTTAAGTGTGTTGAATGCGTCCTCCTGAGCTGCTCCCCATGTGAACTCACTCCTTTTCTTTGTAAGCTCTGTTAGTGGGGCTGAGATGGTGCTGAAATCTCGCACAAAGCGTCGGTAGAAGCTCGCAAGACCTTGGAAGCTGCGTACATGGCCTATGTTGGTGGGGGTCGGCCACTCTTGGATGGCTTTAATCTTTGATTCATCAACACGCAGTCCTTTAGAGCTCACTACAAATCCAAGAAAAGACACTTGTTCATTACATAATTCACACTTCTTTAGATTAGCATACAAGCGTTCAATTCTTAGTGTTTTAAGCACTTCTCTAAGATGTGATTCATGTTCATTAGAAGACTTGCTATAAATCAGAATATCATCAAAGTAAACAACAACAAACTTTCCAATGAAATCTCGAAGCACATGATTCATTAAGCGCATAAAAGTACTAGGAGCATTAGTTAAACCAAAAGGCATAACTAACCACTCATATAAGCCTAGCTTAGTCTTAAAGGCTGTTTTCCATTCATCTCCCTTTTTCATTCTAATCTGATGATAGCCACTTCTAAGGTCAATTTTAGAGAATATAGAGGCTCCATGTAACTCATCTAGCATATCATCTAATCTAGGGATAGGGTGACGATATTTAATAGTGATGTTGTTAATAGCCCTACAATCTACACACATTCTCCATGATCCATCTTTCTTAGGGACTAATAACACAGGCACAGCACTAGGACTTAAGCTAATTCGAATGTAACCCTTATCCAACAGTTCCTGGACTTGGGTTTGGACCTCTTGGGTCTCAGTGGGATTCATACGATACGCAGGTCTATTAGGCAATGCAGCCCCTGGAATAAGATCAATTTGATGCTCGATTCCACGAATAGGGGGTAGACCTGGTGGTATTTCATCGGGAAACACATCCTTAAACTCCTCAAGAAGAGCGATAATGTTCGATGGAAGAGAAGCTTTAAGCTCTTCACTCAACATGCTCAAGCTCTTGCAAAGGCGCATAAGAATAGTTCCACCATCCGCAAATTCGTCCAGGAATGTGCTTTTGGAGACCAAGAACACACTCTTAGCTCGAGTTTGAGGATCCACTTGGCTCGACTGAGCCTCCTGATCTAACTCACCTTTACTTACCTTCCGCTTCTCAATCTCATCAGCTACTTGTGTAGGCGTCATAGGTTTGAGAATGACATTCTTTCCCTGAAAAGTAAAGGTATAGCGATTAGTAAACCCATCATGAATAACCTTTCGATCAGATTGCCAAGGACGGCCTAATAGAATATGACAAGCTTGCATAGGCACAATGTCACATAAAACATCATCTTCATAATGTCCTAGTTTAATATGCACTTTAACTTGTCTATGAACTTTTAATAAGCCACAATCATTCATCCAATGCAATTTGTAAGGTCTAGGGTGTTGGACAGTAGGTAAATGCAATTTGTCAACCATTTCTTGACTAGCTAAATTACAGCAACTACCTCCATCAATGATCACATTTACAACCTTTCCTTTAACTAGACAACGAGTATGAAATAAGTTTTCTCTTTGATTATCTTCACATGGTGTAGGAACAACACTTAAAACTCTTCTAACAATCAAAGATTCTCCATGTTCATATTCAACCTCATTATCATCATTTTCATAGCAAACAAGGTTTAGGTTCTGATTATTATCATTATTAGCATTCTCATCATGTTCATCACAAGAGTTTTCAGATTCATATTCTCCAAGTTGATTAACCATGAGAGTTTTCTTATTAGGGCAATCCTTCATATAATGTCCTCTACCTTGGCATTTAAAGCATACAATATCTCTAGAATGAGTGGTAGAAGGGTTAGGATTACTCCCTTTGGGACCAGTAGATGTCCCAGACGATTCTCGTCCATTCCGTGGGCCTTTACCCTTGTCGAGGGGCTGTTGGGGCTGTTGACCTTCACTCCTCCATTGGGGCTCCTGAGCTCGCTCCCTAGAGCCCATCTCCGAGCGCCCTTGGGGCTGTTGGGGCCGAGATTGGCGCCACCCTTGTTGCTGGCCACTCGACACCCTATTGCCTTGGCTTTTGTAGCGTTGTCCCTTTTCTACTTTCATAGCTAGATGTAAAAGTTCAGTAGGAGTAGTATAGGGAAAATAATCAATTTCATGAGCTAAAGCAGGATGTAAGATTCGAAGATATCTAACATTAGTTTTCTCATGAGTTTCGATTATATTAGCTCTAGCCATGGCTTCTTGCATAACATTAAATGTTTCCTCAACAGTTTTACTACCTTGTTTAAGGTTTTCTAATCTGTTTAATAGCTCTCTATCATAATGTTGAGGTACAAATCTATTTCTCATGACCACTTTCAATTGTTCCCAAGAAGCAATAGGTGCATCAAGGGATCTTCTTCTTTCCTTAACAAGATTATCCCACCAGATTAATGCAAAACCTTGAAACTCTAGGGAAGCTAGTTGTACTTTCTTAGGTTCTGAGAAATTATGACAATTCCAGATTTGCTCCATTTTAATTTCCCAATCAATATAAGCATCTGGATCAGTTTTACCATCAAAAGGAGGAATCTTTACCTTAACCTTACCCATACCGTCGTCGTCATTGAACCTAGGTGGTCGGTTCGGATTTCCCCTTTGATTCCGTCTCGGGCGTCGCTCCCAATACTCCTCTTCTTGGAAGTCGTCATCTTGCTCCGAGTAATAGAATTGCTCTTGATAGCCACGTCCTCTTCCCCTTCCCTGTCCTTGACCTTGCACATTAACAAACCCATTATTCCGATCATTCCTCCCACCTTGTGGAGAGTTGTTTTCATTGAATAAAGGATTATCTAAATTAACATTGACATGAGGATTAGGATTAGGAATAGGGTTAGGATTAACGACCTCTCTTTCGTCATTAGGTATCTCAACTCGCTCTTGCTGACCTATGGTGTTCGAACCACTAGGCCTAGAGCTCTCTAATGCAGCCACCCTTGCTGTTAGCGCAGCCAATGATTCAGGAACACCCGTTGTGTTGTTCATGATAGTCGCCATGTTGTTCATCATGGTCTGAAATTGCTCGGGCGTCACTGTTGCACTTGAGTTAGTGGAATTGTTACCACCATTGTTTCCCTGATTAGTAGACATTATAACAAAGACCAAAGAAACAAGGAACTAAGTTAAAGGTTAGTAAAACTTATAACTAATCAGGGAAACAATGGTGGTAACAATTCCACTAACTCAAGTGCAACAGTGACGCCCGAGCAATTTCAGACCATGATGAACAACATGGCGACTATCATGAACAACACAACGGGTGTTCCTGAATCATTGGCTGCGCTAACAGCAAGGGTGGCTGCATTAGAGAGCTCTAGGCCTAGTGGTTCGAACACCATAGGTCAGCAAGAGCGAGTTGAGATACCTAATGACGAAAGAGAGGTCGTTAATCCTAACCCTATTCCTAATCCTAATCCTCATGTCAATGTTAATTTAGATAATCCTTTATTCAATGAAAACAACTCTCCACAAGGTGGGAGAAATGATCGGAATAATGGGTTTGTTAATGTGCAAGGTCAAGGACAGGGAAGGGGAAGAGGACGTGGCTATCAAGAGCAATTCTATTACTCGGAGCAAGATGACGACTTCCAAGAAGAGGAGTATTGGGAGCGACGCCCGAGACGGAATCAAAGGGGAAATCCGAACCGACCACCTAGGTTCAATGACGACGACGGTATGGGTAAGGTTAAGGTAAAGATTCCTCCTTTTGATGGTAAAACTGATCCAGATGCTTATATTGATTGGGAAATTAAAATGGAGCAAATCTGGAATTGTCATAATTTCTCAGAACCTAAGAAAGTACAACTAGCTTCCCTAGAGTTTCAAGGTTTTGCATTAATCTGGTGGGATAATCTTGTTAAGGAAAGAAGAAGATCCCTTGATGCACCTATTGCTTCTTGGGAACAATTGAAAGTGGTCATGAGAAATAGATTTGTACCTCAACATTATGATAGAGAGCTATTAAACAGATTAGAAAACCTTAAACAAGGTAGTAAAACTGTTGAGGAAACATTTAATGTTATGCAAGAAGCCATGGCTAGAGCTAATATAATCGAAACTCATGAGAAAACTAATGTTAGATATCTTCGAATCTTACATCCTGCTTTAGCTCATGAAATTGATTATTTTCCCTATACTACTCCTACTGAACTTTTACATCTAGCTATGAAAGTAGAAAAGGGACAACGCTACAAAAGCCAAGGCAATAGGGTGTCGAGTGGCCAGCAACAAGGGTGGCGCCAATCTCGGCCCCAACAGCCCCAAGGGCGCTCGGAGATGGGCTCTAGGGAGCGAGCTCAGGAGCCCCAATGGAGGAGTGAAGGTCAACAGCCCCAACAGCCCCTCGACAAGGGTAAAGGCCCACGGAATGGACGAGAATCGTCTGGGACATCTACTGGTCCCAAAGGGAGTAATCCTAACCCTTCTACCACTCGTTCTAGAGATATTGTATGCTTTAAATGCCAAGGTAGAGGACATTATATGAAGGATTGCCCTAATAAGAAAACTCTCATGGTTAATCAACTTGGAGAATATGAATCTGAAAACTCTTGTGATGAACATGATGAGAATGCTAATAATGATAATAATCAGAACCTAAACCTTGTTTGCTATGAAAATGATGATAATGAGGTTGAATATGAACATGGAGAATCTTTGATTGTTAGAAGAGTTTTAAGTGTTGTTCCTACACCATGTGAAGATAATCAAAGAGAAAACTTATTTCATACTCGTTGTCTAGTTAAAGGAAAGGTTGTAAATGTGATCATTGATGGAGGTAGTTGCTGTAATTTAGCTAGTCAAGAAATGGTTGACAAATTGCATTTACCTACTGTCCAACACCCTAGACCTTACAAATTGCATTGGATGAATGATTGTGGCTTATTAAAAGTTCATAGACAAGTTAAAGTGCATATTAAACTAGGACATTATGAAGATGATGTTTTATGTGACATTGTGCCTATGCAAGCTTGTCATATTCTATTAGGCCGTCCTTGGCAATCTGATCGAAAGGTTATTCATGATGGGTTTACTAATCGCTATACCTTTACTTTTCAGGGAAAGAATGTCATTCTCAAACCTATGACGCCTACACAAGTAGCTGATGAGATTGAGAAGCGGAAGGTAAGTAAAGGTGAGTTAGATCAGGAGGCTCAGTCGAGCCAAGTGGATCCTCAAACTCGAGCTAAGAGTGTGTTCTTGGTCTCCAAAAGCACATTCCTGGACGAATTTGCGGATGGTGGAACTATTCTTATGCGCCTTTGCAAGAGCTTGAGCATGTTGAGTGAAGAGCTTAAAGCTTCTCTTCCATCGAACATTATCGCTCTTCTTGAGGAGTTTAAGGATGTGTTTCCCGATGAAATACCACCAGGTCTACCCCCTATTCGTGGAATCGAGCATCAAATTGATCTTATTCCAGGGGCTGCATTGCCTAATAGACCTGCGTATCGTATGAATCCCACTGAGACCCAAGAGGTCCAAACCCAAGTCCAGGAACTGTTGGATAAGGGTTACATTCGAATTAGCTTAAGTCCTAGTGCTGTGCCTGTGTTATTAGTCCCTAAGAAAGATGGATCATGGAGAATGTGTGTAGATTGTAGGGCTATTAACAACATCACTATTAAATATCGTCACCCTATCCCTAGATTAGATGATATGCTAGATGAGTTACATGGAGCCTCTATATTCTCTAAAATTGACCTTAGAAGTGGCTATCATCAGATTAGAATGAAAAAGGGAGATGAATGGAAAACAGCCTTTAAGACTAAGCTAGGCTTATATGAGTGGTTAGTTATGCCTTTTGGTTTAACTAATGCTCCTAGTACTTTTATGCGCTTAATGAATCATGTGCTTCGAGATTTCATTGGAAAGTTTGTTGTTGTTTACTTTGATGATATTCTGATTTATAGCAAGTCTTCTAATGAACATGAATCACATCTTAGAGAAGTGCTTAAAACACTAAGAATTGAACGCTTGTATGCTAATCTAAAGAAGTGTGAATTATGTAATGAACAAGTGTCTTTTCTTGGATTTGTAGTGAGCTCTAAAGGACTGCGTGTTGATGAATCAAAGATTAAAGCCATCCAAGAGTGGCCGACCCCCACCAACATAGGCCATGTACGCAGCTTCCAAGGTCTTGCGAGCTTCTACCGACGCTTTGTGCGAGATTTCAGCACCATCTCAGCCCCACTAACAGAGCTTACAAAGAAAAGGAGTGAGTTCACATGGGGAGCAGCTCAGGAGGACGCATTCAACACACTTAAGGATAAGCTGACTCACGCACCTCTACTAGCTTTGCCGGACTTTACTCAGCCTTTTGAGGTCGAGTGTGATGCTAGCGGAGTAGGAATTGGGGGAGTCCTTATGCAGGGAGGTAAGCCTATTGCTTTCTTTTCTGAGAAGTTGAAAGGTGCTTGTCTTAATTACTCTACCTATGATAAGGAATTGTATGCTTTGTTTCGAGTACTTAAGACATGGTCTCACTATCTATGGCCTAGCGAGTTTATTCTTAGAACTGATCATGAATCATTAAAACACTTTAAAAGCCAAGATAAACTTGATAGGAGACATGGTAGATGGATGGAGTTCATAGAAACATTTCCTTATGTAATTAAGTATAAGAAAGGCAAAGACAATGTGGTTGCCGATGCATTATCTAGGAGACATGTTCTAATAGCCGATTTCGATTCTAATGCTTTAGCTAGACGACATGTGCTTTTAACCACTTTGGATTCTAGAGTCTTAGGCTTTGTTTACATAAAGGAATTATATGAATCTGATCTAGATTTTGGTAACACTTTTCGAAAATGCTTAGAATCAGGTCCTTTCGATGGCTTCTATATACATGATGGATTCTTATTTCGAAAAGATCAAGTGTGTATTCCTCGATGTTCATTAAGATTACTACTTGTTAGTGAAGCCCATAGTGGTGGTTTAATGGGACATTTTGGACGGGATAAGACATATAATACACTGAAATCACACTTTTATTGGCCACATATGCTTAGGGATGTAGAACATTGCCTTAAGAGATGCATAGATTGCATTAAAGCCAAAGCTAAGCTTATGCCCCATGGCCTTTATACACCACTGCCGACCCCCTCAGCCCCTTGGGAAGACATTTCTATGGATTTTATTGTTGGGTTGCCTAGAACTAAGAAGGGGAGGGATTCAATCTTTGTAGTGGTCGATAGGTTCTCTAAAATGGCTCATTTCATTGCATGTCATAAAACTGATGATGCTACCAACGTTGCTAATCTATTCTTTAGAGAAGTAGTTAGGTTGCATGGTGTGCCTAAAACTATTGTTAGTGATAGGGATGTGAAATTCTTAAGTCATTTTTGGCGTACTTTATGGAATAAATTGGGAACTAGATTGCTATTCTCTACTTCTAGCCACCCCCAAACTGATGGCCAAACTGAGGTGACTAATAGAACCCTTGCTACTGTCCTAAGAGCCATTATTAGGAAGAATTTGAAACTTTGGGAAGAAGCCTTACCTCATGTGGAATTTGCTTATAATCGAACCATGCATTCGGCTACTAAAATCAGTCCATTTGAATGTGTGTATGGTGTTAATCCACTAACCCCTTTTGATCTTACTCCATATCCTATGAGAGACAAAGAATCATTTGAGGCAGGTAAGCATGTCGAGTTCATCAAGGAGCTGCATGAACGAACTCGAGAGAAGCTGAAGCTCAAGGCTGAATACAACGCTAACAAGGCCAACAAGGGACGTCGCTTGGTCACATTTCAGCCTGGAGATCTTGTATGGGTGCATTTGAGGAAGGAGCGGTTTCCAGAAGCCCGGAAGAACAAGCTGTCGCCTCGTGGTGATGGACCATTTCGGATCAAGAAGAGAGTGGGCGACAATGCCTACCAATTGGAGCTTCCTGGAGACATGGGCGTGAGCGCTACATTCAACGTCGCAGATCTAATCCCTTACTTCGCTGTGGATGAAGACTTGGATTCGTGGTCGAATCCTTTTCAAGAAGGGGAGGTTGATGCGGGACCATCTTCTACAACTCCAGACACACCCATCATACTTGGAGAAGGACCAATGACTCGAGCTAGAGCTAAGAAGCTTCAGAGAGACTCATTCAACTTTGTGGGTCATGCTTTGTTCTCGAGCAAGGTTCAACTCCCCGAGCCAACATTGAAGACATACATGTGCATTGGAGCACAAGTGGAGGCCGAGCCACCTTAAACATGCTTGGGCCGAATTTCATTAAGTGTTAATGTCTAATTTCAGCTTATGAACATTATTGGGCTGAATTGGGCTTTTCTTAATTCGTCTTTTTAAAACCTTATTTACTTATGTTCTTAGGTTTGTTTCATTAAGCCCATTAGTTATTAGTTATTAGTTTTATCTTTCTATCTAGTTAGGCCGGCCAGAACAGCCCTAAGGCCTTTATAATGCCGAGTTTTCCTTGTAAACAAATTGGAACATTCATAATACAGAAAGTATTCTTCTCAAACGTGTGAAACACATAGAGAGAGAGATCAGGCCGGATTGAGCTGTGCTCTTCGTGATCTCGAATTGATTGATAATCTCAGCTTGGTTTGCTTTGCCGTTCATCAACTTCGCAAGACTTGGTGAATCTAGTATCCACAAGCCCCCTCCTTGTGCCTTCAAGTTGTCCGCTTGATTGTGTAGGGTTGTAGAGGCGGGTTGTGTAGTCATTGGTATTGGTTCCTACCCTCTGAGGAGGCCTGGGGTCTTTATCTTGTTCTGCATAGATCGTTTCAGTCCTTATCGGTCGTGTCTTTCAATTCTTGCATCTTAAATTTCGAGTCTTTATCTATCTTTATCGAGTCTTTATTGTTCTTGTTGCTGTCTTGCGTCGTTCTTGGAGTTCTTGATCAATTCTTGGTCGAGTTCTTGAAGTCTTGCATAAATCTTGCATCTTTCTTGTTAGTTCTTGCTGCATCTTTATAGTTCTTGATCGATCTTGATTAAGTTCTTGAGAGTTTCTTTATTAGTTCTTGATTATTCTTGCTTGTTGTCGAAGATCGGACCATCTCACGGCTAACCCCGTATCACTTGATTATTGCACAATTCACATTTCTTTAAATTTGCATATAAGTGCTCTAATCGAAGTGTAGAGAGTACTTCCCAGAGATGTGCTTCATGTTGTTTAGGAGATTTGCTATAAACAAGTATATCATCAAAATAAACAACAATAAATTTCCCAATAAGGTTTCTAAGAACATGATTCATTAAGCGGATGAAAGTAATAGGTGCGTTAGTAAAAAAAAGGCATAACCAACCATTCATAGAGTCCAAATTTAGTTTTAAAGGTTGTTTTCCATTCATCGCCTTCCTTCATTCTAATATGATAATAGGCACTCCTTAAATCAATTTTCGAAAATATTGATGCACCATGTAATTCATCTAGCATGTCATCTAGGCGTGGAATAAGATGACGATATTTAACATTAATATTGTTAATAGCCCTACAATCTACACACATTCTCCATGAACCATCTTTCTTAGGGACTAATAACACAGGCACAACACAAGGACTCAAACTCTCCCTAATGTATCCCTTATCCAACAATTTCTAGACTTGGGATTGAACCTCTGGGGTTTCAGTGGGATTCATTCTATAAGCAGGCCTATTAGGCAATGTAGCCCCCGAAATGAGATCAATTTGATGCTCAATACCACGAATAGGGGGTAGGCCTGGTGGTATGTCTTCGGGGAATACATCATTATACTCTTCAAGAAGAGATAGGATGTGAGGAGGGAGGGTAGCTCTAAGCTCCTCACTCAACATATTCAACCCTTTGCATAGGATCATGAGGGTTGTTTTCCCATCCACAAACTCGTCTAAAAATGCGCTCTTGGAAGCCAAAAACACATATTTGGGCTGAGTAGGGGTAGACACATGGCTCGACTGAGCCTCCTTAGCTAGCTCACCTTTACTTACCTTCCGCTTCTCAATCTCATCAGCCACTTGTGTTGGCGTCATAGGCTTGAGAACGATGTTCTTTCCTTGAAAAGTAAAGGATTAGCGGTTAGTAAACCCATCATGTAAGACCTTACGATCAAATTGCCAAGGACGTACTAAAAGAATATGACATGCTTGCATAGGCACAATATCACATAAAACATCATCTTCATAATGTCCTAGTTTAATATGCACTTTAACTTGTCTATTGATAGGGTCTATTTTAGTCATGTTTTAAGTAGAGTTTTGCCTATTAATTTAGAGCATTTTTACATATTTTATAGTTAATTTGTATTATTTGCTTTTCGAGGTCTACACTAGTATTTTTATATATTTCAGGCATTTTTCAGTTGGATCGTATGAATTCGGAGATCGTGGGATAATTTGGCAAATTGGAAGAAGGTGGCCGACTTGAATCATTACTTGGGATGATGAATTGGAATGCGGCGCCGATTTGCACTGAGCTTTATTATATATGCTATTAGACATATATAGATAGATTAGTTAGATGGAATAGAATTAGGTAAATTAGATATTTTACATTATTATATATAAATTACGATCGATAGAATTAGGATAGATTATAGAACATAGTATATATACATTCATTTGGCAAAGGAAGGGGGAAGCCGTGTATACGGTGAAGTCGGCCGAGACTAACTTTTTACTCCTAAACCCTAATTCTCTTTTGCTTTATGGAAACCTAAACTCTCCCGTTTCATCTACGATTTGAAGTTTTGTTTGGATTGATTGTGAGTTTCTAATTCTTGTTCCTTATTTTCTATATTGAATGTTTCAACTTCTTTGTGCTTGAATGTTTGATTGTTTTATTCTATCTCGACTGATCAACTTGGTAGAATCAATTCAACTGATAGGGTTTTGTAGATTCCTGATTGCGAACCTTAACCCAAGTGTCAAACTTATCCCTTTAGGGATGATTGAACTAATTGGATGGGTAGGAAGTTGGATGTGTTGTTAAATCCCTCTTTAGGGAATGCAAATACCTTAGTTAATCTCTGAACTTAAAGCTATCAATTGGGTTAAATCCTTCTTTAGGGACTGGTCAATTGATAAGGGTTTCTAGGACTGATTGGACTAGTAATTATATTAGGTCGGGACAAGGTCATTCATAGGAAATCCAAAAAGGATGAGAAGAAGTTACAAGGATCGTTTCAACCAAATAAAGTGGATATTTGTAGATGAAACTATTTTATTAATAGTTATCTCCATCAATTTGTTTATAGTTTATTTTATGTTCTTTCTTATTTCAATCACTCAAAAACCCCCGTTACATACTAATTGGTAAATAAACTTAACTTACGAATAACTTGATTCTTTGTGGGATCGACTCGTGTTTACCACACTACATTAGTTAGGTAGGTTCGAATTTATTTTGATACTGTTTACGCGACTAAAAACCGTCTATCATCTATTCACTTTCAAATTTCCACAGTCATTCATCCAATGCAATCTATAAGGTCTAGGGTGTTGGATAGTTAGAAGTTGTAATTTATCAATCATCTCTTGACTAGCTAAGTTACAAAAACTCCCACCATCAATGATCACATTGCAAACCTTACCCTTAAATAAGCATCTAGTATGGAACAAGTTTTCACGTTGATTGTCATCATAAGGTGTAGGTACAACACTTAAGACTCTCCTAACAATCAAAGATTCACCATGCTCATATTCATTGCCATCTTCATCATCATAAGCAAGAATGTTAAGGTTTTGATCATTATCGTTAGCATGCTCATCATGTTCATCACAAGAATTTTCAGATTCATATTCTCCTAGTGATTAATCATGAGAGTTTTCTTATTAGGGAAATCCTCCATAACATGACCTCTACCTTGGCATTTAAAACAAACAATGTCCCTAGATCTAGTAGTAGAGGGGTTAGGATTATTCCCTTTAGGGCCAGTAGATGCCCCAGATGAATTCCGTCCGTACATAGGCGACTTGCCCTTGTCGATGGGCTCCTGAGGCACTCGACTTTCACCCCTCCCTTGGGGTTGGCTCGCTCGATCCCTTGAACCACCATCTTACCGTCCCTGGGGCTGTTGTGGCCGGTTCTGGCGCCACCCTTAGGGTTGTCCACTCGACATTCTGCCACCTTGGCTCCTGTATCTCCCATTCCTTTCCACCTTTATAGCTAAATGTAAAAGTTCAGTAGGCATAGAATAAGGAAAGAAATAAATTTCATGAGCTAAGGCGGGATGCAATATCCTAAGAAACCTAGCATTTGTATCTTCATCATTTTCAACTACATTTGCTCTAGCCATGGTTTCTTGCATTGCATTAAAGGTTTCCTCAACACTTTTGTTACCTTGCCTAAGGTTCTCTAATCGTTGTCTAAGCTCAGTAGAGTAGTGTTGGGGAACAAATCTTATTCTCATAAGTGCTTTCATTTGGTCCCGTGAAGCGATAGGCGTATCAAGGGATCTTCTTCTTTCTTTAATTAAGTTGTCCCACAAAATTAAAGCAAAACCTTGAAATTCTACAGAACCTAGTTGAACCTTTTTAGTGTCAGAGAAGTTATGAAAATTCCAGATTTGATCCATTTTAGTTTCCCAATCAATATATGCATCTGAATCCGTCTTACCATCGAATTGAGGAATCTTTACCTTTACCTTACCTATGCCGTCCTGATCAGGCTCTCTAGGTACTCGGTAGTGGTATTGACCTCCTCTATCGTTCCGCCTAGGACGTTGCTCCCAATGCTCCTCCTCATGGAACTCATAGTCATCCTCGAATTGGTAGTACTCCTCTTGGAAACGGCGTCCTCTCCCTCGTCCTCGTCCCCACGAATTAGCGAACCCATTATGTTATGAAGGATTGCCCTAATAAAAACACTCATGATTAATCACCTAAGCAAATATGAATCTGAAAATTCTTGTGATGAAAATGAAGAGCATGTTGTTGATGATCAGAACCTTAACTTACTTGCTTATTATGATGATGATTACATTGAATATGAGCATGGTGATTCTTTGATTGTTAGGATAGTTTTAAGTGTTCAACCTGCACCTTGTGATGATAATCAAAGAGAGAACTTGTTTCATACTAGAAGCTTAGTTAAAGGCATGGTTTGTAATGTGATCATCGATGGTGAGAGTTGTTGTAATTTGGCTAGTGAAGAAATGAATGATAAACTACAACTTCCAACTGGGGAACACCCTAGGCATTATAAATTGCATTGGATGAATGACTGTGGAAATTTAAAAGTTAACAAGCAAGCTAAAGTACATATTAAACTAGGAAATTATGAAGATGAAGTCTTATGTGATATTGTGCCTATGCAAGCTTGTCATATTCTTTTAGGTCGTCCTTGGCAATTTGATCATAAGGTCTTACATGATGGCTTCACTAACCGTTACTCTTTTGTTTTTAAGGGTAAGAACATCGTCCTCAAGCATATGACACCAAAATAGGTGGCCGATGAGATTGAGAAGAGGAAGGTAAGTTAGATAGAGAGGCTCAGTCGAGCTAACGCACTACCCCTACTCGGCCTAAAGATGTCCTCTTGGCATCCAACCAAGAGAGCATTTGTAGACGAGTTTGTGGATAGGGAAACGACCCTCATGCTCCTCTGCAAATGGTTGAATTTATTAAAGAGTATAAGGATATCTTCCCCAATAATATACCACCAGGCATACCCCCTATTCGTGGCATTGAGCATCAAATTGATCTCATTTCGGGGGCTGCATTGCCTAATAGGCCTACTTATCGCATGAATCCCACTGAAACCCAAGAGTTTCAATCCCAAGTCCAAGAGTTGTTGGATAAGGGATACATTAGGGAAAGTTTGAGTCCTTGTGTTGTTCCTGTGTTATTAGTCCCTAAGAAAGATGGTTCATGGAGAATGTGCATAGATTGTAGGGATATTAACAACATTACTATAAAATATCGTCACCCTATTCCTCATCTAGATGATATGTTAGATGAATTGCATGGTGCTTCTATATTTTCAAAAATTGATTTAAAAAGTGGCTACCATCAAATTAGAATGAAGGAAGGGAATGAATGGAAAATCGCCTTTAAAACTAAATTTGGACTATATGAATGGTTAGTCATGCCTTTTGGTTTAACTAACGCTCCTAGTACTTTCATGCGCTTCATGAATCATGTGCTTAGAAACTTTATAGGGAAATTTGTTGTTGTTTATTTTGATGTCATTCTTGTTTATAGCAAATCTCCTAAGGAACATGAAGCACACCTCAGGGAAGTACTCTCTACACTTAGATTAGAGCACTTGTATGCAAATCTTAAGAAATGTGAATTGTGCAATAATCAAGTGTCTTTTCTTGGTTTTGTAGTGAGCTCGAATGAACTACAAGTTGACGAAGCTAAGATCAAGGCGATCCAGGAGTGGCCGACCCCTACATCTATCGGCTATGTCAGGAGCTTTCATGGACTTGCGAGCTTCTACATGCGATTTGTGCGCGACTTCAGCTCCATCTCAGCCACTCTCACGGAAATCACAAAGAAGCGAAGCGAGTTCAAGTGGGGCGCAGCTCAGGAGGGAGCATTTATCACACTTAAGAAGAAGTTGACACAAGCTCCGTTGCTCGCATTGCCTGATTTCACTCGACCATTCGAGATGGAATGCGATGCTAGTGGAGTTGGAATTGGAGGAGTTCTTATGCAAGAAGGTAAGCCAATTGCATTCTTCTTCGAAAAGTTGAAAGTTGCATGTCTAAACTACTCTATTGTGCTGCTCCCTCCTTTGGAAAACACCGAGAGTGAAATGGAGCAAGGTGTGCAAGCCGCGGTAAGAATGTGGTCTAGGGTTGATCGACATTCGGCCTTGGAATGAAGCCTTCATTAGCAAGCACCTTTGGAGGATCCAGGAGAAGAAGGAGAGTCTTTGGGTTCGGTGGGTGCACCACCGGTACCTTGGTGTGGAGGATGTGGAGACTTGGGAAGCTCATCGGAGAGACTTGCTGCTCATCAAAGCAATTATTAAGGTAAATGACAAAATGTTGATTTTGAACTCTAACCTTAATAGTTTGCTTGGTGAATGGTGTGATGGAGAAAGATTCAAAGTCAAGAGAGCCTATGAGGAATTTCGAGAAAAATAGGTCAATGTCCATTGGTACAAGGAGGTGTGGGCAAAAGGAAAAACTCCAAAGCATAGCTTCATCCTTTGGCTCCCTACCTTAGGTAAGCTCCCTACCTTGGATAGACTTTTCTTTCTTGATATTAACCATGGGTGTAGGTTTTGTGGAGATTACATCATGGAGACCCACGAGCACCTCTTCTTCGAATGCCCCTACACTAAGGGTATTTGGAGGAGGACTATGGAGAGATTCTTGATCCCTAAAGATGTGGACAGCTTAGCTCGTGGTTTAAGGTGGCTCTAGAGATACAAAAGGAAGAAAAGATGTGAAGCAAAGACCAAGACCATTGCCTTTTCCACTGCCACAACTTCATTTGGCATGCGAGAAATGCAAAGGTTTATGACGACAACAATATCCCCGAGGAGGTGGTTGCTAGACTCATAGCGACTCATGTCTTTCGTCTCCTTCATGCTTCCTTTACTCTTGATGATGTTGAGAAGATCTAAGCCTTGGTCCCCTTTTATGCTCTCTTGGTATATGGTTGGTTAGAAAGTTGTGATCTTTGGATGGTGTCCGAGGGCCTGCGTGCCTCTGGTGCCTACGAGCACCCGGGATCCATCTTCGTTTGGTTAGTTGTTGGCTTGTGTCCCTCTGGGTGCCTGCGAGGCCCGGGAACAAGGTCTTTTGATTGTATTTTGGAGGTGTGTTGGGTTTGCATACCCTAACCACTCTCATTTCCTGTTTTCTTGGCATTTTGTATGTGCTCAATCCAGTTGTGCCTTGAGTAGGACATACATCCGTTATTTTATTTTAGCTTTGAACCCTTGTTGAGATAGGCTGCGCCCTAGCTCAAAAGGTGACTCAAAGCTCTTGTTGAACAATCCTTTAGATCCCCCATTCTTTCATTAATATTTACTTAAACCTCCCTTCTACAGCTCCAGACGCACCCATCATACTTGGAGAAGGACCAATGACTCGAGCTAGAGCTAAGAAGCTTCAGAGAGACTCATTCAACTTTGTGGGTCATGCTTTGTTCTCCAGCAAGGTTCAACTCCCCGAGCCAACATTGAAGACATATATGTGCATTGGAGTGCATAATGAGGCCGAGCCACCTTGAATAAAGCTTGGGCCGAAATTATCTAAGTGTTAGAGCTTAATTTCAGCTTATGAACATTATTGGGCTGAATTGGGCTTTTCTAGTTATTATTTTTAAGGACCTTATTTTACTTATGTTCTTAGGTTTATTTCAATAAGCCCATTAGTAATTAGATCTATCTATTTCTATCTACTATGGCCGGCCAAACTCAGCCTTAGGGCCTATATATTTTCGATTCTTCCATGTAAACAGATTGGAACTTTGATAATTACAATTCTCTCAAAAAGAGTGTTTACACCATCGAGTGTTTGTTGATTCAATTAGAGTTGTGCTCATTGATCATCGATTGATACATATCTCAGCTTGGTTTGCTTTGCCGTTCATCAACTTCGCAAGACTTGGTGAATCTAGTATCCACAAGCCCCCTCCTTGTGCCTTCAAGTTGTCCGCTTGATTGTGTAGGGTTGTAGAGGCGGGTTGTGTAGTCATTGGTATTGGTTCCTACCCTCTGAGGAGGCCTGGGGTCTTTATCTTGTTCTGCATAGATCGTTTCAGTCAATATCAGGTCGTGTCTTTCAATTCTTGCAATTCAATTTCGAGTCTTTATTCATCTTTGTCGAGTCTTGCTGAGTTTCTTGAGAATCTTGATCGATCTTGATTGCTTCTTGATCGAATCTTGCTGATCTTGTTGAGTCTTTATTCGTTCTTGCTTCCGTTCTCTAACTTCTTGATTGATCTTGCAGATTTCTTGATCGATTCTTGAAGCATTCTTGCTGTCTTTATTAGTTCTTGTTTAATTCTTGCTTGTTGTCGAAGATCGGACCATCACACGGCTAACCCCGTATCAAATTGGCATCAGAGCTTTGGTTTCCGACATCAAGATTGAGTCTTTTTCTTTTCCTAAACACAAAAACCAAAAAAAAAAAAATAGAGTCTTTTCTTTGTTTGGTCTTTTACTTCTTGCATTCTTTATTGATTATTGCACTAATCTTGAGTTTGTGATTGTTTGTGGTTGCATAGCCTAAACACAAAGCCTAGACGAGACCATAGAGTCGACCAAAGTGGTGCGCAATTTCCCTTGTGCTGCACCTAAGCCGGCGGCATTACCCTTGTCCCCATAGTCACAGCTTGGTCGACATCACATAAGCACTAGAAACCCTAGTTTGTTATCTTTCCTATCCTTTGTCTATCTTTGGAATATTTTATCTATCCTATATCTATTCTATTTGCCTTTTACAATCTGATTATAATTGATAGATTAATCCATATTATCTATCTTTATCTTTAAGAGGCTTAGATAGATCTTGTTACCTTATATATCCAAAGTTGTTTATAAATACATCTTTAAGGGCTGAATTTCTATCATCTATCACCAACATATCATATTTTCGAGTCCTTTTCTCATTAGTGTTAGTTTTCTTGCATTAGTTTCAGATTTAAAAAAAAAAAAAAACAGTAAATTAAAGTTCCGAAAATTCAAAAAAAAAAGAGAAGAAAGTGTTTGGTTGTTGTTTGTTGATCTAGTGCAAGAAAACCCTAAAGGACTCAACTTTTTGGTGATTCTCCATAGCCCTTGTCGACAGCCCTAAACCTAAACACATACACCTCCACAAAATTGAAACCCTACCTTGCAACTATAACATCATAACTTGGGGTTTTTCAATCAAAAGAGGTAAATTTCCTTTCTCTTGTGTTTCTTCTATTTCTTTTTGTTACAGCCTTGTCGAGTTAATTTTTGGCTGTGTCGAGCACTTCTCCCCATTGTCGAGTACTGTTGTGTTTGTGTCGAAGAGTTCTAAGCCCGTGCCGAGTTCTCTCTTGTGTGTGTCGAGTGATCTCAGCCCTTGCCGAGTGATCTCTTTGTGCGTCGAATTGATTCATTGCAATTACCCATCTGCTTTCCTTGAATCTATTGTTTACAACTGCTGTCGAATGCTCTTACCCTTTTGACGAGTGCTTTGTTGTTCGTTTCAGTCATTACATACCTTGATTTATTTAGTCTTTGCTTGGTAGTTGATTTGCCCAAAGCGGATTGCCCTAGCAAGCGTGATATATCAATCAGAGAGGGAGTGTGAGCGAAACACAATTGTGAGCTGTTTATAAGTTTTACTAACCTTTAACTTAGTTCTTTGTTCTTTGGTCTTTGTTATAATGTCTACTAATCAGGGAAACATTGGTGGTAACAATGCCACTGACTCAAGTGCAACAGTGACGCCCGAGCAATTTCAGACCATGATCAACAACATGGCGACTATCATGAACAACACAACGGGTGTTCCTGAATCCTTGGCTGCGCTAACAGCAAGGGTGGCTGCATTAGAGAGCTCTAGGCCTAGTGGTTCGAACACCATAGGTCAGCAAGAGCGAGTTGAGATACCCAATGATGAAAGAGAGGTCGTTAATCCTAACCCTATTCCTAATCCTAATCCTCATGTCAATGTTAATTTAGATAATCCTTTATTCAATGAAAACAACTCTCCACGAGGTGGGAGAAATGATCGGAATAATGGGTTTGTTAATGTGCAAGGTCAAGGACAGGGAAGGGGAAGAGGACGTGGCTATCAAGAGCAATTCTATTACTCGGAGCAAGATGACGACTTCCAAGAATAGGAGTATTGGGAGCGACGCCCGAGACGGAATCAAAGGGGAAATCAGAACCGACCACCTAGGTTCAATGACGACGACGACGGTATAGGTAAAGATTCCTCCTTTTGATGGTAAAACTGATCCAGATGCTTATATTGATTGGGAAATTAAAATGGAGCAAATCTGGAATTGTCATAATTTCTCAGAACCTAAGAAAGTACAACTAGCTTCCCTAGAGTTTCAAGGTTTTGCATTAATCTGGTGGGATAATCTTGTTAAGGAAAGAAGAAGATCCCTTGATGCACCTATTGCTTCTTGGGAACAATTGAAAGTGGTCATGAGAAATAGATTTGTACCTCAACATTATGATAGAGAGCTATTAAACAGATTAGAAAACCTTAAACAAGGTAGTAAAACTGTTGAGGAAACATTTAATGTTATGCAAGAAGCCATGGCTAGAGCTAATATAGTCGAAACTCATGAGAAAACTAATGTTAGATATCTTCGAATCTTACATCCTGCTTTAGCTCATGAAATTGATTATTTTCCCTATACTACTCCTACTGAACTTCTACATCTAGCTATGAAAGTAGAAAAGGGACAACGCTACAAAAGCCAAGGCAATAGGGTGTCGAGTGGCCAGCAACAAGGGTGGCGCCAATCTCAGCCCCAACAGCCCCAAGGGCGCTCGGAGATGGGCTCTAGGGAGCGAGCTCAGCAGCCCCAATGGAGGAGTGAAGGTCGACAGCCCCAACAGCCCCTCGACAAGGGTAAAGGCCCATGGAATGGACGAGAATCGTCTGGGACATCTACTGGTCCCAAAGGGAGTAATCCTAACCCTTCTACCACTCGTTCTAGAGATATTGTATGCTTTAAATGCCAAGGTAGAGGACATTATATGAAGGATTGCCCTAATAAGAAAACTCTCATGGTTAATCAATTTGGAGAATATGAATCTGAAAACTCTTGTGATGAACATGATGAGAATGCTAATAATGATAATGATCAGAACCTAAACCTTGTTTGCTATGAAAATGATGATAATGAGGTTGAATATGAACATGGAGAATCTTTGATTGTTAGAAGAGTTTTAAGTGTTGTTCCTATACCATGTGAAGTTAATCAAAGAGAAAACTTATTTCATACTCGTTGTTTAGTTAAAGGAAAGGTTGTAAATGTGATCATTGATGGAGGTAGTTGCTATAATTTAGCTAGTCAAGAAATGGTTGACAAATTGCATTTACCTACTGTCCAACACCCTAGACCTTACAAATTGCATTGGATGAATGATTGTGGCTTATTAAAAGTTCATAGACAAGTTAAAGTGCATATTAAACTAGGACATTATGAAGATGATGTTTTATGTGATATTGTGCCTATGCAAGCTTGTCATATTCTATTAGGCCGTCCTTGGCAATCTGATCGAAAGGTTATTCATGATGGGTTTACTAATCGCTATACCTTTACTTTTCAGGGAAAGAATGTCATTCTCAAACCTATGACGCCTACACAAGTAGCTGATGAGATTGAGAAGCGGAAGGTAAGTAAAGTGAGCTCTAAAGGACTGCGTGTTGATGAATCAAAGATTAAAGCCATCCAAGAGTGGCCGACCCCCACCAACATAGGCCATGTACGCAGCTTCCAAGGTCTTGCGAGAGAGAAGCTGAAGCTTAAGGCTGAATACAATGCTAACAAGGCCAACAAGGGTCGTCGCTTGGTCACATTTCAGCCTGGGGATCTTGTATGGGTGCATTTGAGGAAGGAGCGGTTTCCAGAAGCCCGGAAGAACAAGCTTTCGCCTCGTGGTGATGGACCATTTCGGATCAAGAGGAGAGTGGGCGACAATGCCTACCAATTGGAGCTTCCTGGAGACATGGGCGTGAGCGCTACATTCAACGTCGTGGATCTAATCCCTTACTTCGCTGTGGATGAAGACTTGGATTCGTGGTCGAATCCTTTTCAAGAAGGGGAGGTTGATGCGGGACCATCTTCTACAGCTACAGACACACCCATCATACTTGGAGAAGGACCAATGACTCGAGCTAGAGCTAAGAAGCTTCAGAGAGACTCATTCAACTTTGTGGGTCATGCTTTGTTCTCGAGCAAGGTTCAGCTCCCCGAGCCAACATTGAAGACATATATGTGCATTGGAGTGCATAATAAGGCCGAGCCACCTTGAATAAAGCTTGGGCCGAAATTATCTAAGTGTTAGAGCTTAATTTCAGCTTATGAACATTATTGGGCTGAATTGGGCTTTTCTAGTTATTATTTTTAAGGACCTTATTTTACTTATGTTCTTAGGTTTATTTCAATAAGCCCATTAGTAATTAGATCTATCTATTTCTATCTACTATGGCCGGCCAAACTCAGCCTTAGGGCCTATATATTTTTGATTCTTCCATGTAAACAGATTGGAACTTTGATAATTACAATTCTCTCAAAAAGAGTGTTTACACCATCGAGTGTTTGTTGATTCAATTAGAGTTGTGCTCATTGATCATCGATTGATACATATCTCAGGTTGGTTTGCTTTGCCGTTCATCAACTTCGCAAGACTTGGTGAATCTAGTATCCACAAGCCCCCTCCTTGTGCCTTCAAGTTGTCCGCTTGATTGTGTAGGGTTGTAGAGGCGGGTTGTGTAGTCATTGGTATTGGTTCCTACCCTCTGAGGAGGCCTGAGGTCTTTATCTTGTTTTGCATAGATCGTTTCAGTCCATATCAGGTCGTGTCTTTCAATTCTTGCAATTCAATTTCGAGTCTTTATTCATCTTTGTCGAGTCTTGCTGAGTTTCTTGAGAATCTTGATCGATCTTGATTGCTTCTTGATCGAATCTTGCTGATCTTGTTGAGTCTTTATTCGTTCTTACTTCCGTTCTCTAACTTCTTGATTGATCTTGCAGATTTCTTGATCGATTCTTGAAGCATTCTTGCTGTCTTTATTAGTTCTTGTTTAATTCTTGCTTGTTGTCGAAGATCGGACCATCACACGGCTAACCCCGTATCATGGTCGAATCCTTTTCAAGAAGGGGAGGTTGATGCGGGACCATCGTCTACAGCTCCAGACACACCCATCATACTTGGAGAAGGACCAATGACTCGAGCTAGAGCTAAGAAGCTTCAGAGAGATTCATTCAACTTTGTGGGTCATGCTTTGTTCTCGAGCGAGGTTCAACTCCCCGAGCCAACATTGAAGACATACATGTGCATTGGAGCACAACTGGAGGCCGAGCCACCCTAACATCAGCTTGGTCGAAATATTCTAAGTGTTGGAACCCATTTTCAGCTTAAGTGTTCTATTGGGCTGAATTGGGCTTTTTCTAATTATTCTTTTTAAAACCTTATTTACTTATGTTCTTAGGTTTATTTCATTAAGCCCATTAGGAATTAGTTTTATCCATTCTATCTACTTAGAATCGGCCATCAGGCCCTAGAAGACTATATAATTTCGTTTCTTCCATGTACACAACTTGGAACATTCAATATAGAACTTTTCTTCTCAAAAACGTGTGTGAAACACTTGAGGGATTGCTGGCCGAATTGAGCAGTGCTCTTCAGGTCATCGAATTCATCTCAGCTTGGTTTGCTTTGCCGTTCATCAACTTCACAAGACTTGGTGATCCGAGTATCCACGAGCCCCCTCCTTGTGCCTTCAAGTTGTCCGCTTGATTGTGTAGAGTTGTAGAGGCGGGTTGTGTAGTCATTGGTATTGGTTCCTACCCTCTGAGGAGGCCTGGGGTCTTTATCTTGTTCCGCATAGATCGTTTCAGTCCTTATCAGGTCGTGTCTTTCTATCTTTATCGAGTCTTTATTCATATTGTCGAGTCTGCCTTGTTTCTTGCGTCGTTTCTTTTGTTTCTTGCTGCGTTCTTGATCTTCTTGGACGAGTTCTTGGAGATCTTGTTGAGTCTTGCGTAAATCTTGCATCTTTCTTGTTAGTTCTTGCTGCGTCTTTATAGTTCTTGGTCGATCTTGATTAAGTTCTTGCGTTTCTTGTTCAGTTCTTGAAGTTTCTTGCTTGTTGTCGAAGATCGGACAATCACACGGCTAACCCCGTATCAACATCGGAGTTTGGGTTTGAATTTATATATCTATATTTATTTAGACTTAATTCCCTCCACAACGATAAACGTGATTGAGAATCATCATGAACGAAGGCAATCTCCAGCGTAATGAACGCGATGGAGATTTATCGAAAACAAAGGCAATCTCCAGCGAAATGAACGCGATGGAGATTTATCGAAAATGAAGGCAATCTCTAGCATAATGAACGCGATGGAGATTTATCAAAAATGAAGGCAATCTCTAGTGTAATGAACGTGATGGAGTTTATTGAAAACAAAGGCAATCTCCAGCGTAATGAACGGGATGGAGAGTTACCGAAAACGAAGGTAATATCCAGTGTAATGAACGCGTTTGAGATTTATCGAAAACGAAGGCAATCTCCAACGTAATGAACACGATGGAGACTTATCTAAAACGAAGGCAATCTCCATCGTAATGAACGCGATGGAGATTTATCGAAAACGAATACAATCTCCAGCGTAATGAGCACGAAGGGAATAATGGTTAGATATGGCGGTCGATACAACTCTCGGACAAACACATTTTCCATACTAAAAATCCTTGACATGTTTTGTATGGAAAAAAAAGAGAAAGCGGCATTATAAAAGGGATGGGGGGGATTTTAAAACCTGTTACGCAGGGAGTTATCATGCTGGGGTCAATTTGCTCATCTTCTCCTTCGTTGTCTTCGACATCTATTATTTGGAATTCAAATCGCGTACTTCCCTTGTGAAGGAAAGTGACGGTCGAGCCATTAGTGAGTCCGTAGGACTCGGAGAAGTCATTCCACCCCTGCTTCAACCAAAGTAAGTTGTAATGGCCTTTTGAGAAAAGACCGGGAAGTGTTGTAATAAGTGGGATGATAACAAGACTTGCTCCAGTATCCCAGATTTGAACTCATCTTCGAACCTCAAGTGCAATAGTAAACCATACATTTATTAGCTCCTCGAAGTCTATGTGTAGTGAGTAAGCATATGGGTTTTGGTCGGGGGCTGCCATTTGTTGGTGATGAAGATGGTGGAGGAAGGTTGAATAGGCCTTTTTTATAGTCGTAACAAGGGGTTTATGTGGCACGGTCTTCTATGCAAGACTACGATTGGTAGAGAGCAATGGTCTCGGGCAGAGATCCGATGAGCCTAGGTAGGTTAATATCACCCGTGACGCGGGGTGACTGTGCCTTGATTTGGGACGTGTGGATAAGGTTGTAGTGCTGACACAGGACGAATGTCGTTGGCACTTTTGCCCTCTGTCAAATAGTAATAATATCCAAACTTAAACACACAACCAATAGGTTAGTAATCAATCACTTGATAAACCAAATAACTACTAGTATAGCGATGAAGTCCGGTGTCGAACCAACAAGGAGATCCGGAAGGCTAATTGCAAGTGGTTGAGCACTCAAATCAGGTTCCATCAGGTTTCTCAGTGTCCTTCTTGGCGGATTAACAACAATGTTTGCCATCTCTTCGTCCGTCTCAAACGCGAGCCTTCTATCCGACCGAAAAGATCTTTCAACCTCGGGATCAAAAGACAAAAACGGTGAATTAGAAGATCTAGTTTGAAACACACGTTGCATTATTTTCAAGTCCCTCTTTCTTTGTGTTTCTCTTTCTTGCATTAGTTTAAAAAAAAACAGTCCAAAAAAAAAAAAGATTCAAAGGCTTGGACCTAGGAGGATAAAATTCACTAGGGAAAAAAGTAAGTAAAAAAAAACAGAGATTGTTGATCTAGTGCAAGAAAGCTTCCAAAGGGACCCAATTTGGTGAGCCTTTTATCAAATCCCTAGTCGACATACACCTTACCTCCCACACAAACACAATTTGAAACCCTACCTTGCAACTACAACATCCTTACTAAGGGTTCAATTAAAAAGAGGTAAATTTCCAAGTTGTTTCTTTTAATTCTTTTCTTTTTCAACAAATTTGGTCTTGTTTTGTTGTTTCTTGTTTGAGTCGAGTACTTTTCTCCCATTGCCGAGTACTCTTTTCCAATATCGAGCGCTCCTTAGCCATTGTCGAGTGGTTTTGCTTTGTGTCGAGTACTCTTGTATTTTTGTCAATTGCTCTTGACCCTTTGTCGAGTGCATCTTGGTGTTATTCATTCATTCTTCTTTGATGTTTGATCTATTTATCTTGTATTGTTAGGTTCTAGCTTGAGTGTTGATTTGCCCAAGACGGATTGAAACAACAAGCGTGACATACCAATTAGAGAGGGAGTGTGAGCGAAACACTAGTGAGTTGTTTATATTTTTCTAACCTTCACATAGTTCTTTGTTTGTCTTTATTTACAATGTCTAATAACCAGTTTAACAATGATAACAACGGTAACAATTCTACCGGTACCTCCACACTGCAACCCGAATTTGTCGCCATGTTCAACACCATCAACGAAAACATGGCAAGGATGGCGGAGAGATTGGCTGCTGTAGAAGCTCGGCCATCCGGTTCTAAAATTGTAGCTGGGCAAGGGAATACAAGGCGTGACAAACCGCCTCACGGTGAAAGGGAGGTACCTAACCTTAATCCCCCTCCTAATCCTAATGCTAATTAGCAACATGTCATTGATCCTAACCCTTTATTTGATGAGAACGACTCTCCACGAAGGGAGAGACATGGTAGGAATGACAGGTTTGTTAATGCGCAGGGACAAGGACGAGGACGAGGCCGACGGTTCCAAGAGGATTACTACCCTTCGGAGGACGAGTATGACTTCCAAGAGGAGGAGCATTGGGAGCAACGTCCTAGGATAAACGATAGAGGAGGTCGACACCACTACAGAGCACCTAGAGAGCCTGACCAAGATGGCATAGGTAAGGTAAAGGTAAAGACCCCTCAATTTGATGGTAAAACTGATCCAGATGCATATATTGATTGGGAAACTAAAATGGATCAAATCTGGAATTTTCATAACTTCTCCGACGCTAAAAAGGTACAATTTGCTTCTCTTGAATTTCAAGGTTTTGCACTTTTTTGGTGGGATAACGTAGTTAAAGAGAGAAGAAGAGCCCTAGATGCGCCTATCGCTTCATGGGACCTAATGAAAGCACTCATGAGAAGAAGATTTGTTCCCCAACACTATTCTAGAGAGCTTAGACAGTGACTAGAAAACCTTAGGCGAGGTAATAAAGTGTTGAGGAAACCTTTAATGTAATGCAAGAAACCATGGCTAGATCAAATGTAGTTGAAAACGATGAAGATACAAATGCTAGGTTTCTTAGAATATTGCATCCCGCCTTAGCTCATGAAATTGATTTCTTTCCTTATTCTACGCCTACTGGACTTTTACATTTAGCTATAAAGGTAGAAAGGAATGTTAGATACAGGAGCCAAGATGGAAGAACGTCGAGTGGGCAACCTCAAGGGTGGCGCTAGAACCGGACTCAACGGCCCCAAGGGTGGCATGAATGTGGTTCAAGGGAGAGAGCGAGCCAACCCCAGGGAAGGAGTGAAGGCCGAATACCTCAGGAGCCCATCGACAAGGGCAAGGCGCCCATGTTCGGCAGAAATTCGTCTGGGGAATCTACTGGCCCTAAAGGGAGTAATCCTAACCCCTCTACTACTAGATCAAGGGACATTGTTTGCTTTAAGTGCCAAGGTATAGTCATGTTATGAAGGATTGTCCAAATAAGAAAACTCTCATGATTAATCACCTAGGAGAATATGAATCTGAAAATTCTTGGGATGAACATGAAGAGCATGCTAATGATGAAAATGATCAAAACCTTAACCTTCTTAGTTATGGTGATGATGATTGAATATGAACATGGTGAATCTTTGATTGTTAGGAGAGTTTTAAGTGTCCAACCTACACCTTGTGATGACAATCAACGTGAAAACTTTTTTTCATACTAGATGCTTAGTAAAGGGTAAGGTTTTGATCATTAATGATGGGAGTTGTTGTAACTTAGCTAGTCAAGAGATGATTGATAAACTACAACTTCCGACTATACAACATCCTAGGCCTTATAAATTGCATTGGATGAACGATTGTGGTAATTTGAAAGTAAATAGACAAGCTAAAATTCAAATAAAATTAGGATATTATGAAGATGTTGTTCTATGTGATATTGTGCCTATGCAAGCTTGTCATATACTTTTAGGTCGTCCTTGGCAATTTGATCGTAAGGTCTTACATGATGGCTTCACTAACCGCTATTCTTTTACTTTTCAGGGAAAGAACATCGTCCTCAAGCCTATGACACCAACACAGGTGGCCGATGAGATTGAGAAGCGAAAGGTAAGTGAAGGTAAGCTAGATAAGTCGGCTAAGTCGGCTAAAGATGTATTCTTGGCTTCCAAGAGTGCATTTGTAGACGAGTTTGTGAATGGGGAAACAACCCTCATGCTCATATGCAAAGGGTTGAATATGTTGAGTGAGGAGCTTAGAGCTACCCTCCCTCCTCACATCCTATCTCTTCTTGAAGAGTATAAGGATGTATTCCATGATGACATACCACCATGCCTACCTGCTATTTGTGGCATTGAGCACCATGCC
The DNA here is from genome assembly GCA_037127255.1 of Persicaria tinctoria. Classification (NCBI taxonomy): domain Eukaryota; kingdom Viridiplantae; phylum Streptophyta; class Magnoliopsida; order Caryophyllales; family Polygonaceae; genus Persicaria; species Persicaria tinctoria. The sequence goes on from JBANSL010000013.1 coordinate 41,596,260, forward strand.
TACCTGCTAATTCTAATGGCAGAAAAAGAAATCTTTCTCTCTGCTACGACCCCCATAATGGTCGATTCCCATAATTTCTGAGAGTCCTGCACATCCTCCGGCCTAATTCTGAGCTTCCCTTTCTCCACATCAGGAAACACCGTGAGTTTCTCCGCTTTGGAAATTCAGGAGCAATTTCTACTTCTAATCTGATTATTCTAGGGTTAATTGGTTAAGATCTGCTAAAATCTGTTTGTAAATCTGTAGTGAAATGGGCTAAGAACTTTAGATATGAAAATGATTGATGGGTTCTTCAACTAGAAAAATCTTCTTTGTTACTAAAATTGGAAATAAAGAAGTAAAAGTAATAGTAAGATTAGTAACAACAATTGACAACTTACTTACCTTTTAACACTACTGTTAGATTTAATGTCAAACCACTTATAATGGATTTGGCTAATGCAGGAGTTTGGAGTGTTTGATGTTTACAAATTGTACCTTTTGTTTAATACCGCAGAACCATTGAGCTTCTGGATGTCTTTTTGCGTCTTTGAGGGGCTCATGTCGAGTATTTTTCGTACCTTTGAGGGGTTAACATCAATTCCTCAGTGGCTAATCATGAAGCCTAAAAACTTTCCCGAATCAATCCCAAACACGCATTATTCTGGGTTCTAGCAGATGCGATTCAGTCTGAGGGCATCGATGGTTTCTAGGAGGTCAGCCGGGTGATTTTCTTTTGTTAGACTCTTGATAACGATGTCTTTAAGATAGAACGCGATGTTCCTACCAATTTGAGGTCAGAAAACTCTTTCGATCATTCGCTGGAAAGTAGCGCCGACGTTTTTGAGCTCGAAGGGCATTATTTTGTAGCAAAAGGTGCCCTAGTTGGTGATGAAAGTTGTGCTTTTTTCATCGCGTGCTCTCATTTTGATTTGATTGTAGCTAGAATAAGCATCGAGGAACCAGTTCGTCGATGGAAGGGAGTGGGTAGTTGTCCTTAGGGCACGCTTTGTTCAGATCTTTAAAATCGATACACATTCTCCACTTGACATTACTCTTCTTGACAACGACCATATTTGATAGTCAGGTTGCATCGTTGATTTTGCGGATGAATTCGACTTGCAGAAGTTTGTCGACCTCTTGCTTGGCTGCTTTGGCCCTTTCTGCCACCATTTTTGATACGGGGTTAGCCGTGAGATGGTCCGATCTTCGACAACAAGCAAGAGTAATCAAGAACTAATAAAGAAACTCTCAAGAACTTAATCAAGATCGATCAAGAACTATAAAGACGCAGCAAGAACTAACAAGAAAGATGCAAGATTTATGCAAGACTTCAAGAACTCGACCTGATGCGGGACCATCCAAGACACCTTCGGATGATGTCTTTCTAAAAAGAAAGAAGAAGGCTCCACCATGGGAAAAGGTCCAAAGGTGGGAGCTTGACGTTTAGCTCGTTCATAGTCATTTGACAGCTTTTCGACGTCTCTGTAAAATGGGTCGTACGGAATCAATATTTATCGGATTGAGGCGTGCCATATCTTGTTGGAACGAGGACGAAGAGATCTACAACTTTTCTGTTGAAGATATTTCCAGATTCAACCTCGAAATTGGCCGAAAATGCACATCTTTGCAAGCTGTCACTGTTTTGACGGGATTTTACTAAGTGTTGGAACCCCGTTTCGCCTAGTGTTCCTATTGGGCCGAAATTGGGCTATTTTAAGTGTTATTTCTAGAGATCTTATTTACTTATGATTTTAGGTGTTTTAATTAGATGTTAGATATTATCTTTCTATCATTAAACTCGGCCCATCAGGCCTTAGCATAGCTTATATATTTCGATTTCATACATTGTAAACATTCAGCTTTCAATTAATAGAATTAGTTCTCTCAAACTTGTGTGAAACACAATGAGTGATGTTGATCCAACTAGAGCTGTGCTCGTTGATCACGAATTGGTATCTATCTCAGCTTGGTTTGCTTTGCCGTTCATCAACTTCGCAAGACTTGGTGAATCTAGTATCCACAAGCCCCCTCCTTGTGCCTTCAAGTTGTCCGCTTGATTGTGTAGGGTTGTAGAGGCGGGTTGTGTAGTCATTGGTATTGGTTCCTACCCTCTGAGGAGGCCTGGGGTCTTTATCTTGTTCTGCATAGATCGTTTCAGTCCTTATCGGTCGTGTCTTTCAATTCTTGCATCTTAAATTTCGAGTCTTTATCTATCTTTATCGAGTCTTTATTGTTCTTGTTGCTGTCTTGCGTCGTTCTTGGAGTTCTTGATCAATTCTTGGTCGAGTTCTTGAAGTCTTGCTGCGTTCTTGTTGAGTCTTGCATAAATCTTGCATCTTTCTTGTTAGTTCTTGCTGCGTCTTTATAGTTCTTGATCGATCTTGATTAAGTTCTTGAGTTTCTTTATTAGTTCTTGATTATTCTTGCTTGTTGTCGAAGATCGGACCATCTCACGGCTAACCCCGTATCAAATTGATCAAGAACTCCAAGAACGACGCAAGACAGCAACAAGAACAATAAAGACTCGATAAAGATAGATAAAGACTCGAAATTTAAGATGCAAGAATTGAAAGACACGACCGATAAGGACTGAAAAGATCTATGCAGAACAAGATAAAGACCCCAGGCCTCCTCAGAGGGTAGGAACCAATACCAATGACTACACAACCCGCCTCTACAACCCTACACAATCAAGCGGACAACTTGAAGGCACAAGGAGGGGGCTTGTGGATACTAGATTCACCAAGTATTGCGAAGTTGATGAACGGCAAAGCAAACCAAGCTGAGATTATCAATCAATTCGAGATCACGAAGAGCACAGCTCAATCCGGCCTGATCTCTCTCTCTATGTGTTTCACACGTTTGAGAAGAATACTTTCTGTATTATGAATGTTCCAATTGAATTACAAAGCTGAATCGAAAATATATAGAGAACTAAGGCATGTTGGCCGGCCTAACTAGATAGAAATAGATAGATCTACTTTCTAATGGGCTTAATAAACTTAAAAACATAAATAAATAAGGTCTCTAAAAATAATAACTTAGAAAAGCCCAATTCAGCCCAATAATGTTCTTAAGCTGAAAATAAGCTTCAATACTTAAAGAAATTCGGCCCAAGCTTTAACGAAGGTGGCTCGGCCTCCATTTGCACTCCAATGCACATGTATGTCTTCAATGTAGGCTCGGGGAGTTGAACCTTGCTCGAGAACAAAGCATGACCCACAAAGTTGAATGAGTCTCTCTGAAGCTTCTTAGCTCTAGCTCGAGTCATTGGTCCTTCTCCAAGTATGATGGGTGTGTCTGGAGTTGTAGAAGATGGTCCCGCATCAATTTTTCTTTTCTGTTAGCATATAGGTTTCGCGTCGTAGACAAGCGGGAGAGAGTGTTCCGTGATCTCGCAGAGGTGGCATTTCATGTCCTGGGGCGACCAGGCAAATACGTCTCGCGAATTTTTCAAAATTTCTTTAAGACGATTCAAAATAAGGGCCTCCAAAGTTATGCCCGTGATATAGAGCTTCTGTGACATTAGCGAAGGGGGAGAAGGGAAATTTTTCTTCAATGATTTTATCCGTGATTTTTTTAGGTTGCACTTCTAACTCTGCTTCGAGGTTCTTCAAAACGACCTCCTGATCGTCATTCTCGGCCATGTCTGACTTTAATGATCCTTGGCCTTGGTCGTTGATCGCGAAAACCTGACGGTAACCTTTTTTTATCGAGGCTAGTGACGAAAGGGTTTCTCGACCAAATAAATTTGTAGTCAAGACCCCGCTATAGGATAGTGGAGTCAGGTTCGTCCTCAAGAGAGAAGTCATCGGTTCTAGGTTTAATGTGTTTTGGGGTTTAGGGATAGCGAGAAAAGGTGTATGGTTGTTGTCGATGTCGAGAAGAATTGGTCGACGTCGAGGGAATGGCATGAGAAGAGGTGCTCGATGTCGGGTAACTTTGCTGGATAAAAATAATGAAATAAAATAAATAAAGATGCAAACTTCCAAGGTTAGGGATCACCACAACGATAAACATATGTGTAGATCATGAATCACATAAAAGAGCATGCTTTATATCAAATAACTTTCGTTATTAACAAATAGGAATATAGAGTCATTCGCATAAACCCTAAGTGTTACTATCTTCTTCTTAATTAGGATTAGTCGGCTTTCGCAAATAAACCCTAATTACTATCCAAATTCATAATAAGATCGTTTTCGCTTCAATATCACAAATAAGGAATTTCCTCAACTCTCGCAAAGGATTAAGCACATAGGTAGATGATGATAAAGACATACAAATTCATGGATTTATAAATCAAACACACATATCTATGTTGGGATCACCCCAACTATAGAAAAAGGGAAATTAGAAACAAAACATAATAAAAGAAATTAACTTTATTATAAAATAAACTAAAACTTACAACCGTTCGTCTCCTTCATCTTCCTTCTCTCTCGCCTCCTCCTCTCTCTCTCCTCTCTCCTTGCGCCCGAAGACGACTTGGGTTGAATCCTCCCAAAAACCAGCCCCTAGGGCTTTATTCATAGTGCTCTATCTAGCTAATCTAGGAAAGGAACAACTATATCTATATCTAAATCTATCTATCTAAATCCTAAGTAAAAGAGGGAATTACTAATGTGGATAAAATCTTCCATCATGATAGATCGTCTCGTGCCTTGGTGTGTAAGTAACATCTTATCCGAATCTCCACTCGATCTCGACTCGGACTCGTCACTGGGAAGTACTCGACATCGAGTATACTTTGTGTCCTCGAGTGGTCTGGTGCTCGATCTCGACTTCTGGGATGCAAGTCGACCAAAAAGTACTCGACGTCGACTAGTTCTGTGTGCTTTCAGCATTATGCTCCGTCTTGAAACGCACTTTCCCGAGTCCTCATTCGTCCGATTGATGCATATGAGTATGCGTTGGAAAGCTATTTTCGAGGGCTACAACTCTCATGAAGACACCAGAACTTGATTCAGAATGATGAATGGCGAAAAGTGGCATTTTCTCCGGTTGCACCATCATATGTTCTTCCTTAACTTCTCCCTGACTTTCCTTTAAGCTCCAAAGTGCGCCCGATTTCTCCGAAATTAAACAGAAACTTGTGTAGACCTACATATATTGCAAATAAACATAAACTACATAGATTATGTATTATTCTAACCCCAAAGTATAAAATGTAGACAGAAATCGATACAAAAGTTAATGCAAAACATGGCAAATTAAGCGCACATCAACACCCCATACTTAAGCTTGCTTGTCCTCAAACAATACTTTTAATGGTCGTACAGGGGAAGAAATTAAACTCTCAACATCATAGATTCATTCTTATATATACATGCAATCAATTACCATCCTCGAAAAGGTACTAATGTCACCAAATCTATGACTGTGAATAAAAGCAACATCTACACACAAAAGGAGGGTTATGAAAAAACAATTTCATATGTGACAAAGCAACAATAATCAAGAGGACTTTATTAAACTCGCGCGCTTGCTCTCTACATCCCCTTTTTTTCGTGTGCGCAACAACTTCCTTTTGTTCAGCTTCCCTTCGAGTATTGCTTTTGGTATACTAACCATGTCACATGATATCCGCAAGCGTATGATTGATGATTTGTGTCATATTGTTGACAAACTTGAGTGGCAAGTGCACTAGCTACTCTATCGCCAACACAACTCTTGTTTCAATGACTCCGTCATCGAGGCACCATTAATAGATTATGAGGCACTTACTCCCATATATGATGTATATGTTGATGATGTTGAGCATGGTGTTGCTTTTGATGTCATTCCGGAGGATCGAGGCAATGCTGACGGGTTTTTTGAGGATGTTACCGTGGTTGCGCTACACATGAGTTCCATTCCTGTTGTGGATCACTTTGAGGTAATGACTCCAAGCTTTGCTCATGATACTCCTCGTTTTTCTCCGTCAGTGTTTCTATTTATACAGGAGTCGAAGACGACTCAAATTCAAGAAAGGGAGAATGATACGATCCGGGAAACGTCAAATTGGCCAACAATGAGACAATTGAGATTTATTCAAGGATTTGAAGTGATGAAGATTAATGATCCATGATTGTATTATATTTTTATGTTTAGTTAATTTTAGCATATCTTATTATTTAATAAGTATGAATATTTAAAAAGTATTAGTTTTTATATTATTTGAGTTTATATTGAACAATATTGGCTTTAGGAATTTGTTAGAAAAGCCCATTAGGGTTTTTAAGCTATTAGGTTTTTTATGTGTTGCTATTTAAGTACTTTTGATTAATGAAAAGAGGACGCTCAATCATTATTTTCCCCAAACAAGTTTCTTGAGAAACCCTAGCGGACGTGAGAAGCGTTAATCTTCTTCGTGAGATTCGAAGAAACTAAAGACCGTGAGAAGCGGCGCTAAGAGATTGATTTGCTTGTGAGATTCAAGTAGATTGAGATCTCATCGATCTAAATGAGGATTCGTGAGATTCGAGTTCTTTCGCAGATCCTATTTGACTACCTATTTGAAGCGATCGGGCACCCTTAGGCGTGAGATTCTCCATCACTTATTATGCAACATGTCAAAAGCAATTTTAACTTTTACCTCCTTTCATGGTTTTCATAAAAATGTGTACTTCATTGTGACTTCCCTTTACTAGGCAATTACATGCTATATGTCTAATGAATCTTATTTTGCATCGTCGAGTTCAATTTAAGCTTCCATGACACTAATCAAAAAAATTTCAATGGGGGTGATATAAATAAACTTTAGAAAATAACATGTAAGCATATAGATAAATAACATATCCAAAGTAACCATGTATAAAGCAGTTTGCATAAATATAATATAAGTAAGCCTTTCTCCCACCCCATAAGGGTAAAGAAAGAGTCTCACTAGACAGATGTGCAGAAGCTCGGAATCGAGTGTTGAAGTTCGTTGTAGAGTGATCGATATCGAGTAGAGTAGTCGGCATCAGCTGCTTTCTACTCAACATCGAGTATGTGGGAACCTCATGGTGGTTTCCTGTCAACCACAGACTCTGTTTCTCCTCATGTGTGGTCGACGTCGAGTAGAGTACTCGACGTCGAATACTTTCTGCAGCTCCTTGTACCTATAATTCGTGTTAGAAAGACAAAATCCACAAAGTCAAAACCGAACATAATATTTAAAACAAAAACCAACAATATCTAAAACCCTAAGAAATAAGAAATAGCGGGTTGCCTCCCGTAAGCGCTAAATTTTAAGTCTTTAGCTTGACCTACTTCCCTTTAAATCTTAGCCTGGCTCATCTTTGTCCAAAGGTATAGGTGGATCTGGTGGTTCCTCCGATGGTGGGAAGCGTGGAATGTCATCCGGAGGCATCATGTGAAGAAGCTTAAACCTCCCCGAGTAAACGCTCCATGGCTCCACCCATTCATCTTCCCTAGCTCCAGCTAGCATGCATAAAGGAAGATATAAAGAAGATCTACATACCTCATTATCATATCTCTGTCACTTCATTGGTTGATTTGGTTGTGCGTCTCCACCACAGCAGAACGGTGGAGTTGGAAGAGATATTTCCTCCTCATCCTACGGAGCTTCATGCCACTTTGCTAGGACCCCATACTTAAATATGAACATTGTTTGCTCAAAATTGTCGGGGATGGCCTTCACCTTGTAAGGTAAAAGCGACCTTGAAACACCCTCGTCATCAATGTTCGCTTTCTTCTCTTCTAGTGCTATTTCATCTTGGGATCCTTCATATGATTCATCAATAATAGGTAGTAAAGTAGAAATGAAATTCGAGGAAGGACATACCTGGTTTTCGACATCGAGTGGGTCAATTGGCTCATCGGGAGGAGGGCATGGTCCTTTAAACTGCATGGAAGCCTCAAGCCTTCGTATTTCGTCTTCCAGCCGAGCTATTTCCCTTAATCGTGCCTCCTCCACTGCGATCCTATTTCTCCATCTCAAATCTTGGAAACATTATTCTCATTCGGTATTCCCTTCTACAAAGTCTTCCATCTTTGTTCCTAAGCTTTGAAATCACAATCAAGAACACAAATTAGTAGCAAAATCTCGGCACCCAGTTGGTATTGGTGAGGTAGGTGGTGATAGGGTATGTGATAGTAATAAGAAAAATGGATGGGCTATCCTAAACCTTAAACATAACTAAGCTAGGCGTGATTGATATCTCCCCGGCAACGGCGCCAATTTGACGAAAGGGTTTCTCGACCAAATAAATTTGTAGTCAAGATCCCGCTATAAGATAGTGGAGTCAAGTTCGTCTTCAGGAGATAAGTCAGCGGTTCTAAGTTTAATGTGTTTTGGGGTTCAGGGATAGCGGGAAAAGGTGTAAGGTTGTTGTCGATGTCGAGAAGAATTGGTCGACGTCGAGGGAATGGAAGGAGAAGAGGTGGTCGATGTCGGGTAACTTTGCAGGATAAAAATAATGAAATAAAATAAATAAAGATGCAAACTTCCAAAGTTATGGATCACCACAACGATAAACATGTGTAGATCATGAATCATATAAAAGAGCATGATTTATATCAAATAACTTTCGTTATTAACAAATAGGAATATAGAGGTTTTCGCATAAACCCTAAGTGTTACTACCTTTTCTTAATTAGGATTGGTCGGCTTTCGCAAATAAACCCTAATTACTATCCAAATTCATAATAAGATCGCTTTCGCTTCAATATCACAAATAAGGAATTTCCTCAACTCTCGCAAAGGATTAAAGCACATAGGTAGATGATGATAAAGACATACAAATTCATGGATTTATAAATCAAACACACATATCTATGTTGGGATCACCCCAACCCTAGAAGAAGGGAAATTAGAAACAAAACATAATAAAAGAAACTAGCTTTATCATAAAATAAACTAAAACTTACTACCGTTCGTCTCCTTCCTCTTCATTCTCTCTCTCCTCTCTCTCTCTCTCTCTCTCCTCTCTCCTTGCGCCCGAAGACGACTTGGGTTGAATCCTCCCAAAAACCATCCCCTAAGGCTTTATTTATCGTGCTCCATCTAGCTAATCTAGGAAAGGAACAACTATATCTATATCTAAATCTATCTAAATCCTAAGATAAAACATTGATAAATAAATAAAATAAAACAAAAAAAATTCCCCTAAGTAAAAGAGGGAATTACTAATATGGATAAAATCTTCCTTCATGATAGATCATCTCGTGCCTTGGTGTGTAAGTAACATCTTATCCGAATCTCCACTCGATCTCGACTCGGACTCGTCACTAGGAGGTACTCGACATCAAGTAGACTTTGTGTCCTCGAGTGGTCTGGTGCTCGTCTGGTGCTCAACCTCGACTTTTGGCATGCAAGTCGACCAAAGAGTACTCGACGTCGACCAGTTTGGTCGACGTCGACTAGTTCTGTGTGCTTTTAGCATTATGCTCCGTCTTGAAACACACTTTACTGAGTCCTCGTTCGTCCAATTGACGCATATGAGTATGCGTTGGAAAGCTCTTTTCGAGGGATACAACTCTCATGAAGACATCAGAACTTGATTCCAAATGATGAATGGCGAAAAGTGGGGTTTTCTCCAGTTGCACCATCATGTGTTATTCCTTAGCTTCTCCATGAATTTTCTTTAAGCTCCAAAGTGCGTCCGATTTCTGCGAAATTAAACAAAAACTTGTGTAGACCTCCATATATTGCAAATAAACATAAACTACACAGATTCTGCATTATTCTAACCCCGAAGTATAAAATGTAGATAGAAATCGATACAAAAGTTAATGCAAAACATGACAAATTAAGCGCACATCAGCTAGGTAGCAAACCCTTATCTCTGACTATTCTCCACAAACTTCTCCTACTTTGCCATATGCGAATGGAAATTTGATGTCGAAGTGGTAGACGGAGCATGCTACTTGGAACTTGAAGAAGCTAAAGCGGCCCATGATGGCATTGTGAAAGGATGGTAAGTGAACTACCGTGAACTCCACCATGTGGGTTCACTGGCTGGGAGTGGTTCCTAAGGTTAGGGCGAGCTAGATGGTCCCAGCCACTTCAACCTCGTCTCCCGAGAAAGAGATGAGTTTTCCTACGCTCTCTGCGATTCCCAATTGTTGAAAAGCGTTCCAGTATAGCACGTCCACTTAGGAACCAGTGTCTATTAGTACGCGTTTGACCCTCTTCTTCCCTAGCTGCACATGAATGACCATAGGACCCGAATGTGGCATCCGAAGATCGCGAGCGTTAGAAAAAGAGAAATTTAATACCACGTGTTATGTAGAAGCATGTTTGACACTAGACTCGGATGGAGGTTGTCTAGCCTCTCTTTCGTAATTCTTCCTCTGTTGGTTGTTAGTTCCCGAGGAAGATGGTCCGCCCGCGATGATGTTGATGCACCCATTAGGCGGAGGTGGGTTCCGATTGTCCTGGTTGGAGTGTGATGCTCTGTTTGAAGAGGATATGGCTTCTGGAGTGCCTCGCACATCCCTGGTTAGGGGTCGGTACCCGCCCCTCTATTTCCGTTTCGTCAACCATGGCCTCGCGGGTATCTACCTCTTCCTCTTTGATACGGGGTTAGCCGTGTGATGGTCCAATCTTCGACAACAAGCAAGAATTAAACAAGAACTAATAAAGACAGCAAGAATGCTTCAAGAATCGATCAAGAAATCTGCAAGATCAATCAAGAAGTTAGAGAACGGAAGCAAGAACGAATAAAGACTCAACAAGATCAGCAAGATTCGATCAAGAAGCAATCAAGATCGGTCAAGATTCTCAAGAAACTCAGCAAGACTCGACAAAGATGAATAAAGACTCGAAATTGAATTGCAAGAATTGAAAGACACGACCTGATATGGACTGAAACGATCTATGCAAAACAAGATAAAGACCCCAGGCCTCCTCAGAGGGTAGGAACCAATACCAATGACTACACAACCCGCCTCTACAACCCTACACAATCAAGCGGACAACTTGAAGGCACAAAGAGGGGGCTTGTGGATACTAGATTCACCAAGTCTTGCGAAGTTGATGAACGGCAAAGCAAACCAAGCTGAGATATGTATCAATCGATGATCAATGAGCACAGCTCTAATTGAATCAACAAACACTCGATGGTGTAAACACTCTTTTTGAGAGAATTGTAATTATCAAAGTTCCCATCTGTTTACATGGAAGAATCGAAAATATATAGGCCCTAAGGCTGAGTTTGGCCGGCCATAGTAGATAGAAATAGATAGATCTAATTACTAATGGGCTTATTGAAATAAACCTAAGAACATAAGTAAAATAAGGTCCTTAAAAATAATAACTAGAAAAGCCCAATTCAGCCCAATAATGTTCATAAGCTGAAATTAAGCTCTAACACTTAGATAATTTCGGCCCAAGCTTTATTCAAGGTGGCTCGGCCTCATTATGCACTCCAATGCACATATATGTCTTCAATGTTGGCTCGGGGAGTTGAACCTTGCTCGAGAACAAAGCATGACCCACAAAGTTGAATGAGTCTCTCTGAAGCTTCTTAGCTCTAGCTCGAGTCATTGGTCCTTCTCCAAGTATGATGGGTGTGTCTGGAGCTGTAGAAGATGGTCCCGCATCAACCTCCCCTTCTTGAAAAGGATTCGACCACGAATCCAAGTCTTCATCCACAGCGAAGTAAGGGATTAGATCCGCGACGTTGAATGTAGCGCTCACGCCCATGTCTCCAGGAAGCTCCAATTGGTAGGCATTGTCGCCCACTCTCCTCTTGATCCGAAATGGTCCATCACCACGAGGCGAAAGCTTGTTCTTCCGGGCTTCTGGAAACCGCTCCTTCCTCAAATGCACCCATACAAGATCCCCAAGCTGAAATGTGACCAAGCGACGACCCTTGTTGGCCTTGTTAGCATTGTATTCAGCCTTAAGCTTCAGCTTCTCTCGAGTTCGTTCATGCAGCTCCTTTATGAACTCGACATGCTTACCTGCCTCAAATGATTCTTTGTCTCTCATAGGATATGGAGTAAGATCAAAAGGGGTTAGTGGATTAACACCATACACACATTCAAATGGACTGATTTTAGTAGCCGAATGCATGGTTCTATTATAAGCAAATTCCACATGAGGTAAGGCTTCTTCCCAAAGTTTCAAATTCTTCCTAATAATGGCTCTTAGGACAGTAGCTAGGGTTCTATTAGTCACCTCAGTTTGGCCATCAGTTTGGGGGTGGCTAGAAGTAGAGAATAGCAATCTAGTTCCCAATTTATTCCATAAAGTACGCCAAAAATGACTTAAGAATTTCACATCCCTATCACTAACAATAGTTTTAGGCACACCATGCAACCTAACTACTTCTCTAAAGAATAGATTAGCAACGTTGGTAGCATCATCAGTTTTGTGGCATGCAATGAAATGAGCCATTTTAGAGAATCTATCAACCACTACAAAGATTGAATCCCTTCCCTTCTTAGTTCTAGGCAACCCAACTATAAAGTCCATAGAAATGTCTTCCCAAGGGGCTGAGGGTATCGGCAGTGGTGTATAAAGGCCATGGGGCATTAGCTTAGCTTTGGCTTTAATGCAGTCTATGCATCTCTTAAGGCAATGTTCTACATCCCTAAGCATATGCGGCCAATAAAAATGTGATTTCAGTGTGTTATATGTGTTATCCCTACCAAAATGTCCCATTAATCCACCACTATGGGCTTCACTAACAAGTAATAATCGTAGAGAACATCTAGGAATGCACACTTGATCTTTTCGAAATAAGAATCCTTGATGTATATAAAAGCTGTCATTAGGACCCTTTTCTAGGCATTTTCGAAATATATCTCCAAAATCCAAATCAGATTCATACAATTCCTTTATGTAAACAAAGCCTAAGACTCTAGAATCCAAAGTGGTTAAAAGAACATGTCTTCTAGATAAGGCATCAGCAACCACATTGTCTTTGCCTTTCTTATACTTAATCACATAAGGAAATGTTTCAATGAATTCCATCCATCTACCATGTCTCCTATCAAGTTTATCTTGGCTTTTAAAATGTTTTAATGATTCATGATCAGTTCTAAGAATAAACTCGCTAGGCCATAGATAGTGAGACCATGTCTTAAGTACTCGAAACAAAGCATACAATTCCTTATCATAGGTAGAGTAATTAAGACAAGCACCTTTCAACTTCTCAGAAAAGAAAGCAATAGGCTTACCTCCCTGCATAAGGACTCCCCCAATTCCTACTCCGCTAGCATCACACTCGACCTCAAAAGGCTGAGTAAAGTCCGGCAAAGCTAGTAGAGGTGCGTGAGTCAGCTTATCCTTAAGTGTGTTGAATGCGTCCTCCTAAGCTACTCCCCATGTGAACTCACTCCTTTTCTTTGTAAGCTCTGTTAGTGGGGTTGAGATGGTGCTGAAATCTCGCACAAAGCGTCGGTAGAAGCTCGCAAGACCTTGGAAGCTGCGTACATGGCCTATGTTGGTGGGGGTCGGCCACTCTTGGATGGCTTTAATCTTTGATTCATCAACACGCAGTCCTTTAGAGCTCACTACAAATCCAAGAAAAGACACTTGTTCATTACATAATTCACACTTCTTTAGATTAGCATACAAGCGTTCAATTCTTAGTGTTTTAAGCACTTCTCTAAGATGCGATTCATGTTCATTAGAAGACTTGCTATAAATCAGAATATCATCAAAGTAAACAACAACAAACTTTCCAATGAAATCTCGAAGCACATGATTCATTAAGCGCATAAAAGTACTAGGAGCATTAGTTAAACCAAAAGGCATAACCAACCACTCATATAAGCCTAGCTTAGTCTTAAAGGCTGTTTTCCATTCATCTCCCTTTTTCATTCTAATCTGATGATAGCCACTTCTAAGATCGATTTTAGAGAATATAGAGGCTCCATGTAACTCATCTAGCATATCATCTAATCTAGGAATAGGGTGACGATATTTAATAGTGATGTTGTTAATAGCCCTACAATCTACACACATTCTCCATGATCCATCTTTCTTAGGGACTAATAACACAGGCACAGCACTAGGACTTAAGCTAATTCGAATGTAACCCTTATCCAACAGTTCCTGGACTTGGGTTTGGACCTCTTGGGTCTCAGTGGGATTCATACGATACGCAGGTCTATTAGGCAATGCAGCCCCTGGAATAAGATCAATTTTGATGCGGGACCATCTTCTACAACTCCAGACACACCCATCATACTTGGAGAAGGGCCAATGACTCGAGCTAGAGCTAAGAAGCTTCAAAGAGACTCATTCAACTTTGTGGGTCATGCTTTGTTCTCGAGCAAGGTTCAACTCCCCGAGCCTACATTGAAGACATACATGTGCATTGGAGTGCAAATGGAGGCCGAGCCACCTTCGTTAAAGCTTGGGCCGAATTTCTTTAAGTATTGAAGCTTATTTTCAGCTTAAGAACATTATTGGGCTGAATTGGGCTTTTCTAAGTTATTATTTTTAGAGACCTTATTTATTTATGTTTTTAAGTTTATTAAGCCCATTAGAAAGTAGATCTATCTATTTCTATCTAGTTAGGCCGGCCAACATGCCTTAGTTCTCTATATATTTTCGATTCAGCTTTGTAATTCAATTGGAACATTCATAATACAGAAAGTATTCTTCTCAAACGTGTGAAACACATAGAGAGAGAGATCAGGCCGGATTGAGCTGTGCTCTTCGTGATCTCGAATTGATTGATAATCTCAGCTTGGTTTGCTTTGCCGTTCATCAACTTCGCAAGATTTGGTGAATTTAGTATCCACAAGCCCCCTCCTTGTGCCTTCAAGTTGTCCGCTTGATTGTGTAGGGTTGTAGAGGCGGGTTGTGTAGTCATTGGTATTGGTTCCTACCCTCTGAGGAGGCCTGGGGTCTTTATCTTGTTCTGCATAGATCGTTTCAGTCCTTATCGGTCGTGTCTTTCAATTCTTGCATCTTAAATTTCGAGTCTTTATCTATCTTTATCGAGTCTTTATTGTTCTTGTTGCTGTCTTGCGTCGTTCTTGGAGTTCTTGATCAATTCTTGGTCGAGTTCTTGAAGTCTTGCATAAATCTTGCATCTTTCTTGTTAGTTCTTGCTGCGTCTTTATAGTTCTTGATCGATCTTGATTAAGTTCTTGAGAGTTTCTTTATTAGTTCTTGATTATTCTTGCTTGTTGTCGAAGATCGGACCATCTCACGGCTAATCCCGTATCAAATTGGCATCAGAGCTTTGGTTTCCGACATCAAGATTGAGTCTTTTCTTTTTCATAAACACAAAAACCACAAAAATAGAGTCTTTTCTTGTTTGGTCTTTTACTTCTTGTTCTTTATTTGATTATTGCACTAATCTTTTTGTTTGTGATTGTTTGTGGTTGCATAGTCTAAACACAAAGCCTAGCCGAGACCGTGGAGTCGACCAAGTGGTGAACACAGCCTTTGTGAACACCCTAGAGCCGACGGCAATTTCTGTCCCCATAGCCTTGCTTGGTCGATTCTACATACCACACAAAGCAAACCCTAGTTTGTTCTATCTTTTCTATCCTTTTTGTTTATCTATTCTATCTTTGGAATTTTGATTTATCTTTTATCTAATTCCATTTATCTATTGCCTATCAAAAATCAGAAATTTTAAGTTGTTGGATATTAATTTCCATTATATCTATCAACTACCTAAAAAGGCACAAGATAGATCCTATTACCTAAATTAGCCATTCTATCTATATCTTTACATTAGGGCTGAATTTTCATCTTTTATCACCATCTATACCAGATTTTCGAGTCCTATACATTAATTTGAGTCTTTTCTTGCATTAGTTTCACATTTAAAAAAAAAAAAAAAAAAAAAAAAAAAAAACAGTAAATTAAGGTCCGAAAATTCAAAAGAAAGAGAAAGTGTTTGTTAGTTGTTGATCTAGTGCAAGAAAGCTCCCAAGGACATCATTGGTGAACCCTCTTCTCAGCCCTAATCAACATACCTATCCCTAAACACATACACCTCCACAAAATTGAAACCCTACCTTGCAACTACAACATCATAACTTAAGGTTTTCAATCAAAAGAGGTGAATTTCCATTCTTTCTTGAGTTTTTTCTATTCGTTCTCTTTGTTTGCATCTTTGTCTAAGTTGTTTGCTAGCTGTGTCGAGTACTTCTATTCTCTTGAAGTGCTATTGTGTGTGTGTGTCGAAGAGATCTCCCCCTGGTCGAGTTCTCTTTTGTTTGAGTCGAGTGCTTGTTTTGCTGTTCGAGTACTCATTAGTCTATTTCGAGTTGATTCTTGCTGATTGTTGCTTGGATCAAATTGATTATTGCTGTTATCGAGTTGTATTTGCTTGAGTCGAGTGATCTTGACCCCTGTCGAGTTCTCTTTTGAGTTTGTCGAGTACTACAGCCCCTTGTTGAGTACTCTTGTGTGTTTTTTCATTCATTCTCTTGATCCATATACTTGGATTGCTTTGTTCTGTGCTTGGTAGTTGATTTGCCCAAAGCGGATTGCCCTAGCAAGCGTGATATATCAATCAGAGAGGGAGTGTGAGCGAAACACAATAGTGAGGTGTTTATAAGTTTTACTAACCTTTAACTTAGTTCCTTGTTTCTTTGGTCTTTGTTATAATGTCTACTAATCAGGGAAACAATGGTGGTAACAATTCCACTAACTCAAGTGCAACAGTGACGCCCGAGCAATTTCAGACCATGATGAACAACATGGCGACTATCATGAACAACACAACGGGTGTTCCTGAATCATTGGCTGCGCTAACAGCAAGGGTGGCTGCATTAGAGAGCTCTAGGCCTAGTGGTTCGAACACCATAGGTCAGCAAGAGCGAGTTGAGATACCTAATGACGAAAGAGAGGTCGTTAATCCTAACCCTATTCCTAATCCTAATCCTCATGTCAATGTTAATTTAGATAATCCTTTATTCAATGAAAACAACTCTCCACAAGGTGGGAGAAATGATCGGAATAATGGGTTTGTTAATGTGCAAGGTCAAGGACAGGGAAGGGGAAGAGGACGTGGCTATCAAGAGCAATTCTATTACTCGGAGCAAGATGACGACTTCCAAGAAGAGGAGTATTGGGAGCGACGCCCGAGACGGAATCAAAGGGGAAATCCGAACCGACCACCTAGGTTCAATGACGACGACGGTATGGGTAAGGTTAAGGTAAAGATTCCTCCTTTTGATGGTAAAACTGATCCAGATGCTTATATTGATTGGGAAATTAAAATGGAGCAAATCTGGAATTGTCATAATTTCTCAGAACCTAAGAAAGTACAACTAGCTTCCCTAGAGTTTCAAGGTTTTGCATTAATCTGGTGGGATAATCTTGTTAAGGAAAGAAGAAGATCCCTTGATGCACCTATTGCTTCTTGGGAACAATTGAAAGTGGTCATGAGAAATAGATTTGTACCTCAACATTATGATAGAGAGCTATTAAACAGATTAGAAAACCTTAAACAAGGTAGTAAAACTGTTGAGGAAACATTTAATGTTATGCAAGAAGCCATGGCTAGAGCTAATATAATCGAAACTCATGAGAAAACTAATGTTAGATATCTTCGAATCTTACATCCTGCTTTAGCTCATGAAATTGATTATTTTCCCTATACTACTCCTACTGAACTTTTACATCTAGCTATGAAAGTAGAAAAGGGACAACGCTACAAAAGCCAAGGCAATAGGGTGTCGAGTGGCCAGCAACAAGGGTGGCGCCAATCTCGGCCCCAACAGCCCCAAGGGCGCTCGGAGATGGGCTCTAGGGAGCGAGCTCAGCAGCCCCAATGGAGGAGTGAAGGTCAACAGCCCCAACTGATGCGGGACCATCTTCTACAACTCCAGACACACCCATCATACTTGGAGAAGGGCCAATGACTCGAGCTAGAGCTAAGAAGCTTCAAAGAGACTCATTCAACTTTGTGGGTCATGCTTTGTTCTCGAGCAAGGTTCAACTCCCCGAGCCTACATTGAAGACATACATGTGCATTGGAGTGCAAATGGAGGCCGAGCCACCTTCGTTAAAGCTTGGGCCGAATTTCTTTAAGTATTGAAGCTTATTTTCAGCTTAAGAACATTATTGGGCTGAATTGGGCTTTTCTTAATTCGTCTTTTTAAAACCTTATTTACTTATGTTCTTAGGTTTGTTTCATTAAGCCCATTAGTTATTAGTTATTAGTTTTATCTTTCTATCTAGTTAGGCCGGCCAGAACAGCCCTAAGGCCTTTATAATGCCGAGTTTTCCTTGTAAACAAATTGGAACATTCATAATACAGAAAGTATTCTTCTCAAACGTGTGAAACACATAGAGAGAGAGATCAGGCCGGATTGAGCTGTGCTCTTCGTGATCTCGAATTGATTGATAATCTCAGCTTGGTTTGCTTTGCCGTTCATCAACTTCGCAAGACTTGGTGAATCTAGTATCCACAAGCCCCCTCCTTGTGCCTTCAAGTTGTCCGCTTGATTGTGTAGGGTTGTAGAGGCGGGTTGTGTAGTCATTGGTATTGGTTCCTACCCTCTGAGGAGGCCTGGGGTCTTTATCTTGTTCTGCATAGATCGTTTCAGTCCTTATCGGTCGTGTCTTTCAATTCTTGCATCTTAAATTTCGAGTCTTTATCTATCTTTATCGAGTCTTTATTGTTCTTGTTGTTGTCTTGCGTCGTTCTTGGAGTTCTTGATCAATTCTTGGTCGAGTTCTTGAAGTCTTGCATAAATCTTGCATCTTTCTTGTTAGTTCTTGCTGCGTCTTTATAGTTCTTGATCGATCTTGATTAAGTTCTTGAGAGTTTCTTTATTAGTTCTTGATTATTCTTGCTTGTTGTCGAAGATCGGACCATCTCACGGCTAACCCCGTATCAAATTGGCATCAGAGCTTTGGTTTCCGACATCAAGATTGAGTCTTTTCTTTTTCATAAACACAAAAACCACAAAAATAGAGTCTTTTCTTGTTTGGTCTTTAACTTCTTGTTCTTTATTTGATTATTGCACTAATCTTTTTGTTTGTGATTGTTTGTGGTTGCATAGCCTAAACACAAAGCCTAGCCGAGACCGTGGAGTCGACCAAGTGGTGAACACAGCCTTTGTGAACACCCTAGAGCCGACGGCAATTTCTGTCCCCATAGCCTTGCTTGGCCGATTCTACATACCACACAAAGCAAACCCTAGTTTGTTCTATCTTTTCTATCCTTTTTGTTTATCTATTCTATCTTTGGAATTTTGATTTATCTTTTATCTAATTCCATTTATCTATTGCCTATCAAAAATCAGAAATTTTAAGTTGTTGGATATTAATTTCCATTATATCTATCAACTACCTAAAAAGGCACAAGATAGATCCTATTACCTAAATTAGCCATTCTATCTATATCTTTACATTAGGGCTGAATTTTCATCTTTTATCACCATCTATACCAGATTTTCGAGTCCTATACATTAATTTGAGTCTTTTCTTGCATTAGTTTCACATTTAAAAAAAAAAAAAAAAAACAGTAAATTAAGGTCCGAAAATTCAAAAGAAAGAGAAAGTGTTTGTTAGTTGTTGATCTAGTGCAAGAAAGCTCCCAAGGACATCATTGGTGAACCCTCTTCTCAGCCCTAATCAACATACCTATCCCTAAACACATACACCTCCACAAAATTGAAACCCTACCTTGCAACTACAACATCATAACTTAAGGTTTTCAATCAAAAGAGGTGAATTTCCATTCTTTCTTGAGTTTTTTCTATTCGTTCTCTTTGTTTGCAGCTTTGTCTAAGTTGTTTGCTAGCTGTGTCGAGTACTTCTATTCTCTTGAAGTGCTATTGTGTGTGTGTGTCGAAGAGATCTCCCCCTGGTCGAGTTCTCTTTTGTTTGAGTCGAGTGCTTGTTTTGCTGTTCGAGTACTCATTAGTCTATTTCGAGTTGATTCTTGCTGATTGTTGCTTGGATCAAATTGATTATTGCTGTTATCGAGTTGTATTTGCTTGAGTCGAGTGATCTTGACCCCTGTCGAGTTCTCTTTTGAGTTTGTCGAGTACTACAGCCCCTTGTTGAGTACTCTTGTGTGTTGTTTCATTCATTCTCTTGATTCATATACTTGGATTGCTTTGTTCTGTGCTTGGTAGTTGATTTGCCCAAAGCGGATTGCCCTAGCAAGCGTGATATATCAATCAGAGAGGGAGTGTGAGCGAAACACAATAGTGAGGTGTTTATAAGTTTTACTAACCTTTAACTTAGTTCCTTGTTTCTTTGGTCTTTGTTATAATGTCTACTAATCAGGGAAACAATGGTGGTAACAATTCCACTAACTCAAGTGCAACAGTGACGCCCGAGCAATTTCAGACCATGATGAACAACATGGCGACTATCATGAACAACACAACGGGTGTTCCTGAATCATTGGCTGCGCTAACAGCAAGGGTGGCTGCATTAGAGAGCTCTAGGCCTAGTGGTTCGAACACCATAGGTCAGCAAGAGCGAGTTGAGATACCTAATGACGAAAGAGAGGTCGTTAATCCTAACCCTATTCCTAATCCTAATCCTCATGTCAATGTTAATTTAGATAATCCTTTATTCAATGAAAACAACTCTCCACAAGGTGGGAGAAATGATCGGAATAATGGGTTTGTTAATGTGCAAGGTCAAGGACAGGGAAGGGGAAGAGGACGTGGCTATCAAGAGCAATTCTATTACTCGGAGCAAGATGACGACTTCCAAGAAGAGGAGTATTGGGAGCGACGCCCGAGACGGAATCAAAGGGGAAATCCGAACCGACCACCTAGGTTCAATGACGACGACGGTATGGGTAAGGTTAAGGTAAAGATTCCTCCTTTTGATGGTAAAACTGATCCAGATGCTTATATTGATTGGGAAATTAAAATGGAGCAAATCTGGAATTGTCATAATTTCTCAGAACCTAAGAAAGTACAACTAGCTTCCCTAGAGTTTCAAGGTTTTGCATTAATCTGGTGGGATAATCTTGTTAAGGAAAGAAGAAGATCCCTTGATGCACCTATTGCTTCTTGGGAACAATTGAAAGTGGTCATGAGAAATAGATTTGTACCTCAACATTATGATAGAGAGCTATTAAACAGATTAGAAAACCTTAAACAAGGTAGTAAAACTGTTGAGGAAACATTTAATGTTATGCAAGAAGCCATGGCTAGAGCTAATATAGTCGAAACTCATGAGAAAACTAATGTTAGATATCTTCGAATCTTACATCCTGCTTTAGCTCATTAAATTGATTATTTTCCCTATACTACTCCTACTGAACTTTTACATCTAGCTATGAAAGTAGAAAAGGGACAACGCTACAAAAGCCAAGGCAATAGGGTGTCGAGTGGCCAGCAACAAGGGTGGCGCCAATCTCGGCCCCAACAGCCCCAAGGGCGCTCGGAGATGGGCTCTAGGGAGCGAGCTCAGCAGCCCCAATGGAGGAGTGAAGGTCAACAGCCCCAACAGCCCCTCGACAAGGGTAAAGGCCCACGGAATGGACGAGAATCGTCTGGGACATCTACTGGTCCCAAAGGGAGTAATCCTAACCCTTCTACCACTCGTTCTAGAGATATTGTATGCTTTAAATGCCAAGGTAGAGGACATTATATGAAGGATTGCCCTAATAAGAAAACTCTCATGGTTAATCAACTTGGAGAATATGAATCTGAAAACTCTTGTGATGAACATGATGAGAATGCTAATAATGATAATAATCAGAACCTAAACCTTGTTTGCTATGAAAATGATGATAATGAGGTTGAATATGAACATGGAGAATCTTTGATTGTTAGAAGAGTTTTAAGTGTTGTTCCTACACCATGTGAAGATAATCAAAGAGAAAACTTATTTCATACTCGTTGTCTAGTTAAAGGAAAGGTTGTAAATGTGATCATTGATGGAGGTAGTTGCTGTAATTTAGCTAGTCAAGAAATGGTTGACAAATTGCATTTACCTACTGTCCAACACCCTAGACCTTACAAATTGCATTGGATGAATGATTGTGGCTTATTAAAAGTTCATAGACAAGTTAAAGTGCATATTAAACTAGGACATTATGAAGATGATGTTTTATGTGACATTGTGCCTATGCAAGCTTGTCATATTCTATTAGGCCGTCCTTGGCAATCTGATCGAAAGGTTATTCATGATGGGTTTACTAATCGCTATACCTTTACTTTTCAGGGAAAGAATGTCATTCTCAAACCTATGACGCCTACACAAGTAGCTGATGAGATTGAGAAGCGGAAGGTAAGTAAAGGTGAGTTAGATCAGGAGGCTCAGTCAAGCCAAGTGGATCCTCAAACTCGAGCTAAGAGTGTGTTCTTGGTCTCCAAAAGCACATTCCTGGACGAATTTGCGGATGGTGGAACTATTCTTATGCGCCTTTGCAAGAGCTTGAGCATGTTGAGTGAAGAGCTTAAAGCTTCTCTTCCATCGAACATTATCGCTCTTCTTGAGGAGTTTAAGGATGTGTTTCCCGATGAAATACCACCAGGTCTACCCCCTATTCGTGGAATCGAGCATCAAATTGATCTTATTCCAGGGGCTGCATTGCCTAATAGACCTGCGTATCGTATGAATCCCACTGAGACCCAAGAGGTCCAAACCCAAGTCCAGGAACTGTTGGATAAGGGTTACATTCGAATTAGCTTAAGTCCTAGTGCTGTGCCTGTGTTATTAGTCCCTAAGAAAGATGGATCATGGAGAATGTGTGTAGATTGTAGGGCTATTAACAACATCACTATTAAATATCGTCACCCTATTCCTAGATTAGATGATATGCTAGATGAGTTACATGGAGCCTCTATATTCTCTAAAATTGACCTTAGAAGTGGCTATCATCAGATTAGAATGAAAAAGGGAGATGAATGGAAAACAGCCTTTAAGACTAAGCTAGGCTTATATGAGTGGTTAGTTATGCCTTTTGGTTTAACTAATGCTCCTAGTACTTTTATGCGCTTAATGAATCATGTGCTTCGAGATTTCATTGGAAAGTTTGTTGTTGTTTACTTTGATGATATTCTGATTTATAGCAAGTCTTCTAATGAACATGAATCACATCTTAGAGAAGTGCTTAAAACACTAAGAATTGAACGCTTGTATGCTAATCTAAAGAAGTGTGAATTATGTAATGAACAAGTGTCTTTTCTTGGATTTGTAGTGAGCTCTAAAGGACTGCGTGTTGATGAATCAAAGATTAAAGCCATCCAAGAGTGGCCGACCCCCACCAATATAGGCCATGTACGCAGCTTCCAAGGTCTTGCGAGCTTCTACCGACGCTTTGTGCGAGATTTCAGCACCATCTCAGCCCCACTAACAGAGCTTACAAAGAAAAGGAGTGAGTTCACATGGGGAGCAGCTCAGGAGGACGCATTCAACACACTTAAGGATAAGCTGACTCACGCACCTCTACTAGCTTTGCCGGACTTTACTCAGCCTTTTGAGGTCGAGTGTGATGCTAGCGGAGTAGGAATTGGGGGAGTCCTTATGCAGGGAGGTAAGCCTATTGCTTTCTTTTCTGAGAAGTTGAAAGGTGCTTGTCTTAATTACTCTACCTATGATAAGGAATTGTATGCTTTGTTTCGAGTACTTAAGACATGGTCTCACTATCTATGGCCTAGGGAGTTTATTCTTAGAACTGATCATGAATCATTAAAACACTTTAAAAGCCAAGATAAACTTGATAGGAAACATGGTAGATGGATGGAGTTCATAGAAACATTTCCTTATGTAATTAAGTATAAGAAAGGCAAAGACAATGTGGTTGCCGATGCATTATCTAGGAGACATGTTCTAATAGCCGATTTCGATTCTAATGCTTTAGCTAGACGACATGTGCTTTTAACCACTTTGGATTCTAGAGTCTTAGGCTTTGTTTACATAAAGGAATTATATGAATCTGATCTAGATTTTGGTAACACTTTTCGAAAATGCTTAGAATCAGGTCCTTTCGATGGCTTCTATATACATGATGGATTCTTATTTCGAAAAGATCAAGTGTGTATTCCTCGATGTTCATTAAGATTACTACTTGTTAGTGAAGCCCATAGTGGTGGTTTAATGGGACATTTTGGACGGGATAAGACATATAATACACTGAAATCACACTTTTATTGGCCACATATGCTTAGGGATGTAGAACATTGCCTTAAGAGATGCATAGATTGCATTAAAGCCAAAGCTAAGCTTATGCCCCATGGCCTTTATACACCACTGCCGACCCCCTCAGCCCCTTGGGAAGACATTTCTATGGATTTTATTGTTGGGTTGCCTAGAACTAAGAAGGGGAGGGATTCAATCTTTGTAGTGGTCGATAGGTTCTCTAAAATGGCTCATTTCATTGCATGTCATAAAACTGATGATGCTACCAACGTTGCTAATCTATTCTTTAGAGAAGTAGTTAGGTTGCATGGTGTGCCTAAAACTATTGTTAGTGATAGGGATGTGAAATTCTTAAGTCATTTTTGGCGTACTTTATGGAATAAATTGGGAACTAGATTGCTATTCTCTACTTCTAGCCACCCCCAAACTGATGGCCAAACTGAGGTGACTAATAGAACCCTTGCTACTGTCCTAAGAGCCATTATTAGGAAGAATTTGAAACTTTGGGAAGAAGCCTTACATCATGTGGAATTTGCTTATAATCGAACCATGCATTCGGCTACTAAAATCAGTCCATTTGAATGTGTGTATGGTGTTAATCCACTAACCCCTTTTGATCTTACTCCATATCCTATGAGAGACAAAGAATCATTTGAGGCAGGTAAGCATGTCGAGTTCATCAAGGAGCTGCATGAACGAACTCGAGAGAAGCTGAAGCTCAAGGCTGAATACAATGCTAACAAGGCCAACAAGGGACGTCGCTTGGTCACATTTCAGCCTGGAGATCTTGTATGGGTGCACTTGAGGAAGGAGCGGTTTCCAGAAGCCCGGAAGAACAAGCTGTCGCCTCGTGGTGATGGACCATTTCGGATCAAGAAGAGAGTGGGCGACAATGCCTACCAATTGGAGCTTCCTGGAGACATGGGCGTGAGCGCTACATTCAACGTCGCAGATCTAATCCCTTACTTCGCTGTGGATGAAGACTTGGATTCGTGGTCGAATCCTTTTCAAGAAGGGGAGGTTGATGCGGGACCATCTTCTACAACTCCAGACACACCCATCATACTTGGAGAAGGGCCAATGACTCGAGCTAGAGCTAAGAAGCTTCAAAGAGACTCATTCAACTTTGTGGGTCATGCTTTGTTCTCGAGCAAGGTTCAACTCCCCGAGCCTACATTGAAGACATACATGTGCATTGGAGTGCAAATGGAGACCGAGCCACCTTCGTTAAAGCTTGGGCCGAATTTCTTTAAGTATTGAAGCTTATTTTCAGCTTAAGAACATTATTGGGCTGAATTGGGCTTTTCTTAATTCGTCTTTTTAAAACCTTATTTACTTATGTTCTTAGGTTTGTTTCATTAAGCCCATTAGTTATTAGTTATTAGTTTTATCTTTCTATCTAGTTAGGCCGGCCAGAACAGCCCTAAGGCCTTTATAATGCCGAGTTTTCCTTGTAAACAAATTGGAACATTCATAATACAGAAAGTATTCTTCTCAAACGTGTGAAACACATAGAGAGAGAGATCAGGCCGGATTGAGCTGTGCTCTTCGTGATCTCGAATTGATTGATAATCTCAGCTTGGTTTGCTTTGCCGTTCATCAACTTCGCAAGACTTGGTGAATCTAGTATCCACAAGCCCCCTCCTTGTGCCTTCAAGTTGTCCGCTTGATTGTGTAGGGTTGTAGAGACGGGTTGTGTAGTCATTGGTATTGGTTCCTACCCTCTGAGGAGGCCTGGGGTCTTTATCTTGTTCTGCATAGATCGTTTCAGTCCTTATCGGTCGTGTCTTTCAATTCTTGCATCTTAAATTTCGAGTCTTTATCTATCTTTATCGAGTCTTTATTGTTCTTGTTGTTGTCTTGCGTCGTTCTTGGAGTTCTTGATCAATTCTTGGTCGAGTTCTTGAAGTCTTGCATAAATCTTGCATCTTTCTTGTTAGTTCTTGCTGCGTCTTTATAGTTCTTGATCGATCTTGATTAAGTTCTTGAGAGTTTCTTTATTAGTTCTTGATTATTCGTGCTTGTTGTCGAAGATCGGACCATCTCACGGCTAACCCCGTATCACCAACAGCCCCTCGACAAGGGTAAAGGCCCACGGAATGGACGAGAATCGTCTGGGACATCTACTGGTCCCAAAGGGAGTAATCCTAACCCTTCTACCACTCGTTCTAGAGATATTGTATGCTTTAAATGCCAAGGTAGAGGACATTATATGAAGGATTGCCCTAATAAGAAAACTCTCATGGTTAATCAACTTGGAGAATATGAATCTGAAAACTCTTGTGATGAACATGATGAGAATGCTAATAATGATAATAATCAGAACCTAAACCTTGTTTGCTATGAAAATGATGATAATGAGGTTGAATATGAACATGGAGAATCTTTGATTGTTAGAAGAGTTTTAAGTGTTGTTCCTACACCATGTGAAGATAATCAAAGAGAAAACTTATTTCATACTCGTTGTCTAGTTAAAGGAAAGGTTGTAAATGTGATCATTGATGGAGGTAGTTGCTGTAATTTAGCTAGTCAAGAAATGGTTGACAAATTGCATTTACCTACTGTCCAACACCCTAGACCTTACAAATTGCATTGGATGAATGATTGTGGCTTATTAAAAGTTCATAGACAAGTTAAAGTGCATATTAAACTAGGACATTATGAAGATGATGTTTTATGTGACATTGTGCCTATGCAAGCTTGTCATATTCTATTAGGCCGTCCTTGGCAATCTGATCGAAAGGTTATTCATGATGGGTTTACTAATCGCTATACCTTTACTTTTCAGGGAAAGAATGTCATTCTCAAACCTATGACGCCTACACAAGTAGCTGATGAGATTGAGAAGCGGAAGGTAAGTAAAGGTGAGTTAGATCAGGAGGCTCAGTCAAGCCAAGTGGATCCTCAAACTCGAGCTAAGAGTGTGTTCTTGGTCTCCAAAAGCACATTCCTGGACGAATTTGCGGATGGTGGAACTATTCTTATGCGCCTTTGCAAGAGCTTGAGCATGTTGAGTGAAGAGCTTAAAGCTTCTCTTCCATCGAACATTATCGCTCTTCTTGAGGAGTTTAAGGATGTGTTTCCCGATGAAATACCACCAGGTCTACCCCCTATTCGTGGAATCGAGCATCAAATTGATCTTATTCCAGGGGCTGCATTGCCTAATAGACCTGCGTATCGTATGAATCCCACTGAGACCCAAGAGGTCCAAACCCAAGTCCAGGAACTGTTGGATAAGGGTTACATTCGAATTAGCTTAAGTCCTAGTGCTGTGCCTGTGTTATTAGTCCCTAAGAAAGATGGATCATGGAGAATGTGTGTAGATTGTAGGGCTATTAACAACATCACTATTAAATATCGTCACCCTATTCCTAGATTAGATGATATGCTAGATGAGTTACATGGAGCCTCTATATTCTCTAAAATTGACCTTAGAAGTGGCTATCATCAGATTAGAATGAAAAAGGGAGATGAATGGAAAACAGCCTTTAAGACTAAGCTAGGCTTATATGAGTGGTTAGTTATGCCTTTTGGTTTAACTAATGCTCCTAGTACTTTTATGCGCTTAATGAATCATGTGCTTCGAGATTTCATTGGAAAGTTTGTTGTTGTTTACTTTGATGATATTCTGATTTATAGCAAGTCTTCTAATGAACATGAATCACATCTTAGAGAAGTGCTTAAAACACTAAGAATTGAACGCTTGTATGCTAATCTAAAGAAGTGTGAATTATGTAATGAACAAGTGTCTTTTCTTGGATTTGTAGTGAGCTCTAAAGGACTGCGTGTTGATGAATCAAAGATTAAAGCCATCCAAGAGTGGCCGACCCCCACCAACATAGGCCATGTACGCAGCTTCCAAGGTCTTGCGAGCTTCTACCGACGCTTTGTGCGAGATTTCAGCACCATCTCAGCCCCACTAACAGAGCTTACAAAGAAAAGGAGTGAGTTCACATGGGGAGCAGCTCAGGAGGACGCATTCAACACACTTAAGGATAAGCTGACTCACGCACCTCTACTAGCTTTGCCGGACTTTACTCAGCCTTTTGAGGTCGAGTGTGATGCTAGCGGAGTAGGAATTGGGGGAGTCCTTATGCAGGGAGGTAAGCCTATTGCTTTCTTTTCTGAGAAGTTGAAAGGTGCTTGTCTTAATTACTCTACCTATGATAAGGAATTGTATGCTTTGTTTCGAGTACTTAAGACATGGTCTCACTATCTATGGCCTAGGGAGTTTATTCTTAGAACTGATCATGAATCATTAAAACACTTTAAAAGCCAAGATAAACTTGATAGGAGACATGGTAGATGGATGGAGTTCATAGAAACATTTCCTTATGTAATTAAGTATAAGAAAGGCAAAGACAATGTGGTTGCCGATGCATTATCTAGGAGACATGTTCTAATAGCCGATTTCGATTCTAATGCTTTAGCTAGACGACATGTGCTTTTAACCACTTTGGATTCTAGAGTCTTAGGCTTTGTTTACATAAAGGAATTATATGAATCTGATCTAGATTTTGGTAACACTTTTCGAAAATGCTTAGAATCAGGTCCTTTCGATGGCTTCTATATACATGATGGATTCTTATTTCGAAAAGATCAAGTGTGTATTCCTCGATGTTCATTAAGATTACTACTTGTTAGTGAAGCCCATAGTGGTGGTTTAATGGGACATTTTGGACGGGATAAGACATATAATACACTGAAATCACACTTTTATTGGCCACATATGCTTAGGGATGTAGAACATTGCCTTAAGAGATGCATAGATTGCATTAAAGCCAAAGCTAAGCTTATGCCCCATGGCCTTTATACACCACTGCCGACCCCCTCAGCCCCTTGGGAAGACATTTCTATGGATTTTATTGTTGGGTTGCCTAGAACTAAGAAGGGGAGGGATTCAATCTTTGTAGTGGTCGATAGGTTCTCTAAAATGGCTCATTTCATTGCATGTCATAAAACTGATGATGCTACCAACGTTGCTAATCTATTCTTTAGAGAAGTAGTTAGGTTGCATGGTGTGCCTAAAACTATTGTTAGTGATAGGGATGTGAAATTCTTAAGTCATTTTTGGCGTACTTTATGGAATAAATTGGGAACTAGATTGCTATTCTCTACTTCTAGCCACCCCCAAACTGATGGCCAAACTGAGGTGACTAATAGAACCCTTGCTACTGTCCTAAGAGCCATTATTAGGAAGAATTTGAAACTTTGGGAAGAAGCCTTACATCATGTGGAATTTGCTTATAATCGAACCATGCATTCGGCTACTAAAATCAGTCCATTTGAATGTGTGTATGGTGTTAATCCACTAACCCCTTTTGATCTTACTCCATATCCTATGAGAGACAAAGAATCATTTGAGGCAGGTAAGCATGTCGAGTTCATCAAGGAGCTGCATGAACGAACTCGAGAGAAGCTGAAGCTCAAGGCTGAATACAATGCTAACAAGGCCAACAAGGGACGTCGCTTGGTCACATTTCAGCCTGGAGATCTTGTATGGGTGCACTTGAGGAAGGAGCGGTTTCCAGAAGCCCGGAAGAACAAGCTGTCGCCTCGTGGTGATGGACCATTTCGGATCAAGAAGAGAGTGGGCGACAATGCCTACCAATTGGAGCTTCCTGGAGACATGGGCGTGAGCGCTACATTCAACGTCGCAGATCTAATCCCTTACTTCGCTGTGGATGAAGACTTGGATTCGTGGTCGAATCCTTTTCAAGAAGGGGAGGTTGATGCGGGACCATCTTCTACAACTCCAGACACACCCATCATACTTGGAGAAGGGCCAATGACTCGAGCTAGAGCTAAGAAGCTTCAAAGAGACTCATTCAACTTTGTGGGTCATGCTTTGTTCTCGAGCAAGGTTCAACTCCCCGAGCCTACATTGAAGACATACATGTGCATTGGAGTGCAAATGGAGACCGAGCCACCTTCGTTAAAGCTTGGGCCGAATTTCTTTAAGTATTGAAGCTTATTTTCAGCTTAAGAACATTATTGGGCTGAATTGGGCTTTTCTTAATTCGTCTTTTTAAAACCTTATTTACTTATGTTCTTAGGTTTGTTTCATTAAGCCCATTAGTTATTAGTTATTAGTTTTATCTTTCTATCTAGTTAGGCCGGCCAGAACAGCCCTAAGGCCTTTATAATGCCGAGTTTTCCTTGTAAACAAATTGGAACATTCATAATACAGAAAGTATTCTTCTCAAACGTGTGAAACACATAGAGAGAGAGATCAGGCCGGATTGAGCTGTGCTCTTCGTGATCTCGAATTGATTGATAATCTCAGCTTGGTTTGCTTTGCCGTTCATCAACTTCGCAAGACTTGGTGAATCTAGTATCCACAAGCCCCCTCCTTGTGCCTTCAAGTTGTCCGCTTGATTGTGTAGGGTTGTAGAGACGGGTTGTGTAGTCATTGGTATTGGTTCCTACCCTCTGAGGAGGCCTGGGGTCTTTATCTTGTTCTGCATAGATCGTTTCAGTCCTTATCGGTCGTGTCTTTCAATTCTTGCATCTTAAATTTCGAGTCTTTATCTATCTTTATCGAGTCTTTATTGTTCTTGTTGTTGTCTTGCGTCGTTCTTGGAGTTCTTGATCAATTCTTGGTCGAGTTCTTGAAGTCTTGCATAAATCTTGCATCTTTCTTGTTAGTTCTTGCTGCGTCTTTATAGTTCTTGATCGATCTTGATTAAGTTCTTGAGAGTTTCTTTATTAGTTCTTGATTATTCGTGCTTGTTGTCGAAGATCGGACCATCTCACGGCTAACCCCGTATCACCAACAGCCCCTCGACAAGGGTAAAGGCCCACGGAATGGACGAGAATCGTCTGGGACATCTACTGGTCCCAAAGGGAGTAATCCTAACCCTTCTACCACTCGTTCTAGAGATATTGTATGCTTTAAATGCCAAGGTAGAGGACATTATATGAAGGATTGCCCTAATAAGAAAACTCTCATGGTTAATCAACTTGGAGAATATGAATCTGAAAACTCTTGTGATGAACATGATGAGAATGCTAATAATGATAATAATCAGAACCTAAACCTTGTTTGCTATGAAAATGATGATAATGAGGTTGAATATGAACATGGAGAATCTTTGATTGTTAGAAGAGTTTTAAGTGTTGTTCCTACACCATGTGAAGATAATCAAAGAGAAAACTTATTTCATACTCGTTGTCTAGTTAAAGGAAAGGTTGTAAATGTGATCATTGATGGAGGTAGTTGCTGTAATTTAGCTAGTCAAGAAATGGTTGACAAATTGCATTTACCTACTGTCCAACACCCTAGACCTTACAAATTGCATTGGATGAATGATTGTGGCTTATTAAAAGTTCATAGACAAGTTAAAGTGCATATTAAACTAGGACATTATGAAGATGATGTTTTATGTGACATTGTGCCTATGCAAGCTTGTCATATTCTATTAGGCCGTCCTTGGCAATCTGATCGAAAGGTTATTCATGATGGGTTTACTAATCGCTATACCTTTACTTTTCAGGGAAAGAATGTCATTCTCAAACCTATGACGCCTACACAAGTAGCTGATGAGATTGAGAAGCGGAAGGTAAGTAAAGGTGAGTTAGATCAGGAGGCTCAGTCAAGCCAAGTGGATCCTCAAACTCGAGCTAAGAGTGTGTTCTTGGTCTCCAAAAGCACATTCCTGGACGAATTTGCGGATGGTGGAACTATTCTTATGCGCCTTTGCAAGAGCTTGAGCATGTTGAGTGAAGAGCTTAAAGCTTCTCTTCCATCGAACATTATCGCTCTTCTTGAGGAGTTTAAGGATGTGTTTCCCGATGAAATACCACCAGGTCTACCCCCTATTCGTGGAATCGAGCATCAAATTGATCTTATTCCAGGGGCTGCATTGCCTAATAGACCTGCGTATCGTATGAATCCCACTGAGACCCAAGAGGTCCAAACCCAAGTCCAGGAACTGTTGGATAAGGGTTACATTCGAATTAGCTTAAGTCCTAGTGCTGTGCCTGTGTTATTAGTCCCTAAGAAAGATGGATCATGGAGAATGTGTGTAGATTGTAGGGCTATTAACAACATCACTATTAAATATCGTCACCCTATTCCTAGATTAGATGATATGCTAGATGAGTTACATGGAGCCTCTATATTCTCTAAAATTGACCTTAGAAGTGGCTATCATCAGATTAGAATGAAAAAGGGAGATGAATGGAAAACAGCCTTTAAGACTAAGCTAGGCTTATATGAGTGGTTAGTTATGCCTTTTGGTTTAACTAATGCTCCTAGTACTTTTATGCGCTTAATGAATCATGTGCTTCGAGATTTCATTGGAAAGTTTGTTGTTGTTTACTTTGATGATATTCTGATTTATAGCAAGTCTTCTAATGAACATGAATCACATCTTAGAGAAGTGCTTAAAACACTAAGAATTGAACGCTTGTATGCTAATCTAAAGAAGTGTGAATTATGTAATGAACAAGTGTCTTTTCTTGGATTTGTAGTGAGCTCTAAAGGACTGCGTGTTGATGAATCAAAGATTAAAGCCATCCAAGAGTGGCCGACCCCCACCAACATAGGCCATGTACGCAGCTTCCAAGGTCTTGCGAGCTTCTACCGACGCTTTGTGCGAGATTTCAGCACCATCTCAGCCCCACTAACAGAGCTTACAAAGAAAAGGAGTGAGTTCACATGGGGAGCAGCTCAGGAGGACGCATTCAACACACTTAAGGATAAGCTGACTCACGCACCTCTACTAGCTTTGCCGGACTTTACTCAGCCTTTTGAGGTCGAGTGTGATGCTAGCGGAGTAGGAATTGGGGGAGTCCTTATGCAGGGAGGTAAGCCTATTGCTTTCTTTTCTGAGAAGTTGAAAGGTGCTTGTCTTAATTACTCTACCTATGATAAGGAATTGTATGCTTTGTTTCGAGTACTTAAGACATGGTCTCACTATCTATGGCCTAGGGAGTTTATTCTTAGAACTGATCATGAATCATTAAAACACTTTAAAAGCCAAGATAAACTTGATAGGAGACATGGTAGATGGATGGAGTTCATAGAAACATTTCCTTATGTAATTAAGTATAAGAAAGGCAAAGACAATGTGGTTGCCGATGCATTATCTAGGAGACATGTTCTAATAGCCGATTTCGATTCTAATGCTTTAGCTAGACGACATGTGCTTTTAACCACTTTGGATTCTAGAGTCTTAGGCTTTGTTTACATAAAGGAATTATATGAATCTGATCTAGATTTTGGTAACACTTTTCGAAAATGCTTAGAATCAGGTCCTTTCGATGGCTTCTATATACATGATGGATTCTTATTTCGAAAAGATCAAGTGTGTATTCCTCGATGTTCATTAAGATTACTACTTGTTAGTGAAGCCCATAGTGGTGGTTTAATGGGACATTTTGGACGGGATAAGACATATAATACACTGAAATCACACTTTTATTGGCCACATATGCTTAGGGATGTAGAACATTGCCTTAAGAGATGCATAGATTGCATTAAAGCCAAAGCTAAGCTTATGCCCCATGGCCTTTATACACCACTGCCGACCCCCTCAGCCCCTTGGGAAGACATTTCTATGGATTTTATTGTTGGGTTGCCTAGAACTAAGAAGGGGAGGGATTCAATCTTTGTAGTGGTCGATAGGTTCTCTAAAATGGCTCATTTCATTGCATGTCATAAAACTGATGATGCTACCAACGTTGCTAATCTATTCTTTAGAGAAGTAGTTAGGTTGCATGGTGTGCCTAAAACTATTGTTAGTGATAGGGATGTGAAATTCTTAAGTCATTTTTGGCGTACTTTATGGAATAAATTGGGAACTAGATTGCTATTCTCTACTTCTAGCCACCCCCAAACTGATGGCCAAACTGAGGTGACTAATAGAACCCTTGCTACTGTCCTAAGAGCCATTATTAGGAAGAATTTGAAACTTTGGGAAGAAGCCTTACATCATGTGGAATTTGCTTATAATCGAACCATGCATTCGGCTACTAAAATCAGTCCATTTGAATGTGTGTATGGTGTTAATCCACTAACCCCTTTTGATCTTACTCCATATCCTATGAGAGACAAAGAATCATTTGAGGCAGGTAAGCATGTCGAGTTCATCAAGGAGCTGCATGAACGAACTCGAGAGAAGCTGAAGCTCAAGGCTGAATACAATGCTAACAAGGCCAACAAGGGACGTCGCTTGGTCACATTTCAGCCTGGAGATCTTGTATGGGTGCACTTGAGGAAGGAGCGGTTTCCAGAAGCCCGGAAGAACAAGCTGTCGCCTCGTGGTGATGGACCATTTCGGATCAAGAAGAGAGTGGGCGACAATGCCTACCAATTGGAGCTTCCTGGAGACATGGGCGTGAGCGCTACATTCAACGTCGCAGATCTAATCCCTTACTTCGCTGTGGATGAAGACTTGGATTCGTGGTCGAATCCTTTTCAAGAAGGGGAGGTTGATGCGGGACCATCTTCTACAACTCCAGACACACCCATCATACTTGGAGAAGGGCCAATGACTCGAGCTAGAGCTAAGAAGCTTCAAAGAGACTCATTCAACTTTGTGGGTCATGCTTTGTTCTCGAGCAAGGTTCAACTCCCCGAGCCTACATTGAAGACATACATGTGCATTGGAGTGCAAATGGAGACCGAGCCACCTTCGTTAAAGCTTGGGCCGAATTTCTTTAAGTATTGAAGCTTATTTTCAGCTTAAGAACATTATTGGGCTGAATTGGGCTTTTCTTAATTCGTCTTTTTAAAACCTTATTTACTTATGTTCTTAGGTTTGTTTCATTAAGCCCATTAGTTATTAGTTATTAGTTTTATCTTTCTATCTAGTTAGGCCGGCCAGAACAGCCCTAAGGCCTTTATAATGCCGAGTTTTCCTTGTAAACAAATTGGAACATTCATAATACAGAAAGTATTCTTCTCAAACGTGTGAAACACATAGAGAGAGAGATCAGGCCGGATTGAGCTGTGCTCTTCGTGATCTCGAATTGATTGATAATCTCAGCTTGGTTTGCTTTGCCGTTCATCAACTTCGCAAGACTTGGTGAATCTAGTATCCACAAGCCCCCTCCTTGTGCCTTCAAGTTGTCCGCTTGATTGTGTAGGGTTGTAGAGACGGGTTGTGTAGTCATTGGTATTGGTTCCTACCCTCTGAGGAGGCCTGGGGTCTTTATCTTGTTCTGCATAGATCGTTTCAGTCCTTATCGGTCGTGTCTTTCAATTCTTGCATCTTAAATTTCGAGTCTTTATCTATCTTTATCGAGTCTTTATTGTTCTTGTTGTTGTCTTGCGTCGTTCTTGGAGTTCTTGATCAATTCTTGGTCGAGTTCTTGAAGTCTTGCATAAATCTTGCATCTTTCTTGTTAGTTCTTGCTGCGTCTTTATAGTTCTTGATCGATCTTGATTAAGTTCTTGAGAGTTTCTTTATTAGTTCTTGATTATTCGTGCTTGTTGTCGAAGATCGGACCATCTCACGGCTAACCCCGTATCACCAACAGCCCCTCGACAAGGGTAAAGGCCCACGGAATGGACGAGAATCGTCTGGGACATCTACTGGTCCCAAAGGGAGTAATCCTAACCCTTCTACCACTCGTTCTAGAGATATTGTATGCTTTAAATGCCAAGGTAGAGGACATTATATGAAGGATTGCCCTAATAAGAAAACTCTCATGGTTAATCAACTTGGAGAATATGAATCTGAAAACTCTTGTGATGAACATGATGAGAATGCTAATAATGATAATAATCAGAACCTAAACCTTGTTTGCTATGAAAATGATGATAATGAGGTTGAATATGAACATGGAGAATCTTTGATTGTTAGAAGAGTTTTAAGTGTTGTTCCTACACCATGTGAAGATAATCAAAGAGAAAACTTATTTCATACTCGTTGTCTAGTTAAAGGAAAGGTTGTAAATGTGATCATTGATGGAGGTAGTTGCTGTAATTTAGCTAGTCAAGAAATGGTTGACAAATTGCATTTACCTACTGTCCAACACCCTAGACCTTACAAATTGCATTGGATGAATGATTGTGGCTTATTAAAAGTTCATAGACAAGTTAAAGTGCATATTAAACTAGGACATTATGAAGATGATGTTTTATGTGACATTGTGCCTATGCAAGCTTGTCATATTCTATTAGGCCGTCCTTGGCAATCTGATCGAAAGGTTATTCATGATGGGTTTACTAATCGCTATACCTTTACTTTTCAGGGAAAGAATGTCATTCTCAAACCTATGACGCCTACACAAGTAGCTGATGAGATTGAGAAGCGGAAGGTAAGTAAAGGTGAGTTAGATCAGGAGGCTCAGTCAAGCCAAGTGGATCCTCAAACTCGAGCTAAGAGTGTGTTCTTGGTCTCCAAAAGCACATTCCTGGACGAATTTGCGGATGGTGGAACTATTCTTATGCGCCTTTGCAAGAGCTTGAGCATGTTGAGTGAAGAGCTTAAAGCTTCTCTTCCATCGAACATTATCGCTCTTCTTGAGGAGTTTAAGGATGTGTTTCCCGATGAAATACCACCAGGTCTACCCCCTATTCGTGGAATCGAGCATCAAATTGATCTTATTCCAGGGGCTGCATTGCCTAATAGACCTGCGTATCGTATGAATCCCACTGAGACCCAAGAGGTCCAAACCCAAGTCCAGGAACTGTTGGATAAGGGTTACATTCGAATTAGCTTAAGTCCTAGTGCTGTGCCTGTGTTATTAGTCCCTAAGAAAGATGGATCATGGAGAATGTGTGTAGATTGTAGGGCTATTAACAACATCACTATTAAATATCGTCACCCTATTCCTAGATTAGATGATATGCTAGATGAGTTACATGGAGCCTCTATATTCTCTAAAATTGACCTTAGAAGTGGCTATCATCAGATTAGAATGAAAAAGGGAGATGAATGGAAAACAGCCTTTAAGACTAAGCTAGGCTTATATGAGTGGTTAGTTATGCCTTTTGGTTTAACTAATGCTCCTAGTACTTTTATGCGCTTAATGAATCATGTGCTTCGAGATTTCATTGGAAAGTTTGTTGTTGTTTACTTTGATGATATTCTGATTTATAGCAAGTCTTCTAATGAACATGAATCACATCTTAGAGAAGTGCTTAAAACACTAAGAATTGAACGCTTGTATGCTAATCTAAAGAAGTGTGAATTATGTAATGAACAAGTGTCTTTTCTTGGATTTGTAGTGAGCTCTAAAGGACTGC
The DNA here is from genome assembly GCA_037127255.1 of Persicaria tinctoria. Lineage (NCBI taxonomy): Eukaryota > Viridiplantae > Streptophyta > Magnoliopsida > Caryophyllales > Polygonaceae > Persicaria > Persicaria tinctoria. The sequence continues at coordinate 41,633,423 of JBANSL010000013.1, forward strand.
GTGTTGATGAATCAAAGATTAAAGCCATCCAAGAGTGGCCGACCCCCACCAACATAGGCCATGTACGCAGCTTCCAAGGTCTTGCGAGCTTCTACCGACGCTTTGTGCGAGATTTCAGCACCATCTCAGCCCCACTAACAGAGCTTACAAAGAAAAGGAGTGAGTTCACATGGGGAGCAGCTCAGGAGGACGCATTCAACACACTTAAGGATAAGCTGACTCACGCACCTCTACTAGCTTTGCCGGACTTTACTCAGCCTTTTGAGGTCGAGTGTGATGCTAGCGGAGTAGGAATTGGGGGAGTCCTTATGCAGGGAGGTAAGCCTATTGCTTTCTTTTCTGAGAAGTTGAAAGGTGCTTGTCTTAATTACTCTACCTATGATAAGGAATTGTATGCTTTGTTTCGAGTACTTAAGACATGGTCTCACTATCTATGGCCTAGGGAGTTTATTCTTAGAACTGATCATGAATCATTAAAACACTTTAAAAGCCAAGATAAACTTGATAGGAGACATGGTAGATGGATGGAGTTCATAGAAACATTTCCTTATGTAATTAAGTATAAGAAAGGCAAAGACAATGTGGTTGCCGATGCATTATCTAGGAGACATGTTCTAATAGCCGATTTCGATTCTAATGCTTTAGCTAGACGACATGTGCTTTTAACCACTTTGGATTCTAGAGTCTTAGGCTTTGTTTACATAAAGGAATTATATGAATCTGATCTAGATTTTGGTAACACTTTTCGAAAATGCTTAGAATCAGGTCCTTTCGATGGCTTCTATATACATGATGGATTCTTATTTCGAAAAGATCAAGTGTGTATTCCTCGATGTTCATTAAGATTACTACTTGTTAGTGAAGCCCATAGTGGTGGTTTAATGGGACATTTTGGACGGGATAAGACATATAATACACTGAAATCACACTTTTATTGGCCACATATGCTTAGGGATGTAGAACATTGCCTTAAGAGATGCATAGATTGCATTAAAGCCAAAGCTAAGCTTATGCCCCATGGCCTTTATACACCACTGCCGACCCCCTCAGCCCCTTGGGAAGACATTTCTATGGATTTTATTGTTGGGTTGCCTAGAACTAAGAAGGGGAGGGATTCAATCTTTGTAGTGGTCGATAGGTTCTCTAAAATGGCTCATTTCATTGCATGTCATAAAACTGATGATGCTACCAACGTTGCTAATCTATTCTTTAGAGAAGTAGTTAGGTTGCATGGTGTGCCTAAAACTATTGTTAGTGATAGGGATGTGAAATTCTTAAGTCATTTTTGGCGTACTTTATGGAATAAATTGGGAACTAGATTGCTATTCTCTACTTCTAGCCACCCCCAAACTGATGGCCAAACTGAGGTGACTAATAGAACCCTTGCTACTGTCCTAAGAGCCATTATTAGGAAGAATTTGAAACTTTGGGAAGAAGCCTTACATCATGTGGAATTTGCTTATAATCGAACCATGCATTCGGCTACTAAAATCAGTCCATTTGAATGTGTGTATGGTGTTAATCCACTAACCCCTTTTGATCTTACTCCATATCCTATGAGAGACAAAGAATCATTTGAGGCAGGTAAGCATGTCGAGTTCATCAAGGAGCTGCATGAACGAACTCGAGAGAAGCTGAAGCTCAAGGCTGAATACAATGCTAACAAGGCCAACAAGGGACGTCGCTTGGTCACATTTCAGCCTGGAGATCTTGTATGGGTGCACTTGAGGAAGGAGCGGTTTCCAGAAGCCCGGAAGAACAAGCTGTCGCCTCGTGGTGATGGACCATTTCGGATCAAGAAGAGAGTGGGCGACAATGCCTACCAATTGGAGCTTCCTGGAGACATGGGCGTGAGCGCTACATTCAACGTCGCAGATCTAATCCCTTACTTCGCTGTGGATGAAGACTTGGATTCGTGGTCGAATCCTTTTCAAGAAGGGGAGGTTGATGCGGGACCATCTTCTACAACTCCAGACACACCCATCATACTTGGAGAAGGGCCAATGACTCGAGCTAGAGCTAAGAAGCTTCAAAGAGACTCATTCAACTTTGTGGGTCATGCTTTGTTCTCGAGCAAGGTTCAACTCCCCGAGCCTACATTGAAGACATACATGTGCATTGGAGTGCAAATGGAGGCCGAGCCACCTTCGTTAAAGCTTGGGCCGAATTTCTTTAAGTATTGAAGCTTATTTTCAGCTTAAGAACATTATTGGGCTGAATTGGGCTTTTCTAAGTTATTATTTTTAGAGACCTTATTTATTTATGTTTTTAAGTTTATTAAGCCCATTAGAAAGTAGATCTATCTATTTCTATCTAGTTAGGCCGGCCAACATGCCTTAGTTCTCTATATATTTTCGATTCAGCTTTGTAATTCAATTGGAACATTCATAATACAGAAAGTATTCTTCTCAAACGTGTGAAACACATAGAGAGAGAGATCAGGCCGGATTGAGCTGTGCTCTTCGTGATCTCGAATTGATTGATAATCTCAGCTTGGTTTGCTTTGCCGTTCATCAACTTCGCAAGACTTGGTGAATCTAGTATCCACAAGCCCCCTCCTTGTGCCTTCAAGTTGTCCGCTTGATTGTGTAGGGTTGTAGAGACGGGTTGTGTAGTCATTGGTATTGGTTCCTACCCTCTGAGGAGGCCTGGGGTCTTTATCTTGTTCTGCATAGATCGTTTCAGTCCTTATCGGTCGTGTCTTTCAATTCTTGCATCTTAAATTTCGAGTCTTTATCTATCTTTATCGAGTCTTTATTGTTCTTGTTGCTGTCTTGCGTCGTTCTTGGAGTTCTTGATCAATTCTTGGTCGAGTTCTTGAAGTCTTGCATAAATCTTGCATCTTTCTTGTTAGTTCTTGCTGCGTCTTTATAGTTCTTGATCGATCTTGATTAAGTTCTTGAGAGTTTCTTTATTAGTTCTTGATTATTCTTGCTTGTTGTCGAAGATCGGACCATCTCACGGCTAACCCCGTATCAAATTTGATGCTCGATTCCACGAATAGGGGGTAGACCTGGTGGTATTTCATCGGGAAACACATCCTTAAACTCCTCAAGAAGAGCGAGAATGTTCGATGGAAGAGAAGCTTTAAGCTCTTCACTCAACATGCTCAAGCTCTTGCAAAGGCGCATAAGAATAGTTCCACCATCCGCAAATTCGTCCAGGAATGTGCTTTTGGAGACCAAGAACACACTCTTAGCTCGAGTTTGAGGATCCACTTGGCTCGACTGAGCTTCCTGATCTAACTCACCTTTACTTACCTTCCGCTTCTCAATCTCATCAGCTACTTGTGTAGGCGTCATAGGTTTGAGAATGACATTCTTTCCCTGAAAAGTAAAGGTATAGCGATTAGTAAACCCATCATGAATAACCTTTCGATCAGATTGCCAAGGACGGCCTAATAGAATATGACAAGCTTGCATAGGCACAATATCACATAAAACATCATCTTCATAATGTCCTAGTTTAATATGCACTTTAACTTGTCTATGAACTTTTAATAAGCCACAATCATTCATCCAATGCAATTTGTAAGGTCTAGGGTGTTGGACAGTAGGTAAATGCAATTTGTCAACCATTTCTTGACTAGCTAAATTACAGCAACTACCTCCATCAATGATCACATTTACAACCTTTCCTTTAACTAAACAACGAGTATGAAATAAGTTTTCTCTTTGATTATCTTCACATGGTGTAGGAACAACACTTAAAACTCTTCTAACAATCAAAGATTCTCCATGTTCATATTCAACCTCATTATCATCATTTTCATAGCAAACAAGGTTTAGGTTCTGATCATTATCATTATTAGCATTTTCATCATGTTCATCACAAGAGTTTTCAGATTCATATTCTCCAAATTGATTAACCATGAGAGTTTTCTTATTAGGGAAATCCTTCATATAATGTCCTCTACCTTGGCATTTAAAGCATACAATATCTCTAGAACGAGTGGTAGAAGGGTTAGGATTACTCCCTTTGGGACCAGTAGATGTCCCAGACGATTCTCGTCCATTCCATGGGCCTTTACCCTTGTCGAGGGGCTGTTGGGGCTGTCGACCTTCACTCCTCCATTGGGGCTGCTGAGCTCGCTCCCTAGAGCCCATCTCCGAGCGCCCTTGGGGCTGTTGGGGCCGAGATTGGCGCCACCCTTGTTGCTGGCCACTCGACACCCTATTGCCTTGGCTTTTGTAGCGTTGTCCCTTTTCTACTTTCATAGCTAGATGTAGAAGTTCAGTAGGAGTAGTATAGGGAAAATAATCAATTTCATGAGCTAAAGCAGGATGTAAGATTCGAAGATATCTAACATTAGTTTTCTCATGAGTTTCGACTATATTAGCTCTAGCCATGGCTTCTTGCATAACATTAAATGTTTCCTCAACAGTTTTACTACCTTGTTTAAGGTTTTCTAATCTGTTTAATAGCTCTCTATCATAATGTTGAGGTACAAATCTATTTCTCATGACCACTTTCAATTGTTCCCAAGAAGCAATAGGTGCATCAAGGGATCTTCTTCTTTCCTTAACAAGATTATCCCACCAGATTAATGCAAAACCTTGAATCTCTAGGGAAGCTAGTTCTACTTTCTTAGGTTCTGAGAAATTATGACAATTCCAGATTTGCTCCATTTTAATTTCCCAATCAATATAAGCATCTGGATCAGTTTTACCATCAAAAGGAGGAATCTTTACCTTAACCTTACCTATACCGTCGTCGTCATTGAACCTAGGTGGTCGGTTCTGATTTCCCCTTTGATTCCGTCTCGGGCGTCGCTCCCAATACTCCTCTTCTTGGAAGTCGTCATCTTGCTCCGAGTAATAGAATTGCTCTTGATAGCCACGTCCTCTTCCCCTTCCCTGTCCTTGACCTTGCACATTAACAAACCCATTATTCCGATCATTTCTCCAACCTCGTGGAGAGTTGTTTTCATTGAATAAAGGATTATCTAAATTAGCATTGACATGAGGATTAGGATTAGGAATAGGGTTAGGATTAACGACCTCTCTTTCATCATTGGGTATCTCAACTCGCTCTTGCTGACCTATGGTGTTTGAACCACTAGGCCTAGAGCTCTCTAATGCAGCCACCCTTGCTGTTAGCGCAGCCAAGGATTCAGGAACACCCGTTGTGTTGTTCATGATAGTCGCCATGTTGTTCATCATGGTCTGAAATTGCTCGGGCGTCACTGTTGCAATTGAGTCAGTGGCATTGTTACCACCACTGTTTCCCTGATTAGTAGACATTATAACAAAGACCAAAGAACAAAGAACTAAGTTAAAGGTTAGTAAAACTTATAAACAGCTCACAATTGTGTTTCGCTCACACTCCCTCTCTGATTGATATATCACGCTTGCTAGGGCAATCCGCTTTGGGCAAATCAACTACCAAGCAAAGACTAAATAAATCAAGGTATGTAATGACTGAAACGAACAACAAAGCACTCGTCAAAAGGTTAAGAGCATTCGACAGCAGTTGTAAACAATAGATTCAAGCAAAGCAGATGGGTAATTGCAATGAATCAATTCGACGCACAAAGAGATCACTCGGCAAGGGCTGAGATCACTCGACACACACAAGAGAGAACTCGGCACGGGCTGAGAACTCTTCGACACAAACACAACAGCACTCGACAATGGGGAGAAGTGCTCGACACAGCCAAAAATTAACTCGACAAGGCTGTAACAAAAAGAAATAGAAGAAACACAAGAGAAAGTAAGGAAATTTACCTCTTTTGATTGAAAAACCCCAAGTTATGATGTTATAGTTGCAAGGTAGGGTTTCAATTTTGTGGAGGTGTATGTGTTTAGGTTTAGGGCTGTCGACAAGGGCTATGGAGAATCACCAAAAAGTTGAGTCCTTTAGGGTTTTCTTGCACTAGATCAACAAACAACAACCAAACACTTTCTTCTCTTTTTTTTTTGAATTTTCGGAACTTTAATTTAATGTTTTTTTTTTTTTTTTTTTTATAAATCTGAAACTAATGCAAGAAAACTAACACTAATGAGAAAAGGACTCGAAAATATGATATGTTGGTGATACATGATAGAAATTCAGCCCTTAAAGATGTATTTATAAACAACTTTGGATATATAAGGTAACAAGATCTATCTAAGCCTCTTAAAGATAAAGATAGATAATATGGATTAATCTATCAATTATAATCAGATTGTAAAAGGCAAATAGAATAGATATAGGATAGATAAAATATTCCAAAGATAGACGAAGGATAGGAAAGATAACAAACTAGGGTTTCTTGTGTTTATGTGATGTCGACCAAGCTGTGACTATGGGGACAAGGGTAATGCCGCCGGCTTAGGTGCTGCACAAGGGAAATTGCGCACCACTTTGGTCGACTCCACGGTCTCGGCTAGGCTTTGTGTTTAGGCAATGCAACCACAAACAATCACAAACTCAAGATTAGTGCAATAATCAATAAGGAATGCAAGAAGTAAAAGACCAAACAAAGAAAAGACTCTATTTTTTTTATTTTTTTTGGTTTTTGTGTTTAGGAAAAGAAAAAGACTCAATCTTGATGTCGGAAACCAAAGCTCTGATGCCAATTTGATAGGGGGTTAGCCGTGTGATGGTCCGATCTTCGACAACAAGCAAGAATTAAACAAGAACTAATAAAGACAGCAAGAATGCTTCAAGAATCGATCAAGAAATCTGCAAGATCAATCAAGAAGTTAGAGAACAGAAGCAAGAACGAATAAAGACTCAACAAGATCAGCAAGATTCGATCAAGAAGCAATCAAGATCGATCAAGATTCTCAAGAAACTCAGCAAGACTCGACAAAGATGAATAAAGACTCGAAATTGAATTGCAAGAATTGAAAGACACGACCTGATATGGACTGAAACGATCTATGCAGAACAAGATAAAGACCCCAGGCCTCCTCAGAGGGTAGGAACCAATACCAATGACTACACAACCCGCCTCTACAACCCTACACAATCAAGCGGACAACTTGAAGGCACAAGGAGGGGGCTTGTGGATACTAGATTCACCAAGTCTTGCGAAGTTGATGAACGGCAAAGCAAACCAAGCTGAGATATGTATCAATCGATGATCAATGAGCACAGCTCTAATTGAATCAACAAACACTCGATGGTGTAAACACTCTTTTTGAGAGAATTGTAATTATCAAAGTTCCCATCTGTTTACATGGAAGAATCGAAAATATATAGGCCCTAAGGCTGAGTTTGGCCGGCCATAGTAGATAGAAATAGATAGATCTAATTACTAATGGGCTTATTGAAATAAACCTAAGAACATAAGTAAAATAAGGTCCTTAAAAATAATAACTAGAAAAGCCCAATTCAGCCCAATAATGTTCATAAGCTGAAATTAAGCTCTAACACTTAGATAATTTCGGCCCAAGCTTTATTCAAGGTGGCTCGGCCTCATTATGCACTCCAATGCACATATATGTCTTCAATGTTGGCTCGGGGAGTTGAACCTTGCTCGAGAACAAAGCATGACCCACAAAGTTGAATGAGTCTCTCTGAAGCTTCTTAGCTCTAGCTCGAGTCATTGGTCCTTCTCCAAGTATGATGGGTGTGTCTGGAGCTGTAGAAGATGGTCCCGCATCACTCTTGGAGTGTAGGGAGGGTTGTATTGTCGTTGTGGTGCGATGGGTGGATTGTGGCCTACGGGTAGTACGCATATTTGCAAAGGCACATCTTGTTGGGGAGGAGGGGCTGGCGAAATTTCATGCATCGGGGGAGGCATCATTTGAGGGTGTGCTATCATCGCGTTAGTTGAAGAAAGCAGTGGGTTTGCACCTGCCAATTGGTTGTATTGTACTTCATTGCGAGGAATCTGCTGGGGAGCAACATGGGGTTGCCAGCGAGGGTTGTTGCGTGGCTGAGCATCCTGGCCTCCTTTTCCGTGAAACTTGTTGGCTATTTTATGGAATAAAGAGGGCTTTTTTTAATTTGATCATGAGCTCGTACTCACAACCTCCATGCCATGGATTTGCAAGGTTACGAGGTGACGTAACTTATCATAATTGCGAGGCTTTTTTTTGAACAGATATGTTTTGAAGTCGCATTCGGCGAGGTTGCCCATCAGGATGGTACATGCAAATTTCGGATTGAACTTTGGGATTTGAACGACCATGGTGTTGAACCTGCTGAAGAATCTTCCTAGGGATTTAGATGGTTCCTGTTTGATGGAATTCAGATCCAGCATGGTGCGTTTTTGCATGCAAGCGCTGCCAAAATGAGCGACAAAGACGTCGGATTGTTGGGCAAACCTGCTTATAGATGAACGAGGGAAGTTGGTGAACGATGTCAGCCCCACTTAGGGTGGACAAAAACGATCGAAAAAACATAGCATTGTTGTTCTCGTTCATCCCCATCGATGTTGTTAATTGGTTCATGTGATCGTTGGGATCAGAATTCCTAATGTATTTCGCAATTGATACGTCCGTCCAACTTTTCGGGACGGGGGTGATACGGGGTTAGCCGTAGGTTGGTCCGATCTTCGACAACAAGCAAGAAACTAAAGAAACGGAAGCAAGAACTGAACAAGAAAGCAAGACACGATTCAAGACTCAACAAGAACAACAAGATTCGACCAAGAAGGGTTCAAGATCGATCAAGAAAACCAAGAACGCAGCAAAGACTCTAAAGAAAGATGCAAGACTCGAAATTCAAGAGCAAGAATTGAAAGACACGACCTGATATGGACTGAGTCGATCTATATAGAACAAGATAAAGACCCCAGGCCTCCTCAGAGGGTAGGAACCAATACCAATGACTATATAACCCGCCTCTACAACCCTACACAACCAAGCGGACAACTTGGAGGCACAAGGAGGGGGCTCGTGGATACTAGGATCACCAAGTCTTGCGAAGTTGATGAACACAAAGCAAACCAAGCTGAGATAGATACCAATTCGTGATCAACGAGCACAGCTCTAGTTGGATCAACATCACTCAATGTGTTTCACACAAGTTTGAGAGAACTAATTCTATTCATTGAAAGCTGAATGTTTACAATGTATGAAATCGAAATATATAAGCTATGCTAAGGCCTGATGGGCCGAGTTTAATGATAGAAAGATAATATCTAACATCTAATTAAAACACCTAAAATCATAAGTAAATAAGATCTCTAGAAATAACACTTAAAATAGCCCAATTTCGGCCCAATAGGAACACTAGGCGAAACGGGGTTCCAACACTTAGTAAAATCCCGTCAAAACAGTGACAGCTTGCAAAGATGTGCATTTTCGGCCAATTTCGAGGTTGAATCTGGAAATATCTTCAACAGAAAAGTTGTAGATCTCTTCGTCCTCGTTCCAACAAGATATGGCACGCCTCAATCCGATAAATATTGATTCCGTACGACCCATTTTACAGAGACGTCGAAAAGCTGTCAAATGACTATGAACGAGCTAAACGTCAAGCTCCCACCTTTGGACCTTTTCCCATGGTGGAGCCTTCTTCTTCCTTTTTAGAAAGACATCATCCGAAGGTGTCTTGGATGGTCCCGCATCAATCTCCCTTTCTTGAAAAGGATTCGTCCTCGAATCCAAGGTCATATATGATTCCGCACATGCAGCCACACGAGCTCCTGGATCGAACACCATATGCCCATGGAAATTCATCTCAAGAACGATTGGTGTAGAGATTGACCACTCCTCGATGGTTATTGTCTCAGCTTCATCTACAAAATCAAGAAAAGAAACTTTATTAGTGCATAATTCATATTTCATGTCATCTTCATGATGTTCTAACTTAATATGCACTTGAGCTTGGTCATTAATCCCTAAGTTTCCATCCAAAACTAGCAAGTTTTCATCCTTTTCCAAGGCTGAATTTTCAATTAATTCTAGGCTAGCAATATTAGAACAATTTTCACTATCAATGATCATATTACTAACTATGCATTTTGCTATGCACTTAGTATGACACAGTTCTTCTCTTTCATTAACATCACAAGGCGTAGGTTGAACATGATGCGGGACCATCCAAGACACCTTCGGATGATGTCTTTCTAAAAAGAAAGAAGAAGGCTCCACCATGGGAAAAGGTCCAAAGGTGGGAGCTTGACGTTTAGCTCGTTCATAGTCATTTGACAGCTTTTCGACGTCTCTGTAAAATGGGTCGTACGGAATCAATATTTATCGGATTGAGGCGTGCCATATCTTGTTGGAACGAGGACGAAGAGATCTACAACTTTTCTGTTGAAGATATTTCCAGATTCAACCTCGAAATTGGCCGAAAATGCACATCTTTGCAAGCTGTCACTGTTTTGACGGGATTTTACTAAGTGTTGGAACCCCGTTTCGCCTAGTGTTCCTATTGGGCCGAAATTGGGCTATTTTAAGTGTTATTTCTAGAGATCTTATTTACTTATGATTTTAGGTGTTTTAATTAGATGTTAGATATTATCTTTCTATCATTAAACTCGGCCCATCAGGCCTTAGCATAGCTTATATATTTCGATTTCATACATTGTAAACATTCAGCTTTCAATTAATAGAATTAGTTCTCTCAAACTTGTGTGAAACACAATGAGTGATGTTGATCCAACTAGAGCTGTGCTCGTTGATCACGAATTGGTATCTATCTCAGCTTGGTTTGCTTTGCCGTTCATCAACTTCGCAAGACTTGGTGAATCTAGTATCCACAAGCCCCCTCCTTGTGCCTTCAAGTTGTCCGCTTGATTGTGTAGGGTTGTAGAGGCGGGTTGTGTAGTCATTGGTATTGGTTCCTACCCTCTGAGGAGGCCTGGGGTCTTTATCTTGTTCTGCATAGATCGTTTCAGTCCTTATCGGTCGTGTCTTTCAATTCTTGCATCTTAAATTTCGAGTCTTTATCTATCTTTATCGAGTCTTTATTGTTCTTGTTGCTGTCTTGCGTCGTTCTTGGAGTTCTTGATCAATTCTTGGTCGAGTTCTTGAAGTCTTGCTGCGTTCTTGTTGAGTCTTGCATAAATCTTGCATCTTTCTTGTTAGTTCTTGCTGCGTCTTTATAGTTCTTGATCGATCTTGATTAAGTTCTTGAGTTTCTTTATTAGTTCTTGATTATTCTTGCTTGTTGTCGAAGATCGGACCATCTCACGGCTAACCCCGTATCAAATTGGCATCAGAGCTTTGGTTTCCGACATCAAGATTGAGTCTTTTTCTTTTCTAAACACAAAATCCACAAAAAAGAGTCCTTTTCTTGTTTTGGTTATTTACTTCTTGCATTCGTTTTGATTAATTTACTAATCTTGAGTTTGTGATTGTTTGTGGTTGCATAGCCTAAACACAAAGCCTAGCCGAGACCGTGGAGTCGACCAAAGGTGCACACAATCCCGTTGTGAACACCCCCATAGCCGACGGCATAATCTGTCCCCATAGCCTTTGCTTGGCCGAAAATCAGTCCTCCACATACACAAACCCTAGTTTGTTCTATCTTTTGATCCTTTGTTCTATCTTTGGAACTTTTGATCTATCTATATCTATTCCTATATTATCAATTGCCTATTTAAATTCTTATTTTTGGTGGATAAAATTCATTATATCTATCAAATATCTATTAAGGCATAAGATAGATCTTGTTACCATATTTATCCAAAGGTTGTCTATTTATTTATCTTAGGGCTATCTATTTTATCTTTTATCACCATCTACATCAGATTTTCGAGTCCTCCTTTCATTAGTGTTCTTTCTTGCATTAGTTTATAAAAAAAAAAAAAAAAAAAAAAAAAAAAAAAAACAAAACAGAAATTTAGTCCGAAAATTACAAAACAAAAGAGAAGTGTTTGGTTGTTGTTTGTTGATCTAGTGCAAGAAAACCTAAAGGACTCAACTTTTTGGTGATCTCCATAGCCTTGTCGACAGCCCTAAACCTAAACACATTATTCCCAAACACATACCTCCACAAAATTGAAACCCTACCTTGCAACTACAACATCATAACTTAAGGTTTTCAATCAAAAGAGGTAAATTTCCATTCTTTCTTTTATTTTTCTCTATTTCTCTTGTGTCGAGCACTGTTTTGTGTGTTCAAGTGCTGCTGTGTTTGAGTCGAGTAGAGCTCAGCCTTGTCGAGCTCTCTTTCATTGCTTTGAGTTGCTGTTTGCTTGTGTCGAGTACACTAGGCCCTTGCCGAGTGATCTCTTGGTTGTGTCGAGTAGAGCTCAGCCCCTGCCGAGTTCTCTCTATTGTTGTGTCGAGTACTGATTTTCCTTGATCAAGTGCTCTCCTTGCTTTGTCGAGTACTACAGCCCTTGTTGAGTACTCTTGTGTGTTGTTTCATTCATTCTCTTGATTCGTATACTTTGATTGCTTAGTTCTTTGCTTGGTTGTTGGTTTGCCCAAAGCGGATTGCCCCAGCAAGTGTGATATACCAATCGGAGAGAAGAGTGTGAGCGAAACACAATTGTGAGGTGTTTATATTTTTCTAACTTTTACTTAGTTCTTTGTTTGTTTTATTTGATATGTCTAATCAGGTCACCATGTTCCACACCATGATGGAGACCTTAGCTAAGATAAATAAAGGATTGGCGGCATTAGAGGCTCGGCCATCCGGATCTAACAACATGGCTGGGCAAGGTAATCCCCGGCGTACTGAAGCGCCTCATGATGAAAGGGAAGTATATAATCCTAATCCTAATCCTCATTTAGCTAAACCTTTATTTGATAAGAACATCTCTCCACAAAGGGAGAGACATGGTAGGAATAATGCGTTTGCTAATATGCAGGGACGAGGGAAAGGACGATGGCAACAAGATGAGTACTACTTCTCAGAGGACGACGACTACTTCCAAGAGGATGATCATTGGGAGCAACGTCCTAGACGAAATGATAGAGGAGGTCAATACCACTATCGAGCACCTAGAGAGCATGCGCAGGATGGCATAGGTATGGTAAAGGTAAAGATCCCTCAATTTTATGGTACCAACAATCCAGATGCTTACATTGATTGGGAAATTAAAATGGATCGAATATGGATTTGTCATAACTTCTCTGAACATAAAAAGGTGCAACTAGCTTCCCTAGAATTTCAAAGTTTCGCTTTAATTTGGTGGGATAATCTAGTTAAAGAAAGAAGAAGATTCCTTGATGCACCTATTGCTTCTTGGATTCAATTAAAAGCACTTATGAGAAGTAGGTTTGCTCCTCCACATTATGCTAGCGAGCTTAGACAACGATTAGAAAATCTTAAGCAAGGTAGCAAAACTGTTGAGGACACCTTTTATGCAATGCAAGAAACCATGGCTAGAGCTAATGTAGTTGAGTCCTATGAAGATACAAATGCTAGGTTTCTTAGAATATTGCACCCCGCCTTAGCTCGTGAAATTGATTACTTTCCATATTCTACGCCTACTGAAATTTTACATTTAGCTATGAAAGTGGAAAGGAATGCTAGATACAGGAGCCAAGGTGGTAGAATGTCGAGTGGGCAACCCCAAGGGTGGCACCAAGGCCATGTGCAGCAGCCCCAAGGGAGGTTTGATGGCGGCTCAAGGGAGAAAGCAAACCAACCCCATGGGGGTAGTGAAGGCCGAACACCCCAACAGCCCATCGACAATAGTGAAGCGTCTTGGAATGGACATGAATCGTCTAGGGTATCTACTGGCCCTAAAGGGAGTAATCCTAACTCTTCTACTCTTGAACCTATCTACATTCCTTGCTTTATATGCCAAGGTAGAGGACACATTATGAAGGATTGCCCTAATAAGAAAACTCTCATGATTAATCACCTAGGCAATAATGAATCTGAAAATTCTAGTGATAAACATGATGAGCATGTTCATAATGATCAAGATATTAGTTTACTTTCTTCTAACGATAATTGCCTTGAACATGAGCATGTTGATTCTTTGATTGATGTAAATGTTCAACCTACGCCTTGTGATGTTAATGAAAGAGAAGAACTGTGTCATACTAAGTGCATAGCAAAATGCATAGTTAGTAATATGATCATTGATAGTGAAAATTGTTCTAATATTGCTAGCCTAGAATTAATTGAAAATTCAGCCTTGGAAAAGGATGAAAACTTGCTAGTTTTGGATGGAAACTTAGGGATTAATGACAAAGCTCAAGTGCATATTAAGTTAGAACATCATGAAGATGACATGAAATATGAATTATGCACTAATAAAGTTTCTTTTCTTGATTTTGTAGATGAAGCTGAGACAATAACCATCGAGGAGTGGTCAATCTCTACACCAATCGTTCTTGAGATGAATTTCCATGGGCATATGGTGTTCGATCCAGGAGCTCGTGTGGCTGCATGTGCGGAATCATATATGACCTTGGATTCGAGGACGAATCCTTTTCAAGAAAGGGAGATTGATGCGGGACCATCCAAGACACCTTCGGATGATGTCTTTCTAAAAAGAAAGAAGAAGGCTCCACCATGGGAAAAGGTCCAAAGGTGGGAGCTTGACGTTTAGCTCGTTCATAGTCATTTGACAGCTTTTCGACGTCTCTGTAAAATGGGTCGTACGGAATCAATATTTATCGGATTGAGGCGTGCCATATCTTGTTGGAACGAGGACGAAGAGATCTACAACTTTTCTGTTGAAGATATTTCCAGATTCAACCTCGAAATTGGCCGAAAATGCACATCTTTGCAAGCTGTCACTGTTTTGACGGGATTTTACTAAGTGTTGGAACCCCGTTTCGCCTAGTGTTCCTATTGGGCCGAAATTGGGCTATTTTAAGTGTTATTTCTAGAGATCTTATTTACTTATGATTTTAGGTGTTTTAATTAGATGTTAGATATTATCTTTCTATCATTAAACTCGGCCCATCAGGCCTTAGCATAGCTTATATATTTCGATTTCATACATTGTAAACATTCAGCTTTCAATTAATAGAATTAGTTCTCTCAAACTTGTGTGAAACACAATGAGTGATGTTGATCCAACTAGAGCTGTGCTCGTTGATCACGAATTGGTATCTATCTCAGCTTGGTTTGCTTTGCCGTTCATCAACTTCGCAAGACTTGGTGAATCTAGTATCCACAAGCCCCCTCCTTGTGCCTTCAAGTTGTCCGCTTGATTGTGTAGGGTTGTAGAGGCGGGTTGTGTAGTCATTGGTATTGGTTCCTACCCTCTGAGGAGGCCTGGGGTCTTTATCTTGTTCTGCATAGATCGTTTCAGTCCTTATCGGTCGTGTCTTTCAATTCTTGCATCTTAAATTTCGAGTCTTTATCTATCTTTATCGAGTCTTTATTGTTCTTGTTGCTGTCTTGCGTCGTTCTTGGAGTTCTTGATCAATTCTTGGTCGAGTTCTTGAAGTCTTGCTGCGTTCTTGTTGAGTCTTGCATAAATCTTGCATCTTTCTTGTTAGTTCTTGCTGCGTCTTTATAGTTCTTGATCGATCTTGATTAAGTTCTTGAGTTTCTTTATTAGTTCTTGATTATTCTTGCTTGTTGTCGAAGATCGGACCATCTCACGGCTAACCCCGTATCAGAACATTTACATCAATCAAAGAATCAACATGCTCATGTTCAAGGCAATTATCGTTAGAAGAAAGTAAACTAATATCTTGATCATTATGAACATGCTCATCATGTTTATCACTAGAATTTTCAGATTCATTATTGCCTAGGTGATTAATCATGAGAGTTTTCTTATTAGGGCAATCCTTCATAATGTGTCCTCTACCTTGGCATATAAAGCAAGGAATGTAGATAGGTTCAAGAGTAGAAGAGTTAGGATTACTCCCTTTAGGGCCAGTAGATACCCTAGACGATTCATGTCCATTCCAAGACGCTTCACTATTGTCGATGGGCTGTTGGGGTGTTCGGCCTTCACTACCCCCATGGGGTTGGTTTGCTTTCTCCCTTGAGCCGCCATCAAACCTCCCTTGGGGCTGCTGCACATGGCCTTGGTGCCACCCTTGGGGTTGCCCACTCGACATTCTACCACCTTGGCTCCTGTATCTAGCATTCCTTTCCACTTTCATAGCTAAATGTAAAATTTCAGTAGGCGTAGAATATGGAAAGTAATCAATTTCACGAGCTAAGGCGGGGTGCAATATTCTAAGAAACCTAGCATTTGTATCTTCATAGGACTCAACTACATTAGCTCTAGCCATGGTTTCTTGCATTGCATAAAAGGTGTCCTCAACAGTTTTGCTACCTTGCTTAAGATTTTCTAATCGTTGTCTAAGCTCGCTAGCATAATGTGGAGGAGCAAACCTACTTCTCATAAGTGCTTTTAATTGAATCCAAGAAGCAATAGGTGCATCAAGGAATCTTCTTCTTTCTTTAACTAGATTATCCCACCAAATTAAAGCGAAACTTTGAAATTCTAGGGAAGCTAGTTGCACCTTTTTATGTTCAGAGAAGTTATGACAAATCCATATTCGATCCATTTTAATTTCCCAATCAATGTAAGCATCTGGATTGTTGGTACCATAAAATTGAGGGATCTTTACCTTTACCATACCTATGCCATCCTGCGCATGCTCTCTAGGTGCTCGATAGTGGTATTGACCTCCTCTATCATTTCGTCTAGGACGTTGCTCCCAATGATCATCCTCTTGGAAGTAGTCGTCGTCCTCTGAGAAGTAGTACTCATCTTGTTGCCATCGTCCTTTCCCTCGTCCCTGCATATTAGCAAACGCATTATTCCTACCATGTCTCTCCCTTTGTGGAGAGATGTTCTTATCAAATAAAGGTTTAGCTAAATGAGGATTAGGATTAGGATTATATACTTCCCTTTCATCATGAGGCGCTTCAGTACGCCGGGGATTACCTTGCCCAGCCATGTTGTTAGATCCGGATGGCCGAGCCTCTAATGCCGCCAATCCTTTATTTATCTTAGCTAAGGTCTCCATCATGGTGTGGAACATGGTGACCTGATTAGACATATCAAATAAAACAAACAAAGAACTAAGTAAAAGTTAGAAAAATATAAACACCTCACAATTGTGTTTCGCTCACACTCTTCTCTCCGATTGGTATATCACACTTGCTGGGGCAATCCGCTTTGGGCAAACCAACAACCAAGCAAAGAACTAAGCAATCAAAGTATACGAATCAAGAGAATGAATGAAACAACACACAAGAGTACTCAACAAGGGCTGTAGTACTCGACAAAGCAAGGAGAGCACTTGATCAAGGAAAATCAGTACTCGACACAACAATAGAGAGAACTCGGCAGGGGCTGAGCTCTACTCGACACAACCAAGAGATCACTCGGCAAGGGCCTAGTGTACTCGACACAAGCAAACAGCAACTCAAAGCAATGAAAGAGAGCTCGACAAGGCTGAGCTCTACTCGACTCAAACACAGCAGCACTTGAACACACAAAACAGTGCTCGACACAAGAGAAATAGAGAAAAATAAAAGAAAGAATGGAAATTTACCTCTTTTGATTGAAAACCTTAAGTTATGATGTTGTAGTTGCAAGGTAGGGTTTCAATTTTGTGGAGGTATGTGTTTGGGAATAATGTGTTTAGGTTTAGGGCTGTCGACAAGGCTATGGAGATCACCAAAAAGTTGAGTCCTTTAGGTTTTCTTGCACTAGATCAACAAACAACAACCAAACACTTCTCTTTTGTTTTGTAATTTTCGGACTAAATTTCTGTTTTTTTTTTTTTTTTTTTTTTTTTTTTTTTTTTTATAAACTAATGCAAGAAAGAACACTAATGAAAGGAGGACTCGAAAATCTGATGTAGATGGTGATAAAAGATAAAATAGATAGCCCTAAGATAAATAAATAGACAACCTTTGGATAAATATGGTAACAAGATCTATCTTATGCCTTAATAGATATTTGATAGATATAATGAATTTTATCCACCAAAAATAAGAATTTAAATAGGCAATTGATAATATAGGAATAGATATAGATAGATCAAAAGTTCCAAAGATAGAACAAAGGATCAAAAGATAGAACAAACTAGGGTTTGTGTATGTGGAGGACTGATTTTCGGCCAAGCAAAGGCTATGGGGACAGATTATGCCGTCGGCTATGGGTGTTCACAACGGGATTGTGTGCACCTTTGGTCGACTCCACGGTCTCGGCTAGGCTTTGTGTTTAGGCTATGCAACCACAAACAATCACAAACTCAAGATTAGTAAATTAATCAAAACGAATGCAAGAAGTAAATAACCAAAACAAGAAAAGGACTCTTTTTTGTGGATTTTGTGTTTATGAAAAAGAAAAGACTCAATCTTGATGTCGGAAACCAAAGCTCTGATGCCAATTTGATACGGGGTTAGCCGTAGGTTGGTCCGATCTTCGACAACAAGCAAGAAACTAAAGAAACGGAAGCAAGAACTGAACAAGAAAGCAAGACACGATTCAAGACTCAACAAGAACAACAAGATTCGACCAAGAAGGGTTCAAGATCGATCAAGAAAACCAAGAACGCAGCAAAGACTCTAAAGAAAGATGCAAGACTCGAAATTCAAGAGCAAGAATTGAAAGACACGACCTGATATGGACTGAGTCGATCTATATAGAACAAGATAAAGACCCCAGGCCTCCTCAGAGGGTAGGAACCAATACCAATGACTATATAACCCGCCTCTACAACCCTACACAACCAAGCGGACAACTTGGAGGCACAAGGAGGGGGCTCGTGGATACTAGGATCACCAAGTCTTGCGAAGTTGATGAACACAAAGCAAACCAAGCTGAGATAGATACCAATTCGTGATCAACGAGCACAGCTCTAGTTGGATCAACATCACTCAATGTGTTTCACACAAGTTTGAGAGAACTAATTCTATTCATTGAAAGCTGAATGTTTACAAAGTATGAAATCGAAATATATAAGCTATGCTAAGGCCTGATGGGCCGAGTTTAATGATAGAAAGATAATATCTAACATCTAATTAAAACACCTAAAATCATAAGTAAATAAGATCTCTAGAAATAACACTTAAAATAGCCCAATTTCGGCCCAATAGGAACACTAGGCGAAACGGGGTTCCAACACTTAGTAAAATCCCGTCAAAACAGTGACAGCTTGCAAAGATGTGCATTTTCGGCCAATTTCGAGGTTGAATCTGGAAATATCTTCAACAGAAAAGTTGTAGATCTCTTCGTCCTCGTTCCAACAAGATATGGCACGCCTCAATCCGATAAATATTGATTCCGTACGACCCATTTTACAGAGACGTCGAAAAGCTGTCAAATGACTATGAACGAGCTAAACGTCAAGCTCCCACCTTTGGACCTTTTCCCATGGTGGAGCCTTCTTCTTCCTTTTTAGAAAGACATCATCCGAAGGTGTCTTGGATGGTCCCGCATCAGGGGGTCTCACGTATTATTTTGCATAATGCGGAGGGGAATGTAGGCTCATCTTTGTGAACCAGGTCAGGACCCCCTAAAGAATTAGATAGTGAAGAAATGTCCATGGCGGCATGGCGCTATTGTCGCGGGCCCTTTTGTCAGCATTGTTGTTGTCGCGATCTAGATTAGGATTTGGCGAACTATCAACTGGGTAAATGTTGCACGAGTTGGGCGTTCCTGCTGCTAATAGCCATAGGGATCATATTGGGGGGGGGCACCATGTTCACGGGCTGGTCGTAAAAAGGATTCTAATTAATGGTAGTTGCCCATGAAGTATTGATATGGGGGGTGATGTCTTTAAAGTAGCCATGTCTTTATGCATATTTTAGTTCCATATTCTTTACATTTTGCATATTTCGGGTTGGGGATATGTCGAATTTATGTAGTATATGCTTATTTGTCAGAGATGGAGATCTACATAAGTTTCTGTTTAATATTGCAGAATGTGGAGTCATTTCGGGAGAAAATCAAGAAGCAAGAACCGGAGCTCAAAGTTACTCGACATCGACAAGCCTTAGTCGATATCGACGAATCATGCCTGGACACACCCTAGTCGAAGAGCACATGTCGAGGAGCTGAAGACGAGCCAACCCGACTCTAAGAGGTTCCTCGAGATCGAGTAGATACCTCGAGATCGACAAAACCTTGGAGACAACCCAGAGCCAAGGAGGGATTATCCGGAGTCGAGGAGAGATTACCCGAGGAGACCGAGGAGCATTACCCGACATGGTGCCCGGACACCACAACTCGATGTCGAGGACCTACCTCGATGTCGACGAAGCTGAAGACCTATCCGAGCATGTCGAGGAGGGTTGCTCGACAACACCAGAAGGCTAAGACGATGGAATACCCCAACTCGAGATCGAGTTGTTTCCTCGAGATCGAGTACACCTCAGAAGCCATGTCCGAGCCACATCGAGCACCAGCTAGCCGAGACGCCGACCCACTGAAGTTGACGTCCGAGTTACTCGAGATCGAGTAGAATTACTCGAGATCGAGGAACTTTCCAGAAGCCGCGTAACGCGTTGTGAGCTGTCCTACTCGAATTGGGATTTCTTGGAGCCGAAGATTTCCGAGTTCTATCCGATTCTATCAAGTTACATCATGAAGGAGAAGATTTATCCACTTGAAGACTTTAGATATAATTCCCTTATTTAGATTTAATTATGTTATGAAATTTATTTATCATTAAGCCTTTTAGATATAGTTTTAAGATATAGATAGATGTTTCTATCCTTGAGTAGCAAGGTTTAGAAGCCTATAAATAAAGCTAATGGGGCTGATTTCTAGTCATTCAATTTCAGTAGGAGAAGTAGTAGAGAGAGAAAGTGAGGCCGAGTGGAGCAAAGGAGCGAGAGCAAGTTGGCTTTGTTCGGTTGTACTTTCTACAGTTTGGTTTAATGCAATTAGTTTCTTTTCATCAATCAATGTCTGAGGTTGCAATGAAGCGCGAGTAGTCCACCCACTTCTAGGGTTGGGGCGAGCCCGACGATAGCCCTGCATGTTTGACGTAAAGATCCGACTTTTATCTTGTTTTGAGCATCTGCAATTTGTTATATGTTTATTACCCATCTAATGGAGGTCCATGCTAACAACTTGGATTGTAAACATAAAATCGGTAGAGACAATTAGGGTTTCTTGAAAGAGTTGTCTAATTGTTGGAAAAGATGAAAGCTTAGTCCTTTGATGCGATTCACATGATTATCTGTTTATTCTTGCCTTATGCATGTTTGGTTATCGTTGTTGCAAACCCCAATCTTGGAAGTCCCTTTTATACGGTTTAGTTCGAAATCCCAAAGTATTTGCCTTTACTTTATTTTCTTTCGTTTTAGTTTCTGTTTTCCTCGAGATCGACTAGCACTCCTCGATCTCGAGTTACTGATATTCGACCTAGGTCGCTGTAGCTTCTGTGTGCAGGAACTCGACCAAGACAAGCCGACGTCGACGAAGACCCAACTCGATCTCGAGTAAGGCCTTGTCGAGATCGACCAAACCCTGTGCTTGCTGCTGCGCTCTGTTCGACTGTCCGATCTTCTGTCGAGTTATTGTACTCGAGATCTAGGATCCCTGTTGTCGACTTCTGTCCGTGAGATTTCCCGCTGCCTAGGATCCGCTGACACGCTTCCTCGTGGATTGATCCTGACTTCCCGCTGCTACATCAGGAGGAGGTCTTGTAATCATTTGCAAGGGACGGAATCTGGTTTGCCTTAGTTTATTTATATTTCAATTTGCATTTTGGATGTCCTCCTATCAACAGGGGGAAACCTCCCCATGTCCTGTACTGATTAAGTGAAGGCGCCGCAACATCGTTCCAGAACGGTTGTTGAGGAACGTCTTCGTCTTGTTGAGAGTGAACCTCTTCGTTAGGAGGATCGTTGAGGTTTAATCCATTAGTCCATCCTTCATCATGATGCTGGTTTTTGAATTCTTCGCCGAACAGTGTGAAGTTCATGTTTCTGTAAAGGTTAGTGCAAAGAGTAAAACAGGTATCTTTATGAGGGATATCAAACTACGGATTTCAAGATTAAAAAATTGAAAAAATTAAAAAGTAAAGAGTATTTCTACGAGGAATCTCTCATCGTGAAAGGTTCCCACAAACGGCGACAATGAAGCGTTTCTTGAAATTGACCTATACTTATTACCTCAAGGTGACGACAAATGTCCTCAATTACCTGTAAAACCAACCGGGAAGGGTATTCATTTATAATTAGGTTCCTTATTATGAGTGGTGTTTGATGATAATATGTTCCTCACGATAAGCTTTGTTCGCGTTCTATACTCACTGTTCAATCGTCGTCTTTAGAGGATATCGTCAGATGATGCTTTATTCTAGAGACGTTCTTCTTAGATCAAAGGTTCTAGGAACTCAGCTCCAAGGACTTTATCTCAGGGAGGATTGTAGAGCTCTTTCTTTTCTTCCTCAAAATCGGATTTGTGTGCTTTGGGAGGATAGGGGGTATTTATAGGGTGACCAAGCGAGTAGCTGGTTGGCGACCTCGTGAGTTGGTTCGGGACACGTGTGGCCCATGCCCTTATGCATGAGTTTAAGGCTTTTGAGAGGATGCTATCCAGGTGACCCTTGACCAGCGAGCTATTTAATGACGTGGGATCACAATCGCGATGTATTAGTCTACTTCGCAATTGTTGCTTCACAATGTTGAGATTTCTAGAGAGGGTTTGGTCATGCCTATTGTCTTTTTTGTGGTGGGTGATCTATTTGTGATGTCATAAGTCGTATTTTTTGAAGGGGCTCTTTTTCCCGACATCGTCACGATCGGATCATGATCAAATAGACGACCCTGCTCATGATCAAGCGACCGACCCTCCGACTAATGTTTGAAAAATGCTTGCTTATCCTTTCTTATCAAACTATAGTTTTATGTGAATTTTTGTCCCACGGGCTTTGCGAATAGTTAATTCCGCGTTGTTGGTTTAATTTCATGCGCGGGTATATTCTCGCGATTATATTTCTGTTTCCTTCATGCTATTTTGCTTGTTTGCGTCTCCTGCCTACGATACCCTTACCAATCTCCTGTTGTTGAGCGTTTTATAGAATAAATCGCGATAGAACACAAAAGAAGGGTTTGTTGGCTGAAGTGGACTAATTGGCTCTTATAGAATGGTAGAGATGATTATCTAGAAACGCTTAAGAGCTCAATTTTTATTTATAGCGACAGAAGTCATTTTGAAGGAGTTTTGACGACTTTGCTTTTACAAGGGGTTGCTATGGTTTGAAACCGAAATACGTTACATGTTTTCATAGCAGACTATATCATTGAAGATGTCCCCATTTTCTTCAGGGCCTGGTTGAGTTATAGTCACTTTGTAGTGCGAGTCTCCTTCGTATTCGAAGGTTAAACATGTGTCGACTCTCAGGTCATTGGCTCTCGCGAAGTCTCTCCATCCTTCTGATAGCAAAAACTAGTCTCCGTCGTCTCTTTCAACAAATATCATGAATTCTTACTCTAGGGAAGAACATAGGTAGACTTGGTCTAGTACTTCTTCGTCGTACTCCACATAGATATATGGTAAAGGAAGTTTGTTTAAATAGCTCTTGCCAAGATTATCCTTATGAACCTAGGGTTTGGGAAGGTGATGATATTTATGGTGAAACTAGGTGGAGATATCTCTCCCGAAGCTATGTCAAAACTTGGCCTTATTTTTTGGTGGAGAGCAACTATTGCATAGTGGGTTCGCGTAGCTATTTATATTAAGACTTCGTTGGATATATGTTTGCGGGTGAAGATATTGTTTGGGGGCGAGCTGTCGTTTATTTTGAATTGGCGGCGAACGCATGTAAGATTTTCGTTGTTTGAGTGGTGAGTGGGCTTGCAGATAGTGGTATTGGTGGCGGTGTAGATAGCGATGTAGACGGCGGTGTAAGGTGGAAGTTTATCTTGATCATCTTTATAAGTGTTGATCCTTCAGGATAGGTTTCTCAAAATATGTGTGAAAAATTAATGTTTTGGGTATGCCGTCTTGGGATTCGTTGTCGGGTTTAGGTGTCGCGATACCTCGTATTCGAGGTTTTACAAGGGATATCTTTGTGGAGAGGAATCTACATAGGCTTGCAAAATTTATTTGCTTACTAGCTATTTTTTGTTGTGTTTGGTGTATGTGGTTTATTACTGACTTTGGTATTTGTCGTGCAGCCTCATCCGCATATGTACCACAACTATGCTAATGAGGTTTTAGAGCGTGTTTCGCGTGTTGATAATAAGTTTTTGGATCGATTGGAAAGGTTGAGCATGGACTGTTACTGGTTCACTAAAGGATGGCGAGAGTTTACGATCGCTAGTGAACTCGGGGTTGTTTTGATGTTATCGTTGTTGATCCAGAGCCTAACCAGAATGGTGATGTGGATTTTAGTGGGTGATGTTGATCATTTGGACAAATAGTTTAATAACAAGTTTGTTTGCCTCCCCGGTGGTTGCTGCTTTGGGGGTTATGTATACTTGTGCTTGAAAACTTATTATGAAAAAAGGAGGGAATCTCTAGAGTTATTAATCGTGCTTTGAGTGCCATAGTATTCTAAACGTGATGTAAATTTTTTTTCCTACAAATAGAAAATAATTTCCAGCATAATAAACGCGATGGAGGATTACTGTAAACGAGAATAATCTCCAGTGTAATAGAAGCCATGGAGGATTATCGTAAATGAGAGTAATCTCCAACGTAATAAATGTGATGGAGGATTATCGTGAATGAGGGCAATCTCCAACATAATAAACGCGATAGAAGATTATAGTAAACGAGGGTGACTACTCGCTCTTTATTATAGTAACAAACATCAATAACATAAAAGAAACTACTTCCATTAAATTAAACGAAATCTTACAACCGAATAATGTCAAAACGTCTCTCAACACTTCCACCTTACTCATCCTCGAACTCTCTAATTGCCTAACTATGTAAAACACAATTGCTCGTGTGCCTGGATTGTTGGATGATCCTAAATCTCAACCCCTAGGGCCTTATTTATAGTGTTCAATCCTTACTATCCAAGGAAATTAAGAACAACTTTATCTACTTCCTAAGATAAAAGATCCTACTTGCTTAAGATAAAATGATCCAAATAAATAAAATAAAACAATTCAAATTCCCCTAAGTAAAAGTGGGAATTACTAATGTGGATAGATGTCTTCTCATGATAATAAAGATCTCATGTCTTCCTTTGCAAGTAAACTACCACTCGGACTCTAGCTCGAAGTCAACTTGGATTCGACTCTGTGGTCTACTCGTCATCAACGAAAGTGGTCGACATCGACTAGATCTTGTGTCTCGGCTCAACTTGTACTCGACCTCGTCTTCTCTAGAGGTAATGTCGACTAGGTGGCTACTTGACATCGACTAAGTGTAGCCGACGTCTAGCACCTTCTTTTACTGGTCGATTTCTGGTCCTTGGGCACTCGACATATGGGGCTCTGGTCTACTCGATATCGACCATCTGTACTCGATATCGCATGCTTCAAACAACTTTTTCCTCTTCTCCGAATTTCTCGTAATGTGTCCCGATTTCTACAAAATTAAACAAGAACTAGTGTAGATCTCCATAGTTGGCAAATAAGCATAAACTACACAATTCCTGCATTTAAACCCCGACGAATCCTTTCCAAGAAGGTATTGAAGGGGAGGTTGATGCGGGACCATCCAAGACACGTTCGGTGATGTCTCCAAAGTAGCCATGTCTTTATGCGTATTTTAGTTCCATATTCATTACATTTTGCATATTTCGGGTTGGGAATATGTCGGATTTATGTAGTTTATGCTTAGTTGTCATAAATGGAGATCTACATAAGTTTCTGTTTAATATCGCAGGATATGGAACCATTTCGGAAGAAAACCAAGAAGCGAGAACCGGAGCTCAAAGCTATTCGACATCGACTAGCCTTAGTCGATCTCGACAAGTCATGTCTAGACACCTACCAGGATCGAGGAGCCTATGTCGAGAAGCTAAAGACGAAGAACCCGACTTCCGAACCTTTGTCGAGATCGAGTTAGGCTACTCGAGATCGACAAGACCTCGGAGACAACCCGGAGTCGAGGAGAGCATGCCGAGGAGAGATCGACCAACCATGCTCGGACATCCTTACTTGATGTCGACAAGAGGTACTCGAGGTCGACAAAGCCGAGGAGCCATGACCGAGCACATCGAGAAGACTTGCCCGACCAGCCAAGCCAGACCTAGTCGACGAGCCTCTCTACTCGATGTCGACAAGGGGTCCTCGAGATCGACGACGCCCATGAGCCATGTCCGAGCCTGTCGAGCACCAGCAACCCGAGACGTCGAGCCTGCCAGTTGACCAACAATTCTACTCGATCTCGACTAGCCTTACTCGAGATCGAGGAGGACTACAGAAACCGCGTAACATCTATCATGGAAGGAGAAGATTTATCCACTTGAGACACTTTAGATATTATTTCCCTTGTTTAGATTTAATTTCATTATAGCTTTTATTTATCATTAAGCTTTTTAGATATAGTTTTAGATATATATAAAGATTTCTATCCTTGAGTAGCAGAGTTTAGAAGCCTATAAATAAAGCCCATGGGGCTGATTTCTAGTCATTGAATTTCAATTAGAGAGAAGTAGTTCCACAGAGAAGTTTTAGGAGTTCGAAGGTTTTAGGGTTTTGGCATTCAGCGAGAGTTGGATTGCCGGGATTGTAAAGTCTTTGAATTTAGTTTAATGCAAGTTGTTATTTCCTTTCAATCAATGTCTGAGATTGCGATGAAGCGCGAGTAGTCCACCCACTTCTAGGGTTGGGGCGAGCCCGACGATAGCCATGCACGCTTGAGGTAAAGATCTGACTTTTATCATGTTTTGAGCATCTACTACTTGTTTATGTGTTTATTACCCATCTAATGGAGATCCATGCTAACAACTTGGATTGTAAACATAAAATCAGTAGAGACAATTAGGGTTTCTTGAAAGAGTTGTCTGATTGTTGGAAAAGGCGAAAGCTTGTCCTTTGATGCAATTCATATGATTATCTGTTTATCTCTGCCTTATGCATGCTTGGTTATCGTTGTTGCAAACCCCAATCTTGGAAGCCTTTTACATTAAGTTTAGTTCGAAATCCCAAAGCAATTGTTTTTACTTTCTTTCGTTTCGTTTTAGTTTCTATCTCCTCGATATCGAATAGCACTCGTCGATATCGAGTACCGATTCTCGATCTAGCAGCGCTGTAGCTTCTGTGTGCAGGTACTCGACAAAGCCCAACTCGACGTCGACGAAGCCTACTCGATATCGAGTACCCTCTAGTCGAGATGGACGAGCCCTAGTGCCTGTGTCTGCTACTCTGCTCGACTGGTCCGATCTTCTGTCGACTAACCCTAGTCGAGATCGAGGACATCTGTGGTCCTCGTGGATCGATCCTGACTTCCCGCTGCTACATCAGGAGGAGGTCTTGTAATTATTTGCAAGGGACGGAATCTGGTTTGCCTTAGTTTATTTACTTACTGTTTTGCATTCTCGATTTCTTCCTATCAACATCCGATCATACCTATCATACTTGGGGATGGACCGATGACTCGAGCTCGTGCTAAGAAGCTTCAAAGGGAGTCATTCATGTTTGTGAGCCATGTCCTATTCTCGAGTGCGGTTCAACTTCAAGAGGAGCCATTGAAGTCATACTTATGTTCTACTCATGATGTTGCACCCTCGGCGCCGAACCCTGGACCATCGACGTCGACCCCTGGAGCTTAGTTTCATGCATGGGCCGATTTGCCTAACTGTTGAAAGACTCCTTTCCTTGCTATATTTAGTAACCTTCTTTACTTAAGTTATTTTAGGTCATTTTAGGATTTTATTTTAATTACTCTTTTAATTAATTATTCTCATCTAAACTCAGCCTCTAGGGTTATAAGTAATGGCTGATTCTCTTTGTAGAACTCACGTTATTCATCATTGAAATTCACTTTTGTGTGAAACACATTGAGTGCATGATGCGGGACCATCTTCTACAACTCCAGACACACCCATCATACTTGGAGAAGGACCAATGACTCGAGGTAGAGCTAAGAAGCTTCAGAGAGACTCATTCAACTTTGTGGGTCATGCTTTGTTCTCGAGCAAGGTTCAACTCCCCGAGCCTACATTGAAGAATTACATGTGCATAGGAGTTGCTGATGGTATCGATGCCGACACCAGAGGTATCGACGCCAACGTCTAAATACATGTTTGAGCACTGAAGGCCTCGACGCCAACACTCAGCCCTCGGCGCCGACACCAGTTTGCCTAGAATCTACATGGGCCGAATTGGGCTTATTTACCTTGTTAATTTTAAGACCTTATTTATTTATGTCTTTAGGTGTTATTTCTTATTAGGCCCAATAAGTTATTAGTTTAATTCATGTTATTATTTTTGGCCAAACATCAGCCCTTAAGGCTTATATATTGCCGATTCTTCCATGGAGAACAATTGGAACTTTCATAATAGAAATCTCTCATATGAGTTTAAACACACGAGTGTTTGTTGATTCAACTAGAGTTGTGCTCGTTGGTCATTGATTGATAATCTCAGCTTGGTTTGCTTTGTCGTTCATCAACTTCGCAAGACTTGGTGAATCTAGTATCCACAAGCCCCCTCCTTGTGCCTTCAAGTTGTCCGCTTGATTGTGTAGGGTTGTAGAGGCGGGTTGTGTAGTCATTGGTATTGGTTCCTACCCTCTGAGGAGGCCTGGGGTCTTTATCTTGTTCTGCATAGATCGACTCAGTCCTTATCGGTCGCGTCTTTTCATTCTTTGTTACAATTTCGAGTCTATATCGAGTCTTGTTAATCTTCTTGGAGTCGACATTGAGTACAACCCCTGTTCTTGGTGTTTCTTGGTCGATCTTGTCCTATCTTGATCGATTCTTGAGAGTCTTGCTGCGTTTCTTTGCTTTCTTGTTGAGTCTTGCATAAATCTTGCATCTTTCTTGTTAGTTCTTGCTGCGTCTTTATAGTTCTTGATCAATCTTGATTAAGTTCTTGAGTTTCTTTATTAGTTCTTGATTATTCTTGCTTGTTGTCGAAGATCGGACCATCACACGGCTAACCCCGTATTAAATTGGCATCAGAGCTTTGGTTTCCGACATCAAGATTGAGTCTTTTTCTTTTCTAAACACAAAAACCACAAAAATAGAGTCAGTTCTTGTTTTGGTCTTTTACTTCTTGCATTCTTTATTGATTATTGCACTAATCTTGAGTTTGTGATTGTTTGTGGTTGCATAGCCTAAACACAAAGCCTAGCCGAGACCAGCGGAGTCGACCACAAGTGTACGCAGCCCTTTGTGTGCACTACAGCCAACGGCACAGCCTTGTGTCCCCATAGTTCTTGCTTGTTGTCGAAGATCGGACCAACCTACGGCTAACCCCATATCAGTGCAAGTCCATCGATTCGTAGCTAGGCTCATCGATTGCAAATTGGTATTGTTTCAGATTGGTTTGCCTTGTGTTTGTCAATCTCGTGAAGCTTGGTCATCCCTGGCATCCACGAGCCCCCTCCTTGCGCCTCCAAGTTGTCCGTTTGGTTGTGTACGTAGGGTTGTAGAAACGGGTTATATGGTCATTGGTGTTGGATCTTGCCTTTCGAGCCAAGGGTCTTCAGCTTGTTCCATATAAATCGCTTCACCTAATCTATTGTGTCTTGTTCTTGCATATTTTGAGTCCTTTGTTTCATTGCAGCCACACATGGAGTCCATTGAGTCCAATTTCGAGTCCCTTTTATTTAGTCTTGCATTGATCTTGCTTAGTTTTTGCAATTGTGTCTTGATTGTCGAAGATCTGGTCATCCTACGACTTACCACATATCAGATGGCAATCAACCGTGGTAATTTTTGAGCCGGCTTTGGTATAATATCTACCATGTACGTGTATATATGTGAATAATACATAGTGAGGAAGGAGACTTGATGTACTTCAAATCCAAACTCAATTCCCTATTTATAATGAATTCCATCCAATAGGAATAAGGTACGTGGGAGGGCATGTGTTTTCATGCCAATCTGCCAAGACATACATCACTATTTCTGTGCCAATATGCTAATCCATTCAAGTTTTCCCTTTGAACCCTTTTATTTCATAATTGTAAAAATTGTCCCGCCTTAAATAAGTTTACATAATTTATCCTCCTTAAATATATATTCAAACAATCTTTCACTCTATCACTTTGAAATATTTTACCAACTTATTCTTAAGCATGTCTTTAATATGCAATAAATTTTATAGCCTCTTTACTTAACCCTTGGCTTGTTACCGGATCTTCCTTATATCCCACTATATTCCAAACTTGATAAGACTTCGTAGAATTTTACTATAAAACTCCATCCATGACATTTTTAGTAATTTACATAATCCCTTACAAAGTGATGTCATAAAAGGGAAAAATACAATCGGGGTATTTCATTACGTGTTTATCCATGTCCGTTCGAACCCATTGGGCTTTCAGTCTGCAACGTCCAATTTGACGTTATAACAACGCCGGATTCGACATTATTACAACGTCGAATTTTTTCCCCAAGTGAAAGCGAAAACTCCAGTAACAACATCGGATTTGATGTTTTACAACGTCGAATTGGACATAGTTACAACTTCCAATTGAATGTTAATTTGCAGTGTATATAGGGAGCGCGTTGTAAAAATTACAGATTTTAACCCGTAATTTTTATCGGGGTTTAAATGCTATAAGGTACATCTTCAATATTTTTAAGTGGATAAATAATAAATCAAAGTGCATACACAATACTATTATAAAGTGCAAATATAAGATCACATTTTTTCTTTATTTTAAAAAGTGAAAATTGGAGATTACAAAATATAAAGTGAACAAATAATACAACAAATGTTATTGTTAGTATATTTTGCTTTATTTGCATTATTGTCTTTATTTTAAAAAGTAATTAAGTGTAAGAATAAAATGATGAAGTGCATGAATAAGATTATGAAGTGCACAATTAAGATTATAAAGTGCACACTTAAGATTATAAAGTGTATGAATAAGATTCTGAAGTGTATGAACAAATGTTATGAAGTCATTGTTCTAAAAATCGCGCCTAGGTGCCGCCTGGGCACCGCCTAGGCACTAGGCGGCAAGACACCTAGGAATTTTTACGCCTAGGCGGTCTCTAGGTGGATTTCCACCTAAGCGTTGTCTAATCCCGCCTAGGTGCCATATAGTTCCCGCCTAATCCCGCCTAGCCCCGCCTAAGTGGGTGATTATTTAGATTTAGTTTCTAGGAGAGTGATTAGTCAGCTTATAGTTTTTTTTATCCCCCAAGTCGGGACATATTTACTTTTGATTCAAGTCTATGGTTTCAGGTTTTAGGAGGTTTAAAGTTATCGGCTCGACGAGCGCTTTTACATTTATTGACTTTAGTGCTAGCTAGTTAAGCACATCAATTTTGGGTTTATGAGTGATGTTATAGATATTACTACATTATATAAATTATTGACATGTTCCATCCATTGAAATATAGGGAAATAATCTAGTTTAGTCTAAGTCCGCCTAGGCACCGCCTAGACGCCCGCCTAACCGCCTAACTGCCTAGCGGACGCCTAGGGCCTTTTAGAACAGAGAGCACAATTAAGATTATAATACAACAAATGATGAAGTGTATGAATAAGATTCTGAAGTGTATGAATAAGATTTTGAAGTGCAAGAATGAAATGACGAAGTGCATGAATAAGATTATGAAGTGCACAATTAAGATTATAAAGTGCAAAAAGAATAAAATGATGAATGACAAGAATAAAATGATGAAGTGCATGAATAAGATTATAAAGTGCACAATTAAGATTATAAAGTGCATAAATAAAATGATAAAGTGCAATCAAATGGGCAATGTTACGTGTCGAGTGTGACTCATCAAATAGGCGGAAGGCCAAAACTCTCTCGTGTAAAACATATTCGTTGTCGACCCAATGGCAAGTGATACCTATATAAGAGTGCTCTAGCCAATGATCATTCCAAATATCGCTACAAATTAAAACCTTTAAATTAGAGTATTTTTTTTTAAATATTCAGCTATTTGTTGTTTTCGATTTGCAAAACGATTTTCAAATTTTCTCTTAACAGTTTGACGGGAAATGGGGCGGTAAGCGGGGTTAACCGTCCTACCAGTTGTTAAAATGCAAATGATGCGCAAAGTTGTAAGCTAAACCTTCCGCATCTATCATTTCCGCAAATTCATTACTACTATATTGATAATCATAACTAAATAATTAAGGAGGTTAGGAGGAAGTGGTTGCGTAACCAGTTAATTGCGTCTAGCCTTTCGACATGCCATACTTGTCGGGATGCTTGTTCTTTATATGCCTCCGTAAGTTGCCATATCCTCC
This sequence comes from Persicaria tinctoria, assembly GCA_037127255.1. Lineage (NCBI taxonomy): Eukaryota > Viridiplantae > Streptophyta > Magnoliopsida > Caryophyllales > Polygonaceae > Persicaria > Persicaria tinctoria. The sequence goes on from JBANSL010000013.1 coordinate 41,665,508, forward strand.
TCCTTTGGTATGCTTGTATGACGAACTACAAAAGTTGCACTGGGCCTTGCTACTTTCATCTTCTTGGAGCGGGCCCTTAGTAAATCAGAATATGAAGACCGCCACCCGGAGCTCTTCTTGTTTGTTTGCGTCCTCTTCATCAACTTCTGGGCCGACCTCTCCCTCCTCCAGTGCATCAACCCGGTGAGCTGCTCTGAACTCGGCGGTCAAATTCGTTGAAGGAGTCTGGTGATCGATGGAGACGGGATGATTCGAGATGTTTACCTCGTCATCCCCCTCCTCCTCGATTCAGGGCCTCCAAGACTCGCTCGCAACACAGACGCTCCGCCGTGGTGGTTGGGGCTCGGGTGCAATGGTCCCGCTCCAGCTAGGTCCGCTCATACTCCTTCGGCCCCTTCAAAACATGATGATTGATAGAGAGATGATCGAGATGGAGAGATTATTAAGAGATAATCGAGAGTGAACGAGAGATTAACGAGAGATTAGGGAATGGATGATGAGAGATGAGTGTGTGTGGGACAAGTGTGGGGCAAGTGGGGTTGGTGTGGGGTTGATTGACCCGTCTGACCCGGATCCGCCAAGTCCATGACCCGCCTGACCTGTGACAGGCCTAGATCCGACATGACCAACAAACGTGGTTGTGGTTGAACAAAAAAAAAAGGGAAAGTGCCCACAAACTTTTACAAATTCCGCATTGTATATAAAGTTTTAAAAAATTTCGCATGGTGCCCATGATGTTTTGTAAAAGTCCACATGGTGCCCACGAGGTTTTTCAAAAGTTTATGTGATAACAATAATGAGTTTAATATTGAAAAATTGAGATTAAAAATTATATTATTGTACTTTATTTGGAAAACACTTAACAAGATTGTGTATTAGTTTGAATCTTTTTAAAAACTAATTTTTTATATACATTTTCTTAACTATAAACTTACCAAAAATTTTTCTCAAAAATCTTACGTATTTAATTTTTAGTTTTTCTTAATATTTAGATTTTATTTATAAGGAAATAAGGAAAAAATAACAAGAACTATGTAGTAATATTACCCATTTATAATGAAACAATATTAATAGAAATTTTGAAAATTACAAGAAGATATACACGTATAGTTTTCCACATTAAACCAATTTTCATATGAGATAATTTGTATTACACAATTAAAAGTTTCACATTTTAATTGAGTGTTAAAAATAGAAAATATTATGGCACCACGTTCTTAAATGCCCAATTTTATTTTTTTATAAAATTTGATAAGTAAATAATTAGCTCTAAAATACGATTATAAAATTAAATTGGTTAAATTTAGTTTTTACAAAAAAATTGAATTTTGGGAATTTATGATGTCACACCACGTTATTAAATTCTTCAACCCCGGTTACTACGTCAAAAAATTTACCGAAATTTTTTTTCATATGAAAGTTGGTTTAATGGGTAAAAGTGTCAATATCTTCTCGTAATTTTAAAATTTTGTATCAATGGTGAATGGATAATACTTTGTAGTTATTTTTTTTTTCTACTCATTTCCTTATAAATAAAAACTAAATATTGATAACATATAAAAATTAAAGACCTAAGATTTTTGAGAAAAAAAATTGGTTAGTTTATCTCTAAGAAAATTTATATATAAAAAAAAACTAGTTTTAAAAAAGATTAAAACCAATACCCAATCTTATAGAGTTTTTTTTTTCCAAATTATAATGTACAATAATATAATTTTTAATCTCAAATTTTCAATATTAACACTCATTATTGTTATCATATAAACTTTTGAAAACCTCATGGACACCATGTGAACTTTTACAAAACTCCGTGGGCACCATGAGAAATTTTTCAAAACTTTGTATACCACGCGAAATTTGTAAAAGTCCGTAGACACTACGCGGAATTTCCCCCAAAAAATACGAAGTATTGAAGGAAAAAAGGTGAATAAAATTCAAAGGGAAAGAGGGCTTGTCGAATTTGGGCGACGACGACGATTCAGAAGGCCTCCTCGACCCTGAAAGTCGGGTTGGAGGTTTTGTTGTTGTTGTCCTTAATTGAATCTTCTCTACGAGATTGAATACGTTCAACCTTCTCCTTCCTCGACTCCTTCTCCATCCCGATTTACCGGGAATTCCCGATTCGTCTTCGCTGATTTCTGGAAACGGTTTGTTTCTGTTTCCGTTTTGAGTTGTTCCTCGTGGCGTAGAGAGGGTGATTGGTGTGCTGTCTGTGGATTTAGGGGGTTTAGGAGGAGGAGGAGGTGGAGGAGGAGACGCTTTAGGAGACGACCGGGTGGAATCGGATTCGCTCGTCGAGCTCGGACGGAATGGAGCGCCTTCAGTCGTCTCGAACGATTCGACTTGGCGGTGTTCAGCCTCAGGCTCCCAGCCACCGCACGATCTATTGCAATAACCGAGCGGCTAACGCCATCGTCAAATTCAAGGTTCCTTCCTTCATCTTTCTGTTTTAGATGAGTTGGAGTTTTATTTCTTTTCAAAGAATTATCTGAATTCGCTGATTTTGAGTTGGAATTTGTGAACGATTATTTATATTTTTTGGATGTGAAAGAATCGAGTTGTGAAAGATAGTTAATATGACAAATAGTTTTGTAATTTTAAGTTTGGAGGGAAACGATCGATGATTGTCACGGCGCCAGTATTGGCTGCTGTGAGATGGCTATGACGTTGGGAGTTGGGTCTAGGCAATGGTGGAAGAAGGAAGCGAATTGGTTGGACTTAAACCCTAATTCCTTAAGGCTTAACTTTAGTTGATTTTGACTCCTTCGACAAGGAAATCAGAGATTTGTCTCAGGCATGCAGGTGAAGCTTTTTGTATAAGCAACGTGATTGAAGTTTCAGTTTCACAATATCTATATACCCCGTTTGGTATAATTAGCTGAATATAGATATAGGCTATGGGTATATAGATATAGGCTATGGTTATAGAAAGCCCAATATCTATATACCCCGTTTGGTATAATTAGCTGAATAATAAGTATATAATGTGGGGTATAGAAAAAAGACGTACTCGCTCGCTCGCTTCCATTGCCAGGTTCTTCTTCTCCTCCTTGTTCTTGCATCTTGCTGAGCGATTGCTTGTAATGACTTCTCATCCTTCCATCCGGTTGCTCGATTTATTTCTGATTTTTGCTCTTTTTTTTGCGATTTTTGCTCCATCTGCTTGATCGATTTCTGCCCGTATTGCTATATTTCCTGATCGAATTTCTTGTTCAATCTACTTGATCGAATTTCTTGTTCAATCTGCTCTGCTCCATCTGCTTGATCGAATTTGCTGTCCCGAATTTGCTGTCCCTAACTGCATCTGTACGAAATTGATAATCGATTACAATCTGCTTGGTAGATGCTGGGTAGAATATTTTTTTTCTTGCTGATCGAATTTTTTGCTGCTCCGATCGAAATTGATGATCCATCTGCTTGATCGAAATTGCTGCTCCATTTGCTGTCCCTAACTGCATCTGTACAAAATTGATGATCGATTACAATCTGCTTGGTAGATGCTGGGTAGAATATTTTTTTTCTTGCTGATCGAATTTTTTGCTGCTCCATCTGCTTGATCGAAATTGATGATCCATCTGCTTGATCGAAATTGCTGCTCCATTTGCTGTCCCTAATTGCATCTGTACGAAATTTCTCGCTGCTCCATTTTCTTGATCGAAATTGATGATCTATTACAATCTGCTTGTGGATGTGGTCTGATTTATATTTATTTTTTTACATTTTCTCTTTTTGTTTTTACTCTGATATCTATATACCCTTTCCAAACAGCACATATAGGATATAGATATCAATCTCATACCCATACCCAATACCCATAGCCAGATATCAATATCTCATACCCATAGCCTATATCCTATATCTTTATACCCTTTCCAAACGGGCCCTATCTGAATTCGCTGATTTTGAGTTGGAATTTGTGAACGATTATTTATATTTTTTGGATGTGAAAGAATCGAGTTGTGAAAGATAGTTAATATGACAAATAGTTTTGTAATTTTAAGTTTGGAGGGAAACGATCGATGATTGTCACGGCGGCAGTATTGGCTGCTGTGAGATGGCTATGACGTTGGGAGTTGGGTCTTGGCAATGGTGGAAGAAGCAAGCGAATTGGTTGGACTTAAACCCTAATTCCTTAAGGCTTAACTTTAGTTGATTTTCACTCCTTCGACAAGGAAATCAGAGATTTGTCTCAGGCATGCAGGTGAAGCTTTTTGTATAAGCAGCGTGCTTGAAGTTTCACACCGCAGTTAGTGGATTGTTGGAGGTAGAATTTGCGAGATTGTTCTGGAGCATTGAAGAAGGATGATTGGAATAATTGTTTTATAGGGTTAGAGTTGAAGGAAACCTCTAACCAGGCTGTGAATTTACTGGCTTTGTTCTTTCTAAGGTATTAAGGTTGCAACAGGAGATGGGAATCATTAGATCATTTGAGTGGAGGACTGGAGGTCACCATATAGATCATCTACATTTTTGTTACACACACATTTAAGTAGGTTACTGTGATACTATTCAATGACCATCCTTATCCTTGTAACACTATTTATGAGGGTGAACTAGAATGAGTGTGTTTATCTTTAGAATTTATTATGCAAAGGTTTGATTAAGGTTTTCTTCGTTAATTTTATATTAATTGTAAGGAAATGCCAGCTAAGGTTTCTGTTAGACAAATTGAGTCTCTAGGTAAACAATTACTGCTGTAATTGTTTACAGTCAGCATTGTTAGAATGTTGAGTCCCTAGGTAAACAATTACTGCTGTAAATGTTTACAGTCAGCATTTATATTCTGTATGTAGAGTTCCCATGGATGTATTTAGAATGTCTAGGAGTATTAAATGCTCTCTCTCATCTGCCCTGATGTAATATAAATGGGCTAGTTGCCTAAGAATAAATTTAAGCCTTTCATTCACAATCTCTCTCATGGTATCAGAGCTCTTGAGAGATCTAAGTTTTTAACCTTTGGCCGCCACCTTTGCCGCCTATCCACCACCTATTCCGCAATCTGTTGGCTGCCACCTTTGCCGCCTATCCACCATTTTATTTGCCATGATGTCAAATTCTTCTACTGCTAAAATAGCAGCTGAAATCAAACATCTACAGAATATTCTAAAAGCATGTGAAGCTTCTCCTGAGTCGGTGTATTGTGAGTCTTTGGCTCTCACTGGTACTTGAAGTCACCTTTCTGGCCAGCAATGGATTCTGGACAGCGGTGCAACAGATCATATGACCAATGATCGGTCCTTGTTTTCTTCATATCAGCCCTTCACCTATCAGAAGAAACTCATCGCTCCCAATGGGACCTCGGAGCCCATCTTAGGTAATGGCACTCTTACTGCCATCTTCTCCTTGCCTCTATGTAATGTTTTATTCATTCCCAATCTCTCGTCTAATCTTATATCCATTAAGAAATTGGTTCATGACCTTCACTGTGAAGTTGTGTTCTCTCCTTTTGGTTGCATAATCATGGATTTGGTCTCAAGGAAGATTATTGGACGTGGTAGAGAAAGTGGGAACCTCTACTTCTTAGAGAAACCTCATGCTAATACCTGTCTTAGCACCACAAATTCAGCTTCTACATGTCTTAGCACCACAAATTCAGCTTTTACGAAGTTTGATCTATTGGAGGATATAATATCCTATATAATGTATCAACATTGAAAGAAAACATGTAATAGTGAGATAGGATGCAGTAGCTTGATATTTTAGGCATAGAGTTAAATATAGGTGAGTGGCCAGAGACAATTTGAAACGTACTAATATAATGCATCCATGATGTTAGAGGGATTTATCTCTGGCAATGATGACTGGTTAAAGTAACGCTATGTTGTGTGATTTTCAAGTTAGAGAAGAATGAATGTCTAATGTGTATGATTTTTTTAATGCTCGATTCCGGATGAAGAATCTCTTTGATGTATTTTTTTGCTGATTAAAATATTTGCTTAATTTATTTTTGGAAGTATTCTTAAAAATGTATTTTCAAAAATTTAGGGAAATTCTGTATCAACCACGAAGTACAATATCCTTACATTTCTACCAAAAGGGCTTTTTGAGCAGGTATTCACTTTTAATTCTTACTATCCTTTTAAATAGGATACTCTCCTCCCCCTGCTTATTTGATAGTGACCTCCCCCCAGTTTATTTAATTGATTACTTCCAATTTAAATTTTCACAGTTCAGACGGGTTGCTAATCTATACTTCCTCATGATCTCGATCTTATCTACGACACCTATAAGGTATGGTTTCTTACATGGCAATGCTTTGAGCACATACCTTAATCACCGTAACTATTGGAGAATGCAGATAGAGAAGTTTCTCTTTTAGTACGTTTATATTATGCCATGCTTGCTAGAAATTGTCTACACTCATTAACATTGGCTATATCTTATAGGCATGAAGTGATTGATGTAGATAATTTTATTTACTTGGAAGCATTTCTGGGAAAAAAAACATTTGGTCAAAAGTTTGGGTTAGTCTTCTTAACAGGTGGGTGGAGGGGAAAGGAAGCTGGGATAATATCTTATATCATGCACGAGTTCAATGCAGCTGAATGAGATTCATGTGGTCGAACTCAAATAATATTCAATATCATGATGTGTGTTCTAATTTGTGAAATACAAAACCGACAAGTTGATGGAGAAACGTTGTGAAAACAGCTTTTTTTAAAGTTCTTTTATACTGATTTAATTCATCCTGATGCTGCAATGTTGAATGAGATGCCGTATCATGCGTCATAATCGTGCTTTTATGGTGGTTCTTGTGTCTAATCACTTAAACAACAATGCATTTTATGTAGGTTCCGCCTTTTGTGTTACCATTTCTACATCCATCTCTATTGCAGTGACTTCCGAAGCTAAATTTGTTCTTTTATTTTAGTAATTTTAGTTTTTGATGTTGGGACATATGTTCAAGAAAAAGGATTTTATTACATGTTCTAAAAATTGCAGCAAGTAGCAGAAAAATTGCAAATCTTCCGTTTTCTTTAGTTTCTGAATCATCTTGGAACTTTCCAGATCCTTCAGTGAAGTGAAAATATTGATAAATTGATAATGAGCGAAGTTGCCGGACATTAATGTCCTTTGTTTTCTCTGCAGTCCAGTGAGTCCAATCACCAATGTGATACCCCTTAGCATTGTGCTTCTTATTTCTCTCATAAAAGAAGCTTTTGAGGATTGGGTGAGTTTGATGCCCTATTTTAATGCTTTTTCTTAGGTTGATATTGTCTCACTTTCAAGGGTGGTTCTCATGTTTAATTCTCATTTTGAACTGTAGCTTAATTGCTTGAGCACTAACACTCTTTTGTCATTTGTTGGATTGTAATATAACCAGAAACGCTTCCAAAATGATTTGACGATAAATAACACTTCTGTAGACATACTACAAGGCCAGAGGTGGGTGACTACTCCCTGGAAAAGGCTACAAGTTGGGGACATAGTCCGAGTGAGTATCCATTTCCCCAATTTCTGTGGCAACATTTCTGAATTAAATTATTGGAAAAACAATTCTAAATAATACCAACCATCGGCTGTGAACTAAAAATAATGTGAACTTGGGAAACTACCATATACAAACTTTATCCAATTACACCAATTATGATACGGGCCATCTTTCCAGCCAAAATTTTGGCAATATTATTGATTTGGCAATTGGAAAATTATTTTTGACTTCAAATGTAGTTACCAATAAAGATAGGATGAAACTGTAAAATTAAAAACAAATCACTGGTTATCATGTTGTTGTTTGCACGGGATGAGATCATCAAACCCCAAATCACAAACCACATCCAAATCAACAAAACAAACGAATTAGGTTATGACTTTCAAATTGAATAAACCCAATTGATATTAAGGGGAAAAGATTAAAAAAAAATCTGGACAAAGAAGAAAGTTACATGGCCATGAACTCACAATCCATGGAACCTATTTTGTCAAACTGGTTCCTAAGCTTTCATGTCCATGAAACCCATTTCTAAACTAGTTGAGAGTGAGATTGAGTGTTCCATGGCTAGATTTGGGGAAATAGAGACTTAGATGAGCAAAATCACAAGCGCCAGATCTAATTTAGATCTAGTGTAAACAAGAATTAAGGAGAACTAGACCCTCAAATCTTTGAAAGGCCTAACCTAATTTGACTTTTTGAATGATTTAGATGTGGCTTGAGATTTTGGTGTTCATGGTTTCTTCTTCATCCACTATAGAATAAGAACGAAGGAGGTGATGAACGATGGGTTTTTTTTTTAAATTTTACATTTTTTTTTACCGAACTTTATTTTTAATTACAGTTCAAGTCCAAAGTAATTTTCTGATTGCCAAAACAACAATTCATCCGGAATTTTGGTCCGGAAAATGGTTCGTAGCATATTATTTTTGGTTCACGAGTGATAGTTGGTATTATTTATGGTTGTTTTTCCTAAATTATTTGGTAGAAGTTCTAGACTTTTGTATAAAAATCTGCATGCTGATATGTATGATAGTATATTTTCTGGGTTAGCGGCTTAGTAATTCCCTTTAACTTGTATTTGCAAACTGTTCTGATGAGATCTGCTACTCTGTTAGCATTTTCAACTGACATTCATTTATCAAACGAGTGTTTTTAAAGAAAAAAATAACAGAATCTTTATTTTTGGTATTTTATGAAGCATGTTAAATCTAAACATCAATTCCTACATTACTTTTTAGTTTTTACACAATGAAGGCTACCACTTCCTAGGCAAATTGAGTGTTGATTATTAAAACATTGAAGTGGAAAAGCTGCTTTGAATATTTTCTTGATTTCTTTGAATGGAATTTTAAAGAAAAGATGCTTTTTCCCCATATTAAGGGATGCTCTAGATTAACCATGTTTAACTCTTAACCCAATTTAAAAACAAATATGAAAATCTTTTCGGTACTGAGTTGGTTTTAAAAGATTTATGACAGGTCATTTTTAAGATTTCCATGCAAATTATTTGACATCAGATGACCATTCCTTATTATCATTATCAATGTTTCCATATTTTATCCAGTCACCAACTCACCATGTTAAATAATCCAATAATGCAGATCAAGCAAGACGGATTCTTTCCTGCAGACATCTTGTTCCTTGGTAGCACAAATCCTGATGGTGTATGCTATATCGAGGTAAACTTTAATTTTCTTGTCTTCAAATTTTGATAACTTTACTGGAATGTTTATTTATGTCCTATAAGGTAATTTGCATTTTCTGCATTTTTTTGTCTTTTTCACTTCTTACAGAAAAAAAAGATTTTCTATCATGTTTGTAGTCTTTTGTTTCTCATTCTAATAGCTTATTAAAGTTTTTTTGATGCATTAAACAACAATGGTTTCTGGCACAGACCTCAAATCTGGACGGTGAAACTAATTTGAAGATTAGAAAAGCACTAGAAAAGACGTGGGATTACATAACTCCAGAGAAGGCCTCTGAATTTGATGGTGTGTTCTCTCTCTTCCCTTCATCCTCCATATGACTGTTATGGGTTTGTTTGGCACGATTTGCTTGTCAAGGTACTTATTATTTGTGCCTTCTGATTATTTACTTATCGTGCTGAAAAAGTACTATTAATGTACAAGTAAATGAATCCTTTATAAATGCTGTGATTCATTACTTTTCTTGTACCGTTTTAGGAGTTTGTTTATGTGAAACTTAAATGCTGTTGGAATCCGCAGACAATGCTTGAGGGAAATAGAGTTGGTTGTGTTTGGAGTTTTCAAAACTCCATGGTTGTTGAATCGTTATATTTTTCTTGTTAGTTTTTTAATCTTATTGGACAATATCTGTGCTGGTCAGCTACTCAGCTAGATATTGAGTGGAATTTTACATATATTTTCATCATAAATATGATGCTGATTTCTATTGAGTGGGATTTGCTAGACCTTTTACAGTTGTCTTTGGAACTCGATAAACCTTATTTTTTACAGTATCTTATAATTATGAAAATTGGTAACAACGTATTTTATAACTGGTTGCTTTGTTTTGTGTCATGTAAAAAGTATGATAGTTTCGTTGACATATTTTTACTTGCATTTTCAGGTGAAGTACAATGTGAGCAGCCAAATAATTCGTTGTATACAATCACTGGAAATCTTATTCTTGACAAGCAGACACTACCTGTCAGTCCAAATCAGCTTTTGCTGCGAGTATAGCTCATACATTTCTTATCTATCGACTGCTAAGCTGCAAGTCTGCATTCATCGTTTGTGGTTAAGGGCTAATTATTGTCATTTACATGACACGTTTTATTTGATCATTAACATGAAACATTTTCTTTTGTTTTTTCTTAGGGATGTAGTCTCAGAAATACTGAGTACATAGTGGGGGCTGTTATATATACTGGCCATGAGACAAAGGTAACTCTTGGCTTGAATTTTTTTTTTGTCAACACTCAATTTTTAACCTGATTATTGGACTTGTGGCAGTTGGCATTCTTATTTTGTGCTAGTTGGAGAATAATTACTATTACAAGTTTTATCATTGTTTTTGAGTGAATGTTCTCTAATCATTTTCTGTTACATATTACAGGTCATGATGAATACCATGAATGTTCCTTCAAAAAGAAGTACATTGGAGAGGAAACTTGACAAGCTTATTCTTGCTCTTTTCGCTACTCTATTTATGATGTGTGTTGTCGGAGCTATGGGCAGGTTCAATAAGTTCCCAGAATTGCATTGATTATTGATTATATTAATTTATATTATATTATATGTATTTTCTCTACTCTTATATGACAACTTTTTCCCTGCACAATTTTTCAGTGCTATATTTATAAATCGCAAGTACCACTACTTGGGTCTTACTGGGCAAGTGGATGACCACCAATTTGATCCCAGCAACAGATTTGTGGTATCTTTTTCAATTTCCACCAAGCATAGAAGATACTTTTCATGTCAATAGCATTTTCTTGCCTCACAATAATCATCTATTACTATTTTCAACCATTTATTTATTTCTTTTCTCATCATGATCGGCAGGTTTTCATTTTGACTATGTTTACGCTAATAACTTTGTTCTCCACCATCATCCCCATATCACTTTATGTTTCAATTGAGGTAATCTGAATGAGCTACAGTATGTTTTGTGCTTTCACTTCAGTGACCTGTTCCCTAAGAAATATTAATGTGTCTGATTTCAGGGCATCAAATTTTTACAGTCCATTCAGTTTATTAATCACGACTTGAACATGTACCATGCTGAAACCAATACACCTGCATTGGCACGGACTTCAAATCTTAACGAGGAGCTTGGACAGGTAATATTGGTATAGCAACGATGTGATGCTCTAAAAATTGTGTTCCCCCTACACAGTATCAGTTTGAGCGTTTACATCCTTCCCTACTATATTATGCCACATCTAGTAGGGAAGCTGAAACACCTTCTTATGTACTAGATGTGGCAGGATACAATGCACTATGCAGGTGGTTAAATCCTTTTATCTATCTATGTTTGTTAGGTGGAATACATATTTACAGATAAAACTGGGACACTAACCAGAAATCTGATGGAGTTCTTTAAATGTTCAATTGGAGGACAAGTTTATGGAACTGGAATCACTGAAATAGAGAGAGGGGCAGCTGAGCGCAAAGGCCTTAAACTTGATGAGGTATATTGAAAACTATCTATGGGGCATTTGAACTTTGGTTAGCAAGTAGTGTTGACTGGATAAATTTGTCAATAGGTTCATGTAACAGCTAACAGTGTACATGAAAAAGGTTTCAATTTTGATGATACACGAATAATGTGTGGTGCATGGAGAAATGAGCCTAATCCAGATACATGCAAGGTAATTAGTGCTTTTCTCTCCCTTCATTCCTTTTCCTGTCCGTGTTTTGTTGAGATGTAACTTTACTTTATGTCAGATGTGGCTATGCTACTGCTTTGTTCAATTCATCAAGTTTTTATTTATTTCTTTTCAATTACTTTTGGGCCATGCTGGCTTTACAATTAGCTAGGTGTAAGATGAAATTTACTTCTTCTGTTTTCCCCCTTAACATGGCCTTATATCCTTCTCAGCTGATTCAGCTTCAAATCATTTTGTTTGTTTTCACACCATCAACCAGGGCCTTATATCCTTCTCAAGTTACATCTTCATTTACAATTTTTGTCCAATGTTTTTTTTTTTTTATAAAATTTCCTTTGTGCAGGAGTTTTTCAGGTGTCTTGCAATATGTCACACGGTGCTTCCTGAGAGTGATGAATCCCCTGAAAAAACTGTATACCAAGCAGCTTCCCCTGATGAAGCTGCTTTGGTGACTGCTGCAAAAAAATTTGGCTTCTTTTTCTACAGGTGTGCTATTCCCCCACCCACCCGAATAAGCACATGTTTTAGTTCATCCACATAGTGGTAGCTGTTGAGTCCATTTTGCTGCTTGCAATTTTTTCGTTTTACTGAAATATGTTCTTCCACCCCACCCTCTTTTTTCCGCAGAACTTTGAAGTTGCATGAGTTATTCCTTAAATAAATCTTGAAGTATGAGTATGTTTAGGTATTGATATTAACATTTGTGATCTCAGGCGCACCCCTACTATGATTTATGTGCGTGAATCCCACGCTGAGAAGATGGGTAAGATCCAGGATGTCTCTTACGAAATTTTAAATGTTCTTGAGTTCAATAGGTGGGTGTCTATGATTCTCAAATTTGTTGTGCCTTATATCTTTCGAAGACCTGATAATATTGAAGCATTGATACATTTCCATGTACTTCCAAACAGTGTGAGGAAGCGCCAATCTGTTATTTGCCGATATCCTGATGGCAGGCTTGTTTTGTACTGCAAGGTAAGTTGATCCTTTTGTATTTGGTTGATAAAAAACATCTCCCTATTTTATATTGTTATGACCACGAAACTGAATCTTGGGCTGAAAAGTGTTTTAACAGGGTGCTGATTCTGTTATCTATGAGAGATTGACCCAAGGAAATGATGAACTCAAAAGAATAACAAGGCAACACCTGGAAGAGTTTGGATCTTCAGGGTTACGTACACTTTGCTTGGCCTATAAAAATTTGAATCCAGATGTGTATGAATCCTGGAATGAGAAATTTGTGCAAGCAAAGTCCTCTCTACGGGATCGTGAGAAAAAGTTGGATGAGGTAATACATTAGTTTGTAAACCGTTTTATGTGTTTGCTATTTGTGTTGTATATGTGTGCTTTCCATAAGAAGGGCATATGTTGTACTTGAGGGTAGTACCCAAAGGTCCATGGTTCGAACCCCGGAGGGCCACTCTTTATTTAGCAAACTCAAGGCATATGTTGTACTTCAGAATCTGTGCTTATTATCCATTACTTGATTTGGTCAGTAATCTTGTGTGGGAATAATGAGACAGAGCTACTCACGCGGGCGAATCATATGGATTGTTATAGAATCTATTTTGATAGGTTTTTTGTGTCATGACGGAGGGAGGTTAAAGACACTTGTCGATGATGGGTCTGGGACTTGTAGTGTAGCCTAGGAAAGTGGACATTTGGCATTTTCCATTAGACCAGGAGAGTTTTCTCTGCTCGTGGCTGCAATATAGCTGTGGTCTAGAGACATCTAGTCTCTGGATTTTCCCTCTGTTATGTGTATATTTGATTGGTTGCGTGCTTGCTCTTCACTCCAACATAGGCAGTTGAGAAAAATGTACATGGGGATGAATAGAAACTAGAGGTATTTAAATATGCGATGTCATAGAGAAGATCATGCACCGGATTTACATACAAGAATTATATACGGTATGTTCCAGATTTATTCTTGCAAAAAAACCCAGATCTTGTTGTTAAGTTTCTCTCTCATCCTTGACAACTTGTATTTAGTTATTCTTTTCGTCACATCTCTGTTTGGCCTTGTCTGCTGTAGGAGATAATGCAGAAGGTTGAAAATGTATACTTTTGTTCTGAGACAAATTTAATTAAATTTTGATATGCAGGTTGCTGAGCTAATTGAGAAGGACCTTATATTGATTGGTAGTAGTGCTATTGAAGATAAGCTTCAGGAAGGAGTGCCTTCTTGTATAGATACTCTTTCAAGGGCTGGTATCAAGATATGGGTTCTGACCGGAGACAAGATGGAAACTGCAATAAATATTGCCTATGGTTAGCGTATTAAATGGCTTTTGGTTTCTTTTTGCTTCATGAACATAGAAATGAATTTGCATCTATTCTTGCATGTCTTCTGAATAACTTTATCTGATGCAGCCTGCAATTTGATAAACAATGGCATGAAGCAGTTCATTATAACTTCAGAGACAGATGAGATCAGAGATGTAGAGGAGAGGGTATGTTGCATATGAGCATATCAGAGTTCAACTCTTGCTTTCCAATCTCTAGTTTTTAATCTTGTGTTTTTTTAGGGTGACCCAGTGGAAGTTGCCCGTGTCATGTCGAATGCTATCAAAACCCAGCTGAATAAATGCCTTGAAGAAGCTCAGCAATATCTCCTTACTGCCTCTGAACCTAAAGTAGCACTAGTAATTGATGGAAAGTGTTTGATGTATGCACTGGATCTTAGCTTGCGTGGGATGCTTCTCAATTTGAGTCTTAACTGCTCTTCAGTAGTTTGCTGTCGAGTATCTCCTTTACAAAAAGCACAGGTATTAATCCAAGCTTCATATGCTGACCTTATATGTCACCCATAAGCAAGATTCGTCATCGTATGCTTTTAATATATGTGAATTCATCAATTTTCAACATTACACCTTCTCCTTTTCAACACCCAGTAAAAACTTTTGGCATACGTTATGAACACCCAAAACCTTGGTGATCCATTTTGACTATATGGTGCTGTTCTGCTTAATTTTTGTAATTATTATTTCATCTTTATAATTTTTGGCATGCTAATGTTCTAGAACAATAGAACTGTGATTGCTTTTCTAGATTCTCTACGTCATGGATTTAGGTCTTTGAGCTCATTACCACATTGGGGGTTCTATAAAACTAATATTTTTCATTGCCCATGCATAAAGTTAGTTGACTCTAAAATTGAGACCAAGGGAAGATAAAATTGTTACTGATGGTGTAGGTAATGTGAAGTTTTTTTAATTGTCGATAGCATGTGTTGTGATGTCTGGTATATAAGTTTCCGCATTTTAGCCTCCTGATTCAAATATTGTGTCGAACATTGAAATGGAATTGTGGGAATTAAAATTTACTCTCTTTTTTGCAGGTGACAAGCATGGTGAAGAAGGGTGCAAAAAAAATTACACTTGGTATTGGAGATGGTGCAAATGATGTTAGCATGATTCAGGCTGCTCATGTTGGTGTTGGAATTAGTGGACTAGAGGGAATGCAGGCTGTTATGGCCAGTGACTTTGCCATTGCACAGTTTCGATTTCTTACAGATTTACTTCTTGTCCATGGGCGGTGGTCTTATATTAGAATCAGCAAGGTTTAACTTATATATTATATTTGTTCTTTATTGTGAATCATCTGACACTGCTGTTGGTGTTGGGGTATCTTTAATGGTTAGCTGTGCACTAATGTAATTTTTTTTTTTGGTTTTCAGGTTGTCATGTACTTCTTTTACAAGAATCTAACATTTACTCTGACTCAATTTTGGTTCACCTTCCAAGATGGATTTTCTGGTCAGAGATACTATGATGATTGGTTTCAGGCATTCTACAATGTGCTTTTTACATCCCTGCCTGTGTTAGTGCTTGGACTTTTTGACAAGGTAGTAATTTTGACAATTACATTTCCTTTGTTACAATTTCGATACAATAATAATGTGCATGAGTGTACTCTACTGAACTTTCTGGTGCTTTGTATCAGGATGTCAGTGCTTCACTTTCAAAGAAATATCCCCAGCTATACATGGATGGTTTGAAAGATATGTATTTCAAGTGGAGAGTTGTTGCACTGTGGGCATTCTTTGCGGTCTACCAGTCGATTATTTTCTTTTATTTTGTAACAACATCTGGCAGTAGCCCTCAAACTTCATCGGGAAAGATGTTTGGTCTTTGGGATATTAGCACAATGGGCTTCACCTGTATTGTTGTGACCGTCAATTTGCGGCTTCTTATGTGCTGTAACAATATTACAAAGTGGCATCATTTTAGTGTTTGGGGGAGCATCTCAGCGTGGTTTCTATTTATTTTTCTTTACTCTGGTATTATGACCAAGTATGATAGGCAGGTATGTGTTTTGCGCCTACCCCATTGACGGCCTTGAGCAGCTTTGGTCATCTTTCCTCATTTTGCCTCTTGATCGCAGGAGAATATCTTCTGGGCCATATTCGTCCTGATGAGTTCGCCCTATTTCTACCTTACTATTGTTCTGGTTCCTGTTGTTGCCCTCGTCTTCGACTTCTTCTGGCTGGGGTAAGTTCTCTTGATATTTTGACTCAATATTAATTTGAACTTCACTGCCAATTATTATCAGTTTTTCCCCGTGTCCAAAATGATAATATCATTCTTCTAAAAGTTGATGTCATCAAATAAGCCAGTAATCTGTCTAATCGATGTCGATTGGTTTGCAGAGTACAAAGATGGTTTTTCCCTTACGATTATCAAATCATTCAAGAGCAGTACCGCGATGTACCCGAAGAGACCAGGGGAGGAGAATTCATACCGATCGAGGATAATCTTACTCCAGAAGAAGCAAGGAGCCGTGCCATATCCCAACTCCCGCAACAGAGATCAAACCACACTGGGTTCGCCTTTGATTCACCTGGGTACGAGTCGTTCTTTGCTGCACAAGTGGGTGTATTCGCCCCGCAAAAGGCGTGGGACGTGGCCAAAAGAGCCAGTGCTGTGCGCACACGCTTTAGGAACCCTCTTAAGAGCTAGACTCCAGTTGTATGGTGTCTACAAAAATTTTGCCCACTTTTCCTGCTGCTGATCACACTTTAGGGGGCACCGTATGTACAAATGGTGTAGCATACACACATGACACATATCTGTAGTTGGTTAGGGTTTTCCATTTGACCCTTTTTGTTTCATAAATGTTGCTGGGTCTTGGGTCTTCTGTACGAAGGTGTTCAAGTGCTTGTAGGAAAACAAGATTTAAGGTATAATATCTCCTTGTATTCTTTGATTATTGGGATTGCAGCATTGTATCAACTTGCTAGTTTGGTACTTCATCCTCAATCTTGTAAAGCATGTTCTTTGGAGGTTAGAACATAGACCATGCAAGGTGGTGGGAGGATTAGCTCTTTGATTCAGTTTTATATATTGGAGGGGAATTCACCACCTCATAAGGGTGCAAATGACATGCCCAAAAAAAAAGGGTTACAAAAATACCTCAATTTCTCCCAAATTGCAAAGGATGCCTAATTGGGCATATTTGCAATAAAAGTATTGTGTTTTAAGCATTTTTTAAATTATAGTATTTGCAATAAAGTAAAAAACAAGGCATATTTGCAAATCTCCGATGAATTTTGGGTATTTTTTTTGCTATTCTTCCTTTTTTTAATTAAAATTTTAAAAATAATTTCATTTTTACATTTTTTTTAATTCAAACTCATGACCTAAAAATCCGATTTCAACCAAAATATATACTTATTAATGAAATAAATTGAAACTCATGACCTGAAAATGAACCAAAACACAACCGTCATGATATAAATCAACAATGAATTATGAAGACATTTCCTTGCACCATATAGAAGACAATCCTTTTTTATTTTAGGGAAAAAAAGATCACTTTATGTAATTGCAAAACTACCACTGAGAAAGGTGAAACGACAATTACAAAATAGTGAACTGCATTAAATAGTCATTGTTAAGGGTACAACATCAAAACATCAAAATGATTGCTTTATAAGAGAGTGGGAAATCCTACCATTGCAACCACATCCTTTAACTTCGAAATCAACAGCGCAAAGGCCTGTCGTAATTTGGGGGCAAAGATGGGCAGTTCTGGTTCATGTGGGAATACGGCTCTAGGGAGTTGTATTCAGGCAACTCCATGCGATACTCACCCAGAATCTGACAGAACGGGAATTTCCCGTTCTCAGTATCACACCAGTCCGGCAAGCGAGTTACGTTGTTCTCAAAGATGTTCAACATGTATGCGTCACGGATCTGCATTCCGTAAGTTAAAATCCTGGTGAATACTAGTGATGATTTACCAGTATTATTGTGAAGCCAAGGGATGCTTCTTGGAGCAGTTCATACTTACAGTGAACTCAGTGACTTGTACAGAGCTTGCCAGAGGACCAAAGATTCCGGCTTCTTTGTACATTGCAAGGATGAAGGCAACACAAGTAGTTGATTTACCGTCACTATATACCCACTCATCTTGCTCAGGAATTGTGAGTAATTGATCGAATGCTATTCCACGATTTTCCGTCTCTAGAAGAATTTCATGTAAATCCATTCCCTAACGAACATAAGTAAAAGAAAAATAGGTTGTAGAAGTCAGAACCTTAATCATGACTATATTTTTTATTTGAATTTGGACAATGAACCATTAACATGCAGAGCACCAAACTATTTGTAAAAAGTGAAAACCCTATTGTCAATGGAATTCGTATTTTCACAAATCCTAATTTTCTCATACTCCTTCGATTATCAATTTAATGTCTGCTATAGAAGATGTGTTGATTCAATTGCAGGCATCCTAATTTTTCCCTCCACCTCTTATTTAAACCAAATCTTCCCAAAGAGCCCCTTCCCTTAGTCCACATAGACAAAATGTAGGACTGTGGCCAATAGTTCATCAAGAAAGAAAGGACTCACTCAGCCAGGAGCACTAATCAAGACTAATAAAAATGAAATTTCCACAGCACAAGTACCTCAGTTCCAAGCCTCTTATTTAAAGCTTCGTTCCACATATTAGCTGCATAAGCTGGTTGTACTCTAGTCCACATAGACATGAGAGAAACGACCTGCATAATTAGGCAACTGCTTGCTAAATGCTAATTGCCAACTGTTCAATACTTTTAATTAAAAAAAAAAAACTGCACTGGGGGCTTAAGAGATTTTTAATTTGCATAAAATTACTCTATTTTGCAATGAGTAACTTGTATAACCCTAAATATACTGCAGAAGCATATATACCAAGTGAGCATCAAGAGGAGGTGGATAATTGTCCCCTATAGTATCAATCCAACTAAATATCATGTTGTGGTAGCCATATGGCTTCCCAGTCATGCTCCGTGCATATTCCCAAGCAGCAGTTGAATTAAATTTTACACGTAAGTCGGGATGTAAAGGGAGCAAAGCTATTTGTGGGTTAGAGCTATCCTTGAGAGACAGTTCCCACCATTCATCCCATGGAATAACCACGATAATTTCTTCACCCTGGAAACAGAAAAAGCATACATCTCAGAAAGGCAGAATATTCAGTTATATCATACTTCAAGCTTAACACGAAGAGGGAAACAATATCCATGAAGAACACAAGGAGCCAGAGGAAATTGGTAGAAATAGGACAACATGCAGCAAACATTGGAGGATTAAGAGTAATCTGCGAGGGCTTAGTTAATGTAACAGTGAATGCAGTTTCTACCTTCTCATTCTCATGTCCTGATTCACCAACCCAGAGATTTCCAAAGTCATCTTTTAGGCAAACAGCAGTGTGACCAGCAAATGCCCCTGTTACCCACTTCTCAAGGGTCTCGAATCCCCCCCACCGACCACGGATCTTGGAAACAGCTAAAAAGTCACCAGAATGGACATCCTCCGGATTAATAGTCACTTGCCAAGGCTGAGGTCGCTTTTCAAAGGTTGCACCCATATGCTTCTCAAGGAAAGCTAGGTTAGCACGCTCACCCCAAGCGGTGTTAGAGAATAGAGGCAACACATCTACTAAAGAGAGAAATGTTCCCAGCATTCCAGATGGCATTAGAAAGACAGACACTCCATGTTGCTTTACCTGTTCCATCAGCAGAAAGGTTGTTAACTCTAAGCTGAAAATGACCATGATTTAAAAAATAAAACCAGCACATCCAATCATACATATTCCAGCTCAGCCGGTTCCTCCCATGATTCAATTTGCAATGTATGTTCTCGAGCTATGAAGTAGTAATCCCAAGTAATCCTATACGGTGTTGCAAAAACATAGAGGTCCATACAGGCCCAACTATGAGCTGTAGATGTCTGTAAGGAAGGAAGAAGTCAGAGATTCAACCTTCAAAATATGCAGCATAAAGCCAAAATCTTAACCACACAGAACCCTCCACAATGGTCTGGATATCAAACAAAAAGATCAATTGCAAGGGCAATTCAATTGAACCGAAATTCCATGTTCGCTACACAAAGACATCAACAATTTGGCAAACAGTGATATATTTAGGCAAAGGTGATGTATTGACAAAAACAAAACAGGTATTAGTATCACAACAATAAACTACAACTGCTTCATTTATATAATATAGTGTGGTAGACAATCTCCAAAATCAGATAACTAAAAGCATAAGCTTTTTCAAACACAATGATTATACCTATGTCCTAACTCCACAACAACAGCAACAATCTCAGAGTGTCCCACTACAAGTAGGGATTGGGGGTCAAGTTGTACACATCCTTTCCCCGACTACGTCGAGTGGTGTTTCCTGTGTTCTAACAGTATTGAATTCAAATAAATCGCCGAAGACATAGTGATGCCACCTTGTGTATAAATACACATGATGATTATACCTAAGCCCTAACTCAGTTGAATTCAGATCAATCTTCAAATACATAGAGATGCGATTTCCCAATATATAATCCTGTCAAATTCATATGCTTCCGAGCATAAGTGGAATAACTCAGCCCTGCAATATCTTAATCAAATATCCTATCTTTAATGGATTCAGAACAAAGTAAAGCACAATCAACTAGGTCACTCCAAAATTCAATTTAAGAAATCCTAAGAACAGCCCAATCGAATAAGTAGGGCCATGATCAGACCGTGAGACGGAGAATGCCGCCACCCAAACCCCCATCAGCGGCATCAGTAAACTCGAGCTTAGCATCGTTTTCCTCAAAACAAGCGCCTTGCCAGCGAAGCGTGCCATTGTCCGGCGTCACCGTACCAACGAAAGACGGCAACAGGTCAACGGCGCTGTGAAGATTGTTGAGAACAGGCCAGGAAACCTGACGGGGAAGCACCGGAAGAACATCATTAGGCCTGAAAGGCACTGTGAAAGCGTTGCCCAAGTACAAACCAAACCCTAAAACTATAGCGCATATTAGCGCAAGACCCAATTGAGGTCTTCGGTCCATTTGATTTTGTACTCGATTTTGCTCCCCCAGAAACCAAGCAGATGTTGGCGGTTTGAACTTGAGCTGTTGACAGGAAACCCTAAGCCCTGGCAATTGATTTTGAATGGAATTGGACAATTCAAGAGGCGAAGGAGCTATCGATCCATGGAAATTGAGGGAAAGAAACAAGGAATTAGCGTTAGTGAATGGGTGTTGGATTGATCGAGGAAACGAAGAGCCTGAGGTACGAATTTGGATTTCTGAGGGGAGTTGCAAATTCGGATTTCTGTGGGATTTGGTGGTAATGTCAAATGTGTGTGAAATTGTTGTCAAGTTCAATGAAAATTGCTCGATATATCTTTGTGGTCCGACGCGTCCAACTAAAAGTCAATTTTTTTTTTATAGGTCAATTTTTTTTTTTATAGGTAAAGCTGCTACTGTCTAACTCCTTATCTGATGAGTTTTCCCTTGAGGATCCTTAAATCTCAGTACAAAGTAAGTCGGAACAAACCTCGAATCAGCCGGTGGAAGATAGATGATAGAGATGGATTTCGGTGGAATATTTTTGTTATTTTTGTAATAATGATAAAACTCAGATTTGGGGGAAAACAAACTGAATTTTATAAAGGATAGGTGAACAAAAACAAGTGGATATGACTCACCACAAGTTCTTGAACAAAGATCAAGTACAAACGGATATTACGCACTGAAAATACAAGATCGGACCTTCGATATGACTCACGAAGGAGATGAAGTTTTCAAGCTTCAAACAAAGGATATAAACCTGGTTCTTTGATGATAATTTCGTGCCCCCTAATGGCCATAAGGGCTGAGTAATATAGAGGAAGTTTGTGGACAACTTGTGCATGCTTGGGAAAAGGTGGCTTGCATTAAATGCAATCTTGGAAGTTGTTCTCTGCACAAAAGCACCAGTTGCATGGGGGATGTATTCCATGATGTCTTCTCTTCCCAATGTGCCTTTAAATGCATGAGAAGTTTGAATTTGAATCAGATTTGCCTCCATAATCAATAGCGGGAACCGAGGCATTTCCGGGCTTCTTGGGCTGCGGGTTGCGATTTTCAATTTGTTGTAAACTTGTGAATGCTTGACCTTGATTTTCATAGTTTATGGAAATGGTTAAGAGTCCATGAAGAAGGTCGGCTTGAAGACGTCTTGCCCGAGCTCGAGTGATGGATCCGAGAGACTTCTCATTTGATGTGTCATGTGGAGCTTCGGTAGGTCTTGCTTCTTGATTGATCATAGGTGTGATCACATCATTATCATCCTGAAGAATGATGTTACAAGGGTCCCTATGGTAGGTGATGGATTGTAAATTACAAATTACTCATCTTCTCTAAAGATATGACGGATTGGTGATGAAGTAAAATCAAATACAAGCATGTGGATATCTTCAATTTGTCGCAATATTTCCCATCTAGGTTGTTGCTCTCCCTTAATTGCTTTCATCAAAATCTGGTTGTCACATTCAAGTATAATCTTCCTTAGTCCCTTCTGTCTTGCTCTTTGGAGACCTAAAATCACCGTTGAGGCTTATGTTTGGATGATGGATACAACATTAGCTTCATGATAAAAAAAAAATATTGATAATCTGCCCTTCAGAATCACCAATGATTCCTCCAACCTGGCTATTGCCAGAATGGGTAAAAGAACCATCCACATTAATTTTGTAGATAGTTCTTGGAGGTCTGGTCCATTTGGTTCTCCCTCTTCTATTTCCTTTCTTCTGCATTTCTGTTTTGTCATCTCCTCCCTTGGTGATACGTTTGTTATTCCCGATCCTTTGCATGTGGGCTTCGAATCAAGAACACCAACTTTTTGATGGCCCGATCATCCTTGCTATTCTCGATGTTTACAATTAATTACAATTAAAACTTCGAATTTATCACAGCGGAAACACGTAAGAAAAATAAAACAAAAGACAAAGGCAAAAACAGCGACGGCAAAACACTTGGAAAAATTCAGTGAAAGGGAAACAACAACAGAAGGACGCAGCAACAGCGACGGATGTTGCGGGTGTGCTGCGGGCGCTGCTATAGTACCGCGACCGCGGCTACAGTGTCGCTACAGTACTGCGACGGATGGGTTCTGGATTTGGCGACAATTTTCGCAGCTTTGTGACTTCTTGAGTTTTGGGTGTGTATTTGGGAATATCGGGTTTGGATCTTGAAAGTTTGAATAACTAAGAACATAGATGGATTGCAAGAGCTTTTGGATTGGGGAATTGAGGAAACCTTTAATCATATAAAGCTTCCTCAATATTAGTTACAATCTAAATAATTCAAAGCATACAATGTTGTTTAAATAGAAAACCTTAACCAATTCTTCCTTGCAAAGGATAGAGGTTTGGTTAGGTAAAGATAAGTAAATTATCTAAAGATAGATAATTCTTTCCTAAGATAAATCAAACCTAATAAAGATAGATAAATAACAACTTAGTGGAAAAGGAATTACCTAGATGAGATATATTCCTTCCACCTTATTATTTCCTAATTGCATAAAATAAATATGTCTAAATAAAATAATAAAATCGAAAATAATTAAATTGCTATATAGAAATTCATCCAAAACAGTGACAACTGCAAAGATGATGAATTTCGTCCGACTTCAAGTTTGATTCTAGAAAGACCTTCAACAGAACAGTTGTAGATCTTTTCGTCCTCGTTCCAACAAGGTATGGGACGACGTCATCCAATAAATATGGACTCCGAACGATCCATTTTACTGAGACGGCGAAATGTTGTCAACCCATTAAGAACGAACCAAAACTTGGGCATAAGCTCACCTTGCTCGTTTGGACCTTCTTCCATGGTGGAGCCTTCTTCCTCTTGAGGAGGACATGTTCTTCCTCCAATATCTCTCGAATCGATCTTGATAGCTAGCCTGGATCAAGGTCATTGTTTGAGCCACAAAAGCTCATCCTTGATTGCATCATTCTCCCCCTCTTATCTTCGATTCGTCCTCGAATCGAGTCGGTGATGAGCAGCGGGGAAGGAGCAGCAACCCTCAAATATGGTGATTGAGGGGTGGGTGGAATGGGTGCCAGCAGAATTCGAGGTATAGAAACCCCAAAAACAACAGACATGATTGTTGAACGAACTTGATCTTCAATGGGAATAGGCTCAACAATCACTTCAACTTAAGCGTTAAAAACTTCATGAACATTCTCAAGAGGTATAATAGCTAACTCAAGAGAAATTTCATCAATTACCTCATCGTCAACAATGGATACATGTAACACATCCTGCTCAACACTACAGTCCACTTGCCGATCAAAATCGGACACCTTACTTGGAGACTCTTGCAGTATGTGACCCACCGTTGGGAAGATCGTCGAGTCAGCTTCGCAAAAAGACTGAGTTGACTTAATTCCGAGGTTGGAGTCAGCGGGAATCTGTGAAACAAAATTGCTGCGGAGTGGTGTATTTTGGGCAACGAATTTGTCCACATCTTCCGTAGCCTTTCGTTGAGTGTCTTCCTTCTCCCATCTTTGGCGATCCTCTTTTTCTCTTTGGTGACGCTGATATGACGCATACCAAACATCCCAATCGACAATGTCAGATCTCCCACTTCAAAATTCCTTTTCTTTATGTTGGCGCAACCAATTTCGTTTGTACTCTCGTTGACATTCTAGTTGAAGTTGTTCCCTAGCACGTCATTGTTCTTCCTCTTGACGTTGAAGCCAAAGTTGGCGTCTTTTTGCTTTGCGTTGATACTCTAGGGTTTGTTGTTGTAGCCAAGCTCTCCGACGTAACTCTTGTTGGCGCCGTTGTTGTTTAGCACGTTCCAAAGCAAAAAATTCATCCAATGGATCGGGATCATCATCTCTATCACCCCAAATAGCGCAAATTATTGAATCAAATCGTTAAAAACATCAACAAAAAGACAAGAACTTGCGAAACCTACGGCTCTTATACCACTTGATACGTTTGGTATTCCCGACCCTTCGCATGTGGGCTTCGAATCAAGAACACCAACTTGTTGGGCCAGGCAAAAACAGCGAAGGCAAAACACTTGGAAAAATTCAGCAAAAGGGAAACAACGACAGAAGTGGACGCATAACAGATCTGTCCACGACCAATTTGAAGAGTTAAGGGATGTTATGGAGGATTGTAACCTCTCGGACCTAGAATATTCTGGAGCGCATCTAACTTGGAGCAACAAACAGGAAAGCCAGGGGAGGATTGAAAGGAAACTAGATCGTGTGCTTGTCAATTATGCTTGGAAGGAATCGTTTGTGGATACAAAAGCGTTCTTTGACACCCCGGGCATCTCCGATCACTCACCGGCTGTGACAATACTGAAAAATGACTCGAGGGTAAGGAAGTACCCATTTAAGTTTAAAAAATTTTGTTGTCAGGAGGCTGAGTTTGAGCCACTAGTAAGGAGTGCTTGGATGACTGATTTGGCGGGATCAAATCAGTTCAAACTAGTGACTAAACTGCGAAATGTGAAAGACGCCTTGAAGCCATGGGATAGAGCCAGATTCCCTGAGTTGCAGACTCAAATCAAACTAAACAAGGAAGCACTTCATGAGTTACAACTGAGTCTACAACTAGATAAGGGGAATCATGGGCTGCATAGACGGGTAAAGGAGGCTGAGGATTATCTGAGAGCCAATGTTGCTCGATTAATTAGCCTCACGTACGGAGCAGAAAGCGAAGATGCATTGGCTGATTATGGGAGAGGAAACTTCGTCTATGTTCTATAGGAGCGTCAAAGAGAGAAGATCAAGGAAAGTTATTCTCACAATGAGGGATTCAAGGGGTGATTGGCTTGCGAATGAAGATGCCATCAAGGCACATATACTTGAGTTCTTTACTGAGCTGCTGGCATCACCTTCCCTTGCTGGTACACAGATAGTGATTCCTCGGGGTGCTGTCATTGATGAAGAGGATACGGAGAGGATGGATCAGCTGCCGAACAATGGGGATATCAAGAAAACAGTATGGGCAATAGGTAACAACAAGTCACCGGGGCTGGACGGCTTTGGTTGCTTGTTCTTTAAGTCGTGTTGGAGCATTGTTGGCAACGATGTCTGCGAAGCGGTAAAAGAGGTATTCCGTAATGGTCAATTGCTTAAGCAGTGGAATACCACATTCATATCCATTGTTCCCAAGGCAGTGAACCCGACTTTTGTCAAGGATCTCCGGCTAATTTCGTGTTGCAACACAGTCCAGAAAGTGGTTAGCAAGCTGCTTGTAGAAAAGATTAAAGGTTCATTATCGGGGATTGTTTCTAAATGTTAGGAAGCCTTTGTTCCTGAGCGTTCCCTAGCCCACAATAGTGTTGTTGCACTTGAGATTGTTCGGGGTTATGGTACGAAGAGGGTTTCTCCTAGGTGCACCATCAAGGTCGATCTCCAAAAGGCCTACAACTACCTCAGCTGGGAATTCATTGCATTTGCCTTGAGACAATTTGGATTCCCTGAAAAGCTAATAGAAATTGTAATGGAGTGTGTGACTTCGACAACTTTCTCGGTACTGATTAATGGAGCCCCTGAGGGATTTTTTAAAGGGTGAAGAGGGGTAAGGCAAGGGGATCCTATACCCCTTACCTCTTTTTTATATACCTTGAGGTCTTGAGTTGTATGTTGAAAGATGCTTCAACACTTTCGGGGTTCAAATTCCACCCTCGATGCAAGGACATTGGATTGACTCATCTTGCGTTCACGGACGACTTGCTCATATTCTGTAAAGCTGACTCAACTTCTGTTGGTATACTAAAGGAGTGCTTGGACAAGTTCTTATCTGCATCGGGGCTAAAGGCTAATCCTGAGAAGAGTGAGCTGTTTGTCGCTGGGCTGCTTGCCAGAGATGTTGCCTCCATTGCTACTCACCTGGGCTTTTCTTTGGGTGAACTCCCAGTTAAGTACCTCGGAACTCCTCTCCAATCTAAGCGCTTGAAGGTGCATGAATACCAGCCACTCCTAGATAAAATTAATGGCCTAATAGTGGGATGGACTGCTCGAAAACTGTCCTATGCTGGGCGGTTGCAGCTGCTGAAATCTATGGTTGGGGGAGTCCTTAATTTCTGGAGCCAAGTTGTTATATTACCTAATGGGGTAATGGAAGAGATTAAAAGGCTATGCAAGCGTTATCTGTGGAGTGGGACCGTAGACAGTTCCAAATGCCTAGTTGCTTGGTCCGAAGTGACTAAACCGTTCGAAGAGGGTGGATTAGACGTTCGAGAAATTCTTTCCTGGAATAAATGTATCTTTGCTAAGCTGTTGGGTGACGTTTTGCTTCAGAAAGAAAGTGTGTGGCTGGACTGGGTAATACATAACGAAGTAGAAGGGGTAATATGTGGCTCGTGGAGGGGAAAATTAACGACTCATTGGCTTGGAAGTCGCTCATCCAGGTCAAGGATGAGTTGAGAATGCTGCTACCCCAAGGGGATGAAGAGGCGACATAAAAGTTGTATCCAATCCTTAGTCTTGGGGGTGGATTCTCTTGCTCCTTGATGTATGATCTCATTCGGACAAGGGGGAATGAGGTGGGATGGGGTGAAAAGTTATGGAAAGGCGGCCAATGCAGAAAATGGAGTTTTATCGTATGGCTCGCAGCGAAGAGGAGGCTCCAAACTAGATATCCTGTGAAGCACTGGTGTGGTCAGGAAGCGGCCTGGAAGTGGAAACTGAAGGCCACTTATGGTTCGAGTGCAATCCAATTCAAGAAACAAAGCGCATTGTATGTCGTTGGGTTGGAATCACACATGAAGAAAGAGATGTGGAGGGCTGGCTAGCATGGTTTGCAAGGGAACCTATGCGTGTGAGGGCTTCGGCTCCATTCCAAGGCAAGCTTCTCGCCTTCACGTGGCTTGCGAGAAACAGACTCATCTTTCAGAAGGAAAGATTGAGGCCAGAAGAGTGTGCAACAAGGATCATTGAAGCATGTAGGATTATGATTTTGGCTAGGTGCAAATGTAAAATAGTAAATGAAAAAAGATGGAAAAAACACTTGATTGGGTAGATAGATGTCGTAAGTAGAAGGGAGACTTTGGGAGTATTTGAATGTTTGGGTGAGGGTATAGTTTTGGAGGATGATTAGTCCTACGTGACTATTATCTCATTTAATTTTTTACACTAGACCCGTGGTATTGTCTACGTCTTTTTTAACTATGTTACAACTTTTGAAATATATTTACCGCTTCAGGAAACAGCGACAGAAGGACACATCAGCAGTGACGGATAATGCGGGTGTGCTGCGGGCGCTGCTACAGTGCCGTGACCGCTGCTACAGTGCCGCTACAGTAATGCGACGACTGGGTTCTGGATTTGGCGACAGTTTTCGCAGCTTTGTGACTTCTTGAGTTTTGGGTGTGTGTGATGCGGGACCATCTTCTAAACCTCTAGACACTTCTGTCATTTTTTGTGACAGACCAATGACTCGAGCTCGAGATAAGAAGCTTCAGAGAGACTCATTCATGTTTGTGAGTCATGCATTGTTCTTGAGCTCAGTGCAACTTCCCGAAGCACCTTTGAGGACGTATATGGCCAAACCACCTTAGAGCTAGAGAGGTCGGATTTCTCTAAATGCTGAAACCTTGCTTTATTTCCATTTTTAGTATTATTTCTACTTAAGTTATTTTAGGAAACTTTAAGGGTATTTTAATTAATTTCTTTTAATTGTTCCTTTTATCAATTTCGGCTATGTTAGGGTTATATAAGCCGATTCCTCCCATTGTAAAGAACCATGTTATTCATTATTCAGAAATTTCAGTTTGTGTGAAACACAATTGAGTGCAAGTCAATCGATTCGAAGCGTGGCTCATCGATTGCAAAATTGGTATAGATCTCAGCTTGGTTTGCTTTGAGTTCATCAACCTCGCGAGAGCTTGGTGATCCTAGTATCCACGAGCCCCTTCCTTGTGCCTCCAAGTTGTCTGCTTGGTTGTGTAATGTTGTAGAGGCGGGTTGTGTAGTCGTTGGTGCTTGGTTCCTACCCTCTACGGAGGCATGAGGTCTTCATCTCGTTCTACATAGTTCGAATCACCCATCTATCTGTCTTTGAATTATTATTGTCGAGTTCTTATTTCAATTGTTCGAGTCTTTTGTTTCTTTAGTCTAGTCGATATTGAGTCTTTGTTTCTTGATCGAGTTGCTGCGTTCTTGTCCTTTCTTTATTGTCGACATCGAGTATTCTTGGTGTTCTTGGTTGAGTTCTTACGCCTTTCTTGAGTCTTGCGTCAATCTTGCTTCTGTTCTTGAGTTTCTTGTTTGATTGTCGAAGATCGGGCCATCCTACGGTTTACCCCGTATCAAATTGGTACCAGAGCTTTGGTTTCCGACATCAAAAGTTGTGTCTTTTATTTTGTTCTCCATATAAACACAAAAATCCCACAAAAATAGTCTTTGTTTATTTTGGTCTTTTATTTCTTGAATTCTTGAATTTGATCATTACTAACCTTGTTTGTTTGTAATTGTTGTGGTTGCACTTAGCCCAAACACAGCCTAGCCGAGACCATTGAGGCCGACTCAACCTTATGCTCGCATCTTCTTGTGCAGGCCATAGTCGACGACACCAAAGGGTTCACCCCTAGTCGATTTCGGCCTCCCACAATCCCAAACCCCAGTTTGTTGTTCTATCTTTTATCTATCTTATTTTATTGCCTTATTTAAATTCTGCTTTTTTGTGGTAGATATATTCCATTTATCTATCATAATTTACAAAAGGCATAGATAGATCTACTTACCAAAGTTAGCCAAACCTTATCTATATATTTCATAAAAGGGCTAAATTTTATTTCATTCACCTTAGTTCATATTTTTTGAGTCCCTCTTCTTTGTTGTTTCAATTTCTTGCATTAGGTATAAAAAAAATCAGTTCAAAAAATATCAAAAAAAAAAGACATTCAAGCTTGGACCTAGGAGGATAAAATTCACTAGGGGCAAAAGTAAGTCAAAAAAAAAAAAGGAGAATTGTTGATCTAGTGCAAGAAAGCTTCCAAAGGGACAAATTTGGTGATTTTTGAAGCCCTAGTCGACATACTTTCATCTATTACCTCCCAAACATAAACCTTGAAACCCTACCCTTGCAACTACAACATCATAACTTAAGTTTTCAAATCAAAAGAGGTAAATTTCCAAAATTTCTTTTATTTTCTTTATTTTTCCACAAAATCAGTCTTTTGTCTTGTTTATTTCTCTTTGTCGAGTAATTCTTCTCTGTGTCGAGTGCTCTTTGCATTGTTCTTTGTTGTGTCGAGTACCGTAGACCC
The DNA here is from genome assembly GCA_037127255.1 of Persicaria tinctoria. Classification (NCBI taxonomy): domain Eukaryota; kingdom Viridiplantae; phylum Streptophyta; class Magnoliopsida; order Caryophyllales; family Polygonaceae; genus Persicaria; species Persicaria tinctoria. The sequence goes on from JBANSL010000013.1 coordinate 41,695,837, forward strand.
CTGTCGAGTGCTCTCTTGTGCGTGTCGAGCGATGTGAACTCCCGTCGATTACTCCTTTGATATTGCCGAGTGTGTTTTGTTGTGTTGAGTGCTCTCTCTTTGATACGGGGTTAGCCGTAGGTTGGTCCGATCTTCGACAACAAGCAAGAAATTCAAAGAAATAAGCAAGAACTGAACAAGAACTCAAAACGCAGCAATGATAGCTTCAAGAAACGAACAAGAAAGCAAAGATCTTGGACAAGATTGACCAAGAACAACTCAAGAACGCAGCAAGACTTCAAGAACTCGACCAAGATTGATCAAGAACTCCAAGACTCTATGTCGACAGCAACAAAGAAGACAAAGACTCGACAATATAGATCAAGACTCGAAATTTGATAACAAGAATTGAAAGACACGACCGATAAGGACTGAAACGATCTATGCAGAACAAGATAAAGACCCCAGGCTTCCGTAGAAGGTAGGAACCAATACCAATGACTACACAACCCGCCTCTACAACCCTACACAATCAAGCGGACAACTTGAAGGCACAAGGAGGGGGCTTGTGGATACTAGATTCACCAAGTCTTGCGAAGTTGATGAACGGCAAAGCAAACCAAGCTGAGATGATATCAATTCGAAGGCGAATGAGCACAGCTCTAATTCGGCCAACAACTCTCTCAAGGTGTAACACACGATTTTGAGAATAAAAGTTCTGTATTGAATGTTCCAAGTTGTTACAAGGATGAATCGAAAATATATAGGCCTTAATATGAGTTCTAGCCGAAAATAATAACATGAATTAAACTAATAACTTATTGGGCCTAATAATAAAAATAACACCTAAAGACATAAATAAATAAGGTCTTTAAAAATAATAACTAGAAAAGCCCAATTCAGCCCAATAGAAGTCTTAAGCTGAAAATGGGTTCCAACACTCAGAGAATTTCGACATAACTAAGGCTATGGAGGTTCGGCCTCTAGTTGGACTCCAATGCACATGTATGTCTTCAATGTTGGCTCGGGGAGTTGAACCTTGCTCGAGAACAAAGCATGACCCACAAAGTTGAATGAGTCTCTCTGAAGCTTCTTAGCTCTAGCTCGAGTCATTGGTCCTTCTCCAAGTATGATGGGTGTGTCTGGAGCTGTAGAAGATGATCCCACATCAACCTCCCCTTCTTGAAAAGGATTTGACCACGAATCCAAGTCTTCATCCACAACAAAGTAAGGGATTAGATCCGCGACGTTGAATGTAGCGCTCACGCCCATGTCTCCAGGAAGCTCCAATTGGTAGGCATTGTCGCCCACTCTCCTCTTGATCCGAAATGGTCCATCACCACGAGGTGACAGCTTGTTCTTCCGGGCTTCTGGAAACCGCTCCTTCCTCAAGTGCACCCATACAAGATCTCCAGGCTGAAATGTGACCAAGCGACGTCCCTTGTTGGCCTTGTTGGCATGGTTCTATTGTAAGCAAATTCCACATGAGGTAAGGCTTCTTCCCAAAGTTTCAAATTCTTCCTAATAATGGCTCTTAGGACAGTAGCAAGGGTTCTATTAGTCACCTCAGTTTGGCCATCAGTTTGGGGGTGGCTAGAAGTAGAGAATAGCAATCTAGTTCCCAATTTATTCCATAAAGTTCGCCAAAAATGACTTAAGAATTTCACATCCCTATCACTAACAATGGTTTTAGGCACGCCATGCAACCTAACTACTTCCCTAAAGAATAGATTAGCAACATTGGTAGCATCATCAGTTTTGTGGCATGCAATGAAATGAGCAATTTTAGAGAATCTACCAACCACTACAAAGATTGAAATGTCTTCCCAAGGGGCTGAGGGTATCGGCAGTGGTGTGTAAAGGCCATGGGGCATAAGCTTAGCTTTGGCTTTAATGCAATCTATGCATCTCTTAAGGCAATGTTCTACATCCCTAAGCATATGTGGCCAATAAAAATGTGATTTCAGTGTGCTATATGTCTTATCCCTACCAAAATGTCCCATTAATCCACCACTATGGGCTTAACTAACAAGTAATAATCGTAGAGAACATCTAGGAATGCACACTTGATCTTTCCGAAATAAGAATCCTTGATGTATATAAAAGCTGTCATTAGGACCCTTTTCTAAGCATTTTCGAAAATGATCACCAAAATCCAAATCAGCTTCATACAATTCCTTTATGTAAACAAAGCCTAAGACTCTAGAATCCAAAGTGGTTAAAAGAACATGTCTTCTAGATAATGCATCGGCAACCACATTGTCTTTACCTTTCTTATACTTAATTACATAAGGAAATATTTCAATGAATTCCATCCATCTACCATGTCTCCTATGAAGTTTATCTTGGCTTTTAAAGTGTTTTAAAGATTCATGATCAGTTCTAAGAATAAACTCGCTAGGCCATAGATAGTGAGACCATGTCTTAAGTACTCTAAACAAAGCATACAATTCCTTATCATAGGTAGAGTAATTAAGACAAGCACCTTTCAACTTCTCAGAAAAGAAAGCAATAGGCTTACCTCCCTGCATAAGGACTCCACCAATTCCTACTCCGCTAGCATCACACTCGACCTCAAAAGGCTGAGTAAAGTCCGGCAAAGCTAGTAGAGGTGCGTGAGTCAGCTTATCCTTAAGTGTGTTGAATGCGTCCTCCTGAGCTGCTCCCCATGTGAACTCACTCCTTTTCTTTGTAAGCTCTGTTAGTGGGGTTGAGATGGTGCTGAAATCTCGCACAAAGCGTCGGTAGAAGCTCGCAAGACCTCGGAAGCTGCGTACATGGCCTATGTTGGTGGGGGTCGGCCACTCTTGGATGGCTTTAATCTTTGATTCATCAACACGCAGTCCTTTAGAGCTCACTACAAATCCAAGAAAAGACACTTGTTCATTACATAATTCACACTTCTTTAGATTAGCATACAAGCGTTCAATTCTTAGTGTTTTAAGCACTTCTCTAAGATGTGATTCATGTTCATTAGAAGACTTGCTATAAATCAGAATATCATCAAAGTAAACAACAACAAACTTTCCAATGAAATCTCGAAGCACATGATTCATTAAGCGCATAAAAGTACTAGGAGCATTAGTTAAACCAAAAGGCATAACCAACCACTCATATAAGCCTAGCTTAGTCTTAAAGGCTGTTTTCCATTCATCTCCCTTTTTCATTCTAATCTGATGATAGCCACTTCTAAGATCGATTTTAGAGAATATAGAGGCTCCATGTAACTCATCTAGCATATCATCTAATCTAGGAATAGGGTGACGATATTTAATAGTGATGTTGTTAATAGCCCTACAATCTACACACATTCTCCATGATCCATCTTTCTTAGGGACTAATAACACAGGCACAACACTAGGACTTAAGCTAATTCGAATGTAACCCTTATCCAACAGTTCCTGGACTTGGGTTTGGACCTCTTGGGTCTCAGTGGGATTCATACGATACGCAAGCCTATTAGGTAATGCAGCCCCCGGAATAAGATCAATTTGATGCTCAATTCCACGAATAGGGGGTAGACCTGGTGGTATGTCATCGGGAAACACATCCTTAAACTCCTCAAGAAGAGCGAGAATGTTCGATGGAAGAGAAGCTTTAAGCTCTTCACTTAACATGCTCAAGCTCTTGCAAAGGCGCATAAGAATAGTTCCTCCATCCGCAAATTCGTCCATGAATGTGCTTTTGGAAGCCAAGAACACACTCTTAGATCGAGTTTGAGGATCCACTTGGCTCGACTGAGCCTCCTGATCTAACTCACCTTTACTTACCTTGCGCTTCTCAATCTCATCAGCTACTTGCGTAGGTGTCATGGGTTTGAGAATGACATTCTTTCCCTGATAAGTAAAGGTATAGCGATTAGTAAACCCATCATGCATAACCTTATGATCAGATTGCCAAGGACGGCCTAATAGAATATGACAAGCTTGCATAGGCACTATATCACATAAAACACCATCTTCATAATGTCCTAGTTTAATATGCACTTTAACTTGCCTATTTACTTTCAATAAGCCACAATCATTCATCCAATGCAGTTTGTAAGGTCTAGGGTGTTGCACAGTAGGTAGATGCAATTTGTCAACCATTTCTTGACTAGCTAAATTACAGCAACTACCTCCATCAATGATCACATTCACAACCTTTCCTTTAACTAGACAACGAGTATGAAACAAGTTTTCTCTTTGATTATCATCACATGGTGTAGGCACAACACTTAAAACTCTCCTAACAATCAAAGATTTGCCATGCTCATATCCAACCTCATCATCATCATTTTCATAACAAACAAGGTTTAAGTTCTGATCATTGTCATTATTAGCATTCTCATCATGTTCATCACAAGAATTTTCAGATTCATATTCTCCTAAATGATTAACCATGAGAGTTTTCTTATTAGGGCAATCCTTCATATAATGTCCTCTACCTTGGCATTTAAAACACACAATATCTATAGAACGAATGGTAGAAGGGTTAGGATTACTCCCTTTGGGACCAGTAGATGTCCCAGACGATTCTCGTCCATTCCCTGGGCCTTTACCCTTGTCGAGGGGCTGTTGGGCCTGTCGGCCTTCACTCCTCCATTGGGGCTGCTGAGCTCGCTCTCTAGAACCCATTTCCGAGCGCCCTTGGGGCTGTTGGGGCCGAGATTGGCGCCACCCTTGTTGCTGGCCACTCGACACTCTATTGCCTTGGCTTTTGTAGCGTTGTCCCTTTTCTACTTTCATAGCTAGATGTAAAAGCTCAGTAGGAGTAGTATAGGGAAAATAATCAATTTCATGAGCTAAAGCAGGATGTAAGATTCTAAGATATCTAACATTAGTTTTCTCATGAGTTTCGACTATATTAGCTCTAGCCATGGCTTCTTGCATCACATTAAATGTTTCCTCAACAGTTTTACTACCTTGTTTAAGGTTTTCTAATCTGTTTAATAACTCTCTATCATAATGTTGAGGTTTAAACCTATTTCTCATGACCACTTTTAATTGTTCCCAAGAAGCAATAGGTGCATCAAGGGATCTTCTTCTTTCCTTAACAAGATTATCCCACCAGATTAATGCAAAACCTTGAAACTCTAGGGAAGCTAGTTGTACTTTCTTAGGTTCTGAGAAATTATGACAATTCCAGATTTGCTCCATTTTAATTTCCCAATCAATATAAGCATCTGGATTAGTCTTACCATCAAAAGGAGGAATCTTTACCTTAACCTTACCTATACCGTCGTAGTCATTGAACCTAGGTGGGCGGTTCTGATTTCCCCTTTGATTCCGTCTCGGGCGTCGCTCCCAATACTCCTCTTCTTGGAAGTCGTCATCTTGCTCCGAGTAATAGAATTGTTCTTGATAGCCACGTCCTCTTCCCCTTCCCTGTCCTTGACCTTGCACATTAACAAACCCATTATTCCGATCATTTCTCCCACCTCGTGGAGAGTTGTTTTCATTGAATAAAGGATTATCTAAATTAATATTGACATGAGGATTAGGATTAGGAATAGGGTTAGGATTAACGACCTCTCTTTCTTCTTGAGGTATCTCAACTCGCTCTTGCTGACCTCCTATGGTGTTCGAACCACTAGGCCTAGAGCTCTCCCAGGCCACCATCTTGGCTTGCATCGCAGCCAATGTATCCGTCAAGGTGGCTATGTTGGCCGTCAAGGTATTGAATTGCTCGGGTGTCACAGTAGCACTCGAGTTTGTAGAGTTGTTACCACCATTGTTTTCCTGATTGTTAGACATTATAACAAAGACAAAAGAAACAAAGAACTAAGTTAAAGGTTAGTAAAACTTATAAACAGCTCACAATTGTGTTTCGCTCACTCTCCCTCTCTGATTGATATATCACGCTTGCTAGGGCAATCCGCTTTGGGCAAATCAACAACCAAGCAATAGACTAGGCAATCAAAGTAATGAATGAAACAAACAACAAAGTACTCGACAAAAGGGATAGAGTACTCGACAACAGCTGTAAGCAATTGATTCAAGAAAAACAGATGGGTAATTGCAAGGAATCAACTCGACAAAACAAGGAGATCACTCGGCTGGGGCTGAGATCACTCGACACACACAAGAGAGAACTCGGCAAGGGCTGAGATCACTCGACTCAATCAAAGCAAGCACTCGACAGTATCAATGAACACACAACAGCACTCGATCAAGGTGAAAAGAGTACTCGACACACACAACAGCACTTTGAACAAGAAAATCAGTGCTTGACACAAAGAGAAAATAAGAAAACAAAAGAAAAAACTTGGAAATTTACCTCTTTGATTGAAAACCTTAAGTTATGATGTTGTAGTTGCAAGGTAGGGTTTCAATTTTTGTGGAGGTGTATGTGTTTAGGGATAGTGGGTATCGATTAGGGCTGAGAAAAGGTTTACCAATTAGTCCTTGGGAGCTTTCTTGCACTAGATCAACAACAACTAACAAACACTTTCTTCTCTATTTTTGTTTTAAATTTTCGGATCTGTTTTTTTTTTTTTTTCTTTTTTTTTATAACTTATGAAACTAATGCAAGAAAAGACTCAAAGTAGGGTGTAGGACTCGAAAATTTGATGGTAATGGTGAAAAGATTACAAAATTCAGCCCTAATGAAAAGATATAGATAGAATGGCTAATTTAGGTAATAGGATCTATCTTGTGGCTTTATGATATATGATAGATATAATGAATTTTATCCACCACAAATCAGAATTTAAATAGGCAATAAATAATGGAAATAGATAAAAGATAGATAAAAAAAAAAGTTCCAAAGATAGAACAAAGGATAGAAAGGATAACAAATTAGGGTTTGTCTTTGTGTGGTGTAGTAGAATCGGCCAAGGGGACTATGGGGACAGAATTGCCGCCGGCTTAGGGTGTTCACAATGGGATTGTATGCACCTTTGGTCGACTCCACGGTCTCGGCTAGGCTTTGTGTTTAGGCTATGCAACCACAAACAATCACAAACTCAAGATTAGTGCAATAATCAATAAAGAATGCAAGAAGTAAAAGACCAAACAAAGAAAAGACTCTAGTTTTGTGGTTTTTGTGTTTAGGAAAAGAAAAAGACTCAATCTTGATGTCGGAAACCAAAGCTTTGATGCCAATTTGATACGGGGTTAGCCGTAGGTTGGTTCGATCTTCGACAACAAGCAAGAAACTCAAAGAAATAAGCAAGAACTGAACAAGAACTCAAAACGCAGCAATGATAGCTACAAGAAACGAACATGAAAGCAAAGATCTTGGACAAGATTGACCAAGAACGACTCAAGAACGCAGCAAGACTTCAAGAACTCGACCAAGATTGATCAAGAACTCCAAGACTCTATGTCGACAGCAACAAAGAAGACAAAGACTCGACAATATAGATCAAGACTCGAAATTTGATAACAAGAATTGAAAGACACGACCGATAAAGACTGAAACGATCTATGCAGAACAAGATAAAGACCTCAGGCTTCCGTAGAAGGTAGGAACCAATACCAATGACTACACAACCCGCCTCTACAACCCTACACAATCAAGCGGACAACTTGAAGGCACAAGGAGGGGGCTTGTGGATACTAGATTCACCAAGTCTTGCGAAGTTGATGAACGGCAAAGCAAACCAAGCTGAGATGATATCAATTCGAAGGCGAATGAGCACAGCTCTAATTCGGCCAACAACTCTCTCAAGGTGTAACACACGATTTTGAGAATAAAAGTTATGTATTGAATGTTCCAAGTTGTTACAAGGATGAATCGAAAATATATAGGCCTTAATCTGAGTTCTGGCCGAAAATAATAACATGAATTAAACTAATAACTTATTGGGCCTAATAATAAAAATAACACCTAAAGACATAAATAAATAAGGTCTTTAAAAATAATAACTAGAAAAGCCCAATTCAGCCCAATAGAAGTCTTAAGCTGAAAATGGGTTCCAACACTTAGAGAATTTCGACATAACTAAGGCTATGGAGGTTCGGCCTCTAGTTGGACTCCAATGCACATGTATGTCTTCAATGTTGGCTCGGGGAGTTGAACCTTGCTCGAGAACAAAGCATGACCCACAAAGTTGAATGAGTCTCTCTGAAGCTTCTTAGCTCTAGCTCGAGTCATTGGTCCTTCTCCAAGTATGATGGGTGTGTCTGGAGCTGTAGAAGATGATCCCACATCAACCTCCCCTTCTTGAAAAGGATTCGACCACGAATCCAAGTCTTCATCCACAACAAAGTAAGGGATTAGATCCGCGACGTTGAATGTAGCGCTCACGCCCATGTCTCCAGGAAGCTCCAATTGGTAGGCATTGTCGCCCACTCTCCTCTTGATCCGAAATGGTCCATTACCACGAGGTGACAGCTTGTTCTTCCGGGCTTCTGGAAACCGCTCCTTCCTCAAGTGCACCCATACAAGATCTCCAGGCTGAAATGTGACCAAGCGACGTCCCTTGTTGGCCTTGTTGGCATTGTATTCAGCCTTTAGCTTCAGCTTCTCTCGAGTTCGTTCATGCAGCTCCTTAATGAACTCGACATGCTTACCTGCCTCAAATGATTCTTTGTCTCTCATAGGATATGGAGTAAGATCAAAAGGGGTTAGTGGATTAACACCATACACACATTCAAATGGACTGATTTTAATAGCAAGGGTTCTATTAGTCACATCAGATTGGCCATCAGTTTGGGGGTGGCCAGAAGTAGAGAATAGCAATCTAGTTCCCAATTTATTCCATAAAGTTCGTCGAGCCAACCCAAGACCACACCACACGCATCATCATCTAGTGAGCCGAGCCAACCTAAGGTGATACGGGGTTAGCCGTGTGATGGTCCGATCTTCGACAACAAGCAAGAAACTTCAAGAACTGAACAATAAACGCAAGAACTTAATCAAGAACGATCAAGAACTATAAAAGACGCAGCAAGACTCAACAAGAAAGATGAAAGACTCGACAAAGATTCCAAGATCAAAGCTGAACTTGAGATCGACAAGAATAAAAGACACAACGCAGCAAGAACAAAAGGAAAGACTCGAAATTTAATATAAAGAATAGAAAGACACGACCTGATAAGGACTGAAACGATCTATGTAGAACAAGATAAAGACCCCAGGCCTCCTCAGAGGGTAGGAACCAATACCAATGACTACACAACCCGCCTCTACAACCCTACACAATCAAGCGGACAACTTGAAAGCACAAGGAGGGGGCTTGTGGATACTAGATTCACCAAGTCTTGCGAAGTTGATGAACGGCAAAGCAAACCAAGCTAGATCAATACCAATAGTTCCAATTGAAGAGCACAGCTCTATTCAATCGACAAACACTCATTGTGTTTCACACAAAAAGAGAGCTTTTCTCATATCATTCAGCGTGCATGATTACAAAGAAGGCATTCGGCTTATATAGACCAAACTAGGGCCGAATGGGCTGATTTTAATAAAACTAACAACTATAGGAATTAATTAAAATAACCTTAAAGTTTCCTAATATAACTTAAGTAAAAGAAATACTAAATAGGAAATAAATATAATGTTCCAAAACTTAACAAAATCCCGTCAAAACCAGCAGCAGCTCAAAGAATGTGGATTTCGGCCAAGCTATTGGACGAATCTGGAAAAACCTTCAACAGCAAAGTTGTAGATCTCTTCGTCCTTGTTCCAACAAGGTATGACTCGCCTCAAGCCGATAAATATAGAATCCGTAAGACTCATTTTACTGAGACGTCGAAAAGCTGTCAATGTTCTGAACGAATCCAAAACGTCATTTAAACAAAGTATCTTCTCCCATGGTAGAGCCTTCTTCTTCCTCTTGAGAAGGACATCATCCGAAGGTGTCTTGGGTGTCTTGGATGGTCCCGCGTCATAAGGGAGTGTGGGAGAATAAGGGAGTTCTTCTAGCCTCTAAGCAAGACCTTATGGAGTACCTTGACCCCGTGACCACTCTTATGTTGTTATATAAGGAGCTTGCTTTGTTGAGTGATGATCTTAAGGCTACCCTACCTAAGAGGATTTTGGGGCTACTTGAGGAGTTTAAGGATGTGTTTCCCGAAGAGATTCTAGCCGGTCTACCGCCTATTAGAGGCATTGAGCGAGCACCAAATAGACCTTGTTCCGGGAGCCACCTTACCTAACCGCCCTGCTTATAGGATGAACTCTAAGGAAACCCAAGAGATCCAATCCCAAGTGCAAGAGTTGTGGCAGATGCCCTTTTGAAGAGATACATGTTGTTGTCCCTTATGTCATTAATTATAAGAAAGGAAAATATAATGTTGTGGCAGATGCCCTTTTGAAGAGATACATGTTGTTGTCTACATTAGACTCAAGAATCTTAGGCTTTGCATATATTAAGGAGCTGTATGTAGATGACCCTGATTTTTGAGAGATTTACAATCATTGTGTGGCTAAAGGATCCTTAGATAAGTACTACTTGTTTGATGGATTTCTTTTCAAGATTGATAAGGTTTGCATTCCCCGTTGTTCCCTTAGGCTCTTATTGGTTGAGGAAGCCCTTAGAGGAGGATTGATGGGCCATTTTGGGAGGGATAAGACCTATCATATGCTACACACATATTTCTTTTGGCCTCGCATGCTTCGAGACGTAGAACATTTTGTTAAGAGATGTGTTGATTGTTTGAAGGCTAAGTCTAGGTTACAACCCCACGGCTTGTATTGTTCATTGCTTATTCCTACAGCCCCTTGGGAGGACATATCCATGGACTTTATTTTTGGGTTACCTAGGACTAAGAAGGGGAGGGATTCGATCTTTGTGGTCGTTGATCGTTTCTCTAAGATGACTCACTTTATTGCTTTCCATAAGACCGATGATGCCTCCAATGTAGCTAACCTTTTTTGTAGAGAGATTGTTAGGCTCCATGGAGTACCTAAGACTATAGTGAGCGATCGGGATGTGAAATTTCTTAACCACTTTTGGGGGACTCTTTGGGGTAAACTAGGGACGAAGTTGCTGTTTTCCACCTCTAATCACCCGCAAACCGATGGGAAAACGGAAGTAACCAATAGGACCATTACTACCATTGATGCGGGACCATCTTCTATAGCTCCAGACACACCCATCATACTTGGAGAAGGACCAATGACTCGAGCTAGAGCTAAGAAGCTTCAGAGAGACTCATTCAACTTTGTGGGTCATGCTTTGTTCTCGAGCAAGGTTCAACTCCCCGAGCCAACATTGAAGACATATATGTGCATTGGAGTGCATAATGAGGCCGAGCCACCTTGAATAAAGCTTGGGCCGAAATTATCTAAGTGTTAGAGCTTAATTTCAGCTTATGAACATTATTGGGCTGAATTGGGCTTTTCTAGTTATTATTTTTAAGGACCTTATTTTACTTATGTTCTTAGGTTTATTTCAATAAGCCCATTAGTAATTAGATCTATCTATTTCTATCTACTATGGCCGGCCAAACTCAGCCTTAGGGCCTATATATTTTCGATTCTTCCATGTAAACAGATGGGAACTTTGATAATTACAATTCTCTCAAAAAGAGTGTTTACACCATCGAGTGTTTGTTGATTCAATTAGAGTTGTGCTCATTGATCATCGATTGATACATATCTCAGCTTGGTTTGCTTTGCCGTTCATCAACTTCGCAAGACTTGGTGAATCTAGTATCCACAAGCCCCCTCCTTGTGCCTTCAAGTTGTCCGCTTGATTGTGTAGGGTTGTAGAGGCGGGTTGTGTAGTCATTGGTATTGGTTCCTACCCTCTGAGGAGGCCTGTGGTCTTTATCTTGTTCTGCATAGATCGTTTCAGTCCATATCAGGTCGTGTCTTTCAATTCTTGCAATTCAATTTCGAGTCTTTATTCATCTTTGTCGAGTCTTGCTGAGTTTCTTGAGAATCTTGATCGATCTTGATTGCTTCTTGATCGAATCTTGCTGATCTTGTTGAGTCTTTATTCGTTCTTGCTTCCGTTCTCTAACTTCTTGATTGATCTTGCAGATTTCTTGATCGATTCTTGAAGCATTCTTGCTGTCTTTATTAGTTCTTGTTTAATTCTTTCTTGTTGTCGAAGATCGGACCATCACACGGCTAACCCCGTATCAAATTGGCATCAGAGCTTTGGTTTCCGACATCAAGATTGAGTCTTTTTCTTTTCCTAAACACAAAAACCCAAAAAAAAAAAAAGAGTCTTTTCTTTGTTTGGTCTTTTACTTCTTGCATTCTTTATTGATTATTGCACTAATCTTGAGTTTGTGATTGTTTGTGGTTGCATAGCCTAAACACAAAGCCTAGCCGAGACCGTGGAGTCAACCAAAGTGGTGCGCAATTTCCCTTGTGCAGCACCTAAGCCGGCGGCATTACCTTTGTCCCCATAGTCACAGCTTGGTCGACATCACATAAACACAAGAAACCCTAGTTTGTTATCTTTTCTATCCTTTGTCTATCTTTGGAATATTTTATCTATCCTATATCTATTCTATTTGCCTTTTACAATCTGATTATAATTGATAGATTAATCCATATTATCTATCTTTATCTTTAAGAGGCTTAGATAGATCTTGTTACCTTATATATCCAAAGTTGTTTATAAATACATCTTTAAGGGCTGAATTTCTATCATCTATCACCTATCATATTTTCGAGTCCTTTTCTCATTAGTGTTAGTTTTCTTGCATTAGTTTCAGATTTAAAAAAAAAAAAAAAAAAACCAGTAAATTAAAGTTCCGAAAATTCAAAAAAAAAAGAGAAGAAAGTGTTTGGTTGTTGTTTGTTGATCTAGTGCAAGAAAACCCTAAAGGACTCAACTTTTTGGTGATTCTCCATAGCCCTTGTCGACAGCCCTAAACCTAAACACATACACCTCCACAAAATTGAAACCCTACCTTGCAACTATAACATCATAACTTGGGGTTTTTCAATCAAAAGAGGTAAATTTCCTTACTTTCTCTTGTGTTTCTTCTATTTCTTTTTGTTACAGCCTTGTCGAGTTAATTTTTGGCTGTGTCGAGCACTTCTCCCCATTGTCGAGTGCTGTTGTGTTTGTGTCGAAGAGTTCTCAGCCCGTGCCGAGTTCTCTCTTGTGTGTGTCGAGTGATCTCAGCCCTTGCCGAGTGATCTCTTTGTGCGTCGAATTGATTCATTGCAATTACCCATCTGCTTTGCTTGAATCTATTGTTTACAACTGCTGTCGAATGCTCTTACCCTTTTGACGAGTGCTTTGTTGTTCGTTTCAGTCATTACATACCTTGATTTATTTAGTCTTTGCTTGGTAGTTGATTTGCCCAAAGCGGATTGCCCTAGCAAGCGTGATATATCAATCAGAGAGGGAGTGTGAGCGAAACACAATTGTGAGCTGTTTATAAGTTTTACTAACCTTTAACTTAGTTCTTTGTTCTTTGGTCTTTGTTATAATGTCTACTAATCAGGGAAACAGTGGTGGTAACAATGCCACTGACTCAAGTGCAACAGTGACGCCCGAGCAATTTCAGACCATGATGAACAACATGGCGACTATCGTGAACAACACAACGGGTGTTCCTGAATCCTTGGCTGCGCTAACAGCAAGGGTGGCTGCATTAGAGAGCTCTAGGCCTAGTGGTTCGAACACCATAGGTCAGCAAGAGCGAGTTGAGATACCCAATGATGAAAGAGAGGTCGTTAATCCTAACCCTATTCCTAATCCTAATCCTCATGTCAATGTTAATTTAGATAATCCTTTATTCAATGAAAACAACTCTCCACGAGGTGGGAGAAATGATCGGAATAATGGGTTTGTTAATGTGCAAGGTCAAGGACAGGGAAGGGGAAGAGGACGTGGCTATCAAGAGCAATTCTATTACTCGGAGCAAGATGACGACTTCCAAGAAGAGGAGTATTGGGAGCGACGCCCGAGACGGAATCAAAGGGGAAATCAGAACCGACCACCTAGGTTCAATGACGACGACGGTATAGGTAAGGTTAAGGTAAAGATTCCTCCTTTTGATGGTAAAACTGATCCAGATGCTTATATTGATTGGGAAATTAAAATGGAGCAAATCTGGAATTGTCATAATTTCTCAGAACCTAAGAAAGTACAACTAGCTTCCCTAGAGTTTCAAGGTTTTGCATTAATCTGGTGGGATAATCTTGTTAAGGAAAGAAGAAGATCCCTTGATGCACCTATTGCTTCTTGGGAACAATTGAAAGTGGTCATGAGAAATAGATTTGTACCTCAACATTATGATAGAGAGCTATTAAACAGATTAGAAAACCTTAAATAAGGTAGTAAAACTGTTGAGGAAACATTTAATGTTATGCAAGAAGCCATGGCTAGAGCTAATATAGTCGAAACTCATGAGAAAACTAATGTTAGATATCTTCGAATCTTACATCCTGCTTTAGCTCATGAAATTGATTATTTTCCCTATACTACTCCTACTGAACTTCTACATCTAGCTATGAAAGTAGAAAAGGGACAACGCTACAAAAGCCAAGGCAATAGGGTGTCGAGTGGCCAGCAACAAGGGTGGCGCCAATCTCGGCCCCAACAGCCCCAAGGGCGCTCGGAGATGGGCTCTAGGGAGCGAGCTCAGCAGCCCCAACGGAGGAGTGAAGGTCGACAGCCCCAACAGCCCCTCGACAAGGGTAAAGGCCCATGGAATGGACGAGAATCGTCTGGGACATCTACTGGTCCCAAAGGGAGTAATCGTAACCCTTCTACCACTCGTTCTAGAGATATTGTATGCTTTAAATGCCAAGGTAGAGGACATTATATGAAGGATTGCCCTAATAAGAAAACTCTCATGGTTAATCAATTTGGAGAATATGAATCTGAAAACTCTTGTGATGAACATGATGAGAATGCTAATAATGATAATGATCAGAACCTAAACCTTGTTTGCTATGAAAATGATGATAATGAGGTTGAATATGAACATGGAGAATCTTTGATTGTTAGAAGAGTTTTAAGTGTTGTTCCTACACCATGTGAAGATAATCAAAGAGAAAACTTATTTCATACTCGTTGTTTAGTTAAAGGAAAGGTTGTAAATGTGATCATTGATGGAGGTAGTTGCTGTAATTTAGCTAGTCAAGAAATGGTTGACAAATTGCATTTACCTACTGTCCAACACCCTAGACCTTACAAATTGCATTGGATGAATGATTGTGGCTTATTAAAAGTTCATAGACAAGTTAAAGTGCATATTAAACTAGGACATTATGAAGATGATGTTTTATGTGATATTGTGCCTATGCAAGCTTGTCATATTCTATTAGGCCGTCCTTCGCAATCTGATCGAAAGGTTATTCATGATGGGTTTACTAATCGCTATACCTTTACTTTTCAGGGAAAGAATGTCATTCTCAAACCTATGACGCCTACACATGTAGCTGATGAGATTGAGAAGCGGAAGGTAAGTAAAGGTGAGTTAGATCAGGAGGCTCAGTCGAGCCAAGTGGATCCTCAAACTCGAGCTAAGAGTGTGTTCTTGGTCTCCAAAAGCACATTCCTGGACGAATTTGCGGATGGTGGAACTATTCTTATGCGCCTTTGCAAGAGCTTGAGCATGTTGAGTGAAGAGCTTAAAGCTTCTCTTCCATCGAACATTCTCGCTCTTCTTGAGGAGTTTAAGGATGTGTTTCCCGATGAAATACCACCAGGTCTACCCCCTATTCGTGGAATCGAGCATCAAATTGATCTTATTCCAGGGGCTGCATTGCCTAATAGACCTGCGTATTGTATGAATCCCACTGAGACCCAAGAGGTCCAAACCCAAGTCCAGGAACTGTTGGATAAGGGTTACATTCGAATTAGCTTAAGTCCTAGTGTTGTGCCTGTGTTATTAGTCCCTAAGAAAGATGGATCATGGAGAATGTGTGTAGATTGTAGGGCTATTAACAACATCACTATTAAATATCGTCACCCTATTCCTAGATTAGATGATATGCTAGATGAGTTACATGGAGCCTCTATATTCTCTAAAATCGATCTTAGAAGTGGCTATCATCAGATTAGAATGAAAAAGGGAGATGAATGGAAAACAGCCTTTAAGACTAAGCTAGGCTTATATGAGTGGTTGGTTATGCCTTTTGGTTTAACTAATGCTCCTAGTACTTTTATGCGCTTAATGAATCATGTGCTTCGAGATTTCATTGGAAAGTTTGTTGTTGTTTACTTTGATGATATTCTGATTTATAGCAAGTCTTCTAATGAACATGAATCACATCTTAGAGAAGTGCTTAAAACACTAAGAATTGAACGCTTGTATGCTAATCTAAAGAAGTGTGAATTATGTAATGAACAAGTGTCTTTTCTTGGATTTGTAGTAAGCTCTAAAGGACTGCGTGTTGATGAATCAAAAATTAAAGCCATCCAAGAGTGGCCGACCCCCACCAACATAGGCCATGTACGCAGCTTCCAAGGTCTTGCGAGCTTCTACCGACGCTTTGTGCGAGATTTCAGCACCATCTCAACCCCACTAACAGAGCTTACAAAGAAAAGGAGTGAGTTCACATGGGGAGCAGCTCAGGAGGACGCATTCAACACACTTAAGGATAAGCTGACTCACGCACCTCTACTAGCTTTGCCGGACTTTACTCAGCCTTTTGAGGTCGAGTGTGATGCTAGCGGAGTAGGAATTGGGGAGTCCTTATGCAGGGAGGTAAGCCTATTGCTTTCTTTTCTGAGAAGTTGAAAGGTGCTTGTCTTAATTACTCTACCTATGATAAGGAATTGTATGCTTTGTTTCGAGTACTTAAGACATGGTCTCACTATCTATGGCCTAGCGAGTTTATTCTTAGAACTGATCATGAATCATTAAAACATTTTAAAAGCCAAGATAAACTTGATAGGAGACATGGTAGATGGATGGAATTCATTGAAACATTTCCTTATGTGATTAAGTATAAGAAAGGCAAAGACAATGTGGTTGCTGATGCCTTATCTAGAAGACATGTTCTTTTAACCACTTTGGATTCTAGAGTCTTAGGCTTTGTTTACATAAAGGAATTGTATGAATCTGATTTGGATTTTGGAGATATATTTCGAAAATGCTTAGAAAAGGGTCCTAATGACAGCTTTTATATACATCAAGGATTCTTATTTCGAAAAGATCAAGTGTGCATTCCTAGATGTTCTCTACGATTATTACTTGTTAGTGAAGCCCATAGTGGTGGATTAATGGGACATTTTGGTAGGGATAAGACATATAACACACTGAAATCACATTTTTATTGGCCGCATATGCTTAGGGATGTAGAACATTGCCTTAAGAGATGCATAGACTGCACTAAGCTTATGCCCCATGGCCTTTATACACCACTGCCGATACCCTCAGCCCCTTGGGAAGACATTTCTATGGACTTTATAGTTGGGTTGCCTAGAACTAAGAAGGGAAGGGATTCAATCTTTGTAGTGGTTGATAGATTCTCTAAAATGGCTCATTTCATTGCATGCCACAAAACTGATGATGCTACCAACGTTGCTAATCTATTCTTTAGAGAAGTAGTTAGGTTGCATGGTGTGCCTAAAACTATTGTTAGTGATAGGGATGTGAAATTCTTAAGTCATTTTTGGCGTACTTTATGGAATAAATTGGGAACTAGATTGCTATTCTCTACTTCTAGCCACCCCCAAACTGATGGCCAAACTGAGGTGACTAATAGAACCCTAGCTACTGTCCTAAGAGCCATTATTAGGAAGAATTTGACACTTTGGGAAGAAGCCTTACCTCATGTGGAATTTGCTTATAATAGAACCATGCATTCGGCTACTAAAATCAGTCCATTTGAATGTGTGTATGGTGTTAATCCACTAACCCCTTTTGATCTTACTCCATATCCTATGAGAGACAAAGAATCATTTGAGGCAGGTAAGCATGTCGAGTTCATAAAGGAGCTGCATGAACGAACTCGAGAGAAGCTGAAGCTTAAGGCTGAATACAATGCTAACAAGGCCAACAAGGGTCGTCGCTTGGTCACATTTCAGCCTGGGGATCTTGTATGGGTGCATTTGAGGAAGGAGCGGTTTCCAGAAGCCCGGAAGAACAAGCTTTCGCCTCGTGGTGATGGACCATTTCGGATCAAGAGGAGAGTGGGCGACAATGCCTACCAATTGGAGCTTCCTGGAGACATGGGCGTGAGCGCTACATTCAACGTCGCGGATCTAATCCCTTACTTCGCTGTGGATGAAGACTTGGATTCGTGGTCGAATCCTTTTCAAGAAGGGGAGGTTGATGCGGGACCATCTTCTATAGCTCCAGACACACCCATCATACTTGGAGAAGGACCAATGACTCGAGCTAGAGCTAAGAAGCTTCAGAGAGACTCATTCAACTTTGTGGGTCATGCTTTGTTCTCGAGCAAGGTTCAACTCCCCGAGCCAACATTGAAGACATATATGTGCATTGGAGTGCATAATGAGGCCGAGCCACCTTGAATAAAGCTTGGGCCGAAATTATCTAAGTGTTAGAGCTTAATTTCAGCTTATGAACATTATTGGGCTGAATTGGGCTTTTCTAGTTATTATTTTTAAGGACCTTATTTTACTTATGTTCTTAGGTTTATTTCAATAAGCCCATTAGTAATTAGATCTATCTATTTCTATCTACTATGGCCGGCCAAACTCAGCCTTAGGGCCTATATATTTTCGATTCTTCCATGTAAACAGATGGGAACTTTGATAATTACAATTCTCTCAAAAAGAGTGTTTACACCATCGAGTGTTTGTTGATTCAATTAGAGATGTGCTCATTGATCATCGATTGATACATATCTCAGCTTGGTTTGCTTTGCCGTTCATCAACTTCGCAAGACTTGGTGAATCTAGTATCCACAAGCCCCCTCCTTGTGCATTCAAGTTGTCCGCTTGATTGTGTAGGGTTGTAGAGGCGGGTTGTGTAGTCATTGGTATTGGTTCCTACCCTCTGAGGAGGCCTGGGGTCTTTATCTTGTTCTGCATAGATCGTTTCAGTCCATATCAGGTCGTGTCTTTCAATTCTTGCAATTCAATTTCGAGTCTTTATTCATCTTTGTCGAGTCTTGCTGAGTTTCTTGATAATCTTGATCGATCTTGATTGCTTCTTGATCGAATCTTGCTGATCTTGTTGAGTCTTTATTCGTTCTTGCTTCCGTTCTCTAACTTCTTGATTGATCTTGCAGATTTCTTGATCGATTCTTGAACCATTCTTGCTGTCTTTATTAGTTCTTGTTTAATTCTTGCTTGTTGTCGAAGATCGGACCATCACACGGCTAACCCCTTATCAACCATCCTTAGGGCCATCATTAGGAACAATTTGAGGCTGCGGGAGGATGCTTTGCCTCATGTGGAGTTTGCTTATAACCGAACTGTGTATTCATCTACTAAGCTTACACCATTTGAGTGTGTTTATGGTACTAGTTTGCTTATAATCGGAGTTTGCTTATAACCACTTTTGGAGGATTCTTTCTCCCATGAGGGAGAAAGAAGACTTTGATGCAGGAAAACAGGTGGAATTCATTCGGGAGCTTCATGAGCGTACTCGTGTCCGACTATTTCAAAAGGCCGAAGAGAATGCCAAACGAGCCAACAAGGGGCGTCGCAAGATGATTTTTCAGCCCGGTGATCTAGTTTGGGTGCATTTGCGAAAGGAGTGATTTCCAAAAAAATGCAAGTCTAAGCTCGCTCCTCGAGAAGATGGTCCATTCAAGGTATTGTAACTATTTGGGGATAATGCCTACAGGATTGACCTACCGGGTGACTATGGAGTTTGTGCAACATTCAATGTCGCCAATCTCACCCCCTACCTAGATGAGGATGAAGACATGGATTCGAGTTCGAATCTTTTCCAGGAAGGGGAGAATAATGGAGGACCATCACAAGAACCACCCGATGCACCTCATTTCGGACATGGAAATGGACCTATCACAAGGTCACGAGCTAAGAAGATAAGAGAGGAATTTAACGCTTCCATGGCCAGCCATGGTTGTGTAAGGTTGTATAGGGTTGGTTTTGGTGTCATTCAAGTTGGTTCTTGGTGCATTGTCCCAATGGGTCTTCTTGTTGTTCATCAAGGTTAATTACTCCTATCTTTCCCTTTCATTTCCCTTTATTTTGTTCTATTTTTCTCTTTCACTTGGTCAAGCCTTGCTCCCAAGGTTTAACCCCCCTTATTGCATTTTCTTGTCTCACTTGTGCCACTTCTTTGTGTTTTTGTGAGTCCGAGTCCACAACGTCAAGAAGGTTGGGAAAACAGCGACTAACCCCACATCAGAGAGAAGGAGAGAGAGGAGGAGGCGAGAGAGAAGGAGGAGGAAGGAGACGAACGGTTGTAAGTTTTAGTTTATGATAAAGTTAGTTTCTTTCATTATGTTTTGTTTCTAATTTCCTTTTTTCTAGGGTTGGGGTGATCCCAAGATAGATATGTGTGTTTGGTTTATAAATCCATGAATTTGTATGTCTTTATCATGATCTACCTATGTGCTTAATCCTTTGCGACAGTTGATGAAATTTCTTATTTGTGATATTGAAGTGAAAGCGATCTTATTATGAATTTGGATAGTAATTAGGGTTGATTTGCGAAAGCCGACTAATCCTAATTAAGAAAAGGTAGTAACACTTAGGGTTAATGCGAAAGCCTTTATATTCCTATTTGTTAATGACGAAAGTTATTAATTTGATGGAAAATCATGATCTTTTATACCTTTAGCATGATTCTTATATGGTTATCGTTGTGGCGTTGATACCCCGATTCTGAAAGCTTTTGATATTATTGAATTACATCCCACCAATTTTGTGTTTAGTTCTGTTTCTGCTTTAATTTTAATTAGCAAAGGTTTCGTTTTTCTGCACAGAAGCACTCGAGATCGAATACAATCTGGTCGACGTCGAGTACCTAGTGGTCGATATCGAGTACTTCTGTACTCGACATTGCTTGTTTTCGTCTTCTGTGTGCGGATCTGCAGGTTTACTCGACTGAGGTAGTCGATATCGAGTACCCTTACTTGAGATCTAGGACTTCTGCTCGTCGATACGAGAGCAATTTGGGACTGGAAAGGCGAGTGCTGACACGCATCCTCGTGGACACGATTCTGATTCTCTTCCACTACAACAGGAGGAAGTCTTGTAATTTTATTTGCATGGTTCAGGAAGTCGGTTTGAGATATATATTTGATATTTATTTCATACTTGATTTTCCTCCTAACAAATTTTGGCGTCGTTACCGGGGAGATATCAATCGCGCCTAGCTTAGTTGTGTTTAAAGTTTAGGAATAGCCCATCCTTTTTTCTTACCATCAGATACCCTACCACCACCCGCCTCACCGGTACCAACTAGGTGCCAAGCTTTTGCTACTAATTCGTGCTTTATTGATTTTTCTTTCAA
This sequence comes from Persicaria tinctoria, assembly GCA_037127255.1. Classification (NCBI taxonomy): domain Eukaryota; kingdom Viridiplantae; phylum Streptophyta; class Magnoliopsida; order Caryophyllales; family Polygonaceae; genus Persicaria; species Persicaria tinctoria. The sequence continues at coordinate 41,717,073 of JBANSL010000013.1, forward strand.
AGCTTAGGTACAAAGATGGAAGACTTTTGCGAAAGGAATCCTGAATGGGAAAGATGGGTCCGAGATATGATGCGGCGAAATAGGATCGCAGTAGAGGAGGCACGATTAAAGGAAATAGCCCAGCTGGAAGACGAAATCCGAAGGCTTGAGGCTTCCATTCAGCCTAAAGGACCATGCCTTCCTCTCGACGAGCCAATTAACCCACTCGATGTCGACAACCAGGTAAGTCCTTCCTCGAATTTCATTCCTACTTTTCTACCTATTGTTGATGAACCATATGAAGGAACCCAAGAAGAAGGAGAACTACCAAAGAACGAGCCGGTCGTCATTGCCAATGATGTTTCAAGGTCGCTTTTACCCTAAGAGGTGAAGGTCATCCCCGACGATTTTGAGTAACCGATGTTCGTGTTCAACTATGGGGTCCTCGCGAAGTGACACAAAGCTCCGAAGGATGAGGTTGAAGTATCTCTTCCCACTCCACTGTTTTGTTGTGATGGAGATGTGCAAACAAATAAACCTATGAAGCGGAAGAGGTATGATTACGAGGTATGTATCTTTTCTTTATGTCTTCCTTTATGCATGCTAGCTAGGGCCCATGAAGACGAATGAGTAAAGCCATAGAATGTTCACTTGGGGAGGTTTAAACTTCTCCACATGATGCCCCCGGATAAAATCCCATGCTTCCTACAACCGAAGGAACAACCAGATCCACCTATACCTCCGGCAAAGGATGAGCCAGGCTAATGCTTAAAGGGAAGTAAGTCGAGCTGGCGACTTAAACCCTAGCGCTTACGGGAGGCAACCCTCTATATCTTATTTGTTAATTAGTTAAATTTGTTTTTCTTTTATATTATTTACTTCGTGCAAAAGTTGTTTTCTTTTCAGATCCGGAGTTCAGATGGTCTACTCGACGTCGACTGACTTCAATCGACGTCGACTACTAGCAATCGACCCAACACCTGGTTTTGGGATTTAACGCATAATTTTGTGACTCTTCTTTCTTTACCCTTGTTTTTTTTACGGTGAGGACACAATAATCTTTAAGTATGGGGTGGGGGAAAGGCTTACTTATGATCTTTATGCATATTTTTCCATATTGTTTTATACATGGCACTTTTGATATATCTAATTGTCTATATGATTTATATTTATTTTCCAAGGTAAATACATTTCTTCCCCTATTTCCCAAATTTTTGTGATTCAATTTGTTTGGGAACTGATGTCCACTAAAGTGACCATGCTTTTATATACATTTTAGCTCCTTATTCTATATACTTTGCATATTTGGGGCTGTGAATATGTTTATTTGCAAGAAATAGAGGTCTACATAAGTTTTGGTTTAATATTAAAGAATTTGGAGCCATTCCGGGACAAAACCAGAAGAAGAAGGCGAAGGATTGATTCTCCTCGATCTCGAGTAGATTTACTCGACATTGACTACCGCTGAGAGAAGAACCAAGTCGAGAACCGAAGATGAAGAGAACTCGAGCTTGACTCAACTCGATGTCGACAAAGTTACTCGATGTCGACCAAGAGCTAGAAGCACACCCGAGCTCGAGGAAGAGCAGACTGATCGAGGACGGAACAAGAAGACAACTCGAGCTTAAAGTTACTCGATATCGACATGCTTGCTCGACATCGACCAAACCCCAAAGCTTCCCGAGTTCGAGAAGAAAGGAGAGACTGCTCGAAGATGTGAAGCGAAGCCGAGATCGAGCAACTTACTCGACGTCGACCAAAACTTTCTTTGGCCCGCGAGTCCGTTGGGCCAGTCCGAAGTCGAGTTGATTCCTTGGGCACGAAGCAAGGCCGGATCTATCCTATTTTATTAAGATCTATCTATGGAGAGAAGGATTTATCTACCACAAGAAGATATTTAGTTATTTTCCTTTTTAGATAAATGTTCCTTTTTATTAAAAGTTTTATCTTTAGATATAGATAGAATTTCCTTCCTTGATTAGCAAGGATTAGAAGTCTATAAATAAAGCATATAGGGCTGATTTTTATTCATTCCAAGCTAGAGAGAAGTAGAGAGAGAGAGAGAGAGTGTGTGTGTGGCCGAGATGAGTTAAGAGGCGAGAGCGGATTTGGCTCCAATTGGTTGTAAGCTCTATTTTAGTTTATTAATGCAAAGTTATTTCCTTTTATTATTGATGTCTTTTCTTGTGATGAAGAGCGAGTAGTCCACCCACTTCTAGGGTCAGGGTGAGCCCGGCGATAGCCATGCGTGTTTGAGGTAAAGATCCGACCTTTATTATGTTTTGAGCATCTACTACCTTTAATATGTTTATTACCTATTTAAGAGAGATCCATGTTAACAACTTGGATTATAAACATAAAATCGGCAGATACAATTAGGGTTTCTTGAGAGAGTTGTCTAATTGTTGGAAAAGGCGAAAGCTTGATCCTTCGATGTGATTTGCATAATTATCGTTATTTATCTTGCCTTATGCATTTTTGGTTATCGTTGTTGCAAACCCCGATCTTGGAAGTTCTTTTTCATACGTAGTTTATTTCGAAATTTGCATTCGTTTAAGTTTATGTTCTCCTCGATTTCGACCAAATCTGGTCGACGTCGACTACTCATTCTCGATCAAGTAGATCGCTGTTGCTTCTGTCTCTGCAGGTTACTCGAAATCGACCAGGCTTCCTCGACTACGACCAGCCAACTCGACATCGAGCAGTCTCCTCGAGATCGATCAAACTCAATGTCTCTTGTTTGCTCGGATTCGACTGTGCTTGACCCCCTGTCGACTACCCTTGGTCGAGGTCGAGTACTTCTGAAGTCGACAACCACTTGTGAGATTCTTCCGCTGCCTAGGATCTGCTGACATGCTTCCTCGAGGATAGATCCTAACTTCCTGTTGCTACATCGGGAGGAAGTCTTGTAATCATTTGCGTGGGCATAATCCGGTTTGATCTATTTTATTATATTTTGAACTCGATTTCCTCCCACAACAAATTGGCGTCGTTGCCGGGGAAGCAATCATTCACGCCTTAGGTAGTTAGATCTCACGTTTTCCTTTAAGTTTTCTTTTTGCAGTGTATGCGCTGTTCTGGTCAACAACCCGAGTTTGACGCCTTTGACGAACCAGAACGCCTTATGCACGTCCACGCTAAATTGAAAAGTGCCATGGCGGCCGCAGAAACACAAGCACAACTGATAGAGAGGCTTCAAGCGAAGATAGAAGCCAAAAATACTGCTCTCGCCGCTGAAAGAGCACGCACTGAGCAGGAAGCTGAACTGAGGAGGCAGACGGAGGCTGAGCTTGCCCAATTCCCTACCACTGTAGAGGATTACATGCACCCGACTCTTGTCGTGCCTGAATCGGCTATTCTAATCCCTGAAAATAATTTTGAGATTCGCATTGCCTTCCTTATTGAAATTAAAAACAATGCTTTTTACAGAAGGTTTAATGAATGCCCTCTTGAACATATTACCAATTTTTCTGATATGTGCCATACTCTTGCTGATTTTGATACATTCAAGCCAAGTCGTCTTCGGGCGCAAGGAGAGAAGAGAGAGAGATAGAGAGAGAGAGAGTGAGAGGAGGCCGAGTGGGAGAAGAGAAGGAAAGATTGGAAGGTTAAAGATAGTTTCTTTCATTATGTTTTGTTTCTAATTTTCCTCCTCTAGGGTTGGGGTGATCCCAACATAGATATATGTGTTTGATTTATGAATTTGTATATCTTTATCATCATCTATCTATGTGATTAATCCTTTGCGAGAGTTGAGGAAATTCCTTATTTGTGATATTAAAGAAAAAGCGATCTTATTATAAATTTGGATAGTAATTAGGGTTTATTTGTGAAAGCCGACTAATCTTAATTAAGAAAAGGTAGTTGTTGTGCGCCTAAATTGCCATGTTTTACACTTACTTTTATATCGATTTCTGCATGCATTTCATACATTTGGGCTAGAATAATACAGAATTTGTGTAGTTTATGTTTATTTGCAATATATGGCTACACAAGTTTTTGTTATATTTCACAGAAATCGGATGCACTTTGGAGCTTAAAGGAAAGTCATGAAGAAGCTAAGGATGGTGCAACTGGAGAAAACGCCATTTTTCACCATTAATTGTTCTGAATCAAGTTTTGATGTCTTCATGATAGTTCTATCCCTCGGAGCTTTCCAACGCATGCTCACATGCATCAATTGGACGAACGAGGACTCAGAAAAGTGCATTTCAAGAACATAACAGAATGCTGAGAGCTGACAATTCTACTTGACGTCGACCACATCTAGTCAAAGTCGAGTACATCGAGCCCAGAATTTCACACGGAGTCGAGCAGATCACCCAAGGAGCCCAGAGCTACTCGATGTTGAGTAACTCTAATCGACGTCGAGTACACATGTCGAGTCCAGATGATGCCCGAGATCGAGTACAATCTGAGGGGAGAAAATGCTAGTCGACGTCGAGTACATCTACTCAATGTCGAGTACAATCCAGACGAGTCCGAGTACGAGATCGAGTTGTGCCAAGAAGATAGAATTGCTTGCAAGAGAAGATATGTAGAATTCTATCCATCCACATCAAGATCTATCAAGTCAAGAAGGGATCTATCTACATTAGTCCTAGTTTTCTTATAGATTTATTTCCTTTATCATAATATTTTGTCTTTTGTTATTAGATAGAAAGTTTTAGATATAGATAGATGTTCTTTCCTAGATTAGCTAGAGGAAGAACACTATAAATAAGGCCTTAGGGGCTGGATGTTAGAATCATCCAAGCCAAGCCACAAGAGAACACATAGAGAGAGATAACGAGTAGGAGAGAGAAAGCTAAGGCCGAGTGGAGTTGGAGAAGTTGAGAGACGATTTGTCTTTGTTCGGTTGTAAGTTTTCTTTTAGTTTATTAATGCAATTTAGTTTCTTGAAATTATTGATGTATTTATTCATGATGAAGAGCGAGTAGTCACCCAACTTCTAGGGTTGGGGTGAGCCCGACGGTAGCCATGTAAGGTAATGCGATAAAGGTACAATCTTTTGATGCGATTTCGTCTTCTATCCCTATGAGCATGATTCTTTTGCGAAAGTTGAACGTGAACCTTGTTTGTATTATTGAAGCGAAAGTGATCTTAATACAATTTGGATTAATTATGTGAAAAAGGGTTAGTAACAATTAGGGTTTATGTGAAAGCCTCTATTTTCCTATTTGTTAATAACAAAAGTTATTTGATGAAAATGCATGATCTTTTATACCTTTATGTGTTATTTTATATGGTTATCGTTGTGGTGTTGAAACCCTGATCTTGGAAGTATTTTAGTTTATTGATTTATTTCCCACAATTTCGTGTTCTATGTTTATTTCATTGCAAAAAGGTAAAATCTTCGGTTATGTTTTTACTCGATTTCGAGCACTATTAGTCGACGTCGAGTAGGACTTAGTCGACGTTGAGTAGGTTTTACTCGATATTGCTAGTTTTTGCTTCGTTTTACGTTCTGTTCTCTGTTTTGCAGATTTTTACTCAACCGAGTGGTCGAGGCTGAGGACACCTGGTCGACGTCGAGGACACCTGGTTGACGTCGGGTACTTCCTGAGTCGAATTCGAGTGATTTGGAACTGAAAAGGTGAGCGCTGACACATTTCCTCGTGGATCGATCTTGACTACCTTCTACTACAACGAGAGGAAGTCTTGTATTTATTTGCTGAGACATGGAGTCAGTTTCGATTTGATATTTTATATTTATTTCATACTTGACACATCCTCCTACAACAACAATAGTAACACTTAGGTTTATGCGAAAGCCTTTATATTCCTATTTGTTAATAACCAAAGTTATTTGATATAAAGCATGCTCTTTTATGTGATTTATAATCTACACATATTTTTATTTGTTGTGATGATCCCTAACCTTAGAAGTTTGCACCTTCATCTGTTTTATTTCATTACTTTTATTTTGCGTAGCCACTCCACATTCAACCACCATCCCTCTCCATCCATCGACATTGACCAAGTCTTACTCGACGCCAACAACACCCTCGCCACTTTTTTCGCTATCCCCGAACCATAAACCAACCAAACCTAGAACCGCTAACTTCTCTCCTGAGGACGAACCTAACTCCACTATCCTTCTAGCCGATATGAGAGGATTTAGGGACTGGAAAGGCGAGCGCTGAGACGCTTCCTCGTGGACACGACCCTGATTCCCTTCCACTACAACGAGAGGAAGTCTTGTAATTTTATTTGCGTGGTTTATGAAGTAGATTTGATATTTATTTCATACTTGATTTTCCTCCTAACATATTTTGGTGCCGTTGTCGGGGAGACATCGATCGCACCTAGTTTTGTGTTTAACGTTTAGGAATAACCCATCCCTTTTTCTTACCATCACATACCCTACCAACACCTACCTGATCAGTACCAACTAGGTGCCGAGCTTTTGCTACTAATTTGTGTTCGTGATTGTGATTTCGAAGCTTAGGTACAAAGATGGAAGACTTTATCGAAGGGAATCCCGAATTGGAAGAATTGTTCCAAGAATTGAGACGGCAAAATAGGCTTGCGGTGGAGGAGGCACGATTAAGGGAAATAGCTCAGCTGGAAGACAAAATCCGAAGGGGTAAGGCTTCCATGCAGTTTAAAGGACCATGCCCTCCTCCCGACGAGCCAATTGACCCACTCGATGTCGACAACAAGGTATGTCCTTCCTCGAATTTCATTCCTACTTCGCTACCTATTGTTGATGAATCATATGAAGGATCCCAAGACGAAATAGCACTAGAAGAGAAGAAAGCGGAGATTGTTGCCCAGGGTGTTCCAAGGTCCTTTTTACCTTACAAGGTGAAGGCCATCCCCGACAATTTTGAGCAACCGATGTTCATACTTAAGTATGGGGTCCTAGCAAAGTGGCATGAAGCTCCGCATGATGAGGAGGAAATATCTCTTCCAACTCCACCGTTCTGTTGTGGTGGAGACGCACAACCAAATAAACCAATGAAGCGGGAGATATGATAATGAGGTATGTAGATCTTCTTTATATCTTTTTTATGCATGCTAGCTGGATCCAGGGAAGATGAATGGGTGGAGCCATGGAGCGTTCACTCGGGGAGGTTTAAGCTGCTTCACTTGATGCCCCTGGATGACATTCCACGCTTCCCACAACCGGAGGAACCACCAGATCCACCTATACCTCCGGAAAAAGATGAGTCAGGCTAAGACTTAAAGGGAAGTAGGTCAAGGTAAAGACTTAAAGTTTAGCGCTTATGGGAGGCAGCCTGATATTTCTTATTTCTTAGGGTTTTAGATACTATTGGTTTTTGTTTTAAATATTATGTTGGGTTTTGCCTTTGATGATTTTGTCTTTTTAAAACGAATTGTAGTTACAAGGAGCTGTAGAAAGTACTCGATGTTTGAGTACTCTACTCGACGTCGACCACACATAAGGAGAAACGGAGCTTGTGGTTGACAGAAAACAACCCTGAGGTTCCCACATACTCGATGTCGAGTAGAAAGTAGTCGTTGTCGACTACTCTACTCCATATCGACCACTCTGCAACAAATTTCAGTACTCGATCCCGAGCCTATTCACATCTGTCTAGTTAGTCTTTTTCTTTACCCTCGTTTTTATACAGTGAGGACACTGTAATGCTTAAGTATGGGGTGGGGGACAGACCACTACTAGAATACTTCAATTAGACATCATATGATTTAAGTCTGTAAAAAAAGCAACCGATGTTAAATGAAGATATTACATCGGATAATAAATTTGTGATGTTAAAGAAACTTAAAATAACCGTTGAATTTTTTGACAGATGTTAAATTGTTAATTTAAAAAAAATTAAAACGCGCGCCCGATGAAATTTTCTAAGTGTTTGAAGTTTGAATGCCAGCCCATACTTACGATTTTTTTTAACACCCGCCCATAGTGAAAATAGGAGCTATTTCCGAAATTTCCTTAACAGATTGAACAAAGCTCTCGATCCTTTCTCCCAAATCTCTCTCTAACCCCGCCTGAATGTCACCATCACCGTCACTACTGCCCTCGTCGCCGCCGCCACTACTGCCCTCGTCGCCGCCGCCGCCACTACTACCGTCATCTCTCCTCTTTCTCCCATCTTTCATCCTCGTCTTCTCCTCCACCCTCTGCAGATCTGAGAGCTCCTCTTTCCCTTTGAGAAAACCAGGCCTGGCCGCCATCCTTCTCTCCTCTAACCTTCACACTCCAGCCCTTCCTTCCTCCCCGCCGCTGCCCTGACTCGCATCCGCAGCTGCGTCCCCCAGATCCTGGCCGACCCTCATCGGCACCTTCCATCTCGGCCGCCCCTCACCACCCGACTTTTCTTCTTCTTCTTCTCCGTTTACATCCTCCGTCCCGACTCACTCCCCCGCCTTAGCGCCGACGCCGGTATCTCATATTTCTTCTTCATCCTCAAAATCCAAAAAACCCCAAAACCCCAATCCCTCAAATCTCCAAAAATCCGTGATGATTCCCCAAATCTCAGAAGAAATCGCCCTCAGAAGTATTTGGAAGCGTTGGACAGGTAAGATGAAGTTTAATTGGTGGAGTTTCTCATTTCCGTATGATTCAATTGTAGTTCCATTTTTCACTCTATAGTTATTGTTGCTATTATTTTGTTTAACATGGATTTTTTTTTGGTTCTGATCTTGAAATGTCCGGTTTTGATGATTGTGGTATTGTAGATCTGAGATCTCTGCAAAAGCAGTAGATATTCTTGTGAACGACTTTAAGGAATTCTCCACATTCAATGAAGATCTCTTCAATGAGATAACACTGTTTCTAACTCTGAACAATTTTAGGTATTCAGTAGCTCTCTTAATGTTCCTTTACCAGACATTTTAACGGACGTGAGTCGTGTTGTTTTTGCTGAAAGTTATGAGTTAGATAACGGACTTGTTGGGCATATCCATCTAAGCAAGGTTTATTACATATTTTTTTGTTCCATTATGTGTTGCCCTTTTTTTAATATCTTAATTTAGAGATTGATCATGCTGTTTCTGTGGTAAAAAATCTAAAATTTGCATAATGTCATTTTTTTTGTTATGCGACTTTGGTTGGATATCTTTCTTTCATTTGTGATGAATTTGTTCATTGGTGCTTGAATTTATGTTTTATTTTGACACGAAGACATTAGGAAAGACAAAAACTAGTGCACGTAGCCATCAACAGTGTAATTGCTGATTTTTTTGGATTTCAATTCTCATGCAAATTTTGGTTTAAAATTGATACGCAAGGGAAGTTTGTTCAAGTTGTTGCATCGCTCCAATCTTCATCTTTGATGAAATGAAGCGAATGAAAATGGCCCTTGATGTGGTACTAACTTGAATGTCGATTGTTCCCTGTTTCCCATTTCTCTTTCGATTAAATTTCAGAAAAAGGAATGATGATTCTTACTTTCAGGCAAAGGGAATGAATTAGTTGCACACAAGCCATCCTACTATAGTGCATCGAGATCTGAAAACTCCCAATCTTTTGGTTGATAAGAATTGGGTTGTTAAGGTATATTTCATTTGGATTCTGGTAAAGATGTTCAGATGTGTTCTATATATCATATTGTTGGTTATGCATCATTTGAGATATGCATGCATTAAGCAGTCGTTTTTTATACCCACTCTGATAATTTCTGCAGGTTTGTGATATCGGTTTGTCAAGATTGAACCACTATACATTTTTATCCTCAAAGTCTACAGCTGGAACGGTAAGTAATCTTCTTTATCTTTGCTTAATTTGCTTTCCTTTCTTTCACTTCTCTTTCCAGCGAAATACAAAGAACGGATAGTCTTAATTAAAATCATCTCAGATACATGTGTATGAGTGGATACAATAGAACTACAAAAATAAATTGGGTTGAAAGGGGCATTTTCTATCAAAAAATTAAATAAAACAATATGGGTGTTAAAAAAGACATGGCTGGGCTACCCCTGAAAAGGCTGAAAATGAGAAAGGGACCTTGGGATCTTGAGAGACGCCAATGGTCAGGGTGTTGAAACAGAGATTATTATAAAATTGGCAACTGCGGTTAAGTCGATTATCTTACCATTTATAGTTGAATTGCAGCCTGAATGGATGGTGCCTGAAGTTTTGAGGAATGAACAATCCAATTAAAAGTAAGTGAAATGTGCTTAAAGAACGTGCTTCTGAAAGATCTCTATAAGAACTTCCTTGATAGAATTTTGATTTATGCAGATGTGATGTCTACAGTTTTGGTGTAATCTTGTGGGAGTTGACTACGCTGCGTATATCATGGACTGGATTAAACATTTAAACCCTATGCATGTTGTAGGAGCAGTTGGATTTCAAAACAAACATCTTGAAGTTCCAAAAGAAGTTGATACTGTTGTAACACAGATTATACATGACTGCTAGGAAAAGTAAGTGTCACCCTGATCATTGCTGTGTTTGTTGTTTTTATTGTCCTCCTGGAACATATGTACTGGTGTTTTTACGTATGCATTTTGCTTGGATTTTTTGATCAATGCAGTCAATTATCATTGCATTTTGCTAAAAAAGAGAGGCCATGGCCTCTTTTTTTAGGCGGCTCATTTGTCAATCATGCTCTTATACCGATTTTTTTTTAAACATTAATTCTGATCTTGATGATGATTTCATGTTAGTATTGGTTTTAATAATGTCAATACTTGAAACTAAAAACTGATAATGGCATTCGAAAAGAGGTACACAATAATGTTAATACTTGAAACCCATTTTAGATGGCCTCTTTTTTTTAGGCAGCTCATTTGTCAATCATGCTCTTATACCAACTTTTTTTTTAACATTAATCAGGCTCATATGTTAATCATGCTCTTATATCTATTTGTAATGTATTGCCAATTATGTGTTTTTTTAACATTTTAGTGCAATTTCATCTCTCTTGTACTCAACATATTGTCTAGAAACTGCTTATCATTTGTTCAATGCCGTTGGTGAATTAAGATCATCTTAGTGCTGAAACATTTTGATATGCTGTGATGTTGAGCTACTGATGTTTTCTTCCAAATATAGTTATCTTGTGTTACTATGTTGGATGGTCTAATTCTTTTTGCTAAGATGGCTCGTTTCATTGTGTTGGGAGATTGTATTAATTTGGGATCAACTATGGTGGTGTTTTTGTCAATTCTAGTTTGATAGAAATTTCTGTTTGAGCTCTGCAATAGTTTATTATGTATCTTTTATGAGCTCTTTCAACTGCCTCATAAGTGCATTGTATGTGTGCAGGACTGTCACAGAACTTGTTTACTGCAAAAGTAACTCAACTTGAGTTTGAGGGAGTTGAAAAGCAATTGACCATGCTTCAGGTGATTTTCTGTTGTATATATGCACAATTCACTCATTTCTTACTAGTTACTGGCTTTCTCGAACTGTGTTCCTTACTATGATTGCTCCTCACTCATGTAGAGTTGGCCTGTGCATACTCCACGACCAAACTTAATTGCTGCTGATACCCCTCTTCTTACGGGTCAGGTAGGCAACATACAAATGAGCACATTCTTTAATGGTGTCTGGAATTTGAATAATATTTTTTAATTTTAGAACAATTGGAAATGATTCACGGTAATTTTATCAACTGGTTCTTGATGCACTCTTTCCCTCTGTACTTGGTGGGACATGTGCCATACCCGGTGCCTTCGGGTGTGGGAAAATGTAGTACTAGCTGTTAAATTTGGAATTTAAATAGGTTTAGCATAGTCTTTATGTATGCATGTTTTCTGCTATAAGAGCAACTCCATGCCGCCTTTATCTTGCATATAGGCCAATTATACTTGCCTCCTACCCCATGTTTGAATTGCACACAAGGTCACTTCTTTTTTTTCTCTCCCCTAAAATTTTATGAGACTAAGCCATCTATTGATTTCTGTTCAAGCCTCTTTTCAAACTCTTGTTAGTAAGAATTCTATTAGTACACATTGGTGCTTCGTAATTTGGAATGAGTAGATTGGTTGAAATATGTATTAAATTAGCATATATTGATGCTTTTGGGAATTCGGAATGAATAAATCCTTTCAAATGTGAAATTGCTTTTTATGTAGAAGTGCTCAAAGTTAATGTTTGGTTATTAATTTTCTTATGTAGGTTGAGATGCCCGAAGATAGTGGTTATCCTACTTATTTGGTTGCTCGATTGGCTTCTTTCTGTGAGCGTGCTGGGAAAGTTAAAAAAAGGCGCTCGGGCTAGCCTAGCCTTTTTTTGAGATGTTTAATTTGGCTAGCTAGGTATTTAGGCGCAAATCGTTGCGATGTTGCCTAGCCAATTTTGTGGCTAGTTAATGTAACTATGGCCAGGTATATTGATATCGAAGCATTGGTGTTGCCGGGTATATTTTGTAAATGGTACTCTATCATGTCAGTAATGCCCATGTTTTCACTAAACGACCTTCTGTTTTCAAACATAAAAAAAAAAGCGATGTCCTGTAGAGAAAAGAGTGTTGTGTATCAAACAAAAAAACATCAGATTATATATGAAATTGGTAGGAGCTTCATACCTTTAAAATTAGATTCGTAAATGGAAATAGATGTCAATATAATTATTCACATCAGTCCATTCATTTAAATCAATGTGCAACATCAGGTTTTATAGTAAAATGATAAATGAATTGATATATATTTGTCAAATAACATCGTTATCTGCCAATTAAATCGATGTTTCCTGTACCAACGACATCATTTTATTTTGAAAAAACTGATATAAAAATGAAAAACGATATCATTTATGCCTATATTTCATGTGGTAGGTTAGTTTAAAACAATATAAAATCATAAATTATATATATAAAATGTTAATACATGTGATCATTATAATAAAAAAAGATGTCTATTTTGTCTTAAGACATTGTTTATTTCATAAATAATGATGTAAATGTCACTTTTTTGCTTTGGGTGAACATCTTCAAAAGTTTTCTAATGAAAAATCATGGTTATTTATCAACAAGTGAATATGTCATAAACAAAATTGAGGGATTGATTTATATCTATATTCAAATTAAAATAGATGTTTTTACCAAGAAAAGACATCAGCTTAAAACTGATGTGGAAAGTTTGGATCTTTTACTACACGCACAAAGAGATCGGAAATTTTTTTGAAAGACATTTGTTGACAACAGATGTCTAATTGAAGTTTTCTAGTAGTGGGCTTACTTATATTATATTTATGCAAAATGCTTCATACATGGTTACTTTGGATATGTTATTTATCTATATGCTTACATGTTATTTACCAAAGTTTATTTTTATCACCCCCATTAAAACAAAATTTGATTAGTGTCATGGAAGCTTTTATTGAACTCGACGATGAAAAATTGGATTCATTAGAGATATAAGCATGAAATTGCCTAGTAAAAGGAAGTCACATTGAGGTGCATTATTTCTTGAAAACCATGAAATGAGGTAAAATTTGATATTGCTTTTGACATGTTGCATAGTAAGAGGATGGAGGACTTTATATTTTCCATATAATGCTCATATGTTTATATTCCCTAGCCCTACCTATGCTTATTTTCATATCTTTTTGTCTATATACACCGAAAATCCGCACGTTGGAAGTAACGTGCATGCACGTCCAAAGCAACGTGCAATTGGGTTTCCAGCCACCATGCCAAGACGTGCATTATTGCACGTCCATTCCGACGTGCATGCTCGTCATCTTAAATCGAAGGAGACGTGCCCCTTCGTCTCTCCCATTCCATCCCAAACAGACAGAGATAGAGAGCTTGCCGGCGACGAGAGAGAGAGAGAGAGCTCGAGCCCCAGAGACAGAGAGAGACACCAAGAGAGAGAGAGAGAGAGAGAGAGAGAGAGAGAGAGAGAGAGAGAGAGAGAGGTGGAGGAGGAGGTTATGGCGCGAGATAGAGGCTGGTGGTGGTGGTGTGCATGCGGAGACGGCGGAGGGTGGTGGTGGTGGTGGAGCAGTCGCGGAGCCGGTGGAGGAGGCGGTGGCAATAGAGGGTGTGGCGGCGGCGGCGGTCCTGGTGGCGGAGGCGGTGGCGATGGAGATAGTGGCAGAGGCGGCGGTTCTGGTGGCGGAGGCGGCAATTCCGGTGGAGGAGACCCTATTACCGCCGCGGAAGCGGCGGTCTACAGAGGTGTCTCCTGTCCCGACCCCACCGGTATGTTATTTGAATTATTTATTTTATTTGATTAAGTTTTATAGTTTTATAATGTAGTTTGATAGATTATCATATAGTTTGATAGATTATAATATATTTTTATAATATAACGTGCATGATTATTGATGCGGGACCATCTTCTACAGCTCCAGACACACCCATCATACTTGGAGAAGGACCAATGACTCGAGCTAGAGCTAAGAAGCTTCAGAGAGACTCATTCAACTTTGTGGGTCATGCTTTGTTCTCGAGCAAGGTTCAACTCCCCGAGCCAACATTGAAGACATATATGTGCATTGGAGTGCATAATGAGGCCGAGCCACCTTGAATAAAGCTTGGGCCGAAATTATCTAAGTGTTAGAGCTTAATTTCAGCTTATGAACATTATTGGGCTGAATTGGGCTTTTCTAGTTATTATTTTTAAGGACCTTATTTTACTTATGTTCTTAGGTTTATTTCAATAAGCCCATTAGTAATTAGATCTATCTATTTCTATCTACTATGGCCGGCCAAACTCAGCCTTAGGGCCTATATATTTTCGATTCTTCCATGTAAACAGATGGGAACTTTGATAATTACAATTCTCTCAAAAAGAGTGTTTACACCATCGAGTGTTTGTTGATTCAATTAGAGCTGTGCTCATTGATCATCGATTGATACATATCTCAGCTTGGTTTGCTTTGCCGTTCATCAACTTCGCAAGACTTGGTGAATCTAGTATCCACAAGCCCCCTCCTTGTGCCTTCAAGTTGTCCGCTTGATTGTGTAGGGTTGTAGAGGCGGGTTGTGTAGTCATTGGTATTGGTTCCTACCCTCTGAGGAGGCCTGGGGTCTTTATCTTGTTCTGCATAGATCGTTTCAGTCCATATCAGGTCGTGTCTTTCAATTCTTGCAATTCAATTTCGAGTCTTTATTCATCTTTGTCGAGTCTTGCTGAGTTTCTTGAGAATCTTGATCGATCTTGATTGCTTCTTGATCGAATCTTGCTGATCTTGTTGAGTCTTTATTCGTTCTTGCTTCCGTTCTCTAACTTCTTGATTGATCTTGCAGATTTCTTGATCGATTCTTGAAGCATTCTTGCTGTCTTTATTAGTTCTTGTTTAATTCTTTCTTGTTGTCGAAGATCGGACCATCACACGGCTAACCCCGTATCAAATTGGCATCAGAGCTTTGGTTTCCGACATCAAGATTGAGTCTTTTTCTTTTCCTAAACACAAAAACCAAAAAAAAAAAAATAGAGTCTTTTCTTTGTTTGGTCTTTTACTTCTTGCATTCTTTATTGATTATTGCACTAATCTTGAGTTTGTGATTGTTTGTGGTTGCATAGCCTAAACACAAAGCCTAGCCGAGACCGTGGAGTCGACCAAAGTGGTGCGCAATTTCCCTTGTGCAGCACCTAAGCCGGCGACATTACCCTTGTCCCCATAGTCATAGCTTGGTCGACATCACATAAACACAAGAAACCCTAGTTTGTTATCTTTTCTATCCTTTGTCTATCTTTGGAATATTTTATCTATCCTATATCTATTCTATTTGCCTTTTACAATCTGATTATAATTGATAGATTAATCCATATTATCTATCTTTATCTTTAAGAGGCTTAGATAGATCTTGTTACCTTATATATCCAAAGTTGTTTATAAATACATCTTTAAGGGCTGAATTTCTATCATCTATCACCAACATATCATATTTTCAAGTCCTTTTCTCATTAGTGTTAGTTTTCTTGCATTAGTTTCAGATTTAAAAAAAAAAAAAAAACAGTAAATTAAAGTTCCGAAAATTCAAAAAAAAAAAGAGAAGAAAGTGTTTGGTTGTTGTTTGTTGATCTAGTGCAAGAAAACCCTGAAGGACTCAACTTTTTGGTGATTCTCTATAGCCCTTGTCGACAGCCCTAAACCTAAACACATACACCTCCACAAAATTGAAACCCTACCTTGCAACTATAACATCATAACTTGGGGTTTTTCAATCAAAAGAGGTAAATTTCCTTACTTTCTCTTGTGTTTCTTCTATTTCTTTTTGTTACAGCCTTGTCGAGTTAATTTTTGGCTGTGTCGAGCACTTCTCCCCATTGTCGAGTGCTGTTGTGTTTGTGTCGAAGAGTTCTCAGCCCGTGCCGAGTTCTCTCTTGTGTGTGTCGAGTGATCTCAGCCCTTGCCGAGTGATCTCTTTGTGCGTCGAATTGATTCATTGCAATTACCCATCTGCTTTGCTTGAATCTATTGTTTACAACTGCTGTCGAATGCTCTTACCCTTTTGACGAGTGCTTTGTTGTTCGTTTCAGTCATTACATACCTTGATTTATTTAGTCTTTGCTTGGTAGTTGATTTGCCCAAAGCGGATTGCCCTAGCAAGCGTGATATATCAATCAGAGAGGGAGTGTGAGCGAAACACAATTGTGAGCTGTTTATAAGTTTTACTAACCTTTAACTTAGTTCTTTGTTCTTTGGTCTTTGTTATAATGTCTACTAATCAGGGAAACAGTGGTGGTAACAATGCCACTGACTCAAGTGCAACAGTGACGCCCGAGCAATTTCAGACCATGATGAACAACATGGCGACTATCATGAACAACACAACGGGTGTTCCTGAATCCTTGGCTGCGCTAACAGCAAGGGTGGCTGCATTAGAGAGCTAGGCCTAGTGGTTCGAACACCATAGGTCAGCAAGAGCGAGTTGAGATACCCAATGATGAAAGAGAGGTCGTTAATCCTAACCCTATTCCTAATCCTAATCCTCATGCCAATGTTAATTTAGATAATCCTTTATTCAATGAAAACAACTCTCCACGAGGTGGGAGAAATGATCGGAATAATGGGTTTGTTAATGTGCAAGGTCAAGGACAGGGAAGGGGAAGAGGACGTGGCTATCAAGAGCAATTCTATTACTCGGAGCAAGATGACGACTTCCAAGAAGAGGAGTATTGGGAGCGACGCCCGAGACGGAATCAAAGGGGAAATCAGAACCGACCACCTAGGTTCAATGACGACGACGGTATAGGTAAGGTTAAGGTAAAGATTCCTCCTTTTGATGGTAAAACTGATCCAGATGCTTATATTGATTGGGAAATTAAAATGGAGCAAATCTGGAATTGTCATAATTTCTCAGAACCTAAGAAAGTACAACTAGCTTCCCTAGAGATTCAAGGTTTTGCATTAATCTGGTGGGATAATCTTGTTAAGGAAAGAAGAAGATCCCTTGATGCACCTATTGCTTCTTGGGAACAATTGAAAGTGGTCATGAGAAATAGATTTGTACCTCAACATTATGATAGAGAGCTATTAAACAGATTAGAAAACCTTAAACAAGGTAGTAAAACTGTTGAGGAAACATTTAATGTTATGCAAGAAGCCATGGCTAGAGCTAATATAGTCGAAACTCATGAGAAAACTAATGTTAGATATCTTCGAATCTTACATCCTGCTTTAGCTCATGAAATTGATTATTTTCCCTATACTACTCCTACTGAACTTCTACATCTAGCTATGAAAGTAGAAAAGGGACAACGCTACAAAAGCCAAGGCAATAGGGTGTCGAGTGGCCAGCAACAAGGGTGGCGCCAATCTCGGCCCCAACAGCCCCAAGGGCGCTCGGAGATGGGCTCTAGGGAGCGAGCTCAGCAGCCCCAATGGAGGAGTGAAGGTCGACAGCCCCAACAGCCCCTCGACAAGGGTAAAGGCCCATGGAATGGACGAGAATCGTCTGGGACATCTACTGGTCCCAAAGGGAGTAATCCTAACCCTTCTACCACTCGTTCTAGAGATATTGTATGCTTTAAATGCCAAGGTAGAGGACATTATATGAAGGATTGCCCTAATAAGAAAACTCTCATGGTTAATCAATTTGGAGAATATGAATCTGAAAACTCTTGTGATGAACATGATGAGAATGCTAATAATGATAATGATCAGAACCTAAACCTTGTTTGCTATGAAAATGATGATAATGAGGTTGAATATGAACATGGAGAATCTTTGATTGTTAGAAGAGTTTTAAGTGTTGTTCCTATACCATGTGAAGATAATCAAAGAGAAAACTTATTTCATACTCGTTGTTTAGTTAAAGGAAAGGTTGTAAATGTGATCATTGATGGAGGTAGTTGCTGTAATTTAGCTAGTCAAGAAATGGTTGACAAATTGCATTTACCTACTGTCCAACACCCTAGACCTTACAAATTGCATTGGATGAATGATTGTGGCTTATTAAAAGTTCATAGACAAGTTAAAATGCATATTAAACTAGGACATTATGAAGATGATGTTTTATGTGATATTGTGCCTATGCAAGCTTGTCATATTCTATTAGGCCGTCCTTGGCAATCTGATCGAAAGGTTATTCATGATGGGTTTACTAATCGCTATACCTTTACTTTTCAGGGAAAGAATGTCATTCTCAAACCTATGACGCCTACACAAGTAGCTGATGAGATTGAGAAGCGGAAGGTAAGTAAAGGTGAGTTAGATCAGGAAGCTCAGTCGAGCCAAGTGGATCCTCAAACTCGAGCTAAGAGTGTGTTCTTGGTCTCCAAAAGCACATTCCTGGACGAATTTGCGGATGGTGGAACTATTCTTATGCGCCTTTGCAAGAGCTTGAGCATGTTGAGTGAAGAGCTTAAAGCTTCTCTTCCATCGAACATTCTCGCTCTTCTTGAGGAGTTTAAGGATGTGTTTCCCGATGAAATACCACCAGGTCTACCCCCTATTCGTGGAATCGAGCATCAAATTGATCTTATTCCAGGGGTTGCATTGCCTAATAGACCTGCGTATCGTATGAATCCCACTGAGACCCAAGAGGTCCAAACCCAAGTCCAGGAACTGTTGGATAAGGGTTACATTCGAATTAGCTTAAGTCCTAGTGCTGTGCCTGTGTTATTAGTCCCTAAGAAAGATGGATCATGGAGAATGTGTGTAGATTGTAGGGCTATTAAAAACATCACTATTAAATATCGTCACCCTATTCCTAGATTAGATGATATCCTAGATGAGTTACATGGAGCCTCTATATTCTCTAAAATCGATCTTAGAAGTGGCTATCATCAGATTAGAATGAAAAAGGGAGATGAATGGAAAACAGCCTTTAAGACTAAGCTAGGCTTATATGAGTGGTTGGTTATGCCTTTTGGTTTAACTAATGCTCCTAGTACTTTTATGCGCTTAATGAATCATGTGCTTCGAGATTTCATTGGAAAGTTTGTTGTTGTTTACTTTGATGATATTCTGATTTATAGCAAGTCTTCTAATGAACATGAATCACATCTTAGAGAAGTGCTTAAAACACTAAGAATTGAACGCTTGTATGCTAATCTAAAGAAGTGTGAATTATGTAATGAACAAGTGTCTTTTCTTGGATTTGTAGTGAGCTCTAAAGGACTGCGTGTTGATGAATCAAAGATTAAAGCCATCCAAGAGTGGCCGACCCCCACCAACATAGGCCATGTACGCAGCTTCCAAGGTCTTGCGAGCTTCTACCGACGCTTTGTGCGAGATTTCAGCACCATCTCAACCCCACTAACAGAGCTTACAAAGAAAAGGAGTGAGTTCACATGGGGAGCAGCTCAGGAGGACGCATTCAACACACTTAAGGATAAGCTGACTCTACCTATGATAAGGAATTGTATGCTTTGTTTCGAGTACTTAAGACATGGTCTCACTATCTATGGCCTAGCGAGTTTATTCTTAGAACTGATCATGAATCATTAAAACATTTTAAAAGCCAAGATAAACTTGATAGGAGACATGGTAGATGGATGGAATTCATTGAAACATTTCCTTATGTGATTAAGTATAAGAAAGGCAAAGACAATGTGGTTGCTGATGCCTTATCTAGAAGACATGTTCTTTTAACCACTTTGGATTCTAGAGTCTTAGGCTTTGTTTACATAAAGGAATTGTATGAATCTGATTTGGATTTTGGAGATATATTTCGAAAATGCTTAGAAAAGGGTCCTAATGACAGCTTTTATATACATCAAGGATTCTTATTTCGAAAAGATCAAGTGTGCATTCCTAGATGTTCTCTACGATTATTACTTGTTAGTGAAGCCCATAGTGGTGGATTAATGGGACATTTTGGTAGGGATAAGACATATAACACACTGAAATCACATTTTTATTGGCCGCATATGCTTAGGGATGTAGAACATTGCCTTAAGAGATGCATAGACTGCATTAAAGCCAAAGCTAAGCTTATGCCCCATGGCCTTTATACACCACTGCCGATACCCTCAGCCCCTTGGGAAGACATTTCTATGGACTTTATAGTTGGGTTGCCTAGAACTAAGAAGGGAAGGGATTCAATCTTTGTAGTGGTTGATAGATTCTCTAAAATGGCTCATTTCATTGCATGCCACAAAACTGATGATGCTACCAACGTTGCTAATCTATTCTTTAGAGTAGTTAGGTTGCATGGTGTGCCTAAAACTATTGTTAGTGATAGGGATGTGAAATTCTTAAGTCATTTTTGGCGTACTTTATGGAATAAATTGGGAACTAGATTGCTATTCTCTACTTCTAGCCACCCCCAAACTGATGGCCAAACTGAGGTGACTAATAGAACCTTAGCTACTGTCCTAAGAGCCATTATTAGGAAGAATTTGACACTTTGGGAAGAAGCCTTACCTCATGTGGAATTTGCTTATAATAGAACCATGCATTCGGCTACTAAAATCAGTCCATTTGAATGTGTGTATGGTGTTAATCCACTAACCCCTTTTGATCTTACTCCATATCCTATGAGAGACAAAGAATCATTTGAGGCAGGTAAGCATGTCGAGTTCATAAAGGAGCTGCATGAACGAACTCGAGAGAAGCTGAAGCTTAAGGCTGAATACAATGCTAACAAGGCCAACAAGGGTCGTCGCTTGGTCACATTTCAGCCTGGGGATCTTGTATGGGTGCATTTGAGGAAGGAGCGGTTTCCAGAAGCCCGGAAGAACAAGCTTTCGCCTCGTGGTGATGGACCATTTCGGATCAAGAGGAGAGTGGGCGACAATGCCTACCAATTGGAGCTTCCTGGAGACATGGGCGTGAGCGCTACATTCAACGTCACAGATCTAATCCCTTACTTCGCTGTGGATGAAGACTTGGATTCCTGGTCGAATCCTTTTCAAGAAGGGGAGGTTGATGCGGGACCATCTTCTACAGCTCCAGACACACCCATCATACTTGGAGAAGGACCAATGACTCGAGCTAGAGATAAGAAGCTTCAGAGAGACTCATTCAACTTTGTGGGTCATGCTTTGTTCTCGAGCAAGGTTCAACTCCCCGAGCCAACATTGAAGACATATATGTGCATTGGAGTGCATAATGAGGCCGAGCCACCTTGAATAAAGCTTGGGCCGAAATTATCTAAGTGTTAGAGCTTAATTTCAGCTTATGAACATTATTGGGCTGAATTGGGCTTTTCTAGTTATTATTTTTAAGGACCTTATTTTACTTATGTTCTTAGGTTTATTTCAATAAGCCCATTAGTAATTAGATCTATCTATTTCTATCTACTATGGCCGGCCAAACTCAGCCTTAGGGCCTATATATTTTCGATTCTTCCATGTAAACAGATGGGAACTTTGATAATTACAATTCTCTCAAAAAGAGTGTTTACACCATCGAGTGTTTGTTGATTCAATTAGAGCTGTGCTCATTGATCATCGATTGATACATATCTCAGCTTGGTTTGCTTTGCCGTTCATCAACTTCGCAAGACTTGGTGAATCTAGTATCCACAAGCCCCCTCCTTGTGCCTTCAAGTTGTCCGCTTGATTGTGTAGGGTTGTAGAGGCGGGTTGTGTAGTCATTGGTATTGGTTCCTACCCTCTGAGGAGGCCTGGGGTCTTTATCTTGTTCTGCATAGATCGTTTCAGTACATATCAGGTCGTGTCTTTCAATTCTTGCAATTCAATTTCGAGTCTTTATTCATCTTTGTCGAGTCTTGCTGAGTTTCTTGAGAATCTTGATCGATCTTGATTGCTTCTTGATCGAATCTTGCTGATCTTGTTGAGTCTTTATTCGTTCTTGCTTCCATTCTCTAACTTCTTGATTGATCTTGCAGATTTCTTGATCGATTCTTGAAGCATTCTTGCTGTCTTTATTAGTTCTTGTTTAATTCTTGCTTGTTGTCGAAGATCGGACCATCACACGGCTAACCCCGTATCACAAGCGGACAACTTGAAGGCACAAGGAGGGGGCTTGTGGATACTAGATTCACCAAGTCTTGCGAAGTTGATGAACGGCAAAGCAAACCAATAGTTGCAATTGAAGAGCACAGCTCTATTCAATCGACAAACACTCATTGTATTTCACACAAAAAGAGAGCTTTTCTCATAAAATTCAACGTGCCTGATTACAAAGAAGGCATTCGGCTTATATAGACCTAACTAGGGCCGAATGGGCTGATTTTAATAAAACTAACAACTATAGGAATTAATTAAAATAACCTTAAAGTTTCCTAAAATAACTTAAGTAAAAGAAATACTAAATAGGAAATAAATATAATGTTCCAAAACTTAACAAAATCCCGTCAAAACCAGCAGCAGCTCAAAGAATGTGGATTTCGGCCAAGCTATTGGACGAATCTGGAAAAACCTTCAACAGCAAAGTTGTAGATCTCTTCGTCCTCGTTCCAACAAGGTATGGCACGCTTCAATCCGATCAATGTTGAATCCGTACGACCCATTTTACAGAGACGTCGAAAAGCTGTCAAGTTGCTGGACGAATGTAAAAAACGTCACTTGCACCTTTAGATCTTCTCACAAGGTGGAGCCTTCTTCTTCCTCTTGAGAAGGATATCATCCGAAGGTGTCTTGGATGGTCCCGCATCACTCCGGTTGTGTAGTCTTGAGCGAAGTGATCCAGGGTGGCCTGAACTCTTGCTTCATCGTCCCTTGGTAACGGCCAAGTAGGGCTTTGATTGCATCTTGAATCTTCTTGCCCATTGCACGAGTAATAGGGCCATCGAATGGAACCTTCATCAATCCACCAGAAGAGTTAAAAGGGACAAACCTGCGACGTTGGGAGGTCTGGTCGAATCTTGACCTCTGGCGTAGCTGCTTCTGCTGCTGCTGCTGGTCATACAGAAGCTGTGCCTTATGACAAAGTGTTAATGTCTCTAATAGACTGAATAGCCAAATGATTTTTAATATAGATATTAAGGCCAACAAGAAATTGGGTACATAAAGCACGTTCGGTAAGATAAACATTAGCCTGATGAGAGAGCCGTTCAAGCTCGTCTCTGTAATCCTTGGCTGAGCGAGCTCCTTGGCGGAAAGAAGCTAGGTGCATCCTCATGGTCTCCGTGTACTCCTCAGGCACATGTCGTTTTTTCAGAAGGTAGCGAAGTTGTGGCCAAGTCTCAACAGGTTGCTTGTCTTGACGACGACGCATCTCACAAGTGCGGAACCACCAGATACGAGCTTTACCTATCAAATGCAATATAACAACTTCCAACTTCTCTGTTTCCTCATAGCGCAAATGTTCAAGCAAATAGTCAGTATGGTTTTCCCAAACAAGATAAGATTCAGGATCAGTGGTTCCATCAAAAGTTTCTAACTTAAGCTTAACATCGCGCATTTGTATAGCTTGTGCATTATCAAATCTAGGACGACCAAAATTAGGAGGAGGTAAATCATCAAAGTTAGGGTCTACCTCTTGGTATGCGTCGTCCAAATGGGGCATGTCGCGTAGATCAGCGTTGCTGCGCTGTCATCCCAGTTAGATATGATGAACAGCGAATTCGCGTGCTGTTGATGATGCTGGTGTGGCCGGCCCTGTTGGTGATGCCGAGGGGGTGAGTGATCACGGCGATCATGATTACCAATGAAGCCCGCTAGATGATCGTTATCATTTTCTCCATTGAAAGGGTTAGGAGTCGCACACTTAAGCTTAAAATGTAATTGACCAGAAGGGGGTGGTTGACCAGAAAGGGGAGGATTACCTATAGGGGGGTTATTACCTATAGGTGGTGTATTACCTGAAGGAGGTGTGTTAACTAGAGGTGGTGTAGGCGGCTTACTTCCTGAAGGAGGTGTAGAACCAGAAGCCTCCGTCTGTTTGGACTCCTCAACTTGTCGAGCAATTGTCTAGGTGATCAGATTGGAGAAATGTACGTGATCCTCATAACGTTCGACGACTCGACGATTTTTAGCCTTTGCCAGCTCCTTGCGCATAACCAGGGTAGAGGCTTGGACGACAGAGTTAATAATATACTGCATATCAGATGCAGAAATGCCAGTAGGTGGGGTAAGGGGAGGGTTGGTTTCACTATCGTTCGTCATGTTCCTACAATATCAGAAGAGAAACAAGTAAACGAAGAAAAGACCAGAAACCAAGTAATGCAAGCCCTATTGATTCTTAAGAGTGATTCAGTTTTAGAAATCAAAGAGGTGAGAAAACAAGGCACTAAATTCAAGCAATTTCCCTGGACACAGAATTTCGCAATATTGAAGACTGCAAGTAAGAATCAAAATTGCAAATTTAAATCAGCCATAAGTCGGATATCAAGGATAGCAAGTATAAACAAGCGGCTAATGTGTAGAGAAGAAAATATACAATGTGATGCTCGAAAATATAAATAAGTAGCAATCGACTCAAAGCAATCACAAGGGTAAGCAAGTGCACACACTACGTCAACTATTATCTGACGGTTGCAACACGGTTCAGAAAAAGAGGGGTGTGACCGAGGCTCTTGTGTCGGCACAACACAAAATCACACAAAAGTAGGGTTCTTTGTAAAGCTTGAAACCAAATAGATCATTTAACAAGTAGCAAATAAAAGGAAAGAACAAGATGCCATGAGTTACTAACTCAATCAAAGGTAAAGATGAATGTATGCATTTTTTTTACTAAAACTGTCGCTGTAATGTACTGCTGGAAGACGACAGAAAAACAAAATAAAAAAATAAAAATAAAATTAAGCTACGATGATCTAAAAGTAAGCAAAAATAAAGAAAATAAGGGAAATAGGCTAGAAACTGGAAAGAAATTAGGGTTCTTTAGTGGTGCAAGTCCATATAATGCTTAAATCCAAGAATCACATTCATAGGCATGATATGTAGCAATAAGGAATAAAATATTAAAACTTGCAATCAAGAACTCAATATATTCCAATCAAAGATCGAAACAAGAAATAACTAAAATAAAGTGCCAATTTTTAGGGTGTATGATAAAGATATAAATTTTATGCAGTGGGATGGTAAAAAATAAGGCATGAAAATAAATCACTCAATTAAGGAATCAAGAGAGTAAAGAGCTTGCATACACTTGAAATCCGATACCACTTGATATACTTGGAATCCCCGATCCTTCGCTTGTGGGCTCAAGATCAAGAATCACGCTGTAGATTTGCCTGATCTTGCAATGCTCTACCAATATATCCTGATTGAACAATTGAATAAACTAATTAAGTAACTAATTATGGCGACGGAAAAAAGACATACAGTTTAAATAGAACTAAAGCGACGAAAAGGGAAAGAGAAGGAAGAAAGCCGGAAGCGGGAGCTATCGGCACACAAGACTCGGAGTCCTCAGGGTGTGCGGGAGTGCCGAAGTCGCCGGTGTCCGGGATTCTTCGTTGGGTGCGAGGGCGCGAGGGACGCCGAAGCTGGAGAGCACGAGCGCTTGCGAGGGACCTTTGCCGAAGACGCCGGGTGCCTGCGAGAGCGAGAACGAGCGAGTGCGAGAGCGAGACGGCTAGCGACAAAGAGAGCTGGGAGCGCGGAGCCGACGGGGCCGCGCTCGCGGGGAGCGAGCTGCACGCGAGGGACACCAAGGTCGGGGCTTCGTCTTCTTGCGACAGTTTTAATGTTCTAGGGTTTGTGTTTGGGTCAAGGTTTGGCGACAAGAACAATGGAAAGGGTGATGGTGATGAGTGCCGAGAGATAGAACACATGTGTTTGGGATTGATAATCGAAGAACCCTTAATCCATAAAGGGTTTTCTCCAATTCTATTCAATCTGAGAAATTCAAAGTACATGTGTATGATTAAATAGAAAAGCTATGGGAGATCTAGCCAATCATTCCTTGCAAAGAAAAGGGGTTTAGATAGATCTATTTTATCTAAAGATAATTAAAACATTCATAAGATAAGTAATTCCTAAATAAGATATAATTTAAATAACTTGGTGTACAAGAATTAATCTTGAAGAGATATAATCTTGTAACTTATTAATTCTACTTACATAAAATAACACTAATTAATTAAGTGCATAAAACAACTTGGCCCACAAGATGTAACTCGGCCAAGCCCACTCGACATTGGTATGGACTACTCGACAAGAGCCCATGTGGAGTTCATGCCGAGTTCAAGGTGGATGATGGTGAGTTTGCATGAGCTTGGTTTGTGGACGTAAGCTCATCTCTTGCTCCGATTGTGTTGTCTTGAGCCAAGTGATCCAGGGTGGCCTGAACCCTTGCTCCATCGTCCCTTGGTAACAGACAAGAAGAGCTTTGGTTGCATCTTGAATCTTCTTGCCCCTTGCACGAGTGATAGGGCCAACGAATGGAACCTTCATATTGTCCTCAATGTCACCAAGAGTCATCGATAATTGCACTGTATCACTCGGACTCCTCACCTTGGTGTCCCATCCTGTGGAACTATTATCTCGACGAAGACAGGGTCGATCTACCTTTATCTCCTAAGGTGACCGAATTTTCTTTCACTCATTAAATTTTCCATATCTTTGAAACTTTCCTGCCAAACTCCAAAATAATAGTATAACACAACATCCATATAATAATCTCCATACAGTAACTTTCATTCTCAACATAATCTCTGGATGGAATAATGTTGTAAATGGGCAAAATTTAGAACATGTGGAGCAAATGTGAAATAAGGCTCAATATGACTTTTGTAATGCATAAGCATAGGTATGGCTAAGGAATATGAGCATTATATGGAAAATATAAAGTCCATCCTCTTATCATGCAACATGTCAAAAGCAATATCAAATTTATGTCCTTTTATGGTTTTCATAAAAATATGCACTTCATTGTGACTTCCCTTTACTAGGCAATTTCATTCTATATCTCTAATGAATCCAATTTTGCATCGTTGAGTTCAATATAACTTCCATGAAACTAATAAAAAAAATTCAATGGGGGTGATTTTTATAAACTTTGGAAAACATGCATATAAGGACATAAATAAAATATGAAAGCCAAAGTAGCTATGTGTAAGCAATTCGGGAAGTATGCACACACATATGGTCAAATGTAGTGAAATATGCACAAAGTAAGCCATTCCCCCACCCTATACTTAAACATTACAATGTCCTCACTGTATAAAAACAAGGGTAAAGAAAGAGACTCACTAGATAGGTGTGCAGAACGTCCGAATCGAATACTGAGGTTGCTGCAGAAGTGGTCGATCTCGAGAAGTCTAGTCGATGTCGACTAAAACTACTCGATATCGACTAAAACTACTCGATATCGAGTAAAGTTGAAGCCTTCAGGGTGGTTCCTCGTCGACCACAAGCTCCGTTCCTCAATCTGGGTGGTCGATGTCGAGTAGACTACTCGACGTCGAGTACTTCTACAACTTTTCGTACCTGAAAGACTTGTTAGAGAGATAATATACACAATAGCAAAACCCAAAAATAGCTTTTCAAAACCAAAAACCAACAGAAAAAATGTCTAAAAATCTAAAGAAAAGTGATTTTTTTGTTACAAGCTCTAGACATTATAGTCGCTAGGCCGACTTCTTCCGTTGTAAGCTCAGGGCGGCATCTGCAGCGCCCATGTGGCCTGGGCTTCGAACATGACTCCATTCTTATCCATCAGTTGTAGTCATCCGGAATGGATCTAGTTGATGCGGGACCATCCAAGACACCCAAGACACCTTCGGAAACCAAAGCTCTCTTTGGGAATTTGCTTGGCCGATTCTACATACCACACAAGACAAACCCTAGTTTGTTCTATCTTTTCTATCCTTTTGTTTATCTATTCTATCTTTGGGAATTTTGATTTATCTTTTATCCATTGCCTAAAACCAGATTTTATTAAGTTGTTGGATATTAATTTCCATTATATCTATCAACTATCTAAAAAAGGCTAAAGATATATCCACTTTCCTATTTTATCTAAAGTTGTCTATTTGTTTATCTTAGGGCTGAAATTTTATCTTTTATCACCATTGCAATCAGATTTTCGAGTCCTATTTTTAATCTAGAGTCTTTCTTGCATTAGTATATATAAAAAAAAAAGTCAATTTCGAAAAAATTCAAAAAAAAAAAAAAGACATACATACTTGGATCTAGGAGGATAAAATTCACTAGGGGCAAAAGTAAGTCAAAAAAAAAAAGGAAAGTGTTTGTTTGATCTAGTGCAAGAAAGCTCCCAAGGACATCATTGGTGAACCCTCTTCTCAGCCCTAATCGACATACCTATCAAACACATACCTCCACAAAATTGAAACCCTACCCTGCAACTACAACATCCTAACTTAAAGATTTTCAATCAAAAGAGGTAAAAATTTCCTTACTTTCTTTTATTTTATTTTATTTTTCATCATTGTCGAGATCTTGATCCCTTGATCGAGTGCTTTTGAGTCCATATCGAGTTGCTCTTGACCCCTGTCGAGTGCAGTGTTGTGTGTGTGTCGAGTGCTGGAAACCCCAAGGTACCGAGTCGATACCCACAAGTACCGAGTCGAAACCCATACATACCGAGTCGATACCCCCCAGTACCGAGTCGATACTTTTCTACTGTAAAGAAATTTCGTTGTCTTGTTTCTTTCCCATTCTCTTGATCTCTTACCTTGTGTTGCTAAGTTTTTGCTTGAGTGTTGATTTGCCCAAGGCGGATTGCTCCATAAAGCGTGACATACCAATTAGAGAGGGAGTGTGAGCGAAACACATTGTGAGGTTGTTTATATATTTCTAACTTTACATATTTCTTTGTTTGTTGTTTTGTGATGGCTAATATGCAGGGACGAGGGAAAGGACGATGGCAACAAGAAGAGTACTACTTCTTAGAGGACGACGACGACTTTCAAGAGGATGATTATTGGGAGCAACGTCCTAGACGAAATGATAGAGGAGGTCGATACCATTATCGAGCACCTAGAGAGCCTGCACAAGATGGCATAGGTAAGGTAAAGGTAAAGATCCCTCAATTTTATGGTAGCACCGATCCAAATGCATATATTGAGTGGGAAACTAAAATGGATCGAATATGGATTTATCATAACTTCTCTGAACATAAAAAGGTGCAACTAGCTTCCCTAGAATTTCAAGGTTTTGCATTAATTTGGTGGGATAACCTAGTTAAGGAAAGAAGGAGATCCCTTGATGCACCTATTGCTTCTTGGATTCAATTAAAAGCACTTATGAGAAGTAGGTTTGCTCCTCCACATTATGCTAACGAGCTTAGACAACGTTTA
This sequence comes from Persicaria tinctoria, assembly GCA_037127255.1. NCBI lineage: Eukaryota > Viridiplantae > Streptophyta > Magnoliopsida > Caryophyllales > Polygonaceae > Persicaria > Persicaria tinctoria. Next base: position 41,746,511 of record JBANSL010000013.1, read on the forward strand.
GAAAATCTTAAGCAAGGTAGCAAAACTGTTGAGGAAACCTTTTATGCAATGCAAGAAACCATGGCTAGAGCTAATGTAGTTGAACCCTATGAAGATACTAATGGTAGGTTTCTTAGAATATTGCACCCCGCCTTAGCTCATGAAATTAATTAATTTCCTTATTCTACGCCTACTGAACTTTTACATTTAGCTATGAAAGTGGAAAGGAATGCTAGATACAGGAGCCAAGGTGGTAGAATGTCGAGTGGGCAACCCCAAAGGTGGTACCACGGCCATGTGCAGCAGCCCCAAAGGAGGTTTGATGGCAGCTCAAGGGAGAGAGCAAGGCAACCCCAAGGAAGGAGTGAAGGCCGAACACCCCAACAGCCCATCGACAAAGGTGAAGTGTCTTGGAACGGACGTGATTCGTCTAGGGTATCTACTGGCCCTAAAGGGAGTAATCCTAACTATTCTACTCTTAAACCTATGTACATTCCTTGCTCTATATGCCAAAGTAGTGGACATATTATGAAGGATTGCCCAAATAAGAAGACTTTCATGATTAACCACCTAGACAAAAATGAACCTGAAAATTCTAGTGGTGAAAATGTTAAGCTTGTTAATAATGATCAGGATGTTAAGTTACTTGTCTGTGATGATAATGTTTGCATTAAATCTGAGCATGATGATTCTTTGATTGATAGTAAAGTTTTAGATGTTCAACCTATGCCTTGTGATAATAATCATAGAGAAGATTTGTGTCATACTACATGCTTAGAAAAAGGCAAAGTTTCTAATATGATCATTGATGATGAAAATTGTTCTAATATTGCTAGCTTTGAAATGATTGATAATCCAGTCTTGAAAAAGGATGAAAACTTGCTAGCATTGGATGGAAACTTAGGGATTAATGATCAAGCTCAAGTGCATATTCAATTAGCACATCATGGCATTGATATGAAATCTGAATTGTGCACTAATCAAGTTTCTTTTCTTGATTTTGTAGATGAAGCTGAGACAAAAACCATTGAGGAGTGGTCAATCCCTCCAACAATCGTTCTTGAGATGAGTTTCCATGGACATAAGGTTTTCGATCCAGGAGCTCGTGTGGATGCATTTGCGGAATTTTATGCGAGCTTGGATTCGAGGACGAATCCTTTTCAAGAAAGGGAGATTGATGCGGGACCATCCAAGACACCCAAGACACCTTCGGATGATGTCTTTCTCAAGAGGAAGAAGAAGGCTCCACCTTGGGAGAAGATCCAAAGTGCAAATGACGTTTTAAAATTCGTTCAGGCTTTTGACAGCTTTTCGACGTCTTTGTAAAATGGGTCTTGCGGATTCAATATTTATCGAATTGAGGTGTGCCCTACCTTGTCGGAACGAGGACAAAGAGATCTACAACTTTGTTGTTGAAGGTTTTTCCAGATTCAACCTCGACGTTGGCCGAAAATCACCATCTTAGAGCTGTCACTGTTTTTAGACGAATTACCCTATTTTTAGTAACTTTTATACTTAAGTTATTTTAGGAAACTTTAGGCCTATTTTATTAATTACTTAAAGTTATTAGATTTATCTTCTTTTATCTATTTTACTTAAGAAATCCGGTCTAGCAGCCTTACATGGCCTATTTAAGCCGATTCCTACCTTGTAGAACAAGAGGAACATAATGAATAGAATTTAGATATCTCAAATTGTGTGAAACACATGGAGTGTCTTGTTGATCTAACTAGAGCTGTGCTCGTTGATCACGAATTGGTATCTATCTCAGCTTGGTTTGCTTTGCCGTTCATCAACTTCGCAAGACTTGGTGAATCTTGTATCCACAAGCCCCCTCCTTGTGCCTTCAAGTTGTCCGCTTGATTGTGTAGGGTTGTAGAGGCGGGTTGTGTAGTCATTGGTATTGGTTCCTACCCTCTGAGGAGGCCTGGGGTCTTTATCTTGTTCTGCATAGATCGTTTCAGTACATATCAGGTCGTGTCTTTCAATTCTTGTTCTTCAATTTCGAGTCTTTCCTTTTGTTCTTGTTGTGTTGTGTCTTTTGTTCTTGTCGATCTCAATTTCAGCTTTGATCTTGGAATCTTTGTCGAGTCTTTCATCCTTCTTGTTGAGTCTTGCTGCGTCTTTTATTGTTCTTGATCGTTCTTGATTAAGTTCTTTTGTTTCTTGATCAGTTCTTGCTTGTTGTCGAAGATCGGACCATCACACGGCTAACCCCGTATCACTAGTGCACCGTGAAAGGTCCCATCTTTTTGTTATTGAATTTGTTAGGGAACTAATGATTCTTGGACTTCGTACTCTTTAGGATCGTCATTGGAAACCCTGCATAATATTACGTACCAAGGTAAACCTCTTCCATGTATAGATAGATCTTTTATGGAAATAGGGGAAGAGATGTCCTTACCTCGGCTTACCTTCGCATAATCACAATTCGGGACCTTTGAATCTACTCGGCATCGAGTAAATGTACTCGACGTTGAGTACATCTATGCGTCTTGTGGCTTGCTCGTCAAGGAAGAAGAAGTCGAGTGCACCTGGGTCTGATTGACGTCAACTAGAGTACTCGACGTTAAGTACTTCTGGTCGACAACGACCCTATACTTAAGACCTGGCAAAGCATCTGAAAAATAGTTATTCAACTCCCCGAGCCAACATTGAAGACATACATGTGCATTGGAGCACAATTGAAGACATACATGTGCATTGGAGCACAACTGAAGACATACATCGAGTATAATATGTGCCGAATAAAAATAATAAAATAAAACAAATAAAGATGCAAACTTCCAAGGTTAGGGATCACCACAACAATAAACATATGCGCAGATCATAAATCACATAAAGATGCATGCTTTATATCAAATAATCAACTTTCGCAAATTCCAACAATTTAGGTGATAGAGGCTCTCGCATAAAAACCTAATTTGTTTATACCTTTTCTTAATTAGGATTAGCCGGCACTCGCAAATAAACCCTAATTACTATCCAATTCATAATAAGATCACTTTCGCTTCACTATCATGAATAAGGAATTTCCTCAACTCTCGCAAAGGATTAAGCACATAGGTAGATGATGATAAAGACATATAAATTCATGGATTTATAAATCAAACACAAATATCTATGTTGGGATCACCCCAACCCTGGAAGAAGGAAATTAGAAACAAACCATAATAAAAGAAATTAACTTTAACATAAAATAAACTAAAACTTACAAAACCTTCCAAACGTTCCTCCTCTCTCGCCTCCTCTCTCTCTCTCTCTCTCCTCTCTCCTCTCTCCTTCTCCTTGCGTCCTAAGACGACTTGACTTGAATTAATGAAAATCAGCCCCCTAGGACTTTATTTATAGCCTTCATTCCCTCTCTAATTAGGAAAGAAAACTATATCTAAATCTATATCTAATTATCCAAAGACTTAAAGATAAATAAATGCAAATAAAGGAATTAAATCTAAATAGGAAATTATATCTAAAATAGGTAAATCTTCCGTGTGTTGTTGATAGGTGTTGATAGATGTTGATAGATCTCGGCCAAACTCGGATTCCTTCGGCTCCAAGGACTACCAAACCGCGTAGGACAGCAAACCGCGTAACGCGGCTTCGGGACACGGCTCCTCGAGATCGAGTAGGCCTACTCGAGATCGAGTAACGTGGTCGTCGACTATGGCTCGGTTGGGCGTCTCGGGTAGCTGGTGCTCGATCCGGCTCGGTCAGGTGCTTCTGGGTTGTCGAGATCGAGAAAGTTTATCGAGATCGAGTAAGAGTGATGCTCGGCGTTTTCAGTCCTCGGCTTCTCGACTTGACACAGCTCCTCGACTCCGGACATGGCATCAGGGGTTGGTCGATATCGACTAGTTTACTCGAGATCGAGTAAGGCTCCGGAGTCGGGTTGATCTGGCTCTCATCTTCTCGACCATGCTGTGCTCGACCAGTTGTGCTCGGGCCACTTTTGTCGAGATCGAGTAAGTGAACTCGAGATCGAGTAAAGTTGGGCTTCGGCTTTCTGCTCTGTTCTTAAAACGCACTTTCCCGAGACCTCGTTCGTCGGATTGATGCATATGACCATGCGTTGGAAAGCTCTTTTTGAGGGCTACAACTCTCATGAAGACATCAAAACTTGATTCAGAATAAAGAATGGTGAAAAATGGTCTTTTCTCCAGCTGCACCATCCTTAGTTTCTACATGACTTTCCTTTAAGCTCCAAAGTGCGTCCGATTTCTGCGAAATGTAACAAAAACTTGTGTAGACTCCATAATTTGGCAAATATGTGTAAACTACATAGATTCTGTATTAATCTAACCCAAATGCATGAAATGTATGCAGAAATCGATATAAAAGATAGTATAAAACATGGCGAATTAGGCTTACAACAAAAACTCCCCGAGATCGACAAACAACAGAAACTTTATATTGCAAATTCTCGAACACAGAACTCAGATTTCCAACGAAATAAATCAATACACTAAAAGACTTCCAAAGCCAGGGTATCAACACCACAACGATAACCATGCAAAATAACACATAAAGGCATAAAAGATCATGCTTTCCATCAAATAACTTTCGTTATTAACAAATAGGCATATAAAGGCTTTCGCAAAAACCGTAATTGTTACTAACCCTTTTCACATAATTAACCCAAGTTGCATTAAGATCACTTTCGCTTCAATAACACAAACAAGGATCACCTTCAACTTTCGCAAAAGAATCATTCTCATAGGGATAGAAGACGAATTGCATAAAAAGATCGTACCTTTACCACATCACCTTACATGGCCACCGTCGGGCTCACCCCGACCCTAGAAGTGGGTGGACTACTCGCTCTTCATCGCAATAGCTGACATCTTTGATGAAAAAGAACTAACTTGCATTAATAAACTCAAACTTACAACCTATTTTCCTTCTCTCTCTATGTGACTACTTGTCTCTGAAATTGAATGAATAAAATCAAGCCCCTAAGGCTTTATTTATAGGCTTCCAACCCTTGCTAATCAAGGTAAGAAAGTCTATCTATATCTATATCTAAATATCTAAAGGCTTAAAAATAAATAAATGGAATAAAGGAATTAAATCCATAATTATATCTAATGTGGATAAAATATCTTCCTTGGACTTGATAGATCTTGATAGATGTGGATAGAATTTGGTCTCGAAAATATCTCCATTGGATTCGGGATAGAAACTTAACAAGAAGTCGGTTAAGCTCGGAATCCGCCGCCGTGGGTCCAGTCGATATTGAAGAGAAACCGAGGAAGCACGGGTCAATATCGACTTAACTAGGTCAATATCGACCTGTGCTTCCTCGGTTTCTCTTCAGCTGCTTGCATTGGGCCGACATTTGGAATATTGACTCGATTTGGGTACTCGATATTGACTTGGTTAAGTCGATATCGACCATTGTTCTTCAGCTTTGTCGATTCTGGCCAACTCTGAGTCAATTTGGAGAATTTCGACCTAAATCTGGTCGATATTGAGTGTGCTTGGTCGATATCGATCAATCTTCTCACCATCTTGCTTTATTCCTGAAACGCACTTTCCCAAGTCCTCGTTCGTCGGATTGACGCATATGACCATGCGTTGGAAAACTCTTTTCGAGGGCTACGACTCTCAAGAGGACATCAAAGCTTGCTTCAGAAGGATGAATGGTGAAAAATGCCCTTTTTTCCAGCTGCACCATCCTTAGCTTCTTCATGACTTTCCTTTAAGCGCCAAAGTGCCTCCGATTTATGTGAAATATAACAAAAGCTTGTGTAGACTCCATAGTTTGGTAAATAAGTGTAAACTACATAGATTCTGTATTATTCTAACCCAAATGCATGCAATGTATGCAGAAAACGATATAAAAGTTACTGTAAAACATGGCAGATTCAGCTCACAACAAACACCCCATACTTAAGCTTGCTTGTCCTCAAGCAATAATTTTATTTGTCATACAGGGGAAAAAATCAAAACTCTCAACATATTAGATTCATTGTCATATAACCCTGTAATCAATCACCATCCTCGAAAAGGTACTTGTGTCACAAATCCATGCATGTGCAATTAAAAAGCAACATCTACTCACAAAAGGAGGTTTATAGAAACAATTCATGTGACAAAACATTAATAATCAAGAGGACTTTAATTTAAGCTCAAATAAGGAATAAATTGGTAAAAGGCTAAAGGTGGGCAATTTCTGGCAATGTGGTGCTAATGATCCGGGGAAATGGATTATTTCCAAACTTTTCATACCACACTCCTTTTTCATACGATTCATCACCTTCCATAATGCTTTTTTTTTTCAATAATAATGCTTTTTACCTCTCTGACCTCAGCACTGCCTTCTCGCGAGTCACAATCATGGGTGTCATGAATGACCCCGAATACTTAGTGATTTGGACTCCTCACCTGTGTTCCATCTCGCCAAACTATTATCTCAGCGAGCAGGGTCGATCTACCTTTATCTCCTGAGGTGATCGGAGTTTTTCTCACTTATTAAATTTTCCATATATTTCAAATAATTTCCTTCCAAACTCCATATATGATATATAACAACACAAACACCATATGACATCTCCATAATGTAACATCATTCTCAACATAATCCCCGGATAGGGAATAAGGTAAAGAATGAGAAATATTTTGATCATGTGGAGCAATATATGAAATAAGGCATAATATGGCTTTTGTGATGCATAAGCATATGTATGGCTAGGATATAACAATATGAGCATTATGTAGAAGTATAAAGTCCTCCATCCTCTTATCATGCAACTTGTCAAAAACAACTTCAAATTTTACCTCCTTTCATGGTTTTCAAGCATATATGCACTTCATTTGTGACTTCCCTTTACTAGGCAATTTCATGCTATATCTCTAATGAATCTAATTTTGCATCGTCGAATTCAATATAAAGCTTCCATGACATTTATCAAAAATTTCAATGGGAGTAATTTTTTCAAACTTTGGAAAACATGCATATAAGCACATAAATTGATAATGAATTCCAAAATAGCCATGTATAAGCAATTCAAGAAATAAACTAAAAAATATGCACATATATGTCAAATATGTCAAATATGCATGAAGTAAGCCCTTCCCCCACCCCATACTTAAACATTACAGTGTCCTCACTGTATAAAAAAAAGGGTAAAGAAAGAAACTCACTAGACAGATGTTCAAGGCTTCAAAATTTCGAGGGTAAATGCCTGGGCCAAGTCCGAATATAGCTTACTTCTATCCCATAGACCTGAAAAATATAGAAGACATATACCCACAATAGAAAAACTAAAAGTTCAAAACCAAAAACAAAAAAGCAACAATGTCAAAAAATCCCAAAAAATAAATGTCTATTTACAAGCTCTAGATTTTATAGTCGCTAGGCCGACTTCTCCTTTAAGCATTAGCCTGGCTCATCTTTGTCCGGAGGTATAGGTGGATCTGGGGGTTCCTCTGGTGGCGAGAAGCGTGGAATGTCATCCGGGGGCATTGTATGAAGAAGCTTAAACTTCCCCGAGTAAACGCTCCATGGCTTCACCCATTCATCTTCCTGGGCTCCAGCTGGCATGCATAAAGGAAGATATAAAGAAAATATACATACCTCATAATCATACCTCTTCTGCTTCATATGTTGATTTGTTCGCGCGTCTCCACCACAGTAAAACAGTGGAGTGGGAAGAGATATTTCCACCTCATCATGCAGAGCTTCATGCCACTTTGCGAGGACCCCATACTTGAATACGAACATCGGTTGCTCAAAATCGTCAGGAATGGCCTTCACCTTATAGGGTAAAAGCGACCTTGAGGCACCATGGGCAACGACGTCTGGATTTTGCATTGGTGGCTCTTCTTCTTCTTGGGATCCTTCCAAAGATTCTTCAAAGATAGATAGTGAAGGAGATATCGAAATAGAGGAAGGATATACCTGGGTTTCTGTGGTACAGACGATTTTGGCTGGTGTTTCTGGATCAGTTCCTCCAGAATGTGTATATGTCGAGTCCAGGTAGTCGATGTCGACCGACTCATAGAAGGGGACATTGTCGAACCAACTTGTCATTGTTGGTTTGGGCGATTTAGTGTAATGTTCCCATCTACGCAACAGAACCTCAGCTTCTGCTTGCCTCGCACGCTCAGCTTGCTATTCCCTGGCTGCTCTCTCAGTGGCGAGAGCAGCCTCTTTGGCAGCTATTTCCCTCCGAAGCCTCTTTATCAGCTGTTCTTGTGTTTCTGCGGCCGCCATGACTCTTTTTAGTTTAGCGTGGACGTGTAAGAGGGGCTCCGGTTCATCTAAGGTGTCAAACTAAGGTGGTTGACCGGAACGGCGCATACACCTGCGAATTAACTCAAAAGAAAAGTGAGATCTGACTACCTAAGACGCAAATGATAGCTTCCTCAGCAACGGCGCCAATTTGTTGTAGGAGGAAATTAAGACTTGCAATAAAATACGAATAAATCAAAGCAAACCAGATTTCGTCCCTTGCAAATGATTACAAGACTCCCTCCCTATGAAGTAGTGGGAAGTTAGGATCGATCCACGAGGAAGCATGTCAGCGGATCTCAGGTAGCTGTAAATCTCATGAACAGAAAAGCAGACAGAAACAAAGAAATAAAAAAGCAAAGCAGAAACTAAAGTAAACACAGAAACTGGTCGATATCGACAAGAAGGTACTCGATATCGACAAAGCACAGTGATGACAGAAAGCAAATTCAGACACAGAAACTCGATCTCGACAAAACCTTACTCGATATCGACAAAGTGCTACTCGATATCGACTAAAACTCCCCGAGATCGACAAACAGCAGAAACTTTAAATTGAAAATTCTCGAACACATAACTCAGATTTCCAACGAAATAAATCAATATACTAAAAGACTTCCAAAGCCAGGGTATCAATACCACAACGATAACCATGCAAAATAACACATAAAGGCATAAAAGATCATGCTTTCCATCAAATAACTTTCGTTATTAACAAATAGGAATATAGAGGCTTTCGCATAAACCGTAATTGTTACTAACCCTTTTCACATAACTAACCGAAGTTGCATTAAGATCACTTTCGCTTCAATAACACAAACAAGGATCACCTTCAACTTTCGCAAAAGAATCATGCTCATAGGGATAGAAGACGAATTGCATAAAAAGATCTTACCTTTACCGCATCACCTTACATGGCCACCGTCGGGCTCACCCCAACCCTAGAAGTGGGTGGACTTCTCGCTCTTCATCGCAATAGCAGACATCTTTGTTGAAAAAGAACTAACTTGCATTAAAAAACTCAAACTTACAACCTCTTTTCCTTCTCTCTCTATGTGACTACTTGTCTCTGAAATTGAATGAATAAAATCAAGCCCCTAAGGCTTTATTTATAGGCTTCCAACCCTTGCTAATCAAGGTAAGAAAGTCTATCTATATCTATATCTAAATATCTAAAGGCTTAAAGATAAATAAATGGAATAAAGGAATTAAATCCATAATTATATCTAATGTGGATAAAATATCTTCCTTGGACTTGATAGATCTTGATAGATGTGGATAGAATTTGGTCTCGAAAATATCTCCATTGGATTCGGGATAGAAACTGATACGGGGTTAGCCGTGTGATGGTCCGATCTTCGACAACAAGCAAGAATTAAACAAGAACTAATAAAGACAGCAAGAATGCTTCAAGAATCGATCAAGAAATCTGCAAGATCAATCAAGAAGTTAGGGAATGGAAGCAAGAACGAATAAAGACTCAACAAGATCAGCAAGATTCGATCAAGAAGCAATCAAGATCGATCAAGATTCTCAAGAAACTCAGCAAGACTCGACAAAGATGAATAAAGACTCGAAATTGAATTGCAAGAATTGAAAGACACGACCTGATATGGACTGAAACGATCTATGCAGAACAAGATAAAGACCCCAGGCCTCCTCAGAGGGTAGGAACCAATACCAATGACTACACAACCCGCCTCTACAACCCTACACAATCAAGCGGACAACTTGAAGGCACAAGGAGGGGGCTTGTGGATACTAGATTCACCAAGTCTTGCGAAGTTGATGAACGGCAAAGCAAACCAAGCTGAGATATGTATCAATCGATGATCAATGAGCACAGCTCTAATTGAATCAACAAACACTCGATGGTGTAAACACTCTTTTTGAGAGAATTGTAATTATCAAAGTTCCCATCTGTTTACATGGAAGAATCGAAAATATATAGGCCCTAAGGCTGAGTTTGGCCGGCCATAGTAGATAGAAATAGATAGATCTAATTACTAATGGGCTTATTGAAATAAACCTAAGAACATAAGTAAAATAAGGTCCTTAAAAATAATAACTAGAAAAGCCCAATTCAGCCCAATAATGTTCATAAGCTGAAATTAAGCTCTAACACTTAGATAATTTCGGCCCAAGCTTTATTCAAGGTGGCTCGGCCTCATTATGCACTCCAATGCACATATATGTCTTCAATGTTGGCTCGGGGAGTTGAACCTTGCTCGAGAACAAAGCATGACCCACAAAGTTGAATGAGTCTCTCTGAAGCTTCTTAGCTCTAGCTCGAGTCATTGGTCCTTCTCCAAGTATGATGGGTGTGTCTGGAGCTGTAGAAGATGGTCCCGCATCAACCTCCCCTTCTTGAAAAGGATTCGACCACTAATCCAAGTCTTCATCCACAGCGAAGTAAGGGATTAGATCCGCGACGTTGAATGTAGCGCTCACGCCCATGTCTCCAGGAAGCTCCAATTGGTAGGCATTGTCGCCCACTCTCCTCTTGATCCGAAATGGTCCATCACCACGAGGCGAAAGCTTGTTCTTCCGGGCTTCTGGAAACCGCTCCTTCCTCAAATGCACCCATACAAGATCCCCAGGCTGAAATGTGACCAAGCGACGACCCTTGTTGGCCTTGTTAGCATTGTATTCAGCCTTAAGCTTCAGCTTCTCTCGAGTTCGTTCATGCAACTCCTTTATGAACTCGACATGCTTACCTGCCTCAAATGATTCTTTGTCTCTCATAGGATATGGAGTAAGATCAAAAGGGGTTAGTGGATTAACACCATACACACATTCAAATGGACTGATTTTAGTAGCCGAATGCATGGTTCTATTATAAGCAAATTCCACATGAGGTAAGGCTTCTTCCCAAAGTGTCAAATTCTTCCTAATAATGGCTCTTAGGACAGTAGCTAGGGTTATATTAGTCACCTCAGTTTGGCCATCAGTTTGGGGGTGGCTAGAAGTAGAGAATAGCAATCTAGTTCCCAATTTATTCCATAAAGTACGCCAAAAATGACTTAAGAATTTCACATCCCTATCACTAACAATAGTTTTAGGCACACCATGCAACCTAACTACTTCTCTAAAGAATAGATTAGCAACGTTGGTAGCATCATCAGTTTTGTGGCATGCAATGAAATGAGCCATTTTAGAGAATCTATCAACCACTACAAAGATTGAATCCCTTCCCTTCTTAGTTCTAGGCAACCCAACTATAAAGTCCATAGAAATGTCTTCCCAAGGGGCTGAGGGTATCGGCAGTAGTGTATAAAGGCCATGGGGCATAAGCTTAGCTTTGGCTTTAATGCAGTCTATGACACTTGTTCATTACATAATTCACACTTCTTTAGATTAGCATACAAGCGTTCAATTCTTAGTGTTTTAAGCACTTCTCTAAGATGTGATTCATGTTCATTAGAAGACTTGCTATAAATCAGAATATCATCAAAGTAAACAACAACAAACTTTCCAATGAAATCTCGAAGCACATGATTCATTAAGCGCATAAAAGTACTAGGAGCATTAGTTAAACCAAAAGGCATAACCAACCACTCATATAAGCCTAGCTTAGTCTTAAAGGCTGTTTTCCATTCATCTCCCTTTTTCATTCTAATCTGATGATAGCCACTTCTAAGATCGATTTTAGAGAATATAGAGGCTCCATGTAACTCATCTAGCATATCATCTAATCTAGGAATAGGGTGACGATATTTAATAGTGATGTTGTTAATAGCCCTACAATCTACACACATTCTCCATGATCCATCTTTCTTAGGGACTAATAACACAGGCACAACACTAGGACTTGAGCTAATTCGAATGTAACCCTTATCCAACAGTTCCTGGACTTGGGTTTGGACCTCTTGGGTCTCAGTGGGATTCATACGATACGCAGGTCTATTAGGCAATGCAGCCCCTGGAATAAGATCAATTTGATGCTCGATTCCACGAATAGGGGGTAGACCTGGTGGTATTTCATCGGGAAACACATCCTTAAACACCTCAAGAAGAGCGAGAATGTTCGATGGAAGAGAAGCTTTAAGCTCTTCACTCAACATGCTCAAGCTCTTGCAAAGGCGCATAAGAATAGTTCCACCATCCGCAAATTCGTCCAGGAATGTGCTTTTGGAGACCAAGAACACACTCTTAGCTCGAGTTTGAGGATCCACTTGGCTCGACTGAGCTTCCTGATCTAACTCACCTTTACTTACCTTCCGCTTCTCAATCTCATCAGCTACTTGTGTAGGCGTCATAGGTTTGAGAATGACATTCTTTCCCTGAAAAGTAAAGGTATAGCGATTAGTAAACCCATCATGAATAACCTTTCGATCAGATTGCCAAGGACGGCCTAATAGAATATGACAAGCTTGCATAGGCACAATATCACATAAAACATCATCTTCATAATGTCCTAGTTTAATATGCACTTTAACTTGTCTATGAACTTTTAATAAGCCACAATCATTCATCCAATGCAATTTGTAAGGTCTAGGGTGTTGGACAGTAGGTAAATGCAATTTGTCAACCATTTCTTGACTAGCTAAATTACAGCAACTACCTCCATCAATGATCACATTTACAACCTTTCCTTTAACTAAACAACGAGTATGAAATAAGTTTTCTCTTTGATTATCTTCACATGGTGTAGGAACAACACTTAAAACTCTTCTAACAATCAAAGATTCTCCATGTTCATATTCAACCTCATTATCATCATTTTCATAGCAAACAAGGTTTAGGTTCTGATCATTATCATTATTAGCATTCTCATCATGTTCATCACAAGAGTTTTCAGATTCATATTCTCCAAATTGATTAACCATGAGAGTTTTCTTATTAGGGCAATCCTTCATATAATGTCCTCTACCTTGGCATTTAAAGCATACAATATCTCTAGAACGAGTGGTAGAAGGGTTAGGATTACTCCCTTTGGGACCAGTAGATGTCCCAGACGATTCTCGTCCATTCCATGGGCCTTTACCCTTGTCGAGGGGCTGTTGGGGCTGTCGACCTTCACTCCTCCATTGGGGCTGCTGAGCTCGCTCCCTAGAGCCCATCTCCGAGCGCCCTTGGGGCTGTTGGGGCCGAGATTGGCGCCACCCTTGTTGCTGGCCACTCGACACCCTATTGCCTTGGCTTTTGTAGCGTTGTCTCTTTTCTACTTTCATAGCTAGATGTAGAAGTTCAGTAGGAGTAGTATAGGGAAAATAATCAATTTCATGAGCTAAAGCAGGATGTAAGATTCGAAGATATCTAACATTAGTTTTCTCATGAGTTTCGACTATATTAGCTCTAGCCATGGCTTCTTGCATAACATTATGTTTCCTCAACAGTTTTACTACCTTGTTTAAGGTTTTCTAATCTGTTTAATAGCTCTCTATCATAATGTTGAGGTACAAATCTATTTCTCATGACCACTTTCAATTGTTCCCAAGAAGCAATAGGTGCATCAAGGGATCTTCTTCTTTCCTTAACAAGATTATCCCAGCAGATTAATGCAAAACCTTGAATCTCTAGGGAAGCTAGTTGTACTTTCTTAGGTTCTGAGAAATTATGACAATTCCAGATTTGCTCCATTTTAATTTCCCAATCAATATAAGAATCTGGATCAGTTTTACCATCAAAAGGAGGAATCTTTACCTTAACCTTACCTATACCGTCGTCGTCATTGAACCTAGGTGGTCGGTTCTGATTTCCCCTTTGATTCCGTCTCGGGCGTCGCTCCCAATACTCCTCTTCTTGGAAGTCGTCATCTTGCTCCGAGTAATAGAATTGCTCTTGATAGCCACGTCCTCTTCCCCTTCCCTGTCCTTGACCTTGCACATTAACAAACCCATTATTCCAATCATTTCTCCCACCTCGTGGAGAGTTGTTTTCATTGAATAAAGGATTATCTAAATTAACATTGACATGAGGATTAGGATTAGGAATAGGGTTAGGATTAACGACCTCTCTTTCATCATTGGGTATCTCAACTCGCTCTTGCTGACCTATGGTGTTCGAACCACTAGGCCTAGAGCTCTCTAATGCAGCCACCCTTGCTGTTAGCGCAGCCAAGGATGGAACACCCGTTGTGTTGTTCATGATAGTCGCCATGTTGTTCATCATGGTCTGAAATTGCTCGGGCGTCACTGTTGCACTTGAGTCAGTGGCATTGTTACCACCACTGTTTCCCTGATTAGTAGACATTATAACAAAGAACAAAGAACAAAGAACTAAGTTAAAGGTTAGTAAAACTTATAAACAGCTCACAATTGTGTTTCGCTCACACTCCCTCTCTGATTGATATATCACGCTTGCTAGGGCAATCCGCTTTGGGCAAATCAACTACCAAGCAAAGACTAAATAAATCAAGGTATGTAATGACTGAAACGAACAACAAAGCACTCGTCAAAAGGGTAAGAGCATTCGACAGCAGTTGTAAACAATAGATTCAAGCAAAGCAGATGGGTAATTGCAATGAATCAATTCGACGCACAAAGAGATCACTCGGCAAGGGCTGAGATCACTCGACACACACAAGAGAGAACTCGGCACGGGCTGAGAACTCTTCGACACAAACACAACAGCACTCGACAATGGGGAGAAGTGCTCGACACAGCCAAAAATTAACTCGACAAGGCTGTAACAAAAAGAAATAGAAGAAACACAAGAGAAAGTAAGGAAATTTACCTCTTTTGATTGAAAAACCCCAAGTTGTGATGTTATAGTTGCAAGGTAGGGTTTCAATTTTGTGGAGGTGTATGTGTTTAGGTTTAGGGCTGTCGACAAGGGCTATAGAGAATCACCAAAAAGTTGAGTCCTTTAGGGTTTTCTTGCACTAGATCAACAAACAACAACCAAACACTTTCTTCTCTTTTTTTTTTTGAATTTTCGGAACTTTAATTTACTGTTTTTTTTTTTTTTTTATAAATCTGAAACTAATGCAAGAAAACTAACACTAATGAGAAAAGGACTTGAAAATATGATATGTTGGTGATAGATGATAGAAATTCAGCCCTTAAAGATGTATTTATAAACAACTTTGGATATATAAGGTAACAAGATCTATCTAAGCCTCTTAAAGATAAAGATAGATAATATGGATTAATCTATCAATTATAATCAGATTGTAAAAGGCAAATAGAATAGATATAGGATAGATAAAATATTCCAAAGATAGACAAAGGATAGAAAAGATAACAAACTAGGGTTTCTTGTGTTTTGATCGAATCTTGCTGATCTTGTTGAGTCTTTATTCGTTCTTGCTTCTGTTCTCTAACTTCTTGATTGATCTTGCAGATTTCTTGATCGATTCTTGAAGCATTCTTGCTGTCTTTATTAGTTCTTGTTTAATTCTTGCTTGTTGTCGAAGATCGAACCATCACACGGCTAACCCCGTATCAGCTTGATTGTGTCGGGTTGTAGAGGCGGGTTGTGTAGTCATTGGTATTGGTTCCTACCCTCTGAGGAGGCCTGAGGTCTTTATCTTGTTTTGCATAGATCGACTCAATCCTTATCGGTCGCGTCTTTTCATTCTTTGTTGCAATTTCGAGTCTTTATCGAGTCTTATTCATCTTTGTCGAGTCTTGCTGCGTTTCTTGAGAATCTTGATCGATCTTGATTGCTTCTTGATCGAATCTTGCTGATCTTGTTGAGTCTTTATTCGTTCTTGCTTACGTTCTTTAACTTCTTGATTGATCTTGCAGATTTCTTGATCGATTCTTGAAGCATCCTTGCTGCGTCGGTTTGATTCTTGTTATTTCTTTGAGTCCTTCTTTAGTTTCTTGCTTGTTGTCGAAGATCGGACCAACCTACGGCTAACCCCGTATCAAATTGGTATCAGAGCTTTGGTTTCCGACATCAAGATTGAGTCTTTTCTTTTCATAAACACAAAAACCCACAAAAAAAAGAGTCCTTTTCTTGTTTGGTCTTTTACTTCTTGTTTCTTGAATTGATTATTGCACTAATCTTGTGTTTGTGATTGTTTGTGGTTGCATAGCCTAAACACAAAGCCTAGCCGAGACCAGTGGAGTCGACCACAAGTGTGCACAGCCCCTGTTGTGTACTCTAACCGCCGACAGCAGCCCTAGCTGTCCCCATAAGTCCTTGCTTGGCCGACTCTACCACCACACAAAGACAAACCCTAGTTTGTTTATCTTTTCTATCCTTTTCAATCTTTGGGTTATTTATTTTATCTTTGAGATATTTTAATTCTATCTATTTTCTTGCCTTATTGAGAAATCAGATTTTATTTGGTGGAATAATGCAATTATATCTATCAAGTATATCTAAAGGCATAAGATAGATCCACTTACCAAAGATAACAAAAACCTCACCTATTTCTACCATTCTAGGGCTGAATTTTATTTTATTCACCAAATTTTCGAATTTCCCTTGCATTTTATTTAATTTTCGTGCATTATAGAGCTGCTGTAAAAAAAAAGAAAAAAAAAGAGAAAAATCAGATCCGAAAATACCAAAAGAAAAAAAAAAAAGTTGTTTGATTTGTGTTCTTTGGAGCTCTTTGTTCATCTTTTGCAAGGAATCATCAAGGGACTACATTGGTGTTGAAATCAGCCCTAGACCAATCTCATTACCTCCTAAACACAATCTGTAAACCCTACCCTTGCAACTACAACGTCCTAACTTAAAGGTTTTCAATCAAAAGAGGTAAATTTCCAAGCTTTCTTTTATTTTTCTCTATTTTATTTTGTTGTCCAGCACTGTCGAGTATTCTTTGTTTTGTGTTGGACCTGTCGAGTACTTGATCTTGCTGATCGAGTGTCTCTAGAGTTGTGTCGAGTGCATTAGACCCCTGTCGAGTGCACCATTGCTAGTGTCGAGTACTTATCCACCATTGTCGAGTACTCCTTGGTTTATTTTGAGTTGAATTCTTGCAAATTCCCATTTGTTTTGCTTGAATTGAGTTGTTTGCTTGCATCGAGTTCTCTACAACCCTTGTTGAGTACTCTTCTGCGTTGTTTCATTCATTGCATACATTGATTGCTTAGTCTATTGCTTGGTTGTTGATTTGCCCAAAGCGGATTGAAACAACAAGCGTGACATACCAATTAGAGAGGGAGTGTGAGCGAAACACAATTGTGAGTTTGTTTATATTTTTCTAACCTTTCACATAGTTCTTTGTTTGTCTTTATTTGCGATGTCTAATAGCCGGGGCAATGACTGGTACAATACCTTCATGGAGAACATAGCTAAGATGAATGCCAGCATAACTAAGATGGAAAACAGCCTTGCGGCAATAGAGTTTCAGCGTTTTGGCTCTAATACGGTGTTCGTACAAGGAGTCCCACCTAGAGATGAAGTGCCACCAATTGAAAGGGAAGAAACTCATCCTATTTCTACTCAACTTAATGTTTCTTCTAACATATATAATTCGTTGATTAATGGTCCTGTAAATCATGTTGATAATAATGATCAAGATCTTAATTTACTTGTCTATGTTCATGATGATTGCATTGAATATAAGCATGATGATTCTTTGATTGATTTACATGTTCAACATATGCCTTATGATCACAGAGAAGAATTGTGTCATACTAAGTGCATAGCAAAAGGCATAGTTAGTAATATGATCATTGATGGTGAAAATTGTTCTAATATTGGTAGCCTAGAATTAATTGAAAATTCAGCCTTGGAAAAGGATGAAAACTTGCTAGTTTTGGATGGAAACTTAGGGATTAATGATCAAGCTCAAGTGCATATTCAATTAGCACATCATGGCATTGATATGAAATCTGAATTGTGCACTAATCAAGTTTCTTTTCTTGATTTTGTAGATGAAGCTGAGGCAATAACCATCAAGGAGTGGTCAATCCCTACAACAATCGTTCTTGAGATGAGTTTCCATGGGCATAAGGTTTTCGATCCAGGAGATCGTGTGAATGTCTTTGCGGAAGCATATGCGACCTTGGATTCGAGGACGAATCCTTTTCAAGAAAGGGAGATTGATGCGGGACCATCCAAGACACCTTCGGATGATATCCTTCTCAAGAGGAAGAAGAAGGCTCCACCTTGGGAGAAGATCTAAAGGTGCAAGTGACGTTTTTTACATTCGTCCAGCAACTTGACAGCTTTTCGACGTCGCTGTAAAATGGGTCGTACGAATTCAATATTGATCGGATTGAGGCGTGCCATACCTTGTTGGAACGAGGACGAAGAGATCTACAACTTTGCTGTTGAAGGTTTTTCCAGATTCGTCCAATAGCTTGGCCGAAATCCACATTCTTTGAGCTGCTGCTGGTTTTGACGGGATTTTGTTAAGTTTTGGAACATTATATTTATTTCCTATTTAGTATTTCTTTTACTTAAGTTATTTTAGGAAACTTTAAGGTTATTTTAATTAATTCCTATAGTTGTTAGTTTTATTAAAATCAGCCCATTCGGCCCTAGTTAGGTCTATATAAGCCGAATGCGTTCTTTGTAATCAGGCACGTTGAATTTTATGAGAAAAACTCTCTTTTTGTGTGAAACACAATGAGTGTTTGTCGATTGAATAGAGCTGTGCTCTTCAATTGCAACTATTGGTATTGATCTAGCTTGGTTTGCTTTGCCGTTCATCAACTTCGTAAGACTTGGTGAATCTAGTATCCACAAGCCCCCTCCTTGTGCCTTCAAGTTGTCCGCTTGATTGTGTAGGGTTGTAGAGGCGGGTTGTGTAGTCATTGGTATTGGTTCCTACCCTCTGAGGAGGCCTGGGGTCTTTATCTTGTTCTGCATAGATCGACTCAGTCCTTATCGGTCGCGTCTTTTCATTCTTTGTTGCAATTTCGAGTCTTTATCGAGTCTTATTCATCTTTGTCGAGTCTTGCTGCGTTTCTTGAGAATCTTGATCGATCTTGATTGCTTCTTGATCGAATCTTGCTGATCTTGTTGAGCCTTTATTCGTTCTTGCTTCCGTTCTTTAACTTCTTGATTGATCTTGCAGATGTCTTGATCGATTCTTGAAGCATCCTTGCTGCGTCGGTTTGATTCTTGTTATTTCTTTGAGTCCTTCTTTAGTTTCTTGCTTGTTGTCGAAGATCGGACCAACCTACGGCTAACCCCGTATCAAATTGGTATCAGAGCTTTGGTTTTCGACATCAAGATTGAGTCTTTTCTTTTCATAAACACAAAAACCCACAAAAAAAAGAGTCCTTTTCTTGTTTGGTCTTTTACTTCTTGTTTCTTGAATTGATTATTGCACTAATCTTGTGTTTGTGATTGTTTGTGGTTGCATAGCCTAAACACAAAGCCTAGCCGAGACCAGTGGAGTCGACCACAAGTGTGCACAGCCCCTGTTGTGTACTCTAACCGCCGACGGCAGCCCTAGCTGTCCCCATAAGTCCTTGCTTGGCCGACTCTGCCACCACACAAAGACAAACCCTAGTTTGTTTATCTTTTCTATCCTTTTCAATCTTTGGGTTATTTATTTTATCTTTGAGATATTTTAATTCTATCTATTTTCTTGCCTTATTGAGAAATCAGATTTTATTTGGTGGAATAATGCAATTATATCTATCAAGTATATCTAAAGGCATAAGATAGATCCACTTACCAAAGATAACAAAAACCTCACCTATTTCTACCATTCTAGGGCTGAATTTTATTTTATTCACCAAATTTTCGAATTTCCCTTGCATTTTATTTAATTTTCGTGCATTATAGAGCTGCTGTAAAAAAAAAAAAAAGAGAAGAGAAAAATCAGATCCGAAAATACCAAAAGAAAAAAAAAAAAGTTGTTTGATTTGTGTTCTTTGGAGCTCTTTGTTCATCTTTTGCAAGGAATCATCAAGGGACTACATTGGTGTTGAAATCAGCCCTAGACCAATCTCATTACCTCCTAAACACAATTTGTAAACCCTACCCTTGCAATTACAACGTCCTAACTTAAAGGTTTTCAATCAAAAGAGGTAAATTTCCAAGCTTTCTTTTATTTTTCTCTATTTTCTTTTGCTGTCCAGCACTGTCGAGTATTCTTTGTTTTGTGTTGGACCTGTCGAGTACTTGATCTTGCTGATCGAGTGTCTCTAGAGTTGTGTCGAGTGCATTAGACCCATGTCGAGTGCACCATTGCTAGTGTCGAGTACTTATCCACCATTGTCGAGTACTCCTTGGTATATTTTGAGTTGAATTCTTGCAAATTCCCATTTGTTTTGCTTGAATTGAGTTGTTTGCTTGCATCGAGTTCTCTACAGCCCTTGTTGAGTACTCTTCTGCGTTGTTTTATTCATTGCATACTTAGATTGCTTAGTCTATTGCTTGGTTGTTGATTTGCCCAAAGCGGATTGAAACAACAAGCGCGACATACCAATTAGAGAGGGAGTGTGAGTGAAACACAATTGTGAGTTTGTTTATATTTTTCTAACCTTTCACATAGTTCTTTGTTTGTCTTTATTTGCGATGTCTAATAGCCGGGGCAATGATTGGTACAATACCTTCATGGAGAACATAGCTAAGATGAATGCCAGCATAGCTAAGATGGAAAACAGCCTTGCGGCAATAGAGTTTCAGCGTTTTGGCTCTAATACGGTGTTCGTACAAGGAGTCCCACCTAGAGATGAAGTGCCACCAATTGAAAGGGAAGAAACTCATCCTATTTCTACTCAACTTAATGTTTCTTCTAACATATATAATTCGCTGATTAATGGTCCTATAAATCATGTTGATAATAATGATCAAGATCTTAATTTACTTGTCTATGTTCATGATGATTGCATTGAATATAAGCATGATGATTCTTTGATTGATTTACATGTTCAACATATGCCTTATGATCACAGAGAAGAATTGTGTCATACTAAGTGCATAGCAAAAGGCATAGTTAGTAATATGATCATTGATGGTGAAAATTGTTCTAATATTGGTAGCCTAGAATTAATTGAAAATTCAGCCTTGGAAAAGGATGAAAACTTGCTAGTTTTGGATGGAAACTTAGGGATTAATGATCAAGCTCAAGTGCATATTCAATTAGCACATCATGGCATTGATATGAAATCTGAATTGTGCACTAATCAAGTTTCTTTTCTTGATTTTGTAGATGAAGCTGAGGCAATAACCATCAAGGAGTGGTCAATCCCTACAACAATCGTTCTTGAGATGAGTGTCCATGGGCATAAGGTTTTCGATCCAGGAGCTCGTGTGAATGTCTTTGCGGAAGCATATGCGACCTTGGATTCGAGGACGAATCCTTTTCAAGAAAGGGAGATTGATGCGGGACCATCCAAGACACCTTCGGATGATATCCTTCTCAAGAGGAAAAAGAAGGCTCCACCTTGGGAGAAGATCTAAAGGTGCAAGTGACGTTTTTTACATTCGTCCAGCAACTTGACAGCTTTTCGACGTCTCTGTAAAATGGGTCGTACGGATTCAATATTGATCGGATTGAAGCGTGCCATACCTTGTTGGAACGAGGACGAAGAGATCTACAACTTTGCTGTTGAAGGTTTTTCCAGATTCGTCCAATAGCTTGGCCGAAATCCACATTCTTTGAGCTGCTGCTGGTTTTGACGGGATTTTGTTAAGTTTTGGAACATTATATTTATTTCCTATTTAGTATTTCTTTTACTTAAGTTATTTTAGGAAACTTTAAGGTTATTTTAATTAATTCCTATAGTTGTTAGTTTTATTAAAATCAGCCCATTCGGCCCTAGTTAGGTCTATATAAGCCGAATGCCTTCTTTGTAATCAGGCACGTTAAATTTTATGAGAAAAGCTCTCTTTTTGTGTGAAACACAATTGCAACTATTGGTATTGATCTAGCTTGGTTTGCTTTGCCGTTCATCAACTTCGCAAGACTTGGTGAATCTAGTATCCACAAGCACCCTCTTTGTGCCTTCAAGTTGTCCGCTTGATTGTGTAGGGTTGTAGAGGCGGGTTGTGTAGTCATTGGTATTGGTTCCTACCCTCTGAGGAGGCCTGGGGTCTTTATCTTGTTCTGCATAGATCGACTCAGTCCTTATCGGTCGCGTCTTTTCATTCTTTGTTGCAATTTCGAGTCTTTATCGAGTCTTATTCATCTTTGTCGAGTCTTGCTGTGTTTCTTGAGAATCTTGATCGATCTTGATTGCTTCTTGATCGAATCTTGCTGATCTTGTTGAGTCTTTATTCGTTCTTGCTTCCGTTCTTTAACTTCTCGATTGATCTTGCAGATTTCTTGATCGATTCTTGAAGCATCCTTGCTGCGTCAGTTTGATTCTTGTTATTTCTTTGAGTCTTTCTTTAGTTTCTTGCACCTACGGCTAACCCCGTATCACGGAGCAAGAGATGAGCTTACGTCGACAAACCAAGCTCATGCAAACTCGCCATCATCCAATGTCGAGTAGTCCATACCAATGTCGAGTGGGCTTGTGGGCTTGGCCGAATTACATCTTATGGGCCGAGTTGTTTTATGCACTTAATTAATTAGTGTTATTTTATGTAAGTAGAATTAATAAGTTTCAAGATTATATCTCTTCAAGATTAATTCTTGTACACCAAGTTATTTAAATTCTATCTTATTTAGGAATTACTTATCTTAGGAATGTTTTAATTATCTTTAGATAGAATAGATCTATCCAAACCCCTTTCCTTTGCACGGAAGGATTGGCTAGATCTTGACGAAAGGGTTTCTCGACCAAATAAATATGTAGTCAAGACCCCGCTATAGGATAGTGGAGTCAGGTTCCTCCTCAGGAGAGAAGTCAACGGTTCTAGGTTTAGTGTGTATAAGGGTTCGGGAATAGCGGGAAAAGGTGTACGGTTGTTGTCGACGTCGACTAAGACTTGGTTGATGTCGAGGGAATGGTAGGAGAAGAGGTGGTCAGTGTCGGGTAACTTTGCAGGATAAAAATAATGAAATAAAATAAATAAAGAAGCAAACTTCCAAGGTTAGGGATCACCACAACAATAAACATATGCGTAGATTTATAACTTACATAAAGATGCATGCTTTATATCAAATAACTTTCGTTATTAACAAATAGGAATATAGAGGCTTTCGCATAAACCCTAAGTGTTACTACCTTTTCTTAATTAGGATCAACCAACTTTCGCAAGCAAACCCTAATTACTATCCAAATTCATAATAAGATCGCCACTTCAATATCACAAATAAGGAATTTCCTCAACTCTCGCAAAGGATTAAGCACATAGGTAGATGATGATAAAGATATACAAATTCATAAATTCATAAATCAAACACACATATCTATGTTGGGATCACCCCAACCCTAGAAGAAGGAAATTAGAAACAAGACCTAATAAAAGAAACTAACTTTAATATTAAAAATAAAACTAAAACTTATAAAACCTTCCGATCTTCCCTCCTCTTCTCCCACTAGGCTCCTCTCTCTCTCTCCTCTCTCCTTGCGTCCTAAGACGACTTTGCTTGAATGTTTTAAAATCAGCCCCCTAGGGCTTTATTTATAGGCTCCAATCCAAGCTATTCTAGGAAGGAACTATCTATCTATATCTAAAACTTTCTTCCTAATAACATTAAGATAAAATTTGGAAATAAAATAAATATTTAGAAGGAAATAAATCTAATGTGGATAGATCTTCCTTCTCTTGATAGAACTTCTCGAATCTTGTCTTGCAAGTAACCACAATGCTCGGATTTCTCCTCAATCTCGGACTCGGACTGTTTCTGGAATGTCCTCGACGTCAACCAAGTTCCTCGACGTCGAGTAGAATTTTTCCTCCGGGGTTGCACTCGAGCTCGGGCAGGTTCTAGACTCGTCGGGTGTACTCGACGTCG
The DNA here is from genome assembly GCA_037127255.1 of Persicaria tinctoria. NCBI lineage: Eukaryota > Viridiplantae > Streptophyta > Magnoliopsida > Caryophyllales > Polygonaceae > Persicaria > Persicaria tinctoria. The sequence continues at coordinate 41,770,444 of JBANSL010000013.1, forward strand.
ACCAAAACTCCTCGATGTCGAGTATGATTGTTCTGCTCGAGTGGTCTGGTGCTCGTTCTCGACTTCAAGGAGGCAAGTCGACCAAAAAGTTACTCGACGTCGACCAGTTTGGTCGACGTCGACTAGTTCTGTGCGCTTTCAGCATTCTGCTCTGTTCTTGAAACGCACTTTCCCGAGTTCTCGTTCGTTTGATTGACGCATATGAGCATGTGTTGGAAAGCTCTTTTCGAGGGCTACAACACTCATGAAGACATCAAAGCTTGATTCAGAATGATGAATGGTGAAAATGGAGTTTTCTCCAGCTGCACCATCCTTAGCTTCTTCATGACTTTCCTTTAAGCTCCAAAGTGTGTCTGATTTCTGCGAAATTAAACAGAAACTAGTGTAGACTCCATAATTTGGCAAATAAGTGTGAAATACATAGATTCTGTACTATTCTATCCCAAATGTATGAAATGCATGCAAAAATCGATATAAAAGTAAGTGTAAAACATGACAAATTAGGCTCACAACAAACACCCCATACTGAAGCTTGCTTGTCCTCAAGCAATACTTTTAATGGTCATAAAGAGGAAGAAAATAAACTTTCAACATCTTAGATTCATTCTCATATGTCCCTACAATCAATTACCATCCTCGAAAAGGTACTAGTGCCACAAATCGGTGCTTGTCAATAAAAGCAACTTCGCACACAAAAGGAGGGTTATGCAAAAAAAATCATAAGTGACAAAGCATTAATAATCAAGAGGACTTTATTAAGCTCAATAAGGAGTAGATTGGTAAAAGGCTAAAGGTGGGCAATTTTTTGCCATGTGGTGCTAATGATCCGGGGAAATGGAGTAATTTCCAAATTTTCATACCACATTACATCTTCCTTTTGATTTCTCACTTTTCTCTCATCGCACAATGCTTTTTTCAATATTGTGCTTTTACCTCTCTAACCTCAGCACTGCCTTCGCGCGAGTCACAAATATGGGTGTCATGAATGACCCCGGATACTTAGTGCTTTGGACTCCTCACCTGTGTGTCCCATCTCGCCGAACTATTATCTCAGCGAGCAGGGTCGATCTACCTTTATCTCCTGAGATGATTGGATTTTCTTTCACTCATTAAATTTTCCATATATTTTTTCAATTTCCTGCCAAACTCCAATCAATAATAATATTAATAACACCACAACCATATAATAATCTCCATAATGTGACATCATTCTCAACATAGTCCCCGGATAGGAAATAAGGTAAAGAATGGGCAATATTTAGATCATGTGGAGCAAAATATGAAATAAGGCATAATATGGCTTTTGTGATGCATAAGCATAGGTAAGGCTAGGAATATAACAATGAGCATTATATGGAAATATAAAGTCCTCCATCCTCTTATCATGCAACATGTCAAAAGTAATTTCCAATTTTACCTCCTTCTATGGTTTTCAAGAAAATAATGCACTGAGCATTATATGGAAATATAAAGTCCTCCATCCTCTTATCATGCAACATGTCAAAAGTAATTTCCAATTTTACCTCCTTCTATGGTTTTCAAGAAAATAATGCACTTCATTGTGACTTTCCTTTACTAGGCAATTTCATGCTATATCTCTAATGAATCCAATTTTGCATCGTCGAGTTCAATTTAGGCTTACATGACACTAATCAAAATTTTCAATAGGGGTGATTTTTTATAAACTTTGGAAAACATGCATATAAGCACATAAATCAAATAATATGAAATCCAAAGTAGCCATGTATAAGCAATTCAAGAAATAAACTTAAAAATATGCACACATAATGTCAAATATGCGCAAAATAAGGCCTTCCCCCACCCCATACTTAAACATTACAGTGTCCTCACTGTATAAAAATAAGGGTAAAGAAAGAAACTCACTAGACAGGTGTGCTAATCGTCGGAAATCGAGTGCAAATGTTACTGCAGAGCTGGTCGACATCGATGAAGTTGGTCGATATCGAGGAATTTGGTCGACGTCGACCAATACTACTCGAGATCAAGTAAAGTGGAACCCCAGGGTGGCCTTCTCCTCGACCACAGGTTCGTTGATCGTCGATGGGTGGTCAACATCGAGTAATTCTGCAGCTTCTTTTACCTGCAAAACATGTCAGGAAAACAATATCCACAACAGAAAAATCCAAAAATAATGTTTTAAAACAAAAATCAACAGTATCTAAAATCTAAGAAATAGCGGGTTGTCTCTCGTAAGCGCTAAATTTTAAGTCTTTAGCTTGACCTACTTCCCTTTATTTCTTAGCCTGACTCACCTTTGTCCGGAGGTATAGGTGGATCTGGTGGTTCCTCTGGTGGTGGGAAGTGTGAAATGTCATATAGGGGAATCATGTGAAGAAGCTTAAACCTCCCCGAGTGAACGCTCTATGGATTCACCCATTCATCTTCCAGGGCCCCATCTCGCATGCATAACGGAAGATATAAAGAAAATATACATACCTCATCATCATACCTCTTCCGTTTCATAGGTTGACTTGGTTGTGTATCTCCACCACAGCGGAACGGTGGAGTGGGAAGAGATATTTCCTCCTTATCATGCGGAGCTTCATGCCATTTTGCTAGAACCCCATACTTAAATATGAACATCGGTTGCTCAAAATTGTCGGGGATGGCCTTCACCTTATAAGGTAAAAGCGACCTTGTAACACTCTGGGCAACAATGTCCGCTTTCTTCTCTTCTAATGCTATTTCGTCTTGAGATTCTTCATATGATTCATCAACGATAGGTTGCGAAGTAGGAATGAAATTCGAAGAAGGACATACTTGGTTGGCGACATCGAGTGGGTCAATTGGCTCGTCGGGAGGAGGGCATGGTCGTTTAGACTGAATGGAAGCCTCAAGCCTTCGGATTTCGTCTTCCGGCCGGGCTATTTCCCTTAATCGTGCCTCCTCCACTGCAAGCCTATTTTGCCGTCTCCATTCTTGGAACCATTCTTCCCATGCGCGATTCCCTTTGACAAAGTCTTCCATCTTTGTACCTAAGCTTTGAAATCAAAATAAAGAACAATTAGTACAAAAGCTTGGCACTTAGTTGGTACCGATGAGGTAGGTGGTGGTAGGGTGTGTGATAGGATAAGAAAAAGGGATGGACTTTTCTGAACCTTAAACACAATTAAACTAGGCGCGATTGTCATCTCCCCAGCAACGGCGCCAATTTGACAAGAGGGTTTCTCGACCAAATAAATATGTAGTCCAGACCCCGCTATAAGATAGCGGAGTCAGGTTCGTCCTCAGGAGAGAAAGTCAGCGGCTCTAGGTTAAGTGTGTTTAAGGGTTCGGGAATAGCGGGAAAAGGTGTATGGTTGCTGTCGACGTTGACTAAGACTTGGTCGATGTCGAGGGAATGGTAGGAGAAGAGGTGGTCGGTGTCGGGTAACTTTGCAGGATAAAAATAATGAAATAAAATAAATAAAGATGCAAACTTCCAAGGTTAAGGATCACCACAACATTAAACATATGTGTAGATTTATAACTTACATAAAGATGCATGCTTTATATCAAATAAATTTCGTTATTAAAAAATAGGAATATAGAGGCTTTCGCATAAACCCTAAGTGTTACTACTTTTTCTTAATTAGGATCAACCAACTTTCGCAAGCAAACCCTAATTACTATCCAAATTCATAATAAGATCGCTTTCGCTTCAATATCACAAATAAGGAATTTCCTCAACTCTCGCAAAGGATTAAGCACATAGGTTGACGATGATAAAGACATACAAATTCATAAATTCTTAAATCAAACACACATATCTATGTTGGGATCACCCCAACCCTAGATGAAGGAAATTAGAAACAAGACATAATAAAAGAAACTAACTTTAATATTAAAAATAAAACTAAAACTTATAAAACCTTCGAATCTTCCCTCCTCTTCCCCCACTTGGGTCCTCTCTCTTTCTCCTCTCTCCTTGCGTCCTAAGACGACTTTGCTTGAATGTTATAAAATCAGCCTCCTAGGGCTTTATTTATAGGCTTGTTGGAAGGGGGGAAATCGAGTTTAAAATATAATGAAATAGATCAAACCACATTCGTGCCCACGCAAATGATTACAAGACTTCCTCCCGATGTAGCAGCGGGAAGTCAGGATCGATCCTCGAGGAAGTGTGTCAGCGGATCTCAGGTAGCGGAGGAATCTCACAGGCAGAAAACCAACCAGACAGACAGAAATAATAGAGAAAAGCAGAAAAGAAAGCGAAGACAGCAATTTTTGGTCGATATCGACTACTGTAACTCGATATCGACTAAGAAAATCGACTAACAGTGCTCAATATCGACTGACAGACAGCAAAACTCAGCAAAATAACTCGATTTTGACAAAACTCAACTCGACATCGACCAGTTTCCTTGATGTCGACCAAATCTTCTCGATTTCGAGTAACTCAGAAACAGAAATTTGCAACTTTTCGAACGAAAACGAATGTAAACACGAAGTTAACTCAATAAACTAAAGACTTCCAAGATCAGGGTTTCAACACCACAACGGTAACCATGTAAAATAACACATAAAGGCATAAAATATCATGCTTTTCATCAAATAACTTTCGTTATTAAGAAATAGGAATATAGAGGCTTTCGCATAAACCCTAATTGTTACTAACCCTTTTCACATAATTAATCCAAGTTGTATTAAGATCACTTTCGCTTCAATAACACAAACAATGATCACCTTCAACTTTCGCAAAAGAATCATGCTCATAGAAAAGAAGACGAATTGCATAAAAAGATCAAACCTTTACCGCATCACCTCACATGGCAACCGTCGGGCTCACCTCAACCCTAGAAGTGGGTGGACTACTCGCTCTTCATCATGAATAAACTCATCAATAATAAAAGGAAATAACTTTGCATTAAATTAAACTAAAGAAAGCTTACAACCGAACAAGCCAAATCCGCTCACGCGTTTCCACCTTGCTCTCGCCACAAGCTCTCTCTCTATGTAACTAATTGTAACTTGAATTGAATGAATAAAATCCAGACCCTAAGGCTTTATTTATAGCCTTCATTCCTTCTCTAATTAGGAAAGAAAACTATATCTAAATCTATATCTATCTATCTTTTATCTAAAGATTAAAACATGGAAATAAATAAATAAATCTAAAAGGAATTATATCAAATTGTGGATAAATCCTCCTCCAACTTGATAGATCTTGATAGAATTTGCTCTTGCGGATATCTCCATTGGATTCGGGATAGAAACTTAACAAGATTCGAATAGCTCGATTTTTGCCGCCTGGGATCAACTCGATATCGAGTAGAGGTTTTCTCCGTCTTCAGCTTCTTGAATCGATCTCGGCTCCAGGAAGTGAAAATCGACTTGGTTGTTACTCGATATCGAGTTGAGTTACTCGATATCGACTTGCATGTTCCAGCTCCAGCTTCCTCGTCGATTCCTGGGTCTTCAGCTCGATATGGGGTTACTCGATATCGACTTAGGGTAGTCGATATCGACTTCTTTTCTTCAGCCTTCTCGATTCTGGGCAACTCTGGTGAATATCGAGTGACTTTACTCGATATCGACTAACTGTGCTGACTCGATTTTTCCTGCTTTTGGCTCGATTTGTCCTGGTTCCGCTGCTCCTTGACCTCGGACTTCTGTAGTTGACTGCGAGCTTTTCTCGAAGCACATGATTCATTAAGCGCATAAAAGTACTAGGAGCATTAGTTAAACCAAAAGGCATAACCAACCACTCATATAAGCCTAGCTTAGTCTTAAAGGCTGTTTTCCATTCATCACCTTCTTTCATTCTAATTTGATGATAGCCACTCCTAAGATCAATTTTAGAAAATATAGAAGCTCCGTGTAACTCATCTAGCATATCATTTAATCTAGGAATAGGGTGACGATATTTAATAGTAATGTTGTTAATAGCCCTACAATCTACACACATTCTCCATGAACTATCTTTCTTAGGGACTAATAACACAGGCACAGCACTAGGACTTAAGCTTATTCGAATATAACCCTTATCCAACAGTTCCTGGACTTGGGTTTGGACCTCTTGGGTCTCAGTGGGATTCATACGATACGCAGGCCTATTAGGCAATGCAGCCCCCGGAATAAGATCAATTTGATGCTCAATTCCACGAATGGGGGGTAGACTTGGTGGTATGGCATCGGGAAACACATCCTTAAACTCCTTAAGAAGAGCGAGAATGTTCGATGGAAGAGAAGCTTTAAGCTCTTCACTTAACATACTCAAGCTCTTGCAAAGGCGCATAAGAACAGTTCCACCATCCGCAAAGTCGTCCATGAATGTGCTTTTGGAAGCCAAGAACACACTCTTAGATCGAGTTTGAGGATCCACTTGGCTCGACTGAGCCTCCTGATCTAACTCACCTTTACTTACCTTGCGCTTCTCAATCTCATCAGCTACTTGCGTAGGTGTCATGGGCTTGAGAATAACATTCTTTCCCTGAAAAGTAAAGGTATAGCGATTAGTAAACCCATCATGAGTAACCTTACGATCAGATTGCCAAGGACGGCCTAATAGAATATGGCAAGCTTGCATAGGCACTATGTCACATAAAACATCATCTTCATAATGTCCTAGTTTAATATGCACTTTAACTTGCCTATTTACTTTTCAATAAGCCACAATCATTCATCCACTGCAATTTGTAAGGTCTAGGGTGTTGGACAGTAGGTAAATGCAATTTGTCAACCATTTCTTGACTAGCTAAATCACAGCAACTACCTCCATCAATGATCACATTTACAACATTTCCTTTAACTAGACAACGAGTATGAAACAAGTTTTCTCTTTGATTATCATCACATGGTGTAGGAACAACACTTAAAACTCTCCTAACAATCAAAGATTCTCCATGCTCATATTCAACCTCCTCATCATCATTTTCATAACAAACAAGGTTTAAATTCTGATCATTATCATTATTAACATTCTCATTATGTTCATCACAAGAATTTTCAGATTCATATTCTCCTAAGTGATTCACCATGAATCTGAAACCTCTCATGGTTAATCACTTAGGAGAATATGAATCTGAAAATTCTTGTGATGAACATGATGAGAATGCTAATAATGAAAATGATCAGAACTTAAACCTTGTTTGTTATGAAAATGAGGATGATGAGGTTGAATATGAGCATGGAGAATCTTTGATTGTTAGGAGAGTTTTAAGTGTTGTTCCTACACCATGTGATGATAATCAAAGAGAAAACTTGTTTCATACTCGTTGTCTAGTTAAAGGAAAGGTTGTAAATGTGATCATTGATGGAGGTAGTTGCTGTAATTTAGCTAGTCAAGAAATGGTTGACAAATTGCATTTACCTACTGTCCAACACCCTAGACCTTACAAATTGCATTGGATGAATGATTGTGGCTTATTGAAAGTAAATAGGCAAGTTAAAGTGCATATTAAACTAGGACATTATGAAGATGATGTTTTATGTGATATAGTGCCTATGCAAGCTTGTCATATTCTATTAGGCCGTCCTTGGCAATCTGATCGTAAGGTTACTCATGATGGGTTTACTAATCGCTATACCTTTACTTTTCAGGGAAAGAATCATTTGAGGCAGGTAAGCATGTTGAGTTCATAAAGGAGTTGCATGAACGAACTCGAGAGAAGCTGAAGCTGAAGGCTGAATACAATGCTAACAAGGCCAACAAGGGACGTCGCTTGGTCACATTTCATCCTGGAGATCTTGTATGGGTGCACTTGAGGAAGGAGCGGTTTCCAGAAGCCCGGAAGAACAAGCTGTCACCTCGTGGTGATGGACCATTTTGGATCAAGAAGAGAGTGGGCGACAATGCCTACCAATTGGAGCTTCCTGGAGACATGGGTGTGAGCGCTACATTCAACGTCGCGGATCTAATCCCTTACTTCGCTGTGGATGAAGACTTGGATTCGTGGTCGAATCCTTTTCAAGAAGGGGAGGTTGATGCGGGACCATCTTCTACAACTCCAGACACACCCATCATACTTGGAGAAGGACCAATGACTCGAGCTAGAGCCAAGAAGCTTCAGAGAGACTCATTCAACTTTATGGGTCATGCATTATTCTCGAGCAAGGTTCAACTCCCCGAGCCTACATTGAAGAATTACATGTGCATAGGAGTTGCTGATGGTATCGATGCCAACACCAGAGGTATCGACGCCAACGTCTAAACACATGTTTAAGTACTGAGGCCCTCGGCGCCAATACCCAGCCCTCGGCGCCGATACCAGAACACTTAGAATCTACATGGGCTGAATTTGCCTAAGTGTTATTTCCCATTTTCAGCTTAAGTGTTCTATTGGGCTTTTCTAGTTATTATTTTAAGACCTTATTTACTTATGTCTTTAGGTTTATTTTATTAAGCCCATTAGTATTTAGATCTATCTTAGTTTATCAACTAGAATCGGCCAACACCTTCCTATGGCCTATATATTTCGATTTCAGCTTTGTAAACAACTTGGAACATTCATAATAGACATATTACTTCTCAAAATCGTGTGTGGTACACCTTGAGAGTTGTTGGCCGAATTGAGCAGTGCTCTTCAGGTCATCGAATTAATATCATCTCAGCTTGGTTTGCTTTGCCGTTCATCAACTTCGCAAGACTTGGTGAATCTAGTATCCACAAGCCCCCTCCTTGTGCCTTCAAGTTGTCCGCTTGATTGGGGTTGTAGAGGCGGGTTGTGTAGTCATTGGTATTGGTTCCTACCCTCTGAGGAGGCCTGGGGTCTTTATCTTGTTCTGCATAGATCGTTTCAGTCCTTATCGGTCGTGTCTTTACATAAATTTTGAGTCTTTATTCAATTCTTTCGAGTCTTTGTTTCTTTGCTTTGGTCGATCTCTAGAACAGCCTTGTTCTTGAAGATCTTGTCGAGTCTTGCATTGTTCTTGCTTATTCTTGCTGCGTTTCTTGAGTTCTTGTTTGAATCTTGGTCATCTTGATTGAGTTTCTTGAGTCTTGCTGCGTTCTTGGTATTTCTTGTTCAGTTCTTGAAGTTTCTTGCTTGTTGTCGAAGACCGGACCATCACACGACTAACCCCGTATTACTCTCCTTAGCCGCGTTACGCGGTTTGCTGTCCGTGTCGATCTGGGAATACATGGAGCCGAAGGAGTCCGATTTCTATCTACATCTATCAAGCTCTATCTATGGAGAGAAGATTTACCCACACTTGGAGGATTTCACTTTTTGGATTTAATTCCTTTATTCTATTTATTTATCTTTAAGCTATTAGATAATTAGATATAGATATAGATAGACTTTCTTGCCTTGATTAGCAAGGGTAAGAAGCCTATAAATAAAGCCTTAGGGGCTGAGTTTTATTCATTCAATTTCAGAGAGAACAAGTAAGTAGTTACATAGAGAGAGAGAGAGAGTTTGTGGCGAGCAAGGTGGAAAGGCGAAAGCGGATTTGGCTTGTTCGGTTGTAAGCTTTCTTTGGTTTATTTTAATGCAAGTTAGTTTCTTTTGTTTATTTATGAGTTTCTTGAAGATGAAGAGCGAGTAGTCCACCCACTTCTAGGGTCGGGGTGAGCCCGACGGTGGCCATGTGAGATGATGCGGTAAAGGTCTGATCTTTTTATGCAATTTGTCTTCTATCCCTATAAGCATGATTCTTTTGCGATAGTTGAAGGTGATCCTTGTTTGTGTTATTGAAGCGAAAGTGATCTCAATGCAACTTGGATTAATTATGTGAAAAAGGGTTAGTAACAATTAGGGTTTATGCGAAAGCCTCTATATTCCTATTTGTTAATAACGAAAGTTATTTGATGGAAAACATGATCTTTTATGCCTTTATGTGTTATTTTGCATGGTTATCGTTGTGGTCTTGATACCCTGGCTTTGGAAGTCTTTAGTTTATTGAATTTATTCCACCGAAATCTGAGTTTTGTCTTCGAAAGTTTGCATTTTTAAGTTTTTGTGTTTGTCAACGTCAAGCAAGTTTTTGTCGATATCGAGTTGGTCTTACTCGATATCGAGGAGGGTTTACTCGACACTGTCTTTTCTGAGTTTTTGTTGTCTGTTGGTCGATTTCTTCTGTCTGTTGTCGACTTGCTGTAGTCGATATCGAGGACTGCTGCTCCATATCGAGTAGCTTCTGTGTCCTTGCGTTATTTTCTGCTTTTGTTTGTTATTTCTGTCTTTCTGTCTTTTCTGTCTGTGAGATTTACAGCTACCTGAGATCCGCTGACACGCTTCCTCGTGGATCGATCCTGACTTCCCACTACTGCATAGGGAGGGAGTCTTGTAATTATTTGCGTGGGCGTGAATCTGGTTTGATTTATATTTCTATATTTTGAACTTGATTTCCTCCTACAACAAATTGGCGTCGTTGCCGGGGAAGCAATCATTCGCGCCTTATGATGCGGGGTTAGCCGCTGTTTTCCCGACCTTCTTGACGTTGTGGACTCGAACTCACAAGAACACAAAGAAATGGCACAAGTGAGACAAGAAAAATGCAGCAAAGGGGGATTAAACCTTGGGAGCAAGGCTTGACCAAATGAAAAGGAAAAACAGAATAAAACAAAGGGAAATGAAAGGGAAAGATAGGAGGAATCAACCTTGATGAACAACAAGAAGACCCATTGGGACAATGCACCAAGAACCAACTTGAATGACACCAAAACCAACCCTATACAACCTTACACAACCATGGCTGGCCATGGAAGCACAAGGAGGAGGTCCGTGCTCATCTCGAAATCACCAATCTTCGGGAAATTGAGAAAACCAAGAACAACCGAACTGAATACAACACACATGCACACAAGGCATGAAGCTCTCACCTTTAGAGAGTGAAACCAACTAGGTTTTCATTAACAAGATTCAAAGTGTCTTCAAATGAGAGTTTACAAGCCTTAAATAGTAGAGAAAATCAGCCCAAAAGCAAGGGCCCAAAAACACAAGTTCTACTAAACCCAAACAAAGGCCCAAAACTCTAAGTCCAAAAACAAGCAAGCAAATGAAGGCTAAATATGAGTGGTGGCTGAATCACTCTTAGTCGAACCCGAGAATGGTGCGGTTTCAAGCAATGTGATGATGTCATCCTCGAGCTCCTTTGGTAGCACCAACTTCATATGGTGGATGATGAAAGCGTTAAGTTCATCTCTTATCTTCTTAGCTCGTGACCTTGTGATAGGTCCATCTCCATCTCCGAAATGAGGTGCATCGGGTGGTTCTTGGGATGGTCCTCCATCATTCTCCCCTTCTTGGAAAGGATTCGACCTCGAATCCATGTCTTCCTCCTCATCTAGGTAGGGGGTGAGATCGGCGACGTTGAATGTTGCACTAACTCCATAGTCACCCGGTAGGTCAATCTTGTAGGCATTATCCCCGAATCGTTGCAATACTTTGAATGGACCATCTCCTCGAGGAGCGAGCTTAGACTTGCGCTTTTTTGGAAATCGCTCCTTTCGCAAATGCACCCAAACTAGATCGCCGAGCTGGAAAATCATCTTGCGACGCCCCTTGTTGGCTCGTTTGGCATTCTCTTCGGCCTTTTGAATTAGCCGGTCACGAGTACGCTCATGAAGCTCCCGAATGAATTCCACCTGTTTTCCTGCATCAAAGTCTTCTTTCTCCCTCAAGGGACATGGGGTAAGATCTAAAGGGGTTAGTGGGTTAGTACCATAAACACACTCAAATGGTATAAGCTTAGTAGATGAATGCACAATCCGGTTATAAGCAAACTCCACATGAGGCAAAGCATCCTCCCACAACCTCAAATTGTTCCTAATGATGGCCCTAAGGATGGTAGTAAGGGTCCTATTGGTTACCTCCGTTTGCCCATCGGTTTGTGGGTGACTAGAGGTGGAAAACAACAACTTTGTCCCTAGTTTACTCCAAAGAGTCCTCCAAAAGTGGCTAAGAAATTTCACATCCCGATCGCTCACAATAGTCTTAGGTACTCCATGAACCCTAACAATCTCTCTAAAGAAAAGGTTAGCTACATTAGAGGCATCATCGGTCTTATGGCAAGCGATAAAGTGAGCCATCTTAGAGAAACGATCAACAACCACAAAGATCGAATCCCTCCCCTTCTTAGTCCTAGGTAACCCAACAATAAAGTCCATGGATATGTCCTCCCAAGGGGCTGCAGGAATTGGTAATGGACAATACAAGCCGTGGGGTTGTAACCTAGACTTATTAGCCTTCAAACAATCAATACATCTCTTAACCAAATGTTCTACGTCTCGAAGCATGCGAGGCCAAAAGAAATGTGTGTGTAACATATGATAGGTCTTATCCCTCCCAAAATGGCCCATCAATCCACCTCTATGGGCTTCCTCAACAAACAAGAGCCTAAGTGATACGGGGTTAGCCGTGTGATGGTCCGATCTTCGACAACAAGCAAGAAACTTCAAGAACTGAACAAGAAACGCAAGAACTTAATCAAGATCGATCAAGAACTATAAAGACGCAGCAAGAACTAACAAGAAAGATGCAAGATTTATGCAAGACTCAACAATAAAGCAAAGAGACGCAACAAGACTCTCAAGAATCGATCAAGAGAGGGCAAGATCGACCAAGAAACACCAAGAACAGGGGCTGTACGCAATGTCGACACCAAGAAGATGAACAAGACTCGATAAAGAATCGAAATTGCAACAAAGAATGAAAAGACGCGACCGATAAGGACTGAGTCGATCTATGCAGAACAAGATAAAGACCCCAGGCCTCCTCAGAGGGTAGGAACCAATACCAATGACTACACAACCCGCCTCTACAACCCTACACAATCAAGCGGACAACTTGAAGGCACAAGGAGGGGGCTTGTGGATACTAGATTCACCAAGTCTTGCGAAGTTGATGAACGGCAAAGCAAACCAAGCTGAGATTATCAATCAATGACCAACGAGCACAGCTCTAGTTGAATCAACAAACACTCGATGTGTTTACACTCTATATGAGAGAATTGTATTCATAAAAGTTCCTACTGATTACAATGGTAGGTGTTCGGCTTATATAGCCATAACATAGGCCTGATGGGCCGATTTAACTAAATAAAAGAAATAAACAGAATAAAACGCAGCAAGAAAAACGCAGCAAAGGGGGATTAAACCTTGGGAGTAAGGCTTGACCAAATGAAAAGGAAAAACAGAATAAAACAAAGGGAAATGAAAGGGAAAGATAGGAGGAATCAACCTTGATGAACAACAAGAAGACCCATTGGGACAATGCACCAAGAACCAACTTGAATTACACCAAAACCAACGCTATACAACCTTACACAACCATGGCTGGCCATAGAAGCACAAGGAGGAGGTCCGTGCTCATCTCGAAATCACCAATCTTCGGGAAATTGAGAAAACCACGAACAACCGAACTGAATACAACACACATGCACACAAGGCATGAAGCTCTCACATTTGGAGAGTGAAACCAACTAGGTTTTCATTAACAAGATTCAAAGTGTCTTCAAATGAGAGTTTACAAGCCTTAAATAGTAGAGAAAATCAGTCCAAAAGCAAGGGCCCAAAAACACAGTTCTACTAAACCCAAACAAAGGCCCAAAACTCTAAGTCCAAAAACAAGCAAGCAAATGAAGGCTAAGTATGAGTGGTGGCTGAATCACTCTTAGTCGAACCCAAGAATGGTGCGGTTTCAAGCAATGTGATGATGTCATCCTCGGGCTCCTTTGGTAGCACCAACTTCATATGGTGGATGATGAAAGCGTTAAGTTCATCTCTTATCTTCTTAGCTCGTGACCTTGTGATAGGTCCATCTCCATCTCCGAAATGAGGTGCATCGGGTGGTTCTTGGGATGGTCCTCCATCACCTTAGGTAGTCAGATCTCACTTTTCTTTTGAGTTACTTCGCAGGTATATGCGCCGTTTTGGTCGAACACCTGAGTTTGATGCCTTAGACGAACCGGAGCGCCTTATACACATCCAAGCTAAACTGAAAAGAGCCATGGCGGCTGCAGAGACACAGGAACAGCTGATTGAGAGGCTTTAGTGGGAACTAGCTGCTAAAGATACTGCTCTCACCGCTGAGAGAGCACGCACTACACGGGAAGCGGAGCGTGCGAGGCAATTGGAAGATGAGCTTGCCCAATACCCAACAACTGCAGAGGATTACATGCACCCGACTCTCATCGTGCCTGAATCGGCCATTCTAATCCTTGAAAATAACTATGAAATTCGCACTCCGTTCCTTATTGAAATTAAAAATAATGCTTTCTTTGGTAGATTTAATGAATGTCCTCTTCAACATATTACCAACTTTACTGATATGTGTCGTACTCTTACTGAAGGTACCACCTTGGAGTACATCTTGATGAAGGCTTTTCGTTGGTTCTTATCTGGTCCATCATTGAAGTGGCTTGAAGGGTTGAAACCACGATCCCTCACGACATGGGCTGAAGTAAAACAGGAATTCCTCAACAAGTTTTTCCCTCCTTCCAAGACAGCACTCCTTCGCCAGAAGATCACAGCTTTCAAACAGAAGCCCGGGGAGCTGCTGGCAAAAGCTTGGGAAAGATATAATGATCTGCTGCGATCATGCCCTACACATGGACAGCAACCCTGCGTAGTTCAGGAGATCTTCTTCAACTCTCTTGACTTGGTTGCTAAGGATATGATCAACACATATACTCACTACGAGTATCTAACAATGCCACCTGCTGACGCATGGGCTGCCCTCAACAAGCTGACTAACTATGACAACAAGTATGGGACTCCAACCAACTATGAGGAGAATACCTATGCTAGGCCAGCTCCATCCATGCCCCTCTATGAGCCCTCTAAAGAGATTGACCCAGATGACAAGGAGCAATACTACAGAGATCAAAATCGCAAGCTCCTCAAGCAAGTCAAATACCTTTCTGTCAACCAGGCATGCATCGAATGCGGATCACAGAGGCACACAACTACTGAGTGCCCACATACAGAGCAAGTCAGACTGGCAGAATACCATGAAGAGGCAGCTTACGCAGGGGGTCCCAATCGCTACATGGGGGACCAAAGGTTTCAGCAACCACAATGGAACCAAGGTGCCCCTAGGAAGCCCCCACCCTATAGAGCTCCAGGACATCCGGAAAGGGACCAAAAAAGGGATGATCTACAGACCGTCTTAGAGGAAATACGGAGAAATCATTTAGACACCAAGCAATCCTTCACCTCAGTCTACACTCAGATTCGCTCCCTTGATCTTCAGAACCATATCCCAAGGGAAAGAATGGACACATCGCTGCTGTAAAACTCAGAAGCGGTCATAAGCTACAAGAGCAAGAGGTCGAAAAGCAGCTGGACAAAGGAACTGAACAACAACTTGATATCGACCAGACCTTGGTCAATGTCGAGAAGAGGCAACTCGATATCGAGGAAGGACAACTCGATATCAATGACAAACTGGGCCAACCTTCGTCTGCACAGCATAGCAACTCGACACCAAGGAAAGTAGTCGATATCGAGGAACAGTTGGTCGATATCGAGGAAGATCAAATCGATCTCAAGAAAGCTGCAGTACCTCCGACATCTGTTCTAGCTCCGAACCAGAAAAAGAAGCTGCCCTTCCCAATAAAATCTCCAAAGGACCCAGCAGAGAAGAAATTTCAGCGCTTCATCAAGATGCTTCAGAAGCTCAATTTCACCATACCCTTCACATAATCTCTCAATGAAATGCCATCCTACGTCAAATTCCTCAAGGAGATTTTAAGCAAGAAGCGGTCAATGGCTGAAATTACAGAGGAGTGCAGCCATATGGACATACTTGAGAAGAGGCTCGATCCAGGTAAGTTTGCTATAACCATTGGATTTGGTCAATACAAATTTAATGCTTTATGTGATCTTGGAGCTAGTGTGAGTATAATGCCTTTAACGATATGGTCCAAGATTAAGATAGGTGCCCTAGAGCTTATGGATGCTAAACTTTATATGGCCAACAACACGGTGGTCATTCCAACAGGCATGGTGGACAATGTGCCAGTGCAAGTAGGTAAGTTCTTTGTCCCTGCTGATTTCTTAGTTATTGATATGGTGGAGGACCCTGCTTGTCCAATTATTCTAGGAAGGCCCTTCTTGGCGACGGTGGATGCCATTATAAGCGTACGGAAGGGAGTGCTCACTTTCAACATCAGTGATGAGGTAATTGAGTATTCCTTTGATAAAACTGAAAGGCATACAGGTCCAATGGAAGAGGTAAAATCTATCTCATCTGGTTACATCACTTGTGGGGAGCCTAAGGTAAGAAATATGACTCCTGAAGAGCTGGAAAAGAGGGATATGGAAGCCCGGGTGGAGAAGATCATGGCTATCCTAAACGAAGAAGCAGAGAATCCACTCGACACGGACCAAGGTACGTCGATTTGGACTAACTATTTTTTCGGATGCCTTGACAGGATGCAAGTGTGGGGTCGAAGTCAGACAAAATTCCTCGACATCGACGAATTTAGTCGACATCGACCAAACTCAGCCCCCTCCACCGGCAGCAGCGTCGTCGAGCAGCCAATCTGAAGCACAACACTCCTCGACATCGAGTAAGCTACTCGATATCGACCAAAACCCCGCTGCCTCGACTTCACCTTCCTCGACGCTGATTCCACCAGACGAGAAAAGGTCTTCGATATCGACCAAATTGGTCGATATCGACCAAGCACCACCGTCCTCAACACCAGCATCCTCGAGTAGCAGCAGGCCACCAGAAGCTGAAAACTCGTCGAGATCGAGTACTGTTACTCGAGATCGACCAAATACAGTGGCCCCCGAATCCGTTTCTGCGAAGGTAAGCCAAGGTATGGATCTTTCTTCTCCTTTTTCCATTAAAGATCTATCTATACATGGGAGAAGTTTGCCTTGGAATGTGCGCTTATGTAGGATTTCCATTGATGAGCCCAAGGAGTATGAAGTTGGAGACAAACTCTATGTTTCCAAGTCAAAGGATCATTAGTTTCCTAACAAATTCAACAACAAGAGAATGGGGCCTTTCGTGGTGAACAAGATCCATTCTGGAGGACTGCAGCTGATGGACAAGAATGGAGTCCTATTTGAAGCCCAAGCTACATGGGCCCCGCAGATGCCACCTTGAGCTTAATGGAGAAAGTCGGCCTAACGACTATAAAATCTAGAGCTTGTACATAGACATTTATTTTTTGGGATTTTTTGACATTGTTTTGTTTGTTTTTTGGTTTTGGTTTTTCTATTGTGGGTATATGTCTTCTATATTTTTTAGGTCCATGGGGATAGAAGCAAGCTAAATCGGACTAGGCCCAGAGTATAGAACTCGACATTATGAAGCCCTACACGCTTGTCTAGTGAGTTTCTTTCTTTGCCCTTGTTTTTATACAGTGAGGACACTGTAATGTTTAAGTATGGGGTGGGGGAAGGGCTTACTTTATACATATTTGATTTATTTGACATTTTATGTGCATATTTAGAGTTTATTTCTTGAATTGCTTATGCATGGCTATTTTGGAATTCATTATTGATCTATGGGCTTACATGCATGTTTTCCAAAGTTTATAAAAAATGACCCCCATTGAAAATTTTGATAAGTGTCATGGAAGCTTTATTGAACTCGACGATGCAAAATTAGGATTCATTAGAGATATAGCATGAAATTGCCTAGTAAAAGGAAGTCACAATGAAGTGCATTATTTCTTGAAAACCATGAAAGGAGGTAAATTTGAAGTTGCTTTTGACATGTTGCATGATAAGAGGATGGAGGACTTTATATTTCCATATAATGCTCATATGTTTATATTCCCTAGCCATACCTATGCTTATGCATCACAAAAGTCATAATATGCCTTATTTCATATTTGCTCCACATGATCTAAATATCGCCATTCTTTACCTTATTTCCTATCCGGAGATTATGTTGAGAATGATGTTACATTATGGAGATTATCATATGGTGTTTGTGTTGTTGTTGTTATCATTATTGGAGTTTGGCGGGAAATTACTTGAAATATATGGAAAATTGAATGAGTGAGAAAAAATCCGATCACCTCATGAGATAAAGGTAGATCGACCCTGCTCGCTGAGATAATAGTTCAGTGAGATGGGACACACGGGTGAGGAGTCCAAAGCACTAAGTATCTGGGGCCATTCATGACACCCATGTTTGCGACTCGCGAGAAGTCAGTGCTGAGGTTAGAGAGGTAAAAGCATTATGATTGAAAAAAGCATTATGAAAGGTGATGAATCAAAGGAAGAAGGAATGTGGTATGAAAGTTTGGAAAGAACTCCATTTCCCCGGATTATTAGCACCACATTTCCGAAAAATTGCCCACCTTTAGCCTTTTACCGATCTACTTCTTACTTGAGCTTAAATTAAAGTCCTCTTGATTATTAATGCTTTGTCACGAATGAATTTTTTTGCATAACCCTCCTTTTGTGAGTAGATGTTGCTTTTAAAATTGCACATGCAGGGATTTGTGACACTAGTACCTTTTCGAGGATGGTAATTGATTGCAGGGACATATGAGAATGAATCTAAGATGTTGAGAGTTCTGATTTCTTCCCCTGAATGACAAATAAAAGTATTGCTTGAGGACAAGCAAGCTTAAGTATGGGGTGTTTGTTGTGAGCTGAATCGGCCATGTTTTATACTTACATTTATATCGTTTTCTGCATACATTTCATACATTTGGGCTAGAATAGTATAGAATCTATTTAGTTTATGCTTATTTGCCAAATTAGGGAATCTACACCAGTTTCTGTTTAAATTTGCAGAATTCGAGGCAATTCACAGCAGTTCTGAGAAAGGACGAAAAGCTCGGAAATCAACTACAGAAGTCCAAGGTCAAAAGAATGATGGAACCAGGACGAATCAAGCCGGATCCAAGAGTTACTCGATATCGAGTACCTTTACTCGATATCGACCAAAAAGTCCGAGAAGTGTTGGTCAAGTAGGAGCTGATCGAGGAAGCTGAAGACGAAGCCAACCCCACTCCGGAGCTCTACTCGATATCGAATAGTTTACTCGATATTTACAACACCTTGAAGCCATGCCCGGAATCGAGGAAAGATGCCAAATCGAGAAGCCGAGGACAAGACATGCCGAGCACCAGTTACTCGATATCGAGCACTTTACTCGATATCGACAACCCCAGCACCACACTTCCGAGCCCGATCGAGAACCAGCTACACGACAACACCGGGCCAGCCAAAGTCGACACCATGTACTCGATATCGAGTACTTTGCTCGATATCGACAAGATCGGAGGCCCCTGTCCGAGCTAGATCGAGCACCAGCTACCTGAGATGCCTAGCAAGCTGTAGTCGACGACACAAGTTACTCGATATCGAGTACTTTACTCGATATCGAGGAGCACTCTCCTTAGCCGCGTTACGCGGTTTGCTGTCCGTGTCGAGCTGGGAATACTTGGAGCCGAAGAAGTCCGATTTCTATCTACATCTATCAAGTTCTATCTATGGAGAGAAGATTTACCCACACATGGAGGATTTCACCTTTTGGATTTAATTCCTTTATTCCATTTATTTATCTTTAAGCTATTAGATAATTAGATATAGATATAGATAGACTTTCTTACCTTGATTAGCAAGGGTAGGAAGCCTATAAATAAATCCTTAGGGGCTGAGTTTTATTCATTCAATTTCAGAGAGAACAAGTAAGTAGTTACATAGAGAGAGAGAGTTTGTGGCGAGCAAGGTGGAAAGGCGAAAGCGGATTTGGCTTGTTCGATTTTAAGCTTTCTTTTGTTTATTTTAATGCAAGTTAGTTTCTTTTGTTTATTTATGAGTTTCTTGATGATGAAGAGCGAGTAGTCCACCCACTTCTAGGGTCGGGGTGAGCCCGACGGTGGCCATGTGAGATGATGCGGTAAAGGTCTGATCTTTTTATGCAATTCGTCTTCTATCCCTATAAGCATGATTCTTTTGCGAGAGTTGAAGGTGATCCTTGTTTGTGTTATTGAAGCAAAAGTGATCTTAATGCAACTTGGATTAATTGTGTGAAAAAGGGTTAGTAACAATTAGGGTTTATGCGAAAGCCTCTATATTCCTATTTGTTAATAACGAAAGTTATTTGATGGAAGGCATGATCTTTTATGCCTTTATGTGTTATTTTGCATGGTTATCGTTGTGGTGTTGATACCATGGCTTTTGAATTCTTTAGTTTATTGAATTTATTCCACCGAAATCTGAGTTCTGTCTTCGAAAGTTTGCATTTTTAAGTTTCCGTGTTTGTCAACGTCAAGCAAATTTTTGTCGATATCGAGTTGGTCTTACTCGATATCGAGGAGGGTTTACTCGACACTGTCTCTTCTGAGTTTCTGTTGTCTGTTGGTCGATTTCTTTTGTTTGTTGTCGACTTGCTGTAGTCGATATCGAGGACTGCTACTCGATATCGAGTAGCTTCTGTGTCCTTGCGTTATTTTCTGCTTTTGTTTGTTATTTCTGTCTCTCTTTCTGTCTTTCTGTCTTTTCTGTCTATGAGATTTACAGCTACCTGAGATCCGCTGACACGCTTCCTCGTGGATCGATCCTGACTTCCCACTACTACATAGGGAGGGAGTCTTTTAATTATTTGCGTGGGCGCGAATCTGGTTTGATTTATATTTCTATATTTTGAACTTGATTTCCTCCTACAACAATATTTTATTAGGTCGTCCTTGGCAATCTGATCGTAAGGTCATTCATGATGGGTTTACTAATCGTTACTCCTTTACTTTTCAGGGAAAGAATGTCGTTCTCAAGCCCATGACACCTACACAAGTGGCTGATGAGATTGAGAAGCGCAAGGTAAGTCAAGGTGAGTTAGATAAGGCGACTCAGCCGAGCCAAGTGGATCCTCAATCTCGGCCTAAGGGTGTGTTTTTGGCTTCCAAGAGCACATTCATAGACGATTTTGTGGATGAGGAAACAACTCTCATGCTCCTATGCAAAGGGTTTAATATGTTGAATGAGGAGCTTAGAGCTACCTTACCTTCTCACATCCTATCTCTTCTTGAAGAGTATAAAGATGTATTCCCCGATGACATACCAGCAGGTCTACCCCCTATTCGTGGAATTGAGCATCAAATTGATCTTATTCTAGGGGTTGCCTTGCCTAATAGGCCTGCTTATCGTATGAATCCCACTGAGACCCAAAAGGTCCAATCCCAAGTCCATGAACTGTTGGATAAGGGATATATTAGAGAAAGCTTAAGTCCTTTTGCTTTGCCTGTGTTATTAGTCCCTAAGAAAGATGGTTCATGGAGAATGTGTGTAGATTGTAGGGCTATTAATAACATAACTGTTAAATATCACCATCCTATTCCACGATTAGATGATATGCTAGATGAACTACATGGAGCTTCAATATTTTCGAAAATTGATCTTAAGAGTGGATATCATCAGATTAGAATGAAGGAAGATGATGAATGGAAAACAACATTTAAGACTAAGTTTGGTTTATATGAGTGGTTGGTTATGCCTTTTGGTTTAACTAATGCTCCAACTACTTTTATGCGATTAATGAATCATGTGCTTAGAAACTTTATAGGGAAATTTGTTGTTGTCTATTTTGATGATATTCTTATTTATAGCAAATCTCCTGATGATCATAAAGCACGTCTTAAAGAAGTACTTCAAACATTAAGAAATGAACACTTATATGCTAATTTAAAGAAATGTGAGCTATGTAATGAACAAGTGTCTTTTCTTGGTTTTGTATTGAGCTCTAACGGACTGCGTGTGGATGAGGCAAAGATCAAAGCCATACAAGAATGGCCGACTCCCACTAATATTGGCCATGTCCGCAGCTTCCAAGGTCTCGCGAGCTTCTACAGGCGTTTCGTGCGCGACTTCAACTCCATTTCGGCCCCACTTACCGAGGTCACAAAGAAGAGAAGTGAGTTCAAATGGGGAGCAGCTCAGGAGGAGGCGTTCAACATGCTTAAGGACAAGCTGAGCCACGTGCCACTACTAGCTCTACCGGACTTCTCTCGGCCATTTGAGGTTGAGTGTGATGCTAGCGGAGTTGGAATTGGTGGAGTCCTTATGCAGGAAGGTAAGCCTATAGCCTTCTTTTCTGAGAAACTTAAAGATGCTTGTCTTAGTTACTCTACATATGATAAAGAGTTGTATGCATTGTATAGAGTTCATAAGACTTGGTCTCATTACCTATGGCCTAGAGGGTTTATGCTTAGGACTGATCATGGATCATTAAAACATTTTAAAAGACAAGATAAACTTGATATGAGACATGGTAGATGGATAGAGTTCATTGAAACATTTCCTTATGTGATTAAGTATAAGAAAGGCAAAGACAATGTGGTTGCTGATGCTTTATCAAGAAGACATGTTCTTTTAACCACTTTGGATTCTAGAGTCTTAGGCTTTATTTGCATAAAGGAATTGTATGAATTTGATTTGGATTTTGGTAATGCTTATCGAAAATGCAAAGAAACAGGGCCTTTCGATAATTTTTATATACACGATGGTTTCTTATTTTGAAAAGATCAAGTGTGCATTCATAGATGTTCTCTGCGATTATTACTTGTTAGTGAAACCCATGGTGGTGGATTAATGGGACATTTTGGTATACATTGAAATAACACTTCTATTGACCACATATGCTTAGGGATGTAGAACATTGTCTTAAAAGGTGCAGAGATTGTATAAAATCCAAAGCTAAGCTTATGCCCCATGGCCTATACACACCACTGCCGACCCTCTCAGCCCCTTGGGAAGATATTTCTATGGACTTTATAGTTGGGTTGCCTAGAACTAAGAAGGGGAGGGATTCTATATTTGTAGTGGTTGATCGTTTCTCTAAAATGGCTCACTTTATTGCATGTCAAAACTGATGATGCTACCAATGTTGCTAATCTATTCTTTAGAGAAGTAGTTATGTTGCATGGCGTGCCTAAAACAATTGTTAGTGATAGGGATGTGAAATTCTTAAGTCATTTTTGGCGAACATTATGGAATAAATTGGGAACTAGATTGCTATTCTCTACTTCTAGCAACCCCCAAACTGATGGCCAAACTGAGGTGACTAATAGAACCCTTACTACTGTCCTAAGAGCCATAATTAGGAAGAATTTGAAGCTTTGGGAAGAAGCCTTACCTCATGTGGAGTTTGCTTATAATAGAACAATGCATTCTGCAACGAAAATCACTCCATTTGAATGTACTATGGTGTTAATCCACTAACCCCTTTTGATCTTACTCCATATTCTATGAGAGAGAAAGAATCATTTGAAGCAGGTAAGCATGTCGAGTTCGTCAAGGAGCTGCATGAACGGACGCGTCAGAAGCTTATGCAAAAGGCTGAATACAACGCTAACAAGGCCAATAAGGGACGTTGTTTGGTCACATTTCAGCCTGGGGATCTCGTGTGGGTACACCTAAGGAAGGAGCGGTTTTCAGAAGCACGAAAGAGCAAGCTAGCACTAAGGGGTGACGGACCATTCAAGGTGCTTAGGAGAGTGGGCGACGATGCCTACCAATTGGAGCTTCTTGGAGAAATGCGCGTGAGCGCTACATTCAACGTCATCGATCTAATCCCTTACTGATGTGGATGAAGACTTGGATTCATGGTCGAATCCTTTTCAAGAAGGGGAGGTTGATGCGGGACCATCTTCTACAGCTCCAGATACACCAGTCATCTTAGGAGAAGGACCTATGACTCGAGCCCGAGCTAAGAAGCTTCAGAGAGACTCATTCCTATTTGTGAGTCATGCTTTGTTCTCGAGTACGGTTCAACTCCCAGAGCCAACATTGAAGACATACATGTGCATTGGAATTCAAGAAGAGGTCGATTCTCCTTAGGCCTTGTAATGCCGATTTGTCTTAAGTGTTGAGACTCATTATATTACTATTTTTAGTATTATTTTTACTTAAGTTATTTTAGGAAACTTTAGGGGTTATTTTATTAATTTCTTTAAGTAGCCTTTTATCTTCTTTTATCTAAAACTCGGCCCAACAGCCTTGCAAGGCCTATATAATGTCGAGTTCCTCCATGTATGTCGATTGGATTTTAATGAATAGAATTAATTCTTCTCAAATTGTGTGAAACACATTGAGTGCAAGTCGATCGATTAGAAGCGGAGCTCATCGATTGCAAATTGGTTATTATCTCAGCTTGGTTTGCTTTGTGTTCATCAACTTCGCAAGACTTGGTGATCCTAGTATCCATGAGCCCCCTCCTTGTGCCTCCAAGTTGTCCGCTTGGTTGTGTAGGGTTGTAGAGGCGGGTTATATAGTCATTGGTATTGGTTCCTACCCTCTTAGGAGGCCTGGGGTCTTTATCTTGTTCTATATAGATCGACTCAGTCCTTATCAGTCTTTGGTCTTTATCAATTTCGAGTCTTTATTACTGTTCTTGTCGAGTCTTGTGTTTCTTGCTCAAGTCGAAATCGAGTCAGCTTTTCTTTATCGAGTCTTGGTCGATTCTTGATCTTCTTGGTCGAGTTTCTTCCTTTCTTGTTGAGCCTTTCTTGTTTCTTTCTTCCGTTCTTTAGTTTTGGTTTGATTGTCAAAGATCAGGCCATCTCACGGCTAACCCCGTATCAATTCCAACCAATGTTCGCCAATACATGCACCCTACGCTGCGGGTGCCGGAGTCGGCCATCATTCTCCCCAATATCAACTTTGAGATCAAGACTAGCTTCCTCACGATGGTGAAGCGGACTCCTTTCGAAGGGAAACCCAACGAGTGCCCTATGGAGCACATGAAGGAGTTCAAGGAGATGTGTGATACCATAGCCGATGGAGCCAACTTGGAGTATGTTCGCTTGAAGGCTTTCCGTTGGTCCTTAGTGGGAAAAGCCCTTCATTGGCTTGAAAGCTTGCCGCCGCGATCCATCAACACATGGGAGGAGCTTCATGATCTATTCATGAGTAAGTTCTTTCCACCTATGAAGATGACGGAGCTGCGCATAAAGATCACGACCTTCAAGCAATTAAGGAATGAAACTCTTGCCGAAACTTGGGAGAGGTTCAAGGAGTTGATTCGCCAATGTCCTACTCATGGGCAACCACCTTATGTTTTGCAAGAGATCTTCTTCAATGGTATCAACTCGGCTACTAAGGATCGGATCAACATCCACACATCCTGTAGATACATTGAGATGCTTCCTCAAGAAACGTGGGATGCACTTGACAAGCTCATTGAGTTTGACACTACTTATGGGACCCTCGTGAACATTGATGCGAGGCCCTCTCCATCGATGCCACTTTATCAACCTTCCGATGAGATTAACCCCGATGTGCGGCAAAAATTTATGGAGGATGAGAATAGAAAATTGAAGAAGCAAGTAAGGTTTCTCTCCAACAACAAACCGTGCATAGAGTGTGGGTCCACTTCCCACATTACCACCGCTTGCCCACATTTCGAACAAGTGCAATCCGTTCAATCATATGGAGGATCAAACTACATGAGAGGTCCTTATAGGAGCTAAGGCAACTACTACCAAAGGAACGACGGGCACTCCAATTGGGGTAACCATCCTCCTCAACATGATCAACGACCCCCATATAGACCTCTAGTCCATGCGGATCGTGAGCAACCTAGAGATGATATGAGATATATTTTGTAGAAGGTAAGGAAAGGCCAAGCTGAGGCCAAGGCGGATGCTAGGCAGTTTAGTTTGGAGATCAATACGCATCTGCGAGGCATGAATGCAAGGTTCGGGGACATTGATATTTGGAGGAAGAACGTTGAGACCCAAATGGGTCAATTGGCGGCTCAAATTCACAAGCCAAGTGGCCAACTACCCGGCCAGAATGAAGCCAACCCCAAATCCCAACATATTGCAGCTATTCAAACAAGGAGTGGTAAGGTTCTACCGGAAAGTGATATGGGGTTAGCCGTGAGATGGTCCGATCTTCGACAACAAGCAAGAATAATCAAGAACTAATAAAGAAACTCTCAAGAACTTAATCAAGATCGATCAAGAACTATAAAGACGCAGCAAGACTTCAAGAACTCGACCAAGAATTGATCAAGAACTCCAAGAACGACGCAAGACAGCAACAAGAACAATAAAGACTCGATAAAGATAGATAAAGACTCGAAATTTAAGATGCAAGAATTGAAAGACACGACCGATAAGGACTGAAACGATCTATGCAGAACAAGATAAAGACCCCAGGCCTCCTCAGAGGGTAGGAACCAATACCAATGACTACACAACCCGCCTCTACAACCCTACACAATCAAGCGGACAACTTGAAGGCACAAGGAGGGGGCTTGTGGATACTAGATTCACCAAGTCTTGCGAAGTTGATGAACGGCAAAGCAAACCAAGCTGAGATTATCAATCAATTCGAGATCACGAAGAGCACAGCTCAATCCGGCCTGATCTCTCTCTCTATGTGTTTCACACGTTTGAGAAGAATACTTTCTGTATTATGAATGTTCCAATTTGTTTACAAGGAAAACTCGGCATTATAAAGGCCTTAGGGCTGTTCTGGCCGGCCTAACTAGATAGAAAGATAAAACTAATAACTAATAACTAATGGGCTTAATGAAACAAACCTAAGAACATAAGTAAATAAGGTTTTAAAAAGACGAATTAAGAAAAGCCCAATTCAGCCCAATAATGTTCATAAGCTGAAATTAGACATTAACACTTAATGAAATTCGGCCCAAGCATGTTTAAGGTGGCTCGGCCTCCACTTGTGCTCCAATGCACATGTATGTCTTCAATGTTGGCTCGGGGAGTTGAACCTTGCTCGAGAACAAAGCATGACCCACAAAGTTGAATGAGTCTCTCTGAAGCTTCTTAGCTCTAGCTCGAGTCATTGGTCCTTCTCCAAGTATGATGGGTGTGTCTGGAGTTGTAGAAGATGGTCCCGCATCAACCTCCCCTTCTTGAAAAGGATTCGACCACGAATCCAAGTCTTCATCCACAGCGAAGTAAGGGATTAGATCTGCGACGTTGAATGTAGCGCTCACGCCCATGTCTCCAGGAAGCTCCAATTGGTAGGCATTGTCGCCCACTCTCTTCTTGATCCGAAATGGTCCATCACCACGAGGCGACAGCTTGTTCTTCCGGGCTTCTGGAAACCGCTCCTTCCTCAAATGCACCCATACAAGATCTCCAGGCTGAAATGTGACCAAGCGACGTCCCTTGTTGGCCTTGTTAGCGTTGTATTCAGCCTTGAGCTTCAGCTTCTCTCGAGTTCGTTCATGCAGCTCCTTGATGAACTCGACATGCTTACCTGCCTCAAATGATTCTTTGTCTCTCATAGGATATGGAGTAAGATCAAAAGGGGTTAGTGGATTAACACCATACACACATTCAAATGGACTGATTTTAGTAGCCGAATGCATGGTTCGATTATAAGCAAATTCCACATGAGGTAAGGCTTCTTCCCAAAGTTTCAAATTCTTCCTAATAATGGCTCTTAGGACAGTAGCAAGGGTTCTATTAGTCACCTCAGTTTGGCCATCAGTTTGGGGGTGGCTAGAAGTAGAGAATAGCAATCTAGTTCCCAATTTATTCCATAAAGTACGCCAAAAATGACTTAAGAATTTCACATCCCTATCACTAACAATAGTTTTAGGCACACCATGCAACCTAACTACTTCTCTAAAGAATAGATTAGCAACGTTGGTAGCATCATCAGTTTTATGACATGCAATGAAATGAGCCATTTTAGAGAACCTATCGACCACTACAAAGATTGAATCCCTCCCCTTCTTAGTTCTAGGCAACCCAACAATAAAATCCATAGAAATGTCTTCCCAAGGGGCTGAGGGGGTCGGCAGTGGTGTATAAAGGCCATGGGGCATAAGCTTAGCTTTGGCTTTAATGCAATCTATGCATCTCTTAAGGCAATGTTCTACATCCCTAAGCATATGTGGCCAATAAAAGTGTGATTTCAGTGTATTATATGTCTTATCCCGTCCAAAATGTCCCATTAAACCACCACTATGGGCTTCACTAACAAGTAGCAATCTTAATGAACATCGAGGAATACACACTTGATCTTTTCGAAATAAGAATCCATCATGTATATAGAAGCCATCGAAAGGACCTGATTCTAAGCATTTTCGAAAAGTGTTACCAAAATCTAGATCAGATTCATATAATTCCTTTATGTAAACAAAGCCTAAGACTCTAGAATCCAAAGTGGTTAAAAGCACATGTCGTCTAGCTAAAGCATTAGAATCGAAATCGGCTATTAGAACATGTCTCCTAGATAATGCATCGGCAACCACATTGTCTTTGCCTTTCTTATACTTAATTACATAAGGAAATGTTTCTATGAACTCCATCCATCTACCATGTCTCCTATCAAGTTTATCTTGGCTTTTAAAGTGTTTTAATGATTCATGATCAGTTCTAAGAATAAACTCGCTAGGCCATAGATAGTGAGACCATGTCTTAAGTACTCGAAACAAAGCATACAATTCCTTATCATAGGTAGAGTAATTAAGACAAGCACCTTTCAACTTCTCAGAAAAGAAAGCAATAGGCTTACCTCCCTGCATAAGGACTCCCCCAATTCCTACTCCGCTAGCATCACACTCGACCTCAAAAGGCTGAGTAAAGTCCGGCAAAGCTAGTAGAGGTGCGTGAGTCAGCTTATCCTTAAGTGTGTTGAATGCGTCCTCCTGAGCTGCTCCCCATGTGAACTCACTCCTTTTCTTTGTAAGCTCTGTTAGTGGGGCTGAGATGGTGCTGAAATCTCGCACAAAGCGTCGGTAGAAGCTCGCAAGACCTTGGAAGCTGCGTACATGGCCTATATTGGTGGGGGTCGGCCACTCTTGGATGGCTTTAATCTTTGATTCATCAACACGCAGTCCTTTAGAGCTCACTACAAATCCAAGAAAAGACACTTGTTCATTACATAATTCACACTTCTTTAGATTAGCATACAAGCGTTCAATTCTTAGTGTTTTAAGCACTTCTCTAAGATGTGATTCATGTTCATTAGAAGACTTGCTATAAATCAGAATATCAGCAAAGTAAACAACAACAAACTTTCCAATGAAATCTCGAAGCACATGATTCATTAAGCGCATAAAAGTACTAGGAGCATTAGTTAAACCAAAAGGCATAACTAACCACTCATATAAGCCTAGCTTAGTCTTAAAGGCTGTTTTCCATTCATCTCCCTTTTTCATTCTAATCTGATGATAGCCACTTCTAAGGTCAATTTTAGAGAATATAGAGGCTCCATGTAACTCATCTAGCATATCATCTAATCTAGGAATAGGGTGACGATATTTAATAGTGATGTTGTTAATAGCCCTACAATCTACACACATTCTCCATGATCCATCTTTCTTAGGGACTAATAACACAGGCACAGCACTAGGACTTAAGCTAATTCGAATGTAACCCTTATCCAACAGTTCCTGGACTTGGGTTTGGACCTCTTGGGTCTCAGTGGGATTCATACGATACGCAGGTCTATTAGGCAATGCAGCCCCTGGAATAAGATCAATTTGATGCTCGATTCCACGAATAGGGGGTAGACCTGGTGGTATTTCATCGGGAAACACATCCTTAAACTCCTCAAGAAGAGCGATAATGTTCGATGGAAGAGAAGCTTTAAGCTCTTCACTCAACATGCTCAAGCTCTTGCAAAGGCGCATAAGAATAGTTCCACCATCCGCAAATTCGTCCAGGAATGTGCTTTTGGAGACCAAGAACACACTCTTAGCTCGAGTTTGAGGATCCACTTGGCTCGACTGAGCCTCCTGATCTAACTCACCTTTACTTACCTTCCGCTTCTCAATCTCATCAGCTACTTGTGTAGGCGTCATAGGTTTGAGAATGACATTCTTTCCCTGAAAAGTAAAGGTATAGCGATTAGTAAACCCATCATGAATAACCTTTCGATCAGATTGCCAAGGACGGCCTAATAGAATATGACAAGCTTGCATAGGCACAATGTCACATAAAACATCATCTTCATAATGTCCTAGTTTAATATGCACTTTAACTTGTCTATGAACTTTTAATAAGCCACAATCATTCATCCAATGCAATTTGTAAGGTCTAGGGTGTTGGACAGTAGGTAAATGCAATTTGTCAACCATTTCTTGACTAGCTAAATTACAGCAACTACCTCCATCAATGATCACATTTACAACCTTTCCTTTAACTAGACAACGAGTATGAAATAAGTTTTCTCTTTGATTATCTTCACATGGTGTAGGAACAACACTTAAAACTCTTCTAACAATCAAAGATTCTCCATGTTCATATTCAACCTCATTATCATCATTTTCATAGCAAACAAGGTTTAGGTTCTGATTATTATCATTATTAGCATTCTCATCATGTTCATCACAAGAGTTTTCAGATTCATATTCTCCAAGTTGATTAACCATGAGAGTTTTCTTATTAGGGCAATCCTTCATATAATGTCCTCTACCTTGGCATTTAAAGCATACAATATCTCTAGAACGAGTGGTAGAAGGGTTAGGATTACTCCCTTTGGGACCAGTAGATGTCCCAGACGATTCTCGTCCATTCCGTGGGCCTTTACCCTTGTCGAGGGGCTGTTGGGGCTGTTGACCTTCACTCCTCCATTGGGGCTGCTGAGCTCGCTCCCTAGAGCCCATCTCCGAGCGCCCTTGGGGCTGTTGGGGCCGAGATTGGCGCCACCCTTGTTGCTGGCCACTCGACACCCTATTGCCTTGGCTTTTGTAGCGTTGTCCCTTTTCTACTTTCATAGCTAGATGTAAAAGTTCAGTAGGAGTAGTATAGGGAAAATAATCAATTTCATGAGCTAAAGCAGGATGTAAGATTCGAAGATATCTAACATTAGTTTTCTCATGAGTTTCGATTATATTAGCTCTAGCCATGGCTTCTTGCATAACATTAAATGTTTCCTCAACAGTTTTACTACCTTGTTTAAGGTTTTCTAATCTGTTTAATAGCTCTCTATCATAATGTTGAGGTACAAATCTATTTCTCATGACCACTTTCAATTGTTCCCAAGAAGCAATAGGTGCATCAAGGGATCTTCTTCTTTCCTTAACAAGATTATCCCACCAGATTAATGCAAAACCTTGAAACTCTAGGGAAGCTAGTTGTACTTTCTTAGGTTCTGAGAAATTATGACAATTCCAGATTTGCTCCATTTTAATTTCCCAATCAATATAAGCATCTGGATCAGTTTTACCATCAAAAGGAGGAATCTTTACCTTAACCTTACCCATACCGTCGTCGTCATTGAACCTAGGTGGTCGGTTCGGATTTCCCCTTTGATTCCGTCTCGGGCGTCGCTCCCAATACTCCTCTTCTTGGAAGTCGTCATCTTGCTCCGAGTAATAGAATTGCTCTTGATAGCCACGTCCTCTTCCCCTTCCCTGTCCTTGACCTTGCACATTAACAAACCCATTATTCCGATCATTCCTCCCACCTTGTGGAGAGTTGTTTTCATTGAATAAAGGATTATCTAAATTAACATTGACATGAGGATTAGGATTAGGAATAGGGTTAGGATTAACGACCTCTCTTTCGTCATTAGGTATCTCAACTCGCTCTTGCTGACCTATGGTGTTCGAACCACTAGGCCTAGAGCTCTCTAATGCAGCCACCCTTGCTGTTAGCGCAGCCAATGATTCAGGAACACCCGTTGTGTTGTTCATGATAGTCGCCATGTTGTTCATCATGGTCTGAAATTGCTCGGGCGTCACTGTTGCACTTGAGTTAGTGGAATTGTTACCACCATTGTTTCCCTGATTAGTAGACATTATAACAAAGACCAAAGAAACAAGGAACTAAGTTAAAGGTTAGTAAAACTTATAAACACCTCACTATTGTGTTTCGCTCACACTCCCTCTCTGATTGATATATCACGCTTGCTAGGGCAATCCGCTTTGGGCAAATCAACTACCAAGCACAGAACAAAGCAATCCAAGTATATGGATCAAGAGAATGAATGAAACAACACACAAGAGTACTCAACAAGGGGCTGTAGTACTCGACAAACTCAAAAGAGAACTCGACAGGGGTCAAGATCACTCGACTCAAGCAAATACAACTCGATAACAGCAATAATCAATTTGATCCAAGCAATAATCAGCAAGAATCAACTCGAAATAGACTAATGAGTACTCGAACAGCAAAACAAGCACTCGACTCAAACAAAAGAGAACTCGACCAGGGGGAGATCTCTTCGACACACACACACAATAGCACTTCAAGAGAATAGAAGTACTCGACACAGCTAGCAAACAACTTAGACAAAGCTGCAAACAAAGAGAACGAATAGAAAAAACTCAAGAAAGAATGGAAATTCACCTCTTTTGATTGAAAACCTTAAGTTATGATGTTGTAGTTGCAAGGTAGGGTTTCAATTTTGTGGAGGTGTATGTGTTTAGGGATAGGTATGTTGATTAGGGCTGAGAAGAGGGTTCACCAATGATGTCCTTGGGAGCTTTCTTGCACTAGATCAACAACTAACAAACACTTTCTCTTTCTTTTGAATTTTCGGACCTTAATTTACTGTTTTTTTTTTTGTTTTTTTTTTTTTTTTTAAATGTGAAACTAATGCAAGAAAAGACTCAAATTAATGTATAGGACTCGAAAATCTGGTATAGATGGTGATAAAAGATGAAAATTCAGCCCTAATGTAAAGATATAGATAGAATGGCTAATTTAGGTAATAGGATCTATCTTGTGCCTTTTTAGGTAGTTGATAGATATAATGGAAATTAATATCCAACAACTTAAAATTTCTGATTTTTGATAGGCAATAGATAAATGGAATTAGATAAAAGATAAATCAAAATTCCAAAGATAGAATAGATAAACAAAAAGGATAGAAAAGATAGAACAAACTAGGGTTTGCTTTGTGTGGTATGTAGAATCGGCCAAGCAAGGCTATGGGGACAGAAATTGCCGTCGGCTCTAGGGTGTTCACAAAGGCTGTGTTCACCACTTGGTCGACTCCACGGTCTCGGCTAGGCTTTGTGTTTAGGCTATGCAACCACAAACAATCACAAACAAAAAGATTAGTGCAATAATCAAATAAAGAACAAGAAGTAAAAGACCAAACAAGAAAAGACTCTATTTTTGTGGTTTTTGTGTTTATGAAAAAGAAAAGACTCAATCTTGATGTCGGAAACCAAAGCTCTGATACCAATTTGATACGGGGTTAGCCGTGAGATGGTCCGATCTTCGACAACAAGCAAGAATAATCAAGAACTAATAAAGAAACTCTCAAGAACTTAATCAAGATCGATCAAGAACTATAAAGACGCAGCAAGACTTCAAGAACTCGACCAAGAATTGATCAAGAACTCCAAGAACGACGCAAGACAGCAACAAGAACAATAAAGACTCGATAAAGATAGATAAAGACTCGAAATTTAAGATGCAAGAATTGAAAGACACGACCGATAAGGACTGAAACGATCTATGCAGAACAAGATAAAGACCCCAAGCCTCCTCAGAGGGTAGGAACCAATACCAATGACTACACAACCCGCCTCTACAACCCTACACAATCAAGCGGACAACTTGAAGGCACAAGGAGGGGGCTTGTGGATACTAGATTCACCAAGTCTTGCGAAGTTGATGAACGGCAAAGCAAACCAAGCTGAGATTATCAATCAATTCGAGATCACGAAGAGCACAGCTCAATCCGGCCTGATCTCTCTCTCTATGTGTTTCACACGTTTGAGAAGAATACTTTCTGTATTATGAATGTTCCAATTTGTTTACAAGGAAAACTCGGCATTATAAAGGCCTTAGGGCTGTTCTGGCCGGCCTAACTAGATAGAAAGATAAAACTAATAACTAATAACTAATGGGCTTAATGAAACAAACCTAAGAACATAAGTAAATAAGGTTTTAAAAAGACGAATTAAGAAAAGCCCAATTCAGCCCAATAATGTTCATAAGCTGAAATTAGACATTAACACTTAATGAAATTCGGCCCAAGCATGTTTAAGGTGGCTCGGCCTCCACTTGTGCTCCAATGCACATGTATGTCTTCAATGTTGGCTCGGGGAGTTGAACCTTGCTCGAGAACAAAGCATGACCCACAAAGTTGAATGAGTCTCTCTGAAGCTTCTTAGCTCTAGCTCGAGTCATTGGTCCTTCTCCAAGTATGATGGGTGTGTCTGGAGTTGTAGAAGATGGTCCCGCATCAGAAAGGGAAGCCAAGGAGAAAAGAGAAAAAATCGGTCAGCCCAACACAGACCTCGACGCCGACACCCCTGACCTCGGCGCCGACACCCTAACAGTGAACAAACCTACTGCATTCGAACAGGCCCTCGACGCCAACACCCCTGACCTCGGCGTCGACGCCTCTGAGGAAGCTCCTGAACAGACCCTCGACGCCAACCCCTCTACCCTCGGTGCCGATACCTCTACAGACCAATCCACGCCTATACCCGACATGTTGAGCACTCCAAATGCCAAACCCAAGCTCCCTTATCCATCAAGAGCTCTCAAGGATCCCACCGAAGGGAAGTTTAAGAGATTTGTGAAGATTCTCCAAGGCTTAAATGTGACTATCCCCTTCACCGACGCACTTCGAGAGATGCCCGCCTATGTGAAGTTCTTAAAGAAAATATTGAGCAACAAGAGGTCTTTAGCGGATATTGTGGAGGAATGCAACAAGATGGACTTCCCCGAAAAGAAGGTTGATCCCGGAAAGTTTTCCATCTCAATTGGGCTTGGAAACCATCGTTTTAAGGCCTTGTGTGACTTGGGAGCTGGTGTAAGTCTTATGTCACTCTCCTGTTGGTCTAAAATTAACATGGGACCATTAGTACCCGTCAACATGTAACTCTATATGGCGTACAACTCCTCGGTGGAACCTACCGACGTGATGGATGATGTACCGATAAGGGAAGGTAAGTTCTATGTTCCCACCGATTTCATAGTACTTGATATGCCTATAGATCCCGTTGTGCCTATTATCCTAGGGCGTCCTTTCTTAGCCACGGCGGATGCGGTCATAAATGTGAGAAAAGGTCTCCCAACTTTCAAAATTGGGGATTAGCTTGTTGAATTTCAATTTGACCCCAATCTAAAGGAGGTCAGAAAAACGGAGGTCAAGATGGTTTACACGGACATGGAGAAGACCTTGACTCATGAGGAGCCCACTCGCACACCACCTACCAAAGAAGAAGAGAGCATCATTGAGGAGCTTTTGGCCACCCTTCAAGAGGATGAGAGCGATGAAAGTACAAAGGATACTGCTGACCCCTCGACGCCGACCCCCTCAGCATCGGCATCGACCCCTTGGAGGATATAATGGTTCTGCAAAAGGCTGAAAAAGCTACAGATGCCTCGGCGTCGACACCCTATGCCTCGACATCGACACCTCCAGTAGTAGAACAACGTGAAGAAGATGGTTGCGCTACCATGGAAGGAAAAGTTGATGAGAAAGGAAAGAGTTGGGCCGAAGACCATCATCCCGGTCCCGACAAGGTAAGTCAAGGTAAGAATTTCTCTTCCCCTATTTCCATTAAAAACTTATCTATTGCGAATGGAAGAGGTATGCCTTGGTATGTGAGGTTATGTGGGGGATGCAATGAAGATCCAAAAGCCTATGAGGTAAGAGATACGGTGTACATCTCCAAGGCCAAGAGTCATTGGTTCCCTAGCAAATTCAAAGAGAAGAAGGTTGGTCCATTCGAAATTTACAAGATTCGACCTGGCGCAATGGAGCTAAAGGACAAGGAAGGTGTCCTATGCAAGGTCGAACAAGAGAGTCCGGAAGAGGAGGCCCGAGCCACAACACATGGGCCTTGAGAATGCCCAGATGAGCGTAAAAGAAGAAGTCGTCCTAGCGGCTTAAAAATCTAGAGCTTGTACATAGACGATGATTATTTAGGATTTTATATTTGTTGGTTTTGTTTTTGGATTTTGCTTTGGTTTTTCTTTAAATTTTGTTTTTGGAGGTTTTGGGTTTGATTGCTAACGAAGTGGTAGGTGCTAAGCATGGCGAAAGGACAACCTTGGATAAGAGAAGCTTGTCGACTATCACCGGTTGATGTCGACTCCTGGGCACAATAGTAGCACCTATTTCCGGTCGAAATGAGCTTCAATTCTATCTTGTAAGTCTTTGTTTACACCCATCTCTTATTTTTGAGCTTATACTTTGAGGACAAAGTATGCTTATGGTTTGAGGTTTGTTTTTGGTGATTTTGTTTTGCATTATTTTGTATTTTTGCATATTTTGCATTTTTATTGAGTCAAAAAAAAATGAAAAATGTCTAAAAACAAAGAAAAAATGCATGTTTATTTCTTGTTTTAGCCTTTATTTTAGTTTTTAGTTTAGTTCGAAACACCAAACTTAGATGTCCTATGATGATGCCTAATAATAAACTTGACCATGTAAAACCCTATGATATGTTTGGATGGTTTAGCCTAAGTCTCCTGGAAAGTTTGATTTTTATGTGGGAATTTGACTTGCGATTATAATTGAGCACATATGACTTTAAGTAGAGGTGATTGAAATCCAAATCTATGTCCTATTGAGATATCTTTGGCCTTATAGGGAATGTTCTTCATATATTTCCCTCTATTTTTTATGTGTGATTTACTTTCCTTATGTGATTACCTCTTGACATTGTTGTAGTTATCTATTTCTTGAGACCGATTATGAGATACTAGTTCATTGCTTATTAAAATTAGATGATGGAGGACTTATATTCTCTTAGCCATATTTTATCCATTCATTTACCTACCCTCATATTATCTTTGTTTGAAGCCCGTTGAGCCTTGGCCTATTCTTTGTTAGCTCCACAAAATTAATTCCTAGCCGATTATAAGCTTACCCTTTATCCGGGAATTAGGATTTAGAGTTGGTTGGGATTTGATTGAGTTGAGTTTGATGGAGAAGAAGCTAAGTTGTTGAGCTTTGTTGAGATGCTTTGAGTGAAGTTATGTACGGTTGTGCATTATTCCTCATATTGTTCTTATATTTTAGAGGCTCCGGAAATTTATATATATGTATTATTGCCGGAAAAAAATGAAAAAAAAATATCGGCAAAAAAAAAGAAAAAAAAGAAATGAAGAAAAAAAAGTGTTTATTAAGAGCCCAGTTTATTATATGTGAGAGTTGGATGAAATTGTTGGTTGAGAAGTATTTTCATGGGTTGATGATCTTGATTGTTAATGAGCATTGGTTATGTGCTGAATTTTGATATGAGTTTGATACGGGGTTAGCCGTGAGATGGTCCGATCTTCGACAACAAGCAAGAATAATCAAGAACTAATAAAGAAACTCTCAAGAACTTAATCAAGATCGATCAAGAACTATAAAGACGCAGCAAGACTTCAAGAACTCGACCAAGAATTGATCAAGAACTCCAAGAACGACGCAAGACAGCAACAAGAACAATAAAGACTCGATAAAGATAGATAAAGACTCGAAATTTAAGATGCAAGAATTGAAAGACACGACCGATAAGGACTGAAACGATCTATGCAGAACAAGATAAAGACCCCAGGCCTCCTCAGAGGGTAGGAACCAATACCAATGACTACACAACCCGCCTCTACAACCCTACACAATCAAGCGGACAACTTGAAGGCACAAGGAGGGGGCTTGTGGATACTAGATTCACCAAGTCTTGCGAAGTTGATGAACGGCAAAGCAAACCAAGCTGAGATTATCAATCAATTCGAGATCACGAAGAGCACAGCTCAATCCGGCCTGATCTCTCTCTCTATGTGTTTCACACGTTTGAGAAGAATACTTTCTGTATTATGAATGTTCCAATTGAATTACAAAGCTGAATCGAAAATATATAGAGAACTAAGGCATGTTGGCCGGCCTAACTAGATAGAAATAGATAGATCTACTTTCTAATGGGCTTAATAAACTTAAAAACATAAATAAATAAGGTCTCTAAAAATAATAACTTAGAAAAGCCCAATTCAGCCCAATAATGTTCTTAAGCTGAAAATAAGCTTCAATACTTAAAGAAATTCGGCCCAAGCTTTAACGAAGGTGGCTCGGCCTCCATTTGCACTCCGATGCACATGTATGTCTTCAATGTAGGCTCGGGGAGTTGAACCTTGCTCGAGAACAAAGCATGACCCACAAAGTTGAATGAGTCTCTTTGAAGCTTCTTAGCTCTAGCTCGAGTCATTGGCCCTTCTCCAAGTATGATGGGTGTGTCTGGAGTTGTAGAAGATGGTCCCGCATCAACCTCCCCTTCTTGAAAAGGATTCGACCACGAATCCAAGTCTTCATCCACAGCGAAGTAAGGGATTAGATCTGCGACGTTGAATGTAGCGCTCACGCCCATGTCTCCAGGAAGCTCCAATTGGTAGGCATTGTCGCCCACTCTCTTCTTGATCCGAAATGGTCCATCACCACGAGGCGACAGCTTGTTCTTCCGGGCTTCTGGAAACCGCTCCTTCCTCAAATGCACCCATACAAGATCTCCAGGCTGAAATGTGACCAAGCGACGTCCCTTGTTGGCCTTGTTAGCGTTGTATTCAGCCTTGAGCTTCAGCTTCTCTCGAGTTCGTTCATGCAGCTCCTTGATGAACTCGACATGCTTACCTGCCTCAAATGATTCTTTGTCTCTCATAGGATATGGAGTAAGATCAAAAGGGGTTAGTGGATTAACACCATACACACATTCAAATGGACTGATTTTAGTAGCCGAATGCATGGTTCGATTATAAGCAAATTCCACATGAGGTAAGGCTTCTTCCCAAAGTTTCAAATTCTTCCTAATAATGGCTCTTAGGACAGTAGCAAGGGTTCTATTAGTCACCTCAGTTTGGCCATCAGTTTGGGGGTGGCTAGAAGTAGAGAATAGCAATCTAGTTCCCAATTTATTCCATAAAGTACGCCAAAAATGACTTAAGAATTTCACATCCCTATCACTAACAATAGTTTTAGGCACACCATGCAACCTAACTACTTCTCTAAAGAATAGATTAGCAACGTTGGTAGCATCATCAGTTTTATGACATGCAATGAAATGAGCCATTTTAGAGAACCTATCGACCACTACAAAGATTGAATCCCTCCCCTTCTTAGTTCTAGGCAACCCAACAATAAAATCCATAGAAATGTCTTCCCAAGGGGCTGAGGGGGTCGGCAGTGGTGTATAAAGGCCATGGGGCATAAGCTTAGCTTTGGCTTTAATGCAATCTATGCATCTCTTAAGGCAATGTTCTACATCCCTAAGCATATGTGGCCAATAAAAGTGTGATTTCAGTGTATTATATGTCTTATCCCGTCCAAAATGTCCCATTAAACCACCACTATGGGCTTTCACTAACAAGTAGCAATCTTAATGAACATCGAGGAATACACACTTGATCTTTTCGAAATAAGAATCCATCATGTATATAGAAGCCATCGAAAGGACCTGATTCTAAGCATTTTCGAAAAGTGTTACCAAAATCTAGATCAGATTCATATAATTCCTTTATGTAAACAAAGCCTAAGACTCTAGAATCCAAAGTGGTTAAAAGCACATGTCGTCTAGCTAAAGCATTAGAATCGAAATCGGCTATTAGAACATGTCTCCTAGATAATGCATCGGCAACCACATTGTCTTTGCCTTTCTTATACTTAATTACATAAGGAAATGTTTCTATGAACTCCATCCATCTACCATGTCTCCTATCAAGTTTATCTTGGCTTTTAAAGTGTTTTAATGATTCATGATCAGTTCTAAGAATAAACTCGCTAGGCCATAGATAGTGAGACCATGTCTTAAGTACTCGAAACAAAGCATACAATTCCTTATCATAGGTAGAGTAATTAAGACAAGCACCTTTCAACTTCTCAGAAAAGAAAGCAATAGGCTTACCTCCCTGCATAAGGACTCCCCCAATTCCTACTCCGCTAGCATCACACTCGACCTCAAAAGGCTGAGTAAAGTCCGGCAAAGCTAGTAGAGGTGCGTGAGTCAGCTTATCCTTAAGTGTGTTGAATGCGTCCTCCTGAGCTGCTCCCCATGTGAACTCACTCCTTTTCTTTGTAAGCTCTGTTAGTGGGGCTGAGATGGTGCTGAAATCTCGCACAAAGCGTCGGTAGAAGCTCGCAAGACCTTGGAAGCTGCGTACATGGCCTATGTTGGTGGGGGTCGGCCACTCTTGGATGGCTTTAATCTTTGATTCATCAACACGCAGTCCTTTAGAGCTCACTACAAATCCAAGAAAAGACACTTGTTCATTACATAATTCACACTTCTTTAGATTAGCATACAAGCGTTCAATTCTTAGTGTTTTAAGCACTTCTCTAAGATGTGATTCATGTTCATTAGAAGACTTGCTATAAATCAGAATATCATCAAAGTAAACAACAACAAACTTTCCAATGAAATCTCGAAGCACATGATTCATTAAGCGCATAAAAGTACTAGGAGCATTAGTTAAACCAAAAGGCATAACTAACCACTCATATAAGCCTAGCTTAGTCTTAAAGGCTGTTTTCCATTCATCTCCCTTTTTCATTCTAATCTGATGATAGCCACTTCTAAGGTCAATTTTAGAGAATATAGAGGCTCCATGTAACTCATCTAGCATATCATCTAATCTAGGAATAGGGTGACGATATTTAATAGTGATGTTGTTAATAGCCCTACAATCTACACACATTCTCCATGATCCATCTTTCTTAGGGACTAATAACACAGGCACAGCACTAGGACTTAAGCTAATTCGAATGTAACCCTTATCCAACAGTTCCTGGACTTGGGTTTGGACCTCTTGGGTCTCAGTGGGATTCATACGATACGCAGGTCTATTAGGCAATGCAGCCCCTGGAATAAGATCAATTTGATGCTCGATTCCACGAATAGGGGGTAGACCTGGTGGTATTTCATCGGGAAACACATCCTTAAACTCCTCAAGAAGAGCGATAATGTTCGATGGAAGAGAAGCTTTAAGCTCTTCACTCAACATGCTCAAGCTCTTGCAAAGGCGCATAAGAATAGTTCCACCATCCGCAAATTCGTCCAGGAATGTGCTTTTGGAGATCAAGAACACACTCTTAGCTCGAGTTTGAGGATCCACTTGGCTCGACTGAGCCTCCTGATCTAACTCACCTTTACTTACCTTCCGCTTCTCAATCTCATCAGCTACTTGTGTAGGCGTCATAGGTTTGAGAATGACATTCTTTCCCTGAAAAGTAAAGGTATAGCGATTAGTAAACCCATCATGAATAACCTTTCGATCAGATTGCCAAGGACGGCCTAATAGAATATGACAAGCTTGCATAGGCACAATGTCACATAAAACATCATCTTCATAATGTCCTAGTTTAATATGCACTTTAACTTGTCTATGAACTTTTAATAAGCCACAATCATTCATCCAATGCAATTTGTAAGGTCTAGGGTGTTGGACAGTAGGTAAATGCAATTTGTCAACCATTTCTTGACTAGCTAAATTACAGCAACTACCTCCATCAATGATCACATTTACAACCTTTCCTTTAACTAGACAACGAGTATGAAATAAGTTTTCTCTTTGATTATCTTCACATGGTGTAGGAACAACACTTAAAACTCTTCTAACAATCAAAGATTCTCCATGTTCATATTCAACCTCATTATCATCATTTTCATAGCAAACAAGGTTTAGGTTCTGATTATTATCATTATTAGCATTCTCATCATGTTCATCACAAGAGTTTTCAGATTCATATTCTCCAAGTTGATTAACCATGAGAGTTTTCTTATTAGGGCAATCCTTCATATAATGTCCTCTACCTTGGCATTTAAAGCATACAATATCTCTAGAACG
Organism: Persicaria tinctoria; assembly: GCA_037127255.1. Classification (NCBI taxonomy): domain Eukaryota; kingdom Viridiplantae; phylum Streptophyta; class Magnoliopsida; order Caryophyllales; family Polygonaceae; genus Persicaria; species Persicaria tinctoria. The sequence continues at coordinate 41,812,030 of JBANSL010000013.1, forward strand.
AGTGGTAGAAGGGTTAGGATTACTCCCTTTGGGACCAGTAGATGTCCCAGACGATTCTCGTCCATTCCGTGGGCCTTTACCCTTGTCGAGGGGCTGTTGGGGCTGTTGACCTTCACTCCTCCATTGGGGCTGCTGAGCTCACTCCCTAGAGCCCATCTCCGAGCGCCCTTGGGGCTGTTGGGGCCGAGATTGGCGCCACCCTTGTTGCTGGCCACTCGACACCCTATTGCCTTGGCTTTTGTAGCGTTGTCCCTTTTCTACTTTCATAGCTAGATGTAAAAGTTCAGTAGGAGTAGTATAGGGAAAATAATCAATTTCATGAGCTAAAGCAGGATGTAAGATTCGAAGATATCTAACATTAGTTTTCTCATGAGTTTCGATTATATTAGCTCTAGCCATGGCTTCTTGCATAACATTAAATGTTTCCTCAACAGTTTTACTACCTTGTTTAAGGTTTTCTAATCTGTTTAATAGCTCTCTATCATAATGTTGAGGTACAAATCTATTTCTCATGACCACTTTCAATTGTTCCCAAGAAGCAATAGGTGCATCAAGGGATCTTCTTCTTTCCTTAACAAGATTATCCCACCAGATTAATGCAAAACCTTGAAACTCTAGGGAAGCTAGTTGTACTTTCTTAGGTTCTGAGAAATTATGACAATTCCAGATTTGCTCCATTTTAATTTCCCAATCAATATAAGCATCTGGATCAGTTTTACCATCAAAAGGAGGAATCTTTACCTTAACCTTACCCATACCGTCGTCGTCATTGAACCTAGGTGGTCGGTTCGGATTTCCCCTTTGATTCCGTCTCGGGCGTCGCTCCCAATACTCCTCTTCTTGGAAGTCGTCATCTTGCTCCGAGTAATAGAATTGCTCTTGATAGCCACGTCCTCTTCCCCTTCCCTGTCCTTGACCTTGCACATTAACAAACCCATTATTCCGATCATTCCTCCCACCTTGTGGAGAGTTGTTTTCATTGAATAAAGGATTATCTAAATTAACATTGACATGAGGATTAGGATTAGGAATAGGGTTAGGATTAACGACCTCTCTTTCGTCATTAGGTATCTCAACTCGCTCTTGCTGACCTATGGTGTTCGAACCACTAGGCCTAGAGCTCTCTAATGCAGCCACCCTTGCTGTTAGCGCAGCCAATGATTCAGGAACACCCGTTGTGTTGTTCATGATAGTCGCCATGTTGTTCATCATGGTCTGAAATTGCTCGGGCGTCACTGTTGCACTTGAGTTAGTGGAATTGTTACCACCATTGTTTCCCTGATTAGTAGACATTATAACAAAGACCAAAGAAACAAGGAACTAAGTTAAAGGTTAGTAAAACTTATAAACACCTCACTATTGTGTTTCGCTCACACTCCCTCTCTGATTGATATATCACGCTTGCTAGGGCAATCCGCTTTGGGCAAATCAACTACCAAGCACAGAACAAAGCAATCCAAGTATATGAATCAAGAGAATGAATGAAACAACACACAAGAGTACTCAACAAGGGGCTGTAGTACTCGACAAACTCAAAAGAGAACTCGACAGGGGTCAAGATCACTCGACTCAAGCAAATACAACTCGATAACAGCAATAATCAATTTGATCCAAGCAACAATCAGCAAGAATCAACTCGAAATAGACTAATGAGTACTCGAACAGCAAAACAAGCACTCGACTCAAACAAAAGAGAACTCGACCAGGGGGAGATCTCTTCGACACACACACACAATAGCACTTCAAGAGAATAGAAGTACTCGACACAGCTAGCAAACAACTTAGACAAAGATGCAAACAAAGAGAACGAATAGAAAAAACTCAAGAAAGAATGGAAATTCACCTCTTTTGATTGAAAACCTTAAGTTATGATGTTGTAGTTGCAAGGTAGGGTTTCAATTTTGTGGAGGTGTATGTGTTTAGGGATAGGTATGTTGATTAGGGCTGAGAAGAGGGTTCACCAATGATGTCCTTGGGAGCTTTCTTGCACTAGATCAACAACTAACAAACACTTTCTCTTTCTTTTGAATTTTCGGACCTTAATTTACTGTTTTTTTTTTTTTTTTTTTTTTTTTTTTAAATGTGAAACTAATGCAAGAAAAGACTCAAATTAATGTATAGGACTCGAAAATCTGGTATAGATGGTGATAAAAGATGAAAATTCAGCCCTAATGTAAAGATATAGATAGAATGGCTAATTTAGGTAATAGGATCTATCTTGTGCCTTTTTAGATAGTTGATAGATATAATGGAAATTAATATCCAACAACTTAAAATTTCTGATTTTTGATAGGCAATAGATAAATGGAATTAGATAAAAGATAAATCAAAATTCCAAAGATAGAATAGATAAACAAAAAGGATAGAAAAGATAGAACAAACTAGGGTTTGCTTTGTGTGGTATGTAGAATCGGCCAAGCAAGGCTATGGGGACAGAAATTGCCGTCGGCTCTAGGGTGTTCACAAAGGCTGTGTTCACCACTTGGTCGACTCCACGGTCTCGGCTAGGCTTTGTGTTTAGGCTATGCAACCACAAACAATCACAAACAAAAAGCTTAGTGCAATAATCAAATAAAGAACAAGAAGTAAAAGACCAAACAAGAAAAGACTCTATTTTTGTGGTTTTTGTGTTTATGAAAAAGAAAAGACTCAATCTTGATGTCGGAAACCAAAGCTCTGATGCCAATTTGATACGGGGTTAGCCGTGAGATGGTCCGATCTTCGACAACAAGCAAGAATAATCAAGAACTAATAAAGAAACTCTCAAGAACTTAATCAAGATCGATCAAGAACTATAAAGACGCAGCAAGACTTCAAGAACTCGACCAAGAATTGATCAAGAACTCCAAGAACGACGCAAGACAGCAACAAGAACAATAAAGACTCGATAAAGATAGATAAAGACTCGAAATTTAAGATGCAAGAATTGAAAGACACGACCGATAAGGACTGAAACGATCTATGCAGAACAAGATAAAGACCCCAGGCCTCCTCAGAGGGTAGGAACCAATACCAATGACTACACAACCCGCCTCTACAACCCTACACAATCAAGCGGACAACTTGAAGGCACAAGGAGGGGGCTTGTGGATACTAGATTCACCAAGTCTTGCGAAGTTGATGAACGGCAAAGCAAACCAAGCTGAGATTATCAATCAATTCGAGATCACGAAGAGCACAGCTCAATCCGGCCTGATCTCTCTCTCTATGTGTTTCACACGTTTGAGAAGAATACTTTCTGTATTATGAATGTTCCAATTGAATTACAAAGCTGAATCGAAAATATATAGAGAACTAAGGCATGTTGGCCGGCCTAACTAGATAGAAATAGATAGATCTACTTTCTAATGGGCTTAATAAACTTAAAAACATAAATAAATAAGGTCTCTAAAAATAATAACTTAGAAAAGCCCAATTCAGCCCAATAATGTTCTTAAGCTGAAAATAAGCTTCAATACTTAAAGAAATTCGGCCCAAGCTTTAACGAAGGTGGCTCGGCCTCCATTTGCACTCCAATGCACATGTATGTCTTCAATGTAGGCTCGGGGAGTTGAACCTTGCTCGAGAACAAAGCATGACCCACAAAGTTGAATGAGTCTCTTTGAAGCTTCTTAGCTCTAGCTCGAGTCATTGGCCCTTCTCCAAGTATGATGGGTGTGTCTGGAGTTGTAGAAGATGGTCCCGCATCAGAGTTGTTTGGCTGAGTTGAGTTGGAAGTTTAGGGGTCTTGATTCCCGGATTTTTAGCACCACTTTGCCTAAATAATTCCATATCTTTTATTTCTTACCAAGTCACATTAGAACCCTGTCGAATGAAGTCTTCTTTGAAGTCTTTCATTGAGCCATGAGTCCTCTTGATGATTTTGATTGCTTTGACATCTCCGGTGGAGAGATTGGTGATATAAATAACAATGTCTATGTAGCTTTTTGCATTAAGGATTGAGTTGAACCACTTCTTTATAACTTCATGAACCACTTCTGTATAGCTTCTTGAACCACTTCTTTATACCTTCATGAACCACTTCTTTATAGATTCATGAACCACTTCTTTATAACTTCATGAATCACTTCTTTTACAACTTGTGAACCTTATGAACCACTACAAATAAAATGGTTGAACCAATGTGAATAAAATGGTTGAACCACTATGAATAAAATGGTTGAACCACTGTGAATAAAATGGTTGAACCACTACAAATAAAATTGCTGAACCATTATGAATAAAATGGCGGAACCACTATAAATAAAATGTCAGAACCACTGTGAATTAAATGGTTGAACCACTGTCAATAAAATGGTTGAACCACTATAAATAAAATGGCTGAACCACTTTTTGTCAATTTTTTTTTAAGCAAAACATATACAAGGTGAGTGTCTATGTGTAGGGCTGATCAACCGGTCTGGACCGGACCGGACCGGACATTCCGGTCCCGGTCCGATCCGATGGACCATAATTTTTTGAAACTTGGACCGCGGATCGGACCGGGACCGATAATTATGGTCCCGGTCTTTTCGATCCGCGGACCGTAAAGACCGTTTGGACCGTTTGTACGACAACTTTTTACAGCAGCTGTTTTTACGGTAGCCGTTAGGACCGATAAATATGATAGCAGAGGGCCAAAGGCTGCTGTATTTTACAATTTACAGTAGCTGTTTACAGCAGCCCCCTTAACCTATTTACAGCAGCCCCTTCAACAGTTCAACCTGTTTACAGCAGCCCTTGAACCTGTTTACAGCAGCCCTTGAACCTGTTTACACTTTACAGCAGCCCTTGAACTTTCGTTCAATTTTATAGCAGCTGTTTAGAGCTACAACAGCCCCAACCTGTTCATATTTATGTAATCTGTAAAGCTCTATAAATTGAAAATAAATTCATTCATGATTGAAGTCATGCATGATCAAATCCACAACTACTGAAAGTTGCAATCAAAACTCAAAATGCAAAGTTTACACTTAAAACAAACACATCCATAAAATAAAAGTTTAGACTTAAAAGCAAATGCTGAAAGTTGTAATCAACTACTCATCCATTATCTTGCCATCTTGCCTTGAGTTCTTGTGTGAGAACACCTAGAAGGTAAAGCAAACAAACATTAAATAAATTATGATAACAAATGAGCACAAATGTAAAGTATTTAAAGTTTTGTTACCTTCTCGTCAAGACCATTACTCCTTAGTCCTTACAAATGTGAAAAGTTCCTTCTGTGAGATCTATATCGTTATCCGCCGAATCTAAACAACATGAAAATAATGCTTAATCGTTCAAATTTAACAATTTTATTAATGTAAGTACAAGTATACAAAATGAAGTAATGAATATAAGATTACCTTCTTCGTTGGTATCTTCTTCATATATGCTTTCTTCATGAGGTTTAGCATTTTTTAGGCTTGTCCCACGTAACTAATCTTGAGTACAAACAAGTGCTTGCACCGTCTAATTAATAGATGAGATTATTAGTATATAACTATTTAGATGCATAGCTAGTTATAAATTTGAAACACTATATACAATAATAGACACAAATATATTCAAGAGGAATGATTGCATAAATATGCAAGAAATAAATACTTACATCAGCAGCTAAGGTGTTTCTGAAGTTTGTAATAGTCCGTCCACCAGTGCTAAAAGCAGTTTCAGACGGAACGGTAGATATAGGAATAGCCAATAAAGCTTGTGCCATGCATGCAAGTACAAGATATCTATTCTTATTAGCATTCCACCACTCAAGGACACTCTTTTTTCCAACTTCTGGCCTTTCAGTTTCAACAAGATACTGATCGAACTCGGACCTCAAGTTCGTATCAATGCAATCATTTCCTTCCTCGTTGAACTCGTCTATCCAGCTTGATTCATCTACATCCACCATTACAGATTGGCGTGATTGTGACCCTCCTTCATCGAGTGGATATTGGAGACTTCTAAACTCATCAAACAGCTCATAAGTAATATCCTTCACTTTCTTCACCATATCATCCACATTTTCTTTCGGAAACAAGCGAGTCAAAACACTAGTCACACCACGAATCTTTCGTTGAGGGTCAAGAAGGGCGGGCACAAACATCATCAGATTCATCTTCTTAAAAGTACCAAAGTACTTATCAAACTTCTCCTTCATGAAAGTAGCCATTAGCTTCAAATCTTCATCACCACTAACAACTAGCTCATTCAATAACTTAGCAATAACCGCAACATGGAATGCCCACCAATTGCTAGTGACATACAAAGATCCTGAAACCCGGTTTGTCAAATCATAAAACCCCTTCAAGAAATGACAAAGTTTTTCTATTCTGCTCCAATCAGAAGCGGTCAAAGGTCCTACTTCATCATCCACAGGAATATGCATTCGAGAATAGATCGGTTTATATGTCAACACCTTACTCAACATAAGATACGTGGAATTCCATTGAGTAGGCACATCACCAACCAACATTCCCTTGTACTCAATGTTAAGTCTTTCTGCATGTAGCCGAAAAGCTTCCTTCCTAGCAGGAGAACCCCTACACCACCTCACAAGAGCTCGAACCTTCTTCAGATGATCACCACCAAACTTGAGACCATCCTGCACAACCAGATTTATGATGTGTGCAGTGCATCTCACTTTCACATACTCACCCTTCCCAATGCAACTATTATCCTTAGCCACTTCACTCATATAGTTGCAAGCAACATCATTAGCCGATGCATTGTCAACTGTAACAGTCAAGAACTTACTAGACAAATCCCAATACCTCAAGCAATCTTCGAGTGTTCTCCCAATTGATTCCCTCTTATGGCAAGTGGTAAACATGAAATTCAAAATTCTCTTCTGTAACTTCCAATCATTATCAATCCAATGAGCAGTTACACATGTATAATTATCAGTTGCCACCGATGTTCAAGTGTCTGTAGTTAAACACACACTTTGACAAGATTCCTTCAAAAATTTCTTCAACTTCTCTCGTTCTCTCACATAAAGAGATTTAGAATCACGTTTAACAGAATGACGCGATGGCATGTTAAATAAAGGTTGTGCAGCATAAAATGCATCGACCATACCATCATTCTCAACACATGCAAAAGGCAATTCATCTCTAATAACCATTCGAGACACATACTCCCTAATAAACTTCTCATCAAATGTCCAATTTTTCATCTTCGACCCCCCATCTCCAACATTCTGAAAAGTAAGTTTAGATTGAGTACCTTTGCCTTGATTTTTCGGGTTGTTTGGACATGCCTCAAAATGTCTCCCTATATTTTTGTTGCCATTTGTGTTTGAATCACAAGCATAGGATATATTCGGACAATAGTTGCACTTCGCTCTCTTCTTTCCCGCCTCATCAAAGTACACCGTGAAATGATCCCAATAATCTCTCCGCTTCTTTCTTGATGTTAGAGTTGGTTGCCTACTACTTTTTGATGATGATGCCCCTTCCGCTTGTGGTTGCACCTCGGAAGGCGCCCCGGTATCATCAGATAACTCCGTAGTCTCCGTTTGGTCCATACGTATCTATTTAAACAAATAAGAGATTACCATGAAATCATTCTATGCTACAAATTTAATACATTCAAAACAAAAATAATCCCTCTCACTTACGTTGCAGGAATGTTTTGAAGAAATTTCCATGGATATCGAATTACTCATAATTCTGTTTAAAACAAAAAAACAAAAAACAAGTTCTTTAATCTCATTCATAGTTACATGATTATTACCCAAATTGAATAATTGATTGATTCAAAAATCAAAACAAGTGCTTTAATCTCATACATTCAAAACAAGTGCTTTAATCTCATTTCTCTAAACCCCACCTTTAAAATCGCATCAAGATCTAAATATTACAAAATACAATTTGAAATTTCTTAACCCTAGATTTAAAATTGGGGGAAGATTCTTCAATGTTAGGCTAGAATATGTATAATTTCTCAAAATCTATACTAAAATCAACATTAATAGGTCAAAATATACAAAAAATCCTAGATCTACAATTGAAATAATGGGGTCGGGAAGACTTACTGTCAGGAGAGTGAGGAGTGAGGACTGTAGAGGCCTGCCGCCGAGCGTCGAGGTCTGAGGTCCGAGAGCCGAGAGCCGCCGTCGAGAACCGCCGAGAGCCGAGAAGTCGAGAACCTCCTGGAGTGGAGGCTGAAGATACGCCTAGAGTGGAGGCTGGATCTACTTCTGAACGAGGCTGGAGAAGAAGAAGAAAGCGCGGCGCAGCTGTCTTGAAGAAATAGGGTTTAGTGGTTTTACTTTTACTTTTACGTCTTTGTTTTTTTTTTTATATAAAATAAAACATGTTCCAGTCCAATTCCGGTCCGGACCGAAAATTCCGGTCTGGTCCCGGGTTTGGACCGGAACCCGGATTTATAAATATGTTGGACCGCGGACCAGACCGTAATGTTCCGGTCCGATCCAAAGACCGTAAATTCCGGTCTGGTCCCGGTCCGATTCCGGTCCGGTCTATATTTTGCCCACCCCTATCTATGTGTAGATAAAATCAAATTACACCCATATATTTTTCATATTTTTCTAACAAGTGAAAATGTCAAAAAAAAAATTAAAAGTTCATTTCTACATGTGTAAGTACTTTTTAAACTTGGCGCGTGTAATTAATTAGTTTGGTGTGTTAATTAACGTGTGTCCAACTGAGATCGGGAGTGTTACTAATTAATTTACATAGGTGTTGCTAATTAATTTTGATACGCACTTGTCAACTCATTTGACATTCACTTTTGGACACGTGAACCAATCAAATAGCTTATTTCCTTCTCACTTTTGGAGACCTTCGTACCTGAACCCGACCATATATATATATATATATATATATATATATATATATATATATATATATATATATATATATATATATATATATATATATATATATATATATATATATAGAACCACTTGGTATAAAACGTCTGAACCACTTGGTATTAAAACCCTGAAGCACTTGATATTAAAAAAATGTGGTCTTTCAACTAAGTTTACACCTATTTGTAATTTCCAAAAGTATTTATTTTATAAACCACTAACATTTATTTGGACAATAAAGCATAGATTTCAGAATTTAATTTGTAAAAAAAAAATTCAATTGGTAAACAGGAAAGAGAGATGCCACTTACAATTTTTTTTTCCTAAAAAAGTTAGTAAAAGATTTCAATTTGTGAACAAGAAAATAAGAAAGAGGGATTTCATCCACCCACAAGGCACAAGCACGCCGCTAGAAACTCCATTTTTTTCCCTCCTCCATGCTCCCGTAGTCCCGCCGTCTTCAACACCGAGAAGACTCGACGGATCCACCTTGTGGGACCTCACTCATCGACCTCCCCATGGTGGTGATGGCGCTCGTCGTTGCTTTCCTCATTCCAAATCGACAACGCTCTCATCAGATCTGATCGTCGTTGTCGGATCTCGACCCATGGTGGGAGAGGAAGGTGGAATGGTCGCGTAGAGTCCATGGCGCCGAATCCCTTGGAGGGGGAATGGTTGCTTAGAGTCCCTGGCGGTGTCATCGAGGTGACAAAGAAGGACCTGGACAGCGGACCGAAAGATTCCACTGATTCTTCATTCCAGAAAATGTCATCTTCGTTGATCTCGTGCAGTCCGTCGGTGCGACTGCGAAACCAATCGGTTAACAAATGCAGCCATTGACGAGAGAAAGGACCACCATTTGCTTCCATGGGGGGAGAGAGAGAGATCGGTCTTAAGATCTTTTTTTACGCTGAATAAAGATTAGGCCGGGTCAGCCGCAGCAGATAGGGGTGTTATTCGAGCCGAACAAGTCGAGCTTGGCATGTTCAAGCTTCGTTCGTTTGTTAAACGAGCTCGAGCCGAGCCGAGCCTAATTTTCAAACGAGCTTTTTATTTTGTTCAAGCTTGGCTTGTTTAGGAAATCAGCGAGCTCAAGCCAAACTTTTTTCGAGGTCTAAGTAGTTCTGTTTGGTCATAATATGTTAACTTAAAGAAAATTTTAGAAATTCTATAGAATTCGAGCTATTCGAGCTTTATTCGAACGAGACGAGCTTTCAACCGAGCTTAAATTTTTGTTCAAGCTCGACTTGTTTAAGTAAGTGAACGAGCTCGATTCGAGCTTTTTCGAACCGATCCCAAGCCGAGCTCGAGCTGTTCAGTTCATATAACAACCCTAGCAGCAGAAGCCCTTCCTAGTGCATCCTTCGAGATGAGAACAAGCAGTTCTGGATCATCCTCACAACAATCGTCGACAGGGAATGCATGGGCACTACGAGCAAGATAGTCAGCCACTGCATTTGATTCCCTGAAAATATGACAAATAGCAACATAAGAAAATGACGAAATATCTAACAAAATATCTTATTGTAGCAGCTCGATTGTCCAAGGGCATTTCCAATCCCCCAGTAAAACCTTTATAACCAGTAGGTTGTCCCCTTTAATCTGAAGGGTTTAAGATCTGCATTTACTTTACATGTAAAATACCCATCTTGAGCCCGAGGTTTTCAGCAAATACAACAGAGACATTATTGCAAATGGCTTGATGTAAAGCCACCACCATGCCCCTAGAGTCACGGATGACAAATCCATAAGACGTCGAACCGCACGGTATAACTGAACCGTTCAAATTGAGTTTGTAACAATTTATAGAAGTCTGGTCCCATTTCTCGGATCGAGGCCGAGACCGACTGGCATGATCAACCAACCGATAGCACGAACGAACAGAACGACAACTTCTCCCTCGACCAGAAGTAATTGTAATAAGGAGGTCCTCCTCTAGTCTCTTCGTTTGTTTCCAGCAATGAGTGCTTGTAGTATAGAGCAGAATTATTTCGTTTATAGTTACCTTATTTGTGTGATTAAACATGAATTGGTTTCTGAAGAACCACAAGGCTCACATACAAAGGCAAGATCAATAAAAGATTTGGTTCCAATAGCCTTTTTAATATCGGTAAGTGGCAGAACATGACCCACTCCGACACTTGCCGCAAGATCCCTCGGTATTCGGATATGTAAGGCTTGTAAGAGATTGGTCACCATAGGACACTCAAAGAAAATATGTGCCACTGATTCACAAGAGTTAGCACAGAAGGCACAGCCAGATGGCACAACCACATGTGATTTTTGTAATCTGAGAGTAGTTGGAAGACCATCACGAGAAAATTTCCAAACGAAATGACGTACTTTAGGAGGCACGTCCTTATACGACCCGAAGGATCGATCCAACAAGTTTCAAAGCTTCAACCGAGCACGAGAACAAAATTTGACACACGCGACTCTTTTATTTGGATTTTGCTAGATTTATGGGAAAATAAAAACAAGATATGGATGGCTAAATCTATGAGCATCTCACCCATAGACATACCAAACTCGCTCTCTCACTCGTTGGCATCTCACTCCCGAACAATCAAGCCTTTGTTTGAACAACTCTAACAAGCATCTCACCAGAAAGAGTTAGACAAACGGGACCATTCCTCGGCCTCTCACTCTGGAATGGGGTGTCAAAATGCCATCTCACCAAATCAACCAAACACACACACTTTTTTCCAAAAATTATCAACTCAAATCTTATTTCTTATGACAAAGGTTTAGACATTTTATAGCCATAAAATAAGCAACAATTAAAACAACAAATTCAAGAAGGAAAACATGAAAAGTCTATCGGGAATTGATGGAGAATGTTGGCCAGCCTCCTAGTGGAAAATGGAGGGTTGGATGTCATCATGAAGTGGCAAAACCATCAAGTTCCATTGAACAAATCTCATTCAACGCCTCTTCATCTATTCCGACTTCATTCAATGTGTCGGGAAAACTATCCAGATTTCAAATTGTTGGAGTATTGCCAATTTCGGATCTCTTTTTGGATGATTTCGGTATTTTGGTCTTCATGAAATATGTATCCATTCAAATTAGCTTTCCAACAAGAATCATGGACCTTCATCGGACAAATATAGCTCCTTTAATGACTAAAACACTGAGCATGTGTCGAAAGAGCTCGGATCACATCATCCTCCCCTCCTTTGAAAAAGATTCGTCCTCGAATCTTGCATTTCCCTTCCAAAAAGAAACATTACGTCCCTGTACATTTGATCTGTGTAAGATATCTTGATGGTTGATCCCGCAAAGACTCTCAAATCTGCGTTTGCCTTTCCAAAAAGGTATGATACGCCCCTGTACGTTGGATCTGCGTAGTGCACTTCAATGGTTACAACCGCGACGACTTTGAAGAGGGATGTGGATGAAAGTGATGGAATCACATAAAGCTTTGTGAACTTGATGGATTAGCTCTGATACCACTTGATGTGCTCGCACCCAGGCTCAAGAAAAAGGACCGGCGACGAGAGTTCCGAAAAGTCGAGAAATTGTGGACAGCTTCTAAGGCAACAGATCAGTCTTCAAAGATTGCCGATTTCCCGTCGACTGGCGTGGCTTCTGGGGACGTGCAAATACTACTCTTGTAGATCTTGAAGTCGCGGTCGTGGATTGGGGCAGATCTTATCAATCAGAGGTCAGACGAAGCAGGAAATCGCGTTTTACCAAGACGTCGCCTGTGTAGAGACGATTCCGAACGGGGCTTGTTTGAGAAGGATTGAGGGGCTGTTTTGGAGTGAAATTTTGGGGGTGGTTTGAGAGTGATAATGGGGCTGTAGAAGGCCTTAGAATGGTGGTAAAGTAGGGGATGGGGATTGAGGGATATGTGATGCAAGATAGCTCTCGGCCTCGCACTCCGAGCTCTCTCCAACACTCGATCTTCCACACTCTCGGTCTCGCACTCTGAGTGTTTCCAACCATTTGATTCCGTCTTCTCTCACTAGGGAATCACTCTTAGCATCTCACCAAGAGGTTATTATCCGGAATCTTACCAACATAGAGTTGTTTCTTAACCCGAAACGAAGGAAGCACAAAGCTTAGTTTTTTTCTCAAATTCAACTTGTTCTTAAATGAAAAGAGTTTACACATGTATAGGAGTTTATTGACATCTCCATGTGTTTTTAACTGATATGGGATAAAAAAAATGGACTTCAAATTTCGTTCAGCTTAGAGCTGTTGCAAGGAACGAGATTTTTGACCCCTTTTGGAGTAGAATTGGTGGGAGACGTCTTCAACAATGTCGTAGCCCTCGAACTCAGCTTTCCAACGAGTCCTCTTGCATCTTCTTCGGACAAATACAACTCCAGTTAGAGCCAAAATAGCGAGTAGTTGTCGGTTCATCAAGTTATAAGACTTTGATGTCTTTTTCTTCCGGAAATATGATGTCGTCCAAGGTAAGAGCTTCTGAGGCTGCCTTGTCAAGGCTAGGATCACATGTTCATCCCTCCAAGATCCATCAACGGTGTCATATTCTCCTCCAGGTTCATCGACCAAGCTATCATCACGTCACGTCCAAATCCAGCCACAGTCAAAAGAGGTCGACCCAACATGTTCTGATAGTAAGGAGTTTGCAGAACTGGTTGAAAACCAGCCATTATTGCTTGTACCCCAATAGAGACGATCTGTCATTGGATTATTTGGCAGGGTGACCCTCATAATTAAATCAATGTCTTCTTTAGACAGAATATTAGTTAAGGAGTTGATTAATAATGGTTTGTTCCACTGACCTTCTGTAGTTAGAAAGTGAGATACCTTTATACCTTTTAGGGCTTCCGATATAGGTTGCAATATTCTGGAAGCTAATGGTTTCGAGAAGGCCCAGTTATGAGACTAAAAGTCAATCGTCTGACCGTTTCCAACGCACCACTGAAGGGCCTGCTGGAACTTAGGTCTGATAGACATAAGACGATTCCACTGCCATGATGAAAGATCTTTTTTCTGGTAATTGAGCAGATCGTGCCCTTTAAGATATTTGTGTGAGACAACACGGACCCAGATGTTGTCTGGTTGCGAAATAATTTTCCAACGAAGCTTCATTTGCAGGGCTATGGTCATAGACTCGGATTTATGGATGCCAAGACCACCTTTCATTGTATATGAGCAGATTTTGTCCCAACTAATAAGCGGTGCAACTTTGGTACTTTTGTTCCAAAAGAATTGTCTGTAAACTTTGTCAAGCTCATGTAGAATATGTGATGGGAGTAAGAAAGCTTGCATAAGAAAAATCGGTTTTGCACTGAGATTTGCTTTAATAAGAACCCTACGGCCTTCTGCAGAAAGATTCGAGGCTTTCCATTTTGTCAATTTTTGTTTCGTCTTGAGGACGACATCGACGAAGATATCCCTATTAGTTTTACCATTCACTATAGGGCAACCTAGATATTTATCGAAATTATTCGCTTGTGAAATACCAATCACATCGATTGTAGTGGAAATAGCAGTTGTTGATGTGTCGGGTGAAGCTTGGAAGCTGGATTTATGCAGACTGACCTTTTGGCCAGAGATTAGGCAGTATCGATCTAAAATGGACATTCATAGATGTGCAAGCTGAATGTGAAGCTTTACAGAAAATAAGAATATCATCTAAAAAGGCCAGAAATCGAACATTAAGACTCGGGCGACCGAACGAGATGCCAAGATCCAAATTCACTTGTCCATGAAGATGCAAAGTCTGTGCAAGTACTTCAGAAGCTAAGATAAAGAGGAACAGAGATAGAGGATCTCCCTGTTTAAGCACCCTAGATGGTTCTATAATTGTGGTCGGCTCATCGTTGACTAATACCGAGTAGAAAACCGTTGAAACACATTCCTTAATACAACTGATAAAAAAGTCGTTAAACCCAAATATGGCCATAACTTGGAATAGAAAAGGCCACTCAATATGGTCGTAAGCTTTTTCCATATCCAACTTCAAAGCAACCAACCCCGTTCGGCCTTTTTTAAGCCAAAAAGAGTGCAAGCTTCATGAGCTATCAGGATATTATCCTGAATTGATCTCCCTTTTATAAAAGCTCCCTGTAGTGGGTGAATCAGTTTGTCAAAAATCTTGGTTAGCCAAGCCAAAATAACTTTTGCTATAATTTTATAGATCGTAGAGCACAAGCTGATGAGCCTGTAATGGTTTACCGAAGATGGGTCATCACATTTTGGTAGTAAGGTTATAAATATATGATTGATCTGTCGTAATAGTCTACCACTAGTAAAGAAAGCATTTACTTCCTTCATTATAGAAGGACCCACAGTTGGCCAAAACTTTTGATAGAAACCAGCCAGGAAACCATCTGGGCCTGGAGCCTTATATGGGCTCATAGAGAAAATTGCAACTTTAATCTCATTTTTGGTCACGGGAGCTGAGAGCATGGCATTGTCTGCTTGAGAAACCAAAGTCCGGATAACCGCTAAGTCTAAAGACAGATCAGGCCTACCCCCAAGAGTGGACCTGAACCTTGATTTAAAATCTTTAACAAACTCTTGTTGAATGATATGAAAGTCAGCCGACGACTCACCATTCGGGAGTGTAATAGACTTGATTAGTTTCCGGCCTCATTTGGCCATAACTATCTTATGAAAGTAGATGGAGTTGGAGTCATTTAATTTGGCATATTTTACTTTGGCCCTTTGGCTCCAGTAACGTCGGTGGAAATCCAACATACGTTCTCTCTTATTTAGCAATTGTTTAAGAATTTGAATATTCTTTGTATTATAATTGGTAATTAACGAAGTTTGAAATTCAAGAAGCTTTTGGTTCGTAGCCTGAATCTGGTTCTTAATGTTGCAAAAAATCTTCTTGTGCCAAGTTTTGGAAAGCTTCTTTAGTAACTTCGCCTTCTGTACCAGCTTGAACATAAGGGAACCTTGAGAATCCAAAGGCCAAGCTTGCGAAACCAGATTTCTGTAATCGGCTCTAGAAGCCCACGTCAGTTCAAACTTGAACGGTCTGTTTTTAGGTTGGATATTGTGACGAAAATCAGTAGAAATCGGTGCATGATCAGACCTAGTGAACGGATGAATCTGAATTCGAAGAGAATCAAATTAAGGGTCTTAGAGTAAAAAAAAAACCAAAAACCCTATATGAACGCGCTCCACGCGCTTTCTCTTCATCACCGCTTACAACGTCGTCCGCCGCCCAGCCCTAAAACCACCAACATATCCTTCAGACCAAGCCTGCAATTCCCCCTCCTCACTAAGCATCTATGGAGTCCAAAAGAGGTTGCTCCCTCCTTTTGCAATCCAGTTATAGATCCCAATCTCAATTCTTCAAAAAAAAAAAAAAAAAGATCCCAATCTCAATTGGTTTCGTTTGCGGTGCCGTTGGGTTGTCTCGGGCAAGCCTTGGTCGACAGTGGTGGGTGCAAATTCGGGCGATGGAAGGGTTGGCTCTTCTGGGGGTGGTCTGGTCGGCTGCCTTGTGTTTCAAATGGTGGTATTCCCACTCAATACTCCATACCCCACTCCACAAGGCACTTCAGTGGTTCTCTTGCTCCCGTTTTGCAAGTAACTCCTCGCAAAGCTTTCGAAAGACTCAGTGTTTGCACACTCGGTTCTGGTTTGGTCCTGACTACCTACTCTGGAAATGAGCTGCATCTAATGTAAGCAATAAGCAAGGCTCTATCAGTTATTAAATTTACTATTTGCTACCCGCAAACCAGTGTTGTAAGGAGGAAATCAAGTTCAATAAATAAGAATATAAATAAAACCAGATTTGTGCCCACGCAAATGATTACAAGACTCCCTCTCGATATAAGAGTGGGAAGTCAGGATCGATCCTCGAGGAAGCGTGTCAGCGGATCCTAGGCAGCGGAAAATCTCACAAGTGGTGATCGACCACAATGGTACTCGACCTCGACCAAGGGTTAGTCGATAGGGCTCAAGCATAGTCAAATCCGAGCAACAGAGAGATACTGGTGGTGGTCGACGTCGACTAGGCTTACTCGACGTCGAGTACGGTCTGGTCGAATTCAGGTTCCTGTAGAGACACAGAAGCAACAGCGATCTTGCTCGATCGAGAAATCAGTGGTCGACTTTGACCAAGGGGTGGTCGAAGTCGAGTAGGAACAGTAACGAAAATAAATTGCAAATTTCGATTTAAACAATGTAAAAGAAAACTTCCAAGATCAGGGTTTGCAACAATGATAACCAAACATGCATAAGGCAAGATAAATAACGATAATCATGCAAATCGCATCGAAGGATCAACCTTTCGCCTTTTCCGACAATTAGACAACTCTTTCAAGAAACCCTAATTGTATCTACCGATTTTATGTTTACAATCCAAGTTGTTAGCATGGATCTCCATTAGATGTGTAATAAACACATAACAAGTAGCAAATGCTCAAAACATGATAAAGATCGGATCTTTACCTCAAACACGCATGGCTATCGTCTGGCTCGCCCCAACCCTAGAAGTGGGTGGACTACTCGCTCTTCATCGCAATCGCAGACATCATTGATGGAAAAGAAACTAATTGCATTAAATTAAACCAAACAGAGCTTACAACCAAAGGAAACCAATTCCGCTCTCGCTTCACAAACTCCTTTTGGCCTCCTCTCTCTCTCTCTCTCTCTCTCTAGAATTGAATTGTGTGATGGAATGTATAAAAATCGGCCCTATAGGCTTTATTTATAGGCTTCCAATCCTTACTAATCAAGGAAGGAAATATCTATCTATATCTAAAGATAAAACTTAAATAAAAGGGAACATTTATCTAAAAGGAAAATAACTAAATATCTTCAAGTGGATAAATCCTTCTCTTCCATAGATAGATCTTAATAGAATTGGATAAAATCAGCCTTGCTTCGTGCCCAAGTTGTCCACATATGCTCGGAATGGCCCAACAGTCTCGCGACCCAAAGATGCGTAGTCGACTTCGACCAAGTCAGGTCGACTTCGAGTAGGTCGTACTCGACTTCGAGTAATCTTCAGCTTGTCGATCTGGTTCTCTTCGTCGAGCTTGGGTCAGGTTCAATTCCGGTCGACGTCGAGTAGAGTGTACTCAACGTAGAGTATGGCTCGTGCTCGAGTTGTCTTCTTCTTCCGTCCTCGATCATGCATGCTTCAACCATAGTCGACTTCGAGTAGCCTTAGTCGACTTCGAGTAGATCCCATCTTTCAGCATTCTGCTCTGTTCTTGAAACACACTTTCCCGAGTCCTCGTTCGTCGGATTGATGCATATGAGCATGCGTTGGAAAGCCCTTTTCGAGGGCTACAACTCTCATGAAGACATCAAAGCTTGATTCAGAATGATGGATGTCGAAATATGGTCTTTTCTCCAGCTGCACAATACTTAGCTTCTCCATGAGTTTCCTTTAAGCTCCAAAGTGCGTCCGGTTTCTGCGAAATTAAATAGAAACTAGTGTAGACTCCATAATTTGGCAAATAAGCATAAACTACATAGATTCTGTACTATTCTAACCCAGATGCATGAAATGCATACAGAAATCGATATAAAAGTCAATATAAAACATGGCACAAAACATGGACATCAACCAGCAATTCTGTTTCGTTTACCACCATATATTACAACCTCTGTTGCTCTACCTTGTTTGGCTCTTTGGTTTAAATTCTGTTTGCTTTAAAGTCGTTTTCCATTGCTTTCTTTCTCTTGGTGGTGTTGCCGTGGGTTTTGGGTTGTGTTGGTGCAGGTTCCAGGCCGCTGTCTTGGTTGTTGTCGCCCCTTGCTGCTGCTGATGGTGTTTTGCTTGACTGCTCGGATGCTTGTTGTTGTGGCTCGGGCGCTGCTCTACCCTCCAGGTTATATCCTACACGGCCACACTAAGTCACCATGACCTGTCTTATGATCTTTTGAGATAAAAAAATGCCCTACAAGGCCTTAGTACACAAATGGTTTCATAACAAACAATTAAGGGTGAATGACACCATTGTTGATCAAACATCATTTACATATTCCTCTCTTGTGCAGTGTTTGTATTTACAGATGTTTTACTCTAACTGTTTTGGGGTTCCCCCCCTTTTATTCACCAAACTATATATATGAGTCTTACCAGACCGAACCACTCTTCCTCAGAGTTTCTTACCAATTCAAGCGAGACGTCTATTTCATCAATAGCCACTTAATTTCACAATTGCATTCGTATACAAACTCAACTTTATTTGGAATTTTGATTACTTACCGGAAATTCTATTTCCTTACAAAGGTTGGAATCCGATCAAACTTGGTTTAGTAACAATTGAGTTTCAATTCCAAAACAAAACTATACTCTTACAAACCAGGAACATTGGTTTGATTGTGCTTCTCACAGCTAACACCTATTTTTGGGATAACCACCGTCTTAAATCAGTACAAACATATCGTCAAAAAGGTTTTCTATGAATATATGTACTTGGAACTCCCTAGGTATCCATAGTCGTAACGTCTGGAAAAATGTCGATATTTTTTGTAAAAACAATATTATCAATGCTCTGGCACTGTTAGATACCAAGGCAAATAAAGTTCCTCGTGAAGGGGTCTGGTGGAAATGTGGGTTCACGAACATCGCTTTTGACCCGACAATGGGATTTTCCGGTGGTATTTGCTTATTTTGGAAGGATATCCCCTCCTCTCAGGGCTCTATAGATCTCATGTCAGTTAACCATCGTTTCATTCATTTTAACTATTCGGACTATGTCCCCCATCGGAGTGTTGCGTTCCTGATAGTTTATGCCCCACCGAACGAACGGCGAAAATCAATTTTTTTGGGATTCTATCTCTACTTACATTCAAACCTTACTCATTCTCTTCTATATCATGGGAAACCTAAATGAAATCTGTTCACCAGTGGAGAAACTAGGAGGGGTTTATCCTTCAGCAGCGAGATTCAATCGCTTAAATGATTTAAAGAGTAACCTCTCGTTACTCGATGTAGCATCTTACGGTGGTCAGTTTACCTGGCAACGTAAACATAATGGTGTTGTTATCTGCTTCGAAAGACTGGATAGTCTACTTATCAGTCTTAAGGTCTAGAATAAAGCGTGTGAGAGAGTTTTTTAATTTTATTATTCTTAATAAAATTTGACTAATAAAAATCCTTCTTTCCTTCTCACCAGGAGCAATGTTCCAAAAAACGCTTGGCGGGTGCTTGGCGGTAGGGTAGGGTCAAGGGTCTAGGCGGGGTGTAAGCGGATTTCATGGCGGAGCTTTGCTGTCTAGGCGGGTTTTGACGACCTTAACGACCTTGGCTGCAGGGCGAGTTCAAGGGTTTTGGCTGAAGGTATGGGCCCCACAGCTGGCCACCTGTACGCAGGACAATGGAGGCTGATTCTATTACCCAAAATTTGGGTTACCCAAGGGTATTTTTTGGTCATTCTGAAAATATGATAAAAGAAAAAAGAGAAATAAGAAAAGGTAGATCAATTTTTTCTTTTCCTCCTATAAAAAGGCTACACTCTAGGGCTAGACTCCCCCCTTGTAATTTATTTATTATTTTCTTTTTGGGTAAGACCAAGTTATAATTCAACTTTATTTTTTTATAATTCTTTATTTTTAACTTAGTTTAATTAATAAACATAAGTATAATTCACGTCTGCCCAAAACACATTCTTCAATCTGTTGTCTTCATCGGCATCATATGCGTAGAAAAAATTCGTGTTGCTTGAACACATTTCTTCAAAATGTTTCCTCATCGCATTGAAGTCACCCTTATCCATATCTTTTCTTCGGTGCTTGGCAACTAGGTTTCTAAGGTCCCGCTCATTGAAATCAACATTCTCGTGGTTCCCGCTTTCAATTACAAACGATGTGTAGTTCTTAGTTATAGGCACACCAACCCTATCCATGTATAAGATCCGTTTCTTCTTCCCTTCGGTGATGAACCTTTATTTTGGAAGGAATCTTGACTCTTTCGGGATGCACTCGTGGTTATGCTCAAGCAAAACTCTAGTCATCCTCCACAACCCCGCTTTCTCACGGACAACCTTAACCCCGAACTTACATCCTGTACTAGCCGACGCGGACCTCTTACTCGGGTCCCTTGACCTCGATTTAAACTTACCCCCTTTAGAACTCCGAATTCTTGTTTGAAATCATTGTCGTTTAGCATATCTATCGATGAATTCGAACACATCTTGTCCGTGTTCCAACACATGCCCGATCTTTGGACAATTAACATCACCTTCAACACCATCATCCAACGTTGGCACATCGACACCCTCTTCTTCATTGGCAGCAAGGTCAATGTGATCTCCACTCATCGACGAACCCTCTATAGTGTCATCATCCGAAATCACGACAATGGTTGCTTGCTATTCCAACCCAACTGTATTATTAGCAAATACATGCAACAAATGGTACGTCACGGAATTGATTCATATATACCCAATGTTAATGGAATATTAATTGATTGAGTCAGCTACTTGCATCGTTGTCGGACCCACTGTCATCGTATCCGATGTTAAGATCAAATCCTCGTTCTTGACTCATCAGTGATGATAACAATACTATAGAGGGACACACAAAAACGTAATGAATGTATGATGGTGTTGAATCAAATTGAGCGCATAAATTAGAATGAAATAATTAAACTCAAACCCTCACAAAAATCGAACAAGCACAATTCAAACCCTAATCCAATGCCTGCAGGCCTATCGGCAAGCCGCGAGCAGTTATACTATTTTTTCTTGTGAGAATATAAAATACGATTTTGTTGCTTGTATGATTTCTTATTTAAAATAAATATATAATATCATTGAGCTGGATGGTGCCATTGTCTTATTTTTTCAGTTGTTTTCCCGGCCCCCAAATTATACTTTTGTGGCTTCGGACCAATGCCCACAGGCCTATCGGCAAGCCGTGGGCAATTATACTATTTTTTTTCTTCTGAGAATATAAAATATAGTTTTTTTGATTAATCTTATTTAAAATAATTTTATCCATAATCCTAAACCATAATTAAACTTACGGATTATTTACCCCCTCATTTTCCAATGAATCCAACATTCACCGCAATTAGTTTCGAAAAAAGAATAAGCTAATAACTAAGCTTATTGCCACAAATCAACTTATAAACAACTCTTCTTCTTAGCTAGATTGCCACAAATCGGATGCAAGATTACATCTGAGAACCCTAGCTAAGCACTAACATTATACTTCTGAGGACCCTAATCACTAATCTTCAATCAACTTGTATTCGAATGAACCCTAACCCCAAATATTCGATTTCGGAAAATAAGAGGCTAATCGGTTTGTTCAAACCCTAATCTTCAATCAACTTGTCACATCCATGAACCCTGATAGACGATAAATTTTAATCAAGTGTTTCTCACATCCTTGAACCCTAATCAGTTTGTTCAAACAAATGAAAACGCCTCCATTGAAGATTCAAAAGCAACACGCAGACTTCAAACGAATAAAGAATAGTATGTCTAACCTTCAATCGTCGGCGAGTTCGATGATCGAAAACCTTGAATCTGGCGATCCACCACAAATTCCGGTGAGTTATAGCTCTTCATTCCGGCCAAAACGTGTGAGGAGAAGTGTATTACCGTTTGGAGATGGAGAGTTTGAATAACTTGTGAATTTATAATTGAATAAATTGTACATTTGTAATTCAAATCTTACATAGAAAAAGTAAAATTAAAAACATCATCATTAACCTAGTTAGAAGTAGGGTACTCATTACATACTTTTACAGATTTTATTTCTCTTTTCTTCATTTCATTTTTTTTTGTGGATTTTACATAATTAACCTGTGTAACCTAGGGATGGCAATGGGGCGGGGACTCCCCGTTCCCTACGGTGAATCCCCGTGACAGGGACTGGGATTTTAAACGGGGATGAGGACGGGAATAGTAGTCCCCACCCCGATCCCCGCCCCGCCCCGTACCCGTTGGGGACCCCCGCGGGGATCCCGATAGGGAGTATAAAATCCCCAATGTTATTTATATCTTATATAAGTTTAAATAGTTTTTCTTTTATTTTTAAACTTTTACTTTATTATATGTAATATTATCTTATATAAGTTTAAATAGTTTTTCTCTTATTTTTAAACTTTATGAGATATTATATGTAATATTTATATTATATTTTTTACATAACTTTAATAATATCTTATAGTTTTCTATTAAGTGGTGGGAAACCATGAGTTTTAAACGGGGAACCCGACCGGGAAATCCGTGGGGAATGCAAATGGGGAAAATTAAACGGGGACGGGGATTCCCCGATGAGTACGGAGACCCGACAGAGATGAAGACGGGGTATTTTTTATCCCCAAACGGGGACGGGGATGGGGAGACATTTTGCAAACGGGGACGGGGACGGGGAGGGTACTCACCGCCCCGAACCTGCCCCGTTGCCAGTCACGTGCAATCTGTCCATCCCCAAACTCTAAATTCCATTTTTTTTTTTTTTCCTTTTTTCCTTTTTTTTTGTTTGTCCTTTTTCCTTCTCTCTGAAGAATCTACTGTTCTACCTTCCTTCCCATTCCAGCCATTCAACATTTCAACTACTCTTGAAAGTTGAGTCTTGTCCATGGCTGAACCTCATTATCTCTCATCTTTTCAGTTTTCCTTGGTTTCTCTGTAGAAACTCCTTTTTAACTCTCTCACATTTTCAAAATCGCAAAGGAGTGGTAAAGGAGGAAGAAGCTACCGCCATTTCCCATGGGTATGGATCTTATCATCCTCTTTTAGGATTTCTCCATTTTGTGGTGCTGTTTCGTACAAGCACTTTAGATTAAAAAGGAATTACAGTTACAATGGCTGTAAAAATAGCTAAGAAAGAAATATTAGGGTTTTGTCCGAATGGAACTAGTGGGGTCTGAGATTGGGCTCCAACATTTGATTATTACGCGAAGAAAACAATATCACATGGTGGAAATGGATATGGACTCCCATCCATCTTCATCTCAACACCTATCTCGTGAATTCCTTTTTGTCCTAAGTTTCTTCATTATGTGACTGGTTTCACTCCTAATTTTGTAATTTAATAGCACCTTTTTGTCCACTCGTGTGTGCTTTAGGTCTGTCAGAGAAACCAATGGACCCTTCGATTTCTGAGAATCAGGTAAACCCTAATTTTCTCCCCTCCTTACAATGCAACCCATTTCCTAGATTTGGTTATAAATTGGTTGTTTCCTTTCTCTTATCCTGCTAATTCTCTGTGGTAATCTGAAGTCTAGTTGGAATTTTCTCCATTTTTGGCGCTTGAGACTGGATCTGTTGTTGGTAGACTGTATAGTATGTAGATGAGTGAACTGTTGAAGTTGATTTGCAGATGGAAGATTCAGGGCCAGCAGGGGAAAGTGCCCTTCAAGGCTCTGTCTCATTCGGTAGGTTTGCTAATGATTCACTTTCTTGGGAGAAATGCTCTAGTTTTCATACAGACAAGAGCTTGGAGGAAGTTGGCAAGTGTTCAGCTGCTAGTTCAGTTGCTCAGAAGAAGGGTTACTTTGAAGCTCACTACAAGAACATGGCTGTTCGGAAAGCTGAGGAAGAAGACAAGGATAAGAAGAGGGGAGTCAAGGCAAGAGATCCTATGGATTTGGAAGATCAAACTCGGAGGGATTCAGCGAATGACTTTAATGCAGCTGAGACAGAGTTGGATGTGGACAAATCAAATGGCCAGACCTGTGATAATGCTATTGGGCTAGAAAGCGAAGTGCAAAATTCCAAATTTGAAACCGGAAGATCTCAAGTGGATGTAAGTAAGGGCTTATTTGAAGGAATTATTGAGAGCAAGGATCCATTGCCACTTATTGAAGATGTTAAGAAGTCTTGCTGTACCCCTGAAACTCCAGAGTTACCTAAATCAGAGGAGCCTCTTATGGGAAAAGAAGAACCTCCTCTCCTGTGTTCAGAAGATGTCGAGGAATCTCCTAAGCACATAGATGATGCCCAAGCTTCTGATGAAAACGAAGCGATGGGAATAGCTAAATCAGAAAGCTCTCTGAAATCTCTAAAGGTAAGTGCACATTATTGCTTATTAGAATTTGACTTGATTGCTCTGAATTTTCACTCAAGGTGATAAAATTTGTCTCCTGCGTTTCTGTGATCATTTTCTTCCTCCAGGCTAATTCAGGAAAAAAGGCAATCACTACTAGTGGTGTGAAGAAAACACCCACTTCTACCACACCCAAGTCATCAGTTATGCCAGCCTCTACGGTGTCAAGGTCTACATTGTCGCAGAGCATTATTCCTGCATCGAAAGCCTTGTCTAAGAAGGCAAATGGAACCTCTCCCTTGAGAAATAAGAAACCTACCGGTGTGGAAAGCAGGAGAGTAGCTCCTACATCTCTGCATAGGTCTCTCAATTTGGACCCTGCAAACTCGGCACCACCTATGAGCACAACAATGAGAAAATCTCTAATTATGGAGAGCATGGGAGAGAAAGACATTGTTAAACGAGCTTTTAAGGCATTCAGGAACAACTCATCCCCGCTTTCTTCTCCCAGTCCAGTTAAACCATCTGTAACAAATGAGGTTGGTCAATCCTTTACATGATATGTCACTCTTTTTGTCAATTCACTTCACTTTTGAAATTTTTTTCTCTTATAGTTTTGGTTTCCAATATATTGAACTCCTGTGCAGATTCTCGGTGTGGAAACAGATGCCAAAGCTTCTTTAGTGGGAACTTCTCTAAAGAAAACCGAAGGGTACTAGATTTAATGGCCGATCTATTACTTGGCTCTAATAAAAGCTCACAGTATTATGTTTCTGTGTGTCTATAGTGAGTTTGTTATATTTCTAAAGCTTCTGTTTATGCTTATAGCTTATACTGACATAGCTGTGTGTGATCTGAAGAGGAAACAGGCTGGTAAAGAAGTCGAGCCCTCTCGGTGGACAGACGGGTTTTGGAAAGACCTCAAATCCAACTAGGTGAATTGCTAAATCTGAATTGCACACTTTTTGGCAAGTGATAGATATCCCAAAGAGGGTGGCTGGAGGCGAGTTGAGTTTTAGAAGAAAAATAAACTTAATTGATGCCGATTTGTTTTTTCCAAGATTCACCATGCATTGGCTGTCTTAATACTATGAAACAGGGTGTCAAACACCGTGGGTTCGGATCAGAGAAATAACAAATCAGTTTCATCAACCTATGGTCCAGGGAGTCCTATTAAGGCAGACCAAGGAAACAAGGCAAGCAAAGCACCATTATTACCTTCATGGAATGCTTAATTGCTTATGCACAATATCGAGTTGCTTTGGCTGTCATGTAGCCTCATTTGTCTCTGAGGCTTCTGAGCCCATGTATGAACAGGTATCAAAGAAGCTTGAGGACAAAGTGAATGGTAAACCTGCTGAGAGTGCTCGACTTCACTCTAAAGAAAAGGTATGTATCAAATGATTTGTGCCTCCAAGTGGGTAATCTGCAATCGTTGTCTATCTATGCCATCTACATACACGAGTGTGGATACCCACATAGGGCTAGGAGCTGAATTTCCCTTTAGATATAGACCGTTTTCTCAAAGTCATGTCAGCTTGTAGACTTTTGTTTACGATATGAAGCTTTTGAGCTACATGCTGTGAGTCTTTGGAATTTTTTTTTAAAAATGTTCACTAAAAAATAATTATTTACCATTATATTCACCGTTCAAAATATTTACGGAAGTATTATTTGTTTGCAGATTTTTCAGAGAAACGTGGTCTCAAACTGCACTTCATTAAGAAACTATAATATTTCAAACTGAAGGTTAAGTGGGAAAAAAATTTTGAAACTATAAAACCGTGTTTTATAATAAATTTCAGATGAAATGCAGGTTTAAATCGCGTTTATTTACCTTTTCATTTTTCAATTACCAAAAAATAAAATAAAAGAAAGAAATATTTCTGTAAATATTTTGAACGTGTGAAAATAATGGTAAATAATTATTTTTTGACGGGATTGAAGACAATCCAATGAGTTAGAAAGGATAGTGGATTGCTCTTCTAGAAATGATAATGGTAACTGATGGATGATTGATATGCATGATGTTTAATTTTATATAGTGGATCTAGACCTTCAAACCCTCAATATGGGGCATGTAGTGCATAGAATGATTCAAACCCCCAAATATGATGCAGAAAGAAGCGGAAATCAAGAGGAAGCAATACAGTCACGACACAAAAACCAAGCCAATCCCAAGAACTTTTGCATCAAGGGTCGTTACATAAGGTTTGTTTTACGCTCCTTGTACAACTGACTTGACACAATTTCATCGCCAATACACACCAGTTGCTTATATGGGAACTGTTAGATGTTTGAATCTGGAAAATAACGAAATATGCCATGTATAATTTCATGATATTATAGGATGTCGAAAAATGATGTTTGGCAATAGTTTGACAGACCACGATCCATTAACATGTGTCCAGATGAATTTTCAACACTCTGCATTAGAATCACGCAGAAGATCCAAACATCAAAATCTGGAACTAGTCCTGGAAGACGGGCATCACGCAGAAGAATCACATTTTGGCTCGAGTATATATTTCTCTTGGTGAGGAAGTTAGTTGTGTACAAAAGGATATATATTTGCTTTCAGTATGAGAGATGCACTAGCCTTTCTTCATGTATGATACTACTATCTGCTAGAATATGTTGTTGCAGAAAATATCTAATCTTGGTCTATCGCAATACCTCAGCGAATAGGCATCATTTTTTGCCTTGCCTCAGCGAATAGGCATCATTTTTTGCCTTGCGGAAGTAGACAAATGAACATGCCTAAACTGATCTATTAAGGGTACAAGACATTACAAAGCCATATCTTCTTGGATTCTAATGAAAGCTTACCAGCAGAAAACACAGGCAAAAGGGTAAACTAAAAAAAAGTGGGCACTCCACAAATGCACATTAGGTGTTGCTCTCCTTGTACATCTCAAATGTCGAAATGGTAAAGGAGGAAAACAATAAAGAAAAGCGGACGATGGAGAATCAAATAAGAAAATCAAATAAGTAAACTCTTCTGTACCTTGTTTTATCGTTGTATCTGAATTCTCTATATACATCAATGCTGTCAAACTTTTGTAGAGATGGGAACCCTTGGTTAAAAATCCTCCTCTGAATCACTGCTATTAGACAACTTAGACTTGTTAACCAATAGGATATGCTCCTTCAAACCGGGGAAGATTACACGAGTCCTTAATACATCCTGTTGTGTCGAAGAAGACGAGCCAGATGTAGCACCTGGTGCAGCCTTCTTCGGTTGCAAAGCCCGAGCAATCTCAGCACAGGTTTGATCAACCATACCTAGGAAATCTTTCACTATGATAAACAGCTGAAGTGGGTTTTTATTTGAAGATCCAGCTTGAAAGTACTGAGTTGTTTTCGTCACCAAGTCTATGACCCTCGTGTTCTCTTCCTGTAATGCCTTCATCTCCACTTCAGCTGATTCCAGAAAACCTTCCATTTCCTTGAGAAATCCCCCACCGCCACCAGAAGACCTGCATTTGGACACCAGTTGTCTGGTCTCATCTAGCCGTTTTTTGAGAGAAGCAATGCTGCTCTTTAGAACATCATAATCCATAGATGCCACTTTCTTCACATTCAAGAACTCAGCACTGAGGCGGCTCACAACCGGAAGTCCCAACCGTAACATCTCTTTCTCTTCCTTTTCTACCGGATCATCCGGTTTTGGTGCTGTAGAGTCAGCGTCATTTTTGGTAGCCGTGTCGTTCTTTATTGCTAAAATTGATCGTCTTCCTTCATTCCTGATCACTTCATGGACAACAAAACTGAGCAGGGTAGTCTTCCCATCACTGCTCTTGAAATCAGACAGCTTCAGAAGCGTGGTAAGATTAAAGGCCTTTGCACCTCCTCTTGCAGTCCCTGCATTCAATCGGTTTCCAGCTTTAAGGATGGCTTCTAAAAGCTTCAAGAATAAACCAGAGCTCCTAAGCTCACTGCAAGCTGGTTCCATCGGTTGCAACGATTCTTTGACATTGAGGATCTCACTTTTGTAGTTCAACCTGAAGAGCATTGTACTCGCTCGTGTATAAGCTAAGGGTACAGCCTTCAGAAGACTGTACAAGAAGGATTCTGCATCAGCAAGCTTTGCAGGATCCCCATCAAATGCCAGGATTTCAGATTCTTCTTCTCGGGTTGGGACTGTCCTCTGGAGCTTCTCGAGAGTTTCAATGCTCAAACCTTTGCCTTCGAGCAGGGAATCAATCAACTCGCCGCGAGGTGTTCCAAGTGACTTGAGTACAATTGCAGTGTTCCGTGATTTCCGTGGGTCTAAGATGAAGACTTTGGTGTTGGCATTCGCTACTTCACTGGATTTTCTGTTTGGATTGTCTTCCATGCCCGATTTGCGGCCGCTGGGCACAAATCCGAACAGAGCTTCCATCTTATCCTCGCTATACCTGAATTATCAATCACACAAGAAGTTTAACAGGAAATTCACAATCAGCAATCAGCGTTTTTTTATGCAGACTGCAACCATGATTACTATCTGAATTTCAAAATGAAGAAGTAATTGAACTTTATAGTTTAGCAAAAAAACGGGGAGGTGATAAATGCATGACACTTAACTGGAAAGAACCCCTTTCAATTTTGTCCCAGACCATGGAGTGTTCAGGATTAACGTTCAGCTTCTCCCAGTGCAGCGGCTTGAGCATCACTTGATCTGTCCCGCTTCCAGAACTACCTTCTTTAGCTTCGGCCTCCGATGTTTTACTTCCGGAAGATGGCCGCTTTGGTGGTGCTGGTGGCTTCAACGGTCCATGGCCACCCACCTTAGGAGGAGGAGGTGGAGGCGCCATCGGTGCCTTCTTTGCTGGAGCCGGTGGAGGTGGAGGAGGCGGTGCCTTCTTTGCTGGAGCCGGCGGAGGTGGTGGAGGAGGTGCCGGAGCCGATGGTACCGCCGGTGTTGGTGCTGGCGCCGTCGGAACAGCAGTAGAATATGACGATGGCGCTGTCGAAGCCGCCGTTGAAGAAGCTGCCGGCGCTATCAAAATTGCCGTTGATGACGACGCTTGGTATCCTGGAGGTGGTGGAATAGCAACACCAAATCCACTGCCGGAATTGGCTGAAGCCTGAAGAGCAACGCTAAATCCGCCACCAGGATTGGCCGAAGCCTGAGGAGCAACACGATATCCGCCGCCGGGATTGGTCGAAGCCTGAAGAGCAAAACCAAATCCGCCGCCGGTATTAGCCGAAGCCTGAAGAGCAACACCAACTCCGCCGCCGGAATTGGCCGAAGCCTGAGGAGCAACACCGCTTATGCATCCGTCGAATCGTTGACCGGGAAGCAATTGACCATGAGCAGACGACGATTTATCACCTACAGCGGTTGAAGATAATGCTGACGCTGTCAAAATTGCTGTTGAAGACGACGCTTGGTAACCATGTGGTGGTGGAAGAGAAACACCAACTCCGCCGCCGGAATTGGGTGAGGCGTGAAGAGGAACCCCAACTCCCACGCCGGAATTGGCCGAATCATGAAGAGCAACACCGCTGATCCGTCCGTCGAATCGTTGACCGGGAAGCAACTGACCAGACGAAGATCTATCACCTAGATCGGTTGGCCTATTCCAATCCCCAACTACGCCGTTGGAATAAGCCACGGCTTTAAAAGCAACACCGCTGCTCCGTCCACTCAATCCTTGACTGCGGAGCAATTGACGACGAGAAAACGAAGAACTACCATCTGGAACGGCTGGCGAATTCAAATCTCCAACTCCGCCGCCGGGATCTGCCAGAGAACGAAAGGCACCGCCGCTGCCCCGTACGCCAGATCGTTGACCACGAGAAGAGGACGATCCACCGGAACGAACAGCCGACGAATTCCAATCAGACTTCCTGTTCTTAACCCTAACGGTTGGATGCTCATGGATACTTCCATTAATATTCTTCAGCTTCTTCCAATAGAGCACATCCAATCCGTCCTCATCGACGATCAATTCTCTAATATCCGCCTCTAACATCACCGGAGCCAGCGGGTGCTTCTGATAACTCTCGGCGCCGCCAGCACCGATCTCCTCCAGTCTTTGGGGGCGGAAGCAGGATAGACAGAGGAAGAAGGCACCGGCCACCACAAAAGTGCTCACAGCGGTCGTTTCAAGAGCGCCGGTGATATTTTCTGGGGGAGGAATCGTGGAATCTTCCGGCGAAGGCGAAGGCGAAGGTGGATCCGGCGGTGAGGAAGGATACGCGTATTGAGGAGAAGAGGAGGAAATTGGAAATAAGGAGAATAGAAATCCTTACTACCATAAAGGCAGCAAGTCTGCATCACTGTTCTTTACTAAATTTTACTAAATTGGCCGTCCGTTGCTTGTCGGTCTAATTGATCAACGGCTGGTATCTCCCAAGATGTTCAATGTCTTTTTTACCCCCTAAACCTTGAATTTGAAAATGTTTATTTTTTTTATTTCGGTGTCCTTTTTTGTCCTTTCAAGTAATTGTTGAGTTTTTTGGTCTAAGTAATTGTTGAATTTGATATTACCTTTCTCGTTCTCTTGGCTCTTTCAGGCACCGCCATAGCCTTCTTCTTCTCTTGTTCACTACACAAGCGATTTTCTCCACCTACAGCTCTGTTCTTCTTCTTCTCCAACGGTCCTTTTGGTTCGTCTCTCTTTCAATTTCGACACCTCGTGGTTGCAATTTTTTTATTTTTTCAGCCTCCCAATGCATTCGGCTTGTTCTAAATTTTTAGGGTTTCTTCTCCTCTAGGTCGGTTTATTGGTTGTAAATTTGTAATGCTTTATACCGCCTGAATCTCCCAATCGGTTCTTGCCTCTGAATCGGTTGCAGAACCTCTCTATTTTTTCCATTTGCTTCAAAGGCTCTTGGTTGTCCTGATTTACACCGCCTAACCCTCTCAATTGGTTCTTCGTTTAGGTCTCTATCGGTTCTGGCCTCAGAATCGGTCGCCTATTTGGGGTTCAACAAAAAGTATTGCTATTTGGGTGTTTAGGCTAAGGGTTTCAGTTTCGTTTTCTAGGCGTTTGTTAACTCTTTTCTTGCCAATTTGAAAATTTAGGTATGATTTGGGTTAGGTCAAACTAGAACACAACAATTTGTAAATTGTTTTGCCGAATCCCTTTTGAGAGAATATGCCTTGATTGCTCTTCATTTTGCCGAATTAAATTTTCTTGTTATGTGAACTGTTTGTTAAATTTGGTTAGTAACCTCAAATTTGTGACACTCTGATCTGTGATTTATTTCCTTAAATTAGCTATGTTATTGTTGCTTTGGGATTTAGCCAGGGTCCTTAGGATCTAGGGGTTAGGGTATTTAGGATTTGGGAGTTAGGGTTTCAGAAATATATTTTCAAAATTTGGTCCTAGGTTGGTGAATTTTTTTTATCTATATTGTTGTTTATTGCTGCTATACATGGGGAATAAAATCAATTTTTTTTTCATGAAAGGATCTTTTGCTTTGCAATTGAAATGGCTGCTGAGTCCTTTGACTACTATGGAATTCCCGGCCACGATTTTTTATTTTTTTGCGGCACTTCACCCCAACGTCAAATGAAATAAGAAATTGGATTGATACTCATTATCCCAAAGAAAAACGTAATAAATCTGGATAATCTAAATAAATAAATAAATAGTGGATTCCTTCGTTTCTATGGTTACTTCTTAAACGGTGAGGTCCTCTCTATACACCGGAGCCCTTTACTTCGTTTAGTCAACGTTATTGGTAACTTGTACAATTAAAAATCTTCGGCTCTACCCATGAAATATCCAGTAATAGATCTTTCACAACGAGATCCGCCTATACAGTAACGGTATTTCATTTGGAAGGTTTGCTGGATAGCTGACCCTGTTAGTCCGTTTTGAAAAAATGCAAGTCTGCATCACTGTTCTTTACTAAATTTTACTAAATTGGCCGTCCGTTGCTTGTCGGTCTAATTGATCAACGGCCGGTATCTCCCAAGATGTTCAATGTCTTTTTTACCCCCTAAACCTTGAATTTGAAAATGTTTATTTTTTTATTTCGGTGTCCTTTTTTGTCCTTTCAAGTAATTGTTGAGTTTTTTGGTCTAAGTAATTGTTGAATTTGATATTACCTTTCTCGTTCTCCTGGCTCTTTCAGGCACCGCCATAGCCTTCTTCTTCTCTTGTTCACTACACAAGCGATTTTCTCCACCTACAGCTCTGTTCTTCTTCTTCTCCAACGGTCCTTTTGGTTCGTCTCTCTTTCAATTTCGACACCTCGTGGTTGCAATTTTTTATTTTTTCAGCCTCCCAATGCATTCGGCTTGTTCTAAATTTTTAGGGTTTCTTCTCCTCTAGGTCGGTTTATTGGTTGTAAATTTGTAATGCTTTATACCGCCTGAATCTCCCAATCGGTTCTTCCTCTCGCTCTCTATCGGTTCTTGCCTCTGAATCGGTTGCAGAACCTCTCTATTTTTTCCATTTGCTTCAAAGGCTCTTGGTTGTCCTGATTTACACCGCCTAACCCTCTCAATTGGTTCTTCGTTTAGGTCTCTATCGGTTCTGGCCTCAGAATCGGTCGCCTATTTGGGGTTCAACAAAAAGTATTGCTATTTGGGGGTTTAGGCTAAGGGTTTCAGTTTCGTTTTCTAGGCGTTTGTTAACTCTTTTCTTGCCAATTTGAAAATTTAGGTATGATTTGGGTTAGGTCAAACTAGAACACAACAATTTGTAAATTGTTTTGCCGAATCCCTTTTGAGAGAATATGCCTTGATTGCTCTTCATTTTGCCGAATTAAATTTTCTTGTTATGTGAACTGTTTGTTAAATTTGGTTAGTAACCTCAAATTTGTGACACTCTGATCTGTGATTTATTTCCTTAAATTAGCTATGTTATTGTTGCTTTGGGATTTAGCCAGGGTCCTTAGGATCTAGGGGTTAGGGTATTTAGGATTTGGGAGTTAGGGTTTCAGAAATATATTTTCAAAATTTGGTCATAGGTTGGTGAATTTTTTTTATCTATATTGCTGTTTATTGCTGCTGTACATGGGGAATAAAATCAATTTTTTTTGCTCTATATTGCCGTTTATTGATGCTGTACATGGGGAATAAAATCAAGGTGGGAACTCTCTCTTTTTTTGTCTGCTTTGCTCGTCTTTGTGATTTCCGATTGAATTAAATTTTCTTGTTATGTGAACTGTTTGTTAAATTTGGTTAATAACCTCAAATTTGTGACACTCTGATCTGTGATTTATTTCCTTAAATTAGGTATGTTATTGTTGCTTTGGGATTTAGCCAGGGTCCTTAGGATCTAGGGGTTAGAGTCTTTAGGATTTGGGAATTAGGGTTTCAGAAATATATTTTTCAGAATTTGGTCCTAGGTTGGTGATTTTTTTTTTATCTATATTGTTGTTTATTGCTGCTGTACATGGGGAATAAAATCAATTTTTTTTGCTCTATATTGCCGTTTATTGAACGATAATTTGTTAAATCAATGTTTAATAGGTTAAATCTTAGTTTTTTATTGAACGATAATTTGTTCAACTTGTTTTCTCTTCTTCTTTTTCTTTCTCATATCATGTTATTCTGTTAGCTTTAAGTCGATTTGTACTGATCCTTGTCGCTCGATTTCCCATTTTTTTATTTTGGTTTTCTATTTCTGCTTTTGAGGATCAGATTCTGGTTAAAAAGTCTTATGAGGCCCAGGTACCCCCTTCACTATATGGTTTCATTCAGTTGGTTACTGGTTATCTCCTTTTTATATTTTAATTCTTCCGATTTTCAGGGTCTATCTTCCGTGTGTTACTCTTTTTTTTTGTTTTATTGCAATTGGATCCAACCATCTAGGTAGTCTTTTATTCTTTCAATTCAATTCAATTCAGAACTAGGTAGGTTGTTTATATATTTTTTTTAGGTGTTTGCTCATTTGGGTTGTTCCATAGGTTTATATATTTTTTTATTTTTAAAGAGTTTGCTCATTTGGGTTGTTCAATAGGTTTATATATTTTTTAAGTTACCTATTTAATCCCCCCTTCTCTCCACCCTTTTTTTAAACATTGCAGTTTGGTGTGAAATGGAGCAAATTTTAACGCCGGTTAAAAAGCAGGCTTTAATATCCTCTTTTCTTGACATTGTTACTGGTAAAACAGCTGAAACTGCTGAGGCTTTTCTTCAGGTCATTAAGAATTTTTTTTTAATTTTAGAATGTTATTTTTTTTATGGATAAACTTTTTAATATGGTTTTTGTTTGTTAGGCAAAGAGTTGGAGGATTGAGGATGCAGTTGATTTATTTTTCATGGGTGTAGAAGAACAACATGATGATCTATCCTCTTCTTTAGTACATGGTGTGGAGCCGGCTTGCCAGACTACCCATAGAAGATCCGCGTGAGTTCCAAACTAGTATGGGTTCGATTCCCTGTGATAGCGCGCATCCTCCTTTTTTTCCCAAAATTAAACCCGCCCATCAATGATGAATCCCTTTTTTTGTTTTAACAAATTACTAAGCAGCCCATTTTTTTAAAAAATTTGTTTTTACAGCAGCTAGATTTTTTTGTTTTAAAAACTTTATAAAATATTATTTTTTTAATTAATTCTTTTTAATAATTTCATACTTATTGAAAAATTTGATTAAAAAAAATATTTTTTTAGAGTTTTTACCTCCTTAAAAAGCGTACATTAAAGTCAAATGTCATCTATTTTAAAACGGAGGTAGTACTTTATAGTTTCTTAGATGATCAAAATTATTACTCCCTCCGTTAATTAAAACTTGACGTTTTACTATTCATGCACGCTTGTTGAGGTGTTAAAAACTATATAAAATATTAACTTTTTTAATATATTTTTAAAATAATTTCATACATGTTTCTATTAAGTATGAATTTATATAAAAAAAAATTTAAAAGTTAATATTTCGTATAGTTTTTATCATTCTAAAAAAGTGTGCATGAATAGTAAACGACAAGTTTTAATTAACAGATGGAGTATTATTTTTGTTATTATTTTGTATCTTTCTACTTTAGGAATAACTAAGTTGAAATTTAGAAAGATAGAATGCCTCCTACAAGATTTGAAGTGGTCACGTCGAACGGAATGACACTGATTAGTTTTTCAAAATATAACGGAACGACCTGTTAAAAGGATCTGAAACTCATACTAATCTACACCTGGCCATGATCAGCCAGAGCGCAAGCAACCTGCTTTAGTGAGGTGGCTATTTCGTTGTTCTGAATTTGTTATTTGTTTAGTTCGTAGTCACTAGTCAATACGGAGTATGCAAGTGTTTCTTACCTTTGATGTGTCATCAACATTTGTGAAACACGCAGAAATCAAGCAACTGGGCTTAGTTGGATTAATGAGATGGGATGACATTATTTATTGGCCAATCAAGAATATTAAGTGGGCTTGTTTATATATGTGTGACACGCAAGAATGAAGCACTGTTGTCACCAAGAATTGAAGATGTGTGACACGCAAGAATCGAAGATGAAGCACGAGTGTTTTTTATGACATTTTTTTACTTTTTTTTTTGATGACATTAGTGTAATCATTGTCGTTCCTAAAAGAAAAACTATAGGATAAATGAAAAGAATGATTAAGTGTTAATAGTGGTGTCACCAATATAAAAATAGTGTCACCACAAGTGTACCGAGTAGTGTCACCACCGGTGTAACAAGTAAAAGAATTGTCAAGTGTTATTAGTGGTGTCATCAAAACAGTGTAATCACCGCTGTCACCAAAAGATAACCCTAGGACAAGGAAAGTACAAACCCTATTAGAGATATTGCTAAGCAAAACCATTGTTGATGCGGTCAAGCTGGCCTTCTGTTCGCAGATTTATACGTTTGGAATCCCCGATCCTTCGCCTGTGGGCTCAAGATCAAGAACCCCAAACTGTTGATGGCTCGATCTTGCAATATTCTTGATATCCTTGATGTTTACAAGTAGTTACAATAAAAGGGTTCGAACTATTGAGAAAGAAACGAAAACAAACAAACAAAAACTAAGGGAAACAACCACGGAAAAGACAAGTAACTGCGACGGCGTTGGAATGGCAGCGGGGCGGCCAAGGGAGCCGCGGGGCGGCCCGGACAGTGGCGACGGTTCTGGCCAGACTCAGCGACGGCTTCTCTGGTTCAGCGACGGTTTCTCATGATGGGTTTGTGTTTGGACGTGTGTATGATGTAGGTGTTTGGGATCTTTGTGAATTGAATAACCAAAAACATAAGCTTGATTGCAAAGGCTTTGGATTGGGAGATTGAAGAACCTTTTTAATCCTAAAAAAGGTTTCTCAATATAATTTCCAATCTGAATAATTCAAAGCTTACAATGTTGTTTAAATAGAAAAACATACCAATTCTATCTTTCCAAAAGATAGAGCTTTGGTTAGATAAAGATAAATAAAATAACTAAAGATAGCTAATTCTTTCCTAAGATAAATCAAACCTAATAAAGATAGATAAATAACAACTTGGTGGAAAAGGAATTACCTAGATGAGATATTTTCCTTCCACCTTATTATTTCCTAATTGCATAAAATAAATATATCTAATTAATTAAATTCAAAATTAACTAAATAAATATGTGGAAATTCGTCCAAACAGTGACAGCTGCAAAGATGATGAATTTCGGCCATTCTCCACGTCGATTTTGGAGAAACCTTCAACAGCAAAGTTGTAGATCTTTTCGTCCTCGTTCTAACAAGGTATGGCACGACCTCATCCGATAAATATGGACTCCGAACGACCTGTTTTACTGAGACGTCGAAATGCTGTCAACCCATTAAGAACGAACCCAAATTTGAACATTAACTCACCTTGCTCCTTTGGACCTTGTTCCATGGTGGAGCCTTCTTCCTCCTTTTGAGGATGACACTCTTCGCCATCAATAGCCCTTGATCAAGATCATTGTTGGACCCACAAAAGGCCATCTTGATATGCATCATTCTCCCCTTCTTAGCTTCGATTCGTCCTCGAATCGAGTCATTGAAGAGCAGAGGGGAAGGATCAGCAATCAAAAAGTAACTTCCTTGACAATCAATTTGAGATGGCGCCAGCAGAATTGAAGGTAAAGGAACCTCAAAAACAACACCTGACATAGGGAACATTGAGCAATCAAAAGGAACAATATCAATAGGCTCAATAACCCTATGAACTTCAGAAGTCTCAACATTAGGAACATTCTCAAGAGGTACAATAGATAACTCAAGAGAAGTGTCCCCAACGTCCTCATCGTTGTCGTCAGAAGCAACCACATCATCTTGCAGAAAATTACAGCCAGCTTGCAGATTAGATTCGGGTGTCTTCCCGGAGGAATCTTGCAGCGTGTGACCCACCGTTGGAAAGCTCGTCGATTCAGCTTCGCAACAAGACTGAGTTGACTCAATTCCGAGGTTGGAGTCAACGGAAATCTACGAAACAAAATCATCGCGCAATGTAGTCTCTTGGCCAACGAAAGTATCCGAAACAACCTCCTTTACCTTCCCGTCGGCCGTATAGTCAAGAAAAATCACTTCCACATCGGGGGAGGATATCTCCAAGATCTCAGAGGTAGGTGACGCGTGAGGCTGACTATTAAGAAGTTTCTGAATATAAGCCTTCCTCCAAGCGTCATCAAGCCAATTAGCTTGCCGTTGGGCCGCTTCCTCCAACCTTCGTTTTCGTTCCTCCTTAAGTCCTCGTAGTTGGAGAAGCCAAATCTGACGGAGGCGACGTTGTTGTTGTTGTTTCTCCTCCTCAATTGCGGCTTGACGTTGACGCTCAAGGAGTTGTTGTTGTTGTCGACACCTCTCCTCTTCAATTTCCGCTTGCCGTTGAAGCCAAAGGCGGCGCCTTTGAGCCTCTCGTTGTCTCTCTAAAGCTTGTTGTTGTTGCAAAGCTCGTCTCTGCAACTCTCGGCGACGTTGTTGTTGTGCAGCCCATGGATCGGGATCATCATCCCAATCTCCCCAGATAACCTCAATAATCAAATCGTAAATAACATCAAGAAAAAAAAATAAGAACTTGCGAAACCTACGGCTCTGGTACCACTTGATACGTTCGGAATCTCCGATCCTTCGCCTGTGGGCTCAAGATCAAGAACCCCAAACTGTTGATGGCCCGATCTTGCAATATTCTTGATATCCTTGATGTTTACAAGTAGTTACAATAAAAGAGTTCGAACTATTGCGAAAGAAACGAAAACAAACAAACAAAAACTAAGGGAAACAACCACGGAAAAGACAAGTAACTGCGACGGCGCTGGAATGGCCGCGGGGCGGCCAAGGGAGCCACGGGGCGGCCCGGACAGTGGCGACGGTTCTGGCCAGACTCAGCGACGGCTTCTCTGGTTCAACAACGGTTTCTCAGGATGGGTTTGTGTTTGGACGTGTGTATGATGTAGGTGTTTGAGATCTTTGTGAATTGAATAACCAAAAACATAAGCTTGATTGCAAATGCTTTGGATTGGGAGATTGAAGAACATTTTTAATTCTAAAAAGGGTTCCTCAATATAATTTCCAATCTGAATAATTCAAAACTTACAATGTTGTTTAAATAGAAAAACATACCAATTCTATCTTTGCAAAAGATAGAGCTTTGGTTAGATAAAGATAAATAAAATATCTAAAGATAGCTAATTCTTTCCTAAGATAAATCAAACCTAATAAAGATAGATAAATAACAACTTGGTAGAAAAGAAATTACCTAGATGAGATATTTTCCTTCCACCTTATTATTTCCTAATTGCATAAAATAAATATATCTAGTTAATTAAATTCGAAATTAAGTAAATAAATATGTGGAAATTCATCCAAACAGTGACAACTGCAAAGATGATGAATTTCGGCCATTCTCGACGTCGATTTTGGAGAAACCTTCAACAACAAAGTTGTAGATCTTTTCGTCCTCGTTCCAACAAGGTTTGGCACGACCTTATCCGATAAATATGGACTCCGAACGACCCGTTTTACTGAGACGTCGAAATGCTGTCAACCCATTAAGAACAAACCCAAATTTGAACATTAGCTCACCTTGCTCATTTGGACCTTGTTCCATGGTGGAGCCTTCGTCCTCCTTTTGAGGATGACACTCTTCACCATCAATAGCCCTCGAATCGGTCTTGAGAGCTCGCCTGGATCAAGATCATTGTTGGACCCACAAAAGGCCATCTTGATATGCATCAATTGTTGTCACCAAAGGAAAACCTTAGGATATATAAGAGAAGTGTTATTAGTAGTGTCACCACAATATAAAAATGTAACAACAGCGCGTTGTCACCAAAGGAAAACCCTAGGACAAGTTAAAATGTTATTAGTGGTGTCACCACAATAAACAAAAATATAACCAAATCAAAACTTGGAGCTGTCACCAGAGATATTCACACCAGTAGTGTCCCGTTTATACCCCTTTAAATAGTGGTGTCACCGCCCTATCGCTGTCACCACAACCCATATCGCTGTCATTACCACCCATATTGCTGTCACCACCCTTATTGCGGCCACCACCCCTATCACTGTCACCAGCACCCCTATCACTGTCACCACCGCCCATATCGCTGTCACAACCCCCATCACTTTCACCACCATCCATATCGCTGTCACTACCCTTATTACTGTCACCACCTCTATCGATGTCACCGCCCTATCATTGTCACCACCAATCCTATCGCTTTCACCACCACCCATATCACTGTCACCACCACCCATATCGTTGTCACCACCTCTATTGCTGTCATAGCTCTATCGCTGTCAACACTCCTATCGCTGTCACCACCACCCCTATCACTATCACCATCATCCCTATCACTGTCACCACCACTCATATTGCTGTCACCACCCTTATTGTTGTCACCAACACTCCAATCGATGTCACCACCACCTCTATCATTGTCACCACCACCCATATTGTTGTCACCACTCGTATCCCTGTCATCGCCCTATCGTTGTCACCACCACTCCTATCGCTGTCACCACCCTTATTGTTGTCACCACCTCTATCGATGTCACCGCCCTATCGTTGTCACCACTCCTATCGATGTCACCACCACCCCTATCGATGTCACCACCACCCCTATCACTGTCATCACCACCCCTATCGCTGTCATCACCACCACCCCTATCGCTGTGACCACCGCTATCGTTGACAACTTCTTTTGGTGACAACTTTGTTTTTAGACTTTTATTTTTTATTTTTTTACGAGATCACTGTCACCACCGTTACTAAAAAGAACATATAATATCACTTGAAATTAGTGACGATGTAGTGTAACGGCCCAGAATTATAATTTCCGGGTTACGTTTCAAGGGATGAAAACCCTTGTTCGGATCTTGCAATCCAAGTACGGGTCGAGGTTTCAAACTCATTTCAAAGGTTAGTAATGAAGAGGGATTTCAAACCCTAAAGTATCGTAGGGCCGTTGGGTACCCTTAACATGTCCTACGACTATGTCGTGAAATCCAATTCAATGAAATAAAGCGGAAGCAAAGTTAAGATACGATGACACAACAAAATCGGGTCAAAACCAAATCATAAACAAGTGATTACCATTTGCCAAGTTAGAATATTAGTCAGGTTCTTTGATTCGCCCAAGGGTTTCCCGTCACATAAGCATGGAGCAAACAAGATCTGCAGAAATACCTTTAAAAGAAGAACGGGGAAAGGAGTCAGATCGAGCCACTCATGCGGGACCGGCAGTCCTCGCTGAGGCCACATAGTATGTGCTATACCTAATAAAGATGCTCTAATGCAATACGAAAGTCAAACACACTAGCATGCTCCTAATTCATAATAATGTGCAGAAATACTGTAAAGGGCCCAAGACAATGCCAACGGCATATCTCTCTCCTACCTCCACCCCTTCCGATAGGCGGAGACTGGCCAGCTCGTGAATGCATTCATTCATAATAGGGCGGCACGCATGCCTAACCCGCTCCACAATAAAGCCCGCAGGCATATCATAATATAAGGAAGTTCATGACTCGATTGACTCAGGGTACCCGATGAGGCTGGGCTACCCTATGACCCTAGCAAAGACTCTAGGACTATCACAGATAACGGCCGTTCTGTTTCAAACGCATAAAGTAAGCAGATGCTCATTCAATTAGTGCAACCTAACAGGATACTACATGGCATGCTTTTATGCATATGCAACACCTAACATAAAATGCAACAACAGGCATGAATGTCCAACCTGAGTAAGCCCCTAGGGAACTTACCTGAAGATGCAGAACAACAGAATAACACAAGTAAGGGCCCAAGGTAAGTCCAAAAGCAATACACACCTATCATCAAGTCAATTCCATAAGCTATCGGGCTAACATTCATATACACAGAACCCAAGTTCCCAACATTCTCAAAACCAATCGATAGTAAAACCATTTTTCAAACCTTTCCGATACGATCAACATTGACCAAAATCATTCTTCCAATTTTCCTTCTCAAAACCAACATCATCAAGCCAAGGCAAAGATCCCGACATTAAACATTAATTCTTAATCAACTTGCAAGTTTATACTTATTAAAATAATCCCGGCATGATGGTTTTCCAAACATAAGCCCTTAAAAGACATTTCCGTAAACTTGAAAATCTCTTTTAATAATTTACCAACCAATGCTTAGCTTAACATAAAATACCAAAATTCTTCCCAAATCATATTTACAATTCAAAGCCAATAAATCATTTCGAAATTTCTAAATCACCATTATGACTAGTATTCAATAAATCTCTTCCAAAACTATATTACAAGACGTTATAAAATAATACATCCCCAAATGATACTATTCTCATTTAAAATAACTTAATAATTTACCAACCAATGCTTAGCTTAACATAAAATACCAAAATTCTTCCCAAATCATATTTACAATTCAAAGCCAATAAATCATTTCGAAATTTCTAAATCACCATTATGACTAGTATTCAATAAATCTCTTCCAAAACTATATTACAAGACGTTATAAAATAATACATCCCCAAATGATACTTTCAGGAAATATATGTCCTCAAAATCTGAATAATATATAAAATAATAATAATAACAACAACAACAACATGACACGTAAAATAAACAAATGACCAACAATTTACAAAGACAACCCATTAAGTCCATATTCCCAACCCGAACTCAATAGAATAGAAAGAAGGAAAGAGCCCAGCCCAAGACCCGGCTTGCCAAAGGAAAAGAAAAGGAGGACCCAGATGCGAAACTCGGATCAGGCCTTGACCCGGAAAATTAGGCCCACCAATAGGCAAGGAAACCTGCCTTCCTCAAGCTCAGAACAGGGCTCAGCAATGGCGACAGAAGACGGAGAAAAGAGAAAGGGGGTCAGGGCCTCCGGCGGAGACTCGATTTCAACCCAACTACAACCCATCCAGATCGACAACCCCTCCCGACCTCAGCCACCAGAAATGACTCAATGAAATCGAAGAAAGGAGAGGATTCGGGGCTCACCGGGATTTCGAGATCTCGCCGAAGAGCTTCGCCGGAGGTCGATCTAGCGTCGTCGGAGTTTCGGACTGCTCTCTGCTCGGCCTAGGGCGAACGCAACGGATTAAAGGTGCGAATTTACAGGCTTTCGAGGCAACAGAAGAAGAATGAAGCCTTACCGCTCGGAATCGGGAGAACAGATGAGGGAGGGGGGGCGGTGGCGGCGTCGGCGGTGGTTCCTGGTGGCGTTCGGTTGCTCTGCCGCTTCGAAGAAGGAGCAGTGGGAGCTAGGAGGTGCTGCTGCGCTCCGTGGAGAGGGAGAATGGAGGCTAGAGAGCTCGGCTCATGGGATGGTGGATGCGGTCGTCGGACGTCGGAGCTCGGAGGATTTGAAAGAAATCAAGAGAGGATCAAGAGGGTGAGGAAGATAAGGAGAAGAAGATAGGAGAGGAAAAAGGTTTGTTTGATTTTCATAAGAGGAGAGAAGAGGTGGTGTTTGGTTGTGAGAAAGAGGTATGGGGGATGTGTGTGGGGTTTTAAAATTCAGAATGGGGATCACGGGCTAATCCTAGGAAGTTGAGGTGTTGGTGACCTTACCAAAGGGGAAAGAAAACAGGGATGAGGGGAAGAAGAGAGGGGTATGTGTTGGACTAATTTGGGAATTAACCAATTGAGTTGGTGCTTGCAAATTGAAATCAGATGGGGAGATTGGGAAGATGACAAAACAATTGAAGGGAAGAGGTGAAGTAGTCCCACTTATTCAAATACCCGGCAACGAATCTCGAAAATTTGTTTTCAAAGGTTAGTTTCCGCAATTTTACCTTAGGTCGGAAATCCGTTTTAGGAGTTTTAAAATCTGATTTAACAAGTTCAATTTCGATTCAGTAATTTAAAGACGAGTTTTACTTGAAATATTCGATTTTTTTTTCCTACTTAAATCCATTTTATATTATTTGTTAAAATTTATTATTTAAAAATCCGAGCCTTTACATCATCCACCTCTAAAAACAAGTCTCGTCCCCGAGACTAAAACCAAAATAAAGTAGGGGATGACGTTTGAAATTGATGAGTTCAAGGACCATGTCCAAGGATCTTGTAGTTATCTCGGTTGCGTCTTTCGGGATTCTCACAACATCCTAGTCACGATCGTGACATCTCCAATTGGCCTTGACAAGTATGCAATAAGCGCCCCTATCACATACTCGCTTCGACTTTTCGGAAGTACCACAACTCTAAAAGTTCTACAATGTCATCACTAGGCCTTAGCAAGCACTCTACAAGCGCCCCCATAAAATGCTTGTATCCTCTTCGTGAAGTATCATAGGGTTGCCCGGGTTTGACAATTGAAAAAGATTGGCCTCAAAATCGTTGAAACTCTCGGTAATGTTTATTCCTTACAAATCAAATCTAATCCTTTTCAAAATCGCTCAACTCTTCAAATCCAACGTTTAATAAAGTAACTTTACACCAAAACCAGTCAAATCATTTCAAATCAAGATTTCTTCAAAATCTTCCAACAACCCAATCAGTTTCCCACATAACAATCAATCAAATTCAGAAGCTCGGAGGTGGAATCATCCACCTCTAAGGGCTAATCCCATATTCTCTTCCTAGTCTCCAAAATCAAATCAATCTATCAATCTCAATTCACG
Organism: Persicaria tinctoria; assembly: GCA_037127255.1. Taxonomy (NCBI): domain Eukaryota; kingdom Viridiplantae; phylum Streptophyta; class Magnoliopsida; order Caryophyllales; family Polygonaceae; genus Persicaria; species Persicaria tinctoria. The sequence goes on from JBANSL010000013.1 coordinate 41,856,697, forward strand.
CAAGAGCCACAAGCTATAAGAAATGCATAACCATATAACCAACAAATCTTCCACTAGTACATCATACGACAAGTCTCAAACATATGCCAACACGGTGTCACAGGGTCACATCGATATCTCCACCTCATACTAAAGGTCATGATACACATCTCAACAATATGCCAAAATCATCACACATGGCTCGATATCACACCAAAAGTCATAAAGGATATCTCACTATCGCATATCAGCATCGCAATCATAGTAGGGTCAGTCACAGCAAGGGATATCATTTAACCCATAAATTCACATAGTCATCCTATCCAATTTCTATCCAGCATTAGCATAACATTTTTATCACGTCAATCATTAGTACTTGCAAGGTTATCCATAGCGAAATTTCATCATAAGTCAACGGAACAAAACTACTTATCAACATATCAATACAGTCAAGGTCATGCTATTAAGATTCAATAAAAAGGGAAGATCAAGAAGTATATCACCATCAAAATGTCAACATGCTCTCTAGAAATTATCTTAACTCATCACAATGTCATATAACGATCATTTAATAATCAGGCACCATTTTCTCATATATATACAAATCATATTCACATTCCAAGTCATACTCATCATTTAACATATCGATAGTCATGCTTGTCAACCATATAATACAACATCATGATTACTACAACATAATATAACATCATGTTTACCACCACATAATATAACACAATGCTTTCACACAATAACACATTATTATCTCATAATTCATATAACACATCGTAACATGCTTCTAAAACGCATAGCAGAATAACAATGCTTCGATATATCATGATAACACCAGTCACTACCAATTAGATTTCAGTATTGCATAACAATATATATGTAATATCATTCTATATCAGGTTCATCATGGTCGTTATCTAACATCATGCCAGCAAATATACATAAATCACAAAATCAAGAAAATTCCTCACATCATACAAGTCAAAATAAAACAAAATCCCCACACCCAGGCCAAGATTAATCCTCTTCTAGACTCAACAACACTAACTCCGACAAAATTCCCTGAAGAAATCCCAATTCATTTTGATACTCCCATCTCGCCCCTCATTCCACCAAGCACTCTCACTAGCCATCCACCTCTAAGAATTCAACCCCTATCTCTAACCTCGTATCCGAGCACCCTCTCATACTACATCCTTGATACTAATAAAGGTCATTTCTTACATTTCCCTCACTTCCCAAAATGTTACAACATCATGCCTTTCTAGCCACACCTCTTTTATAAGAATTTCTCGATCACCACTTAGCCGACATATTCCTAACCACTCTCGCTCAAGATTCACCTAGAAGCACATCGGAACCACCAAGCATTGCCTCTTATAAATCTCAGCACTCTCGGCCTTACCTAAGCCAACATCCTTCTCACCCGACTTACCTCATAAAACCACCGACCCTCCTAATCGCTTAAATTCTTTCATCACTCTCCAACCACTCTACCAAATGATCTCACCCACAGGTTTAAAGAAGAAGGAATCATGAAAATCATCAAACATAAGGTCTGCAGCATATCAACTAGCATTTATAAACATAACATCATGGGTTCAACAAGTCTCGGTTCACCATCATACTCAATAATCATTGCAAACATCATATATGAACACAATGAACTCAAGTTAACATGTTGCATTATAACCTTATCTGATACAATTCATGCTTCTTATCATGTGTAATTCACATTTTACAGGCAAGGAATTCAAATCATGCTTGCAACTTAGAGTAGCAACACGTCAAGACATCATGGTACATGAGATCTATAAGTCATCAAATCATATCATCATAGACAACAGGCAATCAGGCAACGGTCATTATCAAGTCAGCACATCAACACATAAATCTCATCGCTAGGTCAGTGTAGTATCCTCGCCAACAATTTAAAAGGATTAGCAATTCGAATGGAGAACAATTCTGCTTGCAAGTCCTATCGTGCTCAGTAACCGTAATTCTCGATGTGTGCCCGTTCCACCGACATCATTGACCCTGAGGCCCGTGGGTTATGGGCCCACACTTCTGCTGCCATGTTCTTTCGCTATGTAACTTTTCGTTCTCTCTTCCATGCGGTCGTTCACCCAAATGTATCGCGCAAGAGTCCAAGTTAGGGGAGATAGGGAAGTGACAAGAAAAGACAGCCCAAATCCCTTTCGGGGACAAACACGGACCACAACTACAGACGACAATACTAGAGACAAGACTCTGACCCGAGAATAGTGACAACGCCCTTATGGAGGTATAGTAGGTTGCAATCGTGACAAGCAGAACCAATTTCATTATAGGGCATATCAATCATTTAATCCACACTAACATGTACCTATCACGAGGAGCACAACATACGTATTCATTCCAGAAAGACATACTCGAGTGCTACCCGAATGCATGCGAGACAAGATAGTAGTATATTATCCCATGAAAGCAGATATGCCTAGCAACTAAAGCAAGATATGCGGGATTTAACAGGCATCACAATTATCATCTACATGAACAATGCACGAGCTTGGGGTATGCATCATACAAGGACATATAAGAGAAACATAGTAACTATCTCATCTGACACAATGATCATATAACAGGTCAAGTATGGCACGTAATCATGTGACGAGATACATTTAGAAAGCATGGGTCCTACATGGTACTAGCGATACATGATGTGATACAAGCATGGTCAAGAGTCATTAAGAGGAGTTCAACATAATATTCACGAATCATGAGATATCATCAAAAGTAACAAGAAGGGCATCATGGGCGATAGATTATAATCGTGTCAAGAACGAACCATCACAGGACACATATAAATGTACAATAGTTATCACATAATAGAACATGCACAACATGTAATCATTTAGCGAGTCATATTGGAAATCATAAGCCCTACAGGATACTACCAGCACATATCGAACATGAGCACAATCAAGGTAATTTGACTAGATTCATCCTAACATTCATGCGTTATGCGTATGTAAAATCATGGTATAGCGTGGTGTGTGATCGTGCGACGTGCCAAGTCTTACATTCATGCAAGTGCGAGATGATAAAACAGAGTAATAGGGAAACACTGCCGAGAGGTAACATGTAAACATGCTAAGATAACCATCACAATAAGCAAGTCGCTCATCGAATTCAACATTAGTCTAATCATGAGAAAACACCTAAGATGATATGAAAGGGGAGAATCACACTATCAAGGACCTAGCTCAAGAGAAAATCAGCAATAAGGTAGATAAGGTATAAACTCGCACCAATCACAACCAAGGGTCTTACATGATACTAATGGCTCAATATACATACGATGCCTACATGCATTTAATCATGGCGATATGTAAGAAATCAATTAAATCATATTCTGATGATATAGAAGCATGGGGCAAGGATAACGATTTATACTACGAGTCTAAGTAACGGGCAATATAGTTAGGGCACGGGAACATGAGTTCAAATCCGCACATACTGGGATAAAACATGCATTTATCATGACTCAATTCTAGCAACATATTCTCTGCTCAATGCAAGTAACACAACAATATCACTTGCGGAATAATCATCAATAGTTAATCCGGCGAATACAAAATAGATGGGCATGCTATAGGTTCTTGTCACAAAAGGGAGTAATAAGCATCAACACGTCATCACCAAGACTGCTAAGGCGATCATCTACATGCATTCATACAGGGAGGGTTTGATCACACTATCATGAACCTAATCCAGGAGGAAATAACGATCATGCATGTTCATATCATATGGTTCATGCTTTCAATTGATCGTTAGCGCAATTAATACAATATGTCAAGTAGGCATGCTCTAAACAACATATAATCATGATAGAAGACAATACTTAACACAATACTGGAGCATTGTAACTAGTCACACATGTAAATATAATACAACAACTGGGTACCAATGGTTATTCATAAGGCACGTGTTAGAGACTACAAAATCATGTCATGCAATTCAGAGAGAGTCACCATTACAACCGGACAGAGATCCCTAAGGGCAACCATTGACTTTTTCCGACTGACTTCTCACCCCTCTTTCCCGTGGGACTCTGGTATGACTCCTTGTGGCAAGAAGACACGGGTTGATCGTCACAAGAATCAAGAAATACAGCCCAGAAACACCTTACTTTTGACTTAAAGGGACATAAGGAACCACCTTTCAATACTCCCTCAGACAACCTTCACATCCATACATGATTCCCGACACAATGTGTTTACCAACCCAATTCCCCGTGGAAGACACTGACATCCGGGAGAAAGGCTCGATAGACCAGTCAGGGGTTAACAACATAGTGGAAGGGGCTGTTTCACACAAGCTGGGCTTGACCATAGGTAAATAAGGGTACTCCCGCTATCCCGTTTATACAGATCAGTCAATACACAACTCATTGTTAGACATACCAAATCAGATCTCAAGCATAGCAAGCACTGAGCACAAAATCAGTTAATAACACTCGATAGTTAAGGCATCCAAATCAGATCCCAACCTATCTGTAAAGAACAAGCTAATATTTTGTCTACCGTTCCCAACTACACCCAGTAGGGGTGAACTAGCGCTTTTACTACCCACTCGCGTACCCGTTTGGTCGGTTTTCCTCTTTTATTACAAGTCAAGTTCATTACTTAGTCCAATTTCGGTTAGGCATCTTAAGTTCATTTTGCCCTTCTTAAAATCCTTTTAAATCCTTTGAAATTCATGGGCGATTTTCCAAAACATACACTCGACCCTTGCGTACCCGAATTGCACAACCTGGCTCTGATACCATCTTTGTAACGGCCCAGAATTATAATTTCCGGGTTACGTTTCAAGGGATGAAAACCCTTGTTCGGATCTTGCAATCCAGGTACGGGTCGAGGTTTCAAACTCATTTCAAAGGTCAGTAATGAAGAGGAATTTCAAACCCTAAAGTATCGTAGGGCCGTTGGGTACCCTTAACATGTCCTACGACTATGTCGTGAAATCCAATTCAATGAAATAAAGCGGAAGCAAAGTTAAGATACGATGACACAACAAAATCGGGTCAAAACCAAATCATAAACAAGTGATTACCATTTGCCAAGTTAGAATATTAGTCAGGTTCTTTGATTCGCCCAAGGGTTTCCCGTCACATAAGCATGGAGCAAACAAGATCTGCAGAAATACCTTTAAAAGAAGAACGGGGAAAGGAGTCAGATCGAGCCACTCATGCGGGACCGGCAGTCCTCGCTGAGGCCACATAGTATGTGCTATACCTAATAAAGATGCTCTAATGCAATACGAAAGTCAAACACACTAGCATGCTCCTAATTCATAATAATGTGCAGAAATACTGTAAAGGGCCCAAGACAATGCCAACGGCATATCCCTCTCCTACCTCCACCCCTTCCGATAGGCGGAGACTGGCCAGCTCGTGAATGCATTCATTCATAATAGGGCGGCACGCATGCCTAACCCGCTCCACAATAAAGCCCACAGGCATATCATAATATAAGGAAGTTCATGACTCGATTGACTCAGGGTACCCGATGAGGCTGGGCTACCCTATGACCCTAGCAAAGACTCTAGGACTATCACAGATAACGGCCGTTCTGTTTCAAACGCATAAAGTAAGCAGATGCTCATTCAATTAGTGCAACCTAACAGGATACTACATGGCATGCTTTTATGCATATGCAACACCTAACATAAAATGCAACAAAAGGCATGAATGTCCAACCTGAGTAAGCCCCTAGGGAACTTACCTGAAGATGCAGAACAACAGAATAACACAAGTAAGGGCCCAAGGTAAGTCCAAAAGCAATACACACCTATCATCAAGTCAATTCCATAAGCTATCGGGCTAACATTCATATACACAGAACCCAAGTTCCCAACATTCTCAAAACCAATCGATAGTAAAACCATTTTTCAAAACCTTTCCGATACGATCAACATTGACCAAAATCATTCTTCCAATTTTCCTTCTCAAAACCAACATCATCAAGCCAAGGCAAAGATCCCGACATTAAACATTAATTCTTAATCAACTTGCAAGTTTATACTTATTAAAATAATCCCGGCATGATGGTTTTCCAAACATAAGCCCTTAAAAGACATTTCCGTAAACTTGAAAATCTCTTTTAATAATTTATACCAACCAATGCTTAGCTTAACATAAAATACCAAAATTCTTCCCAAATCATATTTACAATTCAAAGCCAATAAATCATTTCGAAATTTCTAAATCACCATTATGACTAGTATTCAATAAATCTCTTCCAAAACTATATTACAAGACGTTATAAAATAATACATCCCCAAATGATACTATTCTCATTTAAAATAACTTAATATATATATATATATATATATATATATATATATATATATATATATATATTACTTTCAGGAAATATATGTCCTCAAAATCTGAATAATATATAAAATAATAATAATAACAACAACAACAACATGACACGTAAAATAAACAAATGACCAACAATTTACAAAGACAACCCATTAAGTCCATATTCCCAACCCGAACTCAATAGAATAGAAAGAAGGAAAGAGCCCAGCCCAAGACCCGGCTTGCCAAAGGAAAAGAAAAGGAGGACCCAGATGCGGAACTCGGATCAGGCCTTGACCCGGAAAATTAGGCCCACCAATAGGCAAGGAAACCTGCCTTCCTCAAGCTCAGAACAGGGCTCAGCAATGGCGACAGAAGACGGAGAAAAGAGAAAGGGGGTCAGGGCCTCCGGCGGAGACTCGATTTCAACCCAACTACAACCCATCCAGATCGACAACCCTTCCCGACCTCAGCCACCAGAAATGACTCAATGAAATCGAAGAAAGGAGAGGATTCGGGGCTCACCGGGATTTCGAGATCTCGCCGAAGAGCTTCGCCGGAGGTCGATCTAGCGTCGTCGGAGTTTCGGACTGCTCTCTGCTCGGCCTAGGGCGAACGCAACGGATTAAAGGTGCGAATTTACAGGCTTTCGAGGCAACAGAAAAAGAATGAAGCCTTACCGCTCGGAATCGGGAGAACAGATGAGGGAGGGGGGGCGGTGGCGGCGTCGGCGGTGGTTCCTGGTGGCGTTCGGTTGCTCTGCCGCTTCGAAGAAGGAGCAGTGGGAGCTAGGAGGTGCTGCTGCGCTTCGTGGAGAGGGAGAATGGAGGCTAGAGAGCTCGGCTCATGGGATGGTGGATGCGGTCGTCGGACGTCGGAGCTCGGAGGATTTGAAAGAAATCAAGAGAGGATCAAGAGGGTGAGGAAGATAAGGAGAAGAAGATAGGAGAGGAAAAAGGTTTGTTTGATTTTCATAAGAGGAGAGAAGAGGTGGTGTTTGGTTGTGAGAAAGAGGTATGGGGGATGTGTGTGGGGTTTTAAAATTCAGAATGGGGATCACGGGCTAATCCTAGGAAGTTGAGGTGTTGGTGACCTTACCAAAGGGGAAAGAAAACAGGGATGAGGGGAAGAAGAGAGGGGTATGTGTTGGACTAATTTGGGAATTAACCAATTGAGTTGGTGCTTGCAAATTGAAATCAGATGGGGAGATTGGGAAGATGACAAAACAATTGAAGGGAAGAGGTGAAGTAGTCCCACTTATTCAAATACCCGGCAACGAATCTCGAAAATTTGTTTTCAAAGGTTAGTTTCCGCAATTTTACCTTAGGTCGGAAATCCGTTTTAGGAGTTTTAAAATCTGATTTAACAAGTTCAATTTCGATTCAGTAATTTAAAGACGAGTTTTACTTGAAATATTCGATTTTTTTTTCCTACTTAAATCCATTTTATATTATTTGTTAAAATTTATTATTTAAAAATCCGAGCCTTTACATCATCCACCTCTAAAAACAAGTCTCGTCCCCGAGACTAAAACCAAAATAAAGTAGGGGATGACGTTTGAAATTGATGAGTTCAAGGACCATGTCCAAGGATCTTGTAGTTATCTCGGTTGCGTCTTTCGGGATTCTCACAACATCCTAGTCACGATCGTGACATCTCCAATTGGCCTTGACAAGTATGCAATAAGCGCCCCTATCACATACTCGCTTCGACTTTTCGGAAGTACCACAACTCTAAAAGTTCTACAATGTCATCACTAGGCCTTAGCAAGCACTCTACAAGCGCCCCCATAAAATGCTTGTATCCTCTTCGTGAAGTATCATAGGGTTGCCCGGGTTTGACAATTGAAAAAGATTGGCCTCAAAATCGTTGAAACTCTCGGTAATGTTTATTCCTTACAAATCAAATCTAATCCTTTTCAAAATCGCTCAACTCTTCAAATCCAACGTTTAATAAAGTAACTTTACACCAAAACCAGTCAAATCATTTCAAATCAAGATTTCTTCAAAATCTTCCAACAACCCAATCAGTTTCCCACATAACAATCAATCAAATTCAGAAGCTCGGAGGTGGAATCATCCACCTCTAAGGGCTAATCCCATATTCTCTTCCTAGTCTCCAAAATCAAATCAATCTATCAATCTCAATTCACGCAAGAGCCACAAGCTATAAGAAATGCATAACCATATAACCAACAAATCTTCCACTAGTACATCATACGACAAGTCTCAAACATATGCCAACACGGTGTCACAGGGTCACATCGATATCTCCACCTCATACTAAAGGTCATGATACACATCTCAACAATATGCCAAAATCATCACACATGGCTCGATATCACACCAAAAGTCATAAAGGATATCTCACTATCGCATATCAGCATCGCAATCATAGTAGGGTCAGTCACAGCAAGGGATATCATTTAACCCATAAATTCACATAGTCATCCTATCCAATTTCTATCCAGCATTAGCATAACATTTTTATCACGTCAATCATTAGTACTTGCAAGGTTATCCATAGCGAAATTTCATCATAAGTCAACGGAACAAAACTACTTATCAACATATCAATACAGTCAAGGTCATGCTATTAAGATTCAATAAAAAGGGAAGATCAAGAAGTATATCACCATCAAAATGTCAACATGCTCTCTAGAAATTATCTTAACTCATCACAATGTCATATAACGATCATTTAATAATCAGGCACCATTTTCTCATATATATACAAATCATATTCACATTCCAAGTCATACTCATCATTTAACATATCGATAGTCATGCTTGTCAACCATATAATACAACATCATGATTACTACAACATAATATAACATCATGTTTACCACCACATAATATAACACAATGCTTTCACACAATAACACATTATTATCTCATAATTCATATAACACATCGTAACATGCTTCTAAAACGCATAGCAGAATAACAATGCTTCGATATATCATGATAACACCAGTCACTACCAATTAGATTTCAGTATTGCATAACAATATATATGTAATATCATTCTATATCAGGTTCATCATGGTCGTTATCTAACATCATGCCAGCAAATATACATAAATCACAAAATCAAGAAAATTCCTCACATCATACAAGTCAAAATAAAACAAAATCCCCACACCCAGGCCAAGATTAATCCTCTTCTAGACTCAACAACACTAACTCCGACAAAATTCCCTGAAGAAATCCCAATTCATTTTGATACTCCCATCTCGCCCCTCATTCCACCAAGCACTCTCACTAGCCATCCACCTCTAAGAATTCAACCCCTATCTCTAACCTCGTATCCGAGCACCCTCTCATACTACATCCTTGATACTAATAAAGGTCATTTCTTACATTTCCCTCACTTCCCAAAATGTTACAACATCATGCCTTTCTAGCCACACCTCTTTTATAAGAATTTCTCGATCACCACTTAGCCGACATATTCCTAACCACTCTCGCTCAAGATTCACCTAGAAGCACATCGGAACCACCAAGCATTGCCTCTTATAAATCTCAGCACTCTCGGCCTTACCTAAGCCAACATCCTTCTCACCCGACTTACCTCATAAAACCACCGACCCTCCTAATCGCTTAAATTCTTTCATCACTCTCCAACCACTCTACCAAATGATCTCACCCACAGGTTTAAAGAAGAAGGAATCATGAAAATCATCAAACATAAGGTCTGCAGCATATCAACTAGCATTTATAAACATAACATCATGGGTTCAACAAGTCTCGGTTCACCATCATACTCAATAATCATTGCAAACATCATATATGAACACAATGAACTCAAGTTAACATGTTGCATTATAACCTTATCTGATACAATTCATGCTTCTTATCATGTGTAATTCACATTTTACAGGCAAGGAATTCAAATCATGCTTGCAACTTAGAGTAGCAACACGTCAAGACATCATGGTACATGAGATCTATAAGTCATCAAATCATATCATCATAGACAACAGGCAATCAGGCAACGGTCATTATCAAGTCAGCACATCAACACATAAATCTCATCGCTAGGTCAGTGCAGTATCCTCGCCAACAATTTAAAAGGATTAGCAATTCGAATGGAGAACAATTCTGCTTGCAAGTCCTATCGTGCTCAGTAACCGTAATTCTCGATGTGTGCCCGTTCCACCGACATCATTGACCCTGAGGCCCGTGGGTTATGGGCCCACACTTCTGCTGCCATGTTCTTTCGCTATGTAACTTTTCGTTCTCTCTTCCATGCGGTCGTTCACCCAAATGTATCGCGCAAGAGTCCAAGTTAGGGGAGATAGGGAAGTGACAAGAAAAGACAACCCAAATCCCTTTCGGGGACAAACACGGACCACAACTACAGACGACAATACTAGAGACAAGACTCTGACCCGAGAATAGTGACAACGCCCTTATGGAGGTATAGTAGGTTGCAATCGTGACAAGCAGAACCAATTTCATTATGGGGCATATCAATCATTTAATCCACACTAACATGTACCTATCACGAGGAGCACAACATACGTATTCATTCCAGAAAGACATACTCGAGTGCTACCCGAATGCATGCGAGACAAGATAGTAGTATATTATCCCATGAAAGCAGATATGCCTAGCAACTAAAGCAAGATATGCGGGATTTAACAGGCATCACAATTATCATCTACATGAACAATGCACGAGCTTGGGGTATGCATCATACAAGGACATATAAGAGAAACATAGTAACTATCTCATCTGACACAATGATCATATAACAGGTCAAGTATGGCACGTAATCATGTGACGAGATACATTTAGAAAGCATGGGTCCTACATGGTACTAGCGATACATGATGTGATACAAGCATGGTCAAGAGTCATTAAGAGGAGTTCAACATAATATTCACGAAACATGAGATATCATCAAAAGTAACAAGAAGGGCATCATGGGCGATAGATTATAATCGTGTCAAGAACGAACCATCACAGGACACATATAAATGTACAATAGTTATCACATAATAGAACATGCACAACATGTAATCATTTAGCGAGTCATATTGGAAATCATAAGCCCTACAGGATACTACCAGCACATATCGAACATGAGCACAATCAAGGTAATTTGACTAGATTCATCCTAACATTCATGCGTTATGCGTATGTAAAATCATGGTATAGCGTGGTGTGTGATCGTGCGACGTGCCAAGTCTTACATTCATGCAAGTGCGAGATGATAAAACAGAGTAATAGGGAAACACTGCCGAGAGGTAACATGTAAACATGCTAAGATAACCATCACAAAAAGCAAGTCGCTCATCGAATTCAACATTAGTCTAATCATGAGAAAACACCTAAGATGATATGAAAGGGGAGAATCACACTATCAAGGACCTAGCTCAAGAGAAAATCAGCAATAAGGTAGATAAGGTATAAACTCGCACCAATCACAACCAAGGGTCTTACATGATACTAATGGCTCAATATACATACGATGCCTACATGCATTTAATCATGGCGATATGTAAGAAATCAATTAAATCATATTCTGATGATATAGAAGCATGGGGCAAGGATAACGATTTATACTACGAGTCTAAGTAACGGGCAATATAGTTAGGGCACGGGAACATGAGTTCAAATCCGCACATACTGGGATAAAACATGCATTTATCATGACTCAATTCTAGCAACATATTCTCTGCTCAATGCAAGTAACACAACAATATCACTTGCGGAATAATCATCAATAGTTAATCCGGCGAATACAAAATAGATGGGCATGCTATAGGTTCTTGTCACAAAAGGGAGTAATAAGCATCAACACGTCATCACCAAGACTGCTAAGGCGATCATCTACATGCATTCATACAGGGAGGGTTTGATCACACTATCATGAACCTAATCCAGGAGGAAATAACGATCATGCATGTTCATATCATATGGTTCATGCTTTCAATTGATCGTTAGCGCAATTAATACAATATGTCAAGTAGGCATGCTCTTAACACAATACTGGAGCATTGTAACTAGTCATACATGTAAATATAATACAACAACTGGGTACCAATGGTTATTCATAAGGCACGTGTTAGAGACTACAAAATCATGTCATGCAATTCAGAGAGAGTCACCATTACAACCGGACAGAGATCCCTAAGGGCAACCATTGACTTTTTCCGACTGACTTCTCACCCCTCTTTCCCGTGGGACTCTGGTATGACTCCTTGTGGCAAGAAGACACGGGTTGATCGTCACAAGAATCAAGAAATACAGCCCAGAAACACCTTACTTTTGACTTAAAGGGACATAAGGAACCACCTTCCAATACTCCCTCAGACAACCTTCACATCCATACATGATTCCCGACACAATGTGTTTACCAACCCAATTCCCCGTGGAAGACACTGACATCCGGGAGAAAGGCTCGATAGACCAGTCAGGGGTTAACAACATAGTGGAAGGGGCTGTTTCACACAAGCTGGGCTTGACCATAGGTAAATAAGGGTACTCCCGCTATCCCGTTTATACAGATCAGTCAATACACAACTCATTGTTAGACATACCAAATCAGATCTCAAGCATAGCAAGCACTGAGCACAAAATCAGTTAATAACACTCGATAGTTAAGGCATCCAAATCAGATCCCAACCTATCTGTAAAGAACAAGCTAATATTTTGTCTACCGTTCCCAACTACACCCAGTAGGGGTGAACTAGCGCTTTTACTACCCACTCGCGTACCCGTTTGGTCGGTTTTCCTCTTTTATTACAAGTCAAGTTCATTACTTAGTCCAATTTCGGTTAGGCATCTTAAGTTCATTTTGCCCTTCTTAAAATCCTTTTAAATCCTTTGAAATTCATGGGCGATTTTCCAAAACATACACTCGACCCTTGCGTACCCGAATTGCACAACCTGGCTCTGATACCATCTTTGTAACGACCCAGAATTATAATTTCCGGGTTACGTTTCAAGGGATGAAAACCCTTGTGAATAACCATTTTGTTTTAAACGCCCAGACTCTAGGACTATCACAGAAATTATAATTTCCGGCCCAGACTTTGTAACGGCCCAGAATTATAATTTCCGGCCCAGACTCTAGGACTATCACAGATAACGGCCGTTCTGTTTCAAACGCATAAAGTAAGCAGATGCTCATTCAATTAGTGCAACCTAACAGGATACTACATGGCATGCTTTTATGCATATGCAACACCTAACATAAAATGCAACAACAGGCATGAATGTCCAACCTGAGTAAGCCCCTAGGGAACTTACCTGAAGATGCAGAACAGCAGAATAACACAAGTAAGGGCCCAAGGTAAGTCCAAAAGCAATACACACCTATCATCAAGTCAATTCCATAAGCTATCGGGCTAACATTCATATACATAGAACCCAAGTTCCCAACATTCTCAAAACCAATCGATAGTAAAACCATTTTTCAAAACCTTTCCGATACGATCAACATTGACCAAAATCATTCTTCCAATTTTCCTTCTCAAAACCAACATCATCAAGCCAAGGCAAAGATCCCGACATTAAACATTAATTCTTAATCAACTTGCAAGTTTATACTTATTAAAATAATCCCGGCATGATGGTTTTCCAAACATAAGCCCTTAAAAGACATTTCCGTAAACTTGAAAATCTCTTTTAATAATTTACCAACCAATGCTTAGCTTAACATAAAATACCAAAATTCTTCCCAAATCATATTTACAATTCAAAGCCAATAAATCATTTCGAAATTTCTAAATCACCATTATGACTAGTATTCAATAAATCTCTTCCAAAACTATATTACAAGACGTTATAAAATAATACATCCCCAAATGATACTATTCTCATTTAAAATAACTTAATATATATATATATATTACTTTCAGGAAATATATGTCCTCAAAATCTGAATAATATATAAAATAATAATAATAACAACAACAACATGACACGTAAAATAAACAAATGACCAACAATTTACAAAGACAACCCATCAAGTCCATATTCCCAACCCGAACTCAATAGAATAGAAAGAAGGAAAGAGCCCAGCCCAAGACCCGGCTTGCCAAAGGAAAAGAAAAGGAGGACCCAGATGCGGAACTCGGATCAGGCCTTGACCCGGAAAATTAGGCCCACCAATAGGCAAGGAAACCTGCCTTCCTCAAGCTCAGAACAGGGCTCAGCAATGGCGACAGAAGACGGAGAAAAGAGAAAGGGGGTCAGGGCCTCCGGCGGAGACTCGATTTCAACCCAACTACAACCCATCCAGATCGACAACCCCTCCCGACCTCAGCCACCAGAAATGACTCAATAAAATCGAAGAAAGGAGAGGATTCGGGGCTCACCGGGATTTCGAGATCTCGCCGAAGAGCTTCGCCGGAGGTCGATCTAGCGTCGTCGGAGTTTCGGACTGCTCTCTGCTCAGCCTAGGGCGAACGCAACGGATTAAAGGTGCGAATTTACAGGCTTTCGAGGCAACAGAAGAAGAATGAAGCCTTACCGCTCGGAATCGGGAGAACGGATTAAAGGTGCGAATTTACAGCCTAGGGCGAACGCTAGGAGGTGCTGCTGCGCTCCGTGGAGAGGGAGAATGGAGGCTAGAGAGCTCGGCTCATGGGATGGTGGATGCGGTCGTCGGACGTCAGAGCTCGGAGGATTTGAAAGAAATCAAGAGAGGATCAAGAGGGTGAGGAAGATAAGGAGAAGAAGATAGGAGAGGAAAAAGGTTTGTTTGATTTTCATAAGAGGAGAGAAGAGGTGGTGTTTGGTTGTGAGAAAGAGGTATGGGGGATGTGTGTGGGGTTTTAAAATTCAGAATGGGGATCACGGGCTAATCCTAGGAAGTTGAGGTGTTGGTGACCTTACCAAAGGGGAAAGAAAACAGGGATGAGGGGAAGAAGAGAGGGGTAGGTGTTGGACTAATTTGGGAATTAACCAATTGAGTTGGTGCTTGCAAATTGAAATCAGATGGGGAGATTGGGAAGATGACAAAACAATTGAAGGGAAGAGGTAAAGTAGTCCCACTTATTCAAATACCCGGCAACGAATCTCGAAAATTTGTTTTCAAAGGTTAGTTTCCGCAATTTTATGTTAGGTCGGAAATCCGTTTTAGGAGTTTTAAAATTTGATTTAACAAGTTCAATTTCGATTCAGTAATTTAAAGACGAGTTTTACTTGAAATATTCGATTTTTTTTTCCTACTTAAATCCATTTTATATTATTTGTTAAAATTTATTATTTAAAAATCCGAGCCTTTACATGTAGTGACAACTTTTCTTTGAGTGACACATGCGGGAACAACTTTTTTCGGTGACAGAGTTATTTTTAGAGTTTTTTTATGAGATCACTGTCACCACGCTTATCGATCAATAGTGACACTATTGGTTACACATGTAGTGACAACTTTTTTTTGTCTGACGATGACATCTTTATTTTTAGAGATTTTTTTACGAGAACAATGTCACCACCCTTATTAATACAATGGTGACATAATATCTAAAATCGTATTTACAATGACACGTTCCCAATCAAAGTCATTATGACACATTATTGACTAATCCACCACCAAAGAAAAAAACTCCCTTTCAAAGAGCATCCAGTGCACTATATTGAAGCTAAAAAACACACGGAAGCTACACAACCCAACACTTGTTCATGAAAAACCAGGTGGATAGGTATGAGAATCAACCATGTCGGTTGAACGAGCATGGAATGACTGCCTGTTATTGAACGAATCCAATTTGCAGAATTTGTCCAACAAATAGTAGATTGGAAAGAAGGCAAGTAAGACCATGTGAAGAAAAAACATAACAATCCAAATCCACATCCAAGCACATCAGAAGAGAAACTGACTGCAATTGAACAAAAAATCAAAAATCAACACATAACAATCAAAATCCACATCCTAGACATATATACTTATACAAAAGACATAATACAGATTGATAGAAATCCTCAATAATCGCATAACTGTACCACATTGCTAGAAAACCATCCGACAGGATCAAAACTCTAGTTAACAACCCAGATTTTCGAACCAGAAACTAGCAATGAAGGAAGACATTACCAGAGCCTGCCCGCCAAAATCAGAATTGTTCTCAGAGATCAATTTGTGAATACTCTTACGATTCTCAAAAATCACGCCCGCCATGAAAATGGTGTCGGGTGCAAACCCTAGCAGCCGATCCTGTCCCCAAATTTCAGAAGCAAGACACCGAAAACCAAAATCGTTGTCGCAGTCACCACCACCCGATCTGATTTCGACAGTGGATTGCAAGCCGCCGGGGGATTGCAAGCCGCTAGGGGATTTGATTTCGACAGTGGATTGCAAGCCGCCGGCACTGGAACGGATAAGACGGCGATTAGGAGGAACGGATACAATGTCCCACTATCAGTAGCCGTCGGGGGATCGCTTAGCACCAACCGATCTGATTTCAACAGTGGATTGCAAGCCGCGTACTGATGATCGCTAATTGAATGCAACAAACAACTTCAATCGTGGATGGATTGTAGGTCCTTGCATCGGCTTACATCGCCCGATCGGAGGCGAGCAAGCCTAATCCCCTCTGGTGTGAGCGCCGATTAGAGCGACGGTGTCGTGATTGGTGAAGCCATGGGGGGCTGCAGAGGAGTTGGGAGGAAGAGGAGGAAGATTCGGTTCTCAGATCTGGAGGCGTTGGGAGGAACAGAAAAGGGGAGGAGGGACTATCAGAGAAGCGTGTTAATTAATAATAGGGGCAAATTGGGGTTTTCAAAAAAAAAATGGACATTTAGCAAAAACTGATTTTAAGTGGACATTTTGCAAAAAGGGTTGACAAAATGGACATTTAGCCAAATATCTTCTAATATCTTTTCATCATACTTATATTTGATTATCCAAATTTGGAAAAATGTTAAGCTTAAAACACCACTGAATTCGAATAAAAATTGGTTTTGAATGTTATATGCATTATTGTAAATCGCTCTTAAAAATATTTATTCAAAATTAAACTAATATTTTTTACAAAAAAATATATATAAAGGAATAGATTGAACACATTCATAGAAATAAAAGTATTGCTAGATAAAAAACTGTGTTTTTGAAGATGCAGTCCAAAATCTAAAAAAGCAACTTTCTAAATGGAAGGCCTCCACCCTTTCACAAGCAGGAAGAGCAGTGCTTATCCAATCAAATCTTAGCTCCAAAACAAATTACCTAATGCAAAATTTTCTTCTACCAAAAGGAATCCTAGAACAAATTGACCAGATCAACAAAAACTTCTTTTGGAACAAGCTTCAATCAGAAAGGTACACACCGCTTATAAGCTGGGATAACATCTGCAAAAGCAAATGTCAAGGAGGCTTGGGTATTAGAAAAGCAGAAGATCTCAATAAAAGCTTACAAATGAAACACCTTTGGAAGCTCTACACAAACCAGAACAATATATGGGTTCAAGTTATAAATGAAAAGTACTTGCAAAAGGAAAATATTAGAAACCGCTCCAATCATCTTACATCTTGGCAATTCGGTCGACTCCTCTCCTTAAGAAATAAATTTGAACAAGGTCTCCTTTGGTTAATCAGGGGTGGAAACAGCATAAATGTTTGGTCTCACCCCTGGGTCCCAAATCAAGATTTGGAACAATTTAGAGCGAACCATGATCCAGAAATGAAAGTAAACCAGCTCTTTAACTCTCAAAAACGCTGGAATACTCCACCAGTAAATAACATCTTTCCCCCGGAAGTCTCTTGTAAAATCCTAGACATACAAATACCACATTGGGATACGCCAAACAAACTTATCTGGAAGCTGGACCCAAGTGGAAATTTCACTACGAAATCAGTCAAACGTATGACAAATAACGTGACTCAAGCTTCAAAAGATCTAAATTGGATTTGGAAGCTAAATCTACCTCCCAGAATAAAAAGCTTTATGTGGAAAATTATGGTAGATGGTCTTCCTACCACTCAAAGACTTAATAAATACGTTAACCGAGTTCCCAGCCAGTGTAGTATTTGCAATCAAGTAGAAGAAGATGCGGAACACTTAATGAGAAGTTGTCTATTCACCAGGAAAATAATTGACCACTTTGAGCTACAAACATGAAAATACTTTCAACATATGAATATGCATGATTCCCACCCTTTAAATATAGATGAAATTCGTCTTGGAAACGAAAATTTTGAGGAACTAGTCTTCATTTGGCAGACTATTTGGGAAATTAGAAATGATCTTATCTTTAGGAAAAAAGCTCTGGCCCCAATAGAAACTATTATTCGAAGAATCACTGCAAACATCTATGATTGGACCCAAATTGAAAATGATAACCATATGAATAAAACTACAAACAAGAGATCTAAAGCTAAATGGAGTAGACCACCAGGGGCTATCTACAAAATCAATGTGGATGGCTCGGTTAATCCCACATGCGTTTGCCATGTGGGAGGGGTTACTCGGGACTCCCGGGGCCATGTCATTGATATGTTTTACAAGGAAACTGTTAAAGGCTCAGTCATTCAAACTGAAGCTAATGCTATTCAAACAGGTATGGAGCACGCAATATGAAAAGGACTTCGAAGAGTAATAATAGAAGGGGACAATCTACAGCTCATCAAAGCCATCCCCAACAGCAATAGTGTGAGATGGGAGATTATACACCACATTGAAAAGTTGAAGCAATTGGAATCTGCTTTTGATCTTGTCCAATACAGACACTGCTACCGAGAAGCGAATCAAGTAGCCGACTTCATAGCTCGGAAGGGTATTCTTATTGATAACTCTACTATCCCTTTTAATAGGGAACTTTGTACCATCATCCTTAAGGATGATCAAGGAGCCGGATTACGACTTGTGTAATCGCTCCTAATTCTTGCCTACTGTAAAAAAAAACAAGTATTGCTAGATAAACAATGATGTATGAAAATACATCAGCAACAAATCCGTCACAATTATGTCATACAAAATATAGTACAGAAGTGAGAAAGAAAAATAAAATGTATCAATAATATAACTTAGCGGGGAGGAAAGACGTACAATATTGTGGTGGCATAAGGGGAGAGAACGAAGCTTCAAAGAAGCCAACCCAAGGAACCAATAAACTAAATGACAATGCAGCTGTACGTGAGAGCAAAGGCTGGGGATAAGGATTGTGGCTTGCGTAGGTTGGTGCAAAGTAATTTTTGTAGGGCACTGTCTATGAGCGTGTAGTAGGTAGACATGACTGAGATTTTGGGCACACGTGCATCCTTTGGGATTTGAGAACTTCTAGAGATAAAGAGAAAAGAAAAATAATGGTGGAGTCCGATTGTCTTTCATTGATGTCGAAGCTAGATATGCGGGCCATTTGGACGCGATGGGGCTGATGTTGAAAGAGCTTAGAGCGGTGGCAAGACCTTTTTATTTTATATATCTAAACTATATCTTTTTACAATTTATGTTAAAATAACTCAAATATTCACGATACATATTATATTAAATTATGACTCAATAATTAATACAATAAATAATGCATGACATAAGCTTAAATTTATTTAAAAAAAAATAAGCATAAATTGTGGGTATTGGGATTCATTTCAGACGGGTTTTGTTTAGTTGAGATTTTGTTTACCCAAGTTTCGGTTGAAGTAGATTAGGTTAAATAGAATTTAGCTGATTTGGGTTTTAATTATTATTTTTTATCTTTATGAGTCGGATTTTAATTTAGTTGAACTTAGATTGATTGAAATAGATTTCGTTTGAGGTCCCTTCGGCTGAGGGGTTACAAATATATATCATGTTTCAAAAATATTTTTCAAAAATAATGAATTACAAAATCTTGAATAATTGTTTTTTTAATTAGAAAAATAATAGTTTGTTCGGTAAGTAGATAAATTCAAATATTTCAGAATTTCATTTTTGAGATCTCTTCCACGTTGTTTTCTATAAACTCTAGCTGATAAACAACTTTCTATATGCAATAGTGTTCCAGCCTGCAGGATGTCATCTTGAAGATGTAATATCACTTTGATAAAAAAATCAAATGATATTGCATCTTCGTCGTCATCTTCGAAGCTTAAGCTCTTCCTCCCTGTAGGTTGTTATCTCGAGGTTGTCATATTCAAGAGTAAAAAGTGACATTGAATCTTCATCTTCGAATCAACCTGCAGAAATTGTTGAATCAAATATGAGAAGGTACTATGTGCAACGACTAAGAGAAGTTGATGAATCTTCACTTGCCGCTACAAAGGCTAAGAGAAGTTATAAGCATTGAACACAGTTCTCTATAAAGTGACTTGGGTAACAATGTTTGAGCAATAATAATAATTAAAATATAAATTTAGGCTTATTTTCTATCAAATATCTCAATCTCGTTTGGTTGAATATTTCACACAAATAATTAGTTAATTAAAAAATCAAATGGAAATTTATTGATTAGATAAATAAATTAGATTGTAAGTGATTATCCGATAAAAAATAATTTTAAATGAATAATTATAATTAATTATATAAGGTGGGCCACTATTTATCTTTAATCAATAAAAATAAATAATTAAATTAAAGTGGGGCCGTGATTGATATTAATCCGTCACGTAAGCCTATTTTTATGGAAAATCCGACATGTGGCATCTTCAACATTTGTTTTAGTATTATATTAGATATTAGATATTAGATATTAGATATTAGATATACATAGTTAGTAAAATTAAAGAAAAGAGAGAATTAAAGGTAAAAGAAGAAAAAATGAGAATTAAAGATAATCAAAGAAAAATAGAAAAAAAAATTATTAGTTAAGACTTCTAAAATTTCTCTAAGATTGACACATCATCATAAACTCTTCTAAATTAAGAGTTTATATAGATTAAAAAGTCAAATGGAAATTTATTGATTAGATAAATAAATTAGATTGTAAATGATTATCCTATAAAAATTATTTTAAATGAATAATTATAATTAATTATATAAGGTGGGCCACTATTTATCTTTAATCAATAAAAATAAATAATTAAATGAAAGTGGGGCCGTGATTGATATTAATCTGACACGTAAGCCTATTTTTATGGAAAATCCGACATGTGGCATCTTCAACATTTGTTTTAGTATTATATTAGATATTAGATATACATAGTTCGTAAAATTAAAGAAAAGAGAGAATTAAAGGTAAAAGAAGAAAAAATAAGAATTAAAGATAATCAAAGAAAAATAGAAAAAAAAATTATTAGTTAAGACTTCTAAAATTTCTCTAAGATTGACACATCTTCATAAACTCTTCTAAATTAAGAGTTTATATAGATAGTTAGTAAAATTAAAGAAAAGTGAGAATTAAAGGAAAAAAGAAGAAAAAATGAGAATTAAAGAAAATCAAAGAAAAATAGAAAAAAAATTATTAGTTAAGACTCCAAAATTTTCTGTAAGATTGACACATCATCCTAAACTTTTCTAAATTAAGAGTTTATATAGATAGTTAGTAAAATTAAAGAAAAGAGAGAATTAAAGGAAAAAGAAGAAAATATGAGAATTAAAGAAAATCAAAGAAAAATAGAAAAAAAATATTAGTTAAGACTCCTAAAATTTATGTAAGATTGACACATCATCATAAACTCTTCTGAATTAAGAGTTTATATATATAGTTAGTAAAATTAAAGAAAATAGAGAATTAAAGGAAAAAGAAGAAAAAATGAGAATTAAAGAAAATCAAAGAAAAATAGAAAAAAATAATTTATTAGTTAAGACTCCTAAATTTCTCTAAGATTGACACATCATCCTAAACTCTTCTAAATTAAGAGTTTACTAGCACAATACCCGTGCCTTGAAGGCACGGGCTAAATGTTTCAACATTTACGAATGCAATATGCAACAACAACAACCATATATATCAAAGAAAGTTAACACAGTATAAGGGGATACACCTGAAATAAACAAATAAGAAATGGAGGTTGATGTTTCAAAAATCCAAGAGAATACAAAATATTTGAAAGGTGCTAGCTAGTTATGAATCACAACAACTTCATTAATCCACAACGTTGAAGAAATCAAGGCATTGTTGCACAGTTTTGGGTGTATCTGAATCATGTGAATAATGTTTATTTGCAAAAAAAAATGTAAAATAGGTGTATTACTTATTAAGAGTATTAAGTACTAATATACAGATACAACAAATAAGTAACTTAAGGGACTACATATTGGTATATTCCCAAGTTTCTAAAAAATTTGGATTTGTATACAACTTTGTGACATCGCCTAAAGTTGATAATATTATCTCGTCTACGTACAATGAAAATTAAGCATATAAAATTAAAGAATACATGTTCACAAGGTATAAATAGTTTTATTTACTCTATCTTCTATAGTAAAATTAATATTAAAAATTTCTTATTAAATTTTTTATGATCAAATTTTATCAGTTTATATTATATTATTTTAAATTCTAATGTGTGAAAACACATCAGAATTTAAGTCAATCTAGCCTTAATATCTTTTCATCATACTTATATTTGATTATCCAAATTTGGAAAAATGTTAAGCTTAAAACACTACTGAATTCGAATAAAAATTGGTTTTAAATGTTATATGCATTATTGTAAATCGCTCTTAAAAATATTTATTCAAAATTAAACTAATATTTTGTACAAAAAAATATATATAAAGGAATAGATTGAACACATTCATAGAAATAAAAGTATTGCTAGACAAACAATGATGTATGAAAATACATCAGCAACAAATCCGTCACAATTATGTCATATAAAATATAGTACAGAAGTGAGAAAGAAAAATGAAATGTATCAATAATATATCTTAGCAGGGAGGAAAGACGTACAATATTGTGGTGGCATAAGGGGAGAGAACAAAGCTTCAAAGAAGCCAACCCAAGGAACCAATAAACTAAACGACAATGCAACTGTACGTGAGAGCGAAGGTTGGGGATAAGGATTGTGGCTTGGGTAGGTTGGGGCAAAGTCATTTTTTTAGGGCACTGTCTATGAGCGTGTAGTAGGTAGACATGACTGAGATTTTGGGGACACGGGCTTCCTTTGGGATTTGAGAACTTCTAGAGATAAAGAGAAAAGAAAAATAATGGTGGAGTCTGATTGTCTTTCATTGATGTCGAAGCTAGATATGCGGGCCATTTGGACGCGATGGGGCTGATGTTGAAAGAGCTTAGAGCGGTGGCAATACCTTTTTATTTTATATATCTAAACTATATCTTTTTACAGTTTATGTTAAAATAACTCAAATGTTCACTATACATATTATATTAAATTATGACTCAATAATTAATACAATAAATAATACATGACATAAGCTTAAATTTAGGTAAAAAAAAAGCATAAATTGTAGATATTGGGATTCATTTCAGACGGGTTTTGTTTAGTTGAGATTTTGTTTACCCAAGTTTCGGTTGAAGTAGATTAGGTTAAATAGAATTTAGCTGGTTTGGGTTTTAATTATTATTTTTTATCTTTATGAGTCGGATTTTAATTTAGTTGAACTTAGATTGATTGAAATAGATTTCGTTTGAGGTCCCTTCGGTTGAGGGGTTAAAAATATATATCATGTTTCAAAAATATTTTTCAAAAATAATGAATTACAAAATTTTGAATAATTGTTTTTTTATTAGAAAAATAATAGTTTGTTCCGTAAGTAGATAAATTCAAATATTTCAGAATTTCATTTTTGAGATCTCTTCCACGTTGTTTTCTATAAACTCTAGCCGATAAACAACGTGTTCCAGCCTGCAGGATGTCATCTTGAAGATGTAATATCACTTTGATCAAAAAATCAAATGATATTGCATCTTTGTCGTCATTTTCGAAGCTTGAGCTCTTCCTCCCTGTAGGTTGTTATCTCGAGGTTGTCATATTCAAGAGTAAAAAGTGACATTGAATCTTCATCTTCGAATCAACCTGCAGAAATTGTTGAATCAAATATGAGAAGGTACTATGTGCATCGACTAAGAGAAGTTGATGAATCTTCACTTGCCACTACAAAGGCTAAGAGAAGCTATAAGCATTGAACATAGTTCTTTATAAAGTGACTTGGGTAACAATGTTTGAGCAATAATAATAATTAAAATATAAATTTAGGCTTATTTTCTGTCAAATATCTCAATCTCGTTTGGTTGAATATTTCACACAAATAATTAGTTAATTAAAAAGTCAAATGGAAATTTATTGATTAGATAAATAAATTAGATTGTAAATGATTATCCGATAAAAAATAATTTTAAATGATTAATTATAATTAATTATATAAGGTGGGCCACTATTTATCTTTAATCAATCAAAATAAATAATTAAATTAAAGTGGGGCCGTGATTGATATTAATCTGACACGTAAGCCTATTTTTATGGAAAATCCGCCATGTGGGATCTTCAACATTTGTTTTAGTATTATATTAGATATTAGATATACATAGTTAGTAAAATTAAAGAGAAGAGAGAATTAAAGGAAAAAGAAGAAAAAATGAGAATTAAAGAAAATCAAAGAAAAATAGAAAAAATAAATTGTTAGTTAAGGCTCCTAAAATTTCTCTAAGATTGACACATCATCATAAACTCTTCTAAATTAAGAGTTTACTAGCGCAGTACCCGTGCGTGACGCACGAGATTTGTAAAGTATATTATATACTTTTAGAATATATTATCATAATTTAGTTACATTATATACATATTATAATAGTATAATAATATGAAACCGATATAGCCAAATAATATTAATTCAGAAAAAAATAATGCTTGTATTATATCAGTATATAATATATGTGGCAAAATGTCAATGTCTCACCTTTTTAGATAGAAATAGTTGTATGCATGAATGTAGAGAGTGTTTAATTTAATTATTTTTTTCACCTTCTATGTTTTTTTAGTAAGTTGATTGGTTACTTTGAACATTAAACAAATATTTGTTTATTGTAATGGGCTGAAAAGTAGAACCAAATACTTTGTTAGGTGTAGACTACACATTCGACAAACGCTAGGTAAATGGAATTTTAAGAACTTTGAGATGAAGAGCACATAAAAAATGTTGGAGAAGATTCAGTACGACTCACATTCGACAAATATTTGTTTATTTAATCGGCTGAAAGGTAGAACCAAATACTTTTATTGAATTCCTTATTTTTTTAATTTGAATTATTTTGTACTTTATAAAATATATATCAATTTTTTAAAATAAAATTTTTATTTTAATCTTTTGTCACCTCTCCATACATATATTATATCAAATTATATTCTATACAGCATAAAATAGTATAACCAAATTTTTTAAAGGTAAAATAATTTATGATCTTTTCTTGAAATTTCTAGTGTATTACAATCATAAGATTATATTTATTAGTTTGTTTTCAAATGTGCTCTTTAAGTTTACTAATTATGGGCAAAATAACTGATTGATAATCAACTTAAATCCAGTTGTAAAAATTAAATACATTATTTGCACAATAATAATAAATTAAATTAACTAAATATTTATTAAATCATTTTCAAATTAATAATAAATTAAATTTAAGATTATTAAATATTTAATTTACTATTCAAACCTAATAGAGTAATAGGTCATGTGTGTAAGATATATATTAAATTGAACTATTTTTTATATAAGCTATGAAGATATTTGATAATCTTATCTGATAGGGTAATTTATACAAATAGGGTGATGAAAGAGAAGATAAACAATATATTTATAAATATAAAAAGTAGAGATTTTTTTTTTCCGATACAATAAAAAGTAGAGAATTGAAAAGTTTAAGATGGTATCCAGTTAAGAAAATTGAAGAAAAACATTATCTCAATTTTAGCTTCTGCAAGGCTATATATTATTAAAAAAATTCTAAAAAACTATTAATTATGCTAAATGTGGTCTGAATAGTTGATATATATTTATCTAGTTACGTGAAGCAAAAGTGATTTAATTTTATTTTTATTTTGTGAAAAGAAAAGTAAGTTTTAAACTTGAAAAAAATTGGTTAAGATAAAATTAATTAAAAAAGGTTAAAGTTTGTTATAATATTCAAACATAAATAACATATATGAGATTTGGTTAATAGTTTCAAATAGATCAATTTGGGTGAGAATATAGGTTAGTAAAATCTTATCAATTTGTTTCAAATAGATCAATTTGGGTGAAAATATAGGTTAATAGTTTCAAATAGATCAATTTGTTTGATTAGCCGTATATATCTTGAAAGAAATTACCTAACCAAATCAATATTATGGGTAAATAATTAATTATTTAACTATTAAGTCAATTAAATATAAGAGGGAATTGCACAAGGTAACCCAAAAACCAAAAAACCTTGCAAGGTTAACCCAACCCGGATTAAAATGGGGTGAAACCGGTTATCCGGCAAACCTGCCCAGCAGGTAACAGGTTGGGAAAGTGGGGGCCAACCGTGACACCTCAGCGAGGAAGAGAAAAGGAAGGCGAGAGAGAGAAAAGGAAGGAGAGAGAGTGTAACGGCTCGGGATTATGATTCCCGAGTTACGTTACGAGGGATGAAACCCCTCGTTGGGATCTTGCGCCCCGAGTACAGGTTGAAGGCTTGAAATCGAAGATGCGCAGTTTAAAGTGGGATTTCGCACCCAAACCCGGAAGGTCCGTTGGAGACCCCGGGGTAAATCCCTGTACCTGTCCTAAGTCTACAACGCGCGAAAACCTTTATCATGCAAAGGGCGAAAGTTCCGAAAACGATACAACCAGTGTCACGGCAGAGCCGGGTCAAAACGGAGTATAATAGGGAGAAATCCAAAAAAAACATGAGTTTGGTGAAGTCAGGGTTCATACACTCACTCTCCGCCATATGAATGGACCCCGTCATATCAGCACAAAATCAAGTAGTAGATCGGGTACCTGAAACTATACCACCAAGTCAGGCCAAGAGTCCGCCTGCGGGTCCTCTGACCGCGCTGAGGACATATAATACGCCTATACCTAGAATAAAGGATGCCTTCATGCAGTACTGAAATAAAACCACACTATCATGCTCCTAATTCATATGTGCAGAATATTGAGGAAGGCCTTAACAAAGAATACCAAGCGGTATATCCCTCTTTTACCACCACCCCTCTTCCAGACAAGGTGGAGACTGGCTAGTTCGATGCTATAATCATATCAAATCTCATCATCATATCATATCTCATCATCATATCATATCTCATGCCCATCTCGTATCTCGTGATATATATAACTGACTCGAGGAGGACAACACCCGATGAAGCTGGGCTGCCCTATAATCCTAGCAAGGACTCTAGGACTCACAGATAATGGCCGTTCTGTATTCAAACGCATACAGAATAAGGATGCTCATTTGTAAATGCAATTCCTAAGCATGATACTACATGATGTGCTCTTATGCATATGCAGCACCTACATACTATATGACACATCAGGCAGGAGGTACTGGTTACTGAGTAAGCCCCGGAGGTACTTACCTCGCTAGAAGATCAGCAAAAGAAGAATCCAGCACACAGTAGTCACGATCACAGAATATCACCTAATCACATAACGAGAATATACTAAGTATACTTCTATAGCCTTTCTGAACACATATATTACTCACTCAAATTAGCAGATAGATAAGTAAGCTTGCATCAATCATACTTTCAATTTATGACGATCAACCATCTCTTATCTCATACCATTCGTCATAACTTGTCAACTTATCAGTTTAAAAAAAAATACTCCCTATATATATCATACTTATACTTTCCATATATATCATCATCATAAATATCGAACATTTAATCTCTTGTGAAATTCACCACAATACCACGCTATTAGTCATCGTCTTATTTCCAAGTTAGCTTCAAAATCGTTTCAAATCCGAATTAAACAGTTAAGAGTTCTGACCCCTTGAAAATACTCGCTAAATTCCCTTTTTAATTAATTTATTAAATCACTTTTTAACCATTTATAAAATCTCTAAAAAAATAATAATATTTTTATACCTTAATCCCCAAATAATATTAATTATTTAAACAAATAATTCAAATGACCAAAACGCCCGCCAAAACGCAACTAAACCCACACGGACAAACAGTGCCGCGACCGCGCCAAATTGCGGCGCCCGCAGCAGATGCGGCGCCCGCAGCATATGCGACGCCCGCAGCAAGTCGTCTTCTTCCTCTGCATCGGACTAGTTCGGCCCTTCTTTGTGGAGCTTGGCTCTCCTTCCATTTCTGACCCCTCTCAACCTCACAGACCCTCAATCCCAACCACCAAAGACACACGCACACGGATTGAAGCTAAAGGAAAGAATGAACGAGGCTGACCGAGGTGTTCGCGGACGTCGGAGCTCGCCGGAGGCTCGATTCGTTGCGTCGGAGAGGGAGGAACCTCGGATTCAACCTAGGAGGGTAAAGGAAGGTTAAAGGAAGGTTCATCCATGGAATTTCGGATCGAACGAGAGGTCGAAGCTTACCGAACGGAGTTTGCGCTCGAGCGAGGTGGTGGAGCTCCGGTGGCTCGATGGAGGCGCTAGGGCCTCTAGGGCGGCTTCGGGACGGTGGTGAACGCCAGTAGAGGTGGCTAGGTCTGCTGTTTCTGCTGCTCGTCGAGGAACACGAAGGTGGAGGTGGAGGTGGCGATGGAGATCGGTAGTGGCGGCTCGGCTGTCTCCAGTTGCCGCTTCTGGGTGGCTGCTGGGCTAATCAGAAAGGGAGAAAGTAGGAAGGAGGACTGGGGTGTGGCGGTGACAAGGAAGGAGCAAGGTGGTGGTGGTGAAGTAGACAGTGAAGGTGATTGAGGTTGGGATGGTGATGGTGAATGAAACTGACGGGGGAGGGGTGGTGAATTTGACCATCAGATTAGGGATTGAGGGAGAGGGGTTGATTTGAAAGGGTATGGTGGGGGAGTGGGTGAGGGTAGAGTGTTAAATTGGTTAACCAATACCCGGAAATAAATCCCGAATACGCGAATTTTGAATCCCGAAATTAGTTTCCAAATGTTAGTTTTCCCGAATCCCGCTAAACGAGTTTTAAAACCGATTTTAATTTCATTTTTAATTCACTTTTTCCGGAAAAAAAAAAATTTAGGATTTAAAAATCCGTGCCTTTTCAGAGAGAGACGTCCAGGAAGGAGAGAGAGAGAGAGAGACGTCCATTGAGAGGAGAGAGGCAAGAGAGGGAGCTTTTGAGTTTGATTAGACAAAGAGAGAGAAAGCTAATTGAGTTTGACAGAGACTCTCTCAACAGTCCGGGGAAGGAAAATTCCCGCCAAAAATTTGCGCCAAAAAAATCCGGAGGAGGAAGAGGAGGGAGGAGGGAAGAGGGGGAGAGTATATAAGCATTGAAGCTCCACCTCAGTCCAATGATTATTCCACATTAATGCACTGCAGTAGGAGAATTAAAAGGAGGAAGGAGAAGCGCCGGCAAAGAGTGAAGGAGGAGGGTTGGTGGCCAATGATATGGGGATCTATATAAGGATATGGGAGGGAATGATGGGGGTGGCATTTAATTGGTACCAGGTGGAAAAAAATATGAAGATTCACAGAGTAGCCAATGTAGAAGAAGCAAGTGGGCCGGGGTTTATCATAAAGTTGAAACGTTACGAGTTAATATTAACTGGACAACCGGGAGAGAACAACGTGACAACCAACAACAAACAACGTGACAGCTGGTGGAATAGACTGGACCGAGTTGCGATCGCCTGCAAATACAAAATGGGTAAGTAGTCTCTCAAGGAAGATGACGAGAAAAAAAACTTTGCTACAGCTTAATCTAAACTTAATGTATACCCTCTCTATGTAAATGAACAGGGGAGAAGACAATCGTATGTCTGACTGTGGTGTTCGGAGGATGGTGGGCTTGCGAAGAAGGCGGTTGGTTCTTCAAGGGGTCACGGAGCCAGAAGGCTCTGCTGGTGGATGAACGTATCAACTACATTGCACTAAAGAAACTCGTGATGGAAAAGTTTAACGTCGATGGGAGAAGGCATGAGGTGGAGCTCACATATGGGAAGCTGAAGAAGGGCGGGTGCAGGCCATATGCAATAGGAGATAACGAAGACCTGCAGGCCTTCAAGTTTGTAAACGGACTCATTGGAGAACGATCGTGGCCTGTCGACCTCCATGTCTCCCTGCGAACCAAGCTATGTGGCAGCACTGTGGCACCTACACAAGGATCGTCAACGGGTGGCTCCGGAGGGTGGGGTATCTCAGTGGCGGGAGGTGAGGAATTTATACTGCCATTAACTGGGCCGCCTGTGACCCAAGAAGATCACGCACATACGGGCATCCAATTGGCTGGTGGTGAAGAAGACGCAGTCCTAGTAGCCGGATGTGTCCAGGCAAAACAAACTGGCGTCTAGTTAGATGCCCAATGCGTCCAGTTAGAAAACGAATGTGTCCAGTTACATAATAGTACCGACGAGTACGGGCGACATGAGGAGTTGGAGTTCGAGTTGCGAAAGAAGGCAAAGAAAGCCGAGGAAATAAGACGTGGGAAGCAAGTCATTTCTGTCAGCAGTGATCCGGAAGATGAAGTTATTCCACCGGGTGGAGATGGAAGGGTGCCCATTGACATCGGGAGCTCCTCCTCCGACGATGAGGTACTACCAAATGCGGTGAAGATGGAGCTCGGGTGCGCAGTTCCGACCAAGTCGTGGTCATGGGATACTGAGGCCGAGCAGGCTGTGAGGGAAATAGAGGAAGCATGCGCACGCGGAAAACAGAAGTTGGGACCGAATACGAAGGGTGTGGAAAGTGAACCAATGGTTGCGGTGAACCCATTGGGTCCCCGTCAGCACACGGGTGAGCTCCGGGAGGGAAAAGTGTTTCGGTCGAAGGAGGAGGTCCAACAGACAATCAAGTGGGCGGCCCTGTCTAGGTGTTTCACGACGAAGGTGAACAAGTCGACGAAGAGCTTGTATGTTGTGTGCTGCGGTGGTCCCAATTGCAAGTGGCTTTGTCGGGTTTCCACATACAAGAAATCGCGGATTTGGATTATCTCCAAGCTTGTGGACGAGCACACGTGCGACCTGACCGACATGATGACACAAAAGCGTCGTGCGACATACACCCAGGTTGGGCAACACATAGTGGACAGGTATCTCCTTCGCTCTAACCAACCGAAATGGACAGTATGTTGTTTATAACTTGATGCTTGTTAAATATAACTGGACAGGAAATGTTATAAACTGGACAGGTACTTCGATAAACACCAACCCAATGCGCCTGTCCGTCCATGTGCAGTTTCGTTGGTTCAAAGAAGGCCCTTGTGCGGGAGCAAGTGCAGGCTCTGACGAAATCCCAGCTGGGGGTGCCGTCCAGTTACTGGAAGGCGCGGCGAGCCGCCATGAAGGCGAGGGACACCACCTACGGGACAGACGAGGAAAGCTACAAGAGGATGTACTCGTACATGCACATGCTGGAGCAGTCCAACCCTGGCACGTACACCAGGATAGAACGCGACACAGAAGGACGATTCAAGTATGCGTTTGTCAGCCTTGGAGTGTGGCGGAGGGCGGTCCCCTATCTAAGAAAGGTCAGTCCCTCCTTCTCCGTACCTTGTGTGTCCTTTACTGCAAAGCCATTAAACTTATACAACTACTACCATTACAGCGACCGGGGTTTATCGCATGACGTCCTCAGGAAATAACATGACATATAACTTATATGACATGACATTAGTCAATAACGACATGACCTCGGTAACCATTAAGGTTGTTGAATTTGCAGGTGGTGTCAGTGGACGGGGGGTTCCTGAAGGGGAAGTTCCGAGGGTGCCTCCTGTTCGCGACTGCACAAGATGCCGATCACTCTGTCTACCCAATTGCATTCGCAATGGTTGACGGAGAGAATGATGGGTCGTGGGGGTTCTTCTTCAGGCAGATGTTGCATGTTGTTGAAGACACGACTGATCTCATGTGGGTATCTGACCGCCATATTAGCATCGAGAAGGGAATACGGGACATCTACGTCTTCGCCAAGCACGGCATATGCACATGGCACTTATGGCAGAATGTCCGGTTTCGGTTCAAAATCAGCGATATGAAGGACCAATACTTCTCCATGGTCAAGGCATACACATACGACGAGTTCCAGTCGTTGTTCAATGACTTCTGTGCAGTTTCTCCCGCCGCGGGTCAATACCTACGGGAGGCCGGATTCGAAAAGTGGGCGAGGGCGTGCTACCCGGGTAACAGGTACAACATAACCACCACGAATAACTCAGAGTGCTTGAACTCGGTTTTCAAGTATCATCGGGACTTGCCACTCACAGCGCTGATGGATGCCATTCTTGAGACCCTCTAGGACTGGTTCGTGAAGTGGAGAGAGATCACCTCAAAACCTGGGAAAGTTGTAAGCGATTGAGTCGCTAATGCCATTAAAGCAAACTTCGCTAAGTCTCTGTCGATGTTGGCCAGGCCGCTCAGCCCCCACGAGTTCGAGGTTCGCAATGGTCAGTCCACTTGGCTTGTCAACCTCACGGGATGATTATGCAGCTGCAGACGGTTCAACGTCGACCAATACCCCTGTGCGCACGCACTGGCTGCTGCACAATTGCGCGGGGTGGATGTCCACTCACTGGTCAACGACTTCTACAAGGGAGAGGTGTGGCGTGCTTACTACGCGGACGTTTTGTACCCATTTCCGTCTCCAGACACATGGAGGGTGCCCCCGGAAATTGCCAAAGAGACCTGCCTCCCGCCCAGTGTGAAAGCCCGTCCGGGTAGACCCAAGACTAGACGTTACCCCTCGTAGTGGGAAAGGAGATACAAGCGCCGGACGAACTAGACAATCTATGGGACAAGACATGACGATCAGGTAGGAAAAACATGACGACCAACTAGGATTAACATGACGTTAATGCATCTGTGGGTTTTGGGTTTTGGTCAGGTAGACTAGAATGCGTCTGTGGGTTTTGGGTTTTATTCAGATGCACATGAAGTCCCAGATGGGGTTACTACTGCGTCTTTGTACGTAAGTGTGTTGATGTGTGGGTCGTGATACCTTTTTTCTAGTAACTGATATGTCACTTGTTTCAAACTGGACGGGTAATGTTGTTGACATGACGGGTAATGTTGTTGACATGATAATGTCCACGTATTTGTTGATAAGTTTTTCCTAAGTGTCTGCGATTAACAATGTCAACAAGCCTAAATAAACCATATCAAACGACAGAGGTAACGAAAGATGTTCAACATTAACAATGGCAATAATCCATCTAAAACGACAATCTAAACGTCAATCCCAAACAGAGCAAAAGGAGGTAGAAATGTCATCAAACCATCGGACTCCAAAGACAGTATTGATGTTAACGGCAACTACAACCACAAAAACCAACAATGTTCACTGCTTCACATAATGACGAGGGGACTACTTAGGATCGTTGCTGAGACCGAAGCCAAGGTGGAAGATAGAGACGCATAGGAGCTGACGGTATGCAGCGATGAAGTCGTCGTCCAAGCCATCGAAGACGCGGTCCCCCATAGCGAGCTGCTGCATGTACCGGATCGTGTACGGGCCACAGTCTCCACTGAACACGGTCATAATTTGCGTCAATGGATATTCGGTAACATTAAAAAAACTGTAGGGGCCCGGGGACAAGCACTTACAATTGTTGTTTTGCGGGATCCCCTTCACGCGGGTGAGGGTCAGGGGGCGGTCAACATCGGCTTTGTGCTTGGCATGCATCTCCTGGTGGTCGGCGAACATGGTGGGCAGGACGTGCGTCACGGGCTTCAGCAATTGGGTCAGCTGGCGCTCTCTTATGAAGTTCGTATCGGGGTCAAACACAAGCACGGTCCATTCGGCGAAGTTGATCTCCAGAGCCACCCAGTGCTCGTTCTTCAAATTCCAGGGGAGCAGGATGCGGTCCACGGAGGCCCAAGGCTTGGGAAACCGATCTGGCAGTACACCATCCATGTACAGCTTCAGCTCGTCCGCGACCACCAAGCCGGTTTGACGCTCCAGCAAAACCCGGAAGAAATTGTCGAGCACGGCGACGGAGGCGAACATCGGGTCAGTTTGTATGGCCCTGCGAAGGATTGCGCATGCCTGCTCGATGTGTTGCGTAACAGAACTAGCATGTCAGAGGCACATCAGGGGGAATTGCTTGATATGTGAGGCAACACAAAAGACTTTCGCGGGGAGGAGCTTTACCTCAGAGGTTACCCAGTTCGTCGGCACCTCTAGATCCTAGAAGAACTTCTTCTCGAGGAGGGTACCCTCGATAGACCGTGTAGGACTTGTGCCCTCTTTCATCTAAGCGTCGTAGGCGTCCAGCTCTGCCCTAGTCAGAAGACCCAGGTCAACGGCGTCCTTTTTGGTCTTGGACTTGCTCACTCGTGGCTTCTTCACAGGCTGAGTGACCTCGTGCCCAGCAAATGCAGCAGTAGCCTTACGGGCTCTCGTCCCCCTCTGCGTTAGCGGCTCGACCTGAGAGGTGTCCTTCGTGTCCATGTCACCCTGCACACACATGACAACGGGAACACTTGAACATTTCAACATGACAACATGAAACCTTCAACATGACAACATGAACATTTTAACTGGACAATATTAACGTTAGGAGTGAGGTGACATACCTCACTTGGTTTCTGGGTGGGTGCCTCGCCGACGACCGCATTCCCCTTCTTATCCAGGCGTCCACCTTTGGGCTTTGCCAAACCTTGGGCATCCCGGTCACCATCGTCCTGTACACACGGTTGAAAGGGACATGACAATTGGAAAATTTGAACATGACGCTTAACCACCATAACATGACATTTGAGTATCCATAACATGACAGTTGAAGGGAATTGACATGCCTCAGCGCTTGTCTGTTTGGGGACGTGGGCAACGTCGGCTGTCCCCTTGCCGTCCTTCTTCCCCTTGGGGGGCTTCTTGCCCTTCTTCCCCACCTTGGCCTTCTTCACCTCCTCGTCCTTCTCCCCCCTCTTGTCCTCAGAAACTCTGTCGGCATCCCCTTGGTCCTGGTTCTTGTTCTTATCCCCTTTGTCCTGCTCCTTGTTCTCATCCCCTTGGTCCTTCTCCGCCTTGTCCCCAACTACCTCATTGGTGATCTCCTGGTCCTTGCTCGCATCCCCTTGTCCCTGTTTCTCACTATCCTTTGGCTTTGGTTCTTCATCCACTTGGTCCTGCTGCTCACTCTCCTTTCTCTGTGCTTTTTCATCAACCTGCAAACATCGTAGTAAGCACAGTATTGGGTACCCAAAGGTGCTATTCCATGCGAAGGGAACTCTTACCTCCTTCGCCGCCGACGATTCCGCCCTTCCCAGCGAGACTGCATGGTCGGACTCGTCCAGTCCCTCCCTCCCCGTCCTCTGCAGCCGGCGGATGGCATCCTCAAGGGGTTTGATCCTCGCAGCGAAGTCAGCTCTTAATTCCCTTGCCAGGTCATCCATCTTCGACAACATCAGTGAGAAATCACCCACCGATGGCCCTTGTGTGTTTTCCTGCGTAGGGGCTGCCTGGGTCGTTGCCTGGGTGGCGGTCTCCGCTGTCGCCCTCGTGTGCACACCCTTCCTATACTCTACGCGGAGGTTGTCGAAGAACAAATCGGTCTTCTCTCTAGGGTAGACAGCCTCGTGAATCACCCGTTTTTTTTCCTCAACCTCATCGGGGATTAACACTGTCTGCACACTGTCTTCAAGGTCAAAGCTTTTTAGCTCGTCCTTCTCCTCCACCATGAGGCTGACGATTAACTCGTACTTGATGTTGTGCTCTTTCGACGCGTACCGCAGGCACCGAGGGTGGACATTCACGTCAGGGACGGCAGCAAATTGGGATCGGATTGGATAGAAAGCTTCGTAAGCCCACAACTACATAAACCACAGGGCATGGATGTCAATATTTATCCAGTGTAAATATAAGCATGTCCAGTTCAAATATAAGCGTGTCCAGTTTTAATATAAAGGTGTCCAGTTAAATTCTAAGCGTGTCCAGTTGAAATATAGGTGACATACCTGAAAGGCGAGGGGGAAGCCAACTAAAAAATATGACGGCCGAGGGCCCTTCACCCCATGCTGGAGCTTGCGCTGAACAGCGTTTTTGAGGAACTCATGGGTCCTCTCGTAGCAGTGCCTGCCCCACGGGAATCGCAAGAAACCGTCGACGTCGGCCACCATATTCACCACCCATCCATGAATGTAGTTGCGGGGATCCTTCCCAAATAGCACACCCTCAACCAGCATCAGCAACGCATACTTAAACTTCATCGCGGGCGAATGCTCTCTGCCCTTCATCGCCACTAGGAATTCAACCTCGAACTCTTCCATCCTCATCTTCTCCACCCCAAAAAAGTCCTTGACGGCCAACCTGTCCCCATCATTCTCCTCGGGCAGCAACATGAATGAGCACTTAAGCCCGGTCACCAGCGCGAACTCTTGGATGGAGAACCGAGCTATTTTGCCGTGTATCATGTACCAGCTCTCATGCTCCTTTCTCGTTTGCAGCTGGCGTTGCAGGACGTAGTGCACCAGTTGGGCTGAGAACTGGACACGGGAACCAAGCCTCGCAATGGCGGCCAACGGGCTTGCCATCAACTTGTTCCAGTCCCCCTCGCTTAGGTACTTGTCCAGGTTTGCAAGTATTGCCGGCCGCCCGTACTGGTTTACACAGCCCTTGTAGTGCTGGTCCTCGGGGACTGCATAGATGGCCTGCAAAAATATCGCACATCTGTCACTCGCACATCGACACTACTATATTCCTTTGATCAAGACTATGCACATCGTACCTCGCCTGTTGTCTGTGAATGGGGAACTCTTCTTACAGACTGGGCAGTCGACATGTTCGCCTGTCCTTGATATCCTGCAAAATTGGGAAGCAAAACCGTAGGACTATCAACAAACATGACAGCAAATGGTATAAACATGACATTTCACTAGTAAAAACATGACAGTAAATGTTATGAACATGACATTTCACTAGTAAAAACATGACATAATCCAAACATGAGATGTATTCAAGTATCCCCTGAACTCAGTCCAATGTTGGAAGGCATCTCAAAAGTAAACATTTCGAACTCCTCTTGGCCCTATTTTCATAAGACGCAAGCGCCTTTCCCCAATTTCCCCAATTCCCCCAAAACCCCCAAATCTTCCAATGTCGATAATTCCCCCAAATCCCCCAATTTCTCCATCCAACTAATTGTTCTTTTCCCCCAATTTATCCATTTAACCCCAGCCAATGTTGAAGACCAATTGTTATTTTCCCCCAATTTCCTTTCTCTCCCCCTCGTCAATTTCCTTTCGGAAACTTTCCAGCCCTTGATGTGTACATGACGATGGTTGAAACTCACATGACAGAGGGAACCTCATATACCTTTGTGCAACTTACTTGATTTCTACATTCCAAACAATGGCAAACACATTTGGATCTGAAACTACAGTTCTCGCCCTAATATTGTGTTCAATCGGAAAGAATTCGGGGGCTTTAGGGTTTAGACTTTACTTACTTGTTGTCGTCACTTGTGTGCAGGGGCGTTAGGGCTTGATATCCGCTTCTTCGTCGTCTCCTCTACCGCCTTGCTCTACTTCTTCTTCGAAACCCTCCCGCTTCTTCCTTCGGTTTTCAAACTTTGAAATGTATGAGAGAGATGAGAGAGATGTATGAGAGAGATGGAGAAACAATCGGGCTCAACCACCCCTTTAATAAACCACTCTCCTAGGCGGTTGAGGTTACAATTTTTTTCAAAACTGTTAACTCTCTCCCCATCAACACGCCTCCCTCTCTCTCCTCCATCAATGCAACCGGTGCCTACCCTTTGTGTAACCGGTTGGGATGCAAAATTAAAACAATTTGGCCTACCCTTTTGCAAATAATATGGAGAAGGGATAGAGAGGGCAACACAACCGGTTTTTTAGGTTAGTTTTGCAAATAACCCTAAATATAAAAGTGGGACCACAATTCAGATTTGTTTTCAAAAAAACCTTAAACATGAGAAGAATTTTAAACAATTTGAGAAGTAATTGGGGATTTATCCTAAATTTCCAACTTTTAGTGTATGACCGCCACGTGTCCTATAAATGCAAGTGTTTTAGTAGTATATTAGATATAGATTGTTAGTAAATATGTTAAGAATAAAAGAAAAAAAATGTGATTAGTTTAAAGAGATAAAAAAAAAGAATAAAAATAATCATTAAAGAAAATAAATAATTGAAAAAGGGATACAAAACATGATTGGTGGAAAAGAGAGGATTAAGGACAAGTTGACACATAAGCCTAAAGTGTTCTAAATTAAGAGTATATATAGATATAGATAGTTAATAAAATTAAAGAAAAGAGAGAATTAAAGGAAAAAGAAGAAAAAATGAGAATTAAAGAAAATCAAAGCAAAATAGAAAAAAAAATTATTAGTTAAGACTCCTAAAATTTCTTTAAGATTGACATATAGATGACTGCTCTTTTTATAGGTAATAATTAGTGCTTTTAGATATTTTATCCTATAAAAGCAAAGAAGCGCGATTTAAAATCGCGTTTTTTGACCACCCGTTAAATAGAAAATTACAGAAAACCACCCATTAAATGGGTTTTGTTTTCAAATCACCACCCACCACATATTTCCATTCGAATCACATTAAATATAACATATTTTAATATTTTATACTTAAAATTAAAAGTTTAAGCTTGAATATATTTCAATTATATTTATGGTAGAGATAAAAAAAAATTATATTAATAAATTAGGGGAAAAAGGAGTCTAAAAAAATTAAAATTATTTGGAGGGCGAAGTTTCTAAATGTGGAAAATATTATTTATTTTTATTTAAAAATTCAAACAAACTTTAATAAAGATACATTGTATAAAAAAATATTTTTAAGAAACATATATTTAAGCCTGGAAAATATTTTTTAAACAAATATTTAGATATTTTTTTCATTTTTCGTATAGTGTAAGGGTTTACAAATATGAAAGTAAAATGAGATATTAATTATTATTATAAAAAATATTATTAAATTTAAACAATGCTAATAACTTATAAACTTATTTTAATTTTGATTAAAAAGAAATCTATAAAATATAAACATTTTTTGGAATAAAATAGAACAAATTTGTTCATATATACATCAAGTTTTTTTAAAAATATTTTTTAAAAATTTAGTCAAATAGATTTTTAAATCTATTTGAGATTTTAATTTAAATATAAAACTTAAAATATTTTAATATCATATATATTTGACAAACTCTAATAGAAATATGTGGTGGGTGGTGATTTGAAAACAAAACCCATTTAATGGGTGGGTTTCTGTAATTTTGTATTTAACGGGTGGTTTTCTTTAGCGGGTGGTTTTCTTTAAATTTCTCATATAAGTGTAAAAGACTATATTTAGCGGGTGATTTTCTTTAAATTTCCCATATAAGTATTATTAATAAGTGTGCATAAAGCTAAAACTACAAGTTTTGCGAGATGGAGGGAGTATTAAGTTTTTTTTTAATTAATATGTAAAGAGAATTTTTTTTTAAAATATTCACCCAAAAATAAATATTTATCAAAATATTGACGCTTTTAAACTATTTACAAAAATATTCATTTTTATCAGATGGATCAGAAAAACGCGGTTTGGGACCACGTTTTCTTCCCAAAATCCCGAAATTGTAAGTTTGAAAAATATAAACGAAAGAAACGCGATTTAAAATCGCGTTTTTTGACCAGATCAGAGAGAAACGCGGGTTCAAACCACGTTTCTTCCTCTTTTTTTTCCCTAATTAAAAAAAATACGTAAAACGCGACCTAAGGCCGCGTTTTACCTTTAAGCTATCGCTTTGGTGTAATGGTGTGGGCAGCTTTTGTGCACCACGGCCACCCGCCGGCGTCCGAGACTGGCATCAGACGGAAGAAGAGACCACTATCATCAGTAGCATATGTGCACCACGACAACCACCATCGCCGATGCCTGAGACTGGCTTCGGACTGAAGAAGGGGTCACCACGCCGATACGGAGGGTTTCACGGATGAGGTGCTCGATGAGGGGCCAACGGCAGCAGAAGAGGGAGCAGACGCTTGAGAAGGAGCCAACCCTGGCCTTTCATGATTCACGCCTGCTTCCAAATCCTTCCGGATCCAATTCGGGGGTTGGCGGCGGTGGGGGCCGTGGTGCAAAGAAGAAGGCGAAGGAGATGACCATCAAGATGTTTCCGGTGACGGCGTCAAATTAGGATGTTGTCGATGACCATGAAGAAGGAGAAGAAGGCGCGAGTCTTGGACTGGCCGGCCCTGCGCGGAGAGGTCGGCGAAGAGGGTTGGTGGGGAATTAGGGACCAGTGGAATGGCTGATGTGGGCGGAGAAGCCGATGAGGAAGGCGGCGAAGGAGAACAGGAGGGCGTCGGAGGAATGGGGTGAGGAAGGCCGAGGTCCCAAGGATGCTCAGTAGCGGCGGCCGACGAGGATGTTGAATTGATGAAGATGGGGTTTTACATAAACCGCGGCTTCAAGCCGCGTTTTTCACTTTTATTATTTTTATTATTTTTAATTTTAGAAATAGAAAATGGTATAAACGCGAGTTCAACCCGCGTTTTACCTTAAAATAAAAATAAAACGCCGGTTGAAACTGCGTTTTTATAGAAAAATATAATTTCCGTCTCGGATCCAGGTTTAAATTTGTGATTTGTACAAGAAATACGATTTTAAACCGCCTTTCTCTGTAAAGCCTGCAAAAAAAATATTTTTATAAATATTTTGAAGGGTTATTTTGCTAACTTGCCTATTTTGAACCTTTAATTAGGTGATTAGTACCCAAAATAATTTAATTAGGTAAGCTAGCTCCCTTCCCAAATGGGTATTAAGGGTCAACAGTCAACCTGTTTGACCGTCAATCATTCAACATTGACCGTCAATCGGTCAACAGTTGACCGTTGACTAGTCAACGTTGACCAATCCATTTTGATTTTTTTAGTAGTGACATATTTTGTGATGCCATTTTTTGCCTTTTTTATACCAGTTTTTATTATATTTTATTTTCGCTTTGATGTCTTTTTTCTAATGAAATGATTTGATGACACTTTTTTAGTGTCATTTTTTCCAAACATTGATGACATTTTTTGTTTATTGTAGTGTCACGTTGACCATTGATGCCATTTTTTTACTGTTGACTGATGACACTTTTTTTATGTCGATTTTTTGATGACTTTTTTTACCTTGATGCGATATTTTTTCAAAGTGGTGTTTTGATGACATTTTTTCTTTAATGCGTGTTTTGATGCCATTTTTCTAATTTAATTATTTGATGTGATTTTTTTAATCAAATCGTTTGATGGCACTTTTTTTTAATTTAATCAAGTGTATATCGATATGTTTTCATCGATTCTACTTTTATTCACCGAAGACACGTTTGTAATTACACTTCATTGATGCAATCACTTATGGTGACATTTTTATTATTGATGACACAAGAGAATAAAATTTGATTAAACTTGGTTGATGACATCTTTTATTGATGTTTTTTTTTGGTCGAAATATTGATGATTTTTATTTATTGATGCCATTTGTGACTAACATAATAAGCAAAAAAAGATAAATATATTAAAAATGCCAAATATATTAATACAAAATAAGAGGTTAACAAGGACTCCCATAGGAAAATAGCATAATACAAATAAAATAGTATCTTGTGGAGAAACTAAATACAAATTAAATTTTATTGAGAATACCAGCTTCAATAGTAGTAAAATGAACATATTACACTTGATAAAAATGAAAAAAAGTTAGTATTTGATTATTAGTGCACGAATATTGAATACAAATCAATATAAATTGCCGTTCACAGAACACCAACTGCTGAATACCCATATGCCATCATCATCCTCTCATTACAATCTCTTGAAGCACCACTACTAGTGATGGCAGCAACTTCAGCTTCCATCCCAACCACAACCACTGGCAAGTGTCCTATCAAAATCATCCATAACCACATCCAATCTCAGGCAAATTTGGATAGATACTTGCTGCACTCCAAAGCTCTCCAGAGGCAAATTCACACAGGAAATGACTGCAACTCTCCAAAGAAAGCACCAGCAGCAAGCACCAGCTCTAATTTCCAGCTTGTTAGCAACCCCAACAAATCCCTTTTGTTGCTCCTCGGTAGCCACAAATGCTACACTTTCCTCAGCAAACACCTGCATTTTAAAGCCTTTTTCTGCTTGCAGCAGAGCTAACTTGTAACACCCCCTTTTTTAACCCGAGGGAATGCCACAACGCCAGTGATTACTCGGACTTTAATGTCTTCGTAACCACCTTAGGCTTATAGGGACATGTAACCATGCTCCCATAAACAAGATGATAATATTAAATACATAAATAAAATACAATTAAATAGCGAAAGACTTGAAATATAAAAATAATTCTTTATTAACATGTCCTCTCAAATTGAGGATTTAACTTTACAACTTGACAATATTACAGCGGAAGACTTTTGAATAAAATATTTAAACACCTATACAATATATCTATAAAATTTAAACTTAACATCCAACGTCAAAAGTAACTTAAATATCTTCTCAACTTCTCTTATCTTCTCTTCTGAAACTCGACCTAAACCTGCGAAAACTGGTCTGGCATCCGGAATGAAGGCCACCAGCTATCCAAATAGAGGACGGTTAGCTCGCAAGAACTAGCAAATGACGGCTCGAAAACTGGGACTTCTCTGAATTCAGACCCAGTGACCATAATACGGTATGAATCTAAACCCAAATGCGATTATTGAGAACATTTTATGTGAAGGCTCAACATTTTAAAACACGGCTCCCGAGACACGGATAATCCAGAAGGATTGAGTAACAAATGATGCGAGCGACAAGCACTCTTAGGAACCATACTCCGATTACGGATGGAATATGATATAGCCTGAAACAAGTTATGATTACTACCCATTACATACATTTTTAATACATTGTTCATTATACGATCTAAACTAAGTATTGGTTCAAAAGGTACGCGATGTGGCCCAAAATCGACCCAGAGGGCAGGACTCTTCCGGAGAGTTTTAAACCGTGGGCTGAGACAGTCGATTAAGGGTTGATCTTGTGTCCCCCAATACCTAGTTCAAACCATGTTTGTTACTTGTACATTATTCTTCACTCACTTACTCACATGATATGCATTTTACGTCTTTTATCTTTTTATCGACTACTACCGGTCCCACTCTGTCTATAGTGGATAGCGACCTACAACCTTTTTGGTTGTGTAACACCTCGCATGGAAGTGTAGGTTCATGAAACCTTAAGACCGAGGAGTAACGGCCCCGACCTACACTATACTTTACCACTTCACATTGTTTTCGTTGATTGATTGATTACTTTACTTTACAATTTTTCACATTACTTTACATTTTCCACTTTATGATTCACTTTGCCTTTCGATGATTGATATGTTTTATTTTATTGAATTGGTTTCAATTGAGTTTCACTCACAACAAACAATCCTCGCATTATTACTGCTTATTTACAACATTGATCACAACGAAATAAATAGAATGGATACATAAAAGAAACATATCCCTTTCTTAACCAATTAGAATGAAAGAACAAAATAAACAATTAGCATGAAAGAACAAAATAAATCATGCTTTAATAAAAAGGTGGGTATCTATGTCATTATTATATAGAGACGTCGAATAATAACATTAACCAATTATACTTGCCAAATTCAAACTGAACGGTAAATAAATCACACCAAACGGATGAATTGTTATTTATTTTAATTAATTTGGCAAGCATTCCAACGGAAAGAAAACAACAAGACACGAAGGCACCAAATGAGCAAAAAGGCTCGGAAAGTCACTTGCCTTGATATGAAGTCGCAAGCTTTGACTTAAATGGTTGGGTTGACTCAAATTCCCTCGTACACGTCTAGGGATTGACGGAGCACTGCGGAATTAAAGAGATTGAAAACATTTAAATCAACCCTGAAAAGTATGGGATTTTTCCTGAAATTAATTATGTTGAAACAGGGGCATATTTTATAAAAATGAAAATTACGGGAGGTTTTCTGTAATTACCCTTCTTCAACCTCACACCCGACAGCAACTTCAACCGCAACTTTCCGGTAAGCTCCCGACGAGACATCGGCGAGGCATAGCAACTTCGTTAGTACTCGGAATGACACGCGATCGGTGGCTACGGATTCGTGGTAAAGAGACGCTCCTCCCTGGTGGTCCTGGCGGCATCGGCAGCGGTTGGAAGCGGCGGACGAGGGCGGCTCCGGCGAAGTTGAATCGAAAAGAGGGTATTCGAATTCGGGATATTTTTGTGAAAAGCTTGTGAAGGGGATTGTCGATTAAGGTGTTTAGAACACGATGAACTAGTTTGAGAGCTCGGATCTGGAGAGGAATGGTGGTGGTGTGCTTCGAAAGTGATCCCGAGAGGGGTATATATAGGGGAAGGATTAGGGGCATATTGAATTAACATAAATCCATAAAAGTCCAGGATAAGGTTGTTAGAGTGAATCCCATATCCCAATTTGTGCAATTCCAATCTCGTTTACTCGGATTTGGTGAAATC
The DNA here is from genome assembly GCA_037127255.1 of Persicaria tinctoria. Taxonomy (NCBI): domain Eukaryota; kingdom Viridiplantae; phylum Streptophyta; class Magnoliopsida; order Caryophyllales; family Polygonaceae; genus Persicaria; species Persicaria tinctoria. The sequence goes on from JBANSL010000013.1 coordinate 41,901,418, forward strand.
CTCAAATTAGGGATAAGCTTGTTTGAGCTCGTTTCCATCCGAAACCTCGAAATTGGTTAAAGATATTCAGATAAGAACACGTGTGGAACGTTCTAGAAGCATTTCGGTTGAGCTTTGGGCGAGATTTGAGGGAGGGCAAAACTAGTTTTGTTCAACAGTGAATCGACAGGGGAGGAAGGAAGGGGACGGGTCTGGTGAACCCGGTTCACCATTTGTTTTTCTTTATTTGATGGTTCGGTTCACTTGAACCAAAAGAAAACCGGTTCAAACTCTTTTTCAATATATATGTATATCCGAAAATTTATTTATTAAAACTCTACATAAATTAAATAATAAAAATAACAAAACACTTAATGAAATACATTTTATTTTGCATAACACAATTTTCTAAAATGTTATATTAAATACTTTTCGCAAATTATAATTACGAATCCTTCCTCATTTTTGAAGAAAGTCTATCACTTTGTCTCAAAGTAATATAACTTAAAAACTTATTTATTTACTATATATTCACATAAGATGAAGTATCTTTAAACTAGTTATAACACTTTATATATATTCAATTTAAAACAAATATTTCTAAGTTCAAAATAGAATATGTACCTTTTATTACCAAAATTATATTTACTTAAAAAGAAATACCCAAAGATAATTTAGGGTATTTCATATCTCTCCCCTTAAAAATAAGTTTCGTCCCAAAACTTAGAAAACAAAAAGAAGTAGGAAGAAGAGGTATAAAGGAATGAGAATACGGTATTGAGATGTTTTAACTTTGATCACGTAAGATACTAAGATTAACGAGCAAAAGCTTAGAATTGAATGTGAATGATTCTCTATAGATAGAGAAGGAATGACATCATTAGCTCTCTTTGCACATTGTCTTCAACTACTGGAACTACCACGGTCCACGGATATGAAGCTTTGTGTCTTCAACTACTTGAACTACCGCAGATATGAAGCTTAGGAACGTTATACTTTGTGTGGTTTAGGGGGATCGAACTTGATATCTATGGAATTAGGAGTAATCACGTACATCGATCTATCTCTTTGCTTAAGAGCAAGACAACTCAATTACATCCAACGTAATTAGTTGTCCACCGAACTCATCCTTGCTAAAGTCTGAGAGTTATTTCTCTTACAATTACCTCTTAACTTAGGGTTAGCCACATACGACGGAGTTGTTTTACAAAAATCATGTATGGCGATATGTTAGACATTAGCGCAAGTTAGTCAACTCTTATCACACAATGAACATGGTATTCCAGACTACCATTGGCTTTCTTCTCAACCCCACTTGGCTTCCTTTTCCAGGTTACCAAATGGTCCGCGGTGGTTTCAAAGGCAGCCACTATAGGCAGAACTGATATCCTATTCAAGGGTTACGAGTGCTCCGTATGAAACGGGTTCTTCTTGGATCTCTTTTGTGTTCGCTGAATAACACGTTGTCCGGTGTCTTGTCTTCCTCCCGAAAGCGAGCGTGATATCGAATTTATTCTTTTATTATATAGTTTGATTGTATTTTACTTTTGTACTATCTCAGACGTTGACCAATGAGAGTTCGGATCATTAACGAAGTAATGTTATCAAGAAATTACACCTAGTTTGGATAGAGAAGCTATGTATTCTTCATTAAGACGCAAACGGGAGAACACATGGAACGCATAAAGTTTTATCTCTCACGGGGTAGAAGGTCCTTCACCACACACACGATGCACCACGATGAGTCAAGATGAGTTCACTTCTTCGCTATCAAAATTTCGAGAATCTCACATTGATCGTACCACGCACATTGAAGGCTTGTAATAATTTATAAGGTATCTATCGCGTATGCTTATAGTAGTAGATTACTAGGGCACGGAGATGCTAATGACATATCACTTGAGGTTCTTTAAGGTAGTTTAAAGTCGATCTCGAGAAGTTTGAGTTGAGATATTGCAATTTGACCCACTTAAATCTTTCACAAAACATTACCCCTTAACTTCAAAAACACTTACAAATTTTGCCCTATTTTCCATCACTTTAAGATTTGCATAGAATAGTAAAATTGTTACTTGTCCGGATCCTCCCTTTCTTCAGAAAAAGTTGAAAAGTTTGGTGAAAACATTGACATATGGTTGACACAATACCCTCATGATCAAATAATTTATTTGAATAGGGAGTACTTAAAATATACGGAGTATAATCTTTAAACACTTGAACACATAAAATGTAAAGACCGGGAAATTTTAGAATATTAAATTATTAAAATAGTGATTTATAATCCTTTCGATTTTAAGATTTGAGAGGTTTGGAATTTCTGTACTTGAGCTATTGGTTTTATTCTAAATATTTTAAAACAAGTTCCGGCATTATTTAATTGGAAATTTAAAATATGTTATACTATGCTTTTATATACCGAAAATTGGAAAATAATGTTTGGAGTTCTTATTAAATTCCGAATTGAAAATTTAAAAAGAAATCGTTTTAACTTGAGTCGGATAAGGTCGAGAGAGCGGGTATCGAGATATTTGATCGGGTACTCAAATATCTATTGGGACCACTTGTTGCTTTACCTCTTCTTGTATCCAAAAGCTGTCCAGCTTGGCGTCTTTCACCAATTCTCAGCTCCTCTCACACTCTATCCCTCACAACACAGCTTGCATTTTTTATTTTGTTTTGTTTTGTGCTTTCACCCTAAAACCCACCGGTTGTTACCTCTGAATTCTGAATTGTAACTCAGCCTCTCCCATTTTGAAATGGATCCCAAGCAACCCTAGACCTTATCCACAATCACCCTCTCCTCCTCATTTCTTTCATTCAGATTCAAGCATGTTTCTTTGGCTCTTCTTGAGCCCTATTGCCGCAACCACCATTGCCCGGATTTCCCGAGCTTCAAACACCACCGGAACTCCCTCCGTTAGAGTCCTGTTGCCACCACCCATTCACCAACTCTCCCTCCGTTCTGGTTGTCACCCACCGAGCCACCCCGTCGCCTTCCTTTTTTCAGCCACCAGACACCACCACCTCCGTCGGTGGAGAAGCGCAACCCGGTAGCTCCCCTGCCTTGCCGAGGAGAACACCGAGCACCCTCGTCCCTCCTCTCTCTCGCTTCCGGTGAACAGCAGCAGCAACCCGCGACCGAGTATCGACGTCCTCCGTTGACGGAACCACCCCGAAGTCGCCGCCGAGCACAACATCCTCCTCCTCCCCTATTCTAATTCAATTCGAGCGTAAGCCATCCGTTCTTCCTCCTTTCACTCAGTTCATATGCAAAAATCCTCCTTTTGATCTCCTATTGTCGTCTTAGGCCAAGGACTACGCGTCTTCGACTCCGGCGAAGCCGATTCATAACCCGACGAGTCTCTTCTCCGGCGAAACCTCGAATCTCGGTGAGAACTCGGATCTCCTCTCCTTTCTTGTTCGGTTTTGTCTCCTTCTTCTATATTTTTTGGGTTTCTGGGAGTGAACTTGAGGAGAGCGGAGTGGGAGCTAGGTTGCCGGCGAAGCTCTGTCTTCCTCCCTCTCCGCCGTTTCTTTCCGTCCGTATGAACAGAGCTCTGTTCACCTGTTTTTGGGGAAGAAGGGTCCCGTGGACCGGGTTCCTTATTTTTCTTTTCCTGAACCGGCCGGGTTGGGCCTGATTTCCGGTTCACTTAATTCCCTTCGGGTTGGGCTTTGAGCTGGGCTCGGATCCGGGTATATTCATCCGGGTTTTGGGCTTCTGAGTATTGGGTTGGGTTATTTTGTTGTTGTGGGTAGATGTTAACTACTTTACATATATAAATATGTTATGTTGTTATTTTTTAATACTATATATTATCTTGATTGTGGGAATTTCATATTCTGATTTTGTGATAAGTATATATTTTCTGAAATTTTATATATTATAAATGGTTTTTAAAAGGAAATAATAGTATTAATTGGAATATGTATTTTGTGGTGTTTAATATGTGAATATTAGGAATTTTAAAATGATTTATTGGCTTGACTTATAAATATGGTTGTGAAAATAGAATTATTTTGTGACTAAATGTCGGAATTTATTTATGTAAGGATTTTGAAAATAAACATGTCGGGATTTTTTTAATGATATGATCTTGGGAATTTGTTAAGGATTTAAATGATAAATGTCGGAATTTGGCCAAGTATGATTTGAGAAATTATTTTGAATACGAGTTGACTTAAATTGAGATTTAAGGGTTTGGGGCAATATGGTTGGTACGATTTTATCAATGGGTTTGATTGGAAGAATGATTTTTGGTTGATGTTGATCGTATCGGAAAGGTTTTGGAAAATGGTTTTACCATCGATTGGTTTCAAGTATGTTGAGAACTTGGGTTTCGTATGTATGAATGTCGGTACAGTAGCTTATGGCAATGGTTTGATGATAGGTGTGAATTGCGTTTGGATTGCATTTGGGCCCTTGCTTATGTTATCTTGTTGTTCTTCATCTTTAGGTAAGTTCCCTAGGGAGCTTACTCAGGTTGGACATTCATGCCTGTTGTTGCATTTTATGTTAGGTGTTGCATATGCATAAAAGCATGCCATGTAGTATCCTGTTTAGGTTGCACTAATTGAATGAGCATCTGCTTACTTTATGCGTTTGAAACAGAACGGCCGTTACCTGTGATAGTCCTAGAGTCTTTGCTAGGGTCATAGGGTAGCCCAGCCTCATTGGGTATCCTGAGTCAATCGAGTCATGAACTTCCTTATATTATGAGATGCCTGCGGGCTTTATTGTGGAGCGGGTTAGGCATGCGTGCCGCCCGATTATGATGGAATGCATTCACGAGCTGACCAGTCTCTGACCTATCGGAATGGGGTGGAGTTAGGAGAGGGATATGCCACTTGGCATTGTCTTGGGCCCTTTACAGTATTTTTACACATTATTATAACTAGGAGCATGCTAGTGTGTTTGACTTTCGTACTGCATTAGAGCATCTTTATTAGGTATAGCATATACTATGTGGCCTCAGCGAGGACTGCCGGTCCCGCATGAGTGGCTCGATCTGACTCCTTTCCCCGTTCTTCTTTTAAAGGTATTTTCTGCAGATTTTGAGTGCTCGATGTCTGTATGACGGGGTTTCCTTTGGCGAATTGAAGAACCTAGCTAATATTCTAACTTGGTAAAATGGTAATTACTTGCTTATGATTTGGTTTGACCCGGCTTTGTCGTGGTATTTGTATCCTAGTTTTGCTTCCGCTTTACTTTCGGTTGAATTGGATTTTGCGACATAGTCTTAGGACAGGTAAAGGGTACCTAATGGCCCTTCGAGGTTTTTAGGGTTTGAAATCCCTCCTTCTACTAATCATAAATGAGTTTGAAACCTCGACCCGTACCTGAATTACAAGATCCGAACAAGGGGTTTTATCCCTTGAAACGTAACCGTTACATAAAATAATTTTTGTAAATATCTAAAAATATATTGGAGATGAACACATACTTTCAATAATGAACATCTAAGCACCCGAAATTCTTTTAAAATATCCTAACATATGTTTGACACTTATATTATACAGTCAAAACCTGAAAAGAAAAATTTACGCTTAATTTTTTTTTTACAAACACTTTCGAAACGCTCACTTTAACTTGGTACACACGTTTTCGAAACACTCACTTAAATTATTTTTTTCCACCTGTTTATGTACACACGTTTTTTTTTATTTTAATTAAATACACTTTGAAAATACCTAACATAATACCAATATATAACTGAATAAACTTTATCTTAAAAGAATTTTTAATTTTCACTTACATCTTTAAAACTATTTCTAAATAAATATTTTACTATTATAAGTTGCAATTCATGACCCGCATTATAAAAAAAATGGAAACATTCACCAGGGTTTGGAAAACTTGAGTTTTAGATAGTAAATAAAATTATATTTTTTTTGAGACACAAATATCAAAAAGTTTATTTATTCATTATATGTTGCTTTTCACTTTAGAAAAATAAAAATTACACCACATACCTTTAAGAAAAGGTTTGAATTTTTTTTTTTTAAATTCACTTTTTTTCAAAATCATTTAGAAAATACTTTTCGATGTTCAAAACGTTGTAGAAATACCATTAGCTCTGATACCACCTTCTGTAACACCCCCTTTTTTAACCCGAGGGAATGCCACAGCGCCAGTGATTACTCGGACTTTAATGTCTTCGTAACCACCTTAGGCTTATAGGGACATGCAACCATGCTCCCATAAACAAGATGATAATATTAAATACATAAATAAAATACAATTAAATAGCGGAAGACTTGAAATATAAAAATAATTCTTTATTAACATGTCCTCTTAAATTGAGGATTTAACTTTACAACTTGACAATATTACAGCGGAAGACTTTTGAATAAAATATTTAAACACCTATACAATATATTTATAAAATTTAAACTTAACATCCAACGTCAAAAGTAACTTAAATATCTTCTCAACTTCTCTTATCTTCTCTTCTGAGACTCGACCTAAACCTGCGAAAACTGGTCTGGCATCCGGAATGAAGGCCACCAGCCATCCAAATAAGGGACGGTTAGTTCGCAAGAACTAGCAAATGACGGCTCGAAAACTGGGACTTCTCTGAATTCAGACCCAGTGACCATAATACGGTATGAATTTTGTAAAGGCTCGGATTTTCAAATCTTAATTTCAGGAAAAAGAAAATTAAAAATGAACTAAAACTGAATTTAAAGCTCGTTTAACAGATTCCAACCCCAAATTTAAATTTTGACGAACGATTCCGTCCTTTTACCTCGCAAATTTAAAATAATTATCGGATTACGATATCCTTTAAGTTTTAAAAATCTAATTGATCGAGTAAGCGGGATTCGGGAAAACTAACATTCGAGAGTTAATTGTGGGATCCAAAATTCGCGTATTCAGAAATTATTTCTGGGTATATAATTTTAACTGTTACCCATAGTTAATACCCGTCACCTCCCCGTCAGATCCTTTCACATCCCCAACCACCCACCCGTTTTGCCCCTACTGCACCCCTACCCTGCCGCATCTGTAAACCCATCCCTCCGGTCCTCTTCTTCTGTACGCCATCTCCCCCATCACTTCACATCTCTCCCTTTTTCAAGTTCTTCCTCCCCACTCTTCTGCTGCTCCCTTCCATCTTCTTCACCATAACCCTCACCGTCGTCCCACATCTTCATCACCGTACGTTGTTCTTCATTCATCACCACCGCCGATCACCACCTCTAACCGCCTTTCCATTGTTGTCGGACCACCACCAGCACCACCAAAATCCACCAAGGCGCCACCAGCAGCCCCGGAGCCACCAGCGTCGTCGACGAGCCACCGAACAGCCTCCTTGCTCTATTTCGCGAAGCCTCGTTCCGGTAAGCCGTTCTGCTTCGTTTCTGATCCAAATTGCCTTCGGTCTTCACCAACACACTCACCCACATCTGGTGCAGGTCCGACAAGCCATCGCGAGCCACCGACGAAACCCAGAACTCCGATCGAGAGCTCCGAAGTCGCGAAAGATCCATCTCGGTGAGCTTCGAATTTATCCTCGTTTCGATTTTTTTTTTAGTCTTTTTCGATGTCTAAACTAGTCGGGAGTGAGAGAGGGTTGAGTGCGGGATGATTGGGCGAGGTCGAGAGCTCCGATAGCTCGAGAGTGAGGTCGAGGGTGCGAGACGAGAGCAGAGGCGAGCGCAGCGAGGCCGAGCAGTGGCGGAAGGAGCTGGGCGTGGGAGTGTGAGCGAGGAGGAGGTCGTGAGTCCGAGCACTGGGCAGCTAGCGGGTGAGGCGGAGGAGCTGAGCTCGAGAGCTTCGGTCGCCGGCGGGAGCGAGGCCGAGCTGAGCCATGGTGTTCAGGCGGGAACTTCCATTAAAATGAAGAAGAAGCTGATGCTGTGGGCCCCTCCTGACTAACCTATATATATATTGTTATTTTTTTTAACTGGTTTGGGATTAATATGTTGGGTTTGGTTCGGTTGGGTTTAAATGGGTTCGGTACGGTTCGGGCTTATCCGTATTTAATTAATTAATTAATGGTATTTAAAATAAAATATAATATTACCGGAGGTTTAAAATATAACATTATTTGGACTTGGAGATTAACAAGAATTTGGAAAAGAATTTCAAGGTTTGAAAGTGAATTAATAAATAAATTGAAAAAGAAATTTTGAGTATTTTCAAGGGTCGGGATTCTAACGCGGATTTGACACAGATTTGAATCTAAACTTGGGAATAAGACTTATTCGATGATTAACTAGCATGATAATATGAGTGTTTGACTAACGACATGATATGTGTGACTAATAGCATGGCTTGCGGTCATTTACTATATGAGATTAAATGTTAGATATTATGATGTTGTTATATATCTGTATGCCAAGTGTGAGTATGAAACGGTAATATGTGAAATTGGCTAAGTATGATATGGAGGTTGTCATGAGCTGATGAGGATGATGTTATGATCGAATTGAGAAAGATGTTAATTTATGAGATATGATGAGACAATATGAGAATTGAAGATGAGATGATGATGTTAATAATGACAAGATGGTTGAGTTATCATATGTGTGTATCTTACATGTTTCATATGTGACTTGTGTGCTTTGTGTAAATTAGACTTACACTTATTATGTTATTTATGGGATTACTAGGTGATCTTTGATATGTTGGATTGCTTGCCATTGTTGATCATTGTTTGGATTCTGCGCTTCTCCAGGTAAGTTCTTTGAACTCACTCATGATGGGCGCTCTATGCACTGGGTGTTATATAGTAGGATAGTGTCCATGCACCATGCGACCTAGAATCACGCTTAGGAGCTAAAATAAAAATCATATGATTGCTATATGTCCTTGCAAGAGAAATGCCGTTATCTGTGAAGTAACTAGAGTCTTTGCTAGGGGCATAGGACGACCCAGTCCCATCGGGTCCCGTCCTGAGTCAATCGAGTCATGGAAGTTCCTTTACTTATATTATGAGCATGATTGCGAAAGCTGCCTGCGGGCTTTATTATTTCTTATGGGGCGGGTTGGGCATGCGTGCCGCCCGATTATTATGGAATGCATTCACGAGCTGGCCAGTTTCCGCCCTATCGGAAGGGGGTGGAGGTAGAAGAGGGACATGCCACTTGGCATTCGTTGTGGATCCATTTATCGCTTTCTGCATTATATTAAACTATCAGTATATATGTGATTTAATTTATGCATGACATTACGCATTTCATCTTAAGAATATGATGCTTATTATATGCCTTTTAGAGTGTGGTTACACACGCGCATGAGTGACCTGATGATTGACCCAGATCCCCCTCTTTTTTTTAGATTCAGGTACCCGTTTCACTCCTTGATTTCGTGCTGTTATGACGGGGTCCATTCATATGGCGGAGAGTGAGTGTTAAACTATGACTTCACCAGATTTACACTTTTTGGGATTTCTTCCTACTTATACTCTGTTTGGCCCGGCCTTGCCGCGAAACTGGTTGTATCGTTTTCAGCACTTATGTCCTTTGCATGGTAAAATGTTTTCCGCGTTGTAGAGTTAGAACAGGTACATGGGTTTACCCCGGGGTCTCCAACAGACTTTCAGGATTTTGGTGCGAAATTCCGCTTTAAACTACAAATCTTCGGTTTCAAACCTTCAACCTGTACTCGGAGCGCAAGATCCTAACGAGGGGTTTTATCCCTCAAAACGTAACTCGGGAATCATAATCCTGGGCCATTACAAATCTAAACCCAAATGCGATTATTGAGAATATTTTATGTGAAGGCTCAACATTTTAAAACACAACTCCTAAAACACGGATAATCCAGAAGGATTGAGTAACAAATGATGCGAGCGACAAGCACTCTTAGGAACCATACTCCGATTACGGATGGAATATGATATAGCCTGAAACAAGTAATCATTACTACCCATTACATACATTTTTAATACATTGTTCATTATACGATCTAAACTAAGTATTGGTTCAAAAGGTATTCGATGTGGCCCAAAATTGACTCAGAGGGCAGGACTCTTCCGGAGAGTTTTAAACCGCGGGCTGAGACAGTCGATTAAGGGTTGATCTTGTGTCCCCCAATACCTAGTTCAAACCATGTTTGTTACTTGTACATTATTCTTCACTCACTTACTCACATGATATGCATTTTACGTCTTTTATCTTTTTATCGACTACTACCGGCCCCACTCTGTCTATAGTGGATAGCGACCTACAACCTTTTTGGTTGTGTAACACCTTGCATGGAAGTGTAGTTTCATGAAACCTTAAGACCGAGGAGTAACGGCCCCGACTTACACTTTACTTTACCACTTCACATTGTTTTCGTTGATTGATTGATTACTTTACTTTACAATTCTTCACATTACTTTACATTTTCCACTTTATGATTCACTTTGCCTTTCGATGATTGATATAACAAAACACTTAATGAAATAAATTTTATTTTGCATAACACAATTTTCTAAAACGTTATATTAAATACTTTTCGCAAATTATAATTACGAACCCTTCCTCATTTTTGAAGAAAGTCTATCACTTTGTCTCAAAGTAATATAACTTAAAAACTTATTTATTTACTATATATTCACATAAGATGAAGTATCTTTAAACTAGTTATAACATTTTATATATATATTCAATTTAAAACAAATATTTCTAAGTTCAAAATAGAATATGTACCTTTTATTACCAAAATTATATTTACTTAAAAAGAAATACCCAAAGATAATTTGGGGTATTTCATATCTCCCACCTTAAAAATAAGTTTAGTCCCGAAACTTAGAAAACAAAAGGAAGTAGGGAGAAGAGGTATAAAGGAATGAGAATACGATATTGAGATGTTTTAACTTTGATCACGTAAGATACTAAGATTAACGAGCAAAAGCTTAGAATTGAATGTGAATGATTCTCTGTAGATAGAGAAGGAATGACATCATTAGCTCTCTTTGCACATTGTCTTCAACTACTGGAACTACCACGGTCCACGGATATGAAGCTTTGTGTCTTCAACTACTTGAACTACCGCGGATATGAAGCTTAGGAACGTTATACTTTGAGTGGTTTAGGGGGATCGAACTTGATATCTATGGAATTAGGAGTAATAACGTACATCGATCTATCTCTTTGCTTAAGAGCAAGACAACTCAATTACATCCAACTTAATTAGTTGTCCACCGAACTCATCATTGTTAAAGTCTGAGAGTTATTTCTCTTACAATTACCTCTTAACTTAGGGTTAACCACATACGACGGAGTTGTTTTACAAAAATCATGTACGGCGATATGTTAGACATTAGCGCAAGTTAGTCAACTCTTATCACACAATGAACATTGTATTCCAGACTACCATTGGCTTTCTTCTCAACCCCACTTGGCTTCCTTTTCCAGGTTACCAAATGGTCCGCGGTGGTTTCAAAGGCAGCCACTATAGGCAGAACTGATATCCTATTCTGTAAAGGCTCGGATTTTTATGTCCTAATTTTTCGAAAAAAAGGAAATTAAAAATGAATTTAAATCGAATTAAAAGCTCGTTTAGCGGATTCCGACTGTAACATAAAATTTGACGAACGATTTCCGTCCTTTTACCTCGAAAGTTTGAAAATAATTATTAGATGACAATATCCTTTTTGATTTTATAAATCTAATTGATCGAGAAAGATAGAGACGGAAAACTAACATTTGAGAACTAATTTCGGGATAGATTTTCGGTTATTGGTTTAACCACTTCCACACACTACCCTCACCATACCTCTTTAAAGGTCATCCCTCACCCCCGACGTCATTCATTCATTGATCATCACCCTCACCTGCTCCGTTCCATCTTCACCGATCATCACCATCACACGCCATCACCTTCTTCACCATCGGTTCATCATCACCAACTCCTCACCTGCTCCCTTCCATCTTCACCGATCATCACCATCGTTCCATCACCGTTGCCGCACCCTCGAACCACCACCGATCACCACCTCTAGCCACCGTTCCATTGTTGTCGGACCACCACCAACGCCGCCAGCATCCACCAAGGCGCCACCAGAAGCCCCGGAGCCACCAGCGCCGTCGACGACCACCGAACTGCCTCCTTGCTCTGTTTCGCGAAGCCTTGTTCCGGTAAGCCGCTCTCCTTCGTTTCTGATCGAAATCGCCTTCGGTCTTCACCAACACACTCCCCGACATCCGATGCAGGTCCGACGAGCCATCGCAATCCCCCGACGACGCCCAAATCTCCGATCGAGAGCTCCGAAGTTGCGAACACGTCGGTGAGCTTCCAAGCCTTCTTTTCTTTCTCGTTCGATTCCATGCTCCCTTTTGATGCCTAGTTTAGTCGTGGGTGGGAGAGAGAGCTAAGTGCGGGAATTCGGGAGAGATCGAGAGCTCCGGCGAGCTCAAGGTCCGGCGAGGAGAGCTGCGAAAGCGAGGGAGCAGCGCGGGCGAGCGAGCTGGGGCGAGAGCGCGAGGACGAGGGCGGGCTGACGAGTGCGAGAGGCGAGCTAGGAGCGAGTTGGAGCGTGGCAGGCAAGCTCGAGAGCTGGAAGACGAACCGGAAGCGGCGTCGAGGCGGGCGAGCCATCTCGATCAGTGCCGGCGGGAATCAAAACGAAGAAGAAGACTTGCTTGTGGGCCCTCCGCGAAATTTCATGTTAATTAATCCAACGTTTAACCGGTTTGGAGTTTGGAAATTAGATGGGTTTGGTTTGGTTTGGGTTTATCCGTAATTAATTAATTAATTAATGGTATTTTAAATAAAATATAATATTATTTGGGGTTTAAGATATAACATTATTTGGACTTGGAAATTTAAAAAGAATTTGGAAAGAAAGTTCAAGGTTGGAAAGTAATCTAAAGAATAAATTTAAAAGAGAATTTGACGAGTATTTTCAATGGTCGGAATACTTAACTATTTAACTGGGATTTGAAACGGTTTTGAAACTAACTTGGGAATAAGACTTATTCGATGACTAACTAGCATGATAATATGATGGTTGGACTAATAGTATGATATGTATGACTAATAGCATGACATGTGATGAATTATTATAGGAGATTAAATGTTTGATAATTATGACAATTTAGTAGGATTTTATATCACACAAATCATGTCTTATGATTTTGATGAACCGTTGAGGTATATGCGGAAATGACGTATATGGACATGCTTTATAGATAACGATGTGGTCTTTGATGAACCGTTATGATTTTGGTTGAATGATTTATGGAGAACGATGTGGTCTTTGGGAGCGGATGATGCGATGAAATGACATTCATAATATGTTACTTGTTCTATTGATTGAGGTGTGCTTGAGTGCTTAATAGTTGGATGTAGACTTATGTATATTCCATTATGTACTAGGTGATACTCTGTGATTGTGACTATTGTGTGCTGGATTCTTCTGTTGCTGATCTGCTAGCCAGGTAAGTACCTCTGGGGCTTACTCAGTAACCAGTACCTCCTGCCTGATGTGTCATATAGTATGTAGGTGTTGCATATGCACAAGAGCATGTCATGTAGTATCATGCTTAGGAATTGCATTTACGAATGAGCATCCTTATTCTGTATGCGTTTTAATACAGAACGACCGTTATCTGTGAGTCCTAGAGTCCTTGCTAGGGTCATAGGGCAGCCCAGCTTCATCGAGTGTTGTCCTCCTCGAGTCATTTATATATATATATATATATATATATATATATCACGAGATACGAGATGGGCATGAGATATGATATGATGATGAGATATGATATGATGATGAGATTTGATATGATTATAGCATCGAACTGGCTAGTCTTCACCTTGTCTGGAAGAGGGGTGGTGGTAAAAGAGGGATATACCGCTTGGTATTCTTTGTTAAGGCATTCCTCAATATTCTGCACATATGAATTAGGAGCATGATAGTGTGGTTTTATTTCAGTACTACATGAAGGCATCCTTTATTCTAGGTATAGGCGTATTATATGTCCTCAGCGCGGTCAGAGGACCCGCGGGCGGACTCTTGGCCTGACTTGGTGGTATAGTTTCAGGTACCCGATCTACTACTTGATTGTGTGCTGATATGACGGGGTCCATTCATATATATGGCGGAGAGTGAGTGTATGAACCCTGACTTCACCAAACTCATGCTTTTTGGGATTTCTTCCTATTATACTCTGTTTTGACCCGGCTCTGCCGTGGCACTGGTTGTATCGTTTTCAGAACTTTCATCCTTTGCATGATAAAGGTTTTCGCGCGTTTTAGACTTAGGACAGGTATGGGGGTTTACCCCGGGGTCTCCAACGGACCTTCCGGGTTTGGGTGCGAAATCCCACTTTAAACTGCGCATCTTCGATTTCAAACCTTCAACCTGTATTCGGGGCACAAGATCCCAACGAGGGGTTTCATCCCTCGAAACGTAACTCGGGAATCATAATCCCGGGCCGTTACAAAGGTGGTATCAGAGCTGAGGTTTTGCATTCCGAGTACAATAGGTTGAAGAGGTTTTGAAAATCGTCCAATGTTTTCAAATGGTTTTGGAAAATATTTTATAAAGGGCAAAATGAGTTTAATTGGACTTAAAACCTAAAATGAATAAAAGGGAAATAATCTTGTGGGTAGCGACCCAAGCGGTAGACATCCCTTATGGATGTAGAATTCGGGAAACGGTAGGCAAAATACTAGCTTTTATTTACAGATGGGCCTAGAAGACTCCAAGGAACACCACGGAGGTTGGAGTGTTGAGTTAGGAGGTCGTGAGGTTTTGCCCCTCCGGTCAGTCGTCCCTCGAAGGACAACATAGATCGTGTCTATGCTTACGTTTATATATGTACATATATGCAATTGGACTTGAGGGAGATCCTCCTCGAAGAGGACCATATTAATCTTGTTGATTGCTTCCGTGATAAGTGCTCTATTGTGCTTAGGATAGCGAACTAATCAGTATGCCTTGACTTGAATCATGTGTTGAATAATTGTGCAAACGGGATAGTGGGAGAAAACCTTGTTCTTATGTAATCGGAATTCCTGTTTTGTCGAAATAGCCCTTTCATAATTCAAACCCCCTAATGGTTTTGACTCTGTCATCCGCCCCACCAAAACATCTAGGCATGTTAGCAAGGGTCGAGAAGCATCCGCTCCCCTGTTTAGAGTCTTGTTTCGTATCCCACCATCGATGCTTCTATCGAGTCTCGTACCTGTGATTGGGGTCTTTCACGGGAAATTTGGGTCGGTCAACTAAATACCTTCGGACATCGTGTCAGGTGTGAGGGTTACCTGAGTATGTTAGTGGCAGTGAGGATTTAAATCGTTTCGAGATAGAAGTGAGTTGTCTTATGGAGTCATCCCTTTCGATCCTCGTAATGGCCAACCATGTCTTCCTGCAACAAGAGTCTAAACACGAGTTCTACCCTCACCTCTCAAAAACGGCGTGAATGTCCTTGTGTCAAGCGAGTCATACTAGCGCCCCACGGGAAAACGGGGTAGTGAGTCGGTGATTGTCCTTAGAGAATTCTATCAAGTTATAATGATGGCATCCTTGTGATTTCATGAAATTGTATATTGGTATAATTCAGCATGACTTGCCTGGTACCTTGCATGGTTGCACTTATGAGTAGATGTATGTGTCGTATGTATTGAACCCCCATGATTACCGTCTCCCTATGAACTAGGTCCATGATAGTGTGCTCAACTCTCGTTGTATGTTAAAACGTGAATTGGATGACTTAGCATGCCAGATGAACCTCATTGGACCTCATGACTGTGTACATGTTTAATAAGTATTGCTAGTATCATTTAGGATATATACCTCCCAGTATAAGCCCTCATATGATTGTGTGACATCTTAGTGTTAGTATGTGAATATGGATGTATGTGATGAGATAGTTGCTATACCAACTCGGCATGAACTGACTATACCCTTAGCATGATTTTTAGGGTGCATCTTAGCATGCTTGCCTCAATCTCGCAATATTATGACTTGCTTATGTGTGTATCTAAATTGAGTGATAAGTCGTGCATATGATATCCTGTGATGTTTGCTAGGTCTTGCATAACTTATGACATATATGTTCCATGTCAGTCTGTGCATACATGTTCTTAGTCTGTCAAGCATGATTGGTGAATGAAATGATAGGTTGCTAGCTGGTTCTGCGCACACATAAAGATGATTATATGAACATGTTATGAATGCATAAATGGATATCCCTTGAGATAGGTGCATACTAGTGTGAAATAATGTGATGATATCTCTTCATTTTTATGTGCTTGTGTGCCACAATTATAAGGGCATCGTTGTAACTCTCGGGTTATGATCTTCTCCTTGGTCTCGTCGTCCCTAGTCCTGGTCCTTGTCTGAACTCTTAAGAAAGTTGTGTCGTCCGCCCTTGTCTCTCCCCTATCTCCGTAACATATAACCCTTGCAATCCTTCGATGAGCGCCGGCATGCAAGAAAGGACCTGTGACAAAGTGGCACCATAGCAGCGCAACGAAAGTGCGATGGGTCCATGACCCATAGACCACATGACTGACGTCGCTAAAAGTATACAAAGGACGAACACATTTGAAAGATGGTAGCCGCGTACGTGATTCTCTTAGATGACTCAAGGAAGAACGTTCTTAATTCAAATCGTAGATTCTTCTATACTAATCAGAACTGATGTTTGTGATAGGCCTAGAACTGACATAATTGAATGTGTGATGACGGATGTGCTGAATTGGTAGCAATGATTGCCTGACTAACTTGTTTCTATGACGATGTGCCTTGGTTCTTGGTATACTGACTTGCGGGTGAGTAGGTTATGGGTTATATGCATGGGAGTGCTTTATTCTTGACCTTGAGTCGTGAGATCCTTCAGTGAGACGGGTTGGAAAGTGGCAGGTGGATTAAGGTATTCGGATTGGGTCATTGGTCGTGTGAGATGGGGTGCAGGAAGGATGCGTTGGCTTGGGTAGAGCCGAGTGAGTTGGGATGTGTCGAAGATAGTGGTCTGTGAGTATAGATGAGCTTCCAGGTAGGTCTTAGGTGAGCAGTGGGGCTAGTATGGCGAGATTTTCAGGGGGGTGTCCTAGTGAGAAGTCGTAGTCTAGGCAGGTAGTGTGTGAGGGTAGTATAAGAGAGTGGTTGACTAAGGTCTGGACTAGTTTCATTAGGGTGATCTTGAGATTGGGTGTGGGTGGAGGTAGTTAGGATAGTTCTAGAGGTGGATGGGCGAGCTAGGAGTTGATCGGGGGATTCTTGAGGGGAGGTGTTGTGAGACGGATTGGTGTGCTAAGGAAGGTGTCTAGATAGTCTATGAGCGGATCGTGGGCGGTGTCGAGGATGATCGATTAAGTAATGTTTGAGGAATCGTAGAATTTAGGACTAGGTGATGTGTGCTGAGAGTCGGGGCGATTTCTGTAAGGGATGAGGTTGAGGAATTTCCTAGGAAAAGTAGTATGAGGTTGCTTGGGAAATTATCGATCGGGCATATTAGGTTGTTCATATCAGGGTTGTTCATGTAATGAGTATTTGGGGGTTGTTTAGATAGGATTGGTAAGGCTTGGGGAATTTATGAGTGAAGGATCTCTAGATGCGTTGTTGGAGGATTTTGGCATAGGGAATGAATCGGGATTTATGAGTGGAAGTCATTGTGGCTATTGAGGTATTTGAGAATGTGAGATGATTCTTCGAGGAAAGGGTGGTAGCTAGGCAAGGATGTAGTTGAGATTCCTAGTAAGATTGTGGGCTTATGGTTGAGATAGGGAGATTATGAGTATAGATTTGGGAACTAGGCAAAGCAGAAGGTATTGAGGACGCTAGAGGATAAGAGATTTTAGAAGGTTGGTGAAGTCGTGGTACTTAGGAAATTCGGACAAGGATGCCATAGGAATTCGGTGAAAATGATGATCGGTACATAAGAGTTTAAGCGGTAGAGATTTCGAAGTTTGAGAAAGCGTGATCTGAGGCAATTTGGGGAAACATGCGGAGTTGAGGGAACTAGTCCAGGTTGAGTATGCCTCTAGAGTAGGTCGGCTTGAGGGTCATGGTGATTCGTGGTTGGGAATACCACTAGTGGGTTTTTGCGTAAGAATTGGTGGGGATTAATGGCGTGGGAAGTAAGATCAGGTTAGCAAGGTGATTCGAGATGTCTCTTTAGGAGATGATGGTAGGCCGGAGTCTTGAGAGCTTAGGAAGAGTAAGCGAGATTGTTAAGAAGCGTCTAGATCGATCATGAGGGAGGTTCAGTTAGGGACTTGGGATCTCTCTGAGAAGGCAAAGATGGGACCGGTAGAGGACCCCTAGGACGAGGGTGTGCTTGATAAGGAGTCTTGGTAGTTGGTCGAGTTGTTAAGTTTGTCGGATCAGGAAACCGTGTGATTGGGAACTCCGAGAAATAGTTTAGATGGTCGAGTGGAAGGTAGGACTTGAGATCGGGATGTCGAAGTAGATTGGCCCTTAGATGGCTTAATGGCATAGAAGTTGGGATACCTAGTAGTTAGTTTGGGTATTCGGCCTTGATTGCGAATAGTTATGAGGCTAGAAAGGTTGTATGTGAGCAGGATATAATGGTGCCTAGAACTGGTAGTGGATTGAGTTGGTAGACCTCGACGAAGTTGATCTTAGTGCAAGGGATGGTGAGTAGTGGTCGTGTCTCGTCATGATTATTAGTGTAAGGCAGATTCTCCTGAGATAGCGATCTAGTGTTTACTTTACTTGGAGCCGAATGTTGTGCGAATTCTATGTTATAGACGATGTTGATTCTCTGATGTGTTGTCGTTGACAATAGGGAATTGTTAGTACTAACATAGTTATCCCTGAACTCGATGGAATGCTACTGTACGGAAGCAGTTGTTTGCCTCTAATGCGATGACGCTTGGTAGTTAGAATGAGTATGATGTACTTATATGATTGATATAACGTACTTATATGATTGAAATGGTGTGTAAATTCCGTGAGATGATGTGATAAATTCTACCATATATGATACGATGCTAGATATGCTATGCTCTGTGGCTACTCTTGAGGTGATTATGTTATGCTATTAGACGTGAGGTGCTATTGTTATTTGATATATATATATATATACATGATGCTTGATGATGGAAATGATAGAAATTGAACTGTTGAACCTTGATTATGTCTTAAAACCTAGGAAGAGAATATGGGATTAGCCTTTAGAAATGGATGGTATGATGAATGGAGATGTTAGGAATGCTTTTGACTAATGTCGAACTTGATGTTTTGAACGGTGTTTTAAAGGGGACGTTGTCATGTTTTGAGTTATGATATGACCGAGGAGTCGGAGTAAGGATGTGGTAGGGGCCCATATCACATTCTTGCTACGGTCTATTGGGGATATTATGATCACGGCAACGGTATTGTGAGCATCTCATAGGGGCACTTATGAGATACTTACGGGATCAATGACATGATCCTTGGACTAGCCAACTTCAAACTTCATCCCCTATTTTAAAATGATTTTAGTCTCGGGGACGAGACTTGTTTTTAGAGGTGAATGATGTAAAGGCTCGGATTTTTCTGTCCTAATTTTTCGAAAAAAAGGAAATTAAAAATGAATTTAAATCGAATTAAAAGCTCGCTTAGCGGATACCGACCGTAATATAAAATTTGACGAACGATTTCCGTCCTTTTACCTCGAAAGTTTGAAAATAATTATCAGATGACAATATTCTTTTTGATTTTATAAATCTAATTGATCAAGAAAGATAGAGTCGGAAAAACTAACATTTGAGAATTAATTTCGGGATAGATTTTCGGTTATTGGTTTAACTACTTCCACACACTACCCTCACCATACCTCTTTAAAGGTCATCCCTCACCCCCGACGTCATTCATTCATTGATCATCACCCTCACCTGCTCCGTTCCATCTTCACCGATCATCACCATCACACGCCATCACCTTCTTCACCATCGGTTCATCATCACCAACTCCTCACCTGCTCCCTTCCATCTTCACCGATCATCACCATCGTTCCATCACCGTTGCCGCACCCTCGAACCACCACCGATCACCACCTCTAGCCACCGTTCCATTGTTGTCGAACCACCACCAACGCCGCCAGCATCCACCAAGGCGCCACCAGAAGCCCCGGAGCCACCAGCGCCGTCGACGACCACCGAACCGCCTCTTTGCTCTGTTTCGCGAAGCCTTGTTCCGGTAAGCCGTTCTCCTTCGTTTCTGATCGAAATCGCCTTCGGTCTTCACCAACACACTCCCCGACATCCGATGCAGGTCCGACGAGCCATCGCAATCCCCCGAAGACGCCCAAATCTCCGATCGAGAGCTCCGAAGTTGCGAACACGTCGGTGAGCTTCCAAGCCTTCTTTTCTTTCTCGTTCGATTCCATGCTCCCTTTTGATGCCTAGTTTAGTCGTGGGTGGGAGAGAGAGCTAAGTGCGGGAATTCAAGAGAGATCGAGAGCTCCGGCGAGCTCAAGGTCCGGCGAGGAGAGCTGCGAAAGCGAGGGAGCAGCGCGGGCGAGCGAGCTGGGGCGAGAGCGCGAGGACGAGGGCGGGCTAACGAGTGCGAGATGCGAGCTCGAGAGCTGGAGGACGAACCGGAAGCAGCGTCGAGGCGGGCGAGCCATCTCAATCAGTGCCGGTGGGAATCAAAACGAAGAAGAAGACTTGCTTATGGGCCCTCCGCGAAATTTCATGTTAATTAATCCAACGTTTAACCGGTTTGGAGTTTGGAAATTAGATGGGTTTGGTTTGGGTTTATCCGTAATTAATTAATTAATTAATGGTATTTTAAATAAAATATAATATTATTTGGGGTTTAAGATATAACATTATTTGGACTTGGAGATTTTAAAAGAATTTGGAAAGAAATTTCAAGGTTGGAAAGTAATCTAAAGAATAAATTTAAAAGAGAATTTGGCGAGTATTTTCAATGGTCGGAATACTTAACTATTTAACAGGGATTTGAAACGGTTTTGAAACTAACTTGGGAATAAGACTTATTCGATGACTAACTAGCATGATAATATGATGGTTGGACTAATAGTATGATATGTATGACTAATAGCATGACTTGTGATGAATTATTATAGGAGATTAAATGTTTGATAATTATGACGATCTAGTAGGATTTTATATCACACAAATTATGTCTTATGATTTTGATGAACCGTTGAGGTATATGCGGAAATGATGTATATGAACATGCGGAATTGGTTGAATGATTTATGGAGAACGATGTGGTCTTTGGGAGCGAATAATGCGATGAAATGACATTCATAATATGTTACGTGTTCTATTGATTGAGGTGTGCTTGAGTGCTTAATAGTTGGATGTAGACTTATGTATATTCCATTATGTACTAGGTGATACTCTGTGATTGTGACTATTGTGTGCTGGATTCTTCTGTTGCTGATCTGCTAGCCAGGTAAGTACCTCCGGGGCTTACTCAGTAACCAGTACCTCCTGCCTGATGTGCCATATAGTATGTAGGTGTTGCATATGCATAAGAGCATGTCATGTAGTATCATGCTTAGGAATTGCATTTACGAATGAGCATCATTATTCTGTATGCGTTTTAATACAGAACGGCCGTTATCTGTGAGTCCTAGAGTCCTTGCTAGGGTCATAGGGCAGCCCAGCTTCATCGGGCGTTGTCCTCCTCGAGTCATTTATATATATATATATATATATATATATATATATATATATATATCACGAGATACGAGATGGACATGAGATATGATATGATGATGAGATATGATATGATGATGAGATTTGATATGATTATAGCATCGAACTGGCTAGTCTCCACCTTGTCTGGAAGAGGGGTGGTGGTAAAAGAGGGATATACCGCTTGGTATTCTTTGTTAAGGCCTTCTTTAATATTCTGCACATATGAATTAGGAGCATGATAGTGTGGTTTTATTTCAGTACTGCATGAAGGCATCCTTTATTCTAGGTATAGCCGTATTATATGTCCTCAGCGCGGCCAGAGGACCCGCGGGCGGACTCTTGGCCTGACTTGGTGGTATAGTTTCAGGTACCCGATCTACTACTTGATTTTGTGCTGATATGACGGGGTCCATTCATATATATGGCGTAGAGTGAGTGTATGAACCCTGACTTCACTAAACTCATGCTTTTTAGGATTTCTTCCTATTATACTCCGTTTTGACCCGGCTCTGCCGTGGCACTGGTTGTATCGTTTTCAGAACTTTTGTCATTTGCATGATAAAGGTTTTCGCGCGTTTTAGACTTAGGACAGGTACAGGGGTTTACCCCGGGGTCTCCAACGGACCTTCCGGGTTTGGGTGCGAAATCCCACTTTAAACTACGCATCTTCGATTTCAAACCTTCAACCTGTACTCGGGGCGCAAGATCCCAACGAGGTGTTTCATCCCTCGAAACGTAACTCGGAAATCATAATCCCGGCTCGTTACATATTCAAGTGTAACGAGTGCTCCGTATGAAACGGGTTCTTCTTGGATCTCTTTTGTGTTCGCTGAATAACACATTGTCCGGTGTCTTGTCTTCCTCCCGAAAGCGAGCGTGATATCGAATTTATTCTTTTATTATATAGTTTGATTGTATTTTACTTTTGTACTATCTCAGACGTTGACCAATGAGAGTTCGGATCATTAACGAAGTAATGTTATCAAGAAATTACACCTAGTTTGGATAGAGAAGCTATGGATTCTTCATTAAGACGCAAACGGGAGAACACATGAAACGCATAAAGTTTTATCTCTCACGGGGTAGAAGGTCCTTCACCACACACACGATGCACCACGATGAGTCACGATGAGTTCACTTCTTCGCTATCGAAAATTTGAGAATCTCACATTGATCGTACCACGCACATTGAAGGCTTGTAATAATTTATAAGGTATCTATCGCGTATGCGTAGTAGATTACTAGGGCACGAAGATGCTAATGACATATCACTTGAGGTTCTTTAAGGTAGTTTAAAGTCGATCTCGAGAAGTTTGAGTTGAGATATTGCAATTTAACCCACTTAAATCTTTCACAAAACATTACCCCTTAACTTCAAAAACACTTACAAATTTAGCCCTATTTTCCATCACTTTAAGATTTGCATAGAATAGTAAAATTGTTACTTGTCCGGATCCTCCCTTTCTTCAGAAAAAGTTGAAAAGTTTGGTGAAAACATTGACATATATGGTTGACACAATACCCTCATGATCAAATAATTTTTTTGAATAGGGAGTACTTAAAATATACGGAGTATAATATTTAAACACTTGAACACATAAGATAATTTTTGTAAATATCTAAAAATATATTGGAGATGAACACATACTTTCAATAATGAACATCTAAGCACGTGACATTCTTTTAAAATATCCTAACATATGTTTGACACTTATATTATACAGTCAAAACCCAAAAAGAAAAATTTACGCTTAATTTTTTTTTTTTTTTACAAACACTTTCGAAACACTCACTTTAACTTGGTACACACGTTTTCGAAACACTCACTTTAAATTTTTTTTTTCCAACTGTTTATGTGTACACAATTTTTTTTTTTAATTCAATACACTTTGAAAATACCTAGCATAATACCAATATATAACTGAATAAACTTTATCTTAAAAGAATTTATAATTTTCACTTACATCTTTAAAACTATTTCTAAATAAATATTTTACTATTATAAGTTGCAATTCATGACCCGCATTAAAAAAAAAAAGGATACATTCACCAGGGTTTTGAAAACTTGAGTTTTACATAGTAAATAAAATTATATTTTTTTTTGAGACACAAATATCAAAAAGTTTATTTATTCATTATATGTTGCTTTTCACTTTAGAAAAATAAAAATTACATCACATACTTCAAGAAAAGGTTTGAATTTTTTTTTTTTTTAAATTCACTTTTTTTCAAAATCATTTAGAAAATACTTTTCGATGTTCAAAACGTTGTAGAAAAACCATTAGCTCTGATACCACCTTCTGTAGCACCCCCTTTTTTAACCCGAGGGAATGCCACATCGCCAGTGATTACTCGGACTTTAATGTCTTCGTAACCACCTTAGGCTTATAGGGACATGCAACCATGCTCCCATAAACAAGATGATAATATTAAATACATAAATAAAATACAATTAAATAGAGGAAGGCTTGAAATATAAAAATAATTCTTTATTAACATGTCCTCTCAAATTGAGAATTTAACTTTACAACTTGACAATATTACAGCGGAAGACTTTTGAATAAAATATTTAAACACATATACAATATATCTATAAAATTTAAACTTAACATCCAACGTCAAAAGTAACTTAAATATCTTCTCAACTTCTCTTATCTTCTCTTCTGAGACTCGACCTAAACCTGCGAAAACTGGTCTAGCATCCGGAATGAAGGACACCAGCCATCCAAATAGAGGACGGTTAGTTCGCAAGAACTAGCAAATGACGGCTCGAAAACTAGGACTTCTCTGAATTCAGACCCAGTGACCATAATACGGTATGAATCTAAACCCAAATGCGATTATTGAGAACATTTTAAAACACAACTCCTGAGACACGGATAATCCAGAAGGATTGAGTAACAAATGATGCGAGCGACAAGCACTCTTAGGAACCATACTCCGATTACAGATGGAATATGATATAGCCTGAAACAAGTTATGATTACTACCCATTACATACATTTTTAATACATTGTTCATTATACGATCTAAACTAAGTATTGGTTCAAAAGGTACTCGATGTGGCCCAAAATTGACTCAGAGGGCAGGACCCTTCCGGAGAGTTTTAAACCACGGGCTGAGACAGTCGATTAAGGGTTGATCTTGTGTCCCCCAATACCTAGTTCAAACCAATTTTGTTACTTGTACATTATTCTTCACTCACTTACTCACATGATATGCATTTTACGTCTTTTATCTTTTTATCGACTACTACCGGTCCCACTCTGTCTATAGTGGATAGCGACCTATAACCTTTTTGGTTGTGTAACATCTCGCATGGAAGTGTAGTTTCATGAAACCTTAAGACCGAGGAGTAACGGCCCCGACCTACACTTTACTTTACCACTTCACATTGTTTTCGTTGATTGATTGATTACTTTACAATTCTTCACATTACTTTACATTTTCCACTTTATGATTCACTTTGCCTTTCGATGATTGATATGTTTTATTTGATTGAATTGGTTTCAATTGAGTTTCGCTCACAACAAACAATCCTCGCATTATTACTGCTTATTTACAACATTGATCACAACGAAATAAATAGAATGGATACATAAAAGAAACATATCCCTTTCTTAACCAATTAGCATGAAAGAAAAAAATAAACAATTAGCATGAAAGAACAAAATAAATCATGCTTTAATAAAAATGTGGGTATCTATGTCATTATTATATAGAGACGTCGAATAATAACATTATCCAATTATACTTGCCAAATTCAAACTGAACGGTAAATAAATCACACCAAACGGATGAATTGTAATTTATTTTAATTAATTTGGCAAGCATTCCAACGGAAATAAAACAACAAGACATGAAGGCACCAAATGAGCAAAAAGGCTCGGAAAGTCACTTGCCTTGATATGAAGTCGCAAGCTTTGACTTAAATGGTTGGGTTGACTCGAATTCCCTCGTACACGTCTAGGGATTGACGGAGCACTGCGGAATTAAAGAGATTGAAAACGTTTAAATCAACCCTGAAAAGTATGGGATTTTTCCTGAAATTAATTATGCTGAAACAGGGGCATATTTTATAAAAACGAAAGTTACGGGAGGTTTTCTGTAATTACCCTTCTTCAACCTCACACCCGACAACAACTTCAACAGCAACTTTCCGGTAAGCTCCCGACGAGACGTCGGCGAGGCATAGCAACTTCGTTAGCACTCGGAATGACACGCGATCGGTGGCTACGGATTCGTGGTAAAGAGGCGCTCCTCCCTGGTGGTCCTGGTGGCATTGGCAGCGGTTGGAAGCGGCAGACGAGGGCGGCTCCAGCGAAGTTGAATCGAAAAGAGGGTATTCGAATTCGGGATATTTTTGTGAAAAGCTTGTGAAGGGGATTGTCGATTAAGGTGTTTAGAACACGATGAACTAGTTTGAGAGCTCGGATCTGGAGAGGAATGGTGGTGGTGTGCTTCGAAAGTGATCCCGAGAGGGGTATATATAGGGGAAGGATTAGGGGCGGATTGAATTAACATAAATCCATAAAAGTCCAGGATAAGGTTGTTAGAGTGAATCCCATATCCCAATTTGTGCAATTCCAATCTCGTTTACTCGGATTCGGTGAAATCCTCAAATTAGGGATAAGCTTGTTTGAGCTCGTTTCCATCCGAAACCTCGAAATTGGTTAAAGATATTCAGATAAGAACACGTGTGGAACGTTCTAGAAGCATTTCGGTTGAGCTTTGGGCGAGATTTGAGGGAGGGCAAAACTAGTTTTGTTCAACAGTGAATCGACAAGGGAGGAAGGAAGGGGACGGGTCTGGTGAACCCGGTTCACCATTTTTTTTTCTTTATTTGATGGTTCGGTTCACTTGAACCAAAAGAAAACCGGTTCAAACTCTTTTTCAATATATATGTATATCCGAAAATTTATTTATTAAAACTCTACATAAATTAAATAATAAAAATAACAAAACACTTAATGAAATACATTTTATTTTGCATAACACAATTTTCTAAAATGTTATATTAAATACTTTTCGCAAATTATAATTACGAATCCTTCCTCATTTTTGAAGAAAGTCTATCACTTTGTCTCAAAGTAATATAACTTAAAAACTTATTTATTTACTATATATTCACATAAGATGAAGTATCTTTAAACTAGTTATAACACTTTATATATATTCAATTTAAAACAAATATTTCTAAGTTCAAAATAGAATATGTACCTTTTATTACCAAAATTATATTTACTTAAAAAGAAATACCCAAAGATAATTTAGGGTATTTCATATCTCTCCCCTTAAAAATAAGTTTCGTCCCAAAACTTAGAAAACAAAAAGAAGTAGGAAGAAGAGGTATAAAGGAATGAGAATACGGTATTGAGATGTTTTAACTTTGATCACGTAAGATACTAAGATTAACGAGCAAAAGCTTAGAATTGAATGTGAATGATTCTCTATAGATAGAGAAGGAATGACATCATTAGCTCTCTTTGCACATTGTCTTCAACTACTGGAACTACCACGGTCCACGGATATGAAGCTTTGTGTCTTCAACTACTTGAACTACCGCAGATATGAAGCTTAGGAACGTTATACTTTGTGTGGTTTAGGGGGATCGAACTTGATATCTATGGAATTAGGAGTAATCACGTACATCGATCTATCTCTTTGCTTAAGAGCAAGACAACTCAATTACATCCAACGTAATTAGTTGTCCACCGAACTCATCATTGCTAAAGTCTGAGAGTTATTTCTCTTACAATTACCTCTTAACTTAGGGTTAGCCACATACGACGGAGTTGTTTTACAAAAATCATGTACGGCGATATGTTAGACATTAGCGCAAGTTAGTCAACTCTTATCACACAATGAACATGGTATTCCAGACTACCATTGGCTTTCTTCTCAACCCCACTTGGCTTCCTTTTCCAGGTTACCAAATGGTCCGCGGTGGTTTCAAAGGCAGCCACTATAGGCAGAACTGATATCCTATTCAAGGGTTACGAGTGCTCCGTATGAAACGGGTTCTTCTTGGATCTCTTTTGTGTTCGCTGAATAACACGTTGTCCGGTGTCTTGTCTTCCTCCCGAAAGCGAGCGTGATATCGAATTTATTCTTTTATTATATAGTTTGATTGTATTTTACTTTTGTACTATCTCAGACGTTGACCAATGAGAGTTCGGATCATTAACGAAGTAATGTTATCAAGAAATTACACCTAGTTTGGATAGAGAAGCTATGTATTCTTCATTAAGACGCAAACGGGAGAACACATGGAACGCATAAAGTTTTATCTCTCACGGGGTAGAAGGTCCTTCACCACACACACGATGCACCACGATGAGTCAAGATGAGTTCACTTCTTCACTATCGAAATTTCGAGAATCTCACATTGATCGTACCACGCACATTGAAGGCTTGTAATAATTTATAAGGTATCTATCGCGTATGCTTATAGTAGTAGATTACTAGGGCACGGAGATGCTAATGACATATCACTTGAGGTTCTTTAAGGTAGTTTAAAGTCGATCTCGAGAAGTTTGAGTTGAGATATTGCAATTTGACCCACTTAAATCTTTCACAAAACATTACCCCTTAACTTCAAAAACACTTACAAATTTTGCCCTATTTTCCATCACTTTAAGATTTGCATAGAATAGTAAAATTGTTACTTGTCCGGATCCTCCCTTTCTTCAGAAAAAGTTGAAAAGTTTGGTGAAAACATTGACATATGGTTGACACAATACCCTCATGATCAAATAATTTATTTGAATAGGGAGTACTTAAAATATACGGAGTATAATCTTTAAACACTTGAACACATAAAATGTAAAGACCGGGAAATTTTAGAATATTAAATTATTAAAATAGTGATTTATAATCATTTCGATTTTAAGATTTGAGAGGTTTGGAATTTCTGTACTTGAGCTATTGGTTTTATTCTAAATATTTTAAAACAAGTTCCGGCATTATTTAATTGGAAATTTAAAATATGTTATACTATGCTTTTATATACTGAAAATTGGAAAATAATGTTTGGAGTTCTTATTAAATTCCGAATTGAAAATTTAAAAAGAAATCGTTTTAACTTGAGTCGGATAAGGTCGAGAGAGCGGGTATCGAGATATTTGATCGGGTACTCAAATATCTATTGGGACCACTTGTTGCTTTACCTCTTCTTGTATCCAAAAGCTGTCCAGCTTGGCGTCTTTCACCAATTCTCAGCTCCTCTCACACTCTATCCCTCACAACACAGCTTGCATTTTTTATTTTGTTTTGTTTTGTGCTTTCACCCTAAAACCCACCGGTTGTTACCTCTGAATTCTGAATTGTAACTCAGCCTCTCCCATTTTGAAATGGATCCCAAGCAACCCTAGACCTTATCCACAATCACCCTCTCCTCCTCATTTCTTTCATTCAGATTCAAGCATGTTTCTTTGGCTCTTCTTGAGCCCTATTGCCGCAACCACCATTGCCCGAATTTCCTGAGCTTCAAACACCACCGGAACTCCCTCCGTTAGAGTCCTGTTGCCACCACCCATTCACCAACTCTCCCTCCGTTCTGGTTGTCACCCACCGAGCCACCCCGTCGCCTTCCTTTTTTCAGCCACCAGACACCACCACCTCCGTCGGTGGAGAAGCGCAACCCGGTAGCTCCCCTGCCTTGCCGAGGAGAACACCGAGCACCCTCGTCCCTCCTCTCTCTCGCTTCCGGTGAACAGCAGCAGCAACCCGCGACCGAGTATCGACGTCCTCCGTTGACGGAACCACCCCGAAGTCGCCGCCGAGCACAACATCCTCCTCCTCCCCTATTCTAATTCAATTCGAGCGTAAGCCATCCGTTCTTCCTCCTTTCACTCAGTTCATATGCAAAAATCCTCCTTTTGATCTCCTATTATCGTCTTAGGCCAAGGACTACGCGTCTTCGACTCCGATGAAGCCGATTCATAACCCGACGAGTCTCTTCTCCGGCGAAACCTCGAATCTCGGTGAGAACTCGGATCTCCTCTCCTTTCTTGTTCGGTTTTGTCTCCTTCTTCTATATTTTTTGGGTTTCTGGGAGTGAACTTGAGGAGAGCGGAGTGGGAGCTAGGTTGCCGGCGAAGCTCTGTCTTCCTCCCTCTCCGCCGTTTCTTTCCGTCCGTATGAACAGAGCTCTGTTCACCTGTTTTTGGGGAAGAAGGGTCCCGTGGACCGGGTTCCTTATTTTTCTTTTCCTGAACCGGCCGGGTTGGGCCTGATTTCCGGTTCACTTAATTCCCTTCGGGTTGGGCTTTGAGCTGGGCTCGGATCCGGGTATATTCATCCGGGTTTTGGGCTTCTGAGTATTGGGTTGGGTTATTTTGTTGTTGTGGGTAGATGTTAACTACTTTACATATATAAATATGTTATGTTGTTATTTTTTAATACTATATATTATCTTGATTGTGGGAATTTCATATTCTGATTTTGTGATAAGTATATATTTTCTGAAATTTTATATATTATAAATGGTTTTTAAAAGGAAATAATAGTATTAATTGGAATATGTATTTTGTGGTGTTTAATATGTGAATATTAGGAATTTTAAAATGATTTATTGGCTTGACTTATAAATATGGTTGTGAAAATAGAATTATTTTGTGACTAAATGTCGGAATTTATTTATGTAAGGATTTTGAAAATAAACATGTCGGGATTTTTTTAATGATATGATCTTGGGAATTTGTTAAGGATTTAAATGATAAATGTCGGAATTTGGCCAAGTATGATTTGAGAAATTATTTTGAATACGAGTTGACTTAAATTGAGATTTAAGGGTTTGGGGCAATATGGTTGGTACGATTTTATCAATGGGTTTGATTGGAAGAATGATTTTTGGTTGATGTTGATCGTATCGGAAAGGTTTTGGAAAATGGTTTTACCATCGATTGGTTTCAAGTATGTTGAGAACTTGGGTTTCGTATGTATGAATGTCGGTACAGTAGCTTATGGCAATGGTTTGATGATAGGTGTGAATTGCGTTTGGATTGCATTTGGGCCCTTGCTTATGTTATCTTGTTGTTCTTCATCTTTAGGTAAGTTCCCTAGGGGGCTTACTCAGGTTGGACATTCATGCTTGTTGTTGCATTTTATGTTAGGTGTTGCATATGCATAAAAGCATGCCATGTAGTATCCTGTTTAGGTTGCACTAATTGAATGAGCATCTGCTTACTTTATGCGTTTGAAACAGAACGGCCGTTACCTGTGATAGTCCTAGAGTCTTTGCTAGGGTCATAGGGTAGCCCAGCCTCATTGGGTATCCTGAGTCAATCGAGTCATGAACTTCCTTATATTATGAGATGCCTGCGGGCTTTATTGTGGAGCGGGTTAGGCATGCGTGCCGCCCGATTATGATGGAATGCATTCACGAGCTGACCAGTCTCCGACCTATCGGAAGGGGGTGGAGGTAGGAGAGGGATATGCCACTTGGCATTGTCTTGGGCCCTTTACAGTATTTTTACACATTATTATAACTAGGAGCATGCTAGTGTGTTTGACTTTCGTACTGCATTAGAGCATCTTTATTAGGTATAGCATATACTATGTGGCCTCAGCGAGGACTACCGGTCCCGCATGAGTGGCTCGATCTGACTCCTTTCCCCGTTCTTCTTTTAAAGGTATTTTCTGCAGATTTTGAGTGCTCGATGTTTGTATGACGGGGTTTCCTTTGGCGAATTGAAGAACCTAGCTAATATTCTAACTTGGTAAAATGGTAATTACTTGCTTATGATTTGGTTTGACCCGGCTTTGTCGTGGCATTTGTATCCTAGTTTTGCTTCCGCTTTACTTTCGGTTGAATTGGATTTTGCGACATAGTCTTAGGACAGGTAAAGGGTACCTAATGGCCCTTCGAGGTTTTTAGGGTTTGAAATCCCTCCTTCTACTAATCATAAATGAGTTTGAAACCTCGACCTGTACCTGAATTGCAAGATCCGAACAAGGGGTTTTATCCCTTGAAACGTAACCGTTACATAAAATAATTTTTGTAAATATCTAAAAATATATTGGAGATGAACACATACTTTCAATAATGAACATCTAAGCACCCGAAATTCTTTTAAAATATCCTAACATATGTTTGACACTTATATTATACAGTCAAAACCTGAAAAGAAAAATTTACGCTTAATTTTTTTTTTACAAACACTTTCGAAACGCTCACTTTAACTTGGTACACACGTTTTCGAAACACTCACTTAAATTATTTTTTTCCACCTGTTTATGTACACACGTTTTTTTTTATTTTAATTAAATACACTTTGAAAATACCTAACATAATACCAATATATAACTGAATAAACTTTATCTTAAAAGAATTTTTAATTTTCACTTACATCTTTAAAACTATTTCTAAATAAATATTTTACTATTATAAGTTGCAATTCATGACCCGCATTATAAAAAAAAATGGAAACATTCACCAGGGTTTGGAAAACTTGAGTTTTAGATAGTAAATAAAATTATATTTTTTTTTGAGACACAAATATCAAAAAGTTTATTTATTCATTATATGTTGCTTTTCACTTTAGAAAAATAAAAATTACACCACATACCTTTAAGAAAAGGTTTGAATTTTTTTTTTTTTAAATTCACTTTTTTTCAAAATCATTTAGAAAATACTTTTCGATGTTCAAAACGTTGTAGAAATACCATTAGCTCTGATACCACCTTCTGTAACACCCCCTTTTTTAACCCGAGGGAATGCCACAGCGCCAGTGATTACTCGGACTTTAATGTCTTCGTACCCACCTTAGGCTTATAGGGACATGCAACCATGCTCCCATAAACAAGATGATAATATTAAATACATAAATAAAATACAATTAAATAGCGGAAGACTTGAAATATAAAAATAATTCTTTATTAACATGTCCTCTTAAATTGAGGATTTAACTTTACAACTTGACAATATTACAGCGGAAGACTTTTGAATAAAATATTTAAACACCTATACAATATATTTATAAAATTTAAACTTAACATCCAACGTCAAAAGTAACTTAAATATCTTCTCAACTTCACTTATCTTCTCTTCTGAGACTCGACCTAAACCTGCGAAAACTGGTCTGGCATCCGGAATGAAGGCCACCAGCCATCCAAATAGGGGACGGTTAGTTCGCAAGAACTAGCAAATGACGGCTCGAAAACTGGGACTTCTCTGAATTCAGACCCAGTGACCATAATACGGTATGAATTTTGTAAAGGCTCGGATTTTCAAATCCTAATTTCAGGAAAAAGAAAATTAAAAATGAACTAAAACTGAATTTAAAGCTTGTTTAACAGATTCCAACCCCAAATTTAAATTTTGACGAACGATTCCGTCCTTTTACCTCGCAAATTTAAAATAATTATCGGATTACGATATCCTTTAAGTTTTAAAAATCTAATTGATCGAGTAAGCGGGATTCGGGAAAACTAACATTCGAGAGTTAATTGTGGGATCCAAAATTCGGGTATTCAGAAATTATTTCTGGGTATATAATTTTAACTGTTACCCATAGTTAATACCCGTCACCTCCCCGTCAGATCCTTTCACATCCCCAACCACCCACCCGTTTTGCCCCTACTGCACCCCTACCCTGCCGCATCTGTAAACCCATCCCTCCGGTCCTCTTCTTCTGTACGCCATCTCCCCCATCACTTCACATCTCTCCCTTTTTCAAGTTCTTCCTCCCCACTCTTCTGCTGCTCCCTTCCATCTTCTTCACCATAACCCTAACCGTCGTCCCACATCTTCATCACCGTACGTTGTTCTTCATTCATCACCACCGCCGATCACCACCTCTAACCGCCTTTCCATTGTTGTCGGACCACCACCAGCACCGCCAAAATCCACCAAGGCCCCACCAGCAGCCCCGGAGCCACCAGCGTCGTCGACGAGCCACCGAACACGATGAACTAGTTTGAGAGCTCGGATCTGGAGAGGAATGGTGATGGTGTGCTTCGAAAGTGATCCCGAGAGGGGTATATATAGGGGAAGGATTAGGGGCGGATTGAATTAAAATAAATCCATAAAAGCCAAGATAAGGTTGTTAGAGTGAATCCCATATCTCAATTTGTGCAATTCCAATATCCTTTACTCGGATTTGGTGAAATCCTCAAATTAGGGATAAGCTTGTTTGAGCTCGTTTCCATCCGAAACCTCGAAATGGGTTAAAGATATTCAGATAAGAACACGTGTGGAACGTTCTAGAAGCATTTTGGTTGAGCTTTGGGCGAGATTTGAGGGAGGGCAAAACTAGTTTTGTTCAACAGTGAATCGACAGGGGAGGAAGGAAGGGGACGGGTCTGGTGAACCCGGTTCACCATTTTTTTTTCTTTATTTGATGGTTCGGTTCACTTGAACCAAAAGAAAACCGGTTCAAACTCTTTTTCAATATATATGTATATCCGAAAATTTATTTATTAAAACTCTACATAAATTAAATAATAAAAATAACAAAACACTTAATGAAATACATTTTATTTTGCATAACACACATTTCTAAAATGTTATATTAAATACTTTTCGCAAATTATAATTACGAATCCTTCCTCATTTTTGAAGAAAGTCTATCACTTTGTCTCAAAGTAATATAACTTAAAAACTTATTTATTTACTATATATTCACATAAGATGAATTATCTTTAAACTAGTTATAACACTTTATATATATTCAATTTAAAACAAATATTTCTAAGTTCAAAATAGAATATGTACCTTTTATTACCAAAATTATATTTACTTAAAAAGAAATACCCAAATATAATTTGGGGTATTTCATATCTCCCCCCTTAAAAATAAGTGTCGTCTCGAAACTTAGAAAACAAAAAGAAGTAGGGAGAAGAGGTATAAAGGAATGAGAATACGGTATTGAGATGTTTTAACATTGATCACGTAAGATACTAAGATTAACGAGCAAAAGCTTAGAATTGAATGTGAATGATTCTCTATAGATAGAGAAGGAATGACATCATTAGCTCTCTTTGCACATTGTCTTCAATTACTGGAACTACCACCACTACTAGAAAACTTCAATTAGACATCTGTTGTCAACAAATGTCTTTCAAAAAAAATTCCGATCTCTTTGTGCGTGTAGTAAAAGATCCGAATTTCCACATCGGTTGTAAGCAGATGTCTTTTCTTAATTAGAACCCCTATATTTTGCTTATGACATATTCACTTGTTGATGAATATCCATGATTTGTTATTTAAAAACATGTGAAGATGTCCTCCTAAAGCAAAAAAGTGACATTCACATCTTTATTTATAAAATAAGTAATGTCTTAAGACAAAATAGACAACATTTTTCTTTTTAGTGATTATGGTTATAATCATATCCGATATATAATTTATGATTTTATATTGTTTTAATTTAACCGACCACATTGTAGTTGTATATACAAAAGATGTCATTTCTCACATTTATATCAGTTTTTCCAAAATAAAATGATGTTGTTGCTGCAATGACACATCGATTTATTTGGCAGATAACGATGTTATTTTGATAAATATATATCAGTTTATATATCATTTTAATGTTCAAACTGGTATTGCACATTGATTTAAATAAATAAACTGATGTGTACAATTATACTAGCATCTATTTCCATAGACCGACCTGATGTTAAAGGTATGAACGCACTACTATATCCATATATAATCCGATGTCTGTTATTTGGATACACAACACGCTTTTATCGATAGAACATCACATTTTGTTTGTTCTTGAAAATCATAAGTCGTTTAATGAAAACATGTACACAAATACTAGCATTATATTGTAACATTTACAAAATATGACACCGTTATTCATAGCCACAAAAAAAGGTAAGGCTAGCACCATCTTCAAGTGAAGTAGAAATTTGATCATATGTCCAATTGAAGTAGCACCATCTTCACTTGCACGACATGTGGATGAGTGAAGGACGTATAAAACTTAGATTGCTAGGAAATGATCATTTGCCTTCCAAATGTTTCAAAATATAGATAAACACAAGTCCATAAATGAGAAGGGAATATCTAAGAGACCAGTTTTGCTAAGATCATGTCTTTAACATGATAGGAGACGCTTTAAGGAGAGTTCCCAGAGCAGGAATAATCAACCTCTTCCCCTTGCAAAATAAGGTATATAGTTCAGGGGGTAAATGTTAAATAAAAGACAAAGAAATAGATAAGAACTTTTGATATAGCATAAGTGAACTTACTTGATCAAATTTGATGTCCAAATAGTTGACAATGAATGAACCGATTCATGCACTGTCTCGTTAGAATATTTCACCTACATTCATCTGAGTGCAATATATTCACATTTACACAATCTGAAAAATCCTAATCAAAGAAGTGCAATCAAATAGAGAAGAATATTTAAATATCAGATAACCTCAACTCTCAAGTTATTCATTTATCCCAATCATTTTCACATAACAGAAGTGATCAGTGACAATTTGATGCCCAAATAACTAAAAATAATGACAGATCAATGCACTTTCTCATCAGAATAGTCACTATCATTTATCTTTTTTTCAACCTTGCTGAAATAAAGACAAAATGAAAGATAATCATCTACGTAATTAAAATATAAATGATATCCTAAAACGGTTTAAAGTAGTCACCCTTGACTTTAATATTAATATGAAGCTATTTAAAAATCAACCTCAATCATAATATTAGTAGAGCACACTCACTCTCCCTCTTTGGATAATATCACATTGATATGCTAGTACGAAAGCAAATCAGAAATGAATAAAACTGCATCAACAGTTGATCCCCCTCATACCCCAATCTCTGCTAGAAAATAGCAGCTGAACAACAGTACAGGAAAATAACAAAAATTATGCAAAAAAAAATAGGAGCTGCACAGTAAGAGAGCAGTGACACAGACATGAACAACAGAATAAGTCAAAACGGATTACCCTAATAATCATGTACTTTATATTCTGTAAGAGAGAATAAGTCAACACTGATTACCCTAATTTTCCCTGAAGCAATTCTAGCAGCAGTGATGGTGTGACGACTGGGAACTCCCTTCACAATTCGATTTGGATCAGCTCGCATAGGAGGATGGATTTTAATGAGCTACAAGAGTATAACCAACAACAATTGTTTCATTTTTTCCCAGTCATCAATATATTACATATATGAGAAAAATATTGCAAATGCGCAAAAATAAATAAATGATTTTGTAAATTTGTTTTTGTTTTTAGAAAAAAAGGCAGCTCCAAGACTCACCCATAAACACTCCATCATCTGCTAGTATGTGGTATGCCCGAGCTTGGAGCGGAATATGGCCTTGACGAGATTATGAAAAGTACCTAGTCCTGAAAATGAGTCTGCATCACACACAAGTACTGAACTACTTACACTCAAATATCATAGCTCAAACTTAGTTTGAATATGGAGGATCTACCATTCTTTGTAACCTGGATCTATGGTGAAACCATACATATCAACTGTGTCACACATTGAGAGAGCAAACACTAGAGCCTTGAGACCAGCTCCTTTCACAATTGACCCGAAAGATGCACCTAACATTAGGTAGACAAAACTGTGAATAGGTACTTCCTCTAAGAGAGCTAAAAGTTAGTGACAACTTGGATTCAAACACCCGTCATTGAAACTATGCTACTCGTAAAATCAAATATTCTAAGGAGGCAAGAGAGTTAGATATAAGGAAGGATCTCAGCCTCTATTTTCATTTTTGGTACCTAAGATGCATAAGAACTTAGTGGCCGTTTTGGCCGTTTTCTTTTAGATTGGTATTTAGCATCTCTCATATTCTGTTTGTCCTTTATTTAAGTGGAATAATATCATACAAATGACGGGTGCAATAAGAAGCCACAATTAAAATTCCATGCATCTCTTTTGATCAATTTATTGAGAATATTAAGCAAAAAAAATAGCACTATGTATTGAGCTAAACCTTGTACTTTATGGAGTATACAGCATAGATCACCCAATCCCTAGAGGGATCCTGTTATGAGTGCATGGTCCAAATCTGCAAATAGATCGTTGACATCTTTAATCCCGACTGAGATGCGAATGACATCTTCAGTCGCGCCTTTGGCCTCGCGGACTGCTGCTGATATGGTTGGATGAGACATGAAGCAGGGCATGCTTATCAGCGACTTCACACTCCCTGAAAATGAATAAAGAAGGCATATTTACATATACGCTATGGCGATACTATGTAAGGAATGTGAGGAAAGGTGATTTTGAACTCATACCGAAACTTACTGTAATGCTGAAGTATTTGGTGGTCTCCGTTACATGTTTCGAGAGTGCCATTGATACCGTGACAAAGCTAAACACATAATCTGCACCTTCCACCTGAAAGGAGGATTATCACACTTAAAATAGAATGGAATTTCGTTGTCTCGAAGACGGGAGTTGGAATTAGATATCAGTACCTGGGAATAGTGCAGGGAACACCCAGGATGTTCAAGAAGACCGCCATAGTTCACCTTCTTTACTCGAGGATGTGAAGCAAGGAATTCAGCGATCTACTGAGCATTTTACCGGAATGAGAAAATGTTCACATCATGAAGCACCCACTCCTCTTTTAATCTTAATTACAAAGATCAAACTTCTGCTGCTACTCCATAGTCGGAACCTGTTGCTTCTCAATACGGAGTTGATCAACACAAAAGATTTTTTTTAAATATAAATCTGTCAAATAGCACAAGTGAGCTTATATGGAATGAATATAGAAAATTCCAACAATGAAGACAATATCAATAATTTAACAAATACCTACCATAGTGTGGCCTCCACACCTTCTACATATTCAACCCTTTCTTAATCTCACGTCCTAAATTGCTACTTCTCAACATGCTCATACATGGAATAGTACCTGC
This sequence comes from Persicaria tinctoria, assembly GCA_037127255.1. Taxonomy (NCBI): domain Eukaryota; kingdom Viridiplantae; phylum Streptophyta; class Magnoliopsida; order Caryophyllales; family Polygonaceae; genus Persicaria; species Persicaria tinctoria. Next base: position 41,939,819 of record JBANSL010000013.1, read on the forward strand.
AAGTAAATTCCCGCGTTAGTGCGGATGATCACAGGTATGTCCAGTAAGAGGATTCTAAGAAGGCAAGATATTAACATGGAACAAATAATTGGCCCAACAATGTAATCACAGACAACATCTACAACACAACAATATGATTTTAGATCAGTAAATGGAGTACAAGCAGTCAAATTCTGCCCCAACAAAGTAGAAAAAATCACAAAAATATATCTAGAGAAACATGGAAATTTTTCGAAACAAACTGAATTCCCTCCTCAAGAGATGCAACACCAAGATGATTTTTCTAATCCAAGTGATACTGTGAATTTTGACAGACCGCTTCAATTACAACAGGAACTAGTTCACTTAAGCTAGCAACTCATCTCAAAACTTAGTACAACAACAAAGCATCTATGGATCTACACAGCTAGATATTAAGATTGGAAAATAGATAAAGTCACACAAAATATCAAGTTACATATATAGCAAATGCAAAAAAATGCCTAAACTATATATGAATGCAGAGCAAATTAAGCAGCTCAAGTCCTCCAATTTTTGGATTCAGATTTGACATATTTAGCTTACAAACCTATGAATCAAGTTAACCTTTTAATTCTCTCTCATCTTTTCAGATTCCCCGAAAAGAGAAATCCCTAAATCAGCGCTGGAATTGGGCAATTTTAACTCAATTTCAATCACCCTGCAACTGCATGCACACCACTAAATCGAATCTCTCCAGGGAGGAAAGAAAAGCAAGAAAATTCAGCAACTTTGCAATGATAAGATCTCAGATTCAGCAACAGGATTCAACAAAAAAAAATGAATTAAGGTAACACTGGTCATCATCGATATGAATGATCGAAAGCGAGAGAAATCGCAAATTGGAAAGGAAAGTCGAACGGGAACTTACAGGAAAGTAAGCATCAGGAACTGGGATGATTCCGGTGGGAGAGACAGAAATGTAATGCCTTTCAAAGAAGAAACTGGGTGGAGAGGGAGAGGCCGCTAAGGAGTCGGCGATTTAGGGTTCTTCAACTGCCATCCATTTTCGCAGCGGGCGGTTCGTATGTCGTCTAGATAGGTTTTATAGAGATGACGGTCGGAGGAGGAAGGCGGCCCTGAACCGAGGAGGACGGTCGTCGGAGCTAACTAGAGGAGGCTCGGATCTGGAGAGAGGTGAAGATTGAGTTGGGGGTTTGGGGGCTCAAATCTGGAGAGAGGTAAGGGTTAGAGGTGATTGAATATTTGAATGTGAGGGGAGAGAGAAAAGGAGATAAAAAATTTAAGTGTCAGATTTTTTTTTTAGTGTTAAAAGCTACGGAGTATTTGAGAAAGAAGCTCCAATTTTTTTCAAGTGTTAACTTTACCTTCAAATTTGAAAGCCCGGGCTCTAATCTTTTTTCAAAGTGTTTTGATCCCGCCTGATTCACTAAAGGCGCGTGTTTTTATTTTTTTCAAACTAATAATTTCACATCTGTCTATATATTTGACCATTATATAAACTGTTTTAAACATCAGAAAAAAATTATCGATGTAATAGATTAATTTAACATCTGTTGATTTTTTGACAGACTTAAATCATATGATGTCTAATTACAGTACTAGTAGTGCACGGTCCACGAATATGAAGCTTTGTGTCTTCAACTACTTGAACTACCGCGGATATGAAGCTTAGGAACGATATACTTTGAGTGGTTTAGTGGGATCGAACTTGATATCTATGGAATTAGGAGTAATCACGTACATCGATCTATCTCTTTGCTTAAGAGCAAGACAACTCAATTACATCCAACATAATTAGTTGTCCACCGAACTCATCATTGCTAAAGTCTGAGGGTTATTTCTCTTACAATTACCTCTTAATTTAGGGTTAACCACATACGACGGAGTTGTTTTACAAAAATGTAACGGCCCAGGATTATGATTCCCGAGTTACGTTTCGAGGGATAAAACCCCTCGTTAGGATCTTGCGCTCCGAGTACAGGTTGAAGGTTTGAAACCGAAGATTTGTAATTTAAAGCGGGATTTTGCACCCAAGCCCGTAAGGTCCGTTGGAGACCTCGGGGTAAACCCTTGTGCCTGTCCTAAGTCTACAACGCGGAAAATCCATTTAGGCATGCAACCAACATAAGTTAAGTTAAAGCAAAATACAATCCCAAAGGTGCCACGGCAGAGCCGGGACAAAACAACGTAAAAGAGAGGAAGTCTAGTGGTCTCTCAAGCTCTCAATCTAACACCAAATGTCTGAACCCGCCAAGCATCCATATAAGCAAAGATAGCGGCTAGCGGTTACCTGAATCTAAAAAAAATGAAGGGGATCTGGGTCAATCATCAGACCACTCATGCGCGTGTGTAAACACACTCTGAGAGGCATATAATGAGCATCCTATTCCTAAGATGAAATGCGTAATGCAAAGCGGGACTTAAACAGACAAGCATACGGATAATTAAGTGCGGATATAAATAAAGAGGCGCGCAGTTACAAGAAATGCCAAATAGCATGTCCCTCTAGGCTCCTAAAGAATCCTCTAGCAACTCCCTTCGAAGGGAACTACCTCACCCACGGTGCAGGTAATCCCTACGTAAAGAGCCTACTAACTATGAAGGGAAGGCAAACAACGACACTCATACAAGGCCTAATGCTATAAGAGTCCTATGGAGACTTATTACCAAAAAGCCTACCTCACCCATCAAATGCAAGCAACTTTCTATATTAAGCCCCACTAAGATGACAAGAATAGAGAAAAAAAATCACATCCAATAAACACCTATAACGGCCGTTTTCTAGCAAAGACATATAGCAAGTCACATGGTTTCCATTTTAGATCCTAAGCGTGATTCTAAGTCGTATGGTGCATGAACACTAGCCTACTATATAACACCCAGTGCATAGAGCGCCCATCATGAGTAAGTTCAAAGAACTTACATGGAGAAGCGCAGAGTCCAAGCAATATAGCAATCAAGCAAATCCATGCAGATTAGAGCTCTCCTAGAAGATAAGTAACATAATAAGTCTAAGTCTAACTTACACAAAGCATATCAAATAACACACACAAGTTTCACATAAAACATATATAAGTTAACCATCCCATGAACAACAACATTAATGTCTCAATTCAATTTCTCATCTCGCTTCATCATCTCATACTGTATTCAACATATATAATCCGCCATCTCATCAGCTTAAGATAACCTCCATATCATACTTAGCCAAATTCACATACTATCATTTTACACTCATACTTTGCATACGAATATATATCATCATCATCACCAGTACCCAATATTTAATCTCTTATAATAAATCATCACAATTCTTGCTATAAGTCACAAATATTATGTCGTTAGTCAAATGATCATATTATCATGCTAGTTAGTCATCGAACAAGTATAATTCCCAAGTTAGTTCCAAAACCGTTTTGAAATCCAAATCAAACAGTTAAGAATTATGACCCTTGAAAATACTCGCTAAGATCCTTTTTCAATTATTCATTAAATTACTTTCCGATCTTTGAAATTCTTTTTCAAATTACTTTTAAAATCCATAAGTCCAAATAATATATTTTAAACCCCCAATAATATTATATTTTATTTTAGTTACCATTAAATAATTAAATGAGAGGATAAACCCGAACCGAACCGACAAATCCCAACCGGTTAACCAAATAACAATTATATATATGTTAGTAGGGGGGCCCACAAGGCCACGATGCATCTTCTTCCTCCTTAATTCAAATGAAGGAAGCCCGCCTGCGCCATGGCTCAGCTCGGCCTCGCTGCGCTCGTCTCTGCTCTCGTCTCGCACCCTCGGCCTCGCTCTCGAGCTTTCGGAGCTCTCGACCTCGCCCAATCCTCCCGCACTCATCCCTCTCTCACTCCCGACTATTCTAGACATCGCAAAAGACTAAAAAGGAATCGAAACGAGGATAAATTCGAAGCTCACCTAGATGGATTTTTTGCGACTTCGGAGCTCTCGATCAGAGTTCTGGGCTTCGTTGGTGGCTTGTGATGGCTCGTCGGACCTGCACCGGATATGTGTGAGCGCGACGATGAAGTCCGAGGGCGATTCCGATCGAAAACGAGTGAGAACGGCTTACCGGAAGTTTGGTTCGAGAACGAATCGGGCGGCGACCTTGGTGGTGGCGCTAGGGCTCGGGGTTGCTTCGGGGGCTGGTGGTGGCTCTCGTGGCCGATCCGGTGGTGGCTCTGCTGCTGTGGGTGGCTCCTAGGGATGTCGCGGCTGCTGTTGCTGGATCCGATGAGGTGTCGAAGGTGTTGTCGTGGCTGCTGCGCTCTCGAGGAAGAAGGAGGACGGTGGCGATGGAGCTCGGTGGTGATGGTGAAGGTGAAATGGTGATGATGAGGAGATGAAATGGAGACAATGAGTGATGGTGAGGTCCATGAGGAGGTGAAATGGTGATGGTGAAGCGTGACGGAGATGGAGATGGAGTGAAGGAGAGAGCAAGAGAGGGTGATGGTGGATGAAATTGACGGGGAGAGGGGTTCAGTTTGCAGGGTAAGGTGAGGTGAGGGAGTTGGTGAGAATTGAGTGTGAATTTGGTTAAACCAATACCCAAAAATAAATCCCGAATACGTAAATTTCGAATCCCGCAATTAGTTCTCAAATGTTAGTTTCCCCGACTCTCGCTCTCTCGATCAATTAGATTTTAAAAATCGACAAGGATATCGCAATCCAATAATTATTTTGAATTTTCGAGGTAAAAGGATGGAAATTATTCGTCAAATTTTATATTTCGGTCAAAATCCTCTAAACGAGTTTTAAAACCGATTAAATTTCATTTTTAATTCTCTTTTTCGGAAAAATTAGGATTTGAAAATCCGAGCCTTTACATCATCCACCTCTAAAAACAAGTCTCGTCCCCGAGACTAAAATCATCTTAAAACAGGGGATGAAGTTCGAAATCGGTGAGTTCAAGGATCGTGCCATTAATCCCGTGAACATCTCATAAGTGCCCTATGAGATCTTCACAACACCGTTGTCGTGATCATAATATCCCCAATAGACCGTAGTAAGAATATAATATGGGCCCCTACCACATCTTTACTCCGACTCTTTGGCCATATCATAACTCAAATACTTGTATCCATTTCGTGGGGCGTTATATTGAAAACTAGAGTCACATTAGTTTCTTAAAATCCAAGTTAGTCTCTTTTGAAACACCATTCAAAATTTCAAGTTCGACGTTAGTCACAATCGTTTCCAACTTTTCATTTCATCCTACTATCCACCTCTAAGAGCTAATCCCATATTTTCTTCCTAGGTTCCAAGTCATAATCAAATTTCAATAATCCACTTCTATCATTTCTATCATCATGCATCGTATATAAGATAGCAATCACATCTCACGTTTATAGGACATAACACATCAAGGATGGTGGCATACCATAACATATCTAGCACATCATCATATCAACGAGGCTCATCACATCATATTACCAAGGATCTGCACACAACTACCAAGCATAAGCACGAAATCAAAGAAATACCACTAACCAATCTCACTAACCATCCACCTCTAATAATCCAACTCATACTAGTCATCTCACACATGTCACTCTCGACCAACTCTTACGCAGAAGTCCATCTCGTGCTACTCCCAATCACGAATCTCTAAGACCCTCATCACCAGCGCCTATCCTCAAAGACCAACCACTGATTTTACCTACTCATCTCTTGGGCATACTAACTCGCTTCACAACATTTCCCCTCAACAATCCTCCCGATCCACTCCTAGCTTTCTCTCATCCACCTCTAGAACTACGCCCACTGCCTTTACTCACACCCACTCTTAAGGTCACCCTCATAGAACTAGTCTAGTCCTCAACCGCTACCCTCCTATCCTAAACGCTCACACCGCGCACCCACTACCTACCGACACTTCTAGCTAGGACATCCATCTCCAAATCTCGACATACTAGCCCCACTCCCCACTTAAGACCTACCTGGAAACTCATATATACTCACATACTACTATCTTCAACACATCACCACTCACTCGTCTCTACTCAAGCTAACGCATCAATCCTGCACCCCATCTCAGACAACCAAAGACCCAATCCGAAGACCTCAATCCACCTGCCACTTTTCGACCCGTCTCACCGAAGAATCTCACGACTCAAGCTCAAGAAGAAAGCACTATCATATATAACCCATAATCTATTTACCAGGAAATCAGTACATTAAGCATCGAGGCACACCGTCATAGAAACAAGTTAGTTAGACAATCACTTGCCAACAGTTTAGCATATCAGTCATCGTAAGCCCATTTATGTCAGCTCCAGGCCTATTACACTATGCCCATTCCAATTGATATAGAAGAATTCACGATTTGAATGAAGAACGCCCTTCCTTGAGTCATCTAAGAGAATCAAGTCCGCGACTACCATCTTCGAGATGTGTCCGTCCTTTGTATACCTTTGGTGACGTCTGTCTGGTGGTCTATGGGTCATGGACCCATCACGCTTCGTCTGCGCCACTCCGGTACCACTTGGTCGTCGGTCCCTTCTTGCATGTCGACGCTCATCGAAGGATCGCAAGGGTTAGAAGTTACGAAGATAGGGGAGAGACAAGGGCGGACAACACAACTTCCTTAAGGGTTCAGACATGGACCAGGACTAGGGACGACAAGACCAAAGAGAAGAACCCAACCCAAGAGTTACAACGATGCCCTTGTAATTGTGGAACGCAAACACATAAAAATCAAGGGATATCATCACATTACTTCACACTAGTATGCACATATCTCAAGAAATATCGGTTTATGCATTCATAACATGTTCATATAATCATCTTTATATGTGCGCAGAACAAGCTAGCAACCTATCATTTCATTCACCAATCATGCTTGACAGACTAAGAACATGTATGCACATACTGTCATGGAAGATATATGGCATAAGTTATGCAAGATCTAGCAAGCATCACAGGATATCATATGCACAACTTATCACTCATTTAGATACACACATAAGCAAGTTATAATATTGCGTAAAGCATGCTAAGATGTACCCTAAAAATCATGCTAACGGTATGGTCAATTCATGCAGGGTTGGTATAGAAACTATCTCCTCACATGCATCCATATTCGCATAGTAAGACTAGGCAGTCACACAATCATATAAGGGCCTATAACTAGGAGGTATATGCCCTATATGATACTAGCAATATTCATTAAACATGTACACAACTATAAGGTCCAATTAGGTTAGTCTGGCATTCTAAGTCATCCAATTCACATTTTAAACATGCAATGAGAGTTAATCACACTATCATGGACCTAGTTCATAGGGAGACAATAATCATGGGAATTCAATACATACGACAGATACATCCACTTATAAGTGCAACCATGCGAGGTACCAGGCAAATCATGTTGAATTATACCAATATAGAATGTCATTAAATCACAAGGAGGCTATCATTATAACTTGACAGAATTCTCTAAGGGCAATCACCGACTCACCATCCCATTTCCCCGTGGGACGCTAGTATGACTCGCTGGGTAGAACACAAGGAGGTTCACTCCGTTTCTGAGAGGGGTGGGTAGAACTCGTGTTTAGACTCTTGTGGCAAGAAGATATGGTTGGCCATTACGAGGATCGAAATGGACGACTCCATAAAACAACTCACTTCTATCTCGAAGCAATCTAAATCCTCACCCCCACTAACATACTCAGGTAACCCTCACATCCGACACGATTTCCGAAGATAATTAGTTGACCGACCCAAATTTCCCGTGGAAGACCCCAACCGGAGGTACGAGACTCGATAGAAGCATCGATGGTGAAATACAAAACATGACTCAAAACGGGGAGAGCGGATGCTTCTCGACCCTTGCTAACATGCCTAGGTGTTTTGGTGGGGCGGATGACAGAGTCAGAACCATCAGGGGAATTATGTAAGGGCTATCCCGACAAGACAAGAATTCTGATTACATAAGAACAAGTCTTTCTCCCGCTATCCCGTTTGCACATACAGTCATTTACATGTTCACATTAAGGCATTCTGATTAGTTCACTATCCTAAGCAAAATAGTACTCAACACGGAAGCAATCAACAAGATTAATATGATCCTCTTCGAGGACGATCGCCCTCGGGCCCAATTGCATATATGTATATATAACGTAAGCATAGGGACGATCTATGCCGTCCTTTGAGGGACAGCTGACCGGAGGGGCAAGAACCTCACGGCCTCCTAACTCGACACTGGAACCTTCGTGGTGCTTCTTGGAGTCTTCTAGGCCCATCTGTAAATAAAAGCTAGTATTTTGCCTACCATTCCCCGAGTTCTACATCCATAAGGAATGTCTATCGCTTTGGTCTCTACCCCCGAATTTGTTTCCCTTTTATTCATTTTAGGTTTAATTCCAATTAAATTCATTTTGCCCTTTTAAAACATTTTTCAAAACCATTTGAAAACATTGGGCTATTTTAAAAACCATCTTCGACCTATCGTACTCGGATTGCAAAACCTCAGCTCTGATACCACATTTGTAACGGCCCAGGATTATGATTCCCGAGTTACGTTTCGAGGGATAAAACCCCTCGTTAGGATCTTGCGCTCCGAGTACAGGTTGAAGGTTTGAAACCGAAGATTTGTAGTTTAAAGCGGGATTTTGCACCCAAGTCCGTAAGGTCCGTTGGAGACCCCGGGGTAAACCCCTGTGCCTGTCCTAAGTCTACAACGCGGAAAATCCGTTTAGGCATGCAACCAACATAAGTTAAGTTAAAGCAAAATACAATCCCAAAGGTGCCACGACAGAGCCGGGACAAAACAACGTAAAAGAGAGGAAGTCTGGTGGTCTCTCGAGCTCTCAATCTAACACCAAATGTCTGAACCCGCCAAGCATCCATATAAGCAAAGATAGCGGCTAGCGGTTACCTGAATCTAAAAAAAATGAGGGGGATCTGGGTCAATCATCAGGCCACTCATGCGCGTGTGTAAACACACTCTGAGAGGCATATAATGAGCATCCTATTCCTAAGATGAAATGCGTAATGCAAAGCGGGACTTAAACAGACAAGCATACGGATAATTAAGTGCGGACATAAATAAAGAGGCGCGCAGTTACAAGAAATGCCAAATAGCATGTCCCTCTAGGCTCCTAAAGAATCCTCTAGCAACTCCCTTCGAAGGGAACTACCTCACCCACGGTGCAGGTAATCCCTACGTAAAGAGCCTACTAACTATGAAGGGAAGGCAAACAACGACACTCATACAAGGCCTAATGCTCTAAGAGTCCTATGGAGACTTATTACCAAAAAGCCTACCTCACCCATCAAACGCAAGCAACTTTCTATAATAAGCCCCACTAAGATGACAAGAATAGAGAAGAAGGTCACATCCAATAAACACCTATAACGGCCGTTTTCTAGCAAAGACATATAGCAAGTCATATGGTTTCCATTTTAGATCCTAAGCGTGATTCTAAGTCGTATGGTGCATGAACACTAGCCTACTATATAACACCCAATGCATAGAGCGCCCATCATGAGTAAGTTCAAAGAACTTACCTGGAGAAGCACGGAATCCAAGCAATATAGCAATAAAATAAATTCAGGCAGATTAGAGCTCACCTAGAAGATAAGCAACATAATAAGTCTAAGTCTAGTTTACACAAAGCATATCAAATAACACACATAAGATTCACATAAAACATATATAAGCTAACCATCCCATCATCAACAACATTAATGTCTCAATTCAATTTCTCATCTCGTTTCGTCACCTCATATCGCTTTCATCATAACTTGTCAACTCATTAGCTTAGAGTACAATCTCCATATCATACTCAGTCGAATTCGCATATTACCATTTCATTACCATATATAAATATGTATATCATCATCATAAGTAACTAACATCTAACTTCTTATAATAAATCACCACAAGTCATGCTATTAGTCACACATCTCATACCGTTAGTCAAACGATCATACTATCATGCTAGTTAGTCACCGAACAAGTATAACTCCCAGGTTAGTTCCTAAACCGTTTCAAAATTCGAATTAAACAATTAAGAATTCCGACCCTTGAAAATACTCGCTAAAATCCTTTTTCAATTTGTTTATTAAATTGCTTTTCGATCTATCTTGAAATTCTTTTCCAAATTATTTATAAATCTTTAAGTCCCAATAACATATTTAAAACCCCCAATAACATTAAATTTTATTTTAAATACCATTAAATAATTAAATAAGCGGATAAACCCGAACCGAACCAAACCCATTTAAAACCAACCGAACCAAACCCATTTAATTATAATTCCCAACCGGTTTAACTTAAACAATTAATATAAAATTGCAAGGGGCCCACAAGTACACAAGTACGTCTTCTTCCTCATTTCAAATGGGAGATTCCCGCCGGCGCCCATCACCTTCCTCGCGGTTCTGGCTCGTCGTCGAGACACACCGGCTCCACCTCGGCCTAGGCTCGTCCAGCATGCTCGCTCAGCTCGGACTCTCGCACCTCCCACGCCCGATCCGGCTCACGCACACGCTCACGACCCTCGCCCTCGACGCTAGCTCACAGCCACTCTCGAGCTCGCCGGAGCTCTCGAGTTCACCCGATCGTCCCACACTCAGCCCTTACTTACTCCCTCCTAATCTAAGCATCGAATAACGCACGAATTCAAAACAAGGAAGGGAACGAAGCTACAGGAGCTCACCGAGGTGATTTCGCGGACGTCGGAGCTTCGATCGGAGATTTGGGCATCGTCGGAGGCTCGCGATGGATCATCGGACCTGCGTTGGACCTGGATGAGCGTGATGGTAGGTCTCGTGAGTGGTTTGGATCAGAAACGAAGGAGAACAGCTTACTGGAACGTTATTCGCACTCGAACAGGGGACGTTGCGCTTCGGTGGCTCCTCGGTCGCGCTGGTGGCTCATGGGTGGCTCCGGTGTGGCGCTGGATGTCGATGGAAGTAGCGGGATGGTGCTGATGCCGCTTCCCTTCAAGAAGCAAGGAGGGACGAGGTGTGAGAGTGGCGGTTTGAGCTCGGCAAAGCAGAGGAGCGGTGGTGCCTCGGTGATGATGTTTGGAGAGATGGTGGAGACGATGGTGATGATGAACAATGGTGATGGAGGAGGGGAGTTGTTGGTGTGGAGTTTGAATTCAAATGGAGTGTTGTGTTGTTCTGCAGGAGGTGGACTGTGAATGAAAATGAAATGGGGTATGGAGGGATAGTGGTGACGGGTGATTGATGAGGAGGGGTGAGACTTTACCGTCGAACTAGGGAGTAGGGGAGGGCTATAGGGTGAAGGGTGAGAGAGGGATAGTGAGATTGAGTGTGGGACTGGTTAAACCAATATCTGGAAATAAATCTTGAATACGCGAATTTCGAATCCCGTAATTAGTTCTCAAATGTTTGTGTCCCCGACTCTCGCTCGCTCGATCAATTAGATTTTAAAAATCGACAAGGATATCACGATCCGATAATTATTTTGAATTTTCAAGGTAAAAGGATGAAAATTATTCGTCAAATTTTATATTCTGGTCGGAATCCGCTAAACGAGTTTTAAAACCGATTGAATTCTATTTTTTTTTATTCCCTTTTTCCGAAAAATTAGGATTTGAAAATCCGAGCCTTTACATCATCCACCTCTAAAAAAAAGTCTCGTCCCCGAGACTAAAATCATTTTAAAACGGGGGAGGAAGTTTGAAATCGGTGAGTCCAAGGATCATGCCATTGATCCCGTGAACACCTTATAAGTGCCCCTATGAGATCCTCACAGTATCGTTGTCGCGATCATAATATCCCCAATAAATCATAGTAAGAATGTAATATGTGCCCCTACCACATCCTTACTTCGACTTCTCGGTCATATCATTACTCAAAAAAACATTACAGCATCTCCACTAGGTCTTAGCAAGCAGTCTATAAGGCCCCTATAAAATGTTTGTATCCAATTCGTCGGACGTCATAATGCAAGCTCGGTTAGAATTTTTCAAGAGGGTCCTTTGTTTGAAAAGGTTTGGTCTCAAAATCATTGAAGTTATCAATCGCATTCGATTTCTCTAAATCCAACTCAGTCTTTTTTAAACACCATTAAAAATTCCCTAACCCGACGTTAATCAAGCAATTTTCAAATCCTAATTTTTCGGAAAAAGGGAATTAAAAAAAATGGAATTCAATCGGTTTTAAAACTCGTTTAGCAGATTCCGACCAGAATATAAAATTTGACGAATAATTTTCATCCTTTTACCTCGAAAATTCAAAATAATTATCGGATCGTAATATCCTTGTCGATTTTTAAAATCTAATTGATCGAGCGAGCGAGAGTCGGGGAAACTAACATTTGAGAACTAATTACGGGATTTGAAATTCGCGTATTCAAGATTTATTTCCGGGTATTGGTTTAACCAGTCCCACACTCAATCTCACTATCCCTCCCTCACCCTTCACCCTATAGCCCTCCCCTACTCCCTAGTTCGGCGGTAAAGTCTCACCCCTCCTCATCAATCACCCGTCACCACCATCCCTCCATACCCCATTTCATTTTCATTCACACTCCACCTCCTGCAGAACAACACAACACTCCCTTTGAATTCAAACTCCACACCAACAACTCCCCTCCTCCATCACCATTGTTCATCATCACCATCGTCTCCACCATCTCTCCAAACATCATCACCGAGGCACCACCGCTCCTCTGCTTTGCCGAGCTCAAACCGCCACTCTCACACCTCGTCCCTCCTTGCCTCTTGAAGGGCAGCGGCATCAGCACCATCCTGCTACTTCCATCGACATCTAGCGCCACACCGGAGCCACCCATGAGCCACCAGCGCGACCGACGAGCCACCGAAGCGCAACGTCCCCTGTTCGAGTGAGAATAACGTTCTAGTAAGCTGTTCTCCTTCGTTTCCAATCCAAACCACTCTCGAGACCTACCATCACGCTCATCCAGGTCCAACGCAGGTCCGACGATCCATCGCGAGCCTCCGACGATGCCCAAATCTCCAATCGAAGCTCCGACGTCCGCGAAATCACCTCGATGAGCTCCTGTAGCTTCGTTCCCTTCCTTGTTTCGAATTCGTGCGTTATTCGATGCTTAGATTAGGCGGGAGTAAGTAAGGGCTGAGTGTGGGACGATCGGGTGAACTCGAGAGCTCCGACGAGCTCGAGAGTGGCTGTGAGCTAGCGTCGAGGGCGAGGGTCGTGAGCGTGTGCGTCAGCCGCATCGGGCGTGGGAGGTGCGAGAGTCCGAGCTGAGCGAGCAAGCTGAACGAGCCTAGGCCGAGGTGGAGCCGGTGTGTCTCGACGACGAGCCAGAACCGCGAGGAAGGAGATGGGCGCCAGCGGGAATCTCCCATTTGAAATGAGGAAGAAGACGTACTTGTGTACTTGTGGGCCCCTTGCAATTTTATATTAATTGTTTAAGTGAAACCGGTTGAAAATTATAATTAAATGGGTTTGGTTCGGTTCGGGTTTATCCGCTTATATAATTATTTAATGGTATTTAAAATAAAATTTAATGTTATTGGGGGTTTTAAATATATTATTGGGACTTAAAGATTTATAAATAATTTGGAAAAGAATTTCAGGATAGATCGGAAAGCAATTTAATAAATAAATTGAAAAAGGATTTTAGCGAGTATTTTCAAGGGTCGGAATTCTTAATTGTTTAATTCGAATTTTGAAACGGTTTAGGAATTAACCTGGGAGTTATACTTGTTCGGTGACTAACTAGCATGATAGTATGATCGTTTGACTAACGGTATGAGATGTGTGACTAATAGCATGACTTGTGGTGATTTATTATAAGAAGTTAGATGTTAGTTACTTATGATGATGATATACATATTTATATATGGTAATGAAATGGTAATATGCAAATTCGACTGAGTATGATATGGAGATTGTACTCTAAGCTAATGAGTTGACAAGTTATGATGAAAGCGATATGAGGTGACGAAACGAGATGAGAAATTGAATTGAGACATTAATGTTGTTAATGATGGGATGGTTAGCTTATATATGTTTTATGTGAATCTTATGTGTGTTATTTGATATGCTTTGTGTAAGTTAGACTTAAACTTATTATGTTGCTTATCTTCTAGGCGAGCTCTAATCTGCTTGGATTTGTTTGATTGCTATATTGCTTGGATTCCGCGCTTCTCCAGGTAAGTTCCTTGAACTTACTTATGATGGGCGCTCTATGCACTGGGTGTTATATAGTAGGCTAGTGTTCATGCACCATACGACTTAGAATCACGCTTAGGATCTAAAATGGAAACCATATGACTTGCTATATGTCTTTGCTAGAAAACGGCCGTTATAGGTGTTTATTGGATGTGACCTTCTTCTCTATTCGTGTCATCTTAGTGGGGCTTATTATAGAAAGTTGCTTGCACTTGATGGGTGAGGTAGGCTTTTTGGTAATAAGTCACCATAGGACTCTCAGAGCCTTAGGCCTTGTATGGGTGTCGTTGTTTTCCTTCTCTTCATGGTTAGTAGGATCCTTACGAAGGGATGGCTTGCACCGTGGGTGAGGTAGTTCCCTTCGAAGGGAGTTGCTAGAGGATTCCTTAGGAGCCTAGAGGGACATGCTATTTGGCATTTCTTGTAACTGCACACCCCCTTTATTTATGTCCGCACTTAATTATCCGTATGCTTGTCTGTTTAAGTTCCGCTTTGCATTACACATTTCATTTTAGGAATAAGATGCTTATTATATGCCTCTCAGAGTGTGTTTACACACGTGCATGAGTGGCCTGATGATTGACCCAGATCCCCCCCATTTTTTTTAGATTCAAGTAACCGCTAGCCACTATCTTTGCTTATATGGATGCTTGGCGGGTTCAGACTTTTGGCGTTAGATTGAGAGCTCGAGAGACTACTAGACTTCCTCTCTTTTACGATGTTTTGTCCCGGCTCTGCCACCAATCTCACTAACCATCCACCTCTAAGAATCTAACTCAAACTAGTCATCTCACACCTTCCACTCTCGACCAACTCGTAAGCAGAAATCCATCTCATGCTACTCCCAACCACGAATTTCCAAGACCCTCATCACCAGCGCCTATCCTCAAAGACCAACCACTGATTTTACCTTCTCATCCCCTGGGCATACTAACTCGCTTCACAACATTTCCCCTCAACAATCCTCCCGATCCACTCCTAACTCTCTCTCATCCACCTCTAGAACTACGCCCACTGCCTATACTCACACCTACTCTTAAGGTCACCCTCATGGAACTAGTGTAGTCCTCAACTGCTACCCTCCTATCCTAAACACTCACACCGCGCACCCACTACCTACCGACACTTCTAGCTAGGACATCCCTCTCAAAATCTCGACACACTAGCCCCACTCCCCACCTAAGACCTACCTGGAAGCTCATATATACTCACAAACTACTATCTTCAACACATCACCACTCACTCGACTCTACTCAAGCTAACACATCGTTCCTGCACCCCATCTCAGACAATCAAAGACCCAATCCGAAGACCTCAATCTACCTACCACTTTTCGACCCGTCTCACCGAAGAATCTCATGACTCAAGCTCAAGAAGAAAGCACTATCATATATAACCCATAATCTATTTACCAGGAAATTAGTACATCAAGCATCGAGGCACACCATCATAGAAACAAGTTAGGGAACGAAGCTACAGGAGCTCACCGAGGTGATTTCACGGACGTCGGAGCTTTGATCAGAGATTTGGGCATCGTCGGAGGCTCGCGATGGATCGTCGGACCTGCGTTGGACCTGGATGAGCGTGATGGTAGGTCTCGAGAGTGGTTTGGATCGGAAACGAAGGAGAACAGCTTACCGGAACGTTATTCGCACTCGAACAGGGGACGTTGTGCTTCGGTGGCTCGTCGGTCGCGCTGGTGGCTCATGGGTGGCTCCGATGTGGCGCTGGATGTCGATGGAAGTAGCGGGATGGTGCTGATGCCACTGCCCTTCAAGAGGCAAGGAGGGACGAGGTGTGAGATTGGCGGTTTGAGCTCGGCAAAGCAGAGGAGCGGTGGTGCCTCGGTGATGATGTGTGGAGAGATGGTAGAGACGATGGTGATGATGAACAATGGTGATGGAGGAGGGGAGTTGTTGGTGTGGAGTTTGAATTCAAAGGGAGTGTTGTGTTGTTCTACAGGATGTGGAGTGTGAATGAAAATGAAATGGGGTATGGAGGGATGGTGGTGACGGGTGATTGATGAGGAGGGGTGAGACTTTACCGCCGAACTAGGGAGTAGGGGAGGGCTATAGGGTGAAGGGTGAGGGAGGGATAGTGAGATTGAGTGTGGGACTGGTTAAACCAATACCCGGAAATAAATCTTGAATACGCGAATTTCGAATCCCGTAATTAGTTCTCAAATGTTAGTTTCCCCGACTCTCGCTCGCTCGATCAATTAGATTTTAAAAATCGACAAGGATATCACGATCCGATAATTATTTTGAATTTTCGAGGTAAAAGGATGAAAATTATTCGTCAAATTTTATATTCTGGTCGGAATCCGCTAAATGAGTTTTAAAACCGATTGAATTCCTTTTTTTTTATTCCCTTTTTCCGAAAAATTAGGATTTGAAAATCCGAGCCTTTACAAGGAATGACATCATTAGCTCTCTTTGCACATTGTCTTCAACTACTGGAACTACCACGATCCACGGATATGAAGCTTTGTGTCTTCAACTACTTGAACTACCGCGGATATGAAGCTTAGGAACGATATACTTTGAGTGGTTTAGAGGGATCGAACTTGATATCTATGGAATTAGGAGTAATCACGTACATCGATCTATCTCTTTGCTTAAGAGCAAGACAACTCAATTACATCCAACGTAATTAGTTGTCCACTGAACTCATCATTGCTAAAGTCTGAGAGTTATTTCTCTTACAATTACCTCTTAACTTAGGGTTAACCACATACGACGGAGTTGTTGTACAAAAATCATGTACGGCGATATGTTAGACATTAGCGCAAGTTAGTCAACTCTTATCACACAATGAACATGGTATTCCAGACTAACATTGGCTTTCTTCTCAACCCTACTTGGCTTAATTTCCAGGTTACCAAATGGTCCGCGGTGGTTTCAAAGGCAGCCACTATAGGCAGAACTGATATCCTATTCAAGTGTAACGAGTGCTCCGTATGAAACGGGTTCTTCTTGGATCTCTTTTGTGTTCGCTGAATAACACGTTGTTCGGTGTCTTGTCTTCCTCCCGAAAGCGAGCGTGATATCGAATTTATTCTTTTATTATATAGTTTGATTGTATTTTACTTTTGTACTATCTCAGAGGTTGACTAATGAGAGTTCGGATCATTAACGAAGTAATGTTATTAAGAAATTACACCTAGTTTGGATAGAGAAGTTATGGATTCTTCATTAAGACGCAAACGAGAGAACACATGGAACGCATAAAGTTTTATCTCTCACGGGGTAGAAGGTCCTTCACCACACACACGATGCACCACGATGAGTCACGATGAGTTCACTTCTTCGCTATCGAAATTTCGAGAATCTCACATTGATCGTACCACGCACATTGAAGGCTTGTAATAATTTATAAGGTATCTATCGCGTATGCTTATAGTAGTAGATTACTAGGTCACGGAGATGCTAATGACATATCACTTGAGGTTCTTTAAGGTAGTTTAAAGTCGATCTCGAGAAGTTTGAGTTGAGATATTGCAATTTGACCCATTGAAATCTTTCACAAAACATTACCCCTTAACTTCAGAAACACTTACAAATTTAGCCCTATTTTCCATCACTTTAAGATTTGCATAGAATAGTAAAATTGTTACTTGTCCGGATCCTTCCTTTCTTCAGAAAAAGTTGAAAAGTTTGGTGAAAACATTGACATATGGTTGACACAATACCCTCATGATCAAATAATTTCTTTGAATAGGGAGTACTTAAAATATACGGAGTATAATCTTTAAACACTTGAACACATAAAATAATTTTTGTAAATATCTAAAAATATATTGGAGATGAATACATACTTTCAATAATGAACATCTAAGCACACGAAATTCTTTAAAAATATCCTAACATATGTTTGACACTTATATTATACAGTCAAAACCTGATAAGAAAAATTTACGCTTAATTTTTTGTTTTTTTTTTTACAAACTCTTTCGAAACGCTTACTTTAACTTGGTACACACGTTTTCGAAACACTCACTTTAAAAAAAAAATTTCCACCTGTTTATGTGTACACACGTTTTTTTTATAATTAAATACACTTTGAAAATACCTAACATAATACCAATATATAACTGAATAAACTTTATCTTAAAAGAGTTTGTAATTTTCACTTACATCTTTAAAACTATTTCTAAATAAATATTTTACTATTATAAGTTGCAATTCATCACCCGCATTATAAAAAAAAAAAGGAAACACTCACCAGGGTTTTGAAAACTTGAGTTTTACATAGTAAATAATTTTTATTTTTTTTTGAGACACAAATATCAAAAAATTTATTTATTCATTATATGTTGCTTTTCACTTTATAAAAATAAAAATTACACCACATACTTTTAAGAAAAGGTTTGAATTAATTTTTTTTTTTAAATTCACTTTTTCTCAAAATCATTTAGAAAATACTTTTCGATGTTCAAAACGTTGTAGAAAAACCATTAGCTCTGATACCACCTTCTGTAACACCCCCTTTTTTTAACCAGAGGGAATGCCACAACGCCAGTGATTACTCGGACTTTAATGTATTCGTAACCACCTTAGGCTTATAGGGACATGCAACCATGCTCCCATAATGATACGGGGTTAGCCGTGTGATGGTCCGATCTTCGACAACAAGCAAGAAACTTCAAGAACTGAACAAGAAACGCAAGAACTTAATCAAGATCGATTAAGAACTATAAAGACGCAGCAAGAACTAACAAGAAAGATGCAAGATTTATGCAAGACTCAACAAGAAAGATGAAAGACTCGACAAAGATTCCAAGAACAAAGGCTGCACTTGAAATCGACAATAACAAGAACAAGACTCGATTAAAGAAAGTTGCAAGAATCAAAAGACACGACCTGATATGGACTGAGTCGATCTATGCAGAACAAGATAAAGACCTCAGGCCTCCTCAGAGGGTAGGAATCAATACCAATGACTACACAACCCGCCTCTACAACCCTACACAATCAAACGGACAACTTGAAGGCACAAGGAGGGGGCTTGTGGATACTAGATTCACCAAGTCTTGCGAAGTTGATGAACGGCAAAGCAAACCAAGCTAAAACAAACCAATTCGATGATCAACGAGCACAACTCTAGTTGGATCAACAAGACATTCCATGTGTTTCACACAATTTGAGAGATCTAAATTCTATTCATCAGGTTCCTACTGATTACAATGGTAGGTGTTCGACTTATATAGCCATAACATAGGCCTGATGGGCCGATTTAACTAAATAAAAGAAATAAAAGAATTATTAAACTTAACCTCTAAAGTTTCCTAAAATAACTTAAGTAAAAGAAATACTAAAATAGGAAATAAATATAATGTTCCAAAACTTAACAAAATCCCGTCAAAACCAGCAGCAGCAGCTCAATATTGAATCCGTACGACCCATTTTACAGAGACGTCGAAAAGCTGTCAAGTTGCTGAATGAATGTAAAAACGCCAAGCTTCCACCTTTGGACCTTCTCCCATGGTGGAGCCTTCTTCTTCCTCTTGATAAGGACATCATCCGAAGGTGTCTTTGATGGTCCCACATCCATCTCCCTTTCTTGAAAAGGATTCGTCCTCGAATCCAAGGTCGCATTTGATTCCGCAAAGGCATCCACACGAGCTCCTGGATCGAATACCATATGTCCATGGAAACCCTTCTCAAGGCTGATTGGTGTAGGGATTGACCACTCCTTGATGGTTATTATCTCAGCTTCATCTACAAAATTAAGAAAAAAACTTTATGAGGGCATAATTCATATTTCATATCATCTTCATGATGGTCTAACGTAATATGCACTTTAACTTGGTCATTAATCCCTAAGTTTCCATCCAATGCTAGCAAGTTGTCATCCTTTTTCAAGGCTGAATTTTTAATTAATTCAAGGCTAGCAATAGTAGAAGAATTTGCACCATCAATGATCATATTAGAAACATTGCCTTTTTCCAAGCATTTAGTATGACATAAATACGCTCTTTGATTATCATCACAAGGCATAGGTTGAACATCTAAATTAATCAAAGAATCATCATGCTCATATTCAATGCAACCATTATCATTACAGGCAAGTAAATTAAAATCTTGATCCTTATTAGCAACATGATTTACATGATCAATAATTAACGAATTATCTATGCTAGAAGAAACATTAAGTTGAGTAGAAATGGGATGAGTTTCTTCCCTTTCAATTGGTGGAACTTCATCTCTAGGTGGGACTCCTTGTCCAAACACCGTATTAGAGCCAAAACGCTGAAGCTCTATTGCCGTCAAGCTTTTATCTATCTTAGCTAACTTCTCCATGACGGTATTGTACCAGTCGTTGCCCTGGTTAGTAGACATTGCAACAAAGACAAGAAACAAGGAACTATGTAAACGGTTAGATAAAAATATAAACAGCTCACAATGTGTTTCGCTCACACTCCCTCTCTAATTGGTATGTCACGCTTGTTGGGGCAATCCGCTTTGGGCAAATCAACAACCAAGCCATAGAATAAGCAATCAAAGTATGTAATGAATGAAACAACGCAGAAGAGTACTCCACAAGGGTCAATGTACTCGACACAAGCAACTAAGCAACTCGATACAACAAGGGAGGCACTCGAAATCAAAAGCAAGTGCTCGACACAAACAAGTTCAACTCGGCAATGGTAAGTAGAACTCGACAAAACAATTGCACAATGAACAAAAGCTCAACAATGGCAATTTAAGACACAATAGGGACTGATTTTATGTGGAAAGAAAAGAAAGGAACAACCTTTGATCAATTTACCTCTTTTGATTGTAACCCCAAGTAAGGATGTTGTAGTTGCAAGGGTAGGGTTTAAAGATTGTGTTTAGGAGGTAATGAGATTGGTCTAGGGCTAATTTCAACACCAATGTAGTCCCTTGATGATTCCTTGCAAAAGATGAACAAAGAACTCCAAAGAACACAAATCAAACAACTTTCTTTCTTCTTTTTTTTCTTTTGGTATTTTCGGATCTGATTTTTCTTTTCTTTTATTTTTTTATTTTTTTTTATTTTTTTTACAGCAGCTCTATAATGCACGAAAATTAAATAAAATGCAAGGGAAATTCGAAAATTTGGTAAATAAAATAAAATTCAGCCCTAGAATGGTAGAAATAGGTGAGGTTTTTGTTATCTTTGGTAAGTGGATCTATCTTATGCTTTTAGATATACTTGATAGATATAATTGCATTATTCCACCAAATAAAATCTGATTTCTCAATAAGGCAAGAAAATAGATAGAATTAAAATATCTCAAAGATAAAATAAATAACCCAAAGATAGAAAAGGATAGAATAGATAAACAAACTAGGGTTTGTCTTTATGTGGTGGTAGAGTCGGCCAAGCAAGGACTTATGGGGACAGCTAGGGATGCCGTCGGCGGTTAGAGTACACAACAGGGGTTGTGCACACTTGTGGTAGACTCCACTAGTCTCGACAAGGCTTTGTGTTTAGGCTATGCAACCACAAATAATCACAAACTCAAGATTAGTGCAAGAATCAATAAAGAATGCAAGAAGTAAAGACCAACACAAGAAAATGACTCTTTTTTGTGGTTTTTGTGTTTATGGAAAGAAAAAGACTCAATCTTGATGTCGGAAACCAAAGCTCTGATACCAATTTGATACGGGGTTAGCCGTGTGATGGTCCGATCTTCGACAACAAGCAACAAAACTTCAAGAACTGAACAAGAAACGCAAGAACTATAAAGACGCAGCAAGAACTAACAAGAAAGATGCAAGATTTATGCAAGACTCAACAAGAAAGATGAAAGACTCGACAAAGATTCCAAGAACAAAGGCTGCACTTGAAATCGACAATAACAAGAACAAGACTCGATTAAAGAAAGTTGCAAGAATCAAAAGACACGACCTGATATGGACTGAGTCGATCTATGCAGAACAAGATAAAGACCCCAGGCCTCCTCAGAGGGTAGGAACCAATACCAATGACTACACAACCCGCCTCTACAACCCTACACAATCAAACGGACAACTTGAAGGCACAAGGAGGGGGCTTATGGATACTAGATTCACCAAGTCTTGCGAAGTTGATAAACGGCAAAGCAAACCAAGCTAAAACAAACCAATTCGATGATCAACGAGCACAACTCTAGTTGGATCAACAAGACACTCCATGTGTTTCACACAATTTGAGAGATCTAAATTCTATTCATCATGTTCCTACTGATTACAATGGTAGGTGTTCGGTTTATATAGCCATAACATAGGCCTGATGGGCCGATTTAACTAAATAAAAGAAATAAAAGAATTATTAAACTTAACCTCTAAAGTTTCCTAAAATAACTTAAGTAAAAGAAATACTAAAATAGGAAATAAATATAATGTTCCAAAACTTAACAAAATCCCGTCAAAACCAGCATCAGCTCAAAGAATGTGGATTTCGGCCAAGCTATTGGACGAATCTAGAAAAACCTTCAACAGCAAATTTGTAGATCTCTTCGTCCTCGTTCCAACAAGGTATAACACGCCTCAATCTGATCAATATTGAATCCGTACGGCCCATTTTACAGAGACGTCGAAAAGCTGTCAAGTTGCTGAACGAATGTAAAAACGCCAAGCTTCCACCTTTGGACCTTCTCCCATGGTGGAGCCTTCTTCTTCCTCTTGATAAAGACATCATCCGAAGGTGTCTTGGATGGTCCCGCAGCACATAAACAAGATGATAATATTAAATACATAAATAAAATACAATTAAATAGCGGAAGACTTGAAATATAAAAATAATTCTTTATTAATATGTCCTTTCAAATTGAGGATTTAACTTTACAACTTGACAGTATTACAGCGGAAGACTTTTGAATAAAATATTTAAACACCTATACAATATATCTATAAAATTTAAACTTAACATCCAACGTCAAAAGTAACTTAAATATCTTCTCAACTCCTCTTATCTTCTCTTTTGAGACTCGACCTAAACCTGCGAAAACTGGTCTGGCATCCGGAATGAAGGACACCAGTCATCCAAATAGAGGACGGTTAGTTCGCAAGAACTAGCAAATGACGGCTCGAAAACTGGGACTTCTCTGAATTCAGACCCAGTGACCATAATACGGTGTGAATCTAAACCCAAATGCGATTATCGAGAACATTTTATGTGAAGGCTCAACATTTTAAAACACGACTCCTGAGACACGGATAATCCAGAAGGATTGAGTAACAAATGATGCGAGCGACAAGCACTCTTAGGAACCATACTCCGATTACAGATGGAATATGATATAGCCTGAAACAAGTTATGATTACTACTCATTACATGCATTTTTAATACATTGTTCATTATACGATCTAAACTAAGTATTGGTTCAAAAGGTACTCGATGTGGCCCAAAATCGACTCAGAGGGAAGGACTCTTTCGGAGAGTTTTAAACCGCGGGCTGAGACAGCCGATTAAGGGTTGATCTTGTGTCCCCCAATACCTAGTTCAAACCATGTTTGTTACTTGTACATTATTCTTCTCTCACTTACTCACATGATATGCATTTTACGTCTTTTATCTTTTTATCGACTACTACCGGTCCCACTCTGTCTATAGTGGATAGCGACCTACAACCTTTTTGGTTGTGTAACACCTCGCATGGAAGTGTAGTTTCATGAAACCTTAAGACCGAGGAGTAACGGCCCCGACCTACACTTTACTTTACCACTTCACATTGTTTTCGTTGATTGATTGATTACTTTACTTTACAATTCTTCACATTACTTTACATTTTCCACTTTATGATTCACTTTGCCTTTCGATGATTGATATGTTTTATTTGATTGAATTGGTTTCAATTGAGTTTCACTCACAACAAACAATCCTCGCATTATTACTGCTTATTTACAACATTGATCACAACGAAATAAATAGAATGGATACATAAAAGAAACATATCCCTTTCTTAACCAATTAGCATGAAAGAACAAAATAAACAATTAGCATGAAAGAACAAAATAAATCATGCTTTAATAAAAAGGTGGGTATCTATGTCATTATTATATAGAGACGTCGAATAATAACATTACCCAATTATACTTGCCAAATTCAAACTGAACGGTAAATAAATCACACCAAACGGATGAATTGTAATTTATTTTAATTAATTTGGCAAGCATTCCAACGGAAAGAAAACAACAAGACACGAAGGCACCAAATGAGCAAAAATGCTCGGAAAGTCACTTGCCTTGATATGAAGTTGCAAGCTTTGACTTAAATGGTTGGGTTGACTCGAATTCCCTCGTACACCTCTAGGGATTGACGGAGCACTGCGGAATTAAAGAGATTGAAAACGTTTAAATCAACCCTGAAAAGTATGGGATTTTTCCTGAAATTAATTATACTGAAACAGGGGCATATTTTATAAAAACGAAAATTACGGGAGGTTTTCTGTAATTACCCTTCTTCAACCTCACACCCGACAGCAACTTCAACAGCAACTTTCCGGTAAGCTCCCGACGAGACGTCGGCGAGGCATAGCAACTTCGTTAGCACTCGGAATGACACGCGATCGGTGGCTACGGATTCGTGGTAAAGAGGTGCTCCTCCCTGGTGGTCCTGGTGGCATTGGCAGCGGTTGGAAGCGGCAGACGAGGGCGGCTCCGGCGAAGTTGAATCGAAAAGAGGGTATTCGAATTCGGGATATTTTTGTGAAAAGCTTGTGAAGGGGATTGTCGATTAAGGTGTTTAGAACACGATGAACTAGTTTGAGAGCTCGGATCTGGAGAGGAATGGTGGTGGTGTGCTTCGAAAGTGATCCCGAGAGGGGTATATATAGGGGAAGGAGGAATGAACCAGAAGAGAGCGAGGGAGGAAGAAAGAGAGCGATGGAATCACCATAGACGTCTCTCAGATCTGGAATGAAAGAAAAAGGTTAAAGGGGCTAATTAATTTTTAAGAGGTGCTAGCACGGCTAATTAAATTTTAAGAGGTGTTAAACACCTAATTAAAAGATGAAAAGAGCACTTTTTACCAAATTTTCTCTATTTTGAACTTGTGAATATTTTGGTAGATAAATATTTTTGAGTGAATAATTAGAAAAAAAAAATTCATGTTAAGTTTAAAATAGTTTCTTTGAAATATTCCTGATAATGCTCAAAATATCCAATTAACGTAACACCTACTAATTAATTAATATGAATAAACACCAAAATTAATGGAAAGATACCCCAATTGATGAGTATGAGTAGAACCGTAAATGATATATGAATCTTTGCTAATTAAGGTGATATACAAAATATGAAAGGGAAGTTAATCAAAGAGAGTAATTGTCTGTGGGAATTCGATTGAAAAGTCAGTGTGATCGGTTCCCGAACTCGAAACATGGAGCCGCCGAACTGAGCCGAGGGAGGCGGCTACCAATTCACACGAGAAGGTGAACTAGAGAAGGAGTTGGCCAAGCGGAACTGCCAGTTGGAGGCTTCGCGGGAGGAAATCGTCGCTCTACGACTCCAGAATTCGCATTTGGAAAAATCGCAGGGCAGGCGCCAGAGGGAAGAGAACAACACAAGTGACCGCAGGATGGCCAACGTCGTCGGTGGGGTTGCAAGGGGACGCAGGGAGTACGGGGAACACGCCAGTGAGCACCGCGACGATAGGGCAAGGACCACATTGAAGAGAAATCTTAGCCCAAAGGGGGCGCATGAGGAGGGGAGATGGAAAGGGCGACGACCAAGTCGAGATCACCATCGGCATGGAGGAAGGGTCGACGACCATGAAGGAGTATTCTCAGGTGACGATGAGCATGGTGATTCCTTTGAAAGGCAGTGGATCGACCTGGATGAGAGGAGCGCCACGCGGAGGCGAGGTCGGGATCGCGGTCTCGCTAGGGACCCAGGAGAGGGTAGTCACAGGCGGACCAGGCACTCGAAACAAGTGAGGTGCGCCGAGGAAAGATTGCTAAGGTTATTCACAAACCAAGGCGATTCCCTGATCTCGGTACAAGAGCAGGCCGAAGTAAAGCTCTCACAAATGACATCCACCCCATTCACGTGGAACATAAGAACTCGGCGCATGCCAGATAAGTTTTCATCTCCCACCTTCGAATTATATGATGGGAAATCGGATCCTATAAATCACATAGATTTGTAAACGATGGAAAAAGATGGAATGATATCCACCCCATACACATAAGATGACCCTTTGGATTGAAAAATGATTGAATGATGTGCAAACTGTTCCCTTCCAGTCTAGGAAAAACAGCCTCAAAGTGGTTCCACACCCTACCGCATAACTCAATCGGATCTTGGGATCAGCTAGCCCAATGGTTTGTTGCCCGATCCATTAAAAACAGCAAAGATCCGGCTTCGGTTGATGCCCTGTTCGCTATCCGCCAGCGTAGGTGGGCAAGAGCTTAAGGCACTTTTCCTCGCGATTCTTCGAGTGCTACTCGGATATAGACTCTTGTGAGGAAAGTATGGTCATGGCGGCCTTCAGATGAGCCCTTTCGAAGGACTGCCGGTTGAGGGAAAACCTGACTTTGAGGATGCTATCGAGTGTAGCGGAACTGCATGAGCGTATCCGACGGTACTCGAAGCTGGAGGAAGACAAGGGAAAAGCCCATGATAGCCGATTTGCATCGCCCAATCACCGACGGCTAGACTCTAGCAGCGGTAAAGTAAGGGATCACGTTGAGAGGGCTCCGTTTCATGACAGAAGGCTGCCTCCGAGGATGCCCAATGCCGCTGTCAACACCATCTTTCGGATGCCAATCTATCGAGTTCTTGCTCACATAAAAGACAAACCTTTCTTTCGATGGCAGAACAAGATGAGAAGCTATCCGTCTAGCCGCGATATGAGCAAGTTCTGCTCTTTTCACCGTGAGAAGAGCCACTTGAATGAGGAGTGCAAGACGCTCAAACATTACCTCGAGTACCTGACGGAGAAATGACGCTTGAAAGACTTCGTACAAGAGGACTCAAGTGGAGGATCGGAGCGAGCTGCCATGAAAACTGAGCGGGACGCCGTGAACATAGCTCGTGATGAACCAAGAAAGATAATTTATGTGGTGGATATTAAGCAAGGAAAAGGAGTCGAGGTGCGACAGAGTTACAGGAGGAGTTTTCATGCCCTCGAAGTTGCGAAAGCCGAGCAAGTAGACTTGAAAAGACACAAGGGGCCACCGACCGTCGACTTCAGCTTTGCCACCAATGACCGTGACGGAGCCCAATCTCCTCAAAATGACCTATTGAAGCTCACACTCTTGATTGGAGAATTTAAAGTCCGACGGGCCCTAGTCGACTCTGGATGTTCAATGGATATTATGTTCTACGCTACATTCTCAAAGTTGGGAAAGATGCAGTAGCACTTCTCACCAATTTCGACTCAATTGGTGGGGCTCGGATCGTTTCTCGTTTGGCCAAAAGGGGTGCTCAGGGAGACTGTGCAGTTGGGAGGCAAAGTCGTCTAGGCCGACTTCTTCGTCGTCGACGTCTTGTCTTCATACAATTTGATCATTGGGCGCCCATGGATTCATAACATGGAGGCTGTCCCCTCAACATTCCATCAGGTGATTCAATCCCCCCATGAAGGGAGGGTGGTTCGCGTCAAAGGGGATCGACTGGATGCTCGCGGAGGCTCGGCGGTTGCCAAGGACGAAACGAAAGCCTATACAGTGCAGCCCACGCCCCAGGTTTTAGAGGAAGTAGGCAGACCACCCAATGAGAAGTTAACCGAGGAGCTGCAAAAAATCAATGTGAGTGACACTAACCCCTTGAAATATTTTCTCATAGGTGTAGGCATTGCAGGTTCTGAGTTGGAAGCCTTCGTAAGTATTCTAAAGCAAAACATTGACTTATTTGCGTGGAGTCCCTATGAAATAACGGGGCTCAGCCCAAGCGTAGCCTGCCATCAATTAAATGTCCGACCCGACGCGAACCCCGTCGTTCAACGGTTGCGACGTTCGTCTCTTCAGCACACAAAGGCTATTTTGGCGGAGATTGATAAACTTTTGGAAGCCGATGCAATAAGGGAGGTTCAGTATCCGACGTGGGTCGCAAATACAATGGTTGTCAAGAAAAAGAATGGCGAATGGAGAGTATGTGTAGACTTCACGGATCTAAATAAGGCTTATCAAAAAGATATATTCATGCTACCGAAGATAGATCAGTTGGTAGATTCCACCTAGGTCACGCCCGAATGAGCTTCCTCGACGCCTATAGAGGGTACCATCAGATTCCATTGTCAGAGTCAGATCAAGAGAAGACCGCTTTTGTAATACCAAGGGGGATATTCTACTATAATGTGATGTCATTCGGTCTCAAGAATGCGGGAGCGACGTACCAACGAATGATGATCAAGCAGTTCAGGACCTTGATTGGTGACAAGGTAGAAGTATACATAGAAGACATGGTCTTCAAGAGCAAGGAAGAAAGCTTGCACCTCACAAATCTGCAGCTGGTTTTTGAAAGGATGAGGGCAGTCAACCTACAGCTAAACGCGTCCAAATGTGCTTTCGGGGTAAGCTCGGGAAAGTTCCTGGGGCACCTGGTGTCGCGAAGAGGAATAGAAGCTAATCCAAATCAGATCCACACACTGCAGTGAGTACATAGCCCGACTTGTGTGAAGGACGTCCAAAAGCTCGATGGAATGGCGGCAACACTTAATCGATTCATCAGCCGCTCATCCGATCGGTGTAGTCCGTTCTTCAAGCTGTTGAGGGGAGGTCGGATATTCTAGTGGGACGAAGAATATGAGCAAACCCTGATTGAGCTAAAAGAATACCTACAATCGCCACTCGTGTTAACAACGCCAGACACCGAAGTGCCGCTTGGCTTGTACTTGGCAATGTCCAAGCACTCGAGGTGTTACAATTATAAGGGTGGGTTTTGGTAGTTTAAAAAGGGATGATTTTATTAGATAAAAAATGGTTGGGATTTTTAAAGGATTTAGAAATATTTTATGGAAGTGTTATAAGAAAATGGTATTCAAAATACTAAATATTATTACTTGAGTTTTGAAATATAAAATATTACTATTAAGATTTAATGATATAATATCATAGTGATTTAAGACAAATAAAATATTATGAGACTTGGAGATTTAAAAAGCTATTATCGGAATTTAAATTGAAAAAGGAAATTGTCAAGCATTTTCAAGAGGACGAAATTTCTAACTAGTTAACTCGGGAATTATGTGATCGGTGACTAACTAGCATGATTGATGTGAATGATTGTCTAATAGCATGGTTGGGTGACTAATGACATGATGAGATGTGAACTCATAAAGTGGTATACCGTTGATTTATGCCTTATGACCTATGATGAAAATGATGAACTTGAGATATGTGATATGCGGATTATTATTGCGGATATATTGTTGCGAATACATGAATGTGGCTGATGGAAGATGAGAATGATATGGTCTTGTGAAATGTGGCAATATGATGAGTGGTTGAACTTGATGGAATGATGATTACGATGTGGTTAGTTTTATTGAATGATAGGTATGCTTTGAGTGCTTGAATGATTAGATGAAGACTTATATATGTGCTCTGATATGTATCTAGGTGATACTTTGCGATTATGATTGATGTATGTCGGATCTTCTATTATGATGTTCTGCATAGGCAGGTGAGTTCCTATATGAGCTCACTCAGATTCGAAAAGAGATCTCCCTGCTTGTAGCCATGTGCATACTAGGTGCTTGCATTCATAATAAAGCATGCCATGTAGTATCTTGCTAGGATTGCACTCATGATTGAGCATTCGTTTACTCATTACTTTTGTAAATAGAACGGTCATTATCTGTGAAGTAACTAGAGTCTTTGCTAGGGTTATAGGACTGCCCAGTCCCATCGGGTCCCGTCTGGAGTCAATCGAGACATGGAACTTCCTTATATTATGAGTTGCATGCGGGCTTTATTGTGGATACGGGTTGGGCATGCGTGCCGCCCGATTATTATGGAATGCATTTACGAGCTGGCCAGTCTCCGCCCTATCGGAAGAGGGTGGAGGTAGGAGAGGGATATACCACTTGGTATTCGGTGCTAAGGCCTTATTATATTTATGCACTTGATCTTAGAGCATCTTTATTAGGACTAGCATCTGTACGTGTCTGCTTGTTTGGGATTATATTGCGTAGGGCTTCGATCTGAAACCGCCCCGCATATATATTTTTTTAGGATTATTTTACAACATGATTGTTCCTTGCTTCTATAACGTGGGAACTCTCTTGGGAGATTGCAAAGAAATGGTTTAACCTTAGATTTCGATAAATACGCTTATTGACTTGGTTTTGACCCGACTTTGCCATGTGACCCTCTTGTATTACACCTTGATTCTACTATTTGAATGATTGTTGGTTTTCCACACTTAGACTTATGACAGGTACAGGGGACTTTCCCGGGGATTCCAACTATCCCTTCGAATTTTGGGTATGAAATCCCACTTGAAAACGTTAGAGTAGAATTTCAAACCTTCAACTTGTACTCGGAGTGCAAGATCCTAACGAGGGGTTTCATCCCTCGAAACATAACCCGGGAATCATAATCCCGGGCCGTTAGAATTTCAATGGCAGATTTCATGTAACTATAAACTAAATTAATTGGTTATTTTATTTCACCAAATAAAGTAGATTTTTTCTTCTTTTGAGTCATTATTTAACTATATAAAATTCTAATAAACCTTTAATAAAAACAATTAATTTTTTATAATTATTTGTTTCTCTTATTAATTTGACTTGATTTTATATTTAATTTTTTGTAATAGCTTTTAATTATTATCAATTTATTATTGGTGATAATTTTTTATATAAATATAGATAGAGAGAAAATGGATAATGACTAACTTGAATTGCTAATTTTATAAAAAAAAAATGTATAGTTTTACCTTGGTTTTTATCATATTTATTATATTTTTTCACATTACATCTATTGTACAATAATAGATTAATAATTATTTTCCTTGTGCATATATGTCAGTTATTTTTTAATTAAAAAAATTAAATTTATGAGATAAAGCTTATATTTTTATAAAATGTACAAGTTTTGAGATCAAATCCATGTTAATGTTTAAAATAAAATAAAATTGAATTCTTGTCGTCTTTTTTAATATACGTAGACTTTTTGAATTTATTTCTATTCAACTCTTTAATTTTGAGTTGAAAATTCTATAATTTCAATCCTTGTAACTAATTATACTATTGATAATTGATTAAATTACTACATTTAGTTACTACAATAAAAATATATCTTTGAATTGTATATTTAAATCATAATCTAAAAACCTATTTAATATTAGCTATCGTTTTAGATTTATGCTTTGGATTAAAATGGTGTTATTTTGTCATACGTGTCATATTTTGAATTGAAATGGTGTTATCCTTTTTATTATTTGATCAACCTTATATCTATCCAATATTTGGTTCATTATTAATATCCTAATGTAATTATGTCATCTCAATTAATGAGTTATAAAACTTATCTTTTTAGATCAAAGATTTAATTTGATCTAAACTGACCAAAATTTAACGGTGCTATATAATATATAATAAAATCTTATCATTTAACGATAATTATGACTATATTAGAAAAGAAATCTATATAAAATAAGATATAAGGTTATATTGGATTGATTATTTATCTAAAAAGATAAGTTTATTTTACCTAAATATATTGGCTTATTAATTGATTTTGCCCAAAAATATAATACCAATTTAATCCAAAATGTGACACGTATGCAAAAATAACCCCGTTTTAATCCAGAAAATTCAATGTATGCGAATCGCACCAGAGACCGTTTCAGGCTTCTGTTTTAGTTTTTTATATAGATATTATATATAGAATATAGATCATTCGAATATAACCTCATGACATATTTATTTTTCAAATATATTTTCTTTGTAAAAAATAATTTTAATCGCATTCTTTCACATAAAATCATTATTACCCACGTCCTTTTATTATCAATCCTTCATACGGAATGCACCTATCTTTGCACCAAATATTTCATATGGTTGATGTAAAGACTCGGATTTTCAAATCCTAATTATCAGAAAAAAAGAAAATTAAAAATTAATTTAAATCGAATTTAATTAACTTCGGATGTCGGTATTGTAAAGGCTCGGATATTTCAAAGAGAACTCATCCTCAATTTAATAAATCGAACTCGATCGAAACCCTTAAAACGGATTCCAACCCAATTTTGAACTCCTGAAGAGAAATTTCGTCCTTCCGCCTCGGGATTCCAAATTAACTTCGGATGTCGGTATTGTCGTAATTTTGAAGCTAAAATTTGATCAAGTCTGTAACGGCCCGGGATTATGATATCCGAGTTACGTTTCGAGGGATAAAACCCCTCGTTAGAATCTTGCGCTCCGAGTACAGGTTGAAAGTTTGAAACCGAAGATTTGTAGTTTAATGCGGGATTTCGCACCCAAATCTGGAAGGTCCGTTGGAGACCCCGGGGTAAACCCCTGTACCTGTCCTAAGTCTACAACGCGGAAAACCTTTTATCATGCAAATGACATAAGTTCTGAAAACGATACAACCAGTGCCGCGGTAGAGCCGGGTCAAACAGAGTATAAGTAGGAAGAAATCTAAAAACCTTGAGTCTGGTGAAGTCAGGTTTCAAACACTCACTCTCCGCCATATGAATGGGCCCTGTCATAACAGCACAAAATCAAGCATTGGATCGGGTACCTGAAACTATACCACCAAGTCAGGCCAAGAGTCCACCCGCGAGTCCTCTGACCGCGCTGAGGACATATAACACGCCTATACCTAGAATAAAGGATGCTCTAATGTAGTGCTGGAATTGAACTCACACAAGCATGCTGACAGTATATATATATGCAGAAAACGATTAAATGGGTACACATATAATGCCAAGTGGCATATCCCAGATCTCCAACTACATCATATATGTCCGTACAACAACCGAGGTAGGACGCACGTTCATGCCGAACCAGGTATAATCAACCATTCATGCCCATACCACAACTGAGGTAGGACGCTCGGTCATGCCGCACCATAAATATATAAATCAATCAGACTCTAACAGGAAAACCCGATGATGCTGGGTTGTCCTATAACCCTAACAAAGACTCTACGACTCACAGATAACGACCGTTCTATATTCAAACGCATACAGAATAAGAATGCTCATTCATAAGTGCAATTCATAAGCATGATACTACATGATATGCTTTTATGCATATGCAACACCTACATACTATATGACATATCAGGCAGGAGGTACTGGTTACTAAGTAACCTCAGAGGTACTTACCTGGCTAGCAGATCAACAAAAGAAGAATCCAGCACACAGTAGTCACGATCACAGAGTATCACCTAAGTACAAAGTGGGATATACATAAGTGTACGTCTAACAATTAAACACGCAAGCACATATCAATCATTAGGACAAGTAACACATCGTAAATCCCATTGTATTATACGTTCCATAAGGTCACATCATTCTCCATAAACATCTAACCATATCAGCTTGTTCATACCCATCATATCCGCATATACTCCAACAGTTCATCAATATCATAAGTTATAATTTGTGTGATATAAAATCCTACTACCTCGTCATAAATATTCAACATTTAATCTCTTATAATAAATCACCGAAAGTGATGCTATTAGTCACACATATAAGAACGCCATGCTAATCAGTCACAGAACAAGTCAGACTATCAAGTTTAGATCCAAATCTGTTTCAAATCCGAGTTAGAGTCCCGACCCTTGAAAACACTCGTTAAGTTCCTTTTTCAATTTGTTATCTTAAATCACTTTCCAACTTTGAAATTCTTTTCCA
The DNA here is from genome assembly GCA_037127255.1 of Persicaria tinctoria. Taxonomy (NCBI): domain Eukaryota; kingdom Viridiplantae; phylum Streptophyta; class Magnoliopsida; order Caryophyllales; family Polygonaceae; genus Persicaria; species Persicaria tinctoria. The sequence goes on from JBANSL010000013.1 coordinate 41,973,731, forward strand.
AATTCCTTTTTAAATCTTCAAGTCCAAATAATATTATATGATAATTTAAATACCATTTATTAAAGAGGGAATTTGTTGATTTAGACCTTTATTCATATTTGATTAGGTAGTTAGACTCTTTAATTATTTTGTTAGGTGTGGGAGACTCTGTTAAATATTTATTAGGCGTGGACCGCGTGGTAAACCCTTGCTCGTTTCTCCTTCTTTCACAATCCACTCTCTCCTTCCCTGGCGATGGCGTGTTTGTCTCCCCGCCGTTTCTCCTTCTTTCCTCAATTCTCTTCGTCCTTCCCGGTGCTTCTCCGGCTAGATTGAGGTTTCGATTGTACTTTCTTTCATTATTTCAATTCAAAGCAGTTTATGTTTATGTCAATGATGAATGTTGCTATGATGAGGCGTGAGTAGTCGTCACACTTCTAGGGTCGGGGTGAGCCCCGACGATAGCCATGTAAGTATGCTTGATTTATGATGTTTATGTGATTTTTATCTATCTATCTATGTGCTTAAATCCGCTGCGAGAGTAGTGGACAATTCCATGTTTATGATATTGATGCAAGAGTGAATCTATTATGAACTGGGATAGTAATTAGGTTTGACTTACGAGAGTCGGTTAAACCCTAATTATAAAAAGGATAGAAACAATTAGGATTTTATGCGAGAGCCTCTATATTCCTATTTGTTGACGACAAGAGTTGCCTATTTCGATGAAAAGCTTATATCTTTCATGAGTTGAGTATGTCGCTTGCATGGTTATTGTCGTGGTAATTCCCTTGCCTTGGAAGCTTTTAGTATATTGATATCAAAACCCTTTTGCTATTTTTATTCACCATTCGTATCCATTTTTACATTATTTGGTCATTCTTTGTCGACATTTTAGTTTATGTTTTAGTAAATTTTGACTCTAGATCGACTGGACTGATCAACCCGACGTCGAGTGCCCTATAGTCAACGTCTACTGATTGCTTTTGTTTTTACAGGTTGCACTAGAAATCGACTGCCACGGCCGACATCGACTGGATCTCAGTCGACGTCGAGTGACTTTTGGTCGACGCAGAGAGCTGTTTTCGAGACCGATTAGGCGAGCGTTGACACGCTTCTTCGTATATCGATCCTGACTCCCTACCACTACATCGGTAGGGAATCTTGTATTTTATTTGCGTGGATAGAGTTTGGTTTGAGTTTATATATCTTTATATTTATTCATACTCAATTCTCCTCCTTCGTCAAATTTTGGTCACTTTACAAAGTTGTACTTGTTATAATTACGGAGATGTTAGTTGTAGTTTTCGAGAAAGGGAAAAAAACGGAGTAGTAATTAGAAGTATAAATGTATTTTTGTTTGCTTCCTTAAAAAAAAGTGAAGATTTCTAAAATGACTTTCTTAACGGAAGAAGTATACAGTAATACTCCCCCGTTAATTAAAACATGTCGTTTTAAACATTTGTATATTTTTTAAGAAACCAAATAAAAGTAAGCAAAAATACACTTATACCCCTAATTATTACTTTACCTTTTCACTTTATTAAAAACTAAAATTAACAAATTTCTAATCATCACCAGAGCAATTTTAAAAAGTGAACACCAAAATATCTAAAATAACATGTTTTTCTTAAGGGCAAATTGCATAAAATAGCACGAACTTTAGGCATAGTTGTACTCAGTGGCACGAACTTAAAAAAATACAAAAATAATCACCAAATTTGGGGTTTAGTTGTCGTCGGTGGCACGTACCCCCTATCTCGCTAATGTGGATTAGTGGGGTGCTTTGCTTACATGAAATTTTTTTAATTAAAAAGGCATATATCGAGATAAGAATTAGTGAAAATGCTTACATGAATTTTTTTAAATTAAAATTTAAACAACATAAAAGATGTGTCCAAATTATGAAACTAGCTAGGTTCCAATTTTATTTTTTATTTGATGTAATTACAAATCAAAGATAATTGTGACAAATATAACATTTGGAAATTAAAATTTGGTACTAGTTATTTTAATATGCAAATGTTATATTTGTCACAATTATCTTTGATTTGGAAGTACATCAATCAAATAAAACAGAAAAATGGAACCCAACTAGTTTCATAATTTGGACACATCTTTTATGTCTTATAATTTAAAAAAAAAATCCATGTAAGCATTCCCACTAATTCACATATCGCTATATGCTTTTTTTTAATTAAAAAAATTCCATGTAAGCACTCCACAAGTCCACATTAGCAAGATATGGGGTATGTGCCATTGACCACAACTAAATCCAAAAGTGGTGATTATTTTTGCATTTTTTTAAGTTTGTGTCACTGAGTGCAACCAACCCTAAGTTTGTGATATTTTATGCAATTTACCCTTTTCTTAATAAAATTTTAGTCCAACAACATGTTTTTCCTTACCGGGAAGTATGTTTTATTATTGGCAAAATTACAGAAAACCACCCTTTAAATATGAGTGTTTTCACTTAACCACCCCTTAAATTCAAAATTACAGAAAACCACCATTTAAATGATATTTGTTTACAACTCACCACCCATTCAACTGTTTTCTTTAATTTATCATTAAATATATTATAGTTTAATATTTTTAAACTCAAATTTGATTGTAAATATATTCATATTTTGAATTTAAGGGGTTGATCATATTTTAGGGATTATTTTATTTATTTTAGGGGTTGATCATATTTTAGGGATTATCTTAATTTATGTTTGAAAATGTTTATAAATGTCTAACACATTATGTAAATTTGATTGTAAATATAGCATAGAATTACTATCTTAATTTATGGTTGAAAATGTTTATAGAATTTTAAAATATTATGGAAATTACTCTTATTTATTTATATTTTAAATAAGAGTAATTTACATAATGTGTTAGACATTTATAAACATTTTCAAACATAAATTAAGATAATAATTCTAGGCTTTATTGATTCTTATTTTTAAAAATAAATACAATAATCCCTAAAATATAATTGGGCCCTTAAATTCAAAATTTGAATATATTTACAATCAAATTTGAGTTTAAAAATATTAAAATATAATATATTTAATGATAAAGTAACGAAAATAGTTGAATAGGTGGTGAGTTGTAAACAAATATCATTTAAAGGGTGGTTTTATATAATTTTGAATTTGAGGGGTGGTTAAATGAAAACAACCATATTTAAAGGGTGGTTTTCTGTAATTTTTCCTTTATTATTTTTGTCCCACAAAATCCAAGTGATCCATCGAAGGTCCACTTCCGCCTTGCTGTGAATGTGATTTCTCCCTCCCAGAAATAGAAAACCTCCCGAAAACCCTCGCCCGCTTTATCCTCCTCCGGCAAAGCACCAATCGTCAGTCGCCGTTTCCGGCCACCGCGGCCATCGATAATACCTTTCACAGCCGCCATTTCTCCAGCTGCATCAGCGATGGCGGCGAGTTCAACCTCTGACGCCCCTGCTGCCTCCACCGAAGGCCCTGTCCTCAGTCTCATCAACAAACGCATCCGCGCACTGCGCAAGAAACAGAATCGCATCATCCAGATGGAGGATTCGCTTTCCCAGGGAAAAGCCCTAAACAAGGAGCAGCAGGAGACGCTCCGCTCTAAATCTGGCGTCATCGCTCTCATCGACGAGCTCGAGAAGCTTCGTTCTCCTCTCTCCGTCGCTGTAGCTGAAGAAATCTCCCTCGCTGTCCAGGGCCACCAGGAACAGCATTCCTCGGCTCCGCAGTCGGTCGACGGGAGCGGGAGTGCAAGCGCCGCTGATGCCGCCGCCGAGGAGATGGAAGCGGCTGCTCCGACTGTCAGCGGCGGTGATAGAGAGGGAGATGTTGTGGAGGATCTGTTGAATCTGATTTATTTTGGTAGTCTTTTCGACGTTATGCCTCAGAGCGACTTCACATCGACGATGCTTACTAGGACGCACGAGAGAGGTTGCTGTTTGACCTACGATTATGTGACGGATGATGCCAATGATCTACTTGAAGAGAGGGATTTGGATTTGATTGCGACTTTGAAAGGGTTGATTATCTCGCGGCCTCTCTCTTCGATCCTCTCGCATAAGAATGCACTTCAGCGCTGCATTGAGCACGCCAAGTTGTGGCTTGCCAAGTCCGACCAGGCAGTTGATCCTGAGGCCAATGTGACATGTATTTTTTTTTTTCCAACTCTTTAATTTTACGGTGGCATAAATTTCATCCTTGCTTCTGAAGAACAGTCATTTCATTTCATTCATTCATTGCTTTCTTGTATCAGATGTTGGTCTTAGAGAAAAGCTCAGTAAGATTATATCTTCTGATTATTACACCACCACACCCGAAATGCGGGGGTCAGTTGAGATGGCAGCTGCAGCTGGTGTTGCCAGCTTTGGCTCATTCCAGGTGCCTCTACATGGAGTTGTGATGCCTGTTTCAATACCTGTGCAAGCCGAAGAGTCCATTGGGCAGTACCAGGAGGAGGTATACGTCTCGATACTGTTTCTTATTACACATTGCCTGCTTTTGTTAGATTTACATTTGAGCGGTACGGTTTTGAATGCTCAATAGTAGTTTGTGGTTTGATGGTATAGAATGGCTTTACTTCATGTTTTAATGTCCTATTCTGTTTCTAGTGTCAAACATCTTTCTTGATGATTTATGTTTTAAAATATTGGGAATGTGATTTCCATGGCCCTCAAAAGCTGTTCAAGTCTGTTAGCAATCGAGCCTCAGGACCTTACATCGTCTATTCTAGAAGGCCCAAGCTGCAGAAAAAGGGGGGAGGGAAGCCAAACAAGGCCTAGAGTTAGTTACCGGGGTAGAAAGGTCCTTTGAGGGTAGGCGGTTAGAAGGATCTCTCTAGCATGTGGCTAGTAGTGGACAGTTGTTTAGTCCTTAAATAAGGAGATCGTTTTTGGTTTTTGGCATCCAGAATAGTGAGTACGGATCAGGCTTTTGCCTTTGGCTCATTGGAGGGTTTATCTCCTTTGAGAGTTTGAGAGAAATAAATCTCTCCTGAGATTTGCAGTGACTATCCCAGGGGATTTCCTTGAGTGTTTTGCTGCTAATTGCTGGTTCTAGGTTATCAATCCTGGTTCAAGGTTATCTATCCTCTTGTCTAACAAATTGGTGCTTTCATTGAGAGTCTCCTAGCCATGACTAGGGTGGGTGAGTTAGATTCGAGGATGACTGTGGTTGAGAGTGAGCTTGAGAAGTTGCAAAAAGGGCAAGAAGAATTGAGGGAGATGGGGAAAGAGACGAACAAACGGGCCAGTGAAATTGAGGCAAGCTTGGTGTCCTTCAAGGAACAACTGATTCTGGCGATGCAAGAGACGATCGCCCAGCAGATGGGATCTCACTTTGCGAAAGGGTTCTCCCAGAATCCCGAAGGAACTGGCGGATCATCCAGCACGACGGCGCCAAGGATTGAGATCTCACACGCCAACTCTAGGGGTTTGGATTAGTCAGCAGAGGCCACACTTCACATGGGAGGAACTCAAAGCAGAACTATTGAAACGCTTCATGGGAGATCGAGCTTCGAATCGTTTTGAGCACTTGAGTCTTCTGCAACAAACGAAGGGTCTGGGCAATGAACAACTCCTCGGCTACTTCCTCGCATGGATTAGACCGGAAATCAGAGTTGAGTTGCAGAAATTTGAGGAGGTCGAATTAATCGCCGCCATGGACGGAGCTAGAAGGGTTGAAAGGAAAATGAACTTTGAAAGAGGACAGGGTAGAGGGCCCTGGAAACGGGCTTTAGCTGGGTCCTTGTCGGGCCCAAAGGATTGGCCCAATAAAAGCCCAACCGGGTCAAGGGGTGGTGGGCTGCAAGAAAGGTCTGTGTTTCAAAAACCTAAAACTAGTTGGGGAACGTCGGCTTCCTCTGGATCGGCAAGCTCAACAGGATCGAGACCTCATTTCACCCGTTCTCTCTCACCAAAGGAACTCAGCGACTTGAAGGCTAGGGGTTTGTGCTTCAAATGTAGACAACCCTACTCTCCTCTTCATAGGTGTAACGAGAAGGTTTTCAAGCTGATGGAGCTTGAAGAAGGGGAGCTAGGAGACGCCAGCCTCAGAACTCGAATTGGTCCAAATAGGGGAGCTCGAGGAGCAAGGGGACTTGTTTCATCGTGACCAGAATCTACGGTGGTTAGAGCTTTCGTTAAATGCTTTGGAAGGAGAAAATAACCCGCGAGCGCTTCAGATCCGGGCTAAATTGGGAGAGAGGAAAGTGATCGTCCTAATCGACAACGGGCCGAGTCACAACTTTGTAAACCACCGTCTAGTGGAAGTGGAGGAGATTCCGGTAGAGCAAACAGGGCGATTTGGGGTAAAGCTTGGCAATGGGCTCAAAGTGGAATCCAAGGGAATCTGTAGAAAGTTGCCCCTACTCTTTGACGCTTTCAAGCTGGAGGTGGATTGCTATCCTTTTGATTTGGGGGGAATTGACATGGTGTTAGGGTACTCTACCCTATTGTTGTTGAAGAAAACCACCATTGATTGGGAACTGATGACCGTAGAGTTTATTCAAAAAGGGCAACACATCACAATTCAAGGTGATCCTACCCTAGCCTTAACCAAAGTTTCTTTTAATTCCTTGCAGAAAATAGATGAAGTGGAGTTTAGGGCCTTGGTGTGGGAGACCGAAGTGTGTGAGGATGAGGGTCAATTGGCTACGGTGTCTATGGAAACACCTGAGAAATTGAAAGAGTTGCTGACTGAATATGAGGATGTATTTGAGGAAAAGAGAGGGCTACCCCCGAAGAGGAACATCGATCATCGGATTGTATTGCAAGAAGGGGTACAAGCTGTTAATGTTCGGCCGTATCGATATGGCCACCATAAAAAAGACGAGATCGAAAAGAGGGTGTCAGAGATGCTAAAAGCAGGTATAATCCAGCCAAGCCATAGCCCCTTCTCAAGCCCGGTTTTACTTGTCAATCAAGAAAAAAGACCGAAGCTGGCGTTTCTGTGTTGACTATAGGGTTTTGAATGAAGCTACCATCCCTGACAAATACCCCATACCCGTGATTCAAGAAATGTTAGATGAGTTGGGCAAGGCTAAAGTCTTCTCCAAGATTGATCTGCGGTCAGGATACCATCAGATAAGAGTAGCTGCAGAAGATGTTCCGAAAACAACATTTAGAACCCACACCGGTCACTATGAATTCTTAGTGATGCCGTTTGGATTAACAAACGCCCCAACAACATTTCAGTCCACGATGAATGATCTGTTCAGGCCCTATCTAAGGAAGTTTGTCTTGGTGTTTTTTGATGATATTCTGGTATATAGCTGCAGTTGGGAGGCTCATGTATAGCAGCTTGAGGTGGTCCTAAAGTTATTGAGAAAGCAATCCTTCGTTGCAAATCAAAAGAAGTGCGCTTTTGGCCAGTCTTCTATCGAATACCTTGGCCACATTCTTTCAGCTAATGGGGTGGCAATGGACCCAAGTAAGGTAGCATGTGTGCTCACCTGGCCAGTACCTGCGTTTGCTAAAGGGGTGAGAGGGTTTTTGGGTCTCACAGGGTATTATCGAAAATTTATCAAGGATTGTGGGAAGATAGCTAGACCTCTCACTGAGTTGCTGAAAAAGGAACACAAGCAGAAATTCAAGTGGAATGAAGATGCTCAGAGGGCTTTTGAAGGGTTGCAAAGAGCTATGACAACAGCACCGATTTTAGCACTACCGGACTTTACAAAGCAGTTTGTGATAGAATGTGATGCTTCGGGAATGGGAATTGGAGCCCTTTTGATGCCAGAAGGGAAGCCTCTAGCATATTTCAGTAAGGGTTTGGCAGGAAAGGTGTGTCCAAATCAGCCTATGAAAAGGAGTTCATGGGTTTCACAATTGCTAGGAGAATTCCATGCCACTCCAACCGGGGGTCATTCTGGAGCGCTTTTAGAACTTACAAGAGGTTGGCCGCAAATGTGTATTGGCCAGGCATGTTTAAGGATGTGCAAAATTTTGTGGCCAGTTGCTTGATATGTCAGAAGAATAAATATGAAACATTGACACCAGCAAGACTCTTGCAACCGCTGCCTACTCCACATAAAGTTTGGGAAGATATCTCACTGGATTTCATAAGTGGATTGCCCAAGTCTCAGGGGTTTGACTGCATTCTGGTGGTGGTGGACAGACTTACCAAGTATGCACATTTCATTCTCCTTAAGCATCCATACACTGCCAAGGGAGTGGCGGAGGTGTTCATAATGGAAATAGTTCGATTGCATGGCATCCCAAGATCAATGGTGAGTGATAGAGACCCCTTATTCCTTAGTAGCTTTTGGAAGGAACTCTTTGCCAAGCAAGGAACAAAACTGAAGATGAGTAGCTCCTACCATCGTGAGTCAGATGGCGAGACAGAGGTGTTGAATAGATGTCTAGAAACGTACTTAAGATGCTTTTCAGCTGAGCAACCCAAGTAGTGGGCAAAGTGGGTGCAATGGGCTGAATATTGGTACAATACCAACTATCAAAGTGCAGCTAGAAAGACGCCTTTTGAGGGGGTCTATGGGAGGGAACCACCGGGGTTGCAGCAACATTTTCCGGGAGAATTCATCGTGGCTGCAGTGGCTGATGAGTTTTGGAACAGGGATGAGATCTTGAAATAGTTGCAGTACAATCTTGATAGAGCAAGGAAGAGGATGGTAGCATCGGCTAATAAAACGAGAAGAGATGTGGAGTTTAAGGAAGGTGATTTAGTATTCCTTAAGCTCAGGCCCCATAGGCAAACCACTCTCCTTAGGAGAATCAATCAGAAGTTGTCTACCAAGTATTTTGGGCCATTCAAAATTATGGAAACAGTAGGAGCTGTTGCTTATAAGTTGGAGCTTCCCCTAGCTGCCAAAATACATCCAGTCTTCCATGTATCCTTGTTGAAAAGAGTCGTGGGAAATCATGGAGCCATCACCGATCTTCCACTAGAACTGATCATGGAAGAAGAGGAGTTTGCGCCTAGTGACATTATGGATGTGGTGCTTCACCAAGATCAGTCTGTTGCGTGCCACATGTTCTAGTGGCGTGGGAAGGAAAACCCAAGGAAGAGGCTACATGGATGAGTTGTGCTGATTTCAAGAGTCAGTTCCCTTCCTCCAACCTTGTGGACAAGGTTTGTTCAAAAGAGGGTGGCATTGTTAGCAATCGAGCCTCAGGACCTTACATCGTCTATTCTAGAAGGCCCACGCGGTAGAAAAAGGGGGAGGGAAGCCAAACAAGGCCTAGAGTTAGTTACCAGGGGTAGAAAGGTCCTTTGAGGGTAGGCTGTTAGAAGGATCTCTCTAGCATGTGGCTAGTAGTGGACAGCTGTTTAGTCCTTAAATAAGGAGATCGTTTTTGGTTTTTGGCATCCAGAATAGTGAGTACGGATCAGGCTTTTGCCTTTTGCTCATTGGAGGGTTTATCTCCTTTGAGAGTTTGAGAGAAATAAATCTCTCCTGGGATTTGCAGTGGCTATCCCAGGGGATTTCCTTGAGTGTTTTGCTGCTAATTGCTGGTTCTGGGTTATCTATCCTCTTGTCTAACAAAGTCTATCAATCAAAGTCTTGTTTTCCAGTAAAAAATCGTTTGTTGTGATTCTGTCATTCCTATTTTCTATACGTTCCTCGAAGATTTTATTGTGAAGGTAGTTGACTAACCTTTGTCATGTACAACACTATTAAGGATATGTTATTTACTACTACGTATTTACTAATAGGGAAGGTGATCTTATCTAGTGATAGTAGGAGAGACCATACAAATGCTTAGTAAGTGATTTTAGTTGCTGTGATTTGACATAGAACTTCTTACTTTAGCTGCACTGTCATTTCACAAAGAAATACTCAATCAAACAGGGCATACTCTTTGCAGCTCCTAATTTAGGTATTTGCCCCTTATATATATTTTCACGTGTACGTTCGTCAGCAGCTGCTTTTACTCATCACTTTGCTGTTATGCTATGGTTGGTGTATGTTGTGTCAATTTAGAACCTTGCTAGATAGAACCCGAGTTTGAGGAAAGAATTCAGGCTGTACTCTGTATTCTCATTTTGTGGACAATTTATATAGGGTTGGCTGTGTCTGTTGAAAGTTGTCTTAATAATTAACTGGATACTTCGGGGTTGTTTCCAGTGAGTTTATCTTGGCAATTGTGGTTTGATGGATTATCTTTTGTCAGAAGTTCATACTTGGGTTGTGTCAGTAAAAGTGGTCTTTTCTTTTCATAGTTATAATTTAACTAATTTGATTATTGTTCAATATGTATGGCTTGCTGCATGCTATTTTAGGGCGCAACAGAGTACGATTTTTACTTAAACCAATTTAGTTCCTACGGGCTGATATCTGTTTATTAATTGTTACCTTAAAACAGTTTCTTTGTTACGTGGTTTAAGAAACATTTCAATGCAGCATGATAACATGCTTTTAATGTTTGCTAGTTCATTAAATCATGAAAACATCTATTTCCTATGGTTCTTTCCGGGATATATTGGGATGTTGTTATCGATTCAGCAGAGTAATGTAATCCTAGTCCTTGTTTACTGTATTGCATATTTGCATAGGTTGAGGTAATTTTTTATGTATTCATGTGGCATAATATCTCCGTCTTTTTTGGTGAAATTTAAATGAAAATTTTGTTTCATTGTTTTGCAACTTTGACCTTTTGTTCTTTCATGGTGTCTAGGGAACAATAATATAGTTACTGGACTTGTGACATATCATGCCCCTTTCTATGTGTTTGTAAGATTAATATTTAAGGCCTATTGCAATATTATGCTAGCAATGGGCCTATGATTGCTATTTGTTGTTTATAGTATGCTGAGATTAATTGGACAGTGGCCGATTTGGCTAAAACAGTAGAGTGTTATGCTAAGATTAGAGTTTGTTGATTGGAAATTGAATAGTTTGTTTATGTCAGTATGTGTATATATATGTCTGACTTGCTGGAAATGGCACGTAATCTGCCAAAAGTCTTTTTTTTTTCTGTAGCATAAAGCCATAAATAATAATCTGCGTAAAAGTTGTTTGATAAATTATGATGTTTTATCGCTCCTAATGCCTGCTGGCATGATTTTAGAAAATAATCTAGGTCATTAGGTTATGTAGTGCTATTCAACCAGTTAAGTGCTTTACTGTAAATAACGGTAAATCTCAAACTTTATGTTGCTTGTGAAAGAATTTCATTTTCCTGGAGAGGCAAATAAGTACTTTTTAAATTATAAGACATGTTTGCAAAAGGTAGCGTGAGGAAATTTTTAGAAGGAAAATAGGTTCTTTTTAAGTAAACATGTTTTCGAAAGTTGGTATGAGGAAAATCTTTATGAAGATAAAATTATACGAAGTATTTATTTTTGTTCTTTTCTGACTCATTATAACGGAAGTCGTCTTTTCCATTAAAAAGGTTTGTTGTTGTAATTTTTTTGTCATTCCAACATTCAATATGTTCCTTGACGATTTTAATATGAAGGTAGCTGCTAACCTTTGTCCTTTACAACACTAAGAATAAAGAATTAGTAAAGGTGCTCTTCTTCTGACTCAAGTCATTATAACTTTGGTGAAGGCACTTTATTCTATGAATGACGTTATGCTGAATATGTTAGCCTTTGTGAAAGAAGAGCTTTAAGAAAGTTTGTTGTTTCTGTAGTGATTATATGGTCATTTGAGTTGAAATTGTAACTTACTAAAATGACGAAGGATCTTATCCATTACATTATATGCCATGGAATTGTGGTATTGTTTCAGAACGTACTATTTCACTTGGTGGGATGTCTTTGTACTTTTTTGCTAACTCTCCGATGGACTGACATGGTTACATTCCTTTGGTTTGATTAACTAAATATCAATGGTTTATGAATGGGCTTTCCTTATCTTTGGTTAGACAATGTTGATTCTGAGTGTTCCTGCTACATTTTCATCCCTTCCCTTATCTAAGATAATAACATAAATGATGGATAGTTGAACATCACCTTACGGAGTTAGTGTATGAAGATTAAAATAAAATTTCAAATAAAGTGACATATTGATCTTTTTTTTTTGGTTAAGGCTGTTAATTTCAGGAACTTTTTTAATTAAAATGTTTTATTGTTCAATTACTACCAGAGATTGGGGGCAGGAACCATGGCCGTAAAATGAAGTGTATTTTGTCTAGAAGTGGTATTTTGCAATGGCTTATTATGAGTCTAATCAATAGTACTATTGCACAGTCTCCCAAAAGAAAGTACTATTGGACAGTATACATCCTCCTGAATGTTTGCCGTTTGTCCACATTTTGCCTTCACCTTTTTGCTGCTACTCTGGTTGCTGTTGTTTGTAATCATCTTTCTTTCTGTAACCACAGTTTCAATCTTATTTTTGCTTAGCTAGGTGATTCATTAGAGGAGGAACAGATTTGTAGATTTGGTGTCTATTCTCTGTTGTCCAGGTCATATGTATTAGTCATCTACATTTGTACTAACATTTTTTAGGCTCCAAATCATAAATAATTCTATAAAGATAAAGGTCTTAGTTATGCTTGATGGATATTGATGTGGAGAAAAAACAGAATTGTGTTGTTTGTAATCTATCATATTTTGCTGGGTCACCCAGCAAAATATGATAGATTACAAACAACACAAATCCACCCAGCCTGGGTGGATTTGGGTTGGAATAGATGGCTTTCAAACTTCCTTTTTCCTTTTAGTTAAACCAATTGAGTATAAAAGTCCATATATGTTATCATAAATTGCATTATTCTTCCAACTTAGATAGCTAATTGGTAAATGCTACTCAATTTATAGGAGGAAAATGTCAATCATGAAGAATATCATCAAACTGTTGGTGAACACCAATCTGTTCCAGCGGAGGAGCTTCAGAAGGTAAGTTTGAGCTAGCCTTTTCTAAATGCACCTAGAATTAGTGAATGACTTGCTTCAAGAATTTCCCAATTCACTTTTTGCAGAACTCAGACCAGGAGATAGCACAGGAAGAGTTTCAAGAACAGCAGCACGAAGACATTGACTCAAAGGAGCAACAGCAATATGCTCCCCGTAGACCTTACCAGAACAACAGAGGTGGTGGTGGACGTGGTGGTCGTAGGGGTTACCCCAATGGGCGAGGGGGCAGAGGAAGTGGAAGGGGAGGAGTGTATCAGAGTGGGCGTGGCCAGTACTATGACGAGGGCAGCAACTACTATCCGAGAAACAACTATAGGGGAAGAGGTGGCAGCGGTGGCGGCGGTGGTGGTGGAAACACGTACTATAACTACAACAATTCGTCTGGGATGCAGGGCGCACATGCTCAATCAAATGCCGCGTCAGTGTCATAACCATTGTCAAGAGTGGTTTGAATATGTCAGTGGATGTACTAAAGTGCTGGTATGTTACTCCCTGTGCAGTGTGCAACACTTCAAGTTCTCTTTTGGTTCATTTCCTTTTTCAAATATGGTAATAGAATTGAGAAATATTGCATTGTAACACCCGAGGCTTTTGGTTCATTTCCTTCTTCAGCTTTTATGATTAACTAGTCAGTGGCCCGTGCGCATACGCACGGAATTTTTAAAAACCATATGAGAAGTACAAATAATATTTATCGGGTGTTATAGTATTATGTATGACACATGAAATTTATACATTATTATTAACCTACATAAACCCATCTTTCCATAGAAAAACGCTAAGTAAACTCATCTTATTTTTCAGATGTTATTATATTAATCAATACGTTTTAAACGATCTATAAAACATAGTACTCGTCAGAATATTTCTCGGACAATTGTTAAAATCTGATAAACTTTTAGACAACAACAATAACAAAATCAAAGAAAAAGATGGTCATACTATACATTTAAGAAAAATTCAAAAAATTTAAAACCATTTCAAAATTCAAAAAGATGGTCATCCTATACACAATCCCGTGCACTACGCACGAGATTTTTAAAATTAATCTAAGTAAACTCATTATTTATCATATTAATCAACAATAATCGACCATTAGACATATATAATGAAATAAAAGATGCAATAAAAAAAAATGATAATTGATAGTTATAGATATTTTCATCGGGGTAAAACATTATTGAAAGAAATAGATATGATCACACAGGGTTAGGGATGATATATACGACAATAACCACACAGGGTTGACTCAAAAATTAACTTCAAGCTCCTAATTAACCATACTCCACCATGGAAGTGTCACATTTGAACCTTTCCTAGCCTTCATTTCCTACATCTATTCTCACGCCTGGTAACCGCTTTGAGCAGAAATTCCGACGATGACTCCCCTGAGCTCCCAATTTTGCCGCTTTCTCCGCATCCACCTACCAGCATTCCACTTAGGAACTCATCCTCAACCTCATCACTAGTATGCACGGTTAGAATATCACAAGTATCAATACATGTGTGATCAAAAGCAAAGACCTAACAAACATTAGCAGGATTCAACATCTTCAAGTCTTCTAGAATCTTAATTATATCCTTACAAACACCACTCAAATCCACCCTCTCACAACCTCCCAGATCAGCTAGAAGCTTTAGTAACACTTTCTACTTCCTGAAAATGTACACACTATTGAGGTTGCTGGATAACGACTCTACTTGTGAAAGAAATAATTTTCAACGTTTAGCTCAGAACCGGTGTTGAAGTCAAGATCTATGAAAGTTGATGAGCCACAAATGAACCAAAAGCAAAGAATAAACCAGAATTGAGTTTCCAAACAATAAAAATTTCACAGGAAAAATGGGGAAAACATACCACATAGATAATGAACACGAATACTATAAATATCATCAAAGGCACAAAAGGAGCATTCAACATATCATCAAACCACCAATTAGTTGCTTAGAAATCACCCAAATATAAACTAACCTATAATGCATGCTTAAAATGGGCTCCATCAGTATGACTTAAACATGACCCATACTTCTGATATTCACTTTTCAATACAATAACGGCTTAAGCCAAGAATACTTATGCTAAGTTGTGTCGATGAATTGAATCTACCATTTTTTTTTGAGTTAATTGTGTCAGTCGATTAAAGAGCAAGAGAATCTGTAAAAAACCAAAAAAATATTCATAGTAAATCACCATAACAATCAGTAAAAAAAATATCATGATGGCAGGTGATGAGAGGGTTTCTCGACCAAATAAATTTGTAGTCAAGACCCCGCTATAGGATAGTGGAGTCAGGTTCGTCCTCAGGAGAGAAGTCAACGGTTATAGGTTTAGTGTGTTTTGGGGTTCAGGAATAGCATGAAAAGGTGATGAGGGTGGATGTCGACAAAGAATAGAGGGGTCGATGTCGAGGGATGGAGAGAGAATGGTGGTTTGATATCGAGTAGAATATGTGCCGAATAAAAATAATAAAATAAAACAAATAAAGATGCAAACATCTAAGGTTAGGGATCATCTGAACAATAAACATATGTGCAGATCATAAATCAGATAAAGATGCATGCTTTATATCAAAGAATCGACTTTCGCAAATTCCAACAATTTAGGTGATAGAGGCTCTCGCATAAAAACCTAATTTGTTTATACCTTTTCTTAATTAGGATTAGTCGGCTCTCGCAAATAAACCCTAATTATTATCCAATTCATAATAAGATCACTTTCGCTTCAATATCATGAATAAAGAATTTTCTCAACTCTCGCAAAGGATTAATCACATAGGTAGATGATGATAAAGACAAATTCATGGATTTATAAATCAAACACACATATCTATGTTGGGATCACCCCAACCCTAGAAGAAGGAAATTAGAAACAAACCATAATAAAGGAAATTAACTTTAACATAAAATAAACTAAAACTTACAACCGTTCGTCACGTTCTTTATCCTTCTCTCTCGCCTCCTCCTCCTCCTCTCTCTCTCTCTCTCCTCTCTCGCCTTCTCTCTCTCTCCTCTCTCTTTGCGCCCTAAGACGACTTTGCTTGAATGAATGAAAATCGGCCCCCCTAGGGCTTTATTTATAGGCTTCATTCCCTAGCTATTCTAGGAAAGAAATTATATCTATATCTATATCTATCTATCTAAGAACATTAAGATAAAACATGGAAATAAAGAATTATATCTAAAAGGAAATAAAGCTAAAGTGGATAGATCTTCCTCCTCCTTGATAGAACCTGATGTATCTTGATAGAATATCTCGAATCTTGGCTTGCAAGTAACCTCTTAGGCTCGGATTTCTCCTCGTACTCGACTCAGACTTTCTGGAATTTTCCTCGACATCGAGTAAGTTCCTCGACGTTGAGTAAGGTCTTCACTTCTCGGGTTGTACTCGATCTCGGCTATCGTCTGGGCTCGTCGAGTTTTCTCGACATCTACCAAATTTGGTCGACGTCGACTAAGTGTGGCTCCTTGAGTGGCACCTGCTCAGCTTGTGCTCGATCTCGTCCTCTGGAGCAAAAGTCGAGTAGAATTTGGTCGATTTCGAGTAACTCTGTCGGCTTTCAGCATTCTGCTCCGTTCTTGAAACGCACTTTCCTGAGTCCTCGTTCGTCGGATTGACGCATATGACCATGCGTTGGAAAATTTTTTTCGAGGGCTACAACTCTCATGATGACATTAAAGCTTGATTCAGAATGATCAATACCGAAAAATGGCATTTTCTCCAGCTGCACCATCCTTAGCTTCTTCATGGATTTCCTTTAAGCTCCAAAGTGCGTCCGATTTCTGCGAAATATAACAAAAACTTGTGTAGACCTCCATATATTGTAAAATAAGTGTAAACTACACAGATTCTGTATTATTCTAACCCAAATGTATGAAATGCATGCAGAAAACGATATAAAAGTAACTATAAAACGTGGCGAATTAGGCTCACATCAAACACCCCATACTTAAGCTTGCTTGTCCTCAAGCAATACTTTTAATTGTCATACAGGGGAAGAAATCAAAACTCTCAATATATTAGATTCATTCTTATATGTCCCTGCAATCAATCGCCATCCTCGAAAAGATACTAATGTCACAAATCCATGCATGTGCAAATAAAAAGCAACATCTACTCCCAAAAGGAGGGTTATGCAAAACATTCATAAGTGACAAAGCATTAATAATCAAGAGGACTTTAATTTAAGCTCAAATAAGGAGTAGATTGGTAAAAGGCTAAAAGGTGGGATATTTTTGGCCATGTGGTGTTAAATCCGGGGAAATGCATTATTTCCAAACTTTCTCAACCACATTCCTTCTTCATAAGATCTCTCACATTTCATAATGCTTATATCAATAATAATGCTTTTACCTCTCTAACCTCAGCACTGTCTTCTCGCGAGTCGCAAACATGGGTGTCATGAATGGCCCCGAATACTTAGTGCTTTGGACTCCTCACCTGTGTCTCCTATCTCACTGAACTATTATCTCAGTAAGCAGGGTCGATCTACCTTTATCTCATGAGGTGATCGGATTTTCTTTCACTCATTAAATTTTCCATATTTTTCAAACAATTTCCTTCCAAACTCCATATATGATAGATAACAACACAAATACCATATAACATCTCCATAATATAACATCATTCTCAACATAATCCCCGGATAGGAAATAAGGTAAAGAATGGGCAATATTTAGATCATGTGGAGCATATATGAAATAAGGCATAATATGGCTTTGTGTAATGCATAAGCATAGATAAGGTTAGGATATAACAACATGAGCATTATATGGAAATATAAAGTCCTCCATCCTCTTATCATGCAACATGTCAAAAGCAATTTCAAAATTTACCTCTTTTCAGGGTTTTCAAGAAAATATGCACTTCATTGTGACTTCCCTTTACTAGGCAATTTCATGCTATATCTCTAATGAATCCAATTTTGCATCGTCGAGTTTAATTTATGCTTCCATGACATTACCCAAAAATTTTCAATGAGGGTCATTTTTATAAACTTTGGAAAACATGTATATAAGCACATAAATTAATAATGAATTCCAAAATAACCATGTATAAGCAATTCAAGAAATAAACTTCAAATATGCACGCAAAATGTCAAATATGGTCAAATATGCACAAAGTAAGCCCTTCCCCCACCCCATACTTAAACATTACAGTGTCCTCACTGTATAAAAAAGAAGGGTACAGAAAGAAACTCACTAGACAGATGTGCAGGGCTTCAAAATATCGAGTGAAAATGCTGCTGGGCCTAGTCCGAATTTAGCTTGCTTCTATCCCCATGGACCTGAAAAAATGTAGAAGAAAAATACCCACAATAGAAAAACTAAAAGTTCAAAACCAAAAACAAAAGCAACAATGTCTAAAAATCCAAAAAATGAATGTCTATTTACAAGCTCTAGACTTTATAGTCGCTAGGCCGACTTCTTCATTAAGCATTAGCCTGGCTCATCTTTTTCCGGAGGTATAGGTGGATCTGGTGGTTCCTTCGGTGGTGGAAAGTGTGGGATGTCATCCGGGGGCATCATGTGAAGAAGCTTAAACCTTCCCGAGTGGACGCTCCATGGCTCCACCCATTCATCTTCCTTGGTTCGAGCTAGCATGTATAACGGAAGATATAAAGAAAATATACATACCTCATCATCATACCTCTTCCGCTTCATATGTTGATTTGTTTGGGCATCTCCACCACAGCAAAACGGTGGAGTGGGAAGAGATCTTTCCACCTCATCATGCGGAGCTTCATGCCACTTTACTAGGACCCCATACTTGAATATGAACATCGGTTGCTCAAAATCATCGGAGATAGCCTTCACCTTGTAAGGTAAAAGCGATCTTGGAATGCCTTGGTCAACAATGTCCAACTTCTTCTCTTCTAATGCTATTTCGCCTCGGGATCCTTCATATGATTCATCAACAATAGGTAGCAAAGTAGGAATGAAATTCGAGGAAGGACATATCTGGTTGTCGACATCGAGTGGGTCAATTGACTTGTCGAGAGGAGGCCATGGTCCTTTAGACTGAATAGAAGCCTCAAGCCTTCGGATTTCGTCTTCCAGCCGAGCTATTTCCCTTAATCGTGACTCCTCCACTGCGATTCTATTTCTCCGTCTCAAATCTTGAAACCATTCTTCCCATGGAGGATTCCCTTTAACAAAGTCTTCCATCTTTGTACCTAAGCTTTGAAATCACAATCAAGAACAAAAATTAGTGGCAAACGCTTGGCACCCAGTTGGTACCGGTGAGATAGGTGGGGGTAGGGTATGTGATAGGGAAAGAAAAAGGGATGGACTTTTCTGAACCTTAAACACAATTAAACTAGGCGCGATTGATATCTCCCCAGCAACGGCGCCAATTTGACGAGAGGGTTTCTCGACCAAATAAATTTGTAGTCAAGACCCCGCTATAGGATAGTGGAGTCAGGTTCGTCCTCAGGAGAGAAGTCAGCGATTCTAGGTTTAGTGTGTTTTGGGGTTCAGGGATAGCATGAAAAGGTGATGAGGGTGGCTGTCGACAAAGAATAGAGGGGTCAATGTCGAGAGATGGAGAGAGAATGGTGGTTTGATATCGAGTAGAATATGTGCCTAATAAAAATAATAAAATAAAATAAATAAAGATGCAAACTTCCAAGGTTAGGGATCACCACAACAATAAACATATGTGCAGATCATAAATCACATAAAGATGCATGCTTTATATCAAATAATCGACTTTCACAAATTCCAACAATTTAGGTGATAGAGGCTCTCGCATAAAAACCTAATTTGTTTCTACCTTTTCTTAATTAGGATTAGTCGGCTCTCGCAAATAAACCCTAATTAATATCCAATTCATAATAAGATCACTTTCGCTTCAATATCATGAATAAGGAATTTCCTCAACTCTCGCAAAGGATTAAGCACATAGGTAGAAGATGATAAAGACATACAAATTCATGGATTTATAAATCAAAACACATATCTATGTTGGGATCACCCCAACCCTAGAAGAAGGAAATTAGAAACAAACCATAATAAAAGAAATTAACTTTAACATAAAATAAACTAAAACTTACAACCGTTCGTCACGTTCTTTCTCCTTCTCTCTCGCCTCCTCCTCCTCCTCTCTCTCTCTCTCCTCTCTCGCCTTCTCTCTCTCTCCTCTCTCTTTGCGCCCTAAGACGACTTTGCTTGAATGAATGAAAATCGCCCCCCCTAGGGCTTTATTTATAGGCTTCATTCCCTAGCTATTCTAGGAAAGAAATTATATCTATATCTATATTTATCTATCTAATAACATTAAGATAAAACATGGAAATAAATAATTATATCTAATAGGAAATAAAGCTAAAGTGGATAGATCTTCCTCCTCCTTGATAGAACTTGATGTATCTTGATAGAATATCTCGAATCTTGGCTTGCAAGTAACCTCTTAGGCTCGGATTTCTCCTCGTACTCGACTCGGACTTTCTGGAATTTTCCTCGACATCGAGTAAGTTCCTCGACGTCGAGTAAGGTCTTCACTTCTCAGATTGTACTCGATCTCGGCTATCGTCTGGGCTCGTCGAGTTTTCTCGACATTGACCAAATTTTGTCGACGTCGACTAAGTGTGGCTCCTTGAGTGGCTCCTGCTCAGCTCGTGCTCAATCTCGTCCTCTGGAGGAAAAGTTGAGTAGAATTTGGTCGATTTCGACCAGTTTGGTCGATTTCGAGTAACTCTGTCGGCTTTCAGCATTTTGCTCCGTTCTTGAAACGCACTTTCCCGAGTCCTCGTTCGTCGGATTGACGCATATGACCATGCGTTGGAAAGTTCTTTTCGAGGGCTACAACTTTCATGCAGAAATTAAAGCTTGATTCAGAATGATGAATACCGAAAAATGGCTTTTTCTCCGGCTGCACCATCCTTAGCTTCTTCATGGGTTTCCTTTAAGCTCCAAAGTGCGTTCGATTTCTGCGAAATATAACAAAAACTTGTGTAGACCTCCATATATTGTAAAATAAATTTAAACTACACAGATTCTGTATTATTCTAACCCAAATGTATGAAATGCATGCAGAAAACGATATAAAAGTAACTATAAAACATGACGAATTAGGCTCACATCAACAGGCGAAAAACATAGGAAAGAATATAGTTAACATGACAGTAATGGCAAATTCTAAACTATCTACACAAGGGTTCTTGATTCACTGCCTCTGTTAGTATCAAATCATACAAAGATCATTTGAGGAATTTGCCACAAAATAAAAGAGGCAGTCTTTTTTTTTATTTTTTATTATACCATCAAAATGAGAAATTGAGAGCCTAAAAGATGAAAATTCAGCCAAATGAATAAAGGTTTTGTTTCAAGAAAATAGAATTCCCAGAGAAAATCAAGGTAAATCAGCATTTAGTCTAGATAAAACTTCACCAAGACAATACTCCTTATTGTTTAAGGAAACATATACCCCTCCTCCATCGATTGATAATCTCACAAAATACCTCAAATGCTCCTACAAAACTCCAGTTAAGTTGATTTGTTTTAGTTGAGGTATGTGATGTCTCTAAAGTAGCCATGTATTTATGCATATTTTAGTTCCATATTCTCTACATTTTGCATATTTCGGGTTAGGAATATGTCGAATTTATGTAGTATATGCTTATTTGTCAGAAATGGAGATCTACATAAGTTTCTGTTTAATATTTCAGAATATGGAACCATTTCGGGAGAAAATCAAGATGCAAGAACCGGAGCTCAAAGTTACTCGACATCGACAAACCATAGTCGATCTCGACAAGCCATGTCTAGGCACACCAGGATCGAGGAGGACCATGCCGAGAAGCTGAAGACGAAGAACCCGACTCCAAGCCTCTACTCGAGATCGAGTAACCAACTCGAGATCGACGAAGCACCACAGCCCATGCCCGGAGTCGAGGACAGCATGATCGAGGATGCCGAGGAAGAGTTACCCGACCTGACCTGGAAGCCGGACACCACAACTCTAGATCGAGGACCATCCTCGATGTCGACAGAGGCTGAGAGCACTATGTCCGAAGCATGTCGAGCGGAGTTGCTCGACAACACCAGGAGGCCAAGACGATGAGCCACCCAACTCGAGATCGAGTAATGTTCCTCGAGATCGACGACACCCAGGAGCCATGTCCAAGCCAGTTCGAGGAAGACCAACCCGAGACGCCGAGCTAGCCTAGTTGATGACACTTCTACTCGAGATCGAGTAGGTTTACTCGAGATCGAGGAGCCGCGTCCCGAAGCTGCATTACGCGGTTTGAGCTGTCCTACGCGTTATGGGAGTCCTTGGAGCCGAAGGAATCCGGGATGGCCGAGTCTATCTTACATCTATCAACAACTATCCATGGAAGACAAGATCTATCAACAAGAAGATATTTACCTATTTTTGATTTAATTTCCCCTTTATAGATTTAATTCCTAAATTGCATTTATTTATCATTAAGCTTTTTAGATATAGTGTTAGATATAATTAGATATTTCTATCCTTGATTAGCAAGGTTTAGAAAGCTATAAATAAAGCCCATGAGGCTGAGATTCAATCATTCAATTTCAGTAGGAGAAGTAGTAGTAGAGAGAGAAAGGGAGGCCGAGTGGAGCAAAGAAGCGAGAGCAAGTTGGCTTTGTTCGGTTGTACTTTCTTCAGTTTGATTGAATGCAATTAGTTTCTTTTCATCAATCAATGTTTGAGGTTGCAATGAAGCGCTAGTAGTCCACCCACTTCTAGGGTTGGGGCGAGCCCGACGATAGCCCTGCGTGTTTGAGGTAAAGATCCGACTTTTATCATGTTTTGAGCATCTATTACTTGTTATGTGTTTATTACCCATTCAATGGAGGTCGATGCTAACAACTTGGATTGTAAACATAAAATCAATAGAGACAATTAGGGTTTCTTGAAAGGGTTGTCTAATTGTTGGAAAAGGCGGATGCTTGGTTCCTTTGATGCGATTCACATGATTATCTGTTTTATTCTTCCCTTACACATGCTTGGTTATCGTTGTTGCAAACCCCAATCTTGGAAGTCTTTTACATATAGTTCAGTTCGAAATCCCAAAGCCTTTGCATTTATTTTCTTTCGTTTTATTCTCTTTCTTCCTCGAGATCGACTAGCACTACTCGATCTCGAGCACTGATCTTCGACCCAAGTCGTTGTAGCTTCTGTGTGCAGGAACTCGACCAAGACAAACCGACGTCGACGAAGACCCAACTCGATCTCGAGTAAGGCCTTGTCGAGATCGACCACCACCCTGTGCTTGCTGCTGCGCTGTGTTTGACTGTCCGATCTTCTGTCGAGTTGTTGTACTCGAGATCTAGGACCACCGTTCCTCGTGGATCGATCCTGACTTCCCGCTGCTACATCAGGAGAAGGTCTTGTAATGATTTGCAAGGGATGAAATCTAGTTTGCCTTAGTTTATTTACATTCTATTTTGCATACTCGATTTCCTCTAACAACAAATTGGCGCCGTTGCCGGGGAAACTATCATTCGCACCTCAGGTAGTTAGTTCTCACGTCTGCTTTGAGTTACTTTACAGGTGTATGCGCCGTTTTGGTCAACCACTTGAGTTTGACGGCTTAGACAACCCAGAACGTCTTATACAAGCCCACGCTAGACTGAAGAGAGCCATGGCTGCCGCAGAAACCCAGGAACAGCTGATACAGAGGCTTACAAGGGAACTGGCCACTAAAGATGCTGCTATCGCCGCTGAGAAAGCAGCAAGGGATCAAGCAGAAGCTGAGCTTGCCCAATATCCAACTACTGCAGAGGATTATATGCATCCAACTCTCGTCGTGCCTGAATCGGCGATTCTAATTCCTGAAAACTCTTTTGAAATTCGCACTCAATTTCTTATAGAGGTTAAAAATAATGCTTTTTATGGCAAATTTAATGAGTGTCCTCTTGAACATATTACCAATTTTTCTGACATGTATCGTACTCTTGCTGAAGGTACTACTCTGGAATATGTCAAGATGAAGGCTTTTCACTGGTCTCTCGCTGGGCCTGCACTGAAGTGGCTTGAAGGGCTGAAACCAAGATCACTCACAACATGGGCCCAAGTAGAGCAAGAATTTCTGATAAATTCTTCCCACCCGCCAAGACAGCACTCCTCCGCCAGAAAATCACCGCCTTCAAACAGAAGCATGGGGAGCCGCTAGCAAAGGCATGGGAACGCTATAAAGAACTGTTGCGATCTTGCCCTACTCATGGACAACCACCCTACGTCATTCAGGAGATCTTCTTCAACTCTCTTGATCAAGTCACTAAGGACAAGATCAATCAGTACACTCGCTATGAGTATCTGACGATGCCACCAATCGACGCCTGGGGTGTGCTAGACAAGCTCACCAATTATGAAAACAAATATGGGTCTACTACAAACTATGAGGAGAACTCCTATGCCAGGCCATCACCATCTATGCCACTCTATGAGCCAGCAAAGGAGATTGACCCAGATGTCAGAGAGCAGTTCTACAGAGACCAGAATCACAAGCTCCTCAAGCAAGTCAAATATCTATCTGTCAATCAGCCTTGCATCGAATGCGGATCACAGAGGCACACCACTACTGAGTGCCCACACACTGAGCAAGTCAGAATGACAGAGACACATGAAGAGGCAGCCTACGCTGGGGGTCCCAATCGCTACATGGGAGATCAAAGGTTCTATCAACCACAGTGGAACCAAGGTCCTCCTAGGAACCCCCACCCTACAGAGCTCCAGGACATCCAGAAAGGGATCAAAAGAAGGATGATCTGCAACTCATCCTTCAGGAGATGCGTCGGAATCAGGGCACCATCAACGACCAGTTCCAGAACATCACTACAAAATTTGGAGAACTGGATATCTGGAAAAGAGGAATAAAGACCTAGATGGGTCAAACCGCTACACAGATCCCACGACCATCCGGACAGCTCCCTGGGCGAACAGAACCAAATCCTAAGGGGAAGACCGGACACGTCGCAGCTATCAAACTCAGAAGTGGGCATCAATTACACGAGCCAGAGGTTGGGAAACATCAAGACAAGGCAGAGCAACAACTCGACATAGAGCAGACTCAACTCGATCTTGAGGAAACAGTACTCGACCTCGATAAAAAGCTGCTCGACACAGACCAGAAGCTGAGCTCGGACTCCGCTACGCAGCCCAGCAAGTCGAAATCGACCACCCAAGTCGATCTCGAGGAGCCTCTGGTCAAGATCGAGGAACAGCAAGCCGACCTCGACGACTCTACAACACCTCCGACGTCTGATCTGGCTCCGAAGCAGAAAAAGCCACTGCCTTTCCCTTCCAAAGCACATAAAGATCCCACTGCAGGTAGGTTTACCAGATTTGTTAATATGCTGCAAGAACTAAATGTTTCTATTCCTTTTACAGAAGCCCTGCAAGAGATGCCTGGATATGTCAAATTTCTGAAGGAAATCCTGAGCAAGAAGCGATCCATCTCAGAGATCGCAGTCGAATGCAAAGTACTCCACTTCCCTGAAAAGAGACTTGACCCTGGTAAGTTTTCTGTTACTGTGGGTTTTAGACAATATAAATATGAGTCTCTGTGTGATTTAGGAGCAAGTGTGAGCATCATGCCTT
Source organism: Persicaria tinctoria (assembly GCA_037127255.1). Taxonomy (NCBI): domain Eukaryota; kingdom Viridiplantae; phylum Streptophyta; class Magnoliopsida; order Caryophyllales; family Polygonaceae; genus Persicaria; species Persicaria tinctoria. The sequence continues at coordinate 41,999,093 of JBANSL010000013.1, forward strand.
TATCTATCTGGCGGAAGGTCAAGATAGGATGCATAGAGCATGTGGATGCCAAACTATACATTGCAAACAATACAGTGGTCATCCCTATAGGTATAGTGGAGAATGTCCCCGTCCAGGTTGGTAAATTCTTTGTTCCAGCAGATTTCCTTATTATAGACTGTGCTGAAGATCCTACTAGCCCTATTATTCTTGGTAGACCATTCTTAGCTACTGCAGATGCCAGAATTAGTGTCAAAAATCGCTCGCTCACCTTCACCATAGGCGATGAGGTTTTGGATTTCTCTTTTGGCCCTGCAAAAGAGGAAATTTCATGGCTGGAGGTAAAGAGCATCAGCAACCACGGGACCAAGCAAACAACGGAGGAAAGCAACAACACTGTACTCGAGATCGACCAAGCCAACTCGATCTCGACTAGGGTTCTCCTCGATCTCGACCATGACTTGTCGACATCGACTTCCTCTGTTAAGCCACTGACTTACCCAGAGCCTAAGTATGGGGTCCCTGTACTCGAGGTCGACCAGACGTACTCGACATCGACAAGCCCCAAGCCCAAAGATTTCTGTTTTGGGTCCGAAAAAGTAAGCTCAGGTATGAATTCTACTCCCCCTCAATCCATAAAGAAAATTATCAATAATTTAAACGGAGGTAAGGCCCCATGGCGAGAGAATATGTGAAAGCTAAGAGCTTGAAGGAAGAAGAAGAAAAAGAAGGAAGATGATGCAAGCAACCCCCTGTCAGCTGAGCTTGCATACTACCATCAGGACCTAGATGATCCAGGAGAAGGGCCACGCATGAGCGGGCCCCACACTAATGGTCCTTGAGCGCAAACGGAGAAGTCGGCCTAGCGACTCTAAAATCTAGAGCATGTATATAAACTTTATGAATTTTGGGACTTTTTGGTTTTTGGTTTTTGGTTTTGGTTTTATGTCTTTTAGAATACTTCATGTGGATAGTCTTGTTTTTGTGTGCAATCTAACACTTTTAGGTCGGCAAGCATATAAGGATCGCGAAAAGTGGAATAAAGAAGTCCCTGAAAAACAGTCAGAATCGACGAAGGCCAAGTCGACGACGACGAGGAGGAGTAGCCCAGACACTCCTCGATATCGGGTAGGCCAACTCGATATCGACTAAGCCACCAGAAGCTCCTCGACTTCAGAATCCACTGGACACAGAAAAGCTACTCGATGTCGAGTAAGGGTACTCGAGATCGACTAAAGAATATTTCCTCGACCTGCACTGATTCGTCCTCCTCGATATGTTATCCTGTGAGTTTCTTCCTTTACTCTTGTTTTTATTTAATTTTTATACAGTAGGGACACTGTATATTTTAAGAATGGGGTGGGGGAAGAGCTCATTATCATTATTATATGTTTTAGTCTTGCTTTTTGGTTTGACATGGTGACATGGTGAAATTTTATGTTATGCATTCATGTTTAAGTTTTATGCATTTTTTATACTTTAGTCTTGTTTTTTTTAAAATAAAAAAAAATAAAAAATAAAAAATAAAAAAATGTCGAAAAGAGAAAAAAAAATGCATGTTTAATTTCTGCATTGTGTTAGTTTTTATACCCTGACTTAGATGTCCTATGATGATGAATAATGATTGACTTGATCATGTAAATCCTATGGCATGTTCGGAAGGTTTAGCCTAAGTCCTCAAAATGGTTTTTATGTGGATTGTGAACTTGTGATGAAATTGAGCACATATGATCCTAAGCTAAAGGTAAAATCCAACAAAAATTGTCCTAGTGAGAATCTTGGCCTTATAGAGAGAACATTAAAAATCCCTCTTCTTTCTTGAGTGTATTTACTCTTCCTATGCATCTCTAAACGTTGTGATAGTTATTCAAAGCCAATGCATTTATATATTTATGTTAATGAGAATTAAATGATGGAGGCACCTTTTAAGCCAATTTACCTACCCTACATTATCCCTGCTTGAAGCCAGAACATTAGCCTGAGACTTTTATTGTAAACTCCACAAAATTATCCTTAGCCAAATTGAGCCTGACTCCCATTTGGGAATTAAGACTTAGAGTTGATTGAAATAATGGTTTGTGGAAGGAATGAGCTTATGTTGCATTTCAAGTAAGAAGGATTTATGAACTTTATTAAGATATGGGTTGGTTTTATATTTTTATCTTGCTATGCATATTATGTAAAAGGATTTTTGGCTCACCCTATAAATGCACCATTAGTTTTTATTTCCGTTCGAAAAAAGAAAAAAAAAAGAAAAAAAAAAGAAAAAAAAAAGAAAAAAAAAATCGAAAAAGAAGTTTATGTTTATGAATAAAGTGCATGAGCCAAATTTACCTTATTTCTTTCATTATTCGCAAGATACATACTTTGGAGAGGATGAGGAAGTTTGAAAGGTTACATACTTCATTGAGATAAATTGGAGAGTTTGGTTGATACATATAATTGAGAGTTATGGTTTGGTTGAGTTGGAAATTTAGGAGTCTTGATTCCCGAATTTTATTAAGCACCACATGACCAAATAATTCCATACCCTTATATTTCTTACCAAGCCCCTTACAACCCCGCCGAATGGAATCTTCTTTGAAGACTTCTATTGAGCGAAGTCCTCCTAATAATTCTTATTGCATTTTCATAATTGGTTGCGAAGTGGATTCATATTTAAATTGCAATGTTTATGAGATTGTATATGGAATTGAGTTGAAAATTGATCTTCATAGCCTAAATGTTGTTGCAGGAGGATGGTCAAGTATGAAATAAATATGAAATAAAGTTCAGACTGACTTCCCTGTCTCAGCAAATAAATACAAGACTTCCTCCCGTTGTAGTAAGAGAATAGTCAGGATCGAATCCACGAGGAAGCACGTCAGCAGTTCTCAGGTAGCTTTAAATTCTCACAGACAAAGCAGCAGAAAAGACAGAAACACAGAAAGAAACAGAAATAAAAGCAGAAAAACAAAAGCAAAGAACAAAGCAAGACAGAAAAGACAAAGCAAAGCAGAAACTAAAAGCAAAGGCAGAGGCTCGTCGATCTTGACAAGAGTCAACTCGAGATCGACCACAGCAGTGAACAACAGAAACTCAGAAAGTGAAAATCGACGAAAACAGAAGAAAACCAACTCGACCTAGACCAGCTCCTACTCGAGATCGACTAGATGGTACTCGATCTTGACAAAGCTTTCCTCTGTGTCGACTAGAATGCAGAAAATATAAATTTGCAGAATTAAACTAAAATTTAGATTTTTGACAGAAATAAATCAATATAATAAAGACTTCCAAAGCCAGGGTTTCAACACCACAATGATAACCATGCAAAGTAACACATAAAGGCATAAAAGATCATGCTTTCCATCAAATAACTTTCGTCATTAACAAATAGGCATATAGAGGCTCTCGCATAAACCCTAATTGTTACTAACCCTTTTTCACATAATTAATCTAAGTTGTATTAAGATCACTTTCGCTTCAATAACACAAACAAGGATCACCTTCAACTCTCGCAAAAGAATCGTGCTCATAGGGATAGAAGATGAATTGCACAAAAAGATCTGACCTTTATCGCATCGCCTCACATGGCCACCGTCGGGCTCACCCCAGCCCTAGAAGTGGGTGGACTACTCACGCCTCATTGCAATAACAGACATTGAATTGAAAGAAACTTGCATTAAAACTAAATTCAAAGCCTTTTACAATCCTGGCAATCAACTTTCGCAGAAAGCCAAAACCTTAAAAAACCTTAGAACTCCTAAACTTCTCTGTGGAACTAACTAATTGTCTCTCAAAATTGAATATATATAAAACTGAGCCCCATGGGCTTTATTTATAGGCTTCTAACCCTTGCTATTCAAGGATAGAATCTTCTATCTATATCTAAAATTATATCTAAATTGCTAAAAGATAAATAAATGCCATAAAGAAATAAATCAACAAGGAAAAGATAAATCTAAATAGGGTAGGTCTTCATGTCTTGATAGATTGCGTCTTCCATAGATAGAACTTGATGGATTTGGATAGAATCTTCCTCCTTTGGCCCCAAGGAATCCCAAGTCTACTCGGACAGGTCTTCGTCGACGCGTTTCTGGACACTGGCCTACTCGACCTCGACAAGGGCTCGTCGACCTCGAGTAGGGTGGATCGTCGACTGGACTTCCTGGCTAGCTCTGCTCGATGTGGCTCAGTCTTGGCTCCTGGTGCTCGTCGACCTCGACAAGGCGTAGTCGACCTCGAGTAGAAAAGTGTTGCCGACTAGGTCTCCTCGGGTAGGTTTACTCGACTGGCTCGGATCTGGACTCAGGCGCTCGTCGATCTCGACCAACTCTTGTCGAGATCGAGTAGAGGTGGGGACGTCTGGTCGAGCAGGCTTCTCCTCGGCATGGACTCGGACTGGCGTTGTGGGGGTTGTCGATCTCGACTAGGGCTTGTCGAGATCGAGTAGGGTTGCTCGGCTTCTCGTCCTCGGCTTCTCGGTCAGCTTCTCTCCTCGACTCCGGGTGTGGTGTCTGGGCTTCGTCGATCTCGACTAGGGCTTGTCGAGATCGAGTAGACTTCCGGAGATGGGTTGTCTGGCTTTCTCGATCAGGCTTGCTCGACCAAGGTTCCGTTGCTTCCTTGACCTTGGACTTCTGTAGTGGTTTTCCGAGCTTTTCCGACCTTCTGTAGAATTTCTGTAAAATGCTTTGATTTCTGTGAATTAAACAGAAACTGGTGTAGATTCCATAATTTGGCAAATAAACATAAACTACATAGATTCTGTACTATCTTAGCCCAAATGAATGAAATGCATGCAGAAATCGATATAAAAGTTACTGTAAAACATGGCAGATTCAGCTCACAACAAACACAACAGAAACTGGTGTAGATTCCATAATTTGGCAAATAAACATAAACTACATAGATTCTGTACTATCTTAGCCCAAATGAATGAAATGCATGCAGAAATCGATATAAAAGTTACTGTAAAACATGGCAGATTCAGCTCACAACACTAAACACATTGAGAGTTGAGTGTAAACACATTATCCCTGTGAGGTTGGATTTATATTGCCTATGCCTATGGATCGCTCATATATGTGTGATGACGTTAAATTCACTTGTCTTACATTGCTACTCCTTAAAATGTTGCTTTTGACGAAGGCGAAGACTTGAAGGATGTGTTGTAGGTCTTGGTTATTGTTTGGTTATTGCTTGAGGACAAGCAAGTCTATGTATGGGGTGATTTGATGTCTCTAAAGTAGCCATGTATTTATGCATATTTTAGTTCCATATTCTCTACATTTTGCATATTTCGGGTTGGGAATATGTCGAATTTATGTAGTATATGCTTATTTGTCAGAAATGGAGATCTACATAAGTTTCTGTTTAATATTTCAGAATATGGAACCATTTCAGGAGAAAATCAAGAAGCAAGAACCGGAGCTCAAAGTTACTCGACATCGACAGACCATAGTCGATCTCGACAAGCCATGTCTAGGCACACCAGGATCGAGGAGGACCATGCTGAGAAGCTGAAGACGAAGAACCCGACTCCAAGCCTCTACTCGAGATCGAGTAACCAACTCGAGATCGACGAAGCACCACAGCCCATGCCCGGAGTCGAGGACAGCATGATCGAGGATGCCGAGGAAGAGTTACCCGACCTGACCTGGAAGCCGGACACCACAACTCTAGATCGAGGACCATCCTCGATGTCGACAGAGGCTGAGAGCACTATGTCCGAAGCATGTCGAGGGGAGTTGCTCGACAACACCAGGAGGCCAAGACGATGAGCCACCCAACTCGAGATCGAGTAATGTTCCTCGAGATCGACGACACCCAGGAGCCATGTCCGAGCCAGTTCGAGGAAGACCAACCCGAGACGCCGAGCTAGCCTAGTCGATGGCACTTCTACTCGAGATCGAGGAGCCGCGTCCCGAAGCCGCGTTACGCGGTTTGAGCTGTCCTACGCGTTGTGGGAGTCCTTGGAGCCGAAGGAATCCGGGATGGACGAGTCTATCCTACATCTATCAACAACTATCCATGGAAGACAAGATCTATCAACAAGAATATATTTACCTATTTTAGATTTAATTTCCCCTTTATAGATTTAATTCCTAAATTGCATTTATTTATCATTAAGCTTTTTAGATATAGTTGTAGATATAGATAAATATTTCTATCCTTGATTAGCAAGGAATAGAAAGCTATAAATAAAGCCCATGGGGCTGAGATTCAATCATTCAATTTCAGTAGGAGAAGTAATAGTAGAGAGAGAAAGGGAGGCCAAGTGGAGCAAAGGAGCGAGAGCAAGTTGGCTTTGTTCAGTTGTACTTTCTTCAGTTTGATTGAATGCAATTAGTTTCTTTTCATCAATCAATGTCTGAGGTTGCGATGAAGCGCGAGTAGTCCACCCACTTCTAGGGTTGGGGCGAGCCCGACGATAGCCCTGCATGTTTGAGGTAAAGATCCAACTTTTATCATGTTTTGAGCATCTACTACTTGTTATGTGTTTATTACCCATTCAATGGAGGTCGATGCTAACAACTTGGATTGTAAACATAAAATCAATAGAGACAATTAGGGTTTCTTGAAAGAGTTGTCTAATTGTTGGAAAAGGCGAAAGCTTGGTCCTTTGATGCGATTCACATGATTATCTGTTTTATTCTTGCCTTACACATGCTTGGTTATCGTTGTTGCAAACCCGAATCTTGGAAGTCTTTTACATACAGTTCAGTTCGAAATCCCAAAGCCTTTGCATTTATTTTCTTTCGTTTTATTCTATGTCTTCCTCGAGATCGACTAGCACTACTCGATCTCGAGCACTGATCTTCGACCCAAGTCGCTGTAGCTTCTGTGTGCAAGAACTCGACCAAGAAAAACCGACGTCGACGAAGACCCAACTCGATCTCGAGTAAGGCCTTGTCGAGATCGACCACCACCCTGTGCTTGCTGCTGCGCTGTGTTCGACTGTACGATCTTCTGTCGAGTTGCTGTACTCGAGATCTAGGACCACTGTTGTCGACTTCTGTCCGTGAGATTTCACCGCTGCCTAGGATCGCTGACACGCTTCCTCGTGGATCGATCCTGACTTCCCGCCGCTACATCAGGAGGAGGTCTTGTAATTTTATCAAGGGATGAAATTTGGTTTGCCTTAGTTTATTTACATTCTATTTTGCATACTCGATTTCCTTCTACAACGGTATGCATGTACTTTGCAATCAATCAGCATACAAAAAGGCTTTTATAGGGATGAATTGTGCATTGCTGTGGAATTGCAAAAGAAGACAACTGGGTACAATACCACATGAGCAAGCAAAATAAGCCGATGTCAAACCTGGTGGACAATATATGCTTTAGCTACTGCCAACTGAGGGACTTTTACTTTTACGATTCAAATGCCATTGGAAGATCCCAAAAACTCGGGATTAAATATAAGAGCAACTTATTCTTCATTAGGCAATAACCAATGGATCCAACATATCTCTCACCTAGATCCCCTCTTTCTCTCCAAAAATGACAGCAAACACTCCCGTTCAAAAAAGCCCAAACCCTAGGTCATCACCGGCCGCCGCCAGCAAACTTGCCCAAACGCCGCTGATCGGACTTCCGAGCTCCGCCTTCGACCTGCACATCCCGGTCGTCAGGAGTGCCACAATCCCTAGAGTACGCCGCTCCCGAAATCAGCCACAAAAGAAAAGTGAGAAAGAGATTGAAAAACCTCTCAAAATCCAAAAAAATCAGCCTGCAATCTTCCCCATTCTTGTGAAAGATGAGAGCAGTTTTAGATCTAGTATCAAACTATTGCAAAGATGGCACAAAAAATGGAAGGAAAAGGAAGCTTTGACGATCTCAAGTGGCTCTGTTAAAGGGAAACGAAAAAGAAAGTCGAAAGGGGTAATCCTCGGTTCGTGTTTTTGGGCGGCTCGGTGGCTCCGACGGCGGTTTGCCCTTCGTGCCGAGCGGGTTCTCTGGTGCTTATGGCAGTCGGTGGTGGACGGGGGGCGTGTCTCATCTTTCCAGTTTCTCTGGCTATACGTGTTGTCGGGTTGTGTTCGTTGGCGTGGCTGGGTGTTCTCCGCCCTAGTCGTGTCAGATTTTGCTTTTCGGAGGTACCCCTACCAAATTACCATTGATGGCTTGAAGGTTAGTTTCCTGTCTAGCCATGTACTCTCAATTCGGTTTGTTTCGAACACATTTTCTATTGTCTATATAAACCCTTGTCGGGTATTGCCTGATTACTGTCAGTTTGTTTATTCCATTGCCTGCTGTGCTTGTTATCGGAGCTTTGTTTGCTTTTGGTGTTATCACTTGTCTCAATCGTTTGAGAGGGTTACTCGCTATAGTTCTTCTTTGCAAGACTATACTTGTTTGCTCAATATATTTTATCATATCAGTGGTTATCAACTTATCCTATTCAGTGATCAGCAATTTATGTTCCAAGATTTATTCTTACTAAGCTACTATTTGTCTAACCTGGAGTGCTTTGAATTCCATTGGCACCTCAATTGGTCTAGGCGTGCTGCCTATTTTTTCCATGTTCGTTTCGTTAAGTATGATTATCGTCTTCCTATTGCTTATTTATGGGAGTTAAGTGCTCTTCTTGGTCTGTATGGTTTTGATCACTCACATCGAGTCTATAATTATCAACTCGACGATCTGTGGACTTGTTCCAGTACTCTTATGCGCATTCAATCTTTGCCACAACCTGGCTTTCTACTACATTATGGCTCGATAGCCATAAAATACCAAACAATCCGTTGGTACACAACCATCCAGAGTCCACTACTCATCTTTGTACCAGCAATGGGGGAGGACTATCAACATTGTAGGCTTCACACGCTAATCTCAAGTTGGTTTACTTACCCCTCAATTATGTTTGAACTGAGTCCTTTGTATCTTATTGGTATTGTTAGGGAGTCCTCCCTATGCACATTCGGTTGGTGTTGTTTTGTCAGGACTTGTAGAGTCTCATTTATAGCTTACAACTTCCGTTCTGTATTGATTCAACAGTCAGTTTTGTATGTCTTTCTAACAATTACTTCCCATAACGTTGGTTTTTAATGAATATAAGCACTTGGAATTGTTGTGGATTACGTCGCAGGAACCTATGGACTGCAGTTGAGTCCTTTTGTAAAACAAACTATATTAATGTGTTGGCCTTGATAGAAACTAAGAAAGATACCTGTCCTGATGAGCATCTCTGGAAGAAAAATGGGTTCTCAAATATTGCGTTTGCTCCGGCTACGGGTTTTGCAGGGGGTATCTGTTTTATTTGGAAAGACCTTCCACCGGCTGAAGAAAGCATTGATCTTTTCTTAGTTTCTAACCGCTTTATTCACGTCAATTATTTTGATTCCGTTAAAGCACAAACAATTGCAGTTCTCATCACCTATGTGCCACCCGATAACAGGGATAAAGATGCCTTCTGGCAGTCCATCTATGATTACTCTGCATCTATCACCTTTCCCATATGTATTATGGGTGATCTAAATGATATTATCGCACCTTCAGAGAAGTTAGGTGGTATTGACCCAACTCCTGCTAGATTTCGACGTCTTTGTGCTGTTATCAGTAACCTTTCTTTATGTGAACTTCCTACTATAGGAGGGTCTTTTACGTGGAGGAAAAAAAAAACAGGTCATGATAATTCATTTGCAAGGCTGGATCGATGCCTTGTTCAAAATGATATTATGTTACAATTTGATAAGTTATTTATCAAAAACTATGCTTTCACCTCTTCTGATCATTGCCCTATCTCGGTCGATTTTCGTCACTCTGTATCGGTGATTAACAAACCTTTCAAGTTTGAATTAGCATGGACTTAGAGGAGGACTTCAGAATGGTGGTAGAGGAGGATTTCGGTATGGTGGTCACGATGGAGGTCGTCGTCATGCTGGGGGCCGGGGTTGACACTATTGAAAGCATTATGACACTTCTGTATTTTATGTTTGATACAATTGGTTAACTTTGATGATTTTTGTGTTTATCTATGGCATTGTTCTGTAATCTACTAAATCTAGCACATTTTATTATCTATGATTGATGATTTTATGGCATTGTCGAAAACGCACAATATAGAGTATATATTGGGACAATTAACTTGTGAATGGATTCAGGCTGGCTATGATTTGAGGGCCATTGCGGAAGTTTAAACAATGTTGGCTTGTTGCAAACCAAAAAGCCCATTTGAGGCCCATTGTGGAAGCCCACGATAATCTATGTTGAACTATTATTTTTCATTAAAATGTGAAAATTATAAGTATTCCAAGGAACCTTTATTATGAAATTCTTCAATGAAGCATACTTAAGTGAAGATTCGTTCCATATAAAATCAACATCAGGATTAATCTAATAAGTGAATAACTTAAGTGCAAATATAAAATAAAAATACCATCTTATTCATTATTTTTCTTGTAAAAGATCTTAGTTTCCTCCGATTTCAACTACCAAATGAAATTATTGGCTACGTGAGTTAGACAAGTGTTTTATTAACTTGAGATACTTGATAAGTTAAGATACTCCCACTTTGAATACTTATAATTTTCTTGCAAAAGATCTATATAATACTTTACCATTAACTTGAGATACTTGAGAAGTTAACATCTTAACTTACATGAGTTTTCCTCAAAACATACTCTTATTGTATTCTAACAACAATTTATCAGTTAATATAATGTTTTATTAAACATTTGTTAGTTACTTATATGATTTTTTTTCAAAACATACTCTTATAGTATTCTAATAAGAATTTAGTAGAAGTGGAGTAAGGTTTTAATGAACATTTGTTAGTTACTTACATGAGTTATCCTCAAAACATACTCTTATTGTATTCTAAAAACAATTTCTTTGTGAATATAAGGTTTTATTAAACATTTGTTAGTTACTTATTTGATTTTTCCTCAAAACATACTCTTATAGTATTCTAATAAGAAATTAGTAGTTAATATAATGTTTTATTAAACGTTTGTTAGTTACTTGTATGAGATTTCCTCAAAACATACTCTTATAGTATTCTAATATGAATTTAGTAGTTAATATAAGGTTTTATTAAACATTTGTTAGTTACTTATGTGATTTTTCCTCAAAACATATTCTTATAGTATTCTAATAAGAATTTAGTAGTTAATATAATGTTTTATTAAACGTTTATTAGTTACTTGTATGAGATTTCCTCAAAACATACTCTTATATTATTCTAATAAGAATTTAGTAGTTAATATAATGTTTTATTAAACATTTGTTAGTTACTTATATGATTTTTCCTCAAAATATACTCTTATAGTATTCGAATAAGAATTTAGTAGTTAATATAAGGTTTTATTAAACACTTGTTATTTACTTATATGATTTTTCCTCAAAACATACTCATATAGTATTCTATTATGAATTTTTCCACATCCAGGGTGCCAATTATTCAAATATATAAAAATGTGGGCGATAATTTCGATAAACAGGGTGCCGATTTGGAATGAAACATAAAATGATTATGCACAACGGTGCAATAAAACAAAACCTGTGTGTACCTCCGTATTGGTGCAAGGCTTAGCACACGGATTGAAATCTTGGACCGTTAGATTTAAGAAATAAAGGGTCGCGATTGCATACACGCCATGCGAATGGCTGATGTTTACAACGCTGCCTCGGACCCACAACAGTCCCGACCAATCATAGCCCAGAGCGTGTCTTTTATTTTTGGTAAAAAAGAAAAGAAAAGTAGCATTTATGCGAACGGCTGATGCATTGCTAGATGCACCCATGCATAGAAGCCGTTGGATTTCAATGAATAAAGGGTCAAGATTGCATACAAGCCATGCGAATGGCTGATGCATCCCTTGATGCTTCGGAATCACAAATTATCTATGAATGCTACTGTATTTTAATTTTAAAAAAAATTAACAAATTGTTTTTTAGAGTTCAATTCGGTCAGATTTATTTTTATTGTTATTAGTATTATTACGGAGTACAGTACTAATTTGTATAATAATAATAATAATTAATATAAGATTATTTTAATAATAATAATACTAATACTAATATTTTTATTATTATTATAATTATTATTACTATTACTATTATGAAAAATTAGTGCAAGTAATACGCATAGTAATTATTTTAATTTTGTTCATATCAAACAGCTTGAGCAACTATTAGAATATACACAAAAAATAATAAGAGCCAGTATTATTAAACAAAAGTATTTATAAACAAAAGTATTTTAGATTATTAAAAGTTTTATTTTATGAAACAATATAATTACACTACGTAAGGTTACAAAAAATGAAGGAAATCCCCATCTCTATTGGTGCAAGGCCGAGCCACCGGATTGACATCTTGCACCGTTGGATTTCAATAAATAAAGGGCCACGATTCCAGACAAGCCATGCGAATGGCTGATGCTTTCCACGCTGCTTCGGACCCACAACAGTCCCGGGCAATCATAGCCCAGCGCTTGTATCATGATCCATAAATGCTACTATTTTTTTTATAAAAAAAATCACTAATGGTTATTAGATTGAATTGAATGTTTTGATTTAAAACCAATAGTTAGTAACATAAAGAAATTAAATAGAGACTTAAGTGAAAAATAAGAAACAAAGGATAATGAAACAAAATCAAAGAAAATTGGAACACGAGCTCATTATCGGTCAAGACTCGTAAAATTACTCTAAGATTCACTTACACATCATCGTAAACTCTTCTCGATTAAGAGTTCACATAGATAGTTACTAAAAAAACAATATGAGTTAAGCCCGATAGTTATATTAGATTGAATTGAATGTTTTGATTTAAAACCAATAGTTAGTAACATAAAGAAATTAAATAGAGACTTAAGTGAAAAATAAGAAACAAAGGATAATGAAATAAAGTCAAAGAAAATTGGAACACGAGCTCATTATCGGTCAAGACTCGTAAAATTACTCTAAGATTCACTTACACATCATCGTAAACTCTTCTCGATTAAGAGTTCACATAGATAGTTACTAAAAAAACAATATGAGTTAAGCCCGATAGTTATATAAGATTGAAATGAATGTTTTGATTTAAAACCAATAGTTAGTAACATAAAGAAATTAAATAGAGACTTAAGTGAAAAATAAGAAACAAAGGATAATGAAACAAAATCAAAGAAAATTGGAACACGAGCTCATTATCGGTCAAGACTCGTAAAATTACTCTAAGATTCACTTACACATCATCGTAAACTCTTCTCAATTAAGAGTTCACATAGATAGTTACTAAAAAAACAATATGAGTTAAGTCCGATATGTAACGTCTGAGATTTTAAAAACATTATTTATATAAATTATAGATTTATTCTATATTAAAATTCGTTTAAGATCCAAGACTCGGGAAAATTTTGAAAATTTACGTATTCGATAAACCGAATTATTTTATTTCTCGAGACCACTCCCAACATAAACTTGTTATTCGAACTTAGATATGAATTTATTTCTCCATATATTTCCAAGGCTTGAAAATATTTTCGGGTTTCGTTATTTAGTTCGGTTTCAAACGTTTATATTAAATTTAATTTAATCACGTCGGGTTAAGATCAGTAAGCGGATTTCAAAATTTAATACCCTTCCAATCAAGCCACCCTACATCTAACCCCTGCCACGCCCCTAACCTCTTTCCCCTCTTCCTAGCCGTAAGCTAACCCCTCCTCTGGCCTATAAACCCATCAGTCCATCACCACTCTATCGTTGTCTTTCCCGTCTCAACTCCCTCCATCTTTCATATCCTCCTTCGGCATTCCTCCATCCCCACCTTTTCACCGTCTCCTGCTCAACACCTCACCTCCTCCGGCGTCCTTGTTCTTCATTCCTGAGCATCAACGCGTCTCTGTTTTCCCAAGCCCCCAAATCGAACTCCCATCATCTGTTCCTCCTTCCTCTTCAAAGGGCATCAGCAAAAGCACCACCCTACACCTCCCTCGATGTCTACCAGTTCCCCAAGACAGCCCAAGGAGCTCTCAACGCCACCACCGAGCCATTGATGGTCCACCGCCCATTCAAGCACGAGACAACCTTCCGGTAAGCCGTTCTCCTTCGTTTCTGGTCCAAACCACTCTCGAGCCCTACCATCGCACTTACCCACATTCGACGCAGGTCTGACGAGCCATCACGAGCCTCCGACGACGCCCAGAACTTCGATCAAGAGCTCCGAAGTTGCGAACCCCCTCGGTGAGCTTCCACATTTCCCTTCTCTGTTTCGATTCGATTCAGTCCTTGGGTCGGGCTATGGGCGAGTGGCGAGTGAGCGAGAGATGAGTGCGGGGAGTCGGGAGAGCTCGAGATCTCCGGCGAGCTCGAGGGTTGCGCGGCGAAGGTGAGGACGAGTGAGCGCGTGCGTGTGAGAGGTGAGCAGCGAGAGTGTGCCAGAGAGGTGCGAGCTGTGAGCGTGAGGTGGTCTAGGTGAGCAGGAGGCCGAGCTGGGCGAGTCCGGGTGAACAAGCGCGCCGGTGGGGCTTTCCGAGGCAGCCGGCGTCGAGCTTCAGGCGGGAGCGAGATCGAACAGAGCTGGCGGGGCAGGGCTTCGGTTTGAATCTAGGGAAGGAGATGCCAATATAGCGTGGTGGGCCCCTTTTTCTAACTTATATATATATATATATATATAATATAATATAATTGTTATTTAACCGGTTTGGTGTTTAACGTTATGGGGTTGATTCGGTTTGGGTTAAAAGCGTTGGTTCGGTTCGAGTTTATTCGTTATTTATTTATTTATTAATTAATTGTTTAACCGATAACGGATAATTGATTATTTGGAAATCGATTTATGTCGATATTTAAAAAGGGTCGGTTTTAAAATATATAAATTGAATTGTTTAGTAACGGTTGAAAGTTACTTAAATCCCTAGAATTGTGATTTTAATTAAAGTAAAGATCTTCATCACCACCACCACCGTCATCTCTTTTGCCCCCGTAACCACCATCGACACCTAGTTCATCGTCACCAAACACCACCACCGTTGCTACCACACCCCATCCCGACCACCTTGCTCCTTGAAGGGTAGCAACCACAGCACCACCCCGCACCACCTCCGATGTCCACCGCCACCCCAACGCACCCCAGAAGCTGTCGGAGCCGCCAGCGAGCCGCCGAAGTTCCGCCGTCCCTGTTCGAGCCGAACAATCTTCCCGTAAGCCGTTCTTCTTCGTTTTCGATTGAAATCGCCTTCGGTCTTCACCAACACACTCACCCATGTCCGGTGCAGATCCGACAAGCCATCGCGAGCCACCGACGAATCCCAGAACTCCGATCGAGAGCTCCGAAATCGCGAAAAATCCATCCCGGTGAGCTCCGAAATTATTCTCATTTCGATTCATTTTTAGTCTTTTTCGATGCTTAGGCTAGTCGGGAGTGAGCGTGGGCTGAGTGTGGGACGTTCGGGTGGGCTCCAGACCTCCGGCGAGAACGAGCGCAGCGAGTGCGAGGCTAAGCGAGCGTCGGGAGCGAGCGAGCTGCGAGCTAGGCGAGTCCGGGTGAGCAGAAGGTCGAGGTGGGTCTGGACGGGCTAGAGACGAGGACGAGGACGCGAGGTGAGGTGGAGCTGAGGGCGAACGTTGAGCGAGCAAGCCGAGGAGCCATGGCCGGCGGCGTCGAGTTGGGCGCGCGAGCCTCCAATTTCAAAGGAAGAAGAAGAAGCCTCCGTGGGGGCCTTGCCTAGTCATCTTGTGGGCCCCTTGCCTTTTTATATTAATTGTTCTAATATTTAGCCGGTTGGGATTTAAAATTTCGTTCGGTTCGGTTCGGTTGGATTTAAATGGGTTTGGTTCGGTTTGGATTTATCCGTAATTAATTAATTAATGGTATTTTAAATAAAATATAATATAATTGGGGTTTTAAGATATAACATTATTTGGACTTGGAGATTTAAAAAGAATTTGGAAAAGAATTTCAAGGTTGGAAAGTGATTTAATAAATAAATTGAGAAAGGAATTTTGGGAGTATTTTCAAGGGTCGGAATTCTTACCTGTTTAATTTGGAATTGAAATGGTTTTGAAGCTAACTTGGGAATTATACTTGTTCGGTGACTAACTAGCATGATGATATATATGATCGTTTGACTAATGGTATGATATGTGTGACTAATAGCATGACTTGTACGTGGTGAATTATTCTAATAGATTAAATGTTGGATAATTATGACGAGGTAATAGGATTTTATATCACTCAAATTATGTCTTATGATTTTGATGAACCATTGAGGTATATGTGGAAATGATGTATATGAAAATGCGGAATTGGTTGAATGATTTATGGAAAACGATGTGCTCTTGTTGAGCGGATGATGTGATGAAATGACTTCCATAATGTGTTACTTGTTGTTCTATTGATTGAGTTGTGCTTGAGTGCTTAATAGTTGGATGTAGACTTATGTATATTCAATCATGTACTAGGTGATACTATGTGATTGTGACTACTGGGTGCTGGATACTTTTATTGCCGATCTGCTAGCCAGGTAAGTACCTCCGGGGCTTACTCAGTAACCAGTACCTCCTGCCTGATGTGTCATATAGTATGTAGGTGTTGCATATGCATAAGAGCATGCCATGTAGTATCATGCTTAGAAATTGCACTTACGAATGAGCATTCTTATTCTGTATGCGTTTGAATATAGAACGACCGTTATCTGTGAGTCCTAGAATCCTTGATACGGTCATAGGACAGCCCAGCTCCATCGGGTTCGTCCTGAGTCATTCGGGTCGTTGGAACACCTTTACTATTATCAGCATTTTTATTTTATTTTCGCAAGATCCACGATATGATGATGAGATACGATATGATGATGAGATTTTAGATGCTATCGAATCGAACTGGCCAATCTCCACCCTACCTGGAAGGGGGGGGTGGTAGAAGAGGGATATACCACTTGGTATTCTTTGTTAAGGCCTTACTTAATATTCTGCACATATGAGTTAGGAACATGATAGTGTGGTTAATATTCCAGTACTGCATGAATGCATCTTTATTCTAGGTATAGGCGTATTATATGTCCTCAGCGCGGTCAGAGGACCCGCGGACGGACTCTTGGCCTGACTTGGTGGTATAGTTTCAGGTACCCGATACACTGCTTGATTTTGTGTTGTTATGACGGGGTCTATTCATATGGCGGAGAGTGAGTGGTTGAAACCCGACTTCACCAGATTCATGCTTTTGGGATTTCTCCCTACTTATACTCTATTTTGACCCGGCTCTGCCGTGGCACTAGTTGTATCATTTTCAGAACTTATGCCCTTTGCATGATAAATGATTTCCCGCGTTGTAGACTTAGGACAGAAATAGGGGTTTACCTCGGGGTCTCCAACGGACCTTCCGGATTTGGGTGCGAAATCCCACTTTAAAGTACAAATCTTTGGTTTTAAACCTTCAACCTGTACTCGGGGCGCAAGATCCCAACGAAGGGTTTCATCCCTCGAAACGTAAACCGGGAATCATAATCCCGGGCCGTTACAACGGCCGTTATCTGTGAAGTAACAAGATGTAAGGATCGAGATTTTTAAAATATTATTTATATAAATTATAGATTTTATTCTAATTAAAATTCGTTTAAGATCCAAGACTCGGGAAAATTTTGAAAATTTACGTATTCGATAAATCAAATTATTTTATTTCTCGAGGCCAATCCCGGTATAAACTTGTTATTCAAACATGAAAATGAATTTATTTCACCTTATATGTCCGAGGCTAGCTTGAAAATATTTTCGGGTTTCGTTATTTAACTCGGTTTCGCATGTTTATTTTGAACGTATTTTAATCGCGTCGGATTAAGATCAGAAAGCGGATTCCGGGATTTATTTTCGGGTAGTTAAGATTTGACAAGTGCATTTATTACCCCTTTCCCATGAAGCCACCCTCCCGGCTAGTTCTACAGTGACCTCCCCCTCTTCTAGCCGTAAACCCGCCCCTCCCCTTGCCTATAAACTCATCTGTCCATCCTCCTTTCAATCATCCCATCACTATAACCTTCCTGCACTCCCTCCTCCTTTCACTTCTGATCACCCGTCCCTCCTACTCCCCCTCTGTGATTCAGCTACTCCACCGCCCTCTAACGTCGCGCCTTCAACACCATCGATCCAACACCACTACATCCCTCGGTTCATCCTCTCGCCACCATCGCCACACCATGTCTCGGTGTTCCTTCATCACCGTTGTCATCCTCACCGCCTCCTCTTTCATCGAAGAGCAATCGCAGCAGCCCCCGGAGCTCTTGGCATCATCGACGAGCCTCCGAAGATCACCCGTCCGTTTGATCGTGAACCAACCTTCCGGTAAGCCATTCTCCCTCTTTTCCGATCCAAACCACTCTCGAGCCCTACCATCTCGCTCACCCATGTCCGACGCAGATCCGAGGAGCCATCGAGAGCCTCCGACGATGCCCAGAACTCCGTTCGAAGCTCCGACATTCGCGAACCTCGGTGAGCTTCATTCCCTTCTTTCCGTTAGCCTTTCATTTCCTTTTCGTTCTTCAGAGTCGGGAAGGGAGTGTGTGAGCTGAGAGTGGAGAGCTTGGGCAAGCTCGAGAGCTCCGGCGAGCTCGAGAGCCGGCGAGACCGAGAGAGAGAGCGTGTGCGAGCGGGGGAGCGAGGTGCGGCGCGAGTGAGCTGCAGGCGGCCACGAGCGGGAGGTAGGGCGGGACCATGGGCTCGGAGAGGAGGAGCCGGAAGGTGAAGGAAGGATGAGGACGAGCAGTCGCCGGCGGGCTTCCCACTCCGGGCGCCAACGAGCAGCTGCAGGCGGCCACGAGCGGGACTCCCGCTGCGGGAGTCTTCAGCTTTCAAAGGAAGAAGATGAAGACGTGGGTCCCACCTAAATTTATTTTATATTACTTGATTATTATTGAACCGGTTGAGATTTAATTAAACGGGTTCGGTTCGGTTGGATTTAAATGGGTTTTATTCGGCTTGGGTTAAAAGCGTTGGTTCGGTTCGAGTTTATTCGTTATTTATTTATTTATTAATTAATTGTTTAACCGATAACCGATAATTGATTATTTAGAAATCGATTTGTGTGTCGATATTTAAAACGGGCCGGTTTTTAAGTATATAAATTGAATTATTTAGTAACGGTTGAAAGCTAATTAAGTCCCTAGAATGTTGATTTTTACTAAAGTATGCCGGAATTATTTAATCGGATTTTTTGGAAGTAGTTTTAAAGATTAAATATTTTATGAATTAGAAATGGCTAAGTATAACTTTGAAGTAATTGTTTTGACTAACAACTGGACTAGCTAGTGAGATTATATGGATTGAAATGTGATTGAGCCAGTTATGGAAATGACAATGGAATAAGATGATATAAGATGTTGAGATAAGTTGAGATAAAGGATGCTGATGATGCTATGATATAGGGATTGATAAGCATGTTTCGTAGTGGTAAATGGATCCCGTTGTGTGCAGTTTACTTATGCATATTTATTAATAATTGCTAGGTGATCTGTAACCTGCTTGCTTATATCTTGCTGCTTTTCCTCTTGCTGATCTGCTACTCCAGGTAAGTTCTTTGAACTTACTCATGATGGGCGCTCTATGCACTGGGTGTTATATAGTAGGCTAGTGTCCATGCACCATACGACTTAGAATCACGCTTAGGAGCTAAAATGAAAATCATATGATTGCTATATGTCCTTGCAAGAGAACGGCCGTTATATGTGATAGTCCTAGAGTATTTGCTAGGGTCTTTGCTAGGGTCATAGGGTAGCCTAGCCTCATCGGGTCCCCTGAGTCAATCGAGTCTATATGAGCATGATATGATAGCCCAGCACCATCGGGCAAGCGATGAGATGATATGATATGATGATGCCGTGGTTTGTGCACCACCACGAGGAAATCGATATGCTATAGCACCGAACTGGCCAGTCTCCGCCCTATTGAAAGGGGGTGGAGGTACGAGAGGGACATGTCATTTGGCATTCTGTGTGGATCCATTTATCGCTTTATGCATCATATTAATCTGTCAGTATATATATATGTGATTTAATTTACGTATGGCATTACGCATTTCATCTTAAGAATAGGGTGCTTATTATATGCCTCTCAGAGTGTGGTTACATACGCGCATGAGTGACCTAATGATTGACCCAGATCCCCCTCATTTTTTTATATTCAGGTAACCGTTAGCCGCTATCGTTGCTTATGTGGATGCTTGGCGGGTTCAGACTTTTGGCGTTAGATCGAGAGGTTGAGAGACCACCACACTTCCTCTCTTTTATACTCCTTTTCGGATTGTATTTAAACTCAACCTTATTTTTGCTTTCGCTCGATTTCACGATTAGACTAAGGCAGGTATTTGATCCCCAATGGATCCGCGATCTTTAAGGGTTCGAAATCCCTTCTTTTAGTACAAATATTTTGTTTTAAGACTCAACCCGTACCTGGATTGCAAGATCCGAACAAGGGGTTTTATCCCTTGAAACGTAACCCGGAAATCATAATTCTGGGTCGTTACAAAGATGGTATCAGAGCTCAGGTTGTGCAATTCGGGTACACAAGGGTCGAGTGTATGTTTTGAAAACTGCCCACGAGTTTCAAGGACTTTTGAAAAGGATTTAAAAAGGGCAAAAATGAACTTAAGATGTCTAACCCAAATTGGACTAAGTAATGAACTCGACTTGTAATAAATAAGGAAAATCGAGCAAACGGGGACACGAGTGTGTAGTAAAGGCGCCAGACCACCCCTATTGGGGGTAGTTGGGAACGGTAGGCGAAATACTAGCTTTCTCATTACAGAGGGTTCAGAAGACTCCAAGGAGATTGCACCAAGGTCGTTGGAGTGGCGAGTTAGGTAGGATCGCGAGGTTTTTGCCCCTCCGGTCAGTCGCTCCTCGAAGAGTGACATTAGATAGCTTGATGTGCTGTATATATTGAGACTGAGTACGATCTCCCTCGAAGGAGGTCATTATAATTGTCATTGACTAATTCTATGCTGAGTGTTTGATATGCTAAAGTCTGATTGGTATGCCTAACAATTAAATGTGTATCGACTGATCTGTACAAACGGGATAGTGGGAGTACCCTTAATCCTATGTGGTCAACCCAGCTTGTGTGAAATAGCCCCTTCCACTATGTTTGTTAACCCTTTGACGGTTCTATCGAGTCTTTCTCCCGGATATCAGTATCTTTCATGGGAATCGGGTTGGTAAACACATTGCGTCAGAAACTCATGTATGTATATGGAGGTTGTCTGAGTGAGTATTGGAAGATAGTTCTTGATGTTATTTTGAGTCAAAAGTAAGGTGTTTTTGGGGTTGTCTTCCTTGATTCTTATGATGATCAACCGAGGTTTTCTTTCCACAAAGAGTCGTACGTACCGAGGTCCCACGAGAAATAGGGGTGATGAGTCAGTTGGGGAAGGTCAATGGTTGCCCTTAGGGATCTCTGTCCGGTTGTAATGGTGACTCTCTCTGAACTGCATGACATGATTTTGTAAACTCCTGCATGTACCTTGCAAATGCTAAATTGTATAATGCTGCTCATGTTATTACATGTGTGATTAGTTACATTGATCAAGTCTTGTGTTATGCCTCACTCTCTATCGTGATTACGTTGTCATAGCATGCCTACTTGACTTATTTTATTAACTGTACTAATGATTGATTGGAAGCATATAAACCACATGATATGAACCTACATGATAATTGTTTTCTCCCGGTTTAGGCCCATGATAGCGTGATAAACTCTTCTTCGTATGAATGCCTGTAAATGACCTATTTAGCATACTAGTTAATGACGCCTTGATGCTTATTACTCATTTTATGACAAGAACCTACAACATTCCCATCTATTTTGTATTCGTCAGATTAACGACTGTTGGTTGTTTTACACTTGATAATGTTGTGTGATTAGTTGTGTTGGATGGGGAATATTTGGTATAATTGAGTCTTGATGAATGCATGCTTTAATTGAGTCTTGATGGCCATTGTGTGAGTCCAAGTTACACATGTTATACGTCTCTATCATCCCAGCATGCCCTACTCAGTATGTTGCATTGCCATAGTATTGCATGAATGTAAATGTCATGTATTAGGAATCCGCATGATTAATGTTCTCCCTGTAAATAGGTTCATGATAGTGTGATCGTTCAGTTCTGGTATCATGATAGAGTGATTTCCATACTTGATGCATATGTGTTACAACTTGATGCCAACATGCCTTATATGATACGTAATTCCCAGTACATGTTAAGAGGATGATTCTTAATGTAAATTCGTGGATGTATGACATTCTGTACCCATGCTTGCCCCATTTCTTAGGTCCCATGTTGTACCTTGCTTCATGTCCTCATTATAATGAATTTAGTCGAGCTACCCTGATTGTGGTCATGATTCGATATGTGCTAGTAGTATTCTGTAGGGCTTATGATTTCCAATATGACTCGCTAAATGATTACATGGTGTACCTGTTCTATGATGTGATAACTATTGTACCTTTATATGTGTCGTTAGTATCATGTAGGACCTGTGCCTTCTAAATGTATCTCATCATATGATTACATGCCATGTTTGACCTATTAGATGACCAGTGTGTTCGGATGAGATAATTACTAGGTTGCTCCTATATGTTCTCGTATGACACTCAATCTGGTTGATATGTTACACCTCGCCATGCCATATTTGACCTCACCTATTGATGTGTACACCATGCTTGTGCATTCGTTCATATACACCATACTCGTCATCGTCGTTAAATCCCACATGACCTCGAATCTTGCATGATCATTTTTTATTCCGCATAACTTGCTTAAGTTGCTAGGCATATCTGCTTTCATGGAATAATAGAATGCTATCTTGTCTCGCATGCATTAGTATAGGAATCGATCGTGTCGTTGGGAATGAATACGAATGTTGCTCCTCCGAAATAGGTATATGTTAGGGTGGATTAGTGTGATTGATATGCTCCATAATGAATTCGTGTTTGCTTGTCGCGATTATAACTTAATGGACTCCCATAAGGGCATCGTTGCTATTCTCAGGTCGGAGTTTCGTCTCTAGTTGTTATCTTTAGGGTTGGTCTGTGTTTGTTCCGAAAGGAACATTTGGTTGTCCGCTCTTGTCCCTCCCCTATCTTCGCTAACTTGAACTCCTACGCGACACGTTGGACGAGCGACCGCATGAAAGAGGAAATGGGAAGTCCGATAGCGATAGAGAAACGTCGCGAAGGCGTGGGGCCATAACCCACGGGCCTCAGGATCAACGATTTCGGCAGGACAAACACATTTTGATGATGACGATTACTGAGTACGATATGACTTGCAAGTGGGAGTGTCCTCCGTTCTAACTCTTAATCCTCTCTGAATTAGTTGATGATGGTATTGCATTGATATGGCGATGGAATTTATGTGTTGATATGCTGACCTAGTAATGAATCTTGCATGATCATCCATTGTCTATGAGGATATGATTCGATGTCTTATAGTTTTCATGTATCATGATGTTTCGATGTTTTGCTACCCTATATTGCTAAGCATGATCTGAACTCTTGTGCCTATAAAAGTATGAACTGCGAATGCTGAGGAACTTGAATTGTTATCTGATAAGGTTTTGTTGAAACTTGCTAGCTTGAATTGACTATGTTCATATATGACGTTTTGCAATAATTTTGAGCATAATAGCAAATTGAGACTTGTCGACATACTGATGATAATTTGGGAATTTTCTTGCTTACATGACTTGTAAATATGTACGGGCATGATTTTAGATAGCGACCATGAGGAACTTGGTATGGAACAATACTACATGTTGATATGCAATATTGAAATCTAGTGAAAGTGACAAATGCTATCATGATATATTGATGATCAGCTATCCTGTTATGTTGTTATAGAAGCATGTTAGGATGTGTTGCAGCAGGATATATGAGATAATGATGTGTCATTATATGAAAGCATGATGTTGTACTATTATATAGTTAAGCATGATTATTGATACGTTAAATGATGAACATGACTTAATGGTGCCTGGTTACTAAATGATCGTCATTCGATATTGTGATGAGTTGAGGTGATGTCTTTCAGAGCATGCTGACATGTTGGTGATTTATATACCACTTGATCTTCCTTTTCTAAATCTTAATAGCATGACTTTGATGTGTTGATATGTTGACATGGTAAATCTGCTATGACTGGTTATACTTGTAGTACGATTTTATGCGATTGTGAGAATTGAGGTGTACTGACATACTAACTCCGTAAAACCTAGCCCATTGATGTCTTGACATGTGTGCTTGCATGATAAGTTAGGAGAATTCGATCATGCACTTGTGATGCCTTCAGTATGATGTAGATATGCCTTATGGCTCGTGGTATGATGTTGAAATTTTGTTATTGCTTTTGACATGTTTTGAAGTGATGGTATGATTTATGTTATGAGTTGATGAGTTGAGTTACTTTTGTTCATGTTGAGTTGAGAATGATGACTGATTTGATTTGGAAACTAGGAAGAGAATATGGGATTAGTCCTTAGAGGTGGATGATTCCACCTCTCGTGATATGAAATTTCTTGATTAACGTCGGATTTGAAGATTTTGAACGGATTTGAAAAAAATACTAACTTGGATTATAAAAGAATAAGCGCTATCGAGAATTTTAATGATTTCGATGTCAATCTTTCCATTTACAAAACTCTTTTGAACTTTTCGGGACTGGTTTTACATTATGACGCCCCACGAAGTGGATACAAGCATTTATAAGGGCACTTATAGATTGCTTGATAGGACCTAGTGGACGCTATGATTCTTTTTGAGTTATAATATAACTGAGAAATCAGGGTAAGGATATGATAGGGGCCCATATCACATTCTTGCTACGATCGCTTAGGGATATTATGATCACGACGAAGATACTGTAAGGATTTCATAGGGGCACTTATGAGGTACTTACGGAATCAATGACATGATCCTTGGACTCACCAATTTCAAACTTCAACCCATGACTTTAAAGTGATTTTAGTCTCGGGGGCGAGACTTGTTTTTAGAGGTGGATGATGTAAGGATCGAGATTTTTAAAATATTATTTATATAAATTATAGATTTTATTCTAGTTAAAATTCGTTTAAGATCCAAGACTCGGGAAAATTTTGAAAATTTACGTATTCGATAAATCAAATTATTTTATTTCTCGAGGCCAATCCCGGTATAAACTTGTTATTCAAACATGAAAATGAATTTATTTCACCTTATATGTCCGAGGCTAGCTTTAAAATATTTTCGGGTTTCGTTATTTAACTCGGTTTCGCATGTTTATTTTGAACGTATTTTAATCGCGTCGGATTAAGATCAGAAAGCGGATTCCGGGATTTATTTTCAGGTAGTTAAGATTTGACAAGTGCATTTATTACCCCTTTCCCATCAAGCCACCCTCCCGGCTAGTTCTACAGTGACCTCCCCCTCTTCTAGCTGTAAACCCGCCCCTCCCCTTGCCTATAAACCCATCTGTCCATCCTCCTTTCAATCATCCCATCACTGTAACCTTCCTGCACTCCCTCCTCCTTTCACTTCTGATCACCCATCCCTCCTACTCCCCCTCTGTGATTCAGCTACTCCACCGCCCTCTAACGTCGCGCCTTCAACACCATCGATCCAACACCACTACATCCCTCGGTTCATCCTCTCGCCACCATCGCCACACCATGTCTCGGTGTTCCTTCATCACCGTTGTCATCCTCGCCGCCTCCTCTTTCATCGAAGAGCAATCGCAGCAGCCCCCGGAGCTCTTGGCATCATCGACGAGCCTCCGAAGATCACCCGTCCGTTTGATCGTGAACCAACCTTCCGGTAAGCCATTCTCCCTCTTTTCCGATCCAAACCACTCTCGAGCCCTACCATCTCGCTCACCCATGTCCGACGCAGATCCGAGGAGCCATCGAGAGCCTCCGACGATGCCCAGAACTCCGTTCGAAGCTCCGACATTCGCGAACCTCGGTGAGCTTCATTCCCTTCTTTCCGTTAGCCTTTCATTTCCTTTTCGTTCTTCAGAGTCGGGAAGGGAGTGTGTGAGCTGAGAGTGGAGAGCTTGGGCAAGCTCGAGAGCTCCGGCGAGCTCGAGAGCCGGCGAGACCGAGAGAGCTAGAGAGCGTGTGCGAGCGGGGGAGCGAGGTGCGGCGCGAGTGAGCTGCGAGGAACCGGGAGGCAGGGCGGGACCATGGGCTCGGAGAAGAGGAGCCGGAAGGTGAAGGAAGGATGAGGACGAGCAGTCGCCGGTGGGCTTCCCACTCCGGGCGCCAACGAGCAGCTGCAGGCGGCCACGAGCGGGACTCCCGCTGCGGGAGTCTTCAACTTTCAAAGGAAGAAGATGAAGACGTGGGTCCCACCTAAATTTATTTTATATTACTTGATTATTATTGAACCGGTTGGGATTTAATTAAACGGGTTCGGTTCGGTTGGATTTAAATGGGTTTTATTCGGCTTGGGTTAAAAGCGTTGGTTCGGTTCGAGTTTATTCGTTATTTATTTATTTATTAATTAATTGTTTAACCGATAACCGATAATTGATTATTTAGAAATCGATTTGTGTGTCGATATTTAAAACGGGTCGGTTTTTAAGTATATAAATTGAATTATTTAGTAACGGTTGAAAGCTAATTAAGTCCCTAGAATGTTGATTTTTACTAAAGTATGCCGGAATTATTTAATCGGATTTTTTGGAAGTAGTTTTAAAGATTAAATATTTTATGAATTAGAAATGGCTAAGTATAACTTTGAAGTAATTGTTTTGACTAACAACTGGACTAGCTAGTGAGATTATATGGATTGAAATGTGATTGAGCCAGTTATGGAAATGACAATGGAATAAGATGATATAAGATGTTGAGATAAGTTGAGATAAAGGATGCTGATGATGCTATGATATAGGGATTGATGAGCGTGTTTCGTAGTGGTAAATGGATCCCGTTGTGTGCAGTTTACTTATGCATATTTATTAATAATTGCTAGGTGATCTGTAACCTGCTTGCTTATATCTTGCTGCTTTTCCTCTTGCTGATCTGCTACTCCAGGTAAGTTCTTTGAACTTACTCATGATGGGCGCTCTATGCACTGCGTGTTATATAGTAGGCTAGTGTCCATGCACCATACGACTTAGAATCACGCTTAGGAGCTAAAATGAAAATCATATGATTGCTATATGTCCTTGCAAGAGAACGGCCGTTATCTGTGATAGTCCTAGAGTCTTTGCTAGGGTCTTTGCTAGGGTCATAGGGTAGCCCAGCCTCATCGGGTCCCCTGAGTCAATCGAGTCTATATGAGCATGATATGATAGCCCAGCACCATCGGGCAAGCGATGAGATGATATGATATGATGATGTCGTGGTTTGTGCACCACCACGAGGAAATCGATATGTTATAGCACCGAACTGGCCAGTCTTCGCCCTATTGAAAGGGGGTGGAGGTACGAGAGGGACATGTCATTTGGCATTCTGTGTGGATCCATTTATCGCTTTATGCATCATATTAATCTGTCAGTATATATATATGTGATTTAATTTACGTATGGCATTACGCATTTCATCTTAAGAATAGGGTGCTTATTATATGCCTCTCAGAGTGTGGTTACATACGCGCATGAGTGACCTAATGATTGACCCAGATCCCCCTCATTTTTTTAGATTCAGGTAACCGTTAGCCGCTATCGTTGCTTATGTGGATGCTTGGCGGGTTCAGACTTTTGGCGTTAGATCGAGAGGTTGAGAGACCACCACACTTCCTCTCTTTTATACTCCTTTTCGGATTGTATTTAAACTCAACCTTATTTTTGCTTTCGCTCGATTTCACGATTAGACTAAGGTAGGTATTTGATCCCCAATGGATCCGCGATCTTTAAGGGTTCGAAATCCCTTCTTTTAGTACAAATATTTTGTTTTAAGACTCAACCCGTACCTGGATTGCAAGATCCGAACAAGGGGTTTTATCCCTTGAAACGTAACCCGGAAATCATAATTCTGGGCCGTTACACTAGAGTCTTTGCTCGGGTCATAGGATGACCTAGTCCCATCGGGTCCCGTCCTGAGTCAATCGAGTCATGGAAGTTCCTTTACTTATATTATGAGCATGATTGCGAAAGCTGCCTGCGGGCTTTATTATTTCTTATGGGGCGGTTTGGGCATGCGTGCCGCCCGATTATTATGGAATGCATTCATGAGCTGGCCAGTCTTCGCCCTATCGGAAGGGGGTGGAGGTAGGAAAGGGACATGCCACTTGGCATTCTGTGTGGATCCATTTATCGCTTTCTACATTATATGAAACTGTCAGCATGTTTATATATGATTTAATTTTCGCATAGCATTACGCATTTCATCTTAGGAATAAGATGCTTATTATATGCCTCTCAGAGTATGTTTATATACGCGCATGAGTGACCTGATGATTGACCCAGATCCCCCTCATTTTTTTAGATTCAGGTAACCGTTAGCCGCTATCGTTGCTTATGTGGATGCTTGGCGGGTTCAAACTTTTGGCGTTAGATCGAGAGGTTGAGAGACCACCACACTTCCTCTCTTTTATACTCCTTTTCGGATTGTATTTAAACTCAACTTTATTTTTTCTTTCGCTCGATTTCACGATTAGACTAAGACAGGTATTTGGTCCCCAATGGATCCGCGATCTTTAAGGGTTCAAATTCTCTTCTTTTAGTACAAATATTTTGTTTTAAAACTCAACCCGTACCTGGATTGCAAAATCCAAACAAGGGGTTTTATCCCTTGAAACGTAACCTGGAAATCATAATTCTGGGCCGTTACACGATAATTATATTAGATTGAAATGAATGTTTTGATTTAAAACCAATAGTTAGTAACATAAAGAACTTAAAAAGAGACTTAAGTGAAAAATAAGAAACAAAGGACAACATTAATAATAATTAATGGAGAAACTCAAAGAATAGTAATAACAATAATAATAATAATTAAATGATTAGATTGATTTATAATATCCGTAGTTTAGATTGATTTTTTATATATTGTCCGATGCATCTAGTTGGGTTATTTCACATGTAATGTACAAAATAATATTAATATGAAGGAAATCCCCATCTCCGTTGGTCCATGGTTGAGAGAACGGATTGAAAACTTGCACCGTTGGATTTCATGAAATAAAGGGCCACGATTGAATACAAGCCATGCGAATGGCTGATGCTATACCCGCTGCGCCGGACCCACATTGGTCCCAGCCAATCACAGCGCACCGCGTGTCCCATAAGCCTAGAATTCTACTTTTCTTTTTGAAAAAAAAAACAGAAATTGTATTTACAGTTATATTCGCCTATTTGGTCATAATAATTCCTCTACTGTATATTTTTCTTATTCTTATTTTGATTATTAATATAAATATTATTTTTATTCATATTCTTATTCTTATTTTATAATTATTTTATTATTATTATTATTTGGTGTAATGTCGTTTTAATTAGTCAATGGAGCAACTTTTAGATGTTTTAAAAAAAATCCAGTATTATTAAACAAAAATATTTATAAACAAAAGTAGTTTAGATTATTAGAAATTTTATTTTATGAAACAATATAATCGCAGTATTTACAACAACAGTAGGTTATTTGTGTGTGTATGTAATGTAAATTTTTTTTTGAAGGAAATCCCCATCTCCATTGGTCCATAGCTGAGAGAACATATTGTAAACTTGAACCGTTGGATTTCAGGAAATTAAGGGCCACGATTGAATACAAGCCATGCGAATGGCTGATTGTATACTCGATGCGCCGGACCCACATTGGTCCCAGCCAATGATAGCGCACCGCGTGTCCCATAATCCTTGAATGCTACTTTTCTTTTTGAAAAAAAAAAAAAACAGAAAATCCGCTTTACAGTTATATTCGCCAATTTGGTCATAATAATTACTCTACTGTATATTTTTCTTATTCTTATTTTGATTATTAATATAAATATTATTTTGATTCATATTCTTATTCTTATTTTATAATTTTATTATTATTATTATTAGTATTATTATAACTAGCAGGAGAATTGTGTCAACATAATACCAACCATGTCTAATACTAGTTGGTTATTTCATATGTAATGAACTAACTGATATTATTATTATTAATATTATTTCATATGTAATTTTGTTGTGACAAAAAAAAAATGAAATGAAATTTTCAACCATCATTGATTGGATGGTGAAAGTTTATTTATGCATGTTATGGATGTTTAGTTTCATGTTGTATGTTTTGTTGTTGATCGATGTTAATGACTTTTATGACTGTTTTATGAGGAATTTTTATGAATTACTTGTTTCAATAATCTTGCATTACCTTGAATGTGTTGTTAGTTGAATAACCTTGCATTACTTAATGACCACTTATCACTTCTATATTTAAAATTGGTAGTTGATCAAATACTTGTATGCAGAAAATTTTAGAGGAATTTGTTTGAATAACCTTAAGCATTATGCTAAGTCATTACAACACACAAAACATTAGAAGTTTTTCACAAACCATTAAATACCGTTAGTGTATATCCGGAAGTACAAACCATTACAAACAAGTTTTTCACCAGCAAATTACATACCATTAAATACATTAGAAGTTTCAAACCATTATATTAGAAGTCCTTACAAAATGCGAACTGTCATATTTTTCTAAACATCCCACAGGAAGACATATTTTTCTTGGCCATACCACATTTGATCCTTGGTGTGATACTCCAAATGCGGTCGCAGATAATAATATGGATAACGCTTTTCTATCAACGGTCAATGGAAATAAAACTTCAAACCTCTTGTTCCTCCTATTGCCCACGACCTTGGTGATCTCACCTGACCAATAGCCGCCTTCGTGCCAGGCATCGACTTCGTCACCGATCTCGTAATCGTCGAATTCCCCAATAGGCAGTGCAGGACGCAGTTGGCAGCCTGGAAGAATTTCTTTGAGAGGTTCGTCACTGTCCTCTTCCTCGAATAGAAAATCATACTGAACCACGTAGTGCGTCTTCCAGTACCTCTCGACGATTTCGCCAGGAAAGAAGGATCCCAAAAAGTCTTTCTCCGCACCTATAACTTCTATCCATGATCCATCAACTAAATGCCAGTCTTGGAATTCTGCAAGTGATAAAGAATTCCAATTTTTTTAATCTATACTCTAATTTGGTACTGAAACTGCCTATGAACCTAGTTAAACCAACGCATCACTCACCTTCACTAACTTCGACTACATCGGAGCTGTCTGACTCCAAGCTATCAGATTCATAATCTATGTTGATTGGTTGGTTTGGTGTTGCCATATCTAAATTGTTGTAGTGCAGCAAGTTAAAAAAAACATATGTCGATTACGACTCAAAACAATTTGATTGAAAACACAGACGTGAAGCAAACAACAAATGGATAAATAAGAACATACCCCAGATGAAGTGAAAAGGCATAAAATGGATCTTAGTTCAAAATCTTTAATGAACAGTTTATCTTAGTATGACTGATTCATCTATAATGAGGTTTGTGGTTTTAAAAACCTTATTTCATATTGATTAATGTATATATTCTTGTAAACCGGCTCAATTGACATTTTATCTATCATCCTAAAACATTTTTATGCAACTAGAATATCAACCAAATGACCTCTAACGTGTTCTGTTTAAAAGGGCCAAATAATCCTAATAAAACATCCTCAATTGATGATAATCATCAGTCGAACTCTAATTTCACAACATTTTTTAATATCCTCAACTGATTGATCTCCAACAAACCTCAAGCATTTGAACTCTAATTTCATCAAAGAATTCTAATATACACCAAAGACAAATCTGAACAAAAATCGAATTAGATTGATTCAAAACAAACCTGAACTCTAATTTACAATTCCTAAACTAGATTGATTCTCAAGAAATGTAACCCAAAATTAGATTGATTCCCAATCCCAACAAACCTCAAGCAATGGAACTCTAATTTTACCTAAGACAAAACTATCCACAGAAAAATACACCAAAGACAAATCTGAACAAAAATCGAAATCCCTTACAATCCAAATGTCAATATATGCCTAATGAAATCCAACCCAAAACAATATGTCCCCAAATCCTCTATCAATCCAATTGCCAATACCTAACGCAAAATCCTCATTCCAAATGCCAATATATTCCCAAATCACTAAATTTACAATTCCTAAACTTGAAATATAACACAAACTTAATATGATTCTACTAATCTAAAATAGTTTTCAACTCAAGAAACTGAAATTAAAAACAAATCCGAATGCCTATGAACCAAATGCACGGTGAAGAAGCGCTGAAATTAAAAGTTCAAAAACACAGAACTTGTAACCTGGAGAAGAAGCGCTGAAGAGGTGACGTGGATGTGTGGCAGACGACGACGGTGAGGCTATGTAGTCTGCTGTGGAGTTCGCCGACGACGATGATGGCTGATAGGAGAGGAACTCGCCCTAAAACCCTAATCGCCCCCTTTTTCTCGGCCCCCTTTTTCTCTCCCTAAAACTTGATGTTAAAAAAATGTCAAATGACTAAAAAATGAGTATTTAATATGAATATAAGTTTAAAATTAATATAAATATAAGTTCAAAATTAAGTTGGTCTCAATTACTTAGTTCGATTCTTGTTGGTCTCAATTTTTTTTTTGCATCTTTTTTTTTTTCACTAGATCAATTGGTTTTTTCATTAAAAAAAATGGAATATGATATGTAGAGATATAACAAAGTGACATTCTTGTTAATGAGATCGGGACTCTTGGATCGAATCATAGCCAAATAACCATAAGATCGTATATCACTCATATGTGAACCTTAAAATCACTCGTAACTAAACCCAAACATATGTTTGATCGAGTTGATATTAGTGGTCGAAATCCTCGTTCAACTACCATGGACATCGAATTATACCTATACAAGATTAAAAAAACTTAAGTGGCCAATATATAACCATCTTATATATGTGAATATTTTTCATACACAAACACATTTTGGTAGAGGGAGTTTAGGGTTTAGGGTTTAGGGTTTGGGGTTTAGGGTTTACGGGAGGTATGGGATATAAAACGCCTTTGAACATATCAATGTAATCTATCTTATATATATGTGAATAGTTTTCACACACAAACAAATTTTAGTATAGGGAGTTTAGGGTTTAGGGTTTACGCTTTAGGGTTTACGGTTTAGGGTTTAGGGTTTATGGCATGTATGAAATATATATAAAACGTCGTTGAACATTACAATGTAATCTATCATAGCCTCATTGGTTAAACCCTTGTCCTACCATGTTGTTGCCCCAGGTTCGAACCTCCATCCTCGCTTTTTTTTAAACAATTTAAACACTTTTAAATTTTCGTCTAACCCGGATTTCCAAGACAATAGGGATTTCGGATTTCCTTAATTTTGAATTTGGCCGTTTTGAAGTGGAGTGAGGCAGGGAGGCGGCTTGTGGGTCCCACTCTTCCATCATTATTGTCTTGGAAATAACCACTTTGGATATAGCAAAAGCTAAAAGATTTTCATTGGTCAATATATATTTTTCTTTCAATTCGTTTTTCCACACATTTAGATTTTCAAATGTTGAAGGAAAAAATGTTGAGGCTTGGAAGGAAATATTTTTTTGGAGATTACGTAAAATTATGAAAATATATTAATATTATTATTATTATTATTATGAGGTAGAATATATCTTGGAATATTTGAAAAATTGCGAGATTATGAGGGACAATATATCTTGGAATCATCTATAGGAAAATCCAAAATAACGTATATATACGTTATTATTATTATTATTATTATTATTATTTATACTTTGAAAAATAATAGAAATAATACCTCAGTTATAATTTTAATTAGGTTCATATCCAACAGTTGGAGCAACTTTTAGATGTTTAAAAAAAAATCCAGTATTATTAAACAAAACTATTTATAAACAAAAGTAGTTTAGATTGTTAGAAATTTTATTTTATGAATCAATATAATTGCAGTGTTTACAACAACAGTAGGTTATTTGTGTGTGTATGTAATGTAAATTTTTTTTTTGAAGGAAATCCCCATCTCCATTGGTCCATGGCTGAGAGAACGGATTGAAAACTTGCACCGTTGGATTTCATGAAATAAAGGGTCACGATTGAATACAAGCCATGTGAATGGCTGATGCTATACCCGCTGCGCCGGACCCACATTGGTCCCGACCAATCACAGCGCACCGCGTGTCCCATAAGCCTAGAATTCTACTTTTCTTTTTGAAAAAAAAAACAGAAATTGTATTTACAGTTATATTCGCCTATTTGGTCATAATAATTACTCTACTGTATATTTTTCTTATTCTTATTTTGATTATTAATATAAATATTATTTTTATTCATATTCTAATTCTTATTTTATAATTATTTTATTATTATTATTTGGTGTAATGTCGTTTTAATTAGTCAATGGAGCAACTTTTACATGTTTAAAAAAAATCCAGTATTATTAAACAAAACTATTTATAAACAAAAGTAGTTTAGATTATTAGAAAATTTATTTTATGAAACAATATAATTGCAGTATTTACAACAACAGTAGGTTATTTGTGTGTGTGTGTAATGTAAAATTTTTTTTGAAGGAAATCCCCATCTCCAGTGGTCCATAGCTGAGAGAACAGATTGAAAACTTGAACCGTTGGATTTCAGGAAATTAAGGGCCACGATTGACTACAAGCCATGCGAATGGGTGATGCTATACCCGCTGCGTCGGACCCACATTGGTCCCAGCCAATCACAGCGCACCGCGTGTCCCATAAGCCTAGAATTCTACTTTTCTTTTTGAAAAAAAAAACAGAAATTGTATTTACAGTTATATTTGCCTATTTGGTCATAATAATTACTCTATTGTATATTTTTCTTATTCTTATTTTGATTATTAATATAAATATTATTTTTATTCATATTCTTATTCTTATTTTATTCTTATTTTTTTATTATTATTATTTGGTGTAATGTCGTTTTAATTAGTCAATGGAGCAACTTTTAGATGTTTTTAAAAAAAATCCAATATTATTACACAAAACTATTTATAAACAAAAGTAGTTTAGATTATTAGAAATTTTATTTTATGAAACAATATAATCGCAGTATTTACAACAACAATAGGTTATTTGTGTGTGTATGTAATGTAAATTTTTTTTTTGAAGGAAATCCCCATCTCCATTGGTCCATAGCTGAGAGAACAGATTGAATTTTTTTTTGAAGGAAATCCCCATCTCCATTGGTCATAATAATTACTCTACTGTATATTTTTCTTATTCTTATTTTGATTATTAATATAAATATTATTTTTATTCTTATTCTTATTCTTATTTTATAATTATTTTATTATTAGTATTATTATAACTAGCAGGAGAATTATGTCAACATAATACCAACCATGTCTAATACTAGTTGGTTATTTCATATGTAATGAACTAACTGATATTATTATTATTAATATTATTTCATATGTAATTTTGTTGTTACAAAAAAAATAAAATAAAATTTTCAACCATCATTGATTGGATGGTGAAAGATATGGAGCTATTTTCAAGGGAGGTCAAACTCGGGTTAACAAAATCAATTAGGAGAAGATGGAGGGGAAGGGAAAAATTAGAGGATGACAAAATGGAGCACAAAAATTAAAAGGTGAAAAATAAGAATTGGAAGGATTCGAACCCGGGTTGGTATATCAAATTGATAGACATTTGCCCAAGGGGGCGTCCGATTGATGTTGTGAGTTGTGACTCAATCAAATACTAAATTACACAGTAAATGAATTAAATAAGAATAACTGAATCTCGAAAAAGTGGTGCATGGTGCAAGGAGACAACTGACTCCCGAAAAAAGAAAAAAAGAAAAGAAAAGCCCATCGCGTGTATTGCCGTTAGATTAATTTCAATCCAACGGTTCACATGTAGTTATTCCCCGTTCAGTTATAATTGGCCAACTGGATAGATCCGGTTGGCAATCTGTGTGGGGCCCATCTACACCGTTATTTTTATTTTTATTTTTATTCAGCGTTGCAAATTGAGGAGAATTTGTTAACAACTGAGCGAGAATAGGCTTGAGAATTTTTTTCCATCCTGTTAAAACGCAGCGTTTCACAATTGACAAGGGGGAGAATTAAGTCAATTTACTCCCACATTTACAACTTCAGTTTCTTTTCCGTTTTTTTTTTCTTTTCCGTTTTATTTTGTCTTTCGTTTTGTTTTTGTTGTAAATCTTCACACGGTTAAGTTATTTCCCTCATCTATCAACTCTCAACGTAACCGTTTCTTCATTCCTAAGGCATCCGTATATAAAAAAACCCCATTTCCCAACATCGTCGAGACCATCCCTACTTCTTCCTTCTTCAATCATCCCCCCAAAAGTGTGCGGGATGTCGCGATTCGGATTCTACTTTGGGCAGCCGGTTGAGGTAGTTGGGACAGATTACATGCTTGGGTCTTTGTACGAGGCAGCGGTGAATAGGGAGATCGGGGGGTTATATGTCGAAGTCATTTACACACACCGGGCACCGATGGGTGTATTACGATCCGAACTAATCCCTGCATGTATGATGAGGCCAACTCCGCGCAGGATCCATCTACCAGACGTGTCGTTCAATGTAGGTGAAGATGTGGACTTCCCTAGGGACCACGGGTGGTGGCACGGAAGGGTACGATTTGTGCATGAGAAGATGTATTGTGTAGCGAGTGTAATTGATCAGCAAGAAAAGTGGTTTCATCACGATGAACTGAGATGTCATCAGGAGTGGATCGTGGATCGGTGGGCCATTAACCCATGGCGGCCGCCCCCGCCAGGTAACACATCTCCTCCCATATGTAATTAACTTTGCCTTGTCGACATTTATTATAATGTTTTGGTAACAAAATAAGCGATAACGCAATTTTTTCATGTGCTATATATGTACGAGCGTCAAAAGGCTTTGGGCCTACGGGCATAAAAGACGTGATGGAACTCTTGAGGGAAGGCGATTCGGTGGAGGTCATGGGGTCGGGTGATGGGTTGGTTGGAACGTACCAACCTGCCGTTATCATGGCCTTGGTAGATGGAACATATGCTCGGGTGGAGTATAAATTCTTCGTCCTAGAAGATGAGATCACACCCCTTCGGGAGATTGTCCACCATAGCCGGTTGCGGAGAGAGCCGCCAAGCATGCATTTGGACCCCATCACATTCCGATATGGGGAAGTAGATGTCTGGTGCCATGATGTTTGGTGGCACGGCCACGCGATCAGGCGAATGAACAACGGAGCGAAGTACATCGTCCAGTTTGACCTACCTAGGTACAAAGGACAACAATATATGGCCAACCAAATACGACACTACGGAGATTGGTTCAATACCGGCTGGAGGTTTGAGGGGTGATCAATCGTATTTGTCAATGATGATGTGGTTTGTTAGACAATCAAGATCAACGAGATTGATTGGGTTATATTTTAAATGAATATTCAAAATATATTTATCCGTATTTTTATTATATTTACCTGAAATATTTCTATCAAATCCATATGCATAACGTTATATATGTTTGAAGTATTTTAACGCTTTTGTTCATTATATATATATATATATATACATATATATATATACATATATATATATATACATATATATATACATATATATATATATACATATATATATATATATATATATATATATATATATATATATATATATATATAGGTAAAGGTTCAAATGAAAATGGGGCTTAAAATGAAAATTTTTCTTAAAGTGAAAATGACCTAATTTGAGGGTATTTACACGGATCCGGTTCGTTTTTATACTGGGCAGTCCGTTTTCCTTTTTCTACCCATACGTCCGCTCACCGCCATCTCTCTCTCCTCTTCCTCCATCCCTCACCATTGCTCTTAATCGTTCTCGATCTCGCTCGCTCGCCATCTTGCCCTCTCGCTAAAAATTGCCATGTCTTCCTCCCTTTCACCTTGATCTATCCACGTCAAATTTCCCCTTCTATGTAACTTCTTCCTCCCTTCCTCTACGCAGTTGTTATTGCTGGTGTCTTCATTGGCTATCCATTGCAATCGCCCGAGCTCCAAAGGACAAAAATAATATTCTTGACTGATCACCGATGCCCCATCTTCCATCGCCGTTACAACTGAGTCAGTGGTGCCGAGGTTGATCTCAACAACCTTCTCGCAAACCAACCTTAGGTAAAATCTCGCAAACCTTCTCTCAACAACTTTCAATGCTTTTGTCTCGTTTTGATTATGCCTTGCGTTTCATTCTATATATGCTAGATTGAGATTGAGCTTTGTGGATTTGAAATTGAAATTGAGATGAGGTAAATTCATGTCTTCTAGGTGTTTGGTAAAATGCTTAGGAGAGAAATCGAGATTGAGTTTTGGTTAAATCCATGTCTAGTAGGTGTTTGATAAAATGTCTAGGACAGAAATAATATTGTTGACTGAAATTTTAGCTTCAATTTTGGAGCTTTTGTTTGTGAAATTTGGCATGTCATACACTAGATTTCTTCATGAATAATCCTCTCCTTGTCATGTCCGAAAGTAGCATCTATCAATTCATCAGCAAATGTTGTTAGGTTAAGTAAATTTGTCTAGAGCTTGGAAACTAGGTGAGTTGAACTAAAGATATGTGCATTGTTCAGTTCTCAAGTGTTTGTCGTAGAAATGCTTTGATCAATTGAAATTCCTATGCCATTTTGCAGTAAGAGCAATGAAAAGAAGAGGAAACAACCTCTATTGGACTTACGTGATGGTCAGGGTTTTGGTGATCACATCCAACTATTGCAAATCTATGAGTAGTGGCATAAATATGATTATGACTTTGATTGGTGCAAGGAGCATGGTGTGCAGGTTGTGGTTTCTTCTTTCTAGCATGCAACTAATTAACATGATAGAGTGCATTTTGTGTTTGAATATTGCTATGCTAATATTGTATACCAAGCAGGCTATGTACTTGTGTCCTCTGTAGGGTTTTCGTTTGGACAACGTTTCTACTGTTCCAATTTGCAATTCTTGTTGCATGCTCTATAATCAATAGATTTACTCGTCTCGCTGGGAACTGTTTGGTCCACTCATTGCAATGCTCTTTAAGTAGCGGGCCGGCTATTTGAGTAAAGGACACTACTATTTTATCTCGTTAGAGTTCGTCTGTGTCTGATCGATTTCACATCACAGTCATTACAATGTTGGCAGAAGTGTTTCATTCTACAGGGAGTTGTGGATGAATTTGGCACTCCTCAGAGAGAAGATGTCAATCAGACTGCATTCATTCCTTCTTGGCGATTCGAAAATGGAATGTTTGCGTTCGGTTTGTCATTTGGCCTACTTCTAACTGCACTAAGGAGTCGTAAAGCTATATCTTGCACTTTTTTTTATCATAATAGGCAAATTATGGAGTCAACTGGCAACATATTGGGATTCTTTGTTGGAGTTAAGCTAGATGCCCTTATGAGGTAGACAACGGAAAAAAAAATATAATTTGCCTATTAGCTCAAATGGTAGAGCGATTTGTGCTCAAGCACAAAGATGCGGGTTGAAATCCCGCATAGGCTATTTATGGTTGTCACTTGTCTTCTTTTTGTTCCCGTTCATGAATAAGATTATAAAGTGCATCGTTCATGAATAAGATTATAAAGTGCATAAATAATATGATAAACTGCAAGAATAAAATGATGTAGTGCAAGAATAAGATGATAAAGTGCATAAATAAGATGATAAGATTATAAAGTGCATAAATAATAATAGGAAATGCATGAATAAGATTCTGAAGTGCACAATTAAGATTATAAAGTGCAAAAATAAAATGATAAAGTGCAAGAATAAGATGATGAAGTGTAAAGTTCATGAAAGTGTATAAATAAGATGATAAAGTGCAAGAATAAAATGATGCAGTGCAAGAATAAGATGATAAAGTGCATAAATAATAATAGAAAATGCATGAATAAGATTCTGAAGTGCACAATTAAGATTATAAAGTGCAAAAATAAAATGATGAAGTGCGAGAATAAGATGATGAAGTGTAAAAATAAGACGATGAAGTGTAAAAATAAGATGATGAAGTGCAAAAATAAGATTATGAAGTGCACAATTAATATTATGAAGTGCATAAATAAAATGATAAAGTTCAAAAATAAAATGATGAAGTGCATGAGTAACAAATCAAAGTACATAAATAATATTATAAAGTGAAACAATAACATCTTAATGTGCATCAATAACAGCGGTTTATGCTAGCAAACTGAAAATTAACAAACCTACACAAGGAGCAAACTGAAATGCTTTGAGAGAAAGAAATGTTTTCAGGATTATAAAGTGCATTAATAGTGAAACAATGTGCAAATTTAACAACACATAGTGCAACAATAACTTCTAAATCTGCATTAATAACATCCATTAATAGGGATACAATGTGCGAATTTAACGTCATGTAGTGCAATAACAACTTCTAAATATGAATTAATAACATTAGGTTATGCTAGCATAGAGAAATGGTTTGCCAGAAAGAAATAATTCTCATGACAGATTATAAATTACACTTTTTTTAGAAAATAATACAAAGTATTAAAATTAAGCAATTTAGCCCAGGTAGGAATCGAACCCACCATTTTTGTGCATACGCACATTGCTCTACCATTGAGCTAATAGGCTTTTAAAACATTAAGTACAAGCGCATAAACACATTGGATTTGATGCATC
Organism: Persicaria tinctoria; assembly: GCA_037127255.1. Classification (NCBI taxonomy): domain Eukaryota; kingdom Viridiplantae; phylum Streptophyta; class Magnoliopsida; order Caryophyllales; family Polygonaceae; genus Persicaria; species Persicaria tinctoria. Next base: position 42,039,661 of record JBANSL010000013.1, read on the forward strand.
ATTTTGCTTTCTTTAGCCTATCACTGAAGCTAATCCAATAAAAAAAATCAGAAGCTAAATGAAACTAAATTTCAAGTAATCAAAGGTGATTTTCAGAAGAAACACTGATGCGGGACCATCCAAGTCACCACCTGCGGACGCACATATCTTACATGAGAATGGACCTATGATTCAAGGAAGGGAGGACGATGTCATTCTCAAAAGGAAGAAGAAGGCTCCACCATGGGAGAAGGTCCAAAGGTGCATATTTGCTCACTGTTGATATCGATGCCGACACCAGAGGCATCGACGCCGAGACCTGAAGATGTTATTTTACCTATTTTACCTACTGTTGGTATCGACGCCGACACCAGACCCTCGGCGCCGAGACCTGGGCGCATAGAGTTTATATGGGCCGAAATTAACAAGTCTTGGAACCCTAATTTTCATTGTTATTTTTAGTATCTCTTTTATTTAAGATATTTTAGGTAATTTTAGGAGTTTATTTTCATTAATCTTTTATTTATTATTTTATCTAAAAATCAGCCCTAGGTTTTCTATTTAAGCGGCTGATCTCCATTGTAAAGAGGAACACGTTGAATTTTAGGAGAAAAGCTCTCTTTTTGTGTGAAACACAATGAGTGTTTGTCGATTGAATAGAGTTGTGCTCTTCAATTGAAACTGTTGGTATTGATCTAGCTTGGTTTGCTTTGCCGTTCATCAACTTCGCAAGACTTGGTGAATCTAGTATCCACAAGCCCCCTCCTTGTGCCTTCAAGTTGTCCGCTTGATTGTGTAGGGTTGTAGAGGCGGGTTGTGTAGTCATTGGTATTGGTTCCTACCCTCTGAGGAGGCCTGGGGTCTTTATCTTGTTCTGCATAGATCGTTTCAGTCCTTATCGGGTCGTGTCGTTTCATTCTTTCATATAAAACTCGAGTCTTTATTGTTTCTTTATAGAGTCTTGCAGCGTTCTTTATTTTCTTGATCGATCTTGAGCCTTTCTTGATCGATATCTTGCTGTCTTGTTGAATCTTGAATCGTGTCTTGCTTTCTTGTTCAGTTCTTACTTCCGTTTCTTTAGTTTCTTGCTTGTTGTCGAAGATCGGACCATCACACGGCTAACCCCGTATCAAACACCATCTAATAAGCACCCAATACAGCCAATTCAGAGCGCCACCATAAACACACCACTAGACAGACCATCAGAAAGATTCAGGACTTCCATCTTTCGGTAGATAAGCGGACATAACAAACTTCCTGGTTTCATTTGCCAACATATGCATATTTGGCTAGCTAATATAGTTCAGGAGCAATAGGTTGCTGTGAAAACTTTTTTTTTTGATAGAAAACACAATTTTATTCAAATTCCAGCTCTCTAAAGACAGTACTGTATTGAATAGTTCAGGAGCAAAACAAATAGCATGAGGGAGTGATAGTATTCAGATCTCAAAACACCAATTTTATTCAAATTCCAGATCTCATTATTTAGCTAGTTTTGATTTCTCGTTCAATATATAGATATATCGATCATGAGGGAGTGGCATATTGTACCAATGGATATACCTGAGGTATTCTTAATTAATCGAAAGTGAAGGTGATCGAGGGAGGTAATTGCATCAGGAACGCCCATGGCCTCAAGCCTCCACATTTCCCGCCCGTCAATCACATTCTTCAACAGCTGAAATCCCATTCCGAAACCCGATTATGAGTAAAATATCCGAAAGAACACCATGAAAGAAAAGCATAAACAAGAAAAAAATTGACCTCGACTAAGAGCTGAGCTTGCCGAGAGATGTCATCAGGAGAAAGCGCCGAAGAGGTGGAGGCACCGGTGGCATGTTCAACAACATCATCTTGCGAGTCAGACGACTTCAGAGGCTGAGATTTGAGACTAGGAGGCTCCGGGCGAACCTATATGGGTTTGTTGTAAGATGTTTGCACATACAATCAAAGTCCTTGTATAATAAATACTACGTATAGGACATGTGCTTAGGTAAGAGCAAAACTCTCACCTTTTATTCAGATTTTTTTTCCAAATCCGTGAACGAGTATAAAGATTCAAGTTGTGTCAAACTAGTATATAGATCCAGGTGGAGTCGAACTACCAACCCCCCGAGCAACAAATTGCTCGTGTGCTCTTTCCTATTTAAGCTTATGGATCTTAAACTCTCAATGCATAGACATGATTATAGAGTGCATAAAACACTGCTTAGCCATTAAAGGCTAGAGCTTTTCAAATCATAAAGTGGTTCAACCACAGATTCATCTTCTCACATAACTCGTCCAGCTGAACTGATGAAATCTGAGAGAAGAAAAGGGCAGCATAGTAATCCACCAATGTGTCACAATGCAAAGAGGAAATAAAAAGGTTAAGAAAAAATGGTTTTTTTATATATAAAAAGATTGTAGAAATTATGTGGAGAAATTGAAAGTAAGTCTCAGCTCTTATTTTAGTTCTCTAGAGAAGATTATGATAAACTAAAAGTCACTAAAAAATAGTCAAATGGCATAGAAATGCTGCTACTATATACTTAAAAGTTTTTTTTTATAATCATGGATAAAAATAATCCCTAAAAAAACTATATTTCTTACTCCATAGTCTCAAAAGTATAGAGTGAATGGTAAATCTATAATTTAAGTAAAAAGATCGCATTGCAATCTATAAAATCGATATGGATTAAATAAAACTTGAACCATTATCAGACATTCTGGGTTAATACATACCCTTCTATCTTCAAGATCAGCAATGACATAATCAATTTTATCCTCGCTATCTCTATCAGCCAAAACTTGTTCCATAGCCATCGGCTTCCAACGCCAACCAAATAACAGAAAGAAAAGAATCAGCAGTATTCAGAATTTCAGAGACTTAATTCATCAATAGAAATTGCCATCCAGTGTACCAAACAATCGATTCAAACATTTTGATCTGTTATAAGATAAAGCAGCATCTTCAAATCAGAAAATTTAAGCACATTATTTCACCTTTAAAGGGTAATATTATCAACCTAATGATGATATAACTGTAACGGTCCGGGATTATGATTCCCGAGTTACGTTTCGAGGGATGAAACCCCTCGTTGGGATCTTACGCCCTGAGTACAGGTTGAAGGTTTGAAATCGAAGATGCGCAGTTTAAAGTGGGATTTCTGACCCAAACCCGGAAGGTTCATTGGAGACCCCGGGGTAAACCCCTGTACCTGTCCTAAGTCTACAACACGCGAAAACCTTTATCATGCAAAGGACGAAAGTTCTGAAAACGATACAACCAGTGCCACGGCAGAGCCGGATCAAAACGGAGTATAATAGGAAGAAATCCAAAAGGCATGAGTTTGGTGAAGTCAGGGTTCATACACTCACTCTCGCCCATATGAATGGACCCCGTCATATCAGCACAAAATCAAGTAGTAGATCGGGTACCTGAAACTATACCACCAAGTCAGGCCAAGAGTCCGCCCGCGGGTCCTCTGACCGCGCTGAGGACATATAATACGCTTATACCTAGAATAAAGGATGCCTTCATGCAATACTGAAATAAAACCACACTATCATGCTCCTAATTCATATGTGCAGAATATTGAGGAAGGCCTTAACAAAGAATACCAAGCGGTATATCCCTCTTTTACCACCACCCCTCTCCCAGACAAGATGGAGACTGGCCAGTTCGATGCTATAATCATATCAAATCTCATCATCATATCATATCTCATACCCATCTCGTATCTCGTGATATATATATATATATATATAAATGACTCGAGGAGGACAACGCCCGATGAAGCTGGACCGCCCTATGACCCTAGCAAGGACTCTAGGACTCACATATAACGGTCGTTCTGTATTCAAACGCATACATAATAAGGATGCTCATTCGTAAATGCAATTCCTAAGCATGATACTACATGACATGCTCTTATGCATATGCAACACCTACATACTATATGACACATCAGGCAGGAGGTACTGGTTACTGAGTAAGCCCCGGAGGTACTTACCTGGCTAGAAGATCAGCAAAAGAATAATCCAGCACACAGTAGTCACGATCACAGAATATCACCTAATTACATAACGAGAATGTACTAAGTATACTTCTATAGCTTTTCTGATCACATATATTACACACTCATACAAGCAGATAAATAAGCAAGATCACACCAACCATACTTCCAGTTCATCATGATCAACCATCTCTTATAACTTAAGATAACCTCCATATCATACTTAGTCACATTTGCATATTACTATTTGATACTCATACTCTTCATAAGTATATATATAATTATCATCATCGGTAACAAATATTTATCCCCTTATAATAAATCATCACAAGTCATGCCATTAGTCACACATATCATGCCGTTAGTCAAACGATCATACTATTATGCTAGTTAGTCATCGAATAACTCTTATTGTCAGTTTAGTTCAAAATCGTTTCAACTCCGAATTAAACAGTTAAGAATTCCGACCCTTAAAATACTGGCCGAATTCCCTTTTTAATATATTTATTAGATTAATTTCCAACCTTGAAATTCTTTTCCAAATTCTTTATAAATCTTGAAGTCCCAATAATATATTTTAAATCTCAAATAGTATTACATGATATTTTAAATACCATTTATTTAACACTTTTATAAATTATTTCCAAATCCCCTAAAATCCCGACCATTTTTATTTAATAAATCAACTCTTATAATTTTCCCAAAATATAATAGTTTAAATCCTCAATTACTTTAATAATATATTTTAATTACCGTTAATTAGTTAGATAATATACGGATAACCCGAACCGTACCGAATCGAACCCGCAACTGCCAACCCGGTTTAAGTATTACAACAAATTGAAAACTAAAGGAGTGGGCCCCCATTGAGCTGACTGGGCAAGGACCCCACGACTCGTCTTCCTCCTCCGGAAAGGAGAACTCTCGCCCGCAGCTGTTCGACTGCTCCCGCTGGAACCGCGCAGCTCACCGGTCCTAGTCCGCCCTCCGCCACGCCGCCTGCTCGCCTGGAATAGCCCCCGCTCGGAGCCTTCTCCTCTCCTGCGCTCGCTGCTCCCGGCCTACGCTCACGACGTTCCTCGCGTCCACTGGCGGATCTAGGGGAAGGCTCATGTGAGCGCGAGCCCACCCTGATCCCGGAAAAAAATACGAAAGGTTAAAAAATAAAATAAAAAATAAAAAAAAGTATATATTAATTAGAAGTGAAAATGGATCACAAAGTTTACTTTGCCTAGTTGGTAAAGTATAAATGGAAAACTTTTACCTCTTTATTAGAGCCCAAGGTTCAATTCCCACTTTTGACATTTTCTTCACTTATTTTTAACTATTTTTTTTATATATAAGTTCAAAGATCTTTTTAAATTGAGAATAATTAATTTCAATTAGTATTGTTTGAATTCTATTTTATTCATTCATTAGGGGTTTCCTTGAATTTTTTTTAACTAATTATAAATTTTATTCATTTCTAATAATATGGATATATAACTCTTGGATATTTTTTACATAATCCTTCACAATTAAATTTATATAAATTTTGCAAAACTCGTTTTATTATTACTTAATTTTTAGCCTAAATCTCGCCCACCCCTATATTACGGCCTGGCTCCGCCACTGCTCGCGTCCCCTCGCCCTGCCGCACTCGCTCTCGAGCTCGCCGACGCCCCAGGCTCACCTCTCCTCTCCTACCCATCCCCGACTCTCTCTCTCTCGACCCCTCGAAGACAAGAAGGAACCCAAATGAACCAAGGAAATGGAAGGGAGTTCGAAAGCTCACCGAGGAGGTTCGCGACTTCGGAGCTCTCGATCGGAGTTATGGGCGTCGTTGGTGGCTTGCGACGGCTTCTCGGGCCTGCGTCGGACATGGGTGAGTGTGATGGTAGGGGTCGAGAGTGATTTGGATCGGAAATGAAGGAGAACGGCTTACCGAAGCGGCGAAGCGCACTCGAACAGGGGAAGGAGCTTCGGTGGCTCGACGGTGGCTCTGGGTGGCTCCTGGGTGGCTTGGCTGCACCTTCGGATGTTGGGGAGGGTGTGGAGGTGCCAAGGAAGTTGTTGGCTTCAACGGAATGGAGGATGGAGATGGTGACGAAGTGAAGGCGATGGCATGAAGGAGAGTGAAGCAGGTGGAAGCGGATGAGTTGATGACGGTGATGGTGAAGGGTAATGGTGAATGTGACGGGTGAAATAGGCAGGGCCGCAGGGGATGGGTTGGTTTGCAGGGTAAGGTGAGGTGAGGGAATTGGTAAGGTAAGGTAAGGGTGGAGTGTGAAATTGGTTAAACTAATACCCGACAATAAATCCCGAATATGCGAATCTCAAACCTCAAATTAGTTATCAAATGTTAGTTTTCCCGACTCTCACTTTCTCGATCAATTAGATTTATAAAAATAAATAAAAAAAGATATCGCCATCTGATAATTATTTTCAATTTTCGAGGTAAAAGGACGGAAATCGTTCGTCAAATTTTATATTACGGTCGGAATCCGCTAAACGAGCTTTTAATTCGATTTAAATTCATCTTTAATTTCCTTTTTCCGAAAAATTAGGATTTGAAAATCCGAGCCTTTACAATAACATCTACCGAACAAGTAAACAATATAGAAATCAGTATCCATGACTGGAAGATGCATAATTTAGAGTCTTAAATAGCAAAGAAGATACAACAATCACCTTCCCCAAAATTCTATGACAAAATACACATCAGGATCTAAAAATAAACCGAAACAAAATGAAATGGAAGAGCAGGGCACCACAGTAGCAACAGAGATGCTAATTGTGAGTTCGATTATCTCAAATCCAAGTAAAAAAACTCTCAATCAATCTATTTGAACAACAAATTATTCTAAATAAGTTTCAATTTCACTCTTTCAATTATAAAACTCTACAAATTTATTCAATTTAGCAAAACCTAGAATTTGGGGGTTTATTAGAAACTTTTCTTGTGGATTCAATGGAGGAGACAAAGAGGAGGAGAGGTTGATCGGACAACGGAAGTCGGTGTTCTGGTCGGAGGCTAGGCTCTATTTGCCTGGCAGTGGCTCGGAAGGAGGTTGTCGGCACAACCGCTGGCTGCTCGACGCTCGGGAGTCTCGGACGATCGCTGTTGCTGGGGAGAGGTCAGATTCTTCTCGGGATTGGAGGTCGGGGCTTCGGGACTTGCCGTCGGCGACAAGCGAGGTCGGAGAGACGGCGCCAGGAGCAAGGCGGATTCGGGAAGGAAGGAGAAGCAAAAGAGGAAGAGGAAGGTCGGGTGGACTACTGGACTTCTGTTCTTTTTTCTGTTTTCCCCGGTTCACACTGGTTCAGTTGTTTTTTTATAAAAAAAACCGGGACGCGCGTTTTCTAGACCCCATTTTCACTTTAAGCAAAATTTTCATCTTAAGCCCCTTTTTCACTTTAACCTCACCCTATATATATATATATATATATATATATATATAGGGAAGCATTCTAATGAAACAAAAAATACGGTGTAACATGTAACATAATTATATCCATTAGATGAGAAGGTAATTAAGCCAACACATTTTTTTTGGGTCACAAGCAAAACATTTAAATTAATACAAGTACAAATAACGTAATTAAAATTCATTAGTATATGAACGGTGATGAATATATATGTTAAATGAATATTTAGTGTGTTGAATATGAATATTGTTGTGTAGTATATATTGTGGGCGGACAATCAATTTATGATGTATGTTAATTTTAGGTTTGTTATTCAATCAATTTATTCTAATTATTCACATGTATTGGGTAAAATATGCATGCGTATAAATTGTGTACAATATATAGTTTAATGTAATATCATCGACCAATAATTAAATTTATTCATATTCAATTGATTAAAAATTTGTTAATAGGTCGATGTTTTCTTTTTGCTAGAATCCAAATGAAGTTTTCAAAAATGTCAAATTCTAATAGAATGTTAATTGGGGAAAACTGATGAATAATATGTCCCCAAATCCTCCGTATTAGACAAGTTTAGGGTTTGGAGTTTGGACTTTGTAACGTGTGGCAGAATCCGTCAATATCCTCACCACATAAGGGCTTTTTAGTAATTGGCCTAATATTCCGAAACGGCTATACCGCTACAAGATTTCAGAAATAGCCGTTGTAATCTCCTCAGTTTAAGAGAGAAGGGTTCCTCTGTGTCAAAAGTAATCCCTGCACATTAACCCTCTACAACATTCATCCACATTCCCGATTGATCGTTCATTTCGTAGAACACCATCATGGATCCCTTGTTTTCCAAATACCAGAGGATTGAGGTGATCGGCGCCGGGACTCAGACCGAACTGCCTGGGTTCTTCCACGAGGCAACAATCAAGAAGCTTATAGGGTCGACGTATGTTGAAGTGGAGTACACCCGTTTGACCAATTTCGTTGGTGTTCCGGTAGTCGAAGTCCTTCCACTGACACAAATTCGACCGCTCCCACCGTCGAGGCCGGCAGAGCTGTTTGAAACAGGGGACGACGTGGACGTTGAAAGCGACGACGGGTGGCGTCACCGCAGGGTGGTTGAAAGGAGATGACAACATTGTAATGGCCCAAATAATTTTCTAAATCTTCTTTTCCCACACTTAATCTCCACCTGAGTCTAGTAAGGAAAAAAGAGATAGAAAAATATTCAGGTTACGTTTACAGGGAGGGCTTACCCCTCTTCCCGATCTTAGCAATCCAAGTACGAGTTGTATATTGCTTATGTTAAATTATAACCCTGTTAAACCTTGAGAAGTAAGCAATGCAATTCAAAAAAAATGGGATTTTAAACCCTTAAAACGTTTAAATAATCCAAACATGATTTTGTACATCCACACGGGAACCTGTCCTAATTCAACTAGTCAAAACTCATAAAGGAACTGATATGCGATATATTCTATAGCGCATTTAGTAGTTTTTGTCATCATTTACATGTCATTGTGAGAGATATTTGTATGAACTTGGTGATTCGGAACTTGCTGAAGAAGTTGAAGAAATCATAGGATCATGCAAGTTATAGAAGAGTTGAAGTGAAGAAATTCGGAAGCAGCTGGAATCAGGTGAGCTTGGCGCGGCCGCGCTGCTACATGGCGTGCCCGCGCTGCTAGGAGGGAGTACCTGCGTCGTTGCCCCAGAGAGAAGAAGTAGCAGACATTCACTGACGCGCCCGCGCTGCTACATGGCGTGCCCGCGTCAGTCCCTGGAGACGGATTCCTATCCGATTTTCCCCTATCTTATTAGTTGTTAGTTTATATTTTTACGGGATTTTACCCCCTTTAATTACGTTATATATTATTTTCGAAGATTCAGAACGGGAGTGATTAGGTTATTTTTCCAGAGACGTATTTTCCTTTTATCATCTCACAAACCCTATGGAGAACTAACTCTCCTTTGTTACACTTGGTTCTTTGAAGCCTTCGATTGAATTGGTTGTGAGTATTCTACTCTAGTTCGTCCTTTGTTAATTGTTTCGATCTCTTGAGCTTATTGCTTGATTGCTTATTATTGGTTAATCTGGATTGATCACCTAGGTTTATCGATACTAGTCATATTGCTAGGGTTTCCAATTCCAGGTTTGGGGTTGTAGACCTATTGTAGCAAACAAAATCGTCATAAGTAGGTTGCTTGTGTTAGATTGTGAAGGAGATTCGATTACAGGCTATTTTAACGGGTTGTTATAATCGCTTGTATCTCATTATAATTCATGTTTGAATGCTATTGCTTTATTATTCGGTGAAGGTTTCCCCATGTAATTTGGTGATAAGCGCTTTTAGGACTGGTAGGACTAAAAGCTATTACACGATCTGAATTGAGAACAATTACTGGACATTAGAACTTGAGATTTATAGAATTCGATGATAAACCATCTCAATTGTTGTGCGGATAATTACCTGGTGTAATACTTTTCCATCATATATTCGCAACCTCTATTTGCAACTTGTTCTGTCACACTATTGCTTACACACAAAACTCCCCCTTGAATTGGTTACTTTTGGGTAATAATACTAGCTCTTACAATTGATTCTGTTTCCCTGTGGGTTCGACCCTAACTTACCTACTATACTTGTTATAGTTTGCACCTTAGGAATTTACTTTGATTTGGCATAACGACAAAAGGCCTGACAGGAACAATACGAGTTTAAATCAAAATAAATACAAAACATTTCTAAATGACAACCTTAACCAAAACATTTGTAAACCCAAGTTGTAATAGCTGCGAAGTCTTCTTAACACTCTCGTCCCATGAGAAAACCCCGCCATAGAAGCGATCAGCAAGAAAAAGGGAGCGGGTACCTAACACTATCCATGAAGTCAAGCCCGGTAATCGCCTGCGGGTCCTCTGACCGCGCTGAGGCCATATAACATGCCTATACCTAAATAAAGGATGACTAATGCAGTACAAGATTTAAATCACATAAGCATGCTTGACAGTTATAATATGCAGATAAACTGTAAAGGGCCCAAGGCAATGTCAAGTGGCATATCCCTCTCCTACCTCTGCACCCCTTCCCGTTAGTGCAGAGACTGGCCAGTTCGGTGCTATAGCATAGCAATTTCCTCGTGGTGGTGCACAAACCACGGCATCATCATATCATATCATCGCTTGCCCGATGGTGCTGGGCTATCATATCGACTCGACTGACTCAGGGCAACCCGATAAGGCTGGGCTACCCTATGACCCTAGCAAAGACTCTAAGACTATCACAGATAACAGCCATTCTGTTTGAAACACACATAGTAACCATATGCTCAGTTCAATGCAATCCTAGCATGATACTACATGGCATGCTTTAATATGCAACAAAACTACACATCACATGACACATAAGGCAGGAGGTCCAAGTTGCTGAGTAAGTCCCGTAGGATACTTACCTGGAATCTTGACATCTAATTAGCCAGCAAACAAACCACTCAGAGAACCATCCATCAGCAAGTAGGCCACTCAGATAATCATCCAATTACACTAGCAAGTAATAAGCAAGAAACAACTCATCAATACACATTTACTCAACACACAAGCATGCTTTCAGGTCAACACTAGACCAAACAATATTTTATTCAATTAACCTCGCATTCTCATCATTCCCAATTAACCTTATTCTTATCAGTATGAACCTTAGCTCAAGCATTACCAAGATCATTACTCTAAGCATCTTACCTCAATTCAAGCTTAGATTTTCCTTAAACATTTGCTCAAGTCATTCGTCAATTATTAATTCTCAAATACTCAATAAACGATAAGTTCTCAAAGCAAAGGATTAACAATTCTTATCTATCACGACTCATATAATATTTCAAGAAATCATTTATAGAATCAATTATAAGAACTACTCAACAACAAACACAACAATCGAATTTTGAAGCGCATGAGTATCATAATTTATAGAACATATTTTATATAGTCTTACTAACCAAATTCATTAACTCAATAAGCACGGCAACAAGCTTACAAGTATAACACGTTCTCAAGCCAAGATATACATTATCTCTTCACATATTCAATATATAGTACAAGGTTTCCTTGCCACTTCTCAAAGTAGTAATTCTTTAACCACTTAATTATATTGAGCTCACTAATCAATTCGGTTATAAACAACTCAATCTTCAAACACGATAAATATACTATTTCACTTACTCCTTAAGCACTGAGCCATCAATAATCACATTTCCTATGAAAGTCAAGTAATTACCACACCTTTAACTCTTATCATTTGTCGGTTAACTGAATCCTACTAGTCCACTTAATTTATAACCAAAACCCCTCAAGTTTATAACCAAAACCCCTAAAGGAAGCATCACTCTGGTTATCTAATACGGAGTACATATATAAGCAATTTATAACCAAAACCCCTCAAGTTTATAACCAAAACCCCTAAAGGAAGCATCACTCTGGTTATCTAATACGGAGTACATATATAAGCATGTATGTGCTGAGAAGTTATTGTTTCTAATAATGAAGTCCATGAGCCCAACTGCTAATTAACATAATTTGTTTTCCATTTAGCAAGGTGATTTCACAATAACGAGAATAACACAATTCCATTTGGCAATGCAAATCAGCCAAGGCAGTGGCGGATCCAGGATTTTTGTTAGAGGGGAGCTGAAACCAATTTCCAATAATTAAGTGAAAATAAAGAAGGATGATTTATCTCAATTTTTTCGGCCCGCATAAAAAAAAAGAGAAAATTGCTATGTACTCCTTTTCGCGAAAATATGTCGTTTACTTTCACGCATACTTATTTAGGATGATAAAAACTATATAAAATATCCATCTTTTTCTAATTTTTTTAAAGAAGTTCATACTTATTAATATTAACTATGACATTGTTAGAAAATTATTAAAATCTAGATATTTATATAGTTTAAAAAACGTGTATAAATAGTAAAATAACATGTTTTTGAGAAGGGAAGTAATATATATCATGTATGATTTGACAACTCATTTACAAACTATAGAATCCGTGGGGGGGGGGGGGGGGAGGGTAGGGTCCATTGTTGACGTACATATTTCGTAAGACTATACACGAAAGAAGATTACATCCTTCACGTACTCCGTGTATCATCAATCGATACAAAAATAAATGTATGTTATAATTTATTTTGTCTTGAAAAATTATTAAAATTACATATATTTTCAAAACATCTAGTTTATAAAATTTTATTATAAAAATTTATATTTTAAAATTTGTAAAAAAAATATTTTTAAAATATAATCTTTTTAATTTTATAATATGTTAATACATTATTTTTTAAGATAAAAATTTAGAAATATATAAAATAGATTTGCAAATTATTTTATTTAGTCTATACAGGGCCAAATTTGTCTTTAAACAAATTATATCCACGCAATCCAACAAAAAATCTTAATATTGTATTGTCGATTTGTAGATGCTTTGAAAGAAAAGACAAATAGAAAAGTGGACAGGAGGGGACGAGATTCGAACCTGGGGCACTTCGCTCTACATTAAACTCCCGCGTCCGTCTTACCACTGAGCCATTCCGACTTCTTGTTACTATCCTCCTTCACTTTTATATATTACAAACATAACTGATATATAAAAAATATATACATACATTTCTTTCGGATTTTTTTTGGGGCTTCAGCCACCCCGAGCCCCCGTGGATCCGCCTCTGAGCCAAGGCAATCAATCTGTTTACATTCAAGACGAAATCCAACGTAGAAGATAGCTCATCACACGAATGAAAACAATTGAATCGGAGAGAGGAGGAAGGATCCCAGAAGGTATACCCAGAATCCCAAGGAAACGAAGGGGTCGAGGCTCGGAAGGACGGTTCGAAGCTGGGTTAACTCCGGTCCCAAGCTTCAGCTACCATGCCCCACGCTCGCAGGATCTCGACAGTGTCAGGGCTATAGAAGATGGCTCAGAGTCGGGGCTGTCGGTTCCTAGCCTCGCGTCTGCAGCAAGAGAGCTCGGCGGTGGGGGAAGGCGGAGGCTCGGGAGAGAGAGAGAGAGAGAGAGGAGGCATCGTTCCTCATCGGCGATGGCGGGTATGCTTAGCTTGACTTCGCTGGGCTCGACGCCGGGGATGAGATGCGCAGCGGGAGCGAGAGGGCAAGAGGAAGGAAGAGAGGCGATTGGAATGGAGCCATTGTAAGAGGGAGTAGATCCGGGGTCGCTTCGGCTTCAGATTCAGCGGCGACGATTCCAGCGATAATTCGGCGGTCGCAAGGTGGATCCGAGGAAGGTATGGGAGGAGGGAGCGGCCATGGGAGGTGTGACCAACCCAGATCCGAAAGGAAGGACAAGGAGGTGGAATAGGAGGGCAGGATGGGCGGAGGAGGAGAGCTGTTTCTCAGATCTGAAAATGAAGGGGAAGATGAATGGTAAGTGACGGCTAGGGTTAGGTTACTAGGGTATATATACTCAGTCAATTAGGGTTAGCTTTAAGATATATATTTATCCCGCTTTTTTTAGATTTGCTTCGAAAGAATAAATAAAATCATTTTGATGAGGACGAAGGTTTTCAAAATTGTCGAAATCCCCTACATTTAATATCGAAATTAAATTATAATTTATAAAATAATAATTTAAAATATCGAACCTTTACAAACATTACCGTCTTGCTACACCATTCGTAGATGAAGGTTGGTACCACAACAGTTTCCTTCGCCCACACTTCGAATTGTTCGGGAACAAATGGAGAATGGACACAAAGTACCAACTCATTGAATTAGGTAATTGCACTGTTTAATCGTGTTTGGTCCAGATAATTTGATGGCTGGAGGTCAAATAATTGAAATTTGTGTGTGTTGTAGATGGCGATGTTTTCAATGTGCAGGGGTGTTTCACCATCAACCAGGATGTCGAATTGTTAGGGAGGTTAGAAGGCCTAATCGGATCACACAGTGCGGCAAGAATCCTCGAATTCTACGGTGCCTATTACGCTGAGGCCGAGTTCGTCCATTTTACAGAGGAGGGGGGAAAGACGTGAATCTGCTGGAAATTGCTCACTTCTGCCGGGTGCGTCCAGTGCCGCCTATATCAGCAATGGCAGAATACGAGTTGAACGAGGAAGTAGACGTATTGTGGAGAGATACTTGGTGGCAAGGGCGCGTTATGAATTTGGATCACTCAAATTATCTGATTATGTTTGATCTTTACCCTAATGCCATATGGGATGAAGTCACGCAACTGCGTGCCCATGGCGATTACAAAGATGGTAGCTGGTACTTCAACCCAAAGTATAATGTACAGGGCATATTGTATTTTAGGAACCCACATTTAATTTCCTATATGTTATTGCTGATTTGGTTCATCCAAATTTATGGTTTTGTTTATGTTTTGGTAGCCAATGGTGGTAACCCACATGACATATGGTCCCCCATTTATTTGATACTAGATAATTATGTATTTTTAAAAAATTATTTTTTAATACGAATAAGATTTGTCTATCCGATCACACCCATGATGTTGCATATGGTTGGGAAAAAATTAGTTCGCTAATTATACCATATGGTTGGAAAAATTTTTTATAGTCACATAAACAAAATTAACTTAACTCAAACGTTCAAATAGTCGCCTATAAATACACATGGGTGTGATCGGATAGACAAATCTCACCATTTCTTGCATTTCTTGCATCTTATACTTCAACACAAGACTTTGTTCAGTCCTCACTTTCACTTAATCTCCTCACTAAAATGGATGGTAATTGGAAGAGATATTGTAATGAGCCATGGGTCGACGCAGAGGACAAGTATCAACTCAAGCGACTACGCAAAGAGGAGTTTGAAGACATTTTATACGATGGAAGCCGCGAAGCCATGGACATTCTTCATCGTCGGATCTCAACTTTGCGTGATTAGAAGCACCGACTGCAGAAGGATAATTCGGACCTCAAATATAAAATTGCTAATAAGGACGGCCATATTCAGGAGCTTACGGAAAAAATTTCGGAGCTAGCAATGGAGAATCACAAGCTGCGAGTGAAGATAGCAAAGATAAGGAAGATCGTTGCGGGAGCATTGACTAATATATTTGTTATCGCTCGCTTGTATTTTGTGTTGTTGTTTCATTTTCTCAAAGTCCTTATGTTTGTGAGATTTCAAGTTTCACTTGGTGTAATGTCGTTTTAATTAGTCAATGGAGTTTCAGTTGATGTGTTATATTCCTCACTTATATTTTCACACTTATTTAATTTTAATTTTAAAAAATATTACTTAAAAATTAGAAAACAATACTCTTCGTTATAATTTTTATAAATATATAGAAATAGATGTTAGGAGTTTAAATATACTGTTTAAAATTTGCATGGTAGTTTAAAAAGTTTTTTTTTATTATATTATTAGTGACATTGCCTTTGAGGCTTTGAGATGATTAATGGCTTCAGTCATTCAATTCGAAATGGTAAGATATAGTTGTTCGTTAATATGTCTATCTTTGTAAAGATAGTTAAGACGGACTGCTTAAATTTGAAACAGTAATTTAATTTACACAATTATGCATTCAGATTAAAAAAAACTAAGCAAATGGAAGGAAAGTAAATTTTGATTATGATTGCAAAATAACAATTTTCATTCGGCATATATGCGGTGCCCAATGAAAATGCTAGGTTTGAACTGCATGTTTTTATTGGGTTTTCCAACCTATTTAAAACCCTAAATGCATCTACCTACCCATGCGCGCCTAATTAATTCAAAAGTAGGAGTCTCCTCGACTTCTACAGTAACGTTCAGAAAAACGGAAAAACCCTAGAGCGCGAAAGAGTGATTGACGTGCATGGACGTTATAAATAGGGGTTGGAACTCACTGTTGCTACTCACACTCAATCGCTCTCTCACTCAATCTACCCCCTTTCTACAAACTACCATAAAACACATCTAAGAAAAAATGGTGAAGAAGGCCACCGCCCAGAAGCCAGCTTCGAAAACAACTCCAAAAACACCTCTGAACTCACCCAAGGCCACCCCACCGGTCATGAAGCACACTGCGATGTCCCCCGTTTCCATCCAGGGGTTGTTCTTCCACAATGAGACCCTTGCTATCAAGCTCTCTGGGTTGGAGTTCTGCTGCAGGATGCTGTGCCGGCGGGCCATCAACACAAGGAACGGGCCTGTGATCAGGTCCTTGTTGGCTGGAGATGCGCCCTATCGGACGTTCTGTGTTTCTTTGATGCAGAGCACGCTGCCATCAAGGGGCCAATGGAGTGTCCGGTTTGGGATGGGGACGACGGCGCCACTGGGTCTCAGCTTGCAAGGAAGCTGGTCTTAGAAGGGACTCCGATGTCCGGTCGTCGAGTCAAGATCGCAGACCCTGCAGAGAGCCCTTCCAGTGAGGCTGGCCAGACTCGCCCAACAGCTTCCAGTCCATACAAGGATTTCATTCTGATCGATTGAGGTCGTCGGAGATCCTATACGCCGGACGGGACAGAGTGCAAGCCCCTGCCGAACCCTTATCTATCATTTCGTTTTATGTTTAGTTTTTATTTTTATTTTTATGTTTTTCAATTCGCGGGAGAGATATCCTCCCGCTACCTATGTAATGTTTTTTTTAATGAATTTTAATATTTAGTATTGCGTATGTGTTTTTGGATATTTTAGTTTAAAATTAAATAATCACTTAGGAAGAACTTAACAAACACTAAAGTACGTATACATTCGTATATATATATATATATATATATTCATATATGATATCATTAAATAGCAAGTATTTCTATGAACATAACTGGTTAAAAATCTTCCTAAGTTGTAATGAAATATATAATATGATTTTCTTTTTATCTAAGTTAAGGAAAAAGTGGGTTTTGCACCTACTGTAAACTAAATAGTATTTTACGTATCTTTAAAAACAAAAGAGCTGGATTAGTCCAAACTACGACAATTTAAGGATAAAGTGTGTGTTTTGTTTTTTAGTAGTATTAAATTGTGGATGTTTATTTGAAAACAGAAGAGGTGGATTTGATCAATGTTCAATAATTTTAAGGGTATAAAGTCTATATTTCATAGTTGGTACTAGTTTTATACGCTTCAAATTTGATATTATCTTCAAAGTTCGTACTGATTCATATTGAAAAGCTTAAGTTATTATACGTTGTACAGTTATTATTATTACACCGTTGGATTTCAGGAAATCAAGGGCCACGATAGAACCTGAGACCATGCGAAGGGCTGATGCGGCACACGCTGCTTCAGTAAATATTTTAATTGCGTTTAATAAATTGGTGATGCGGCACACCCATCACCTTACATTATGTTTTCGTTTAATAAATTATATTTTTAACATTTTTCAACTTAAAATATGCGTTTAATTATTTTAATTGCGTGAAATAACCTATTTTTTAAAGGTTATTTATAATTTATCTCTAAAGGTTAATTATTGAAATACAATTTTTAACTATCTAATCAATTATATCTAAAAAAATAATTAGACAATTTAATTTGTAATTTTAGTTTATTTAAACAAATTAATTTTTAATTTGAATATATTTTTATTTGAATCAACATAAGAATGTATATATATATATATTCATTGATAGTACAAAAGTAGATAATCAAGGGCCTAAACTGGGATGTCAGAGATGTAACGGCCTAGAATTATGATTTCCGGGTTACGGTTCAAGGGATAAAACCCCTTGTTTGGATCTTGCAATCCAGGTACGAGTTGAGTTTTAAAACAAAATATTTGTACTAAAAGAAGGGATTTCGAACCCTTAAAGATCGCGGATCCATTGGGGACCGTATACCTGCCTTAGTCTAATCGTGAAATCGAGCGAAAGCAAAAATAAAGTTGAGTTTAAATACAATCCGAAAAGGAGTATAAAAGAGAGGAAGTGTGGTGGTCTCTCAACCCCTCGATCTAACGCCAAAAGTCTGAACCCGCCAAGCATCCACATAAGCAACGATAGCGGCTAACGGTTACCTGAATCTAAAAAAAATGAGGGGGATCTGGGTCAATCATCAGGTCACTCATGCGCGTATGTAAACACATTCTGAGAGGCATATAATAAGCATCCTATTCTTAAGATGAAATGCGTAATGCCATGCGTAAATTAAATCTCATATATATATTGACAGTTTAATATAATGTAGAAAGCGATAAATGGATCCACACAGAATGCCAAGTGGCATGTCCCTCTCTTACCTCCACCCCCTTCCGATAGGGCGGAGACTGGCCAGTTCGGTGCTATAGCATAGCAATTTCCTCGTGGTGGTGCACAAACCACGACATCATCATATCATATCATCTCATCGCTTGCCCGATGGTGCTGGGCTATCATATCGTGATCATATAGACTCGATTGACTCAGGGTACCCGATGAGGCTGGGCTACCCTATGACCCTAGCAAAGACTCTAGGACTATCACAGATAATGGCCGTTCTCTTGCAAGGACATATAGCAATCATATGATTTTCATTTTAGCTCCTAAGCGTGATTCTAAGTCGTATGGTGCATGGACACTAGCCTACTATATAACACCCAGTACATAGAGCGCCCATCATGAGTAAGTTCAAAGAACTTACCTGGAGTAGCAGATCAGCAAGACGAAAAGCAACAAGATATAAGCAAGCAGGTTACAGATCACTTAACAATTATTAATAATATGCATAAGTAAACTGCACAAAATGGGATCCATTTACCACTACATAACATGCTCATCAACCCATTAATCATAGCATCATCAGCATCCATTATCTCAACTTATCTCAACATCTTATATCATCTTACTCCACTGTCATTTTTATAACTGGCTCAATTATACTTCAATCCATATAATCTCACTAGCTAGTCTAGTTGTTAGTCAAAACAATTACTTCAAAATTATAATTAGCCATTTCTAATTCATAAAATATTTAATCTTTAAAACTACTTCCAAAAATCCGATTAAATAATCCAGGCATACTTTACCTTAATTAAAATCATCATTCTAGGGACTTAAATAACTTTCAACCATTACTAAATAATTCAATTTATATACTTTGAAAATCGACTGTTTTTTTTAAATACCGACACAAAATCGATTTCTAAATAATCAATTATCGGAAATCGGTTAAACAATTAATTAATAAATCAAATAAATAAATAAATAACAAATAAACCCAAACCGAACCAACGTTTTTAACCCAAACCGAACCGAACCCGTTTTATTTATAATTCCCAACCGGTTCAATATTAACAAATGAAATATACCAAGCAAGGAAGTAGGGCCCCCAATTCATCTTCCTCCTCTGATTCAAACGCCCGTCATGGCTCCGACGAGCGCCAGGCCAGCCGTTGCGCCGCCCTGCTCGACCTCGCTCGTGGCCAACTCCTCAGCTCTCGCTCATCCTAGCCGGCTCGATCATCTTCGCTCACACTCCCCGCTCGCTGCTACCTTGCCCTCGCTCAGCCTCGTTTAGCTGAGCTCGCTCGCGCCCTCGCCTCTCTCTCGAGCTCGCCGGAGGTCTCGAGCTAACCCAATAGTCTCGCACTAAGCTCTCGCTCACTCGCCACTCACCCACAGCCCGATCCAAGGACTGAATCGAATTGAAATAAAGGAGGGAAAGGTGGAAGCTCACCGAGGGGGTTCGCGACTTCGGAGCTCTCGATCGGAGTTCTGGACGTTGTCGGGGTCTCGTGATGGCTCCTCGGACCTGCATCGGGCATGGGTGAGTTTGATGGTAGGGCTCAAGTGTGGCTTGGATCAGAAATGAATGAGATCGGCTTACCGGAAGGTTGGTTCGCATTTGAATTGGTGATGGATCTTCGGTGGCTCGTCGATGACGTCGAGTGCTCCGGGGCCAGCCTTTGTTGCTCTTCGATGAAAGAGGAGGAGGCGAGGATGACAACGATGATGATGGGTCACCGAGGCGTGGTGTGTGGCGATGGTGGCGAGAGGTGGAAGATGTCCTGGTGGCGGTGATGGTATGAGGTGTTCGTGAGTTGCCGCGGAAACGAGAAGGCTCAGTAATGTACGTGTTTTGGAAAGGAACAGGGTCACATGGAGCTGGAGCTGGGAAATGGAGATGAAGGTGGGATGAACGACGATGAATGGAAGGAGAGAGGTAGTGAAGCTAAAATGTGCGAGTGATGGTGACGGGATGGAGCTGGGTCTTATCGAACGAGATGGAGCAGCAGCTAGGGGTAGGTGGAGAGGTTAGGGGCGCTGCAGAGCCTAGCAGTAGGGGAAGGAGTTCCGGGGTGTTGCAGGAGTTAGGTGTAGGGTGGCTCGGATGGGAAATGCATTAAATGGGGGAAGAAGATCAAATTAAATACCCGGTAAAATAATCCCGAATACGCGAATTTTGCTTTCTGATCTTAATTTGACGCGATTAAATTAAACATTCAAATCCGAGATAGATAATCAGTCCCGAAAATATTTTCAAGTTCGAATAACAAATTTATGCTGGGAGTTGTCTCGAGAAATAAAATAATTCGGTTTATCGAATACGAAAATTTTCAAAATTTTCCGGAGTCTTGGATCTTAAACGAATTTTTATTAGAATAAAATCTATTATTTACATAAATAATATTTAGAAAATCTCGGTCCTTACATCATACACCTCTAAAAATAAGTCTCGTCCCCGAGACTAAAATTATTTTAAAGCAAGGGGATGAAGTTTGAAAATGGTGAGTCCAAAGATCATGTCATTGATCCAGTAAGTACCTCGTAGGTGCCCCTATAAGATCCTCACAGTATCTTCGTCGTGATCATAATATCCCCAAGAGGTCGTAGCAAGAATGTGATATGGGCCCCTATCATATCCTTTCCCCGACTTCTCGGTTATATTATAACTCAAAAAGCATCATAACGTCCACTAGGTCTTAGCAAGCAATCCATAAGTGCCCTTATAAATGCTTGTATCCACTTCGTGAGGCGTAATAATGTAAATCGAGTCCCAAAAGATTCAAAAGAGTTTTGCAAATGGAAAGATTGACCTCGAAATCGTTAAAATTCTTGATAGTATTTATTCTTTTAAAAAATATCCAAGTTAGTCATTTTTAAAACTATTCAAAATTTTCAAATCCGACGTTAGTCAAGCAATTTCATATCACGAGAGGTGGAATCATCCACCTCTAAAGGCTAATCTCATATTCTCTTCTTATTTTCCAGAATCGGTCAATCTATCAGTCTCAATTCAAGCAAGATTTATAAGCTATAAGAAATGCATACCCGCATAAACCAATCAATCTCCAACTAGTACATCATACGATAAGTCTCAAAACACATATCAACACAGTGCCACAAGTCACATCAAGCATCTTCACATCATACTAAAAGTAATAATAAGTGCATCATCAAACCATCGTAGGTAATCACGCAAGCACACATGTCAAGAGATCAATGGATTAGGTGCCATAGAGTTAGTACGTCTCTACAAGTCAAATATCACTATTCCATATCAACACCACAATCATAATAAAATCAGTCACATCAAGGGATTTCATTCAACGCATAAATTCACGTCGTCATCCTATCCAAATTCTATCCAGGATGGTCTTATCAGATTTATCATGCCAAACAATTGTATTTTAAATGTAGTCATATTGAAATTTTCATCATAGGGCCAACTAACCAAACCCATTGTCAACACATCAACACAACAAAGTCATGCTATTAAACTTCAGTAAAAGGAAAGATCAAGCAGTATATCAATCGTCAAAACGTCAACATGCTCTCCAGACATTACCTCAACTCATCACAATATCGAATGGCGATCATTTAGTAACCAAACACCATTAAGTCACGTTCATCATTTAACGTATCGATAATCATGTTTAACTATATAATACATCATCATGCTTTCATATAATAACACATCATTATCTCATATATCATGTCGCAACACATCCTAACATGCTTCTACAACAACATAACAGGTTAGCAAATCATCAATATATCATGATAGCATTTGTCACTTCACTAGATTTCAATATTGCATATCAACATGTAGTATTGTTTCATACCAAGTTCCTCATGGTCGTTATCTAACACCATGCCAGTACATATTAACAAGTCATGCAAGCAAGAAAATTCCCAAATTATCATCAGTCAACAAGTCTCAATTTGCTATTATGCTCAAAATTATTGCAAAACACCATATATGAACATAGTCAATTTAAGCTAGCAAGTTTCATCATAACCTTATTAGAAAACAATTCAGGTTCGTCAGAATTCGCAGTTCATACTTTTATAGGCACAAGAGTTCAGATCATGTTTAGCAATATAGGGTAGCAAAACATCGAAACATCATGGTACATGAAAACTATAAGACATCAAATCATATAATCATAGACAATGGATGATCATGCAAGATTTATTACTAGGTCAACATATCAACACATAAATTCCATCGCCATATCAATGCAATACCATCATCAACTAATTCAGAGAGGATTAAGAGTTAGAGCGGAGGACACTCCCGCTTGCAAGTCATATCGTACTCAGTAATCGTCATCAACAAAATGTGCTTGTCCTGCCGAAATTGTTGATCTTGGGGCCCGTGGGTTATGGGCCCACGCCTTCGCGACGTTGCTCTATCGCTATCGGACTTCCCATTTCCTCTTTCATGCGGTCGCTCGTCCAACATGTCGCATAGGAGTTCAAGTTAGCGAAGATAGGGGAGGGACAAGAGCGGACAACCCAATGTTCTTTTCGGAACAAACACACACCAACCCTAAGGATGACAACTAGAGATGAAACTCCGACCCGAGAATAGCAACGATGCCCTTATGGAAGTCCATTAAGTTATAATCGCGACAAGCAAACACAAATTCATCATGGAGCATATCAATCACACTAATCCACGCTAACATGTACCTGTCTCAAGGGACCAACATTCGTATTCATTTCCAACGACACGATCGATTCCTATACTGATGCATGCGAGACAAGATAGTATTATATTATTCCATGAAAGCAGATATTTCTAGCAACTTAAGCAAGTTATTCGGAATCAAGAATGATCATGCAAGATTCGAGGTCATGTGGGATTTAACGACGATGACGAGTATGGTGTATATGAACTAATGCACAAGCATGGTGTACGCATCAATAGGCGAGGTCAAATATGGCATGGCAAGGTGTAACATAACAACTAGATTAAGCGTCATACGAGAACATATAGGAGCAACCTAGTAACTATCTCATCCGAACACACTGGTCATATAGTAGGTCAAGCATGGCACGTAATCATATGATGAGATACATTTAGAAAGCGCATGTCCTACATGATACTAGCGACACATAATGTGATACAAGTATAGTCAAGAGTCATTAAAAGGGGATCAATAGGATGTTCACGAAACATGAGGCATCATCAAAAGTAACAAGAAGGACATCATGGGCAATAGATTATAATCATGCTAGGAACGAATCATCATAGGACACATATAAAGGTACAGTAGTTATCACATCATAGAATAGGTACAACATGTAATCATTTAGTGAGTCATATTGGAAATCATAAGCCCTACAGGATACTACTAGCACATATCGAACCATGACCACAATCAAGGTAACTCAACTAAATTCATTTTAACATTCATGCGTCATGCATATGTGAAATGATATAACGTGGTGTGTAATCATGCGAGGTGTCAAATCATACATCTATGTCAACACTACAGGAATTCATAAGGTAATAAGGAAACACTACCGAGTGATAACATGTAAGCATGCCAGGATAAACCATCACCTAAAGCAATTGATCATCGAATTCAACATCAATCTAATTTGCATGAGTAAGATATTTCAAGGTGATAAAAAGAGGGAAGGATCACACTATGAGGGACCTAGCTAAGAGGGAACCAGCAATAATGCAAGCAAGTTATAAATTCGCACAAGTCACAACCAATGACCCTACATGATGTTAAAAGCTCAATATGACATTTGATAAATACATGCGCTTGAATGACCAACACATCGATGTGTAAGAAATCATATTAACATAGCCCATCGATATAGAAGCATGGGAGGAATATAGCAATGCATAATGCAAGCCTACGCAACAAGCAATATGACTAGCATACAAGGTATGTATTACAACTCAACAACCATTTAAATAAGGCATCCATTTACTAAGACATCACGTCAAATAGCATGATCACAATTGAAATACTAATTTAGTCAATAAACCATGGGTAACATCGACTAATCATGCAGGGGAAATCATCTTACGACATTCATACAAGGGAAGTGTAACACACTATCATGGGTCTAATCTAGGGGAAGGCAATAACTATATACAAACTCCTGTCATACAATTCATGCTTCAAATCAGTCATTAGTACGACCAATACAACAGGTCAATTAGACATGCAAAGGCGACATATAATTAGGACAGGAAGCAAGGTGCAACACGGGACCTAATCAATGGGGCAAGCATGGATACATAATGTCATACAACCACGAATTTACATTAAGGATCATCATCTTAACATGTACTGGGAATTACGTATCATATAAGGCATGTTGACATCAAGTTATAACACATATTCATCAAGTATGGAACTTACTCTATCATGATACTAGAACTGAACGATCACACTATCATGAACCTATTTACAGGGAGAACATTAATCATGCGGCTTCCTAACACATGACATTTACATTCATGCACTAGTATAACGATACAACATACTGAGTAAGGCATGCTGGGATGATAGAGACGTAACATGTGTAACTTGAACTCACACAATGGCCATCATGAAGTCATAAACATTAAAGCATGCATTCATCAAGACTCAATTATACCACATACTCCCCATCCAACACACTAATCACACCACAATATAAAGTGCAAAACAACCATCTGACGAATACAGAATAGATGGGCATGTTGTAGATTCTTGTCATAAAACGGGTAATAAGCATCAAGGCGTCATCAGCTAGTATGCTAAAGAGATCATTTACACGCATTCATACGAAGAAGAGTTTATCACACTATTATGGACCTAACCCACGAGAATACAATTATCATGTAGGTTCATATCTTGTGGTTTATGCTTCCAATCAATCATTAGTACAATTAATACAATAAGTCAAGTAAGCATGCTATGACAACGTAATCACAATAGAGAGTGAGGCATAACACAAGAATTGATCAATGTCACTAATCAAAGATATAATAACCTGAGCAACATTTTACAATTGAGCATTTGCAAGGTACATGTAGGAGGTTACAAAATCATGTCATGCAGTTCAGAGAGAGTCACCATTACAACTGGACAGAGATCCCTAAAGGCAACCATTGACCTTCCCCAACTGACTCATCACCCCTATTTCTCGTGGGACCTGGGTACGTACGACTCTTTGTGGCAAGAAAACCTTGGTTGATCATCATAAGAATCGAGGAAGACAACCCCAAAAACACCTTACCTTGGTTGATCATCATAAGATACTGACATCCGGGAGAAAGACTCGATAGAACCGTCAAAGGGTTAACAAACATAGTAGAATGGGCTATTTCACACAAGCTGGGTTGACCACATAGAATTAAGGGTACTCCCACTATATATCTCGTTTGTACAGATCAGTCGATACATATTTAATTGTTAGGCATACCAATCAGACTTTAGCATATCAAGCACTTAACATAGAATTAGTCAATGACAATTATAATGACCTCCTTCGAGGGAGATCGTACCCAGTCTCAATATATAAAGCACATCAAGCTATCTAATGTCGCTCTTCGAGGAGCGACTGACCGGAGGGGCAAAAACCTCGCGATCCTACCTAACTCGCCACTCCAACCACCTTGGTGCAAATTCCTTGGAGTCTTCCGGACCCTCTGTAAAGAGCAAGCTAGTATTTTGCCTACCGTTCCTAACTACACCCAATAGGGGTGGTCTAGCGCATTTACTACCCACGCGTGTCCCCGTTTGGTCGATTTTCCTCATTTATTACAAGTCGAGTTCATTACTTAGTCAAATTTGGGTTAGGCATCTTAAGTTCATTTTGCCCTTTTAAATCCTTTTCAAAAGTCCTTGAAACTCGTGGGCAGTTTTCAAAACATACACTCGACCCTTGTGTACCCGAATTGCACAACCTGAGCTCTGATACCATCTTTGTAACGGCCCAGAATTATGATTTCCGGGTTACGTTTCAAGGGATAAAACCCCTTGTTTGGATCTTGCAATCCAGGTACGAGTTGAGTTTTAAAACAAAATATTTGTACTAAAAGAAGGGATTTCGAACCCTTAAAGATCGCAGATCCATTGGGGACCGTATACCTGCCTTAGTCTAATCGTGAAATCGAGCGAAAGCAAAAATAAAGTTGAGTTTAAATACAATCCGAAAAGGAGTATAAAAGAGAGGAAGTGTGGTGGTCTCTCAACCCCTCGATCTAACGCCAAAAGTCTGAACCCGCCAAGCATCCACATAAGCAACGATAGCGGCTAACGGTTACCTGAATCTAAAAAAAATGAGGGGGATCTGGGTCAATCATCAGGTCACTCATGCGCGTATGTAAACACATTCTGAGAGGCATATAATAAGCATCCTATTCTTAAGATGAAATGCGTAATGCCATGCGTAAATTAAATCACATATATATATTGACAGTTTAATATAATGTAGAAAGCGATAAATGGATCCACACAGAATGCCAAGTGGCATGTCCCTCTCTTACCTCCACTCCCTTCCGATAGGGCGGAGACTGGCCAGTTCGGTGCTATAGCATAGCAATTTCCTCGTGGTGGTGCACAAACCACGACATCATCATATCATATCATCTCATCGCTTGCCCGATGGTGCTGGGCTATCATATCGTGATCATATAGACTCGATTGACTCAGGGTACCCGATGAGGCTGGGCTACCCTATGACCCTAGCAAAGACTCTAGGACTATCACAGATAACGGCCGTTCTCTTGCAAGGACATATAGCAATCATATGATTTTCATTTTAGCTCCTAAGCGTGATTCTAAGTCGTATGGTGCATGGACACTAGCCTACTATATAACACCCAGTACATAGAGCGCCCATCATGAGTAAGTTCAAAGAACTTACCTGGAGTAGCAGATCAGCAAGACGAAAAGCAACAAGATATAAGCAAGCAGGTTACAGATCACTTAACAATTATTAATAATATGCATAAGTAAACTGCACAAAATGGGATCCATTTACCACTACATAACATGCTCATCAACCCATTAATCATAGCATCATCAACATCCATTATCTCAACTTATCTCAACATCTTATATCATCTTACTCCACTGTCATTTTTATAACTGGCTCAATTATACTTCAATCCATATAATCTCACTAGCTAGTCTAGTTGTTAGTCAAAACAATTACTTCAAAATTATAATTAGCCATTTCTAATTCATAAAATATTTAATCTTTAAAACTACTTCCAAAAATCCGATTAAATAATCCAGGCATACTTTACCTTAATTAAAATCATCATTCTAGGGACTTAAATAACTTTCAACCATTACTAAATAATTCAATTTATATACTTTGAAAATCGACTGTTTTTTTTAAATACCGACACAAAATCGATTTCTAAATAATCAATTATCGGAAATCGGTTAAACAATTAATTAATAAATCAAATAAATAAATAAATAACAAATAAACCCAAACCGAACCAACGTTTTTAACCCAAACCGAACCGAACCCGTTTTATTTATAATTCCCAACCGGTTCAATATTAACAAATGAAATATACCAAGCAAGGAGGTAGGGCCCCCAATTCATCTTCCTCCTCTGATTCAAACGCCCGTCATGGCTCCGACGAGCGCCAGGCCAGCCGTTGCGCCGCCTTGCTCGACCTCGCTCGTGGCCAACTCCTCAGCTCTCGCTCATCCTAGCCGGCTCGATCATCTTCGCTCACACTCCCTGCTAGCTGCTACCTTGCCCTCGCTCAGCCTCGTCTAGCTGAGCTCGCTCGCGCCCTCGCCTCTCTCTCGAGCTCGCCGGAGCTCTCGAGCTAACCCAATAGTCTCGCACTAAGCTCTCGCTCACTCGCCACTCACCCACAGCCCGATCCAAGGACTGAATCGAATTGAAATAAAGGAGGGAAAGGTGGAAGCTCACCGAGGGGGTTCGCGACTTCGGAGCTCTCGATCGGAGTTCTGGACGTTGTCGGGGTCTCGTGATGGCTCCTCGGACCTGCATCGGGCATGAGTGAGTTTGATGGTAGGGCTCAAGAGTGGCTTGGATCATAAACGAATGAGATCGGCTTACCGGAAGGTTGGTTCGCATTTGAATTGGTGATGGATCTTCGGTGGCTCGTCGATGACGTCGAGTGCTTCGGGGCCAGCCTTTGTTGCTCTTCGATGAAAGAGGAGGAGGTGAGGATGACAACGATGATGATGGGTCACCGAGGCGTGGTGTGTGGCGATGGTGGCGAGAGGTAGAAGATGTCCTGGTGGCGGTGATGGTAGGAGGTGTTTGTGAGTTGCCGCGGAAACGAGAAGGCTCAGTAATGTACGTGTTTTGGAAAGGAATAGGGTCACAGGGAGCTGGAGCTGGGAAATGGAGATGAAGGTGGGATGAACGACGATGAATGGAAGGAGGGAGGTAGTGAAGCTAAAATGTGCGAGTGATGGTGACGGGATGGAGCTGGGTCTTATCGAACGAGATGGAGCAGCAGCTAGGGGTAGGTGGAGAGGTTAGGGGCGCTGCAGAGCCTAGCAGTAAGGGAAGGAGTTCCGGGGTGTTGCAGGAGTTAGGTGTAGGGTGGCTTGGATGGGAAATGCATTAAATGGGGGAAGAAGATCAAATTAAATACCCGGTAAAATAATCCCGAATACGCGAATTTTTCTTTCTGATCTTAATTTGACGCGATTAAATTAAACATCCAAATCCGAGATAGATAATCAGTCCCGAAAATATTTTCAAGTTCGAATAACAAATTTATGCCGGGAGTTGTCTCGAGAAATAAAATAATTCGGTTTATCGAATACGAAAATTTTCAAAATTTTCCGGAGTCTTGGATCTTAAACGAATTTTTATTAGAATAAAATCTATTATTTACATAAATAATATTTAGAAAATCTCGGTCCTTACAAGAGAAAAATCCAAATTTTATGTAAGAGATAATAATAATAATAATTGTAAAAAAAAAGAAGTCCAAAACTGGGATGTATAAAAATGGAATTCGAACTTGAGACATATGGGTTATAAGGAAACGGATACACCACTAAAGCAAGGAAGGACTACTGATTGATGCTGAAATGCTGTAATGATTATCTCTAGTTTCGTTTTCCGATGCGTCACCACAAGCAGCAGTCATCCACATTAATTAAGGGCACGCCTGTGGGACTGCAACGTAAGGAAGAAGTTTTGATACACATTTCCCTCCATATTTCAACTGTGATGAACTTTGTGCACGTTTTTTAAAGAGTTAAAAATGGATACATAATACTATAATACTTCAAATTAATTTCTTTTGTTAGTACTGTAATTGTTTTATTTTTTTTGAGCAAGTAAATGTTTTATAAAATAACATAATCATTAAAAAAAATGCATAAAATGTATTTAACAACAACCATTTCTGATTTCTGAATGGAGGGAAGGGGGAATGTATCTTTTTTAAAAAAAATACAGTACTGCAGATCAATGATGACTTTTTCACTCCCCATATCAAATCCCAATCCCTCATACAAGAGCCTCACCAAATTCCCTTCCCTTCCCTTTCATTTTTCCCATTTCCCCCTTTTAAAAGCGACGACGACAGGAGATACCAGTACGAAATCGGAGCGAATCGACAGAGAAGGTAACGCCTTCTCTACTCTCCGATCGTTCTTGGTCTTTCCCCTCTCCCTAACATTCTGATTATCGGTGAATTTGTGCTGACGTTAGGTGGTTTCTGATGCAGGTTTGTGTCTACAGAAGAGTGAAGGTTCAATCTATCCCTAATTCGACGATAAACAAGGTTAGGGTCTTTCTCACATTTAAACCCCTACCCCAATTGTTGTAATATGTCATCTGTGGTAAAGCACTTCAGATTTTACATTGATGCATGTGTAGAGTTAGGGATTTTAGGGTTTCGAACTGTAGATTTAGGGTTTATGTGTATTCTGAAGTTGCTTGTTGTGATTCGGACTGGTTTAGTGATGTGTTTGGTATGAACTATGTAATTGGTGCGGTATGAACTTCGAATTGGAGGTTTGGGTTTTGTTGGTTTGATTTTGGTATGAACTTGTAATTGGTGCGTGCGTTAGAGACTTAGGTTTTTTGGGTTTTGTACTGGTTGCATGTTAAATTGATTGCAACTACTTTTGGGCAAAATAGATGTTAGGGGTTTGTACTGGTTGAATGTTTGATTGCAACTCGTGACTTAGAATTTGTTTATGCTATGTATGGAATGTCTGATTCAATGTATGTTGTGCATGCTTAAAGATGTCTGATTCTCAGAATTCCCGGACATCGTCATTTTCAGAAAGCAGCGGGGCCAGCACGAACCCATTCGCACACCACACACCTGGGGTAAGTTACTTGACTTTTTTTAAATCAATTCTGTTTCATTTCGATTACTCATAACACATTAGTCCTGGTCCTCTAATTTCTGTCATATTTGCAGTTTCCAGCGCAGCCGGCCCACAGGAATACAGCAGCGTCCTCCGACCGGTCCAGCACCCAGGACACCAGGGTGATGGAGCTTCAAGATAGAAACGCGGAGCTCCAATCGAACCTTCGGCACGCTGAATTGGATGCTCAGCGTGTCGTCGGGAACCTAGCGGTTCTGGACCACCAGTTGAGGATGGCGACAACGCTAATTGCCACCCTCAGGGACCAGAAGAGGGAGAACGAATTGGCCCTTGCTAATGAAAAACAGCTGCTGCTGGAGAAGGAGGGTTCGGAGGCGAAGAAGGACAAGATGCTGCTATTCGCCAAGGAGGAGGCGGCCAAGTCGAGAGAGAACCAGGCCAAAACGAGCGTTGTGATCAAGTCCTTGGTCCAGATCATAGTGGTCCTCTCCTGGATATCCATTTCCACCTTCTTGGCGCACCTTCTGAAGAAGTGAAGCTCTGTTTGTTTTAAAGTTAATTTAAACTCTTCGTTTTTTAGAGTTTTGGAAACTTGATGTGGGTTTGTCAGTTTTTGGACGTCATTTTTTGGATAACTGCTATGGTGAAATTTTGGACAAGGTTGAAGAAAAATTGTTATGGTTTAATATATGTGAATACATTATGGTTTAATGGTTTAATGTGAATCCAACCAAAAAAAAAAAATTGGTTTAATGTAAATATTATATTATGGTTTAATGGTTTA
Source organism: Persicaria tinctoria (assembly GCA_037127255.1). Classification (NCBI taxonomy): domain Eukaryota; kingdom Viridiplantae; phylum Streptophyta; class Magnoliopsida; order Caryophyllales; family Polygonaceae; genus Persicaria; species Persicaria tinctoria. Next base: position 42,071,292 of record JBANSL010000013.1, read on the forward strand.
ATGTGAATATTATATTATGGTTTAATGTTAATATTCTGGACAAGTTTCATGGTTCTAAAAAAAAAATTTAACTTAAAGATTTTTTTAAAAACCGTATTCGTTTTTCAAAAATATTTTTTCACAATTAATTACAATGTTCTCTTATAGCTAATTTTTTCATAAGTATCCACAGTAGACATGCATTTGAATTTATTTTATTAGAATTGCTTTCCACACGCCAAATAGGCAAATAGGTCTCGGGTTCGATTCCTATGTTATTGCACTTGACAATTCACATATACCATTTAGCCGCGCTGCATTGCCTGATGCAAAATGCATCATGCTGTTTTGGTTAAAGACAATTAGACAAGTAATTGTCTACTTTTTCAATTCTCCTCTCTGTATTCTTTTTTCCCCGTAATTGTCTACTTCTTTCCTATTAGTAAAGATTAAAAATTACAAAAATTAAAAATTACAGAAAACCACCCTTTAAAAATGTATCTTTTCACTTAACCACCCCTTAAATTAAAAATTAAAGAAAACCACCCTTTAAATGGTATTTGTTTACAACTCACCACCCCTTCAACTATTTTTGTTACTTTATCATTACATATAATTTTATATTTAAGGGGTGGTTAAGTTAAAACACCAATGTTTAAAGGGTGGTTTTCTGTAATTTCATATTTAACGAGTGGTTAAGTTAAAACACCAATGTTAAAAGGGTGGTTTTCTGTAATTTTGCCTAATAATAATTGTACAAAGAAAAAAGTTGTTCCACATTAAAATTGGTCTACAATGGGATGCATAAAATGGAGATCGAAACTGGGACCTATGTGTAAAGAGGTAAGGGGTAAACCACTATGGCAAGGAAGGATGACTGATTGATGTTGAAAAGCTGAAATCATTATCTGTAATTTATTTTTCAGATGCGTCACCACAAGCAGCAGTCATCCGCATTAATTAAGGGCACGCATGTGAGACGGCAACGTAAGGAAGAAGTTTTGATACACATTTCCCTCCATATTTCAACTGTGACGAACTTTATGCACGTTTTTTTTAAAGAGTTAAAAACTGATACATAATACTACTCCGTATAATACTTCAAATTAATTTCTTAAGTGTTTACTGTAAATTTTTTATAAAATAACATAATCATTAAAAAAAAATGCATAAAATGTTTTTAACAGCAACCATTTCTGATTTCTGAATGGAGGGAAGGGGGAATGTATATATATTTATTTTTTAAAAAATACAGTACTGCAGTGCAGACAGATTAATCTGTTTAGGTTTAGGGGGGATCAATGATGACTTTTTCACTCCCCATATCAAATCCCAATCCCCCATACAAGAGCCTCACCAACTTCCCTTCCCTCTCAGTTTTCCCATTTCCCCCCTTTAAAAGAGACGATGACAGTAGATATCATCATGAAATCGGAGCGAGAATCGACGGAAAAGGTAACGCCTCCCTTACTCTCCGATCGTTTTTGGTCTTTCCCCTCATCCTAACCTTCTGATTATCGGTGAATTTGTGCGGACGCTAGGGTGTTTCTGATGCAGGTTTGTGTCGTACAGAAGAGTGAAGTTTCAATCTATCTCTAGCTAATTCGACGATAAACAAGGTCAGGCTCTTTCTCACATCTAAACCCCTACCCCAATTGTTGTAATATGTCATCTGTGGTAAAGCACTTCGGATTTTACATTGATGCATGTGTAGAGTTAGGGATTTTAGGGTTTCGAACTGTAGATTTAGGGTTTATGTGTATTCTGAAGTTGCTTGTTGTGATTTGGACTGGTTTAGTGATGTGTTTGGTATGAACTATGTAATTGGTGCGGTATGAACTTCGAATTGGAGGTTTGGGTTTAATTGGTTTGATTTTGGTATGAACTTGTAATTGGTGCGCGCGTTAGGGACTTAGGTTTTTTGTGTTTTGTACTGGTTGCATGTTAAATTGATTGCAACTACTTTTGGGCAAAATAGATGTTAGGGGTTTGTACTGTTTGAATGTTTGATTGCAACTCGTGACTTAGCGTTTTAAATAACCGTTTCTTTCTTAGTTCCTATCTTATTCATTGCAAATTCGATTTCAATCAGCAAAATTTAAGTGTTGAATTTGTTTATGCTATTTATGGAATGTCTGATTCAATGTATGTTGTGCAGGCTTAAGATGTCTGACTCTGAGAATTCCCGGAGAACATCATTTTCAGACAGCAGTAGGGCTGACACGAACCCATTCGCACACCACCCACCTCGGGTAAGTTACTCGACTTTTTTTAAATCAATTCTGTTTCATTTCGATTACTCATCACTCATTAGTCAAGGTCCTCTAATTTCTATTATAATTGCAGTTTCCTGAGCAGCCAAAGCCGAGTTACACCCCGGCCTCCTCCGAGAGCATGCAGAACACGAGGGTCGTAGAGCTTCAGGATAGAAACAGGGAGCTGCAGTCTGAATTGAATGCAGCGGAACGGGGAGCTGAGCGTGTAGCCGGGAACCTAGAGGTTCGTGATGGGCAACTTGAGATGGCTACTGCATTGATCGCCACCCTCAGGGACCACCTACAGGGGAACGAAGGGGCACTGGCGGCTGCAAAACAGCTCCTGCTGCAGCGGGAGGGGTTGGAAGCGAAGAAAGATAGGCTGCTGCTGATTGCCAAGGAGGAGGCGGCCAAGTCACGACAAGGTCAGGCAAAGTCGGGCGTGGTGATCATGTCCTTGATCCAGGTCATTGTCGTCATGGCCTGGATCACCTTGGCATCGGTGGTGGCCTACCTCTTCAAGTGAAGCTCTCCTGGGTTGTTTTTTGTAGTATTTTAAGGTTTTTATTATGAGTTTTTGGAAACTTTGTTTTGGGTATGTGGTTGTAGACTAGTTGTTTTGGAAAAGTTTGATTATAGTTTTTTGTGTGTGATAAGCAATGGTATTTTTTTGTGTATGGGATAAACAAGTTTGATGGTATGTGCCTTTTTCTGGACAAGTTTTATTGTTATCAAAGAAAATTTTAACTTGAACATATTTTCAAAATTAATTACAATTTTATCCTATAACTAATTTCTTCATAAATATACACAGTAGACATGCATTTGAATTTTTTTTTCATGACTCTTATGAGTTAAAATTGCTCTCCACACACCAAATAGGCAAATAGGACTCATCTTCGATTCCTATTTTATTGCACTTGACAATTGACATATAGTCATAAATATACACAGTAGACGCTGCATTGGTTGATGCAAAATACATCATGTTGTTGAAGACTGGGCCGGTAACTACTACCAGTGTAATGGGCTGGTAATTGGGCCTAACGTTTTAAAAGTTAGACTTGTAATCCGATGAAAAATACAAAGAAGATTGTTTACAAATTGGGTATACAAAATTAATGTTCCAACTTAGAAGGAGTACTAAAAAAATTGAACTAAGCAACATCACAAGGAATGCCCAACTCATTGAGTCTTCCGGACTGATTGATATGGTTCCTACTGAAACGACGAAGATCCCGACGTGTGTGTTTGGGATAGCTGCATAAGAAAAAATACCTTATTGATAAGTGGTTCCAAAGAGTCCCAAGTTAGAGAAGAGTAATATGTTATCACTCACCTGTGTAACCCTCAAAGGAAGACCACGTGCACCATTTAATGGACTAAACCCATAGTTGCCCAGGCCACTGTGTTGCATGACTTTTGTATGCATCATCTACCAAAGAAGAGGGAAATTGACGATCATAAGTATGATGCCAATGAAAAGAATCTGACAAGAAAGCATGTTTGGAATCCCAGTTACGTACCGAATTGTAATAAAGATGAGGGTTAGGCATGTACATCATGTTTTGGTGGCGAATACCATTGCTGGGACCTGCATGGCTCTCCGCAGGGCTGCTTGGCCCACCCTGTTTGCGTTGACGCTCAGTACGCTCCCGCGCAATTTGCCTCCTATAGCCTAACCTCCTAGTTCTATGTCGGCCTGTACCCCTTCTGTCTTCTGGATCTACCACGGGGGATAGATCGTTATTCGGTACATCCCCGTCGTCGTTCATGACCGTTTCAGTTGGGATCACCACTCGCCGCCCATACACTTTACCAATGCCATCTAGGTTGTGATAAGTTAGGCGATTCTTCCTCAGCGCAGCCTCCTTGACCGTGTCTTCCAATTCCTGGAGCTTAGACATCACAACCTTCTACAAATCCTCATTGTACATCGCCAATTCGGCGATTTTGTCCACCTTACCATGAATATCCCCATACCGTTTCATCCCTTCTGACTTCTTTTCTATCAGCTTATAGTAAGGGACTGGGACCTTCAAGTGTTCCCGGGGCAGGTCCTTCCGCCAACGATCCAAAATATACCTTTGCGGAACGTAATACACATTCTCTTCGCTGAAGACACGCAAAATGTGGGTGCACAATATCCCGCGGAACTCAAAGTTTTTGCACTCACACTTTACGTCGGTGTTGTCTTTTTTAAGGGTAACCCTGTATTTGTAGCACCGTGTACGACAAAAATAAGGCAGCTTTACCGTAACGACATAAGTGCACACATTGACATCGTCTTCGACCCTCAGTGCATTGGCGTACACGAGGTTCTGCACCTCAACTTGAAATTCTTCGAACTTTGCAGTAGTGTACAACTCTTGGAACAAGAGCTCAAACACATGGTCGGTCATGCACCTGAGGGGCTTATTTATCGATGTGAAGTTCGACGTCTCCTCCTCCCTTACCCTTTTCGATAATGTTAGACCGTACTGCTCAATGAACAACTTCAACGTAGTATTTATATTGAGGAACGATTTGAACAAAATGGTTCATACCTTCACTCCTCTGGGTGCTTGACATCCCATCCCAGAAGCTGTTCTTGAAGTATATAGGAACCCAACGCCTTCTCTTCTCGTACATCTTGCATAACCACTTGTTGTTACGCAAACCAAACTTCTCCAGCATCGCATCCCATGCCTCTTCGAACTCCTCTACACTCAAGGAGTCGTGTAGAGCATCTTGGAGTGCACTTACTATTGCATTCCATTTGGGGTTGCTCCCCAAGTGCTTTTTAGCATTCTGCATCACGTGCCATATGCACCAACGATGCGAAGCATTGGGAAACACTTGCGCAACTGCATTGCCTGAAAACAAATGAATGGACATTATCGATAAATAAGACTATTTTAACTACATATGTAGATACAACATATTTACAGTAGCTTACCAATGGATTGGGCTTGGTCGGTTAAGATTGCTTTTGGTGCCTTCCCGGACATACAGCTGAGCCAAGTGTTAAACAACCACACGAAGTGCTCGGTTTCCTCTCTGACGAGTAGGGCACACCCAAACAACACGCTCTGCCCATGGTGATTGACCCCGATGAATGGTGCAAATGGCAGCTTGTATCTGTTTGAGACGTATGTCGTATCGAATGAGATGACATCGCCAAATTCCAAGTACGCTGCCCTACTCCTTCCATCATCCCAAAACACATTCTTCAATCTGTTGTCTTCGTCCACATCATAACTGTAGAAGAAGTTCGAGTTGGTTGAAGCCATTGCATCGAAATGATCCCTCATTTCAAGAAAGTCCCCTTTCTTCATTTGTCGGCTTCTGTTTTTGGCAACCACGTTCCGCAGGTCCCATTCAGTGAAGTTCACTTTATCATGGCTCCCGTTGGCAACCACAAAGGATGTGAAGTTCTTAGCTATTGGTACGCCGGCCCTATCCATTTCCAAGATCCGTTTCTTGTTGCCTTCGGTGATGTATCTATAATTTGTATGGTATTTTGTATTTTTCGCATCACACTCGTGGTTATGCTCAAGGACAACGGCGGTTACCCTCCATACACCAGGTCCATCACGGACAGCATTCACCCTAAAGTTACAACTTGTCATGGTTGAAGTGGATCCCTACGCCCGTATTCCCATCACCTCCTTCCGCGGGGGGTAACTTTTCTGAACTCCGAATTCTTACCATGAATCCATTTTTTGACTTGGACACAAAGTTCCCCGCCTTTGTACATACCATCCTAATTGACTTGTACCTTTCGCCCGTATTCCCATCACCTCCTTCCGCGGGGGGTAACTTTTCTGAACTCGGAATTCTTACCATGAATCCATTTTCTCTCGCATATCCGTGGATTAACTGAATAAAATCTGCTTCCCGCTCCAACATCAGCCCGACATGGGGAGGATTCATTGTCAGGTTATCGGAAATCTCGCGAGGCTCAGCATCGTCTCCTTCATCATCGTCTCCTTCATCACCGGCTCCTTCATCACCGTCTTCCAGGATGTGGTTTTCACTTTTCGACGAAATGTTTGCGCTGTCATCATCCGAAATTTGGACCAAGTTCAAGTCCAGCGGGCCTGACCCATTGATCGAATCATCGGAACCGGACCCATCTTCGAATCCCATGTTAAGATCAAAATCCCTGTTCTGGCTCATTGTAGCTGAGAAAAGAGGATGATCGGTAAATCTGCAGGAGAAATCCGAAATCCTAATTAATTTAGCGTTCGAACTACAATTACACTCTAATCAGTTTCAAAATGCAAATTAACGACAATCCCTTATTCACGAATATAGATCCAATCGGATAATATATGTACCGCTCACCTTCGGTGTCCGGCGAGTTCAGCGATCGGAAAACGATCGATTGCAGGTTCTTCGATCTTGAGCAGTTGACGACGGAACCATAAATCCTAGTACCTTCAATGATCGATCTTCGCCAGATTCGTTAAGAAGACTACTTCAATTGAGCAATCTAACACTTCCAACTCCAATTCCGACCGTTTGAAGAGATGGAGATGAAAATTTGAAATTACCGTTGGGAGTGTTCGGAGAGAGAAGATTACAGTGCTTTAATTGTCATTAGGATCAAGGTTACTTTAATTGATGCAGGTAATTATTGCCCTACTACCTCTATTTTCATTTCTTTTTTTTTGGGCTGACTTACTTTTTGACCAAAAGGAGATTACATTTTTACCCCTGGGTAAGCTTACAAGAGGGTAAGAGAATCATTGTCCCCCCTTTTGCTCTTATATTGTAGGGATGTTGTAACACCAGAGGCTGAGAACTCATGGTGATCAACGCGTCCTTTTGATGTAGCCCTATCAAAAGCAATACCTACAATGACTTTCAATCTCGACAGTTTTTTTTATCCTCGAGTAGTTGAAATGTCTTTGGACACATCCGAAGCAAGCTGCGGAGTTTGGATTCAAGCACAGAGGAGGCAAACAAAAACATAGGGTATTGAAGAGGAAAGGAAAGCACGTTCATCATATGAATGTGCACTTCCAGACTTACAACATTGCAAACAACACACCGTGGCACCCCTAAGAATAGTGCGGAATAGAAATGGATGAAAGCATCAATAGTCACTACCCTACAGAATCAATGTTAAAACATCAAATTTCATGTATTTGTTATAACATTATTATATATGTGATATACATGAGAAACTCTAGTGCTTGAGGTCCAAGACTTGTAGTCCTTATAAATACGGATCATTATTAACCCCTAATAGATATGAGTTTCCGCGGCACCCTAGTTGTGCCTGACAAGATTTTTAACGAGGCAGTGTCATCAAAGCGTATCGTATGTCATTTGTATTTTTCTTTGGCCCTAGTTTTGGTCCCACTAGGTTTTCTAGGCGAGGTTTTTAATATGACAGTCTTATAATATTAGTGATGTTAATGTATATCCATGGGGGTGTTATAATATTATTATATTTGTGGATATGCATGAGAAACCGATGAAGGAAAAACGAGTGGTGCTTATCAACAAGTTTGAATCGTTCCACAGATTTGACAACTTTGCGACGTCTTAGTTAAATGGGTCGTTCGGAGTCCATATTGATCGAATTTTATCGTGTCATACCTTTTTGGAACGAGGACGAAGAGATCTACAATTTTTGTTTGTGAAGGTTTTTCTAGAATCCACCGAGAACATGGCCAAAAATCATCATCTTTGCACATATTCATTGTATCGACGAATTTAGCTATCTTTCCATATTTAGTTTATCTTTTTAAGCATTATATTTATTTAGGATTAATCTAAATTAGAATAATATCTATTAGTTGACTTTTTAATTAATTGATATTATATCTAATTAGTTTTTGTATTTATTTCCTAGGATAAATAAAGTGAAAAAGAGAAAATCTATCTTTAAGATATTTCTTTGGCCACCAAGTAGTTTGATTTTTTTATATTTTTATCTAGGATTAACTACAATATTATTATTTATTTTTTAGCCATGATTATATCATTTTCCAAAGAATAGAGCTGGCCAACCTAGGGTTTTCTAGCATTATGTTTTCTATTTAAACATTTCGTTCATTCAATAAATATAGAATATAATTTTTTACAAAAAAAAAATCAGATTTGGAGAGTTTTCCTAGAGAGGAACCGAGTTCCCTTGCGTGGGATAGGTTTCAATGGGTTGTTTCAAGCTTGGTTTGTCTTGTGTGTGTCGATCATTGTTGAAGGGTTGGTGATATCTTTGTGTATTGTGTGTGTCATCCTTGTTGAAGGATTGGTGATATCCACACATATGGTGTGTGTCGATTCTCGTCATAGGATTGGTGCTATCAAGCATCCATGAGCTCCCTTCTTGTGCCTCTAAGTAGCCCGCTTGGTTGTGTAAGGTTGTAGAGTTGGGTTATATAGTCATTGTTTTTGGTTCTTGGTCATCGAATCAAGGGTCCCTAGCTTGTTCTATATAGATCACCTAACGTGTCTTGCATCTTATTTCAATTTCGTGTCTTTTCTTATAAATTGCAGCCGCATCTTGTTGAGTCTTTGTTCATCAATTTCGAGTCTTTCATAGCTCTTACATATTGCTTGCTCTTTTGTTGCATTTGAGTCTTGATTGTCGAAGATCGAGCCTTTCTACCGCTAACCCCATATCAAATTGGTATCAGAGCTTAGGTCATCGAGTTCAAAAATTGAATAGAAAAAGTCCCATAGTGTCTTCATGTTCATTTCAGCCACCACTATTCACCAGCCTGCACCACCACAAATTGCATCTCCGAGCTTGCCCAAATAACATCCCGGAATTGAGGAAAAATCCTTTTCAAGAAGGGGAGAATGATGAAGGGAAAACAAGTGGTGCTTATGAACAAGTTTGAATCATTCAGCAGATTTGGCAGCTTTGCGACGTCTCAGTAAAATGAGTCGTTCAGAGTGTATATTGATCAGATTTGGTCGTGCCATACCTTGTTGGAACGAAGACGAAGAGATATAAAACTTTGCCATTGAAGGTTTTTCCAGAATCCACCGAGAACATGACAGAAAGTCATCATCTTTTCAGATGTTCACCGTGTGGACGAATTTAGCTATCTTTCCACACACACACACACACACACACACACACACACACACACACACACACACACACACACATATATTGGTAAAACTAATTCAAATAACCCAAACTTTGGTGGGGTGAGCAGGTAGCACCATGAAGTTTATAATGTGATAAAAATAACCCAAACTTTTACTACTATGTGCTTCTATCACCACCAGGCACCAATATCATTTTTAAAATAAAAAATAACACATAACTTAATTTTATAGTTTTGAAATAAAATCTAAAAGAATATTAAACAAGGTTTTTTTAATCAAAATTAAACAAAAGGTAAATTTTTATGGGTCAATTTGGTAAGTGTCCTTTTGTTGCTTAAAATTTAAGCCCTAGGACAAAAAGGGGGAAATATTATGTGAGTGTCCATATTTTTCAATTTTGCCCCTACCCTTATTTTTTTTCCCTTCTCCAAATTAAAACAGATCTGGAAGATGGAGAAGATGAAATTGAATTGGATCCGGCATGGGAGAGATGGAGATGCAAAGAGCGCGGAGGAGTGGCAGCCATGGCTGCCAAGGCGGAGGAGGAAGAAAGTGTGGTCGCCGGCGTCGGTGGCGGTCATAGCTGCGAAGAGCGCGGAGAAGGAGTGGTGGAGGACTTCAGTCGGAACATCAGAGAGGCGGCGGCGGAGGAGGAGTTATCCTCTAATACATTATCACCAAAGAAAAAAAAACCTAAAACAAAAGAATTTATTATTAGTGATGTCATCACCATAAAAATAGTGTCACCACAACTGTCACCAAAGCAAAAAAAATGTGGTGACAATTATCCTCTAATATATGAATAGGTAAGAGGGTTATAGACGCTGTAAGCAAAATAAAAATAGGGTCATGAAAACTGTAACCAAAATAAGAACAGGGTCATATACACTGTAACCAAAGGAAAACCTTAAGACAAGGTAACCACAAACCCTATAGGGGCTAATGAGAAGCCAAAATACATGTGATGAAAGTTCTTCTCTAATTTCTAATTTTCAGTTTTCTAGATTTTTGTAAAGTAGTGTCACCACAATAAAAATAAAAATAAAAATGTAACTATTGTTGTTACCACTATAAAAATAAAGTCATAGATACTGTCACCACTATAAAAAACATGGTCATAGACACTGTAATCAAAGGGAATATGATAAGGGAAGAACAAACCCTATAGGGGCTAATGAGAAGCCAAAATAAATGTGGTGACAATTCTCCTCTAATACATGAATGGGTAAGAGGGTCATAGATACTGTAATCAAAATAAAAACAGTGTCATAGCCATTCTCACCACTATAAAAACAAAGTCATAGACACTGTAATCAAAAGGAAAACCCTATAGACGCTGTAACCAAAATAAAAAAAGCTTTATAGCCACTGTCACCATTATGAAAAAGGTCCATAGACACTGTAATCAAAGGAAAACCCTAGAAAAAGGGAAGCACAAACCCTATAGGGGATAATGAGAAGTCGATATTCATGTGGTGACAGTTCTCCTCTAATATATGAATGGGTAAGAGACCCACATACGCTGTAATCAAAATCAAAACAGAGTCGTAGACACTATAACCAAAGGAAATCCCTAGGTAGAGGGAGCACAAACCCTATAGAGGCTAATAAGAAGTCAAAATATAAGTGGTGATAGTTCTCCTCTAATATATGAATGGGTAAGAGCTTAAGAGGGTCATAGACGATGTAACAAAAATAAAATCAAGGTCATAGACAATGTCACCACTATGAAAAAAGGATCATAGACACTGTAATCAAAGGAAAACCCTAGGAAATGGGAAGCACAAACCCTATAGTGGCTAATGAGAAGTCAAAATACATGTGATGACAGTTCTTCTCTAATTTCTAATTTCTAGTTTTCTAGATTTTTTTAAAGTAGTGTCACCACAATTAAAAAAATAAAAAATGTAACTACTGTTGTCACCATAATAAAAATAAAGTCATAGATATTGTCATCACTATAAAAACATGGTCATAGACACTGTAATCAAAGAGAAATCATATGACAAGGGAAGCACAACCCCTATAGGGAGGGGCTAATGAGAAGCCAAAATAAATGTGGTGACAGTTCTCCTCTAATATATGAATGGGTAAGAGGGTCGTAGATACTGTAATCATAATAAAAACAGTGTCATAGCCACTGTCACCACTATAAAAACAAAGTCATAGACACTGTAATCAAAAGGAAAACCCTATATACACTATAACCAAAATAAAAACAGCTTTATAGACACTATCACCACTATGAAAAAAGGTTCATAGACACTGTAATCAAAGGAAAACTCTAGAAAAAGGGAAACTCAAACCCTAAAAGGGCTAATGAGAAGCCAAAAGAACATGTGATGTACAGTATGATTTAGGGTTTAGGGTTAAGTCTGTAGGGTTTAGGGCCAAGGCCCTAAACCCTAAACCCTAAAATGTTAAGTACAGTACGTCATTAAGAGATGATTACCGTCACCAAATGGAAAACCCTAGGACAAGGTAAGCACAAACCCTAAAGAGGCTAATGAGAAGCCAAAAGACATTAAGTAGACAGTTCTCCTTCAATATATGAATGGTAAGAGAGTCATAGAAATTGTCACCACTATGAAAACAAGATAATAGACACTGTCATCACTATGAAAAAAGGGGCGGAGACACTGTAATAAAAGGAAACCCTATAGACGTTGTAACCAAATTAAAAACAAGGTTATAGACACTGTCACCACTATGAAAAAAGGGTCAAAGACACTGTAATGAAAGGAAAACTCTACGACAAGGGAGGCACAAACCCTATAAGAGCTAATGAGAAGCCAAAATACATGTAGTCATAAACACTGTAACCAAAATAATAAAAAAAAAGGGTCATAGACAATACCACCACTATAAAAATAGGGTAATAGACACTGTCACAGCTATAAAAACAGGGTCATAGACACTGTAAGCAAAATAAAAACAGGGTCATAAACACTGTAACCAAAATAAAAATAACATCATAGACATTGTAACCAAAATAAAAACAGAATCATAGACACTGTAACCAAAATAAAAACAAGGTTATAAACACTGTCACCACTATATATACTCCGTATTAAAAAAAAAACAACAAAAACATCTCCATACACAAATTTACACCATTTAGACCAACAAGGATCGTCTAGTCTACAATTGTAGTCCATACCGTAGTCCAAATTATCTCATTGGCTAAATTAAAATTTCTAATTATTTTCTTAAATAAGTGTTTGTACCTTATAATTTATTTTAATGCTTATCGACCAATGAAATTAAAGGGACCATAAACATGGATTACGACGTTGGACTAGACGATTTTCACCGCATTTAGACACACTTTGGTTTACTTTCCCATGTACACCTAATACCTATGATGTATGATGGATGTATTAATTGGACCTACAATTTGTAGCTGTGTACAGTCCTTTTTAGCCCTTCAAAAAAAAAAAACCCCTTCATCGTTATCAGAAAATAAGGCACTAAGCCAAGCAAATCTCTTTCGCTCGAGGAAGTAGTTCGGGGACTCTCATCGGTGAAATCCGGGCCTGCAAGAGCTGGTCTCAAATGTTCCATATCCTCCGCCGTTGCAAAAGGCACCACATCGCCATTCCCGAGCTTCTCGGAGCCAGATCGGGGAGTTACAAGCCCCTCATGTGCTCTCGCCGATCCGGGAGGGACACGATCAAGGTGGCTCCGGCAAGGCTAGGTTGCAGCGAACCAGATCGATGGCCGGAAAACTCCACTCGAAGCCAGATTTGGAGAAGACTCGCCAATCTCCGATGTGATTTGCAGGATGAAAAGCCAATCTCTGAATCTCCATGTCGCCTCCACTACGCAGGCATCCTTAGGGTGGCTCATCCGGGTCGACCCGACCCGACCCGAAAATTCCGGGTGGGGGTCAACCCGAAGACTCGTGATTGTTACAAAATTAAAATATTTAAAATTAAATAAAAAAGGATTTTTTTTTAACTTTTCATCCGCATATTAGTTATTACATATACTCCGTAGTCTCCAAATTAGTTATGTATTACATATAAACGTACTCTTCTTAGTCTTCTATGCTACTGTAAAAAAAAAGGAAGTCGTACTAATTTTCTAAAGTGCTAAATATTTCTAAGAAAAAGAAAAAGGGGAAAAAGTGCTAATTTGCTAAAATTAGCAAATTTCTAAAGTGCTAATTTTCTACTGTAAAAAGTGCTAAGTAATTTCTAAAGTGCTAAATTTTTACTGTAAAAAAAGAAAGAAAAACAATAGGAAGCCTATACCGCAATACGTATGGAAAATCTGGCTGGTAGGTAGAGCCACACACAAAAAAAAAAATCCGGGTCAACGGGTCAGACCCCGAGACCTGCCGAGTCTGACCCCGATCCGCCCGTTGACCCAGGATTTGCTAAAATTTGACCTGAGACCCGACCCCTAGGGGTCTCGGGTCAACCCCGACCCCGTGTTTTCCGGGTCGGGTCAGGCGGGGTTTCCCGGTCGGGTCCATTTTGAGCCACCCTAGGCATCCTAAGCCATAGGGATCGGAATCGGCCGCGGGAGTTGGCTGGAGTGACAAGGCAGTGGAGGCGGAGAAGGGGAACCGGCGCCGTGGAGGTCCGGGAGGGACTTCCGAGATGTCGGTGAGGACTGGAATGGGAAGCAGATGTAAGAGCCTCAAGAAGAAGGGGAGCCGGGAAGGGAGGGGTAAAATAAAGTAAGGGTAGTGTTGGTATTATGAAAATATAATGGACATTTACTAGGAATGCTCAATTTTTTAGACATTTAGTAATTGGTCCAAAGGCCTTCGACTTTTGGACCAAATTCTTTCAATTTTTATTAATGAAAAATAAATTTTTTGACTTAAGATAATTGAAAAAAATATCGCTAATTTAAGTCATATTTTAAAAACCCAAAAGTTGGTTTGAACAAATGATGTAAGTTAGAAATATTGTTTTTTAAAATATTTCTCAAATGAAGTTTTTAATTTATTATTTAATTAAAAAAAATAATCAAAATTAAATATATATATATATATATATATATATATATATATTTCACTTGAGAATATTTCTAACGTATATAATTTGTTCTAACCAAATTATTGGTTTTTAAAATATGAAATAAATTAGCGAATTTTTTTCCAATTAAGCAGAAAATTATGTTTTTTCATTTTAAAAATTGTATATTTTATGTCATTTTGATTAGAAACCTAGTTTAATGTTATTTAGGTCCTATTTGAAAAATATAAAAAGTTATATAATTTGAGAAATCTTTAAAGGGAATATAATAAAACTTTTGGGTTTTTAAAATATGACATAAATTAGCGATATTCTTTTTCAATTATCTTAAGTCAAAAAATTTATTTTTCATTAATAAAAATTTACCTTTTGTTTAATTTTGATTAAAAAAACCTTGTTTAATATTGTTTTAGATTTTATTTCAAAACTATAAAATAAAGGTAGGTGTTATTTTTTATTTTAAAAATGATATTGGTGTCTGGTGGTGATAGAAGCACATAGTAGTAAAAGTTTGGGTTATTTTTGTCACATTAAAAAGTTCATAGTGCTACCTGCTCACCCCACCAAAGTTTGGGTTATTTGAATTAGTTTTACCTTTTTTTATTAGGTAAGAATTCGGGTAGGAAGCAATTCCTATTAGAGGGAATCCTTACTGATGAGATCCTGTAGGGCAGGATCATCTAAGTTCTCATTCCCCTGGACAATGTGGCAAAGGTATGCAACCTTATCAGCCACGACATTGCCTACACGGGGAATATGAGGGAACGAAACATGTTCTACTCTAAGAAGGAGTGATTTGATCTCAGAAAGAATGAGTTCAATCTCCTAGGGACACTTGGCAGACTCTTGGAAGTGATTGATAATAATTATCGAATCTCATTCAATGTGAAGATTAGTAATACCAAGATCCACAACCCTTTGCACTCCTAACAACAGGGCACGAGCCTCTGCCATTAAGGGGGGTTGCTTACCTAGTTTTTTGTATCCTATCTGGAGCGGCACCCCGAGCGAGTCGCGAATAATGTAACCCCCAGAAGTTGACTAGTCAGCAATGGAAGAGCTATCAAAGTTTAATTTAACTGATCCCATTGGAGGTTTTTTCCATCGATACAGGTGTCTCTGTGTTTTGTTAATATGTTGTTTGTCATTGTGGGTGGTATTATGTGGTGTTATTTGATTACTGAAAGCGCATGCTTTTTTCCAATAGTCGGAGACTGCTTTTGCCATGGAAATAACATCCCTAGCCGGTTGATCTCTGCTGTTGTTGAAGGATATCTGGTTACGATAGAACCACAAGTACCACCACCAACAGCAATGGTAGCCTGCACATCTTTATTTAAGCTTTTCCCTATAAAATTTAAAATTGGTTTGAAATCCCTGGATGCTTTGATAATCTAAACAATAGCCATCCGTTCGGCTAATGAGAGAACATCAAAGGTTATGTGTGATTTTCTTTCAATAAAACGATGAGTGTCATCTTCCTGTGCATCCCCACATAGGGGGCTTGAGCTGAGGATCGACATTCCTCGTTGGGCCAATCTAACTCTAGTTGGTAATCCATTCTGACAAAGTTTCCACATGAAGTTTTTAACTTTGGGCATTGTATCTAGTTTCCAAATCCAGTTGTTGTTATCAGTTTCCATAGCCCATTCCCGAGTGAGGAGATTATATGCACTCTGAGTAGTGAACCACCCATGACGGTCTGGCCACTAGTATAGTCTATCCTCAAATGGAATAGTTGGGATATGAATTGCACTAATTTCTTTGATGATCGTTTGTGGTAGAACCCTTTCTAGTTTTTCTAACCACCATTTTCCGTCTGTGGTATAATCATGGTTGTTAAAATCTAGATCCGGATCGTGGGATCTTACGATTCTACGATCCAAAGTGGCCCAATCGATCTGGATCGCACATACAGAGTCGGATGCAGCAGGATCGCATCAGGATTGTACAGAATCGTAGCAGGATCGTACAAGATCGTAGGATCGTAGTAGGATCGGGAATAGAATCTAGATCCTACAGCATTAACTAATATGTTTATTTTTTAAATATATTTTTTTGGTAATTTGATTTTTTTAATTTTTTTAGGTAATTTGAATTAATATGTTGATTTATATAGTTATATTGATTATTTAAAATAATATTTTTATTCACTCTCTATTTAGGGATATAAAAAAATCTAGAATTATGACTCACTGCTCAAATTTTTTGGGTTGTTATATACACATGTGTGGATTTTTCATATATGGATAGACAAATAAAGTGGTTAATAGCTATTGAGCATTGATTTAACTTTACATATATGTGATATGCAATATTTTGTAATTAGTTTATCAAAAAATTTAAACATGCAGTAGGATCTTACGATCCTACGATCCGATTCTACTGCACCCCCATCGATCCGATCTAGAATCTCGATCCTAACAACATTGGATATAATCACTCACTCTCTCGTCCAACTGAAAATTTGTAGGGCATTCCAGGTGAGCAGAAATGGGTTTGGGCCTAGCCAGCAATCGTTCCAGAACTTAATTGTTCGTTCGTTCCCAACTGACCAGATCAGGTCGGATTTAAATTTAGTGATTAGTGGGTAGAGTTTGGTCCATTTCCAAGAGCACTTGCCAAATTTTTTATAATTTAGTATATCTTGGTTCTTAAGGTATTTGTGGTTAACCACTTGAACCCAGATATTCAAGGGCTCTAAAAGTGTTTTCCACACAAGTTTCATCTGTAATGCTTCATTCATTTCACAAGCTTTTCTAATACCCATACCACCTTTGTTGTATGGTCGACAGACCTTATCCCAACCAATAAGCGGTCGATGTTGGAGGTCTTTATTCTGAAAAAGGTCATGTTGATTTGATGTAGCTCTATATGAATCAAAGCAGAAAGCATAAAGCTTTGCATAGAGAATAGGGGCTTTGCTGATAAGGTTGATTTGATAAGAACTGTCCGACCTTGTTGAGATAGAGAGTTAGCACACCATTTAGACAATTGCTCTTTTGATTTGCAAACCAGTTAGTTCTTGGAACGTGTCTTTATTGACCCTACCATTAATGATAGGACAACCAAGATATTTTTCAAGGTTTCGTTCATTAGAGATTCCTAGATAGCTTTCAATTTCAGCTTTCCTAGAGTTGGGAATTCCCTTCGTGGCCTGGAAGGCAGATTTATGGAAATTCACCTTTTGACCCGCGATTTTACAATAGTTGGAAATCACTTCCTTGACCTCTTGGCAAGCTGTTATACTTCCTTTTGAGAAAATAATAATGTCATCAGCAAAAGTTAGAAAAGGGGTACAAGGACCTTCCTTACTGAATCTAAATCCAACCAGCTTTCTGTCAACTGAAGCATGCTAGATTTCTAGCTAATACCTCTACACCTAAGATGAAGAGGAAATGTGAGAGGGGGTCTCCTTGTCGAATACCTCTAGATGGTTTAAACGGCTCTGTAGGGCCATTATTTACAATCACTGAGAATGTAACTGTCGATATGCATTCCACGACGAGCTGGATGAATTTTTCGTGAAAGCTCAACTTGTTAAGTACTTTTTTTTTTTATGAAAGGCCATTCTAACCTGTCATAGGATTTTTCCATGTCAAGTTTAGTTGCGATCCAGCCTTTGGCCCTTTTTCTGGTTTTGAAGGAGTGAAAAATTTCATGCGCAATGAGCACATTATCCTGAATAGCTCTGTCAGCTACAAATGCCCCCTGCAGGGGGTGGATGAGTTTTTCGAAAATTTTCTTGAGTCTTTCTGTAAGTATTTTTGAAATAATTTTATAGACCGTATTGCATAAACTAATAGGCATGTAGTGGCCATTTGTTGATGGGTTGTCTGTTTTGGGCAGGAGTGTGATGAAAGTGTGGTTAATTTGCTTGAGAAGTTTACCAGAATAGAAGAAGCCCTTGACATCACGAATGACATCCTTCCTAACAATATTCCAATAATTTTTGTAGAATTCAGCAGTCATGCCATCCGGTCCCGGAGATTTGTTAGAACCTAACCCAAGAACCGCCGCCTTAATTTCTCCGTTTGAAGGTATTGATATCAACGATTGGTTCTCTTCCTCAGTAATTGAGGGGGTAATAAACTGAAGTGTGTTTGCATGATCAGTGGTGTTGTTAAATTCAGAACGGAATCTCCTTTCAAAGTCTAACCGTATTTCTGTTCTTATATTATCTTCTCCTATAATTTGTGTTCCTTCCACTGTAGTAATCCCACGAATGATCGATTTTTCTATTTCGTCTACCTGAAGCAACTTTATGAAAGTAAGAAGAGTTTGAGTAAGAAAGCTTGATATGTTTCGTCTTTGATCTTTAGTTCCAGAAGCTCTTTTGGAAGGGAATGAGAGCTTCCTTCTTGCGTAGCAGATTCCTCTCTCTTTGGGCCTCCCTTTCGGGGGGGGGGGGGGGATCAGATTTGTGTTTTGTCTGGTTTGTATGGCTAATAGTTGTGCTTCTACTTTTTCAGGTTGTCTGAAGATATTTCCAAAAGATGACATGTTCCAAATCTTAGCTTGCTTTTTTCAAGATTTTGGTTTTATAAGTTAACTGGAACAATGCCGATCCGGGCATGAGGTGGGCCATGCCTGTTTAACCACACCAGTGTACTCGTTCTTGTACATCCATGAGTTTTCAAACTTAAAAGGCGGAGCTTTCGACGAGCTAGACATCGAGAGCTCAATAGTAATAGTACAATGGTCCCATGATGAAAAGGCCCCATTGAAGGTACTAAGCGGGAAATTTTTGAATGACTTGGTGCTGAACAAGCACCCGATCAAGTTTCTCCTTGATATTGTCAAGCCCGTTGATGTCTCTAAAGTAGCCATGTTTTTATGCATATATTAGTTCCATATTTTATACACTTTGCATATTTCGGGTTGGGAATATGTCGAATTTGTGTAGTATATGCTTATTTTCCAGAAATAGAGATCTACATAAGTTTCTGTTTGATATTGCAGAATATGGAGCCATTTCGGGAGAAAACCAAGAAGCAAGGACGGAAGCCCAAAGTTACTCGATATCGACAAGTTTTAATCGATATTGACAAACCATGTCTAAAGCACCCTAGGATCGAGGAGCACCATGTCGAGAAGCCGAGAGACGAAGAACCCGACTCCAGAGAGTTCCTCGAGATCGAGTACTCTACTCGAGATCGACAAGAAGTGAAGACCATGCCCGGAGTCGAGGACACCCTGATCGGGGAGCCGTGGAGCTCTACCCGACCTGACCAAGACACCCGGACACTGAGCAACACCTGTACTCGATATCGACGAAAGTCATCGAGATCGACAAGACTAGAGCACCTGTCCAAGCAGTGTCGAAGAGAAGCTACTCGAACACCCAAGCCAACCTAGTCGACGAAGCTTTTCTCCTCGATATGGAGGAAAGTCCTCGAGATAGACAAACCCCAGGAGCCAGATTCCGAGCCAGTCCGAGGAAGAGCTAGCCGACATGCCGAGCCACTGAAGTCGACGACACCGTTTTACTCGAGATCGAAGAAACCTTCCAGATGCCGCGTAATGTGTTTTGAGCTATCCTACTCGGATTGGGATTCCTTGGGGCCGAAGATTGCCGAGTTTATCCGAGATCTATCAACATCTATCCAATGAAGAGAAGATTTATCCACTTGAAGACTTTTTAGATATAATTTCCTTTTTAGATTTAATTATGTTATTCCATTTATTTATCATTAAGCTTTTAGATATAGATTTAGATAAAGATAGAGATATTTTATCCTTGAATAGCAAGGAGTAGAAGGCTATAAATAAAGCCGATGGGGCTGATTTTAGGGATCATTCAATTCACAAGTTAGACAAGTAGTTCACATAGAAGGTTTAGGAGTTCGAAGGTTTTAGGGTTTTGGCATTCAACGAAAGTTGGATTGCCAGGATTATAAAGGCTTTGAATTTAGTTTAATGCAAGTTTCTTTTCATCAATCAATGTCTGAGATTGCGATGAAGCGCGAGTAGTCCACCCACTTCTAGGGTTGGGGCGAGCCCGACGATAGCCATGCGCGTTTGAGGTAAAGATCCGACTTTTATCATGTTTTGAGCATCTACTACTTGTTATGTGTTTATTACCCATCTAATAGAGGTCCATGCTAACAACTTGGATTATAAACATAAAATTGGTAGAGACAATTATGGTTTCTTAAAAGAGTTGTCTCATTTTTGGAAAAGGCAAAAGCTTGATCCTTTGATGCGATTTATATGATTATCTGTTTTATTCTTGCCTTATGCATGCTTGGTTATCGTTGTCGCAAACCCCAATCTTGGAAGTCTTTTACATACAGTTTATTTCGAAATCCCAAAAGCATTTACTTTATTTCGAAATACCCAACCACGTCAGAGGATTATATGCATCCAACGCTCGTCGTGCATGAATTGGCGATTCTAATCCCTGAAAACTCTTTTGAAATTCGCACTCAATTTCTTGTAGAGCTTAAAAATAATGCTTTTTATGGCAAATTTAATGAGTGTCCTCTTGAACATATTACCAAATTTTCTGACATATGTCGTACTCTTACTGAAGGTACAACTCTGGAATATGTCAAGATGAAGGCTTTTCGCTGGTCTCTCGTTGGACCTGCACTGAAGTGGCTTGAAGGGCTGAAACCAAGATCCCTTACAACATGGGCCCAAGTAGAGCAAGAGTTTTTGAACAAATTCTTCCCTCTTGCCAAGACAGCACTCCTCCGCCAGAAGATTACAACTTTCAAACAAAAGCCTGGGGAGCCACTAGCCAAAGCATGGGAGCGATACAAAGAACTGCTGCGATCTTGCCCTACTCATGGACAACCACCCTACGTCATTCAGGAGATCTTCTTCAATTCTCTTGACTAAGTCACCAAGGACAGGATCAACCAGTATACTCGCTATGAGTATCTGACGATGCCACCAATTGACGCATGGGGTGTGCTTGACAAGCTCACCAATTATGACAACAAATATGGGTCTACTGCAAACTACGAGGAGAACTCATATGCCAGGCCAGCACCATCTATGCCCCTCTATGAGCCTGCCAAGGAGATTGACCCAGATGTTAGGGAGCAGTTCTACAGAGACCAGAATCGCAAGCTCCTCAAGCAAGTCAAGTATCTCTCTATCAACCAGCCTTGCATTGAATGCGGATCACAGCGGCACACCACTACTGAGTGCCCACACACAGAGCAAGTCAGGATGGCAGAGACACACGAAGAGGTAGCTTACGCAGGGGATCCCAATCGCTATATGGGGGATCAAAGGTTCTATCAACCACAATGGAACCAAGGTCCTCCTAGGAACCCCTCGCCATACAGAGCTCCAAGACATCCAAAAAGAGATCAAAAGAAGGATGACTTACAGCTCATCCTTGAGGAGATGCGTCGGAATCAAGGCACCATTAACAACCAGTTCCAGAGCATCCCTATAAAATTTGGAGAGCTAGATATCTGGAAGAGAGGCATAAAGACTCAGATGGGTCAGATCGCTGCACAAATTCCACGACCTTCCGGACAACTCCCTAGGCAAACAGAACCAAATCATAAGGGGAAGACCGGACACGTCGCGGCTATCAAACTCAGGAGCGGGCACCAATTACATGAGCCAGAGGTCGGGAAACACAAAGACAAAGCAGAGCAGCAACTCGACAATGAGCAACAACAACTCGATATCGAGGAGCCTGTACTCGATCTCGACAAACACCTCCTCGACACAGACCAGAAGCCAAGCTCGGACTCCACTGCCCAGCCAGCCAACTCGAGATCGACAAGCCTACTTGATGTCGAGGAACCTTTAGTCGAGATCGAGGAGAAGTTAACCGACGTCGAGGACTCTGCAACACCTCCGACGTCTGATATGGCTCCGAAGCAGAAAAAGACATTGCCTTTCCCTTCCAAGACGCTAAAAGATCTCACTGCAGGTAGGTTTAACCGTTTTGTTAATATGATGCAAGAACTGAATGTCTCTATTCCTTTTACAGAAGCCCTGCAGGAGATGCCTAGATATGTCAAAATTTTGAAGGAAATCGTGAGCAAGAAGCGATCCATCTCAGAGATCGCCGGAGAATGCAAAGTACTCCACTTCCGTGAAAAAAGGCCTGACCCTGGTAAGTTTTCTATTACTGTGGGAGTTGGTCAATATAAATATGATTCCTTGTGCGATTTAGGAGCAAGTGTGAGCATCATGCCCTTATCAATCTGGCAGAAGGTAAAGATAGGATGCATAGAACATGTGGATGCCAAGCTATACATGGAAAACAATACAGTGGTCATCCCTACAGGTATAGTTGAGAATGTCCCCGTTCAGGTTGGTAAATTCTTTGTTCGGAAATTTCGCGAGGTACCCTTGGGGTATTGCAATTTTCGCGAGGTATACAACTCTTTTGCATATTTCGCGTGGTACCCCTGAGGTTTTGCAAGATTTCGCGTCGTGCCCTTAATGGTAAAAATCTAACAGAGTTTTGAATGGCTTTGGATTTTAAACCAAAAAAAAAAGAAAAAATAAACTCACCTGTGATTCTGCGAAGAAAGAAAGAGGAGAGCGAAGAGAAAACTCAAAGATGAACAGAGAGAGAGCAGAGAGAAAGCGAGATCCCCAAGCCCTAGCCACCCGCCTCATCGTCGACTTCTCGAATCGGCCCCAAACATCTTTAGGTCCGAACAGAGAGAGAGCAAGTGAAGTGCTGCTGGTGGCGGATGTCTCTGGGTTCGAACGTCGCCGCCAATCCGAGCGCCGGCGAAGACGGAGGCTGCGCCAGGTGAAGCCGCCGCTGTTGAGGACGAAGGCTGTCATGGAAAATCTCCGTCCTCAACCACTCCGGCGTCTCCGATTTCATCCTCCCCCAACACCTCAAATCCCGCTTCCGCCGCCTCAAGTCTCTCCCTTCCTCTCTTCCCCCCAACAACAACCGCCACCTCCCGCCTCCGCTGACTCGCCACCGGAACTCAAACCCTTAGTCAAATCGGCCCCCAAATCCATCGATTCGCCCCCCGTTAAATCCAACTCGGCCCCCAAAATCCCCCAGAACTCAAACCACCACCTCCCCCCTTGATTTGATGATTTCTAGGGTTTTGGGATTGTCGATCGATTTGATCTAATTCTCCTTGTTTGGTGATATCAAGAGTGTCGATCGATTTGATGGTAATCGGAGTTAGGGCGGGGGCAGTGGCCCGGAAAGAGTCGGAATCGATGGGAGAGTCCCGACCCAGGGAGAGCATCCGACGGGGGTCAATCCTGCCAACGATACTGAGACCGGATTTGGAGCTGAGAGGGGAATTGGAGAAGGAATTGGGTTTTAGGGATTTGGAGAGGGTTTGGGATGGATTTTGGGGGAAATTGTGAGGGCTTTTGGAGAGACAAAAAGATTCGGGGCTCCTGGGAGGGGGTAGTGAAAGAGCAACACCGTGAGGACTTGGCTCTACCGGCACCGCTGCCGCCATTAGCGGCGTGGCGAGGCTTCTGGAGCTTCCTGATGCGAGTCGTTGAGGAAGACTCCATTGAAATTCGACTAGAATCGATCATATCCGTGAGGCAGCAACAGCGCCATGGCTTAGAGCACCGGATCCGAGCAGCGACCTGGTCTTCTTCGATCCGTCTCCCTCTCTTCGCTCGCTCGCTCGTCTCATCTTCGCTCGCTTGCTCTTTCTCTGACTTTCTTTCTTTTTTTCTTTTTTTTTAATTGCAAACTAACGAAAGGAGAAAAAAGCTGTTAAATTTAACCGGGAAGGGCACGACGCGAAATCTTGCAAAACCTCAGGGGTACCACGCGAAATATGCAAAAGAGTTGTATACCTCGCGAAAATTGCAATACCCCAGGGGTACCTGGCAAAATTTCCGTTCTTTGTTCCAGCAGATTTCCTCATTATAGACTGTGATGAGGATCCTACTAGCCCTATTATTCTTGGTAGACCATTCTTAGCTACTGCAGATGCCAGAATTAGTGTCAAAAATCGATCGCTCACCTTCACCATAGGCGACGAGGTCTTAGATTTCTCTTTTGGCCCTGCAAAAGAGGAAATTTCATGGCTGGAGGTGAAAAGCATCAGCAACCACGGGACCAAGCAAACAACGGAGGAAGGCACCAAGACTGTACTCGAGATCGACAAGGTCTACTCGATCTCGACAAAGGTGTTCCTCGATCTCGACAAGACTTCATCGACATCGACTTCTTCCTCTGCTGAGTACCAGACTTGCCGGGAGCCTAAGTATGGGGTCCTTGTACTCGATGTCGACCAGTCCTGCCCGATATCGACTAACCCCAAGCCCAAAGATTTCTGTTTTGGGTCCGAAAAGGTAAGTTCGGGTATGAATCATACTCCTCCTCGGTCCATTAAGAAATTTATCAATAATTTAAGGGGAGGTAAGGCCCCGTGGCGAGAGAATCTGCGGAAACTGAGAGCTGGGAAGAAGAAGAAGAAAGAGAAAGAAGATTATGCAAGCAACCACCTGTTAGCTGAGCTTGCATACTACCATCTGGACCTAGATGATCTAAGAGAAAGGCCAAGCACAAGCGAGCCCCACATTAATGGTCCTTGAGCACAAAAGAAGAAGTCGGCCTAGCGACTCTAAAATCTAGAGCATGTATATAAAACTTTATGAATTTTGGGACTTTGGAACTTTTGATTTTGGTTTTTTTTTTTTTTTGTTTTTGGTTTTGTTTAGTTTAAGAATACTTCATGTGGAAAGTCTTGTTTTTGTATGCAATCTAACACTTTTAGGTCCGCAAGCATAAAAGAATCGCGAAAAGTGGAAGGAAGAAGTCCCTGAAAAACAGTCAGAATCGACAAAAGCCAAGTCAACGACGACAAAGAGGAGAAGCCCAGAAACTCCTCGATATCGAGTAGGCCAACTCGATATCGACTAAGCTAGACAACACCCCTCGACTTCAAAAGCCACTTGACGCTGAGAGTCTCCTCGATATCGAGTACTGTACTCGATATCGACAAACAATCTACTCGACCTGCACTGTTCTGCCCTCCTCGATGTGTTATTCGGTGAGTTCCTTCCTTTACTCTTGTTTTTATTTGGTTTTATACAGCAGGGACACTGTATATTTTAAGTATGGGGTGGGGGAAGGGCTCATTAACATTATTACATGTTTTGGTCTTGCTTTTTGGTTTTACATGATGAAAATTTTATTTTTATGTTATGCATTAATGTTTAAGTTTTATGCATTTTAGTCTTTTGTCATACTTTAGTCTTGTTTTTAATTGCATAGAAAAAATAAAAAAATAAAAAATTTCAAAAAAAAAAAGAAAAAAAATGCATGTTTAATTTTTGCATTGTCTTAGTACCCTAACTTAGATGTCCTATGATGATAAATAATGGTTGACTTGATCATGTAAATCCTATGGAATGTTTGGAAGGTTTAGCCTAAGTCCTCGAAATTGTTTTTATGTGGATTGTGAACTTGTGATGAAATTGAGCACATATGATCCTAAGCTAAGGGTTAAAATCCAACAAAAATTGTCCTAGTGAGAATTTTGGCCTTATAAGGAGAACATTAAAAATCCCTCTGCTTTCTTGAGTGTATTTACTCTTCCTATGCATCTCCAAGTGTTGTGATAGTTATTCAAAGCCAATGCATTTATATGTTTATGTGAATGAGAATTAAATGATGGAGACACCTTTTAAGCCAATTTTATCCTCTCTTTACCTACCCTGCATTATCCCTGCTTGAAGCCAGAACATTAGCCCGAGACTTTTATTATAAACTCCATAAAATTATCCTTAGCCAAATTGAGCCTGACCCCCATTTGGGAATTAAGATTTAGAGTTGGTTGGAAAAATTATTTGTGGAAGGAATGAGCTTGTGTTTCATTTAAAGTGAGGAGGATTTTTGAACTTATTGAGATATGGGTTGGTTTTATATTTTTATCTTGCTATGCATATTATGTAAAAGGATTTTTGGCTCACCTTATAAATGCACCATTAGTTTTATTTTAATTTCGTTTCAAAAAAAAATTCAAAAAAAAAAAAGAAAAGAGAAGGAAAAGTTTGTATATATGTTTGTGAATAAAGTACATGAGCCAAATTTACCTTATTTCTTTCATTTTCACAAGATGCATATTTTGGAGAGGTTAAGCGCGTGGTTGGCAAAAGGGGTCTTTTTTAGGGGTTGTGTGTTTTTTAGGAGGTGGATATTATTTTGGGGGTTTATAGAGGTGTGAGAGGTGGAGTTTATTTTTTAAAATAACCTTATAAAAAACCTGAATGGTGTTTGGTGGTTATAGGGTTAGGGAAATGTTGTTATGGTTAAAATTACTGAAATGCCCTTATAAAAATCCCCACATACCCTCCTTGAATTGTTACTGAACGTAAAAAAAAACCAGTGCTAACTTTCAATCGAAAATCCTAAAGGCCGACCTCCATCTTTGCCAAACGTCGTTCATTGTCGACGACGCCGGTGTGGTAGTGCAGGTTGGCGTGGGTGGTGGCTTGCTGGCTACAGGATTTGGCGTTCAAGGTACAGTCTTCAGGTCCTCCTTCTTCCCCAAACGCAGTCGTCACCTTCTTCTTCCCCCAAATCCTCCTCCTTCTTCCGAGCTTCCAGATCCCTTAATCCCCTCCAATTGCAGCAAGATTTGATGAATCAAATCTCCAATTAATTCAAATCACAATCTAAGATGATGAATTTATTGAGTTCCAATGAAAACGTGGCTTTCACTGCAGCCTTCAAGTCCGTCGACGCTTCTTCCACCGCCTCTTGTCCGCTGGCGCCGCACTCAAACAACCTTTATGGCCGCCTATCGCTGGCTTGCATAATCTGCAGATGAATCCAGCGGAGGTGTTCAACCAGGACGGCCTCCAGCAATGACCGAAGGCGCTGATCGACGTTGCTAGGGAGATTGGACATCAATTTGTTGGTCAGGGGCAAAAAAGAACAAGGAAATTGGCACCTGATAAAAAACCTCCGGAAGCTACCCTCCCCAGGCTTCCAAATTCCATGAATTTCAACTCTTCAAACCTGTAACTGCACCTCTCAGCACCTCTTTGCCAAACACCAGCGTACAAGCTTATTTTTTTGAGGAAGCTGATGAAAGCTAAAAAAACCTATGGAAAGATGATGCCAAACACACGCTAAGTTTGAAAGGTTACATACTTCATTGAGACAAGTTAGAGAGTTTGGTTGATGCATATGATTGAGAGTTATGGTTTGGTTGAGTTGTGTTGGAGATTTAGGAGTCTTCATTCCCGAATTTTATCAAGCACCACATGGCCAAATAATTCCATACCCTGTATTTCTTACCAAGCCCCATTACAACCCCGCCGAATGGGATCTTCTTTGAAGACTTCTATTGAGAGAAGTCCTCCTGATAATTCTTGTTGCATTTTCATAATTGGTTGCGAAGTGGATCTATGTTTAAATTGCAATGTTTATGAGATTGTATATGGAATTGAGTTGAGAGTTGATCTACATAGCCTAAACACATTGAGAGTTGAGTGTAAACACATTATTCTTGTAAGGTTGGATTTATATTGCCTATGCCTATGGATCGCTCATATTTGTGTGATGACGTTAAATTCACTTGGCTTACATTGCTACTACTTGAGATGTTGCTTTTGACAAAAGGCGAAGACTTGAAGGATGTGTTGTAGGTCTTGGTTATTGTTTGGTTATTGCTTGAGGACAAGCAAGTCTAAGTATGGGGTGATTTGTTGTCTCTAAAGTAGCCATGTTTTTATGCATATATTAGTTCCATATTTTATACACTTTGCATATTTCGGGTTGGGAATATGTCGAATTTGTGTAGTATATGCTTATTTGCCAGAAATAGAGATCTACATAAGTTTCTGTTTAATATTGGAGAATATGGAGCCACTACTACTATATAGTCGGCGGTGGTAGACTGCGGACAGGGCCTGAACTGAGTTTTCGATGGCCTGATGCGAAATTTGAAATTGGGCCCCACTACTATATAGTATTTATATACATAAGTTATGATAGAATAAATGATTTTTAAAATAGTTTTCTAATATAAAAAACCATTTAAATGAAAGTTAAAATTAAAAAAAAAACCATTTAGGCATCGTCTAACTAATTGGGGGTTGTCAAATAAAAAAAAATCAAACGCACAAAAAAAAAACACAGGGATTTAAATTAAATAAACGTAAATTATCGGGGCGAATTTTTTTTTAAAAAAAAACACAGGAATTGAAATTTTAAAAAATAAAAAAAAAGTTAAAATTATGGGGGGGGGGGAAAGTTAAATAAAAAATTAAATGCAAATTACTAGGATGAAACTCTTTTAAAAAAAATTAAACGCAGAAAAATAAAACAAAGGAAGGGGGGAAGTTGAAAAAATTAAACGCATAGAAATAATACAAAGGAAGGGGGAAAGTTGAAAAAAAGCGCAGAAAAGTTAAATAAAAAATTAAACCCAAATTACTAGGACGAGACTCTTTTAAAAAAAATTAAACGCAGAAAAATAAAACAAAGGAAGGGGGGAAGTTGAAAAAATTAAACGCAGAGAAATAAAACAAAGGAAGGGGGAAAGTTGAAAACAAACAAAGGAAGAGGGGAAGTTGAAAAAATTAAACGCAGAGAAATAAAACAAAGGAAGGGGGAAAATTGAAAAAAAAGCGCAGAAAAGTTGAATAAAAAATTAAACGCAAATTACTAGGACGAAACTCTTTTAAAAAAAATTAAACACAGAAAAATAAAACAAAGGAAGGGGGAAGTTGAAAAAATTAAACGCAGAGAAATAAAACAAAGGAAGGGGGAAAGTTAAAAAAAAAACGCAGAAAAATAAAACAAAGAGAGTTTCGATCCCTGGACCTCGTGGTCAAATAAGAAACTTACCAGCTCCCTTAACCAACTTGGATACTATAATTTCATGTAATATTAGGGATCATTTAATAGTAATATAACTAAAACTAAATTTATGGGCCCCTTAAACAAATTGGGCCTCAGGTCCGGCCCTGACTGCGGAGACCGGTTCGCGGCTCAGAGGCGATTCGAGAGAGAAGGAGGATGGTGCGGCGGTGGGTCGTGAATTTAGACTAGGGCATGGGCGGGCTTGGACTGGGTCTATGGGATTATTTTGGCCCATTTTAGCGTGTCGGGCTTGGCTAGGCCCGGTTTTTGGGCCAACTCTCTTCCCCAAGTCTGCCCACATGGACGGGTCGTGTAGTCCACCGGGCCGCCCATTATAATTTCGTAAAATAATATTTTTATTTTATTATTTTTACGTTTGATTTCAAACTACACAAATGTGCTAAGTGTCTCAAAATATTGAAATTTTATACAAAACAAAGGTATACAAGTTACACAAATGTGAAATTACACACAATAATATTTAGGGAAAATGGAAGAAAATCACCCCTTAAATATGGGTATTTGCAGAAAACCACCCTTTAAAATTGAAATTACAGAAAACCACCCCTTGAACCCATTTTATAGGTAAATCGCCACCCACAACCTTTTTTTTAGCTAGGTTTCCGTTTAAAACGGTGAAAAGTCATTTTTACCCCTCTCTTTTAATTGCATTCTCGATCCTAACTTCCCACTGCTGCATCGGGAGGAAGTCTTGTAATCATTTGCAATGGACGGAATCTGGTTTGGTTTGCTTTATTCTTATTTTAATTGCATTCTCGATTTCCTCCATCAACAAATTGGCGCCATTTTCGGGGAGGCAATCATTCGCGCCTTAGGTAGTCGGATCTCACTTTTCTTTTGAGTTACTTAGGAGGTGTATGCGTCGTAATACACAGGAAATTGCGCGTAATACACAGGAAGTTGCGCGAATACACAGGAAGTTGCGCGTAATACTGCTCTCACCACTGAGAGAGCACGTAATACACAGGAAGTTGCACGAAGGAGGCAATTGGAAGATGAGCTTGCCCAATATCCTACCACTGCAGAGGATTACATGCACCCGACTCTCGTCGTGCCCGAATCGGCTATTCTAATCCCTGATATGAAATTCGCACTCCTTTCTTAATAGAAATTAAACATAATTCTTTCCATGGTAGATTTAATTAATGCCCTTTTCAACATATTACCAACTTTACTGATATGTGTCGTACTCTTGCTGAAGGTATCACCTTCGAATATATCTTGATGAAGGTTTTTCGTTGGTCTCTGGCCGGCCCCGCATTGAAGTGGCTTGAGGGTCTCCGTCCACGATCCCTCACAACATGGGCTCAAGTAAAGCAGGAATTTTTCAATAAATTCTTCCCTCCTGCCAAAACAGCACTCCTCCACCAGAAGATTACATCTTTCAAACAACAGCCTGGAGAGCCACTGGCAAAGGCATGGGAACGCTATAAGGATCTACTGCGATCCTGCCCTACACATGGACAACAACCTTGCGTCGTTCAAGAGATCTTCTTCAATTCCCTTGACCTGGCTACTAAGGATAGGATCAACACGTATACTCATTATGAGTATCTGACAATGCCGCCAGCTGACGCATGGGCTGCCCTTGACAAGCTGACCAACTATGATAACACGTATGGGACTCCAATCAATTATGATGAGACTGCCTATGCCAGGCCAGCCCCATCCATGCCCCTCTATGAGCCCTCTAAAGAAATTGATCCAGATGTCAAGGAGCAATACTATAGAGATCAGAATCGCAAGCTCCTCAAGTAAGTCCAGTATCTTTCTGTCAACAAACCCTGCATCGAATGCGGATCACAGCGGCACACCGCTACTGAGTGCCCACACACAGAGCAAGTCAGGCTGGCAGAATGGAACCAAAGGTTTTAGCAACCACAATGGAACCAAGGTGCCCCTAGGAACCCTCCGCCATATAGAGCTCCAAGACATCCGGAAAGGGACCAGAAGAGGGATGACCTACAGACCATCCTAGAGGAAATGCGGAGGAACCATTCAGACACCTAGCAATCCTTCAACTCAGTCTACACTCAGATACAAGGTGTCAACTCTAGGCTTGGGGAGATTGATATATGGCGGAAATCAATGGAGACACAGATTGGCCAGCTAGCAGCGGGCGTCCCCAGACAGCCAGGTTCGCTCCCTAGATCTTCAGAACCAAACCCCAAGGGGAAGACCGGACACATCGCTGTTGTGAAACTCAGGAGCGGCCACCAACTACGCGAGCCAGAGGTCAGAAAGCAGCAGGACGAAAGAGCTGAACAACAACTCGATATCGACGAGCAGCAAGTCGATGTCGACCAGACTTTGGTCGATATCGAGGAAGGCCAACCCGACGTAGAGGAAAAACTGGACCACCCTTCGTCTGCACATCACAACAACTCGACATCGAGGAACATAGTCGATATCGAGGAGAGTCCGGTCGATGTCGAGGAGAACCAAGTCAACGTCGAGAAAGCTGCAACACCTCCGACATTTTTTCTGGCTCCAAACAAGAAAAAGAAGTTGCCCTTCCCAACAAAATCTCCAAAGGATCCAGCATAGAAGAAGTTTCAGCGCTTCATCAAGATGCTTCAGAACCTCAATGTCACCATACCCTTCACAGAGGCTCTTAATGAAATGACATCCTACGTCAAATTCCTCAAGGAGATTCTAAGCAAGAAGCGGTCAACGGCTGAGATTATAGAGGAGTGCAGGCATATGGACATACTTGAGAAAATACCAGATCCAGGTAAGTTTGCTATAACAATTGGATTTTGTCAATATAAATTTAATGCATTGTGTGATCTTGGAGTTAGTGTGAGTATAATGCTTTTAACAATATGATCCAAGATTAAGATAGGTGCCTTAGAGCCTGTGGATGCTAAGCTTTATATGGCCAACAACACGGTGGTCATTCCAATAGGCATGGTGGACAGTGTGCCAGTGCAAGTAGGTAAGTTCTTTGTCCCTGCTGATTTCTTAGTTATTGATATGGCGGAGGACCCTTCTTGTCCAATTATTTTAGGAAGGCCCTTCTTGGCGACGGTGGATGCCAACATAACCGTAAGGAAGGGAGTGCTCACTTTCAACATCAGCGATGAGGTAATTGAGTATTCCTTTAATAAAACTGAAAAGCATACAGGTCCCATGGAAGAGGTAAAGTCTATATCAGCTGGTTACATTACTTGTGGGGAGCCTAAGGTAAGAAATATGACCCCTGAAGAGCTAGAAAAGAGGGATATGGAAGCCCAGGTGGAGAAGATCATGGCCATCCTGAACGAAGAAGCAGAGAATCCACTCGACACGGACCAAGGTACGTCGTTATGGACTAACTATTTCTCGGATGCTTTGCCAGGTCTTAATATTGGGGTCAATATCGACCAGGAGAAATCGATAGAGCCCCTGAACAACTCGACATCGAGTACTCCAGGTCGATATCGACCAACCCATACCGAGCTGAGTCCACTAGAAATCGAGCAGAGGAAGATCGAGCAACCTAACTCGATATCGAGTGAGGGTACTCGATATCGACCAAACCTCACCGAGTCGATTCCTCCTGTCAAGCCGGAGCCAGCTGATGTTGAGCCAAGTAACTCGATATCGAGTAACTTTACTCGATATCGACCAACTCAAAACGACAAACCCTCCTCCATATGGACTGAGATTCCACCAGAGGAGCCGAACTCCTCGATGTCGAGTACACTTACTCGAGATCGACCAAATACAGTGGTCCCCGAATCCGTTTCTGCGAAGGTAAGCCAAGGTATGGATCTTTCTTCTCCTATTTCAATCAAAGATTTATCTATACATGGGAGAGGTTTGCCTTGGTATGTGCGCTTATGTAGGATTTCCAATGATGAGCCTAAGGAGTATGAAATTTGAGACAAGCTCTATGTTTCCAAATCAAAAGATTATTGGTTTCCCAACAAATTCAACAAGAAGAGGATGGGGCCCTTCGTGGTGAACAAGATCCATTCTGGAGGACTGCAGCTGATGGACAAGAATGGAGTCCTATTTGAAGCCCAAGCTACATGGGCCCTGCAGATGCCACCTTCAGCTTAACGGAGGAAGTCGGCCTAGCGACTATAAAATCTAGAGCTTGTAAATAGACATTTATTTTTTGGGACTTTTGGACATTGTTGCTTTTGTTTGCTTTTTTTTTTGGTTTTGAACTTTTAGTTTTTCTATTGTGGGTATTTCTCTTCTACATTTTTCAGGTCCATGGGGATAGAAGCAAGCTAAATTCGGACTAGGCCCAGCAACATTTTCACTCGATATTTTGAAGCCCTGCACACCTGTCTAGTGAGTTTCTTTCTTTACCCTTTTTTTTTATACAGTGAGGACACTGTAATGTTTAAGTATGGGGTGGGGGAAGGGCTTACTTTATGCATATTTGACCATATTTGACATTTTTTGTGCATATTTTAAGTTTATTTCTTGAATTGCTTATACATGGCTATTTTGGAATTCATTATTGATTTATGTGCTAACATGCATGTTTTCCAAAATTTGAAAAAATGACCCCCATCAAATTTTTTGAACAATGTCATGAAAGCTCTATTGAACTCGACGATGCAAAATTGGATTCATTAGAGATATATCATGAAATTGCCTAGTAAAGGAAAGTCATAATTAAGTGCATTATTTTTATGAAAACCATGAAAGGAGGTAAAATTTGAAGTTGCTTTTGACATGTTGCATGATAAAGAGGATGGAAGACTTTATATTTCCATAAATGCGCATA
Organism: Persicaria tinctoria; assembly: GCA_037127255.1. NCBI lineage: Eukaryota > Viridiplantae > Streptophyta > Magnoliopsida > Caryophyllales > Polygonaceae > Persicaria > Persicaria tinctoria. Next base: position 42,105,126 of record JBANSL010000013.1, read on the forward strand.
TTGTCATATCCTAGCCTTACCTATGCTTATGCATCACAAAAGCCATAATATGCCTTATTTCATATATTGCTCCACATGATCTAAATATTTTCCATTCTTTACCTTATTTCCTATTCGGGGATTATGTTGAGAATGATGTTACATTATGGAGATTATTATATGGTTGTTGTGTTATTATCATTATTGGAGTATGGTGGGAAATTGTTTGAAATTATGGAAAATTTAATGAGTGAAAGAAAATCCGATCACCTCAAGAGATAAAGGTAGATCGACCCTGCCCGCTCAGATAATAGTTCAGTAAGATGGGACAAACGTTGTGAGGAGTTCAAAGCACTAAGTATCCGGGGCCATTCATGACACCCATGTTTGCGACTCGAGAGAAGGCAGTGCCGAGGTTAGAGAGGTAAAAGCATTAATATTAAAAAAAGCAATAAAGCATTATGAAAGGTGAGAAATCAAAGGAAGAAGGGATGTGGTTAAGAATGTTTGGAAATACTCCATTTCCCCGGATTATTAGCACCACATTGCCATAAATTACCTACCTTTAGCCTTTTACCAATCTACTCCTTATTGAGCTTAAATTAAAGTCCTCTTGATTATTAATGCTTTGTCACATAAATTGTTTTTGCATTACCCTCCTTTTGTGAGTAGGTGTTGCTTTTTAATTGCACATGCATGGATTTGTGACACTAGTACATTTTCAATGATGGTAGTTAACTGCAGGGACAAATGGGAATGAATCTATGATGTTGAGAGTTTTAAATTATTCCCCTGAATGACAATAAAAAGTATTGCTTGAGGACAAGCAAGCTTAAGTATGGGGTGTTTTTTGTGAGCCGAATCTGCCATGTTTCATAGTAACTTTTATATCGTTTTCTGCATACGTTTCACGCATTTGGGCTAGAATAGTACAGAATCTATGTAGTTTATGTTTATTTGCCAAATTATGGAATCTACACCAGTTTCTGTTTAAATTTGCAGAAATCGAGGCAATTTACAGCAGTTCTGAGAAAGGAAGAAAAGCTCGAAAGTCAACTACAGAAGTCCAAGGTCAAGAAGCAGCGGAACCAGGACAAATCAAGCTGGAAGCAAGGAAAAATCGACTCGACAACATCAAGTCGATATCGACTACACCTTGTCGATATCGAGTACATCTAAGTCGATTTCCAGCAAGCTGCCAGAATCGAGCAAGGAAAGCTGAAGAACATTAGTCGATATCGAGTTGGCTACATATCGAGTCAAAGACACCAGACATCGACATGTGAAGTTGGGAGTTGGAGCAGGTTAGTCGATATCGGCAAGAATTGGTCGATATCGAGTAAGCACCCAAGTCGATTTCCATGTCTAGAGCCGAGATCGACGAAGCTGAGCACTGGGAAGCCGAGCAGAAGTTAGTCGATGTCGAGGAAAATTCCTCGATATCGAGGACAACCCATGTCGACAAGTGTCCTGTTAGCCGATATGGAGTTGCTGAGCACAAGACGAAGAAAACGCTAGTCGATATCGAGGACTCCTACTCGATATCGAGGACATTTCAACAGCGGATTCCGAGCTATACTGGTATCTTGTTAAGTTTCTATCCCGAAGTCGATGGTGATATTTCCGAGACCAAATTCTATCCACATCTATCAAGAGCTATCAAGTCAAGGGAGAAGATATTTTATCTACATTAGATATAATCCTAGATTTAATTCTTTTATTCCATTATTTTATCTTAAGTAAGTAGATATAAATATAGATAGATATTTTCTTCTTTGATTAGCAAGGTTTGGAAGCCTATAAATAAAGCCCTAGGGGCTGGATTTTAGTCATTCAATTTCAGTTACAATTAGTTACATAGAGAGAGTAAAGGAGAGAGCTTGTAGCGAGAGAAGTTGGAAAGGCGAAAGCGGATTTGGCTTCGATTGGTTGTAAGCTTTCTTTGGTTTATTTAATGCAAGTTATTTCCTTTTGTTTATTGACGAGTTTCTTGATGATGAAGAGCGAGTAGTCCACCCACTTCTAGGGTCGGGGTGAGCCCGACGGTAGCCATGTAAGGTGATGCGGTAAAGGTTTGATCTTTTTATGCAATTCGTCTTCTATCCTTGAAAGCATGATTCTTTTGCAAAAGTTGAAGGTGATCCTTGTTTGTATTATTGAAGCGAAAGTGATCTTAATGCAACTTGGGTTAATTATGTGAAAAGGGTTAGTAACAATTAGGGTTTATGCGAAAGCCTCTATCTTCCTATTTGTTAATAACGAAAGTTATTTGATGAAAAGCATGATCTTTTTATGCCTTTATGTGTTATTTTGCATGATTATCGTTGTGGTGTTGATACCCTGGCTTTGGAAGTCTTTAGTTTATTGAATTTATTTCGTCAAAATATGCGTTCTGCGTTCGAAAGGTTGCACTTTAAGATTATGAGTTTGTCGATTTCGAGAAACCTCTTGTCGATATCGAGTAAGTGTTACTCGACATCGAAGAAATCTTGCCGAGATCAAGTTACTTTGTCTGAGTCTGCTGTCTGTTGTCGAATTTGAGTTTCTGTTGGTCGATATTTTGGTCGATATCGAGTAGCTTCTGTTGCTTTGCTTTATTTTATGCTTTTATTTGTTATTTCTGTATTTTTTTCTGTCTGTGAGATTTACAGCTACCTAGGATCCGCTGACGTGCTTCCTCGTGGATCGATCCTGACATCCCATTGCTGCATCGGGAGGAAGTCTTGTAATCATTTGCAAGGGACGAAATCTGGTTTGCTTTGCTTTATTCGTATTTTAATTGCATTCTCGATTTCCTCCATCAACACCTGCCAACTACAAAAACATGCCAGACTGCCATTCCAACGATCTTTGACCTCTACCCTTGCTCCCTTTGATATCATTCATAGTGAAATTTGGACCTCTCCTATGCCTAGCAAGGAGGGTCACAAGTACTACCTCTTATTTCTTGATGATTACACTCATTACTTATGGGTGTTCCCGTTGCATTTCAAGTCCCAAGTGTTTCCTGTCTTTGCCAAATTCCATGCCTACATCAAAACACAGTTTCACACATCCATCAAATGTTTCCAATGTGACAATGGTCGTGAATTTGACAACAAAGACTTTCACTCTTTCTTTGCCACAAATGGGATCTCTTATCGCTTGTCTTGCCCCTATACTTCTCAGTAGAATGGCAAGGCTGAACGAATCATCAAAACCATTACCAACATGATGCGCTCTCTCCTCTTCAGCGCATCTATTCTCCTTCCCTATTGGCCTCACGCCTTATCCACCACATGTTATGTCCTAAACATTCTCCCATCCACTACCCTACACCATCGCTCACCAGCTCAGGCACTTTATTACACCATGCCTAGGTATGATCACCTTCGCACCTTTGGGTGCTTGTGTTTCCCAAACCAGTCCTCCACAGCCCCACACAAGCTTTACCCGCGCTCCACTCCATATGTGTTCCTAGGCTATCCGTCTGATCATCACGGTTACCTTTGCCTCGATGTCAAGACCTATAAGCTTATTGTGTCACGTCATGTCACGTTTGATGAGTCTCGCATTCCCTTTTCTTCTCCTTCTCTCCCCTCTTCCACACCTCCTGTGTCTCAGTCAGAGTCTGAGTCTTCCTTCCCTCACTTTCTTCTTCCCTAGAGCTCTCCCGGTGCTCCTGCCTCTCCCCCTCCACATCCATCACCACCCCCTACCACCAGACCACACACCCGCAGCGTCTCCGGTGTCTTCCGACCCCGTCAGATCATCTCCATGAACACCACACATCGCCCCGCCTTCCAAAACCATTCATCCGGCATGCCCACCCCTCCCTAGGCCGCAGCCCATCAAAGCCTCACAAATATCCCCTCGCCCACCCTGCTGGCAGCGGCCGCAACATCCTGCCGCGGCTGCGGCCATGCAACAAGCTGCGGGCTTGCTGCACCCGCAACATTCCCTGCCGCCTCCACCTCCCATGCCTCCGTCCTTCCCAACTCCCAATCACCCCCTGCCTCTACCCCGACCCCCCTTTCCCCCATTCCCACCTCCCACAAAACAACCCTCCTCGACCCGAATTGGCAGGGGGCTATGCTCGACGAATACAGAGCCCTTAAGATTAATGGTACTTGGTTTCTTGTCCCTCGCCCTCCTGAGGCCAACGTCGCCCGCTGTATGTGGCTCTTCCGTCACAAGTTCCGCTCTGATGGGACGTTAGAGCGCTACAAAGCCCGTCTTGTGGTCAACGGTCGATCTCAGCAGGCCGGTATTCTTTGTGATGAGACCAGCCCCGTGGTCAAGCCTGCCACTATTCGAGTGGTCTTGAGTTTAGCATTGTCGCGCAACTGAGCCATTCATCAGTTGGATATCAAGAACGCTTTTATGCATGGCTATCTGAATGAGACAGTCTACATGTTTCAGCCATCGGGGTTTGCTGATGCTGATCGTCCCAAACACGTCTGTCTCCTAAAGCGCTCTCTGTATGGTCTGAAACAGGCTCCGCGGGCTTGGTTTCATCGCTTTGCTTCGCATCTGCTACGCTTGGGTTTCATTGGCAGCCGTTCGGATACGTCTCTATTTATCTATCGCCGAGGCTCTGACATGGCCTTCCTGTTACTATATGTCGACGACATCATCCTCACGGCCTCTTCTGATGCTCTTCCGACGTCCATTATTTCGCAGTTGAGTGCAGAGTTCTCCATGTCTGATCTGGGTCAGTTGTCTTACTTCTTGGGAGTTGCTGTTCAGCGTCATGTGTCTGGTCTGTTTCTCTCACAGAGTAAGTATGCTGCTGAGATTTTTGCTTGGGCTAAGATGGTCAACTGCAATCCTGTCGCCACCCCTGTCGATACATCTAACAAGCTCAATGCTCATTCTGGTTCTTTGGTTGATGATCCCACATTGTACAGGACCCTCGCTGGGGCTCTTCAGTATCTCACATTCACTAGGCATGATATCAATTATGCCGTTCAGTAGGTCTGCTTATTCATGCATGAACCCAGGGAACCTCACTTTCAGGATCTGAAGCGGATCATTCGGTACATCGGCGGCACCCTCGAGCTCGGCACAACGATCACTCCTTGCTCTAAGTTTGATCTTGTTGCGTGCACTGATGCGGATTGGGGTGGTTGCCCCGACACACGTCGCTCCATGTCTGGTTACTGTATCTTCCTCAACGACACCCTTGTGTCATGGTCAGCCAAGCGTCAGTCTGTCGTGTCTCGCTCCAGCGCTGAGGCAGAATACAGGGGTGTTTCCAACGTTGTCTCCGAGTGCTCTTGGCTCCGCAATCTCCCGCTTGAGCTCCGTTGCCCTCTTCAGAATGCCACTCTCATCTACACTGATAACATCTCCGTCATCTATCTGGCTAGCAACCCAATCCAACATCAACGCACGAAGCACATTGAGCTTGATCTCCACTTCGTCAGGGACAAGGTTGCCATTGGACATGTCCTTGTTCTACATGTCCCGTCCTCTTATCAGTACGCTGATATATTCACCAAGGGTTTACCTAGACAATTGTTCATTGATTTTCGTTCCAGTCTCACTATTCAGACCTCTCCCGTTTCGACTGTGGGGGTTTGATAGATTACATAGGTCTCCTCATGTATAGTGAGCTCAATGCCCAATAAGGCCCAATACCTTTGTAACCTATATATATGTTTATCAATGAATGAAAACTCTCAAGGAGGACATTACAATCAATCTTGTGATCTTACACAGATCGAATTGGAGGTTGCAACCTTCAATTTAATTTGTGATTTGTGGATTGCTTTGCCAATTATTGTTAGGGTGTTTCTGTAGTTGAAATTTGTTGAAATACGCAAATTATTTTCAAGGAGGGAGCTTTGCGCTAGTGAGCGGCGATGCGGTTGTCGATTGCAGACTATTGGTGCAGGTCATGCTGTTGCAGCTAGCGGCGCGCGATTACGGAGTGGTTTCTTCGGCAGAGCAATTAGTTGGCGTGACTGCAAGGGGAGTTCTCGGAGGTGATATCTTCCGGCCATGGAGAACGGTTCGTGTCTTCTCCCACCCACTTTTTCCTGTTCTCATCGACTGTCGACACTGGGGCAATAGGAATATGGGTAGCCTTACAAATATCCCATCGGAGTTCTTTTGCAGTTTTGCAAAGAGAAGATGTTGAAGAAAGAGAATAGAGAGATTGCATAATCTCTTTCCCTTCCTTCAATTTTTTTAAAGGATCTAATAATGGTCTGTTAAATTTAACCGAGATAGGTTTGAGGCGGAAAAAGAAATAACCTAAGGGGTACCACATGAAAATTTTCAAACAGTTGTACACTCCGTGAATTAGTCCTTATCTCAGGGGTACCTCGTGAAATTTCTGATAATTTAATTCTTCTAATTCATACAATATATCTTAGGTGAATTTATTAAATGACCAAATTCCCAATATATATATACTATAGTTTAATAAAAATAAGAAATAACCTAAAAATATTTTGGGGTATTTCACCATGTAGTCGATTGCAGACTATTGGTGCAGGTCGTGCTGCTGCAGCTAGCGGCGCGCGATTACGAAGTGGTTTCTTTGGCAGAGCAATCAGTTAGCGTGACTGCAAGGGGAGTTCTCGGAGGTGATATCTTCCGGCCATGGAGAACGCTTCATGTCTTCTCCCACCCACTTCTTCCCGTTCTCATCGACTGTCGACACTAGGGCGGTAGGAATATGGGCAGCCTTACAAATCTCCCATCGGAATTCTTTTGCAGTTTTGCAAAGAGAAGATGTTGAAGAAAGAGAATAGAGAGATTGCATAATCTCTTTCCCTTCCTTCAATTTTTTTAAAGGATCTAACAATGGTCTGTTAAATTTAACCGAGATAGGTATGAGGCGGAAAAAGAAATAACCTAAGGGGTACCACATGAAAATTTTCAAACAGTTGTACACTCCGTGAATTAGTCCTTATCTCAGGGGTACCTCGTGAAATTTCTGATAATTTAATTATTCTAATTCATACAATATATCTTAGGTGAATTTATTAAATGACCAAATTCCCAATATATATATATATATATACTATAGTTTAATAAAAATAAGAAATAACCTAAAAATATTTTGGGGTATTTCACCATGTAGTTGAGAGCCCTCACAGTAGAGATGTGCATCGATCTAAAACCTAACCAAACCGGGGCGAACCGAACCGACCGAAACCGAAAATCTCAAAATTTCAAACCGAAAGCCGAACAGAAAGTATTAGGTTCGGTTCGGTTATTTACCGGTTTGGTTTGTGTTCGGTTTGGTTTTAACATAATTGAACCGAATGTCAATAAAAAAAATTGAAGTATACAAATATATATACATTGTGTATTAGTATAAATATATATATACACAAATATATATACCTTGTTTTTTTACACTCTGTATTAGTAAGTATGTATGTATTAATAAGTATGTTTGTATCACTGATTCACTGTATACAAATATATATACATTGTGTATTAGTAAGTATGTGTATATTAGTGAGTATGTGTGTATTAGTGTATACAAATACATATGCAATGTAATGTGTATTAGTAAGTATGCGGGTATTAGTGTATACATACATACATACATACATACATACATACATACATACATACATACATACATACATACATACATACATACATACATACATACATACATACATACATACATACATACATACATACATACATACATACATACATACATACATACATACATACATACATACATACATATATATATATATATACACACATATATATACCTATACATATATATACATATATATACCTATATATACATATACATATATATACATCTATACTACTATAAAAGTCGCGGTAACATATGCTATGGGGAGATCTGAGCCCTTCACTATTCCCGTTATCTACGGCCAAGAATGCATCTGTTCTAAAATTACTGTTCACGCTTATCTTTTTTCTTCCCCTTCCCTCGTGGCCGCCGACCACCGTAGACCGTAGTTTCCACCTCCTTCTTCCCGTGGTCCTGTCTTCTTATCTTTCTACCTTTATGGATTTCTTCACCCTTGACGACTACACCGCAATCTCTGTGCTTCTGTCCCACCGCCTTTCTTTTCGTCATCCTCTCGCTCTCTTTCAGGTTCGTTTCCATTCCCACTGCCGCCTCTATGTCATCCTTCTTTTGCCGCTCCTCGCCTATTCCTCCTTCCATCTGATTCAATCGATTCTAACCTCCCTTTGTTTTCCTATTCCTTCGGTCCCATCTACCTATGGCATCTGCTCTTCATTTTAGGTTATCCGCTTGGTGGTCTCCCTTTGCACTCTGGTAAGTTTGTTCCCTCTCTCTATAACTTCCCCTTCCTTCAATTAAGGCAACTGTTGCCCAACTCAACTTCTCCCCCTCTTTCCCTCTTTCTAAAAATTCTTAATTTGCAATTTAATTTTGATTTCGTGATGTTGCTGGTCGATTTGTTATGTTTTCAATTGACGTTTTTCAGTGTTTTTAATTGGTTTCCTTTCTAATTTGTTAGGGTTATCAGTTGTCATTCGGAAGTCCTGTGTAGAAAAGGAGAAACATGCCCTCTTGAACTTCAAGGTTAGCTTTGTCCAGCAACTGTTCCATTAGAGGATTCTGTCGGTTTTTATCTCAAACTAACAATACTCAGGTAGCTTTGTTGGACTCTTATTCACTTGTTGTTGTCTTTTTTTGTTTCTTATAATGCAATTTCCAGCAATTTGTTTCTCAAATTTCAATTTTAGGGAATAAGTTACAAAAACCATTTTAATAGCCTATCTTCAAGATTCATTTGGATAACAAGCTGAAAAGGTAGAGTACTATGTCAATCATAGAGTACTATGTTACCTGACAGGTTGTATAACATCTAGAGCATATATCATATCCTTAAGTTTTCATGCTTTTGGCAATTTGATGGAAATTCTTAACCAGGCTCCTATTCTCTGTCTCTCTTGGTAAGCTCTTTTTTTTTTTTTTGCCTTAACAATCTCTGTTTCTTCTTGCTGTTTTAAATGAGCGTGCACCACTTGGTGTTGACTGTTGAGAATCACTCTCCCTAATGAGGTTAGCTTCTTATAGATGCTTGTGATTCTTAACGGAGAACCATACCGTAACTAGCCGCCCTCATTTACGAAGTCTGTTAAATTGTGTGGCATATTAGCATGACCCTGAATTCAGTATAATATTCATTGACTAATTTCATATTCATTTTATTTGGTTTTTGTTACTGTCCCCCCTTAACGTTTTTTAGTCTGCGTTTCCTTTGAGGCCTTGTTTTGGGTTTGTGCTATGTTGATTTGAAATTTTTTTTCTTGGTTTTACAGGTACCCTATTTTTGTAAATCTTCGCTTAGCTCTGAGCTATTACCGTCGATGCAGGTTCATCATCTTTGCTCTCTAGGTTTATATATTGACTTTACTTATTTGGTTGTTCCTTTTGTATTCTCAATTTGCTGCAAGTTTTATGGTTTCTACTTGAATCATTCAATATGTATTTTATTCTCTCTTTCTTTTTCTATGATTTCTCTTTGAATGTAAGTTTGCTTGTGTTCAATTGTATTTTTAGGTTTCAATTTGTGCATTCACATGAATTCGTTGTGTCCTGGGATTTACATAGCTTAGCCGCATGTTCCTACTTAGATTTTGAGGTCTTATTTCCCTTGTTAGTTATTTCCCTTATTTGAGCTTGAGGTTTAGGACCCGCAACGACTTGGAAAGTGTTCTTGTTTGGAGCTTGTATAAAGGAGGAGGAGACCGCAAACAGTGGAGGGTTAGAAGATCCTCCCTCTACCTAAAATAAGAAGCTGAAAGCTTGACTTGGGTAGACAATTGCTCATGAAGATAAAGAATTGTAAAAAAACCCGGAGAGTTGACAGTTACTCATGAAGATGAAGAATTTGTTATGGTTGACAATTACTCTTTCTTCACCGTCTCCGGTTCCTTTGCTTATGGTGGTGCAGTATGTACTCTTCTTGGTGCCATATTGCTTTCTATGCCCTCAATTATCATCTTGATTCAATAATTTAACTTCAATGTTACTAATTTTCTATTTGGTTGATTTTGGTTTGTGATGATACCACATGACTTTAAGAACTTGCTATGTTTTGCATGTCTATAGCAATCACAATTCTTTACTATGCCAATCTGCAATGATCTATCATTGATTGATTCAGTCAGCAATAAACGTGATATTATTGCTTTCATTATAAGATGTAGAAACTAGAAAGCTAGGTTGCAGCCAGATTCTATTTTGCATTGGCTGGTGAGTTTATGGATGCTGATATGCAACTGTCTTTTAGTATGTCTTTGATGCTTGTATTGTTCTAGGCTATAGTTTGATAATAATAATATGACTAATCCTTTGCTTACGGGTGGATTTCTGGACGTGTATTGCTTATACTCTTGCAGCCTTTCGCTTCATCACCTATAGCATTTCATTCGTCTTCCTCTCCTCATGCCACCTCTCTTTTTCTTTCTTTTGTTTTTTATTCGCCTCGTCCCTTTTTTCCGTGAGAGGCACCAGGTGAGTTCGATTTCATGCTCTTGACTTCTTGATGTCTCTGTCAGTTGTCGGTAATCCTTTTGTTCTTTGTTCTTGTCTTTCAATTTTTCTCCCTTTGTTCTTAACTTTATTGGCTACTCACAAAGTCACAATTGTTTCATTCATCAATTTACTTGGTTTCTATAATTACGAGCCTATTTTCGGTCTGTCATTGTTTGTTTTTATGGTTTTGATTGGATTGACTCTAATTACCGCCACTTCTTCCCCGTATGATTTCTGGTTTGGATTTGGTTTCAATTTTGAATTTGATATTCTTAATTTTAGGCTTGTCTTCGCTATCTGGTTCTAATTTGTTGAATGATATCATTGGGTGTCGTTGTGGCCTAATCATAGGTATGTTTTTTTCTCTTAAATTCAATTCAATTCCTTTTTTTTCCTCTTCAATTCAATTCAATATCTCCCTTTTTTCGACGAAAACTAGATTATGATTTTTGAGTTCCACTTTTCCCAGGTCTTTTTATTCTCTTATGTGATTCAGGCATTCTGTTATGGTGTGGAAGTGGTGTTTATTTACTTTAATATACTTCCTTCTTCCATTTATACAAGTTGATATCATTGCTGAGTTGAAGACCGATCTTCATAGTTCCGCCTTACGAGATATCACAGGTAATTTGTATTTAATTGTTTTTAATTTATGCGATTCTGATTAACGATTGGTTAAATTTGACTTTTGCTGTCGAGGCTTGGTGTTTCCTTGCTTTTATGCCTTTAAAGTGTTTGTAGAAATGCTTAAGAAAGATTTTGGGGTGGAATTTGTGTTTCGATTACTTTGCAACGTTTTAGTGGGTTACAATATACAACTAAGATTTGATGAAAAGATAAGAAAATTAAGCCATATTTTCAGCTGTAGCACTGCTAAGCACATTACTACCAAAAGATTAAGGTTGGAGTGGTGTGAAATTAGATCTAAGAATCTATTTTGCATAAATGAAAGGGTTGTTCTTTTTCTTTCTTTTTTTGCACCACTATGGGGTTGAGAATGAATTTTGGCCAGCCAGATCCCCTTTCTCCTGGTTAGTTAAGTTGAGTTTAATTTAAATGCCATAGGACACTGCGCAAAGTTTTGGTGGGAAAGGAGAGGAAGATGAAAAAAAAAGGGATTGTGTTTGAGAAAAAAAACAGACGTTGAACATCTCATTGGAGTGGAAAAAGTTTTAACAACATCTCATTGGAGTGGAAAAGGTATTAGCAGCTTACTTCTTTTTCTTGACATGAGTTTTGCATAATATTTGCACAAAATTTATTCTCTTCATTTACGAATCTTAGATTAATACATATACATTTTCTGTATGGATGGATACATGATCCTGGATCTATGAATTCTTATCTTTCAATTTGTTTTTTTTTTGTGGTTGGTCTTTTTGGTTGGATACTTAGCTCGAGTCTTTGTCTATGTTCTTATTTTCATCCCTATTAATTAACTAAGTCTAATTATTGTTTAGTATACTTTGGTTTATTCCTTTGTTGACTATTACATTATAAAATGCCTTTGATGCCTTATTTATGCCAAACAAATACATACTTGTGTCTTATTGGCCTAACGTATCCTCTTGTTATTTATTCCATTAATTAAATTTCATATACATGAAAATGTATTTCGCCTCACCTTTTTCGTGCCTTATGTTTTTCTTTTAGTAAATTTGATCTATCCATTATGTCTTCTTGTTGATCTGTTTTTTTCCTTCTCTCCCTCAGATCTTAAGATTATTCGGTGAATCTGCCTTAAATGTTTTTTTGTGTTAAACAAACACTTACCTGAGGCAAAGATCAGTTAAATTACGTCATATAGTCTCCCTATTGGACCTAATTGAGGGAATATCTATGGTATGAGGTATTGCATTCATAGGTCATTTCACTTATATATGTCATCATAATAATACTATTTTCTTCCTTTTAACTGTTTTCTTTATATGTGGTGATATCATGATTTTGTTAATCCATTCGCCTCAGATTCCAGCATGCATTGAAAATCTTATAGCTGAAAAGCAGCTTTATGCTTCAATTCAACTTCATCGGTCAGCATTGTTGCTTAAGAGAGAGGGTCTTCAGTCACCAAGTTCTGTGAAACTTTGCTTGGGTTTTGTAAACTGTGTGGATGAGAAGATGTTAGCAGGATTCGCTCACCCGGTAACTCATCTACAAACTCCATCAAGCGAGCTGGATTGCAAATTTTAGAGCTACAACCGAGAGGTAGTTTGATGGTTGATTCCAATTCACATCTTGGAGACTTGGAGTACGCTTCTTGGTAGAAGTTTCCAATATCAAACTTGCATTGGCTTCTCTGGTTTCACCTTGCACGTGGACGCATGTTTTTTATGAGCAAAGTGAGACTACAGAGCAAGAAGCAACTTCATGTTGTATTAGTAAGTATGCAGATATTAGTGTATATATAAAGTATACATACATACATACATACATACATACATACATACATATACATATACATATATATATATATATATATATATATATATATATACATATATATATATATACATATACATATATACATATATACATATATACATATATACATATATACATACACTAGTAGAAAAATGCGAATATAACACGCTACATAAGAGGCCGGATGTGGTAAATCCGGGGTCTAATGTGGTTAAAAGCTTTTATTTTTATTTTTTAAAAAAATTTATAGAGTATATAACCCTGATATATGGCACGCCCGGGTTAAAATGTCAAAGAAATCTCATCACAACCTAAATCAAATAACACGAAGCTAAAATATTCGGGTTATTATAATACTCTAATGACCCGGGCGTATCAACAACCCCCTAGATCCGGGCAAATTTATACCCACTCCACCATTCTCAAAAAAAGCCCATATTAATCTCCGGGGCATAAAAGAGGGTTGAGAAAGTAAAAAGAAAAGGAAAAATGTAATTAAATCAAACCCTAACTCTGTCTTCCTCTCCGCTTCACCAACTTCGCAGACTTTGCCCAAATTGAAAGGAGATCTTGCTCGGACGGAGATTCTGGGGACGATTGCCCAAATTGAAACGAAATCCGAAGGTAGATCGAGCTTTCCTTCCAAAGTTTACCGTCTTCATCATCTTCGCCGACCAGCTTCATCCTCATCTGCTGCCAAAGTTCGCTTGCTCAGCGAAGGGATCGAGATTAATTACGCCTCTCGCCACCTCCCGTCGTCTCTCCGTATCCGCTCGCCGTCTTCACTGTTCACCGTCTGGAACATCGCCATCTTCGCCTCTGCCTGTCTCACCGAGGTAAGCTTGCCCTAACTCGGTCGTCCTCTCTCGCCTTCTCTCTTTGTAGCTAGTTGTTGTCCGTTTGGTGGTGAGTCTGGTGACGAGTCCAATTTTATCTGATTTGAGTAGTGAAAAGAGGGATTAGATCATATAGCTATGGCTAATTAATTTTCTGATGGTCTTGACATTAGTAGTGAAAAGTGGTTTCTTAGTTGAGATGATTAGATCACTTATGCCAATTTTCTACATTTGAGATTCGATTTTGTGCTCTTTTGGATTTTGTAAGAATGTCATAGTAATAGTTGTTTGGTGTGAAGTGAAACACAATTTCACAAAGGCTTACTGTAGCAGTAGGGATAAAATCACAACATGTTCTAGGAAGATTGGAATTATCTATGTCAATTTCAATACGAAATACAAGAAAATATTCTAAGTGATGAAAAAGATTAATATAGCAGTGGGGCAGTGGCTAACTCTACTGTCTGGATACTACAATATGTGAATCCCCACCCCTTATAATGCCACCACTACTTTTCCAGACCCTCCAATTTTGCCAATTTTAAGTGCCAATACATGAAAAGCATCTAAAATAAGTGCAGGTTGGAAATGTAATGTGAATGTTAATTGTTTATAATATTTCAAATCATTGATCTTAATGCTTATAAATTCATTGATTTGCTTTAGGGTAAATGGACTTCAACTAATGTGAGAAACTCTCCTCTGACTTTGTAGAGGCAAAAGAAGATTTTGCCGAGGATTGTTCAGGGATGAATGTTAGCTTATATATATAGGAGTCGTCTAATTCTAATGAATGATGTTGGAGATTCAAATCTTTCT